>CM056051.1:522911486-524148678 GCA_029574335.1 Rana kukunoris
GACTGACGACTGACCGACTGAACCGACTGACCGACTGACCGACTGACTGACGACTGACCGGACTGACCGACCGGACTGACCGGCCGAGCCGGCCGACTGACCCGACTGACCGGGCCGACCGACTGACCGCCCTGTCCGACCGACTGACCGACCGAACCGACTTGACCGACCTGAGACCGACTGACCGGGCCGACTGACCCGACCGACTGACCCGACTAGAACCGACCCGAGCCCGACTGACCGACCGACTCGCCTGACAACCGACTGACCGACCGAGCCGACTGACCCTGCCGACCGACTGACATGACACGCCCGACTGAACTGGACTCGCGCCAGACTGACACCGCCGACTGGCCGACCGACTGGCTTCGCCGGGCCGGACCGACTGACTTGCCGACAGGCCGACCCTGACTGACTGACTGACTGACTGACCGGCCGAACCGACTGACCGGCCGACCGACTGACCGGCCCGACCGACTGACCGTTCGCCGACCGACCACCCGACTGACCGGCCCCGACCGACTGAGACCGGCCGACGACCGGCCGACCGACCGACTGACCCGGCCGACCTGACCGCCCGCCCTGACCGACTGTGACCGGCCCGACACCGACTGACCGGCCGACCCGACATGACGCGGCCGACCGACTGACCGGGCCGACTGACTGACTGACCACGCCGACTGACGACTCTCGCCGACTGAACTCCCCCGACCTGGCCGACAACGAACTGGGACTCGCCGAGCCGAACCCGATCTGACTGTGCCGACTGGGCCGACCGGACTGACTGACTGACTGACTCGGTCCGACCGAACCGACTGACCGCCGACCGCCCCGAACCGGACTGACCCGGGACCGAACCGCGGCCGACTGACCGCGGCCGACTGACCGCCGACTGACCGGGCCGACTGCCTGACTCGCATGCCGCTCGCCGACTGACCCGCCGACCGATGCCGACCGACCTGGCTCGCCGGCCGACCGAGCTGACTTGCCGACAGGCCGACCGACGACTGATGCCGACTGGCCGACCGTGACTGTACTGACTGACCGGCCCGACTGGCCGACCGACTGACCGCCGAACCGACTGACCGGTCCCGGCCGACTGACCGGACCGCCGAGCCGACGACCGGCCGACCGAACCGACCCGGCCGGACTCCGACTGACCGGCCGACCGACTGACCGGCCGACCGACTGACCGGCCGACCGACCGGCCGACCGACCGGCCGACCTGGACCGTCCACCGAGCACCGCCCGGACCGACTGACCGGCCCGACCGACTGACTGACAGACCGACCGACGACCTGAACCCGACCCGAGACCGAACGACCGACTGACCGAAGACCTGACCGTCCCGACTGACCGGCCGACTGACCGGCCGAACCGACCGACCCGACCGAATCCGACCGGCCGACCGACTGACCGGTCCGACCGACTGGCCAACCGACCGGACCGACTGACCGACCGGCCGGCCGACAACCGACCGACCGACCGTCCGACCGACCCAGACTCCACCGGTCCGACTGACTGACTGACAGACCGGCCGACCGACTGACCGGCCGACCGACTGACCGGCCCGACCGACTGACCGCGGGCCGACCGACTGACCGACCGACCGACCGACCGACCGGGCCTGACCGACCGGACCGACTGACTGACTGACCGACTGACCGACTGACTACCGTGACCGGCCGACCGACTGACCGACCGACTGACCGGCCGACTGACCGACTGACCGGCCCCGACTGAACCGGCCGACCCGACTGACCGCCAACCGGAACCGATTGAAATGACCGACTGACCCCGGACCGCCGACCCGAACCTGAACCGACCGACTGACCGACTGACGACCGGCTCGACCGACTGACCGACTGACCGCCGACTGACCGACTGACCGGCCGACCGACTGACCGGCCGACCCGAGAGCCGACCGACTGACCGACCGACTGCTCCGACGACTGACCGGCCGACTGACCGACTGACCGACTGACACCGACCGACCGACCGACCGACCGACCGACTGACCGACCGACCGACTGACCGGCCCGACCCGACTGACTGACTCCGCCGACTGACTGACTCGCGCGACTGACCCCGCCGACTTGGCCGACCCGACTGGCTCGCCGGCCCGACCGACTGACTTGCCGACTGGCCCGACCGACTGACTGACTGACTGACTGACCGGGACCGACCGACTGACCGGCCGACCGACTGACCGGCCGACCGACTGACCGGCCGACCGAACCGACTGACCGCCGACCGACTGACCGACCGGCACGACTGACCGACTGACCGCCGACTGACCGCCGACTGACCGACAGACCGCCGACCGACTGACCGGACCGACGACTGACCGTCCCGACCGACTGACCGGCCCGAACCGACTGACCGGGCCCGACCCGACTGACTGCGGCCGACAGACCCGCCGACTGCCGAACTGACCGGCGAGCCGACTGACCGGACCCGAGCCCGACTGACCGGCCCGACCGACTGACCGGCCGACCGACTGACCGGCCGAACTGACCGTGCCGACTGACCGGGCCGACCGCCCGACCGGGCCGATCCGACTGACCCGGCCGCAACCGACTGACCGGCCGACCGACCTGACCGCCGACCGACCGGAGCCGACTGACTGACCCGCCGGACCGACTGACCCGGCCGACCGACTGACCGACCGACTGCGTACCTGACACTGACTGGACCGACCGTACCGACAGACCGAACTGACCGACACGACTGACCGACTGACCGACCGGCCGACTGACCGGCGACCCGATCCGACCGACCGGCCGACCGCCGGACTGACCGGCCGACCCTGACTGACAGAACCGACCGACTGACCGACTGACCGACTCGGCCGACCGAACTTGACTGACCGACCGACTGACCGACCGACACCGGCCGACCGACTGACCGGCCGACCGACTGACCGGCCGAATCCCAACCGACCGGCCGACTGACCGACCGACCGACCGACCGACTGACCCGACTGACCGACCCGTTGCCCGACTGACCTGACCGATCCGAACTGACCGCCTGACCTCGGCCGACCGACTGACCGAGGCAGACCGACTGACCGACTGAACCGAGACCGATCCCCGCCCGACTGGACCGACTGACTGACTGAACCGACTGACCGACTGACCGACCTGACCGACTGACCGACCACCGACCTGACGACCGCCGACTGACCGGAGCCGACTGACCTACAGAACCGGCCGAGCCGACTGAACCGGCCGACCGACCTGACTGACCCGGCCGTCCCCCGACTGACCGACTCGACCCGTTCCGAACAGACCGACTGAACCGACTGACCGACCGACCCCGACTGACGCTGACCCGAAGACTCCGACCGACTGACCGACCGACCGACTGACCGGCCGAGCCGAAGACTGACTGACTCGCCGACTGACTGACTCGCCGACTGACCCGCCGACTGGCCGACCGGACTGGCTCGCCGGCCGACCGACTGACTTGCCGACTGGCCGACCGACTGACCTGACTGACTGAACTGACCGGCCCGACCGACTGACCGGCCGACCCGACTGACCGGCCGACCGACTGGACCGGCCGACCGTGGCCGACTGACACGGCCCGACCGAACCTGACCGGCCGACCGGCCCGCTTGACCGACTGACCGGCCGACTGACCGGCCGACTGACCGACCTGACCGGCCGACCGAGCTGACCTGGCCGAGCCGAAACTGACCGGCCGACCGAATCTGACCGGACGCCGACTGACTGACTGCCGCCGACTGACTGACTCGCCGACTGACCCGCCGACTGACCGACCGACTGGCTCGCCGACCGACCGACTGACTTGCCCGACTGACCGAGCCGACCGACCTGACTGACTGACCGGCCCGACCGAACTGACCGACTGACCGGCCGACCGAGCTGACCGACCGACCGACTGACCGGCCGACTGACTGACTGACCGGACCGACTGACTGACTCGCCGACTGACCCGCCGACTGGCCGACCGACTGGCTCCCGGCCGACCGACTGACTTGCCGACTGGCCGACCGACTTGCCGACTGGCCGACCGACTGACTGACTGACCGGCCGACCGACTGACCGGCCGACCGACTGACCGACTCCGACCGACTGACCGGCCGACCTACATACCAGACCGGCCGATGCCGACTGACCGGCCGACCGACTGACCGCCCGACCGACTGACCGCCGACGACCTGACCGGCCCGACCGACCGGCCGACCGAGACCGGACCGACCGGCCGACCGGCCGAACCGACTGACCGGCCGACCGACCTGACTGACAGACCGACCGACTGACCGACCGACCCGACCGGCCGACCGACTGACCGGCCCGACTGACCGGCCGCCGACTGACCGGCCGACCGACCCCGACCCTGAGCCGACCGACCGACTGACCGGCCGACCGACTGGCCAACCGAGACCGGCCGACCTGACCGAGACCGGCCCCCGACCCGACCCGACGACCGACCGACCCGACCGACCGACGACCGGCCGACTGACTGACTGACTGACCGGCCGACCGACTGACCGGCCGACCGACTGACCGGCCGACCGACTGACCGGCCGACCGACGCTGACCGGCCGACCGACCGACCCGACCGACCGACCGACTGCCCGACCGACCCCGACTGACCGACTGACTGACCGCCGACTGACCGACTGACCGGCCGACTGACCGACCGACCGACTGACCGACCGAGCCGACCCGACTGACCGGGCCGACCGACTGACCGGCGACTGACCGGCCGACCGACTGACCGGACCCGACCGACTGACTGACCGACCGACTGACTGAGACCGGCCGACTGACCGGCCGACCGACTGACCGGCCGACCGACTGACCGGCCGACCGACTGACCGCCGACCGACGCTGACCGGACCGACCGACTGACCGGCCGACTGACCGGCCGACTGACCCCGACAGACCGACTGACCGGCCGACCGACTGACCGCGGCCGACCGACCGGCCCGCCCGACTGACTGACCCGACCGACTGACTCGACTGACCGACCCGACCGACTGACCGACTGACCGACTGACCGACGACCGGCCCGGACCGACCGACTGACCGACTGACCGACTGACCGACTGACCGACGACCGACTGACCGACTGACCGACCGACCGAACTGACCCGACTGACCGGACCGAGACTGACCGACTGACCGACCGACTGACCGGCTGACCCCGACCTGACCGACCGACCGAACTGACTGACCCCGACCCGACCGACCGACCGACTGACCGACTGACCGGCCGACCGACTGACCGACTGACCGCCGACTGACCGACTGACCGGCCGACCGACTGACCGGCCGACCGACCGACCGACTGACCGACTGACCCGGCCCGACTGACCGACTGACCGACTGACCGACCCGACCGACTGACCGACCGACCGACTGACCGACCCGACCGACTGACCGTCCGACCGACTGACTGACTCGCCGACTGACTGACTCGCCGACTGACCCGCCGACTGGCCGACCGACTGGCTCGCCGGCCGACCGACTGACTTGCCGACTGGCCGACCGACTGACCTGACTGACTGACCGGCCGACCGACTGACCGGCCGACCGACTGACCGGCCGACCGACTGACCGGCCGAGCCGACCGACTGACCGGCCGAGACCGACTGACCGACCGACCGACTGACCCGACTGACCGCCCGACTGACCGACCCCCGACTGACCGACTGACCGGCCGACCCGACTGACCGGCCGACCGACTGACCGGCCGACCGACTGACCGGCCGACCGACTGACCGGCCGACTGACTGACTGACCGGCCGACTGACTGACTCGCCGACTGACCCGCCGACTGGCCGACCGACTGGCTCGCCGGCCGACCGACTGACTTGCCGACTGGCCGACCGACTGACTGACTGACTGACCGGTGACCCGGACCGACTGACCGGCCGACCGACTGACCGCCGACCGACTGACCGGCCGACCGACTGACCCCGACCGACTGACCGGCCGACTGACTGACTGACCGGCCGACTGACTGACTCGCCGACTGACCCGCCGACTGGCCGACCGACTGGCTCGCCGGCCGACCGACTGACTTGCCGACTGGCCGACCGACTTGCCGACTGGCCGACCGACTGACTGACTGACCGGCCGACCGACTGACCGCCCGACGACTGACCGGACCGACCGACTGACCCGGCCGACCGACTGACCGCCGACCGACTGACCGGCCGACCGACTGACCGGCCGACCGACTGACCGGCGACCGACCTGGACCGACCGAACCGAGCCGACCGACCGGACCGACCGACCGACCCGGCCGACCCGACTGACCGGCCGACCGACTGACCGGCCCGACCGACTGACCGGCCGACCGACCGACCGACCGAACCGACCCGACCCGACCGACCGGCCGACCGAACCGACCGGCCGACCGACTGACCGGCCGACCGACTGACCGGCCGACTGACCGACCGACTGACCGACCGACCGACTGAACCGGCCGACTGACCGACCGACCGACCGACTGACTGACTGACCGCCGACCGACTGACCGGGCCGACCGACTGACCGGCCGACCGACTGACCCCGGCCGACCGACTGACCGACCGACTGACTGACTGACCGGCCGACCGACTGACCCGGCCGACTGACCGACTGACCGGCGGCCGACCGACTGACCGCGGCCGACCGACCGACCGACTGACCGACTGACCGGACCGACCGACTGACCGACTGACCGACTGACCGACCGACCGACTGACCGACCGACCGACTGACCGACCGACCGACTGACCGGCCGACCGACTGACTGACTCGCCGACTGACTGACTCGCCGACTGACCCGCCGACTGGCCGACCGACTGGCTCGCCGGCCGACCGACTGACTTGCCGACTGGCCGACCGACTGACTGACTGACTGACCGGCCGACCGACTGACCGGCCGACCGACTGACCGGCCGACCGACTGACCGGCCGACCGACCGACTGACCGGCCGACCGACCGACTGACCGGCCGACCGGCCGACTGACCGACTGACCGGCCGACTGACCGGCCGACTGACCGACTGACCGGCCGACCGACTGACCGGCCGACCGACTGACCGGCCGACCGACTGACCGGCCGACCGACTGACCGGCCGACTGACTGACTGACCGGCCGACTGACTGACTCGCCGACTGACCCGCCGACTGGCCGACCGACTGGCTCGCCGGCCGACCGACTGACTTGCCGACTGGCCGACCGACTGACTGACTGACTGACCGGCCGACCGACTGACCGGCCGACCGACTGACCGGCCGACCGACTGACCGGCCGACCGACTGACCGGCCGACCGACTGACCGGCCGACTGACTGACTGACCGGCCGACTGACTGACTCGCCGACTGACCCGCCGACTGGCCGACCGACTGGCTCGCCGGCCGACCGACTGACTGGCCGACCGACTGCCGACTGGCCGACCGACCGACTGACTGACCGGCCGACCGACTGACCGGCCGACCGACTGACCGGCCGACCGACTGACCGGCCGACCCGACTGACCGGCCGACCGACTGACCGGCCGACCGACTGACCGGCCGACCGACTGACCGGCCGACCGACTGACCGGCCGACTGACCGACCGACCGGCCGACCGACCGACCGGCCGACCGACTGACCGGCCGACCGACTGACCGGCCGACCGACTGACCGGCCGACCGACTGACCGGCCGACCGACCGACCGACCGACCGGCCGACCGACCGGCCGACTGACTGACCGGCCGACCGACTGACCGGCCGACTGACCGACCGACTGACCGACCGACCGGCTGACCGGCCGACTGACCGACCGACCGACCGACTGACTGACTGACCGGCCGACCGACTGACCGGCCGACCGACTGACCGGCCGACCGACTGACCGACCGGCCGACCGACTGACCGACTGACTGACTGACTGACCGGCCGACCGACTGACCGGCCGACCGACTGACCGGCCGACCGACTGACCGACCGGCCGACCGACTGACCGGCCGACTGACTGACTGACTGACCGGCCGACCGACTGACCGGCCGACCGACTGACTGACCGGCCGACCGACTGACCGACCGACCGGCCGACTGACTGACCGGCCGACCGACTGACCGGCCGACCGACTGGCCAACCGACCGGCCGACTGACCGACCGCCGACCGACCGACCGACCGACCGGCCGACTGACTGACTGACCGGCCGACCGACTGACCGACCGGCCGACCGACTGACTGACCGACTGACCGACCGGCCGACTGACTGACCGGCCGACTGACTGACCGGCCGACTGACCGGCCGACCGACTGACCGGCCGACCGACTGACCGGCCGGCCGACTGACCGGCCGACTGACCGGCCGACTGACCGGCCGACCGACTGACCGGCCGACCGACTGACCGACCGACCGACCGGCCGACTGACTGACCGGCCGACTGACCGGCCGACCGACTGACCGGCCGACCGACTGACCGACTGACCGGCCGACCGACTGACCGGCCGACCGACTGACCGGCCGACTGACCGGCCGACTGACCGACAGACCGGCCGACCGACTGACCGACCGGCCGACCGACTGACCGGCCGACTGACCGGCCGACCGACTGACCGGCCGACCGACTGACCGGCCGACCGACTGACCGACTGACCGGCCGACTGACCGGCCGACTGACCGACAGACCGGCCGACCGACTGACCGGCCGACCGACTGACCGGCCGACTGACCGGCCGACCGACTGACCGGCCGACCGACTGACCGGCCGACCGACTGACCGGCCGACCGACTGACCGGCCGACTGACCGGCCGACTGACTGACAGACCGACCGACTGACCGACCGACCGACCGGCCGACCGACTGGCCGACTGACCGGCCGACTGACCGGCCGACTGACCGGCCGACCGACCGACCGGCCGACCGACCGACCGACTGACCGGCCGACCGACTGGCCAACCGACCGGCCGACTGACCGACCGGCCGACCGACCGACCGGCCGACTGACCGGCCGACCGACTGACCGGCCGACTGACCGGCCGACCGACTGACCGGCCGACCGACTGACCGGCCGACCGACTGACCGGCCGACCGACTGACCGGCCGACTGACCGGCCGACTGACTGACAGACCGACCGACTGACCGACCGACCGACCGGCCGACCGACTGACCGGCCGACTGACCGGCCGACTGACCGGCCGACTGACCGGCCGACCGACCGACCGGCCGACCGACTGACCGGCCGACCGACTGACCGGCCGACCGACTGGCCAACCGACCGGCCGACTGACCGACCGGCCGACCGACCGACCGACCGGCCGACCGACCGACCGGCCGACTGACTGACTGACCGGCCGACCGACTGACCGGCCGACCGACTGACCGGCCGACTGACTGACCGGCCGACCGACTGACCGGCCGACCGACTGACCGGCCGACCGACTGACCGGCCGACCGACTGACCGGCCGACCGACTGACCGGCCGACCGACTGACCGGCCGACCGACTGACCGGCCGACCGACTGACCGGCTGACCGGCCGACCGACTGACCGGCCGACCGACTGACCGGCCGACCGACCGACCGGCCGACCGACTGACTGACCGGCCGACTGACCGGCCGACCGACTGACCGGCCGACCGACTGACCGGCCGACCGACTGACCGGCCGACCGACTGACCGGCCGACCGACTGACCGGCCGACTGACCGGCCGACTGACCGACTGACCGGCCGACCGACTGACCGGCCGACCGACTGACCGGCCGACTGACCGGCCGACTGACCGGCCGACCGACTGACCGGCCGACCGACTGACCGGCCGACCGACTGACCGGCCGACCGACTGACCGGCCGACCGACCGGCCGACTGACTGACAGACCGACCGACTGGCCGACCGACCGACTGACCGGCCGACTGACCGGCCGACTGACCGGCCGACTGACCGGCTGACCGGCCGACCGACTGACCGGCCGACCGACTGACCGGCCGACCGACTGACCGGCCGACCGACTGGCCAACCGACCGGCCGACTGACCGGCCGACTGACCGGCCGACCGACTGACCGGCCGACTGACCGGCCGACTGACTGACAGACCGGCCGACCGACTGACCGGCCGACCGACTGACCGACCGACTGACCGGCCGACCGACTGACCGGCCGACCGACTGACCGGCCGACCGACTGACCGGCCGACCGACTGACCGGCCGACCGACTGACTGGCCGACCGACTGACTGGCCGACCGACTGACCGGCCGACCGACTGACCGGCCGACCGACTGACCGGCCGACCGACCGGCCGACCGACTGACCGGCCGACCGGCCAGCGATGAGAATGATTTTTTCAGCCCCAGTAAGGTCTACCCCACTGAGATTAAAAACCCCTTCACATGCTAATGCTTCCTTGTTTTTTGGGGGTGGCACCGTTTCCTTCCTCTGACCCCTCTCTTGGTCTTCCTTTTCTGCTGTGGCCCCGTTCTAAGAAACTATCGGTTTTATTCCTAAGAGGGGCTGCTCCTGGGTGTCCTTCTTGATTGTGGGTAATTTCTGTCTTCAGGATTACTATCCTGATATCCACGGACTTCTCTATTATCCACATATCCCTGCAGGGGGCCATATTGATTTCTCACCGGTATGTCATAGCCCCATGGGGTGCGAGGTGAAGGGGGAAGCTGTCCCCTATATCCATCCTCATAATGGTTGCCTTGAGTAGGTGCATCATAGTGTCCTTGATGGTTCATATATGGTGCTCTACTCTGCGTACTGGGATAAGAGTTGGCATAATAATGATGATTAGATCCCGGAGTTGGCTTGTTTCCCCCGACTATTCCCAGAATACTGGGAATAGTTTGGTTTCACCGACGCTGCACCGACGTTTGGTTTCTTTCGGCATCTCGTGACGCGCTGTATGCGTCGGTCGGATGCCTGTTAATCAATTAGGAACGCCCAGCCTCGACGATCATACCCGGAAGCAGCGATGAGAATACATATAGGAAACGGTATATACGGACGTATTTTTTTTAAAAAAACAGCCGATTCTAATTGTCATTAATCTCATAAATGCAATGTTAAAAGTTCATTTTTAGGTGAACCTCCCCTTTAAAAAAAAAAAAGAGAAACAAAAAGATATTGAAGAAGGAATTGCAACTCTATGTGAAAGGAAAGAGCTAATTATTAGACCTGCAGATAAGGGGGGGGGGGGGGGGGTTTTGTTCTTAAAAAGGGGGATTATTTGCAAGAAATGGACACCTTACTGGCAGATAGAAATACCTACACTATCCTAGCGAAGGATCCTATTGTTAAATATAAAAAAACCTTATGAGCATTGTAAAGGATGGACATAGGAAGGGAGTCATTAACGGGACTTTAGCTCCCAGGACTCCGATCATATATTACATTCCCAAAAATCCCTCCAAACCCCCCGGCCACCCAATAGTAAGCAGGATAGATTCCCTTACATCTAGGGCAGGAAAATTTGTGGACCATTTTCTCCAACCGGTGGTTGTTAAGACTCCAGCATTTTTGAGAGATTCCATGCAGATCATCAGGGAGATTTTGGCGATCAAGGTGGCAGAGGACGTTTTGCTGGTAACGTTGCCTCCCTATACACCATTATACCCCATGAGTTTGGGTATAAGGCAGCCAAATTCTTCCTGAAAAAGGATCTTTCCCTCAAATCCTCTACATTGGATTTTGCAATGAAACTTCTTAGCTTCGCCATGGAGCACAATCATTTCTACTATGGAGGCCGCTTCTTTCTCCAGCGCACCGGCGTGGCGATGGGGGCCAAATTTGCCCCCAGCCTCGCCGGGCTGTTCGTGGCTCTGTGGGAGAATGACCAACTTTATTCTTTAGACGAGCCACGCCTTTTTTTTTGGCGTCGCTATATCAATGACGCCTTCTTCCTATGGAAGGGAGACGTGCAGTCACTTGAAGTGTTCATGACTCATCTTAATCTAAACAATTGGGGAATTAGATTCACATATGAATGCAGTCCTGAGTATGTCATTTTTTTGGATTTAGTTATCTTTAAGGAACAGGATAGCCTTCTCACTAAGGCGTTTTTTAAATGTACTGAAAGAAATGGGTATATCCCAATAACCAGTGGCCATCACCCCACTTGGCTCAAGGCTATACCCAAAGGACAGTTCCAACGCATTCAAGTTGGATGACTTCCACACTCAGGCAACTATATTGAAAACGCGCTTTGAGGAGAAGGGGTATGTGACTTCTATCCTGGACAGTAACATACAAGAAATAGCTTCCCTGGACAGACAAAATCTTTTGGTCCCTAGAGATCGGGGGGACAAGAAAAACAATGGGGAATTTGAATGGTCCTTCCTTACCACCTTTTCATCTCAATTTTGGTGGGTTAGAAGGGTCATACAGAAGTACTGGGCAGTGTTGAAAAGTGATAACATTTTTGGCTCCATTATCCCTAAGAACCCCAAAGTTTTGTTTAGAAGAAACCAAAACCTTAAGGATGTACTGGCATCTAGTGTGATAGATCCTTCCCCCAAAATAAGTATGTTTGAGAACCTCAAGGGTTTTTACCCGTGCAGAAGGTGTAAAGTATGTGCCGGATCTAAGACCATTAAAACTTCTGTGTTTTCATCACAAGTTACATCTTGCACGTATACCATCTCTGAGTTTATCACTTGTGACACGAAGGGGGTTATTTATTTGCTTAAATGCCCTTGTGGCCTCCAGTATATTGGGTGGACCACTAGGGCCCTCAAGGTCAGAATTGGGGAACACCTTTCATGCATATGTAGGGGATTTAAAGAACACTGGGAGACACTGGAGAGGGAGTGACTTGAAGCGAAGCATTTCGCGTAGGGAAACCCGGTGGATATATGACATGCAATGTTATACCCCTTGGGGACTCAACATTGAATGGGACATCAATTGCTACATTAATAACAGTTGAGGGGTTCACATTATGGATATGTTTCTGTGCCCCAAAATAACATCATTACCTCCTTTCAGCTCATATGTTTTCCCTCCTCCCTCTTTTTTGGATCCCTGTGAGTTGGCCAGCAGATTATCCATGTTTCTGCTGAAATCTTATGTATCTCTGAGTCATACGATCTGTGGCCCGTAAGCTTATGATAACAAGTCTAGTTAATATATAAAGGGTTCATTACTTTTATGTGTGTATATCGGAGGACTGACCCCACTCTATAATGTATACATAAATATTTTTATTTTTGTTTGCCATATTTATGGTCATTATGGATTCTTGGTTGTTATACGAGATGTGCACCTGCGTGGGGCATTTGTGACATGCCTAATTCCTACCTTCTCGTCCGGTCGGGTCCCCCGTTTTGAATTTCGGGGTACACTGAGTTATGGTGTATATTTATTCTGACCCCTGCATTCGCATATCTAAATGCTATTTCATTTGTATTTTTAATTACCAATTTCCTTTATTGGTTTATTACAATATGATTGAATGTGTTGTAATGACATGCTCTTTCCTATATCACATGGATTTTTTTTTTTTAAGTGCCCCACTTACTGTGTAATCATTAATTAAGATTTATTTCCGCCGCGGTGGATCGCGCCTGTATAGCCCGTCACGGCTTCCGAAAATACCCGATTTAGGACTCGGGTATTTCCGGCGCTATTCGGCGCCTGCGCACAGACCTAGGAGCTGACTGCGCAGGCACCGTATTTCTCCCAGTCCCATGGCTACTCGGAGAAATACGGCGCCTGCGCAGTCAGCTCCTAGGTCTGTGCGCAGGCGCCGCATAGCGCCGGAAATACCCGAGTCCTAAATCGGGTATTTTCGGAAGCCGTGACGGGCTATACAGGCGCGATCCACCGCGGGGGAAATAAATCTAAATGAATGATTACAAAGTAAGTGGGGCATTTAAAAAAAAAATATAGCATACTGGCGCTGACGCCAGTATGCTGGATCACATGGGAAAGATTATATTTAGGGTGAACTCCCGCTTTAATGATTGCTGCGTGTCAGGTGTTACTCACCTGCCGATGAGTATTTTAATGTGTGGTGTGTGACGTTTGCCTCTATGCCTCCTTTCCCAGTTGAAGCCCAATAGGGAGAAACGTTATGTCGGGTGGAGCATCAGTAGCTGACGTCACTACACTTCCAACCGATCGGCTACAACCGACGCTGGTTTGAATCTTTTTACCGGGATCTTTTACTTTGTTGCAAAAGGCTTTTTATTAATGTCAGTGAGTTATTTCTATCAAGTGGAATAAAGTGCACCTTTTTTACTACATCATTGCACTATGAAGCCTTCTATTTTTCCCCATCCATGCCATCTCTAATACCTTCCCTGCATGCAGAATATAACACTGAGAGACCCGCTTGAAGATCTCACGATCCCTGCAATCTGCTGAGGTGGAAGAGGAGCCGGTGTAAGCATCCCGATCCAGCAGACGAGTGATCTGTACAGTGCCTGTATTATCCCAGGATCTGGTAAGCGGCTATTCACTTACTTGCAGAAGGATTATTGTGAAATCATTTGCTGTGTGGATTGGTTGAAGCTTTAGATTGTCTCAGGGAGGAATACACACGTGGGAAGCTTTTATGGGACTTTATGTTCAACATTCATAGGAACCAATCACTTGTAGTCCCCCCCATGTTTGGCCATCGAGCGAGCGCGTGTGCCGGCCCTCAGCTCCGCTCTGGGTTGTCCACGACATGCCCCGTTGCTCCAGGGGTGTGAACTACATGTTCTAGGGCACACATATGACCGGTCTCTATGGCTTTGTCACAGTGTGCCGGCCAACAGCCATGCCGTTTAGCGGATGTTAGTTCTGTCCGGAATGCCTCCAGCCGGTGGTCGCAGGATGGGTAAGTAGTGTCCCCTTGCCCTGGCAAGGTGGTACAGCTGGTGCGTTCCTGGGGAGGTCGAATGAGGGTCCGCCCTGGATGGTATATTATACTTGCTTACCAGTATGTAATAAGGACCTATAGGGAGAACCCCCGGGCTGCAGGTGTGTAGACTGGCTGTCTGCCTTGTTAGGATCGGCTGATTGCCCCAAAGGGGGAATTGTGGCCAGTGGTTTGCAGTTTGAGAAAATAAATTTATATAATTATAGAGCTTCCCAGTGTATGGGGGCCCCAGTTCCGAGGTATATACACCTCCTGTAATAATGTTAGACTGGGCAAGGTTGCTATATGTCAGAATCACAAAAAAGAAAAAACCCTGAAGTAAAAAGGGAAGGGACTTGCCAATAGATGATCACAGGTCCTGTCACCGCTGCAGCATTAGGAAGACTGACACCGAGCCCTCACAGACGGGTATATATGTCTGCGGGATCAGCGTCAGTAGGCGCAGCTGTGTGTTCAGGGATGAGCCGGGGGAGGGGTTCGGCACACATCGTCACATCCAGAGGCCGCCCTCCGGGTACAGCGGCGCGCGACGTCTCCGTCCCCCCACCAGGGAGATCCGACCTGCGTCTAGAGATGGGCGGTACTAGGCGTGTCTGGGGGACGTCACACATAGAGGGGGGGAGAGAGAGAGCCGCTGCGCGTCAAAGTCCCGCGACGCAGGAAGGAAGGAGGCAGGTCCCACCATGTAAACACAGGTGGCGCCGCCCCCATCCAAGGAAAAGGGCAGAATTGTGTCCAAATCTTACCCGCGCCATGTGTCAGCAAATCCCAGATGCTCAACATACAGATTTAAGAATGTCAATGAGAGTGTGCGATAGAAGGTGCCAGTTGCACTTGTCGTGCAGTATAACATATAGTCAAATGTGACAAGTTATAAAATGTATAATGACTGGGCCGGGGGATCACCCTCCTATATGAATAAATCCGAGCTTGATCACTCACACACAGGGAGGGCTAGGCTTACAATCTATGGTAACCAAATAGTGTTACAGTTTCCTGTATTGCAGGTGCGGGTCTGGAGCTGTATTGCTCTAAGGGACCTTTCACACAGGGCGGATCAGTATTGATCTGCCCCGTGTGTCCGTCTGCTCAGTGGGGATCCCTCCGTAAATCCCCGCTGAGCTGTCGGCTGACAGGGTGGTCCCCGCACACTGTGCAGGGACCGCCCTGTTTTTTCTCCGCTCTCCCCTATGGGGGATCGGATGAGCACGGACCGTGTGTTCATGTTCATCCAATCCGCTCTGCAGACGGAAGAAAAAATAGGGTTTTCTTCCGTCCGCAAAAGCCGATCTTTGCGGAGGCGGATGATTACGGGTGTCAGCAGATGTTCATGTGAAAGGGGCCTTATGGCCCGGTTCACACTTGTGCGATGCTAGACATTGCATGTTATTTGGATGTAATCCGCAGTACACTGCTGTTCACATTACATGTGATGTTTGTGCGGTGCAATATCGGCCATACAGATAGTATGGCTGATATCGCACCGCATTCGGTCCAAAGACTGTTTTTTATTTTCTGTTCGGACCAGAATCGGATTGCATGTGTGTTCACACATATGCGATCCGATTCATGCCCAAACTGTTGGTTTGCACTGCGATACGCAAGCTGAAATGGGGGTTAAGTTTTAATGACACTCTCCAGCAGTTTGCATATGGCAGTGTGAACTGCTATGCGTGTCGGGTGCAATGCGGGAACCCACAGTGGATTTGCGGTGTTCTCGCATCTCACAAGTGTGAACCAGGCCTTATTGACGCACAGTAGTTTTTTTTTTTACTTGCAAAAAAACAACTTTATTGATGTAAAGGACAGTTTACAAGTCATTCAGGTACATTTAATCACAGAAAGTTTTTCGTATGGGTGGACAACGAAAATACATACACACGCATATTATATTAACAAGGTGTGTCCCAGATACATAGAAACCATGTACCAGGCACAGAACTCTTATGCCGCGTACACACGATCACTTTTTGTGATGAAAAAAAGTCATTTTATCTCGCGAAACAAAACGACGTTTTTCAAACTTCATTTTCCAAAACGACGTTGCATACACACCATCGTTTTTCCACAAAGCTCTAGCAAAGCGTGGTGACGTACACCACGTTCGACGGCACTCTGTTCCATTGAAGCTCCGTCTCATAACTTGCTTCTGAGCATGCGCGGGTTTAAAAACGTTGTTTTCAACATCGTTTTGCCCACACACCATCACTTTTTATGACACAAAAAACGACGTTTTGAAAAACGACACAAAAAATTCAAGCATGTTCGAATTTTTTTTTGGTTGTTTTTTTGAAGACATAAAACAACGTTTTGCCCACACACTGTGATTTTAACCACTTCGGGTCCGCGCTATTGACAGAATACGTCAGCAGCGCGGACCTGAGGCGCCGGGGTCACGTCTTTGGACGTGATTTACTTGTAATTCCCCGCGCGCGCCACAGGGTGGCGCGCGGCGGGGAAAGACAGTCCCGACGCATCACCGAGGATTCGATGCGTGTACCCGGCAGCCGCGATGTCCGTCAGGTACACGCGATCGTCGGTGAGAGAGCAGGGACGTGGAGCTCTGTGTGTAAACACAGAGCTCCACGTCCTGTCAGGGAGAGGTGACAGATGCTGTTTCTCTTGTACATAGGGAGACCGCATCGGTCACCTCCCCCAGTCACCCCCTCCCCCCACACAGTTAGAACACACCCAGGACTCACATTTAACCCCTTCCTCACCCCCTAGTGTTAACCCCTTCAATGCCAGTCACATTTATACAGTAATTAGTGCATATTTATAGCACTGGTCGCTGTATAAATGTGAATGCCGGCAAAAATGTGTCAAAAGTGTCCGATGTGTCCGCCACAATATCGCAGTCAAAATAAAAATCGCAGATCGCCGCCATTACTAGTAAAAAAAAAATATAAAACAAAAAAACATAATTCTGTCCCCTATTTTGTAGGTGCTATAACTTTTGCGCAAAGCAGTCACTTATTGTGATTTTTATTTTATTTTTTATTTATTTTTTTACAAAAATACGTAGAAGAATACGTAACGGCCTTAACTGAGAAAAAAACAAAATAAAAACAAAAAACAAAATTGGGATATTTATTATAGCAACAAGTAAACAATATAAATATATATATATATATATATTATATATATATATATAATATTTTTTTTTAAATTGTCGCTCTTCTTTTTTTGTTTATAACGCAAAAAATAAAAACCGCATGGGCGATCAAATACCACCAAAAGAAAGCTCTATTTGTGGGGAAAAAAAAGGACGCCAATTTTGTTTGGGTGCCACGTCGCACGACCGCGCAATTGTCAGTTAAAACGACGCAGTGCCGCAAGCTGGGGTTTATGTGCCCAGTAAGCAAGTGGTTAAATTACGTTTTTGAAAACGTCGTTTTTTTTCGTCACAAAAAGTGATCATGTGTTCGCGGCATTACACACGTTTTCCCATCCTCCAACCATCTGTCCCATATCTTGGAATATTTTTGGGTGGACCCCCTGTGTGTGTAGCTCAGCTTCTTAAAGGGCAATGTGTCATTAACTGCTTTTTTCCAGTGCTGAAGTGTGGGGGGGGGGAGTCTGCATCCATGCCTGAGCTATCACCTTACGTGCCAAAAATAATGTTTTAAAGATGAATATCGTGTGATATTTGTCCACCTCCACATCTGGCAATAGCCCCAAGATACATAGCTTAGGGTCCAGCACCACAGGGGAACCCATATTGTCATAGAGGAAACGGACAACCTGCGTCCAATACATCTGAACGTGGGGACAGGTCCATATGGTCATATGGTAGAATGATCCAGGGTTAGCCCTGCACAAGCGGCACTATATACAGTTGTGTCAGTCTGTCGGACATCTTGGGAGACACTGTCTTGGTTCCCTCCAAGATCTCGTCCCATTCATCATCAGCTATAGGTCCTACGTCCTGTTCCCACCCCGTCTTGGCTTTTTGGATAATAACAGCTGCACCCCGTCTTCTAATCATGTAGTATAACAGTGATATGAGTTTGGAGGGGTCATCCCCAAAATATCCAGCACAGGGGGTGGCTCCACCCCTGCATCTAGGTTTGGTATCTGGGTTCTAAGCACGTGCCGGAGCTGCAGGTATTTAAATGTTAGTTGGTGTGGGAGGGAGAACTCCTCCTTAAGGGTCTGGAACTGTTTGAGCCCTGCATCAGTCAAAACCTGATGGAGATATAGTATTCCATATCTAGCCCAAACTATCGAGTCTGGAACAGTTTCCAATCCTGGCATATGGCTATTAAGCCACAATGGGGTGTGAGAATAAAAAGTCCCAACATTCTGCTTTTTAACCACTTGCATACTGGGCACTTACACCCCCCTCCTGCCCAGGTAAAATTTCAGCTTGCGGCACTGCTTCGCTTTAACTGACAATTGCGCGGTCGTGCGACGTGGCTCCCAAACAAAATTTACGTCCTTTTTTCCCCACAAGTAGAGCTTTCTTTTGGTGGTATTCGATCGCCTGTGCGATTTTTTATTTTTTGCGCTATAAACAAAAAAGTGCGACAATTTTGAAAAAAAATACAATATTTTTTACTTGTTGCTATAATAAATATCCCAATTAAAAAAAAAAACACATATTTTTTTCTCAGTTTAGGGCGATACGTATTCTTCTACATATTTTTGAAAAAAAAAAAATCGCAATAAGCGACTGGTTTGCGCAAAAGTTATAGCACTTACAAAATAGGGGAGAGAATTATTATTATTTTTTTTTTTACTAGAAATGGCGGCGATCTGCGATTTTTTTTTTATTGGTACTGCGACGTTGTGGCGGACACATCAGACACTTTTGACACATTTTTGGCGCCATTCACATTTATACTGCGATCAGTGCTATAAATATGCACTAATTACAGTATAAATGTGACTGGCATTGAAGGGGTTAACACTAGGGGGTGAGGAAGGGGTTAAATGTGTATGCTAGGTGTGTTCTAACTGTGGGGGGAGGGGGGGGTGACTGAGGGGGTGACCGATCTGTGTCCCTATGTAGGAAGGAACACAGATCGGGCTCCTCCTCTCCAGAGACAGGACGCTGTCTCTGTGTAACACGGCAATGAGAGATGATCTATGAGAGATCATCTCTCATTGGCCCACAGATCGCATCGCAAACGGCCACTCTGATTCGCCGCGATCTGTGATTGGCCGTGTCCAAAGGACACGGACAACACAGGGCTTCCCCGCAGCGCGCTCTACAGCGCGCGCTGGGAACGCCAGAATGACATGCCGTCAAATGACGGCATGTTGGATATTCAGGCCCGCGCTGTTGCCGTCATCCGACGGTAGCGCGGGCCTGAAGTGGTTAAGAGATATTTCCCATATACTTTGGTGATGTAGCAACATGCCCGAGTTGTATCGTGCGGCAGGACCGGGTGTTTTTTTCCCACGGAGGATCGCCTGAACGGGTGTGTATGTCGATGACCCGGTTTGTCACAGACCAAGGATCTGTAGCGCTGCATTTCCGACATGTGGAAATGGTACATGTGAGATAGTTGTGAGGCCGTTAGTAGTCCTGTAGGCCTGGGAGGGATACACCCCCCATATCTGTTGGGTTCTTTAAGACTTGCCAAGCTAGTTTGTGTCTACCATTACCCCAAACAAATGAATTAAGAATGGCTTCCATCTGTTTAAAAAGTTTTAATGGGATATATAGGGGGGCTTGCCACACTACATATAGAATCTTGGGTAATATGATCATTTTTATTAAGTTTACGCGTCCCATCACCCCCAAGGGTAGTCTGGACCACGTCTGCGTTTTGCTTTTTAAGTAATTCAAACAGGGGAGCTACATTCATGGGCGTATAGTCAACTAGGTCCCTAGTCACCTCCACCCCCAAATATTTAATTTTAGATACCCTAGCGAGTTGTAGAGGGGGGCTTGAGAAAGGGGGGGGGGGGAACACATCTATTGGAAGAATTTGGGATTTGTCCCAATTTATACGCAGACACGAGTATCCCCCCCATTTGTTTAATTAACCACTTCCATACCAGGCACTTGCGCACCTTCCCGCCCAAGCCAATTTTCAGCTTTCAGCACTGTCGCACTTTGAATGACAATTGCGCGGTCATGCTGCACTGTACCCAAACAAAATTGGCGTCCTTTTTTCCCCACAAATAGAGCTTTCTTTTTGTGGTATTTGATCACCTCTGCAGTTTTTATTTTTTGCGCAGCTAATAAAAGACTAAAAAATTTGAAAAAAAAAATACATTCTTATTTTCTTCTGTTAACTTTTTGTAAATAAGTATGTTTTCTCTTTCAATTGCGGGCACTGATATGGCGGCACTGATGGGCACTGATGAGGTGGCACTGATGGACACCAATGAGGTAGTACTGATGGGCACCGATGAGGTGGCACTCATGGGCACTGATAGGCGGCGCTGGTATGGCGGCACTGATGGGGACTCATAGGTGGCACTGATGGGGACTCATAGGTGGCATTGATGGGCACTCATAGGGGGCACTGATGGGCACTCATAGGGGGCACTGATGGGCACTCATAGGGGGCACTGGGCACTCATAGGGGGCACTGATGGGCACTCATGGGTGGCACTGATGGGCACTCATGGGTGGCACTGATGGGCACTCATAGGGGGCACTGATGGGCACTCATAGGGGGCACTGATGGGCACTCATAGGTGGCACTTATGGGTGGCACTGATAGGTGGGCACTGGGCATGGATAAATCTATGTTGCCAGTCAGTGCCCATGTGTGGGCACTGACTGGCACCCTTCTTTTTTTTTACTGGCATGTTTTTATTTAAAAAAAAATCCTGATTTTTTTTTTTTGCCCCTTTTTTTTAAAATGTTATTTTACTTTTGCCCTTTCAGTGTGGGCACTCCCTGGTGGTCTAGTGTGGGCATCCGAGGGGGGGCTGCTCTGATAAACAATCATTGCGAACCCCCCCTGTCAGGAGAGCCGCCGATCGGCTCTTTTGTACTCGCGTCTGTCACTCGCGTATGGTTTTGACTCCACCTTGCAGTTTCCTGGGACCTCTGAGCGGTAAACTTTCTTTCTCAGCTGGAGGGCTGTAGTTTGTAGATCCTCCTCTGATAGACCAACACAAATTGGCACCATTGTTGCCAACCTACTAGATTGAAATTTACTGACATGACAACCAAAATTTACTGACACTGCCATGTTTTTACTGGCATTTCCAAAAGTTACAAAAATAAACATTTTGGGCCAGATTCAGGAAAGAGATACGACGGCTTATCTCCAGATAAGCCATCGTATCTGCGTCTGAGCCCTCCTATCTATGCGACTGATTCATAGAATCAGTTACGCATATATTTCCATTAGATCCAACTTGCGTAAGTCTCTTACGCCGTCGTATCTTATTTTCATATTTAGGCTGGACGCTAGGTGGCGTTTCCATCTAAAATATGCAAATAAGCCTATACGCCGATTCCCGAATGTACGCCTGGCCGGCGCATTTTTTTTACGTCGTTTGCATTAGCGTAGGTCCGTCGTAATTTTACCCCAGCTGTATGAGGCGCAGCCAATGTTAAGTATGGACGGCGTACCGGTGTTTTTTTCCCGTCGTTCATGTAAAACGTTCGCGAATAGGGCTTTGCGTAAGTGACGTTCACGTCTTTTAAATTGCGTATTGGCATTGTGATTTGGAGCATGCGCACTGGGATTCAGTCACGGCCGGTGCATGCGTAGTTCGTTCGGCGCGGGGACGCGCTGGATTTAAATAGTACACGCTCCCTACCCGCCGAATTCGAATTAGGCCGGACCATTTACGCTACGCCGCCGCAACTTAACAGGCAAGTGCTTTGTGAATATAGCATTTTTACGCGCTCCTACCTGAATCTAGCCCTTTATGTGCAAATTTTAGTATTCAGTCTACAAACAAGTATGATATGCAATCAGCAATGTGATTTAGGGTAGATATTAGATCACAAAAACAAATTATTAATTTTTGGTATAGCAAAATAATTAGACTGGGCAGGCACCCTTGTTCCCGTCCTGCAGACCTGAAAACGAGAGTCCAGGTTCTCTTACACAACACGCTCAGGCATCATCCCTATTGAGCATCTTTAAACAGAGGGTGGAGGAGCGCAAGGTCTCTAACATCCACCAGCTCCGGGATATCATCATGGAGGAGTAGAAGAGGACTCCAGCGGTGACCTGTGAGGCTCTGGTGAACTCCATGCCCAAGAGGGTTAAGGCAGTGCTGGAAAATAATGGTGGCCACCAGTGGCGGCTGGTGAAGTTTTAGGATGGGGGGCGCAAGACCCCGCCCCTCCATGTTTGGTCCCTCCCACTTCTCATAAGCCACACCCCTTATATAATCTACCCACTCCGTCCCCTGTATTCCACTTGCTTCCACTCGGTGTCAGGAGTATACAGCTCAGCATCACAAATCATGGTATATAGCGCAGCCTTACAGATCGGTGCAAACAAACTAAAAAATTACACTGTTAGTAATAAAGGACTCTAAATGGGCATGAGATTATGAGAGACTGCGGACATACTGCACAAGATTACCAGAGACTGCAGAGACATACTGCACAAAATTACCAGAGACTGCAGAGACATACTGCACGAAATTACCAGAGACTGCGGAGACATACTGCACGAAATTACCAGAGACTGCGGAGACATACTGCACGAAATTACCAGAGACTGCGGAGACATACTGCACGAAATTACCAGAGACTGCGGAGACATACTGCACGAAATTACCAGAGACTGCGGAGACATACTGCACGAAATTACCAGAGACTGCGGAGACATACTGCACGAAATTACCAGAGACTGCGGAGACATACTGCACGAAATTACCAGAGACCAGACGTACCAGAGACTGCGGAGACATACTGCACGAAATTACCAGAGACTGCGAAATTACCAGAGACGGAGATACTGCACGAAATTACCAGAGACTGCGGAGACGTACTGCACGAAATTACCAGAGACTGCGGAGACGTACTGCACGAAATTACCAGAGACTGCGGAGACGTACTGCACGAAATTACCAGAGACTGCGGAGACGTACTGCACGAAATTACCAGAGACTGCGGAGACGTACTGCACGAAATTACCAGAGACTGCGGAGACGTGCTGCACGAAATTACCAGAGACTGCGGAGACGTGCTGCACGAAATTACCAGAGACTGCGGAGACGTGCTGCACGAAATTACCAGAGACTGCGGAGACGTGCTGCACGAAATTACCAGAGACTGCGGAGACGTGCTGCACGAAATTACCAGAGACTGCGGAGACGTGCTGCACGAAATTACCAGAGACTGCGGAGACGTGCTGCACGAAATTACCAGAGACTGCGGAGACGTGCTGCACGAAATTACCAGAGACTGCGGAGACGTGCTGCACGAAATTACCAGAGACTGCGGAGACGTGCTGCACGAAATTACCAGAGACTGCGGAGACGTGCTGCACGAAATTACCAGAGACTGCGGAGACGTGCTGCACGAAATTACCAGAGACTGCGGAGACGTGCTGCACGAAATTACCAGAGACTGCGGAGACGTGCTGCACGAAATTACCAGAGACTGCGGAGACGTGCTGCACGAAATTACCAGAGACTGCGGAGACGTGCTGCACGAAATTACCAGAGACTGCGGAGACGTGCTGCACGAAATTACCAGAGACTGCGGAGACGTGCTGCACGAAATTACCAGAGACTGCGGAGACGTGCTGCACGAAATTACCAGAGACTGCGGAGACGTGCTGCACGAAATTACCAGAGACTGCGGAGACGTGCTGCACGAAATTACCAGAGACTGCGGAGACGTGCTGCACGAAATTACCAGAGACTGCGGAGACGTGCTGCACGAAATTACCAGAGACTGCGGAGACGTGCTGCACGAAATTACCAGAGACTGCGGAGACGTGCTGCACGAAATTACCAGAGACTGCGGAGACGTGCTGCACGAAATTACCAGAGACTGCGGAGACGTGCTGCACGAAATTACCAGAGACTGCGGAGACGTGCTGCACGAAATTACCAGAGACTGCGGAGACGTGCTGCACGAAATTACCAGAGACTGCGGAGACGTGCTGCACGAAATTACCAGAGACTGCGGAGACGTGCTGCACGAAATTACCAGAGACTGCGGAGACGTGCTGCACGAAATTACCAGAGACTGCGGAGACGTGCTGCACGAAATTACCAGAGACTGCGGAGACGTGCTGCACGAAATTACCAGAGACTGCGGAGACGTGCTGCACGAAATTACCAGAGACTGCGGAGACGTGCTGCACGAAATTACCAGAGACTGCGGAGACGTGCTGCACGAAATTACCAGAGACTGCGGAGACGTGCTGCACGAAATTACCAGAGACTGCGGAGACGTGCTGCACGAAATTACCAGAGACTGCGGAGACGTGCTGCACGAAATTACCAGAGACTGCGGAGACGTGCTGCACGAAATTACCAGAGACTGCGGAGACGTGCTGCACGAAATTACCAGAGACTGCGGAGACGTGCTGCACGAAATTACCAGAGACTGCGGAGACGTGCTGCACGAAATTACCAGAGACTGCGGAGACGTGCTGCACGAAATTACCAGAGACTGCGGAGACGTGCTGCACGAAATTACCAGAGACTGCGGAGACGTGCTGCACGAAATTACCAGAGACTGCGGAGACGTGCTGCACGAAATTACCAGAGACTGCGGAGACGTGCTGCACGAAATTACCAGAGACTGCGGAGACGTGCTGCACGAAATTACCAGAGACTGCGGAGACGTGCTGCACGAAATTACCAGAGACTGCGGAGACGTGCTGCACGAAATTACCAGAGACTGCGGAGACGTGCTGCACGAAATTACCAGAGACTGCGGAGACGTGCTGCACGAAATTACCAGAGACTGCGGAGACGTGCTGCACGAAATTACCAGAGACTGCGGAGACGTGCTGCGAAATTACCAGAGACTGCGGAGACGTGCTGCAGGAAATTACCAGAGACTGCGGAGACGTGCTGCAGGAAATTACCAGAGACTGCGGAGACGTGCTGCAGGAAATTACCAGAGACTGCGGAGACGTGCTGCAGGAAATTACCAGAGACTGCGGAGACGTGCTGCAGGAAATTACCAGAGACTGCGGAGACTGCGAAATTACCAGAGACTGCGGAGACGTGCTGCAGGAAATTACCAGAGACTGCGGAGACGTGCTGCAGGAAATTACCAGAGACTGCGGAGACGTGCTGCAGGAAATTACCAGAGACTGCGGAGACGTGCTGCAGGAAATTACCAGAGACTGCGGAGACGTGCTGCAGGAAATTACCAGAGACTGCGGAGACGTGCTGCAGGAAATTACCAGAGACTGCGGAGACGTGCTGCAGGAAATTACCAGAGACTGCGGAGACGTGCTGCAGGAAATTACCAGAGACTGCGGAGACGTGCTGCAGGAAATTACCAGAGACTGCGGAGACGTGCTGCAGGAAATTACCAGAGACTGCGGAGACGTGCTGCAGGAAATTACCAGAGACTGCGGAGACGTGCTGCAGGAAATTACCAGAGACTGCGGAGACGTGCTGCAGGAAATTACCAGAGACTGCGGAGACGTGCTGCAGGAAATTACCAGAGACTGCGGAGACGTGCTGCAGGAAATTACCAGAGACTGCGGAGACGTGCTGCAGGAAATTACCAGAGACTGCGGAGACGTGCTGCAGGAAATTACCAGAGACTGCGGAGACGTGCTGCAGGAAATTACCAGAGACTGCGGAGACGTGCTGCAGGAAATTACCAGAGACTGCGGAGACGTGCTGCAGGAAATTACCAGAGACTGCGGAGACGTGCTGCAGGAAATTACCAGAGACTGCGGAGACGTGCTGCAGGAAATTACCAGAGACTGCGGAGACGTGCTGCAGGAAATTACCAGAGACTGCGGAGACGTGCTGCAGGAAATTACCAGAGACTGCGGAGACGTGCTGCAGGAAATTACCAGAGACTGCGGAGACGTGCTGCAGGAAATTACCAGAGACTGCGGAGACGTGCTGCAGGAAATTACCAGAGACTGCGGAGACGTGCTGCAGGAAATTACCAGAGACTGCGGAGACGTGCTGCAGGAAATTACCAGAGACTGCGGAGACGTGCTGCAGGAAATTACCAGAGACTGCGGAGACGTGCTGCAGGAAATTACCAGAGACTGCGGAGACGTGCTGCAGGAAATTACCAGAGACTGCGGAGACGTGCTGCAGGAAATTACCAGAGACTGCGGAGACGTGCTGCAGGAAATTACCAGAGACTGCGGAGACGTGCTGCAGGAAATTACCAGAGACTGCGGAGACGTGCTGCAGGAAATTACCAGAGACTGCGGAGACGTGCTGCAGGAAATTACCAGAGACTGCGGAGACGTGCTGCAGGAAATTACCAGAGACTGCGGAGACGTGCTGCAGGAAATTACCAGAGACTGCGGAGACGTGCTGCAGGAAATTACCAGAGACTGCGGAGACGTGCTGCAGGAAATTACCAGAGACTGCGGAGACGTGCTGCAGGAAATTACCAGAGACTGCGGAGACGTGCTGCAGGAAATTACCAGAGACTGCGGAGACGTGCTGCAGGAAATTACCAGAGACTGCGGAGACGTGCTGCAGGAAATTACCAGAGACTGCGGAGACGTGCTGCAGGAAATTACCAGAGACTGCGGAGACGTGCTGCAGGAAATTACCAGAGACTGCGGAGACGTGCTGCAGGAAATTACCAGAGACTGCGGAGACGTGCTGCAGGAAATTACCAGAGACTGCGGAGACGTGCTGCAGGAAATTACCAGAGACTGCGGAGACGTGCTGCAGGAAATTACCAGAGACTGCGGAGACGTGCTGCAGGAAATTACCAGAGACTGCGGAGACGTGCTGCAGGAAATTACCAGAGACTGCGGAGACGTGCTGCAGGAAATTACCAGAGACTGCGGAGACGTGCTGCAGGAAATTACCAGAGACTGCGGAGACGTGCTGCACGAAATTACCAGAGACTGCGGAGACGTGCTGCACGAAATTACCAGAGACTGCGGAGACGTGCTGCACGAAATTACCAGAGACTGCGGAGACGTGCTGCAGGAAATTACCAGAGACTGCGGAGACGTGCTGCACGAAATTACCAGAGACTGCGGAGACGTGCTGCACGAAATTACCAGAGACTGCGGAGACGTGCTGCACGAAATTACCAGAGACTGCGGAGACGTGCTGCACGAAATTACCAGAGACTGCGGAGACGTGCTGCACGAAATTACCAGAGACTGCGCGGAGACGTGCTGCACGAAATTACCAGAGACTGCGGGAGACGTGCTGCACGAAATTACCAGAGACTGCGGGGACGTGCTGCACGAAATTACCAGAGACTGCGGAGACGTGCTGCACGAAATTACCAGAGACTGCGGAGACGTGCTGCACGAAATTACCAGAGACTGCGGGGACGTGCTGCACGAAATTACCAGAGACTGCGGGGACGTGCTGCACGAAATTACCAGAGACTGCGGGGACGTGCTGCACGAAATTACCAGAGACTGCGGGGACGTGCTGCACGAAATTACCAGAGACTGCGGGGACGTGCTGCACGAAATTACCAGAGACTGCGGGGACGTGCTGCACGAAATTACCAGAGACTGCGGGGACGTGCTGCACGAAATTACCAGAGACTGCGGGGACGTGCTGCACGAAATTACCAGAGACTGCGGGGACGTGCTGCACGAAATTACCAGAGACTGCGGGGACGTGCTGCACGAAATTACCAGAGACTGCGGGGACGTGCTGCACGAAATTACCAGAGACTGCGGGGACGTGCTGCACGAAATTACCAGAGACTGCGGGGACGTGCTGCACGAAATTACCAGAGACTGCGGGGACGTGCTGCACGAAATTACCAGAGACTGCGGGGACGTGCTGCACGAAATTACCAGAGACTGCGGGGACGTGCTGCACGAAATTACCAGAGACTGCGGGGACGTGCTGCACGAAATTACCAGAGACTGCGGGGACGTGCTGCACGAAATTACCAGAGACTGCGGGGACGTGCTGCACGAAATTACCAGAGACTGCGGGGACGTGCTGCACGAAATTACCAGAGACTGCGGGGACGTGCTGCACGAAATTACCAGAGACTGCGGGGACGTGCTGCACGAAATTACCAGAGACTGCGGGGACGTGCTGCACGAAATTACCAGAGACTGCGGGGACGTGCTGCACGAAATTACCAGAGACTGCGGGGACGTGCTGCACGAAATTACCAGAGACTGCGGGGACGTGCTGCACGAAATTACCAGAGACTGCGGGGACGTGCTGCACGAAATTACCAGAGACTGCGGGGACGTGCTGCACGAAATTACCAGAGACTGCGGGGACGTGCTGCACGAAATTACCAGAGACTGCGGGGACGTGCTGCACGAAATTACCAGAGACTGCGGGGACGTGCTGCACGAAATTACCAGAGACTGCGGGGACGTGCTGCACGAAATTACCAGAGACTGCGGGGACGTGCTGCACGAAATTACCAGAGACTGCGGGGACGTGCTGCACGAAATTACCAGAGACTGCGGGGACGTGCTGCACGAAATTACCAGAGACTGCGGGGACGTGCTGCACGAAATTACCAGAGACTGCGGGGACGTGCTGCACGAAATTACCAGAGACTGCGGGGACGTGCTGCACGAAATTACCAGAGACTGCGGGGACGTGCTGCACGAAATTACCAGAGACTGCGGGGACGTGCTGCACGAAATTACCAGAGACTGCGGGGACGTGCTGCACGAAATTACCAGAGACTGCGGGGACGTGCTGCACGAAATTACCAGAGACTGCGGGGACGTGCTGCACGAAATTACCAGAGACTGCGGGGACGTGCTGCACGAAATTACCAGAGACTGCGGGGACGTGCTGCACGAAATTACCAGAGACTGCGGGGACGTGCTGCACGAAATTACCAGAGACTGCGGGGACGTGCTGCACGAAATTACCAGAGACTGCGGGGACGTGCTGCACGAAATTACCAGAGACTGCGGGGACGTGCTGCACGAAATTACCAGAGACTGCGGGGACGTGCTGCACGAAATTACCAGAGACTGCGGGGACGTGCTGCACGAAATTACCAGAGACTGCGGGGACGTGCTGCACGAAATTACCAGAGACTGCGGGGACGTGCTGCACGAAATTACCAGAGACTGCGGGGACGTGCTGCACGAAATTACCAGAGACTGCGGGGACGTGCTGCACGAAATTACCAGAGACTGCGGGGACGTGCTGCACGAAATTACCAGAGACTGCGGGGACGTGCTGCACGAAATTACCAGAGACTGCGGGGACGTGCTGCACGAAATTACCAGAGACTGCGGGGACGTGCTGCACGAAATTACCAGAGACTGCGGGGACGTGCTGCACGAAATTACCAGAGACTGCGGGGACGTGCTGCACGAAATTACCAGAGACTGCGGGGACGTGCTGCACGAAATTACCAGAGACTGCGGGGACGTGCTGCACGAAATTACCAGAGACTGCGGGGACGTGCTGCACGAAATTACCAGAGACTGCGGGGACGTGCTGCACGAAATTACCAGAGACTGCGGGGACGTGCTGCACGAAATTACCAGAGACTGCGGGGACGTGCTGCACGAAATTACCAGAGACTGCGGGGACGTGCTGCACGAAATTACCAGAGACTGCGGGGACGTGCTGCACGAAATTACCAGAGACTGCGGGGACGTGCTGCACGAAATTACCAGAGACTGCGGGGACGTGCTGCACGAAATTACCAGAGACTGCGGGGACGTGCTGCACGAAATTACCAGAGACTGCGGGGACGTGCTGCACGAAATTACCAGAGACTGCGGGGACGTGCTGCACGAAATTACCAGAGACTGCGGGGACGTGCTGCACGAAATTACCAGAGACTGCGGGGACGTGCTGCACGAAATTACCAGAGACTGCGGGGACGTGCTGCACGAAATTACCAGAGACTGCGGGGACGTGCTGCACGAAATTACCAGAGACTGCGGGGACGTGCTGCACGAAATTACCAGAGACTGCGGGGACGTGCTGCACGAAATTACCAGAGACTGCGGGGACGTGCTGCACGAAATTACCAGAGACTGCGGGGACGTGCTGCACGAAATTACCAGAGACTGCGGGGACGTGCTGCACGAAATTACCAGAGACTGCGGGGACGTGCTGCACGAAATTACCAGAGACTGCGGGGACGTGCTGCACGAAATTACCAGAGACTGCGGGGACGTGCTGCACGAAATTACCAGAGACTGCGGGGACGTGCTGCACGAAATTACCAGAGACTGCGGGGACGTGCTGCACGAAATTACCAGAGACTGCGGGGACGTGCTGCACGAAATTACCAGAGACTGCGGGGACGTGCTGCACGAAATTACCAGAGACTGCGGGGGACGTGCTGCACGAAATTACCAGAGACTGCGGGGACGTGCTGCACGAAATTACCAGAGACTGCGGGGACGTGCTGCACGAAATTACCAGAGACTGCGGGGACGTGCTGCACGAAATTACCAGAGACTGCGGGGACGTGCTGCACGAAATTACCAGAGACTGCGGGGACGTGCTGCACGAAATTACCAGAGACTGCGGGGACGTGCTGCACGAAATTACCAGAGACTGCGGGGACGTGCTGCACGAAATTACCAGAGACTGCGGGGACGTGCTGCACGAAATTACCAGAGACTGCGGGGGACGTGCTGCACGAAATTACCAGAGACTGCGGGGACGTGCTGCACGAAATTACCAGAGACTGCGGGGACGTGCTGCACGAAATTACCAGAGACTGCGGGGACGTGCTGCACGAAATTACCAGAGACTGCGGGGACGTGCTGCACGAAATTACCAGAGACTGCGGGGACGTGCTGCACGAAATTACCAGAGACTGCGGGGACGTGCTGCACGAAATTACCAGAGACTGCGGGGACGTGCTGCACGAAATTACCAGAGACTGCGGGGACGTACTCCCATTGAAATCAATTGGAAACCGCGGTAATACCGCCCGCAATGCACCTCTGCAGAGGCGCATTGCGGGCGATATTAACCCCTTTTACGACCGCTAGCGGGGGTTAATACTGCACCGCTAGTGGCCAAATATCGCGGTAAATACGACGGTATAGCGGCGCTAAAAATCTCGCTGCTATATCGCCACCGCACCTCCACTGCCCCATGTGAAAGACTTCAGGTCTGTAAGAAAAGTAAAACTTTTGTCTATGAAGGCAGTTATAAAAAACATTAGGAAATTTAGCTTTCTCCTTTCTCTGTTTAATTGGAACCATGAGTTACTTTCACAAAATCAGACAAATAAGGATTTTGGTATCCTCATCCTTCATTTTGAAAAAACATATGCCCAATGAATATGTCCAGATGCAAGGTCCTGTCAACGAGTGATAAATATGGGACTGCAGACATGCTGGAGAGGAAGGCAAACTTTTCTTAAAAAAAAGTAAATAAGCGGGGGGTGGGGGGGGGGGGGTTGTGAGTTGATGCCCGACATAAATGAGTCTAAATAAGTGGGGGGGGAATTGCCGAACGCCCGCTATGTTCGCTGACCTTTTTTTCAATTTAATTATAGGCTGATAATTGTACGAAGGGAGAGGGGGATCGGGGGCAGGCGTCTTTACCTGGCTGGCTGCAGGCTCACGCTGATGCGCCCCTCTGAGATGCATAGTGCCGACGTCACTTCCTGTTGTCGGCACTATGCACAAGCACAGCATTAACTGGGTGCCGTGCACCCGCCTGGTCACAGGTCTATCGCGCCAGAAGCTGTGGCGCGATGGCCATAGCCACAAAGGCATATTTTGCCAGCCAATGTAGCGCCTCGTCTGCAATCTTGCAATTGCACAGACGTGGCGCTACTCGTACTGCCCAGCGCCCGGGCACAGTGAACATAAGGAATTTTTTTTTTTCTTAAAGGGACATGTTTAAATAATTTTTTTTTTTTTTTTACTTGGGGGGAGGGGGGGCGTCGCCCGGGCGCCCCCTATGGACGGGCCGCCACTGGTGGCCACACAAACCATTTACACTTTGGGTCCAATTTAGACATTTTCACTTAGGGGTGAACGTCCCCTTTAAGGAAGTGCCATTGTGCATGCGCGCAAGCTCCATGAACCCAACCACAGGTCCTGCGGACACGATCGCCGTGGGGATACCCGTGATCATCTCACGGAGAGATACAAATGTAAACGAGCATCTTCCCGCTCTGCCTAGTGACAATGACAGTGATCACCGCTTCCTATAATCGGAAACGGTGATGACTGTCTTGTCACAAGTAAGAAACACTCACCTACAGCGCCACCTAGTGGTTAACGCATTAATTGTCAGTGTCATTTTCACAGTAATCGGTGCATTTTTCTAGCACTGATCGGACCCAAAAATGGGTCAAAAGTGTCCGATGTGTTTCCGCCATAATGTCGCAGTCACGATAAAAATCACTGATCACCGCCAACTAAAATAAAAAATTATTAATACAAATGCCATAAAACTATCCTCTATTTTGTAGTGCTTTAACTTTTGCGCAAACCAATCAATAAATGCTTATTGCTTTTTTTTTTTTTTTTTTTTTTTTTACTAAAAATATGTAGAAGAATGTTGGGCTAAAGCAGGGGTGGGGAACCTGCGGCCCGCGAGCTGCATGCGGATGGCGAAATCTTTCTATCCGGCCCCCCGTGTCGCTGAGTGTGTGTCCTGAGCTGTCAGAAGGAGCCGCCATCCTGTTCCGTCCGCACCACTGACTGATCAGGCTGAAGTGACTGAGTGAGAAGTACAGCGTGTGTCACTTGTGCTCAGGGGCGGACTTACAATTCCTGTCTCCAATGCGGTTGCTCTGCCTTTCCATTGCCTTCTCAGCCAATGAGAGTGGCACTGTAACCCACCCCCTTCTTCAGCCCGGCACATTTGACTGTTAGAGAAGGAGGAAGGTGCTGGAAATGGAGGGCGGCAGGAAGAGGACACTGCTGGGACAGAATCTGCACTGCTGGGACGGACCTAATGCCGAATGTAAGTTAGCTGGATGCATGTAATCAGTAGCAGGGCTTGTTAGGAATGTGTGACATTTCTCTGTTGTCTCTCAGTCACTCGTTCTGCATGAATGCTCAGAGCAGATCTCTTGCCTGACTCCTGCTGATGCTCAGGTCACTGGCCAGGAAGGGAGAGTGTCTGCAGACAGAGACAGCAGTGTCCTGTGAGGGGGGAGAGAAAGAAGAGATTTGTCTAATGCTCTGAGTGTGAGGGAGATGTTATCCCCTGACACAGGAACATCATGCCTTCCCTCCAATGCTTATCATTCTGTGCTGTCCTAACTGTATTCTCTGCCAATAGACATTGCCGGACCTTGCCGGAAAGAATGCGCTCGGCAGTGACGACATCGCCGCGCCAGCCACTCACAACCGGAACACACGCTGAGGTAAGATGACATCTCCCTTGGCGTGGACCAGGTAAGTTCCCCACGTCTCGTTGGGTGCATACTAGCTCAATATGATTTTTGCCTTTTACGTATGTAAAAAAAAAAGCTGCTGTGGGTTTACCACCGCTTTAATGCTTATATGTTGCTGTTGTTTCTCTCTTAAGGATGGGGGCCAGAGTTTTCGTACTGCCACTGGATTTGGTGAAAAATCGGATTCAGTTGAGCGGAGAAGGAGCCAAAACCAAGGAATACAAAACCAGTTTCCATGCTGTTGGCAGTATCCTGAAAAATGAAGGCGTGAGAGGCATCTATACAGGGTGAGAATTGGTTATCAGTGTTCTTAATCTGTCACCCTGCAGGAGGAGGACAGACCCATATCCCCCTTCTGTCTGTATCACCCTGCAGGAGGAGGACAGACTCATAGCTCCCTTCTGTCTGTATCATCCTGCAGGAGGACAGACTCATAGCTCCCTTCTGTCTGTATCACCCTGCAGGAGGAGGACAGACTCATACCCCCCTTCTGTCTGTATCACCCTGCAGGAGGAGGACAGACCCATATCCCCCTTCTGTCTGTATCACCCTGCAGGAGGAGGACAGACTCATAGCTCCCTTCTGTCTGTATCACCCTGCAAGAGGAGGACAGACTCATACCCCCCTTCTGTCTGTATCACCCTGCAGGAGGAGGACAGACCCATATCCCCCTTCTGTCTGTATCACCCTGCAGGAGGAGGACAGACCCATATCCCCCTTCTGTCTGTATCACCCTGCAGGAGGAGGACAGACTCATAGCCCCCTTCTGCAGGGGTGGACTGGGACACAAATTTGGCCCTGGACTTCATCCAGACCGGCCCACTTAATTTTTGCAAACACACACACAAAAACACTATATAGTCTATACGCAATTGCGCAAAAAAAAAAGTTAAAACATTCTGCTGTAAGTATAAACTGCTTTTTTATTCTGTGACCAGTAAATTCATTCATCTGTAACCGTGACCAGTGGCAGTACATTAAGACCCCTTTCACACTGGAGCGTATTGCAGGCACTATAGCGTTAAAAATAGCGCCTGCATTCCACCCTCAAACAGCTGCGTCATTGTCTCCAGTGTGAAAGCCCAAGGCTTTTACTTCTTTTACTTCTCCACCGTTCCTGTCTATTGAAATCAATGGGACAGCGCGGCTATACCGCCCACAATGCGCTGCTTCAGCAGCGCATTGTGGGCGGTTTTAACACTTTCTTGTCAGCTAGCGGGGGGAAAACTGCCCCGCTAGCGACCGAAATGCACCGCAAATCCACCCATAGCGTTGGCGGTAAAAATAGCGGCGTTTTACCACCAGCGCTATGGGCGGCTCAGTGTGAAAGGGGTCCAATACATCAGTTACTATGACCAGTGGCAGTGCATTTCCCCCCCCCCCCCCCCCCCCATGCTGTATATTAAAAATAAAATCACAGACACATACACTGACCCCCCCTCCTGACACACACACTGACCCCCCCTCCTGACACACATACCCTGACCCCCCCTCCTGACACACATATCCTGACACACATACCCTGACCCCCCCTCCTGACACACACACACGGACCCCTCCTCCTGACACACACACGGACCCCTCCTCCTGACACACACACGGACCCCTCCTCCTGACACACACACGGACCCCTCCTCCTGACACACACACAGACCCCTCCTCCTGACACACACACGGACCCCTCCTCCTGACACACACACGGACCCCTCCTCCTGACACACACACGGACCCCTCCTCCTGACACACACACGGACCCCTCCTCCTGACACGGACCCCTCCTCCTGACACGGACCCCTCCTCCTGACACGGACCCCTCCTCCTGACACGGACCCCTCCTCCTGACACACACACGGACCCCTCCTCCTGACACACACACGGACCCCTCCTCCTGACACACACACGGACCCCTCCTCCTCCTGACACACACACGGACCCCTCCTCCTGACACACACACGGACCCCTCCTCCTGACACACACACGGACCCCTCCTCCTGACACACACACGGACCCCTCCTCCTGACACACACACTGACTCCCCTTCCTGACACACACACTGACCCCCCCTCCTGACACACACACACACACACACACTGACACCCCCTCCTGACACACACACACACACTGACACCCCCTCCTGACACACACACACACACTGACACCCCCTCCTGACACACACACACTGACACCCCCTCCTGACACACACACACACACTGACCCCTCCTCCTGACACACACACTGACCCCCCCCCCCCCTCCTGACACACACACTGACCACCCCCCTCCTGACACACAGACCCCCCTTCCTGTCACATACTCTGACACCCCCTCCCACACACCCACTCCCTTTCACAGTCCCCTCCTTTCTGGCATCCTTTACAGCCATCACCTTTCTTTGCAACAAACACAGTTCCCTTTATGTCAGTGCCCCCTCCCTTACCTTGCACAGAAGGGAGAAGACAGAGGATGCGACATGTCCAAGCAGAAGGCGGGAGATGTTCAACTTTCCATGTAACAGAAAGACGATTGGTTGCTAGGACTGCCCCTAGCAACCAATCACAGGCTTTTTAACTTGAAAAGTTGGACAGCTCCGCCTTCTGCTCGGACATTCTTTATTGTATTGTATAGATGAAAGCAGCTGTGGGGGGGGAGTTACACGGCAGAGAAGAGGACACCCAGGCAGGATGGTCAACAGGTTCACTGTTGTCACCCTGCACATGCACTCCACCCGCCATGCAACTCCTCCAGCAGCGATACTCTGCAGCCTGCACTGGAACCGTACATGTGCAGTAGTTGCGGCTCCGGCTGCCACCTTCCTCCCCAGCCAGCAGTCAGACTCTGCAGCCGCACGATCCGATACTGATGTGCGGGGCCCCTTCGTCCAGTACATAGCAAACACTGCCTGTATACACTCTGAATGTCAGAGTGTATACAGGCAGTGTTTGCAAATGTACTGGACGAAGGGGCCCCGCACATCAGTATCCGAGCGTGTGGCTACATTGAGAGGCAAGCTGTCAAATCTAAGCTCCCTTCTGTCTGTATCACCCTGCATGAGGAGGACAGACTTATAGTTCCCTTCTGTCTGTATCACCCTGCAGGAAGACGACAGACTCCTAGCCCCCTTCTGTCTGTATCACCCTGCAGGAGGACAGACTCATAGCTCCCTTCTGTCTGTATCACCCTGCAGGAGGACAGACTCATAGCTCCCTTCTGTCTGTATCACCCTGCAGGAGGAGGACAGACTCCTAGCTCCCTTCTGTCTGTATCACCCTGCAGGAGGAGGACAGACTCATAGCTCCCTTCTGTCTGTATCACCCTTTGGAGGAGGACAGACTCATAGCCCCTTCTGTCTGTATCACCCTGCAGGAGAACAGACTCATAGTTCCCTTCTGTCTTTATCACCCTGCAGGAGGACAGACTCATAGCTCCCTTCTGTCTGTATCACCCTGCAGGAGGAGGACAGACTCATAGCCCCCTTCTGTCTGTATCACCCTGCAGGAGGACACACTCATAGCTCCCTTCTGTCTGTATCAGCCTGCAGGAAGACGACAGACTCATAGCCCCCTTCTGTCTGTATCACCCTGCAGGAGGACAGACTCATAGCTCCCTTCTGTCTGTATCACCCTGCAGGAGGAGGACAGACTCATAGCTCCCTTTTTGTCTGTATCACCCTGCAGGAGGAGGACAGACTCATAGCTCCCTTCTGTCTGTATCACCCTGCAGGAGGAGGACAGACTCATAGCTCCCTTCTGTCTGTATCACCCTGCAGGAGGAGAACCGACTCATAGCTCCCTTCTGTCTGTATCACCCTGCAGGAGGAGAACCGACTCATAGCTCCCTTCTGTCTGTATCACCCTGCAGGAGGAGGACAGACTCGAAGCCCCCTTCTGTCTGCATCACCCTGCAGGAGGAGGACAGACTCATAGCACTCATAGCATTTTTGCAGAATGCCAAATGACAAGGCACATTGCAGTACTACACATTTTCTGTTACCTTTTGGGGGTGGTGTACAGAACCTGAAGCCAGAGAAATCTCCTATGGAAGAAGTACACCAGTCCCCCATAGGACTCACCAAAAATAGTTGACCCCCTAAGGTTATGCCCAGGAAGGTCAAATTACACTTTTTAGCCCTGATCCATTATGTACGTTCCACTAACCAAAAATACTCTAAGGCCTCGTACACACGAGGGGATATGTCCGCTGAAAACGGTCCGATGGACCGTTTCAGCAGACATCTCCGCTCGTGTGTATGGGCTAGCGGACAGATTTCTCCACCCGCCAGATTTCAAAGCATGCTTTGAAATCTATCTGGTGGGAATCTGTCCGCCCGACATGTCTGCTGGATAGTACACTTACCAGCAGACATGTCGTCCCCCACCGCCGCCGCCGAATGGATTCGGCGCATGCGCGGAAGTGTTTAACTTCCTGGTGCGGTGACGTGGCGGCGTCAACATCACCGCCGCGTCACCGCCACGTCACCGCGCCGTCCGGCGGCGGGGAATTTGATCCGATGGTGTGTACACGCCATCGGATCAAACTCCCGATCGGACATATCCGATGGAAATGGTCCGCGGACCGTTTTCATCGGATATGTCCGATAGTGTGTACGAGGCCTAATAGTGTTCAACTGTTCATCAACGAGAAGATACCAGATTTGATAACACAGTGCAGTATTTTTAATTGCTCCAAATATTAAATACAAATATACACTCATAAGCTATGCTCCACCCAATTATACCCAGTTTTAATTTGCAGCACTTGCTGATTAACATTCATTATAGAGTTTACAGCAAAATCTGTCATAATATTATAGGATTCTATTATCAGCCTCCACCCTCTCCACCTTTAGGAGATCCCTGAAAACTCATTTATTAAAGGAAGCCTATCCCACACCCACCTAACAACTGTCTCTGAGCCACCCCCATCAAACCATTCTCTGCAGCTATTACCTTTTTGTGCCACCACCCCCTCCCTTTAGAATGTAAGCTCTACGAGCCGGGCCCTCCTGTACCTTCTATATTCAATTGTACTGCAATTGTACTACGTTGTAAAACGCTGTGTGAACTGTTGGCGCTATATAAATAGTGTATAATAATAATAATGGCCAATTGCGTACCAGGCGACCAAAGTCATACCTCCCAGATGATGTCCAGGAAGTGACGAAACGCTTAGGGGCAGGGATTCCTGGTTATGCAGTCTCCGCCAGTTGAAATGCATATCTATTTGGAACAATTTTAAGGGAAGGGAAAAGCTGGAGGTCAGATATCATGAATGTAGATTGAGGAACAACACTTTTTTGCAATTTTCTTCCATCGTCTTCCAGGTCCGCTTACTTGAGAGATGATTAGCCCCACCCTCTGCAGGGCCCTCCCCTCCCTTGTACCTCAGTTGTGTTGTTTTACTGCATAGCCAAAACTTTTTTCTTTTTGGATAAAAAAAAAAAAAAAAAGTAGAAAAGCATTACAATCAATGTTTTTGCGGATTGTGTGTTGTTGGGGAGATTTCCCTTCACTTCCTGTCCCAGAGTTTCTACAGGAAGTAAGAAGAAATATCTTCATAGTGAGGGGAATTCCGGAGGCCACCTTGATGTGAGCCGTCACAGATGGGTTTATGCAGGTAGTAGAAATCTCCTAATTTGCCTGAAGGATTTTCTGACATTACTGATTTAGCTGGAGAGCAAGACAGACGAGTTAATCTTTAAAAGACATAATAACATTAGACGATATCCTCATTACTGAATATAAGAGCCAAAGCCTGCACATTACAGGGCTAAATAGTACAATTAAAGAGTTTATTTATAACTTAATGTTTCATTACTGACCGTTTACATGGCTGCAGAAGAGGATTCTGCCCCCTCCCTTCCTGACCAGGTCATTTTATCTTTCGTTTAATGGACGGACACAGCATTCTTTGACAGTAGGGTATTATGCATCCTTCCTCCAGGAGAGTTAGGCAGAAACAGCACACAAAGTGTTAACAACACTTTGCTCCTTATAGCTCCTCCCAGGGGGCGTGGTCCCCCGGGTATATATCCCCCACTCTGCCACAGCAGCTCCAGTTTTTTTCTGCCTAACTCAGGAGAGTATGGCCTGCTGGAGTCCATGTACTCTGGCTTTCTTTCTCGCGATTTTTTCGTTTTTATTGTTTTTGTTCCTGCTTTTTTGATCCTGGCAACAGCCGACTGGGCGACAGGCTGGTTCCTTGATCCTTGTAGTCTTCCTATGTCAGGCCATCGAGCGTGTCCGGCCTCAGCTTGGCTAGTGGTCGTCCACGACATGCCCCATCGCTCCAAGGGGTGGCCGGGGGACTTCGGTCCTAGGGCGCACATATGACCCGTCTCTACGGCCTGGTTACAGTGTGTCTGGCCGACTGCCATGCCGTTCGTGGATTTTGGTTCAGTCAGGAAGGTCGCCAGCCTGGTAGTCGCAGGATGGGCAAGTAGTCACCTTGCCTGACAAGGTAGGTATGGCTGGTACTTCCCCGGGGAGGTCGACTGAGGGTTCATCCCTGCTTTCCTCTCTCCCTTTCCTCTACCTCCTTCCCTATGCTGGGCGGATGCAAGGGGGGGGGGGGTTTACTCCCGGGGCCCAATTTCAGCTGCGGCTGTGTGGGGACTGCCTTATATAGGGGCTGAACTGAGGGTGTGCGCTGGTGTGTGGGGCCGTTTTTTTTTTGCCACTTGTGCGGGTGCTGTGCGGCAAAACTGTAATTTTTTACTTTATTTTTTGTGTGTGTCACTTTTAAACTGCGCCGTTTTCGGTGCCAAAACGTCAGCGATGTTGGCGCCATTTTGCTGGAGACCGCGTGTGAATATTCCAGTCACATGGCGGCCATCTTGGCTTGGTCTCAGGGCTCAGCACAGCATGGCGGCGGCACTTCACAGCGCTCCTCAGGCTCCTCGGGCACCGCAGTTTCGGGTGGGGTGGTGAGTTTCCCCAGGGGTCCCCTACTCTGTCCTCGGCCAGGAGGTGTCCGGTGGGTCCTTTTTCTGCCTTGCAGTGTCTGGGGGTGACAGCGGTGGGACACAATGGAGAGTGAACCTGGCGTTTCCTCTCCTGAAATGCCACAATTAACCCCTCAGGCCCCGACCTCTGCTGCCTCCTTAGAGGCTATAACCACGGTCCTTGAGGCTTTTCTTGCCCGCATCGAGGGGTCAAGCGGCCAGAAGGGGGGTAAAAAGCGCCCTCTCCCTGAGCTTAACACTGGAGATGTTTCTGACACTGACTCAGACCTTGTGGCAGCCTCTGCATCAGGATCTGTCATGTCAGCAGAGGGGGGTCTTACCCACGCGGACAGTGAGGATGACTCTGATACTGGGTCAGGGCATGATAAAGCCTTTGTTGGAGCTCTTATTTCTGCGGTCCCTTTTGGTTTCCGTAAACCGCCCCGCACCGCAAAGGTTTTTCCTTCTGTTCCATTTTTGGACAGGATGGTGTACAAGGAATGGGAGATACCTCAAAAGGTTTTTACTGTGCCTAGATGTTTTTCTATCCGTTATCCCTTTCAGGAGGATTCCGTGAAAAAATGGGCTTCTCCCCCCTCAGTGGACCCTTCGGTGTCCAGGCTGAGCAAGGCCACGACGTTGCCGGTGGAAGGGGCTCCTGCATTTAAGGACCCTGTTGATAGGAAGGTGGAGGCTGTGGCTCGTTACCTATTCACGGTCGTTGGTTCGGCTATTAGACCGGCGCCACCCGTGTTTTGGTTTGTTAAAAGTCAGCAGCTACAAAAAGCATAGCTGCTGACTTTTAATAAACCGATACTTACCTGCCCTGTGGTCCGGCGATGCGGCTCAGCGCCGTCATTTTCACCCGGCCGAGACGACTTACAGCTTCACGGCTGGGTGTGCACTGCGAATGCGCAAGTCGTACTGCGCTCTCCTATCTCTCCTATTGGGCAGAAGATGGCTGGCAGGGAGGGGAAGCCTATGGCGAGAGGAGGAGTCACCTAGGCGGCTGAAGGAAGCAAGAAGTGGAACAGGAAGTCCCGCTAAAAAGAGGGTACACACCCCCCCCCCCTCCACTTTATGCCAAACCTCAGGCCTCCACCATGAAAGGAGTAAACGCTGAGAGGCTGGACACTCATGTCATCTATTGGGTGGAGTGTCACCCCCTGTGTTCTCTTCCATGCCATTCAGCATCAAGGAAGCATCTCCTTGCTGCTGACTCTGCATTGCAAAGAGTCATGTGGAACTCCAATCTTTGGTCTGTTCTTGCTGCCTGCCTACAGTGACCATGGTCACCTCCAACCACCCCACCCTCAGCTGCTACCAACTGTCTAGGTTTTGTGAGCACTTGAGGCCCTGCCTCGTGTCTTGAGCCCCACGTTGCCTAAATATAACATGTATAATTCCAGACAGTCCTGAAGCAACAGGAGCCCCCAGCTCACACACTGTTGATGGTTGCAGGGTGTCTGCAGCATGTCATCATGTTATTTTCCAATTCTTAAGAGTCTTCCCTAGCTTCATTGGGTATGACCAACTTCTCAAATAAAAAATGTATTACAGCCATGGTCCAAATCACCCAGCTATTTGCTGAATCTTACCCTAGGGGCCACAAGTGCACTCTTGCGCCTTCCCCTGCAGATCCCTTATCAGATCAGATCTGCCTGTGACTTTTGAGCCATTGGTGGCTAAGACTCTATGTTTGAGTCGTCACTCAGCTCCCATCCGGCAAGGTTGCCTCTGAGGAGTTGTGATCTTTAGCAGTTGCTCCCGAGAGAAAACAGAACATTTTGGCTGTTATTGATGCAGTGTGCACCACTCTGAAATGAGAGAATTATCCTATAACCTTTACCAGCGCTCTCTCTCTAGTCTTGGGTATTCCCCCCAAAAGAATGAAAAGTCAGCAGCTACAAATACTGCAGCTGCTGACTTTTAATATTAGGACACTTACCTGTCCTGGGCGCCCGCGATGTCAGCACCCAAAGCCGATCTGTCCCTCGGTTCTTGGGTGCAGTGGCCACCCTCTTTGGTAAGGGAATCAGGAAGTGAAGCTTTGCGACTTTACTTCCTAGTTCCATACTGCGCATGAGCGATCCCACTGGTCCCTGCTGTCTTCTGGGACCTGGATGTGGCGGCGGCCTATGCCCGGAAGTGGGAGAAAATACCTGTATTACAAAGGTATCTGCTCCCTCCTCCTCCTCCCTGAAAGGTGCCAAATGTGACACTGGAGGATTCCGAAGAGCAGAAGTTCCATTTTTGGGTGGATCTCCGCTTTAAAGACTTTGTGGTGCACCTGCTGTTCCAAGTCTTCCTCTATGGCAGTGATTCTAAACCTGTCTAGTGCCGTAACCCTTTGATAACTTTTTCTACGTTGTGGGGACCCCTAACAGTAAATTTATTTTCGTATCGTGGGTTGTCGGCACCCAAGGCAAGACAAGTAATTTGTGCCCCTAACCCACTGACATTTAGCGCTCTTTGAGTCCCTTCCTCTTGTACAGTATTAAATCCACTTATGGTACATTTTAGGATATACCACTTTCTTTGTTCTCCTTTCTTTCCCTTTCATCGTACAGTAGCTTGAAGCTCCAAAACGCTAGAGGAGAAAGAATCAATTATTCTCTATGGAGATGGTTCACATCTCCACTATAAGTTGCCTGAAGCTCTAAGGGCTCTTTCACACGGAGCGCCCGTTCAGGTCCGCCTGCCAGTTTTTTAGGCGGACCTGAACGGGCGCTCCGTGCTCCTGTATGAAACCGCGGATGTCAGCGGTGACATGCCCGCTGACATCCGATCCGCTCCGATCCGCCAAAGTGTGAAGGAAGAAAAACCTACTTTTTCATCCGTCAATCGGGTGAACACGAACAGACGGTCCGTGTTCATCCGATCCCCCCATAGGGGAGACCGGAGAAAAGACAGGAGGGCGGTCCCTGCACACTGTGAAGGGACCGCCCTGTCATCCGCTGGCTCAGCGGGGATCAAAGGAGCGATCCCTGCTGAGCAAGCGGAGGTTCACGGGGCGGATCATTACTGATCCGCTCCGAGTGAAAGAGCCCTAAAAGGTTGTCACTCGAACCGGGCCAATAAGTGCGGTTTCTGTTTCATGGAAGTGCATGGAAATGCTTGATGAGTCTTTAAGTTAGTGTTTTAGTGCACTTAGCATTTTTCTGCTCAAATTAAATAAATAATGGATAAATTATAATCCATGCATAATGTAAAAAAAAATACATAGAATAAATTAAGTAACCCTTATCTTAACCCCTAACCTAACAAAGTAAATCATTAACCCATAACCTTTGTTAAATAACAAGTAAAAACAAATTGCAAAGCTGAAAAACGACAATTAAAGTGTATGTAAACCCGATTCATGAAATTTGAGCTGGGCACATATATCTGTAGTATTTTGTTATCTCTCTTCAATGAGCGAAGTCCTGTAGCTCTCTCCTGACCCGTTCCTCTATTATCAGCCTGATAACTCCTGACAAATTCTCAGACTTTTTAGACAAAAGCAGCCTGACTCTTCAGTCCGGGAAGGTTGCTAAAATAGATTAGCAGAGAGCAGGTCCTATTACAAAACACCTCTGAGAGTCTATGCCTATGATGAGAGGGGGTGTGTGCCTTTCCTCTAATCAGCAATGTTGGCTATCTTGGCTGTATGCCCAGACCTCATACTCTGTTAACCAGGGAGAGAAAATCGCCTAACATGATCTCAACTTGCTAAACAGTATATAAATTTTAAGACAGCAGATATGGATGTAAAAACTATGTAGGGAGATTTGGTTCATCTCTGTGTATCATCTGAGGCTGTGTACTTTACTGGGTGTATGGAGGATTTACATTCACTTTAATGATACAGATAATTATTTTGTCTATTGGTTAATAATTTAAAGCAACACACACCAAAGTTAAAAAATGCTTTAAAAATGCTGAAAAAAAACATAACGCTTTGCTCAGGTGGGAATGTAGCTGGAAAATAGCCTTGTCTGTGTGCTGTAGCTACTTCTTTATCCAATTGAAAGGCTGGGGCAGCTCCTAGACCAGAATGTATTCCTTTTACTACAGGGAAGATCCTGGAATTTTTCCTTGAAGGTAAGTTACCACTTACATATTTTAACTTGTGCTTTTAGCGGTTTGCTTGGAATTTATCTGTGAGAAAACACTATATATTTTGCAGAGAGGGTTACAGTTCCTTTTTTGTACAGATTACCATAAACTACTTGTAATAAAACTGGTATGGACAGTGAACTCTTACTGGTGTAACCAAAAACTAAATTCTTCTTCTTCTTCTTTCTTTCAGGATACAGAATATGCGGATGATAGATGGAAAGCCTGAGTACAGGAATGGACTGGTGAGTGAATATAGAATGTCAGATTTTTACTCCAGCAGAGCAGTCCTTTAGCAGTACAGAGTATTTTAGAGAGGGGAGTTAGATAGCAGAAGGAGCAGAGTCCTCCAGCATCACAGAGTATTTTAGGAGAGACACTAGAAGGAAGAGAGGAAGGATCTCTGGTGCCGCACATCCACTGTGTCCTGTGATGGTTATGGAAGAGACGACCTCGGCCTGAGCTCCCACAAAGCCAACCTCAAAGCTCCCCAACGTGTTTCACTCCGCTCCTTGGAGCTTAGTCATGGGAACAAAGTATTTTAGTACAGGGTAGTTTGATAGAGGAAGGTGTTGAGTCCTCCAGCAGTTCAAAGTATTTTATGAGAGGAGAGTTAAAGTAAAGAGCAGATTCCTACAGCAGCTTGCAGTATTTCAGGTGATGGGAGTTGGCTAGAGGATGGAGCAAAGTATTTCAGAATAGGAGAGTTAGGCTAGAGGATGGAGCAAAGTATTTCAGAATAGGAGAGTTAAGCCGTTCTTTTATACATAGATTGAAATCCAGCCGGTTGAGCAGGAACCATTCAAATTTCGATCCATGTATGGGCATGCTGATTGATCAACTTGGGTACAACCAGCATGTTAGATTTTTCTACATATGACTGCCGAGGGCTTTAAGCTGCCAGCAGTAACCGTTGTATTCTGTTGACCGGGAATACTCCCCACTGGCAGAATACAATAGTGTTGATGGGGGAATGCTTCCTATTGCACTAATGGTGGTGGGAATCAAGTGATTTTTCTTTCCACTGTAAAGACAATTTGTATCATCTATGGTCAGTGTCAGAGGTAGAAGCCGAGTTCTCTAGCATTGCATAGTACTTTGGTAGAGAAGAGTTGGATAGAGGAAGGAGCGGAGTTGTCCAGCAATGTGTTGGATAGAGGAAGGAGCACTCCTCCCGCTAAGCGTAGTATTTCAGGAGAGAAGCATTGGATAGAGGAAGGAGCAGAGTCCTCCAGCAATGCATAGTATTTTGGGAGAGGAGAGTTTGATAGAGGAAGGACCAGTCTTCCAGGAGAGGAGAGTTGGATAGAGTAAGGAGCAGGGTCCTTTAGCAATTCATAGTACTTTGGGAGAGGAGAGTTGGAAAGAGGAAAAAGCAGAGTTCTCCAGCATTGCATAGTACTTCGGGAGAAGAAAGTTGGATAGGGTAAGGAGCAGAGTTATCAAGCCATGTGTAGTATTTCAGGAGAGGAGAGTTGGATAGAGGAAGGACCAGTCTTCCAGGAGAGAGGAGAGTTGGATAGAGGAAATAGCAGAGTCCTCCAGCAATGCATAGTATTTTGGGAGAGGAGAGTGGGATAGAGGAAGGAGCAGAGTCCTCCAGCTATTCTGTCACAAACTGCGAGTTAGGAAAGATTTCAATGCAGCTCTCTATGCGATGTGAATATCACTACTGGACCCCAGGCTCCAATCATAGAACAGGAGTTTGGGGGTTCACTACATCTCTTTCACATATAAGAATGCGTTGAGCTAATAAGGGTGGAGGTATTACAACATGCCTTTAACCCCCTTGCGTTGAAAAAGTACAGTGAACATGTTAGTATTTTAGGGCATAAACCCGTATACAATTAACAACAAAATGTCAAGCTCGTAGCATTTGAAAATACTGTATGCAATTAGCAATTACTTGAGAGAAGTAACTTTAGCTTAAATGATCTGAGAGTGTATGTGCCTTTATGATATTCCACAACTGTTACTTGAAAGTAATGCCAAGCAGCATAGTAGTAATGGTACTTGTACGTTTGCAGAGTATGAGAGTACGTGGGGTATTGTAGCAGCAATGGGATTCTGTCATGGAGGGTCTCCTGGTGCAGGATATCTTAGGGTGTCCCCAGCCACAGCAGTAAGAAGCAGTAGGATATGCCAGTAGCCTGTATGTAGCGTGGTACGGCTATGGCCGACAATATTAGGACAGCATGTACTATGCATGCTGTCCTGTTTATATGAGGGATACTTGTGCAACAAATGAGCATTGATTTTCACTCGGCACTTACGCGTTCCACGTTGGGTGATGTCAGTGCGTGGTCGTCGTATGCGTTCCAGCGTGGAGCGCAATACGGCAGCAAGTGCCGTTTACATATTCGTAGTATGTCAGAAGAGAAGAGTTGGATAATGGAAGGAGCAGAGTTCTCCAGCTATGCAGAGTATTTCAGTAGAGGAGAGTTGGATAATGGAAGGAGCAGAGTCCTTCAGCTATGTAGAGTATGTCAGAAGAGAGGAGTTGGATAGAGAAAGGAGCAGAGTCCTCCAGTAGCAGAAAGCCATGATCTGAGGCTCCTCTCTGCCGAACATTTGTTTTCATGTATTTTCTCTTGCCCCCCTCCCAGGATGTCCTTATGAAGGTGGTGCGGTATGAAGGATTCTTCAGCCTCTGGAAAGGCTTCACCCCATATTACACCCGGCTGGGACCCCACACTGTTCTGACCTTCATCTTCCTCGAACAGATGAACAAATACTATAAGCAGTTTTTCCTGAGCGGATGATAAGACTTTGTACCCCCCCGTCTATTTATCTGGCTTTACAGACCCAAATCCTGGAGCCAAACCCCCCTCTTCCTCCTCCTAGCCAGGAAATTACAAAACGGAGCCCCAAAACATCCCGTGGGCCCTTCTGGTTTACATTGTGTAACAAGTGTTCAATAGCAGGGGAGGGGGCTCTTAATAACGCTTTAAGTAAGAACTTCACAAAGCACACTTAATGTGTGACACCCCCCCCCCCCATTGTATTCTTTTTTTAGTAAGGCCCAAAATGTTATGGTGTCCTTTGGCTTTAAGAGCTGGGTACATACTATATGCATACATCAGCACTGTTACCTTTTCATAGAAAACGCACAATCCCCTTTCTGTGGGGGAAGAATGACAAATCTTGTTGTGACGACTCTAGCATCCAGGTACACGTTCCCAAATTTTAAACTTTTTCCCATCATATTATACATGTACGGATGTGAACCAGGAGAAAAAAAACTCACTTCAGGAGCAAAAATTACTTGGGGGGGCATGGGCTCATACAAATAGCTTGTGAAGGTGTCGGATACAGGAATTTGATTTAGATACTCTCCCATCGTGTAAGGAGATGAGGCTATAGTATTAGAGACATCCAAAGCTTTTTGTTTTCAAAAACATATTTTGCTTTTTTCTTTTTTTTTTTTTTTGTGTTAAACTGTTCTGCTTTCTATGTCTGCACAATCACACAGGGGTCTCTCTCAGTAGCAAAGAGTTAACAAGCATTAAAGGGGAACTCCATGCTGACATGACACATGGGCAGGAGAAGTGTGTAAATTATAGGCACCGCTAGTGATTATCCAATCTGATTCTTGACGTCTGAGATTTGCAGTCCAAGCTACTAGCTTCTCCCACGGTGTGGGAGGAGCCTCATACAGCAAGGGAGTGACCTCTTGAGCAAGGGAAGGTCCTTTCAAAGCAATATTTACCATAGATCAAGGAAACAGAGGGGAGTATAATCTACCAAGCCTCTGTCTTCTCCCACGTGGTGGGAGGAGCCTCTAACAATATGAGAGGGATCTCTTGAGTGAGGGAGGGGCCTTCCACAGCGAGGGAGGATCACTGTTAAAGCAAGTTTTTACCATAGATCAAGGACACAGAAGTGAGTGTAGTCTACCAAGCTACTGTCTTCTCCCACAGGGTGGGAGGAGCATCCTTCATTGCAGGAGGGACCTCTTGAGTGAGTGAGGCAAACAATTAAAGCAAGATTACCATAGATGGAGGACAAAGAGGTGAGTGTAAGCTACCCACAGTACTACTTCTGCTTCTCCTACCCCGGCTCTACCAAATTCTCTCAGTTAGAATAATCGGAATGGAGTTTTCCTTTAAACTGTTATTTTTGGAGTGACCCCAGCCAAAGCGATTTTATTTTTTTTCATCTGTTTTCTCTGGAGACGTTTTTTTTGTTAGGGTATTATATTATTATTTGCTGATAAATTATATTTATGGAAAGCGAAATGCAGACCTGTAACTTATGAGATTCCGGTATATAAACTGCAATTTGTCCTTATTATTCTGGCATTCTTTTGTCTTCTTTACTTTTAAAAATGTTTGTGGCTTTAAATCTGCACCTAATGCCACCTACTGCTTTCATGGATTTGCAGAAAATTGGGATGTGTTTTAATAAAAAAAGAAAACACATTCCTACTTAATGAATAAAGCTGAACTCGGGTACAAAAACCTAAATTATATTAAATCCATTTTGTGTGCACTGAATTCCTTTGCAAATCCAAATATTACTTTTTAAACTTAACAGTGACCTCATCACTGTGGTGTACAGAGCCTGTGCAGAGAGCGGAGTTGTAGGAGGGGCTCAGGAGGCTTCACCCCTACAGACTGCCTGCAGAAAAATACAGGAGGGGGCGGAGACGAGACCAGTTACCCTGCACAGGGAGAGAGAGCAGCAGTGACTGGTCTTTATTACAGGAAAACATTTTCACACTAGAATACTGCACAGATCTGGGAGACGTCCACAAAGCCCACCAAGGGTTCGAGTCAGACTACACATGGCTATCGTATTACGATACAGGACTTACGACTTACTATATATATATATATATATATGAGAGAGAGATCTTCAAAAAGTTTCCATGCTTTTTTTTTTTAACTTTTATTAAATATAAAAAAAGTGCAGAAATGTTTTGAAGACCTGTGTGTGTGTGTGTGTGTGTGTGTGTGTGTGTGTGTGTATAATATATTATATCTCGCTGTTTTTTTTTTTTTTATCTTTTATGCATTAAGATAAAAATCCTTCTGCGTGTAGCAACCTCCCCAGAACCCCCTAATACTTACCTGAGCCCCATCTGTCCAACAATGTCCACGAGTACTTTGGTCATCCGAGACTCTCCCTCTTGATTGGCTGAGACACTGCAGCGGCTCCTATGGCTCCCACGGCTGTCAAAGTCGGTTAGCCAATCAGGAAAAGGGTGGCGGGGCCTATTGGCAGCTCTGTGTCTGAATGGACACACAGAGCTGCAGCTCGACTCTGGTGCTCCATGGCAAGCTGCTTGCTGTGGGGGACACCCAGCTGGAAGGAGGGACCTGGAGCAGCAAAGAGGAGGATTCAGGCTGCTCTGTGCAAAACCACTGCAACAGAGTAGGTAAGTAGGACATATAGTGGAACCTTGGATTACGAGCACAATCCGTTCCAGAAGAACGCTCGTAATCCGAAGTACTTGCATATCAAAGTGAGTTTCCCATTGCATTAAAATAATTTGTTCAGCGTGGACTTCAATGGGATGCAATACCGTATGTGGCCAGAGGTGGGGGGGGGCTGGAGAACCATCCGAAACTTCTGAAAAGGCCAGAGGAAACTTTGGCTGACCTCGGAAAGACTTCCTACCTGAGATTTGCCGAGGTCAGCCGTGCTGTGAGGCCTTTCCGTTCATTTCCAAACGGCTGCGATCGGTGCCGTTCGGCTCGGCTTTGGCGCCCCCCCATCTCAGGCCAAATGGGGTACTGCACACCGCTTTGGCCTGAATCGTGCTCATTTTGCCAGACAACACTCGCAAACCAAGTAGTTACGATTTTTTTAAATACAGTGCTCATATTGCGAAATGCTCATTAACCGCGTTACTTGCAATCCGAGGTTCCACTGTTTTCTTATTTATTTTTTAAAACCAAGACTTTACAATCACTTTAATGATAAATAAGTGATTACAACCTTTTGTCTATATAAGATTATAGCCAATGCTGTTGTGGCTATTACCAATAAAATCACTAACAAATGATAACTGTGCTAAAAAAATAAAGATCACATTTATGTATACAGAAGAGAAGCTAGCCATTAATCAAGAATATAACGTAGCTGGTAAAACTTTAAAATCATGATGTTACAAATAGAATACAAAGTAAACAATACAAAAAAAAGAATGATGTTGCATTATAAGTGAAATTAAAGTAAGTTGCAGTATAAGGAACAGAGAATAATGGAGATCCAATACACAGAAAACCTTACGTCCCTCATGGTGCTCAGAGATCAAAAGGACCCAGAGGGTCTTGCTTTCTTGCAAAGACCACCCCTCCTCACTCCCTTCCAGGTAGAGACCCTTCCTCTCATATATCCTAATTCAGTCAAAGGGGGGGGGGGGGCACTCATAGGCTATGACAGAAATCTTATAATACAGTAAAACCTGGGTTTGAGAGCGTTTTGCAAGGCAAGCAACGTTTTTTTTTTTTAATACATTTTGACGTGATATACAAGCGATGTCTTGATATAAGAGTAACGTCATGTCGCAACTGGGTATAAAAAAGAAGGCGCCTCCAAGTGTAGCAATATGGTTACATGTAATGAAAGTACAACATTTAGAAACTCTCATATGGTTGATGATTAAAAGAAGCACATCTAAGTATGCAGGGATCCGGGGTAAAGCTGTCCACACAGACCATCCTCCTCACCGCCATTGATGTTGTCCCTTCCACGAGTGGTTCAAGCCTCGCTTTCCTATCGCTCTACTGCAGGGTTGTCTTCCCTGTCACGATTGCAGACTGACAGCGGTGAGAGGCGGCTGTGTTGGGGATGGTCTATGTGGATCGCTTTACCCCGGATGCCTGTGTCGTGTGCCTCCTTTAATGATAAACCATGTGAGTTGCTAAATGTTGTACCTTTTATTAAATGTAACCATATTGCTACACTTGGAGGTGCCCCTCTTCTCTTTTATACTCTGGAGCTCCTGCAGGTTTTGCTTCTAATCCCCTTTGGGAGGTTTCCATTTGTGGATGGACATTTTATGGTTACACATTGCTATAATCTTTTTATATGGACTATAAACTGAAGGATTTATGAATAAATTGTTGTGGAACGAATCATCTGAGTTTCTATTATTTCTTATGGGGTAATTCGCTTTGATATGCAAGCCCTTTGGATTACAAACATATTTCTGAATGAATTATGCTCGCAATCCAAGGGCCAGTTCACACCAAACGCAGTTCCGTACAGTTTTGTGCGCATTTTTTCTGCACTAAAAATGCATGCACAGTGTTTTCCATGTATTCCAATGGCTTTAGTTGGCTCGCACGGAAATGTGTCTGGTGTGAGCTGGCCCTTACTGTATAGGTCATCTTTAACCGCTTGCCGACCAGCTGCCAGTTATACTGCGGCAGGTCGGCTCTGCTGGGCGAGATCACGTAGATCTACGTCATTTTGCCAAGCAGCCAATAGGGGCGCACGCTCGCCCCTGACTCCCGCGCCCGGAGGGCGCGATCGCCGTCAGGCTCCCACGATCGCTCATTACAGAGCGAGAACCGGGAGCTGTGTGTGTAAACGCACAGCTCCCGGTCCTGTCAGGGGGAGAAATGCAGGATCGTCTGTTCATACAATGTATGAACAGCGATCAGTCATTTCCCCTAGTCGGTCCCCTCCCCCCTTCAGTTAGAACACACCCAGGGAACATACTTAACCCCTTCCTCGCCCCCTAGTGTTAACCCCTTCACTGCCAGTGCCCTTTTTTTTTAGCAATCAATGCATTTTTATAGCACTGATTGCTAAAAAAAAATGCCAATGGTCCCACAAATGTGTCCGCCATAATGCCACAGTATGGATAAAAATCGCTGATTGCCGCCATTACTAGTAAAAATAATAAAAAAATATTAATAAAAATGCCATAAAACTATGCCCTATTTTGTAAACGCTATAACCTTTGCGCAAACCAATCAATAAACGCTTATTGCGATTTTTTTTTTTTTTTACGAAAAATATGTAGAAGAATACGTATCGGCCTAAACTGAGGAAAAAAATTGTTTTTTATATATTTTTGGGGGATATTTATTACAGCAAAAAGTTAAAAATTGTATTTATTTTTTTTCAAAATTGTCGCTCTATTTTTGTTTTAATAGCGCAAAAATTTTAAACCGCAGAGGTGATTAAATACCACCAAAGAACACTCTATTTGTGGGAAAAAAAAGGACGGCAATTTTGTTTGGGAGCCACGTCGCACGACCGCGCAATTGTCAGTTAAAGCGACGCAGTCTCGAATCGCAAAAAGTGGCCCGGTCATTGACCAGCAATATGGTCCGGGGCTTAAGGCTGCATTCACACCTAAGCATAGGCGATTTGCAGCGTTTTTTTACCGCGATTTGCCACGACAAAACACAGCGTTTTTCCCCGCGGTTTTGTACAGGTCATTGGCATCAATGTAAAACGCCCAAGCCGCCCGATTCGCGCGTCAAAAAAAGGGTCCAGGACTTGTTTGAAATTCAAGCGTTCGGCGTTCTTTCGGCATACAACGTTTGGCGTCTGTAGATGTGAAACCTCTCCATAGAGAATAATGTTATTTTTGCCCTCTAGCGTTTGAGCGTCGCGCTTCAGGCGACAAAACGCTCAGATGTGAATCAAGCCTAAGTGGTTAACACACCAGCTGTCATTGATGGTCAAGTAGTTCCTGTTCCATTCCCACCTCCTTTTGAAGTGACATTCCACATAGTCCATAAATTATGCTACCAAAAGGCAAGAGAAGAGGCTTTTGTCAGATAAATAAAATTCCATAGCGGTTTATTGTGTCCCTTTTGATCACTGAGCACGATGTGGACGTACGGTTTTCTGTGTAGATACCTTGCAATGTAAATGAAAGAAAGTTACAGTATAACAACATTCTTCTTTTTTTTTGTATTTATTTTTTTATTTGTAACAATAAAGTTTTACCAGCTACGTTATAATTGATTAATGGCTAACTTCTCTTCTGTATAAATAAATTAGATCTTTATTTTTTAGCACTGTTATCATTTGTTATTAATTTTATTTAAATGTTATTGTTTCATAAAGTTTTTGATTTTATTAGTAATAGCCACAACATTGGCTAGATTCTTATATAGACAAAAGGGTTGTAATCGCTTGTTTTATTCATCATTAAAGCGGAGTTCCGATAAAAAAAAAAGAGAAAAATAATAAAAATCAGCAGCTACAGATACTGCAGTTGCAGATTTGCCTCATGCACACCGGACGTTAAAATAACGTTGTAAAACCACCAGTAGCTTTTCAGGGAGTTTTTTTAACGTTTTTGCAGTGGCTAAGTTGGCTTTAGACGTAACAATCCATTAGACCAGCTTGTGGACCTTTTGTTTAAACTAAACAGATTAAGCCAATCTGCCACCAACAGTTTCAGAACTGTGACCCTGTGGAAAGTGTGGTGGCAGAGCTGGGGCAAGGAGTAGGTAGAAGAGGTAGTCATCTTGGGTACTTCAACAGGAGAGTAAGGACCTGCAACCTACTTTTTAGGTCATGGAGGGTGCACTTTGGCCTTTTTGCTTTGGGCGCTAGAAGATCTTGTTCCACCATAGGGTGAAAGGTTTCCCTGATCTGTTTGATCTCATTAGCAATCAAAAAGTCTAAAAACATATTGGTGAACAATATATTTTTGAGGAACATCATTCAATGTAAAATCATATTACTGGGTACGCAACTTATCCATTCACCAGTGATATCACTGACCCTTCATATTCTTGAGAATGCACCCCGTCCAATTACTAGAGACAAGTGACATCACCACCACTTTGAGAACTCAGTCATGAGAACTTCATAGTCATGAGAGCACAGCCCATCCAATCACTGGAGACCAGTGACATCACTGATCCTTCACATTCACAAGAACATAGCCTTTCCAATCACTAGAGACAAGTGACATCACCACCACTTCATGAGAACTCAGCTCATCCAATCGCTAGAGACCTGTGACATCACCGAAATGTCATAGTCAGGAGAGTACAGCCCATCAAATCACTAGAGACCAGTGACATCACTGATCCTTCACATTCATGAGAACATAGCTGATCCAATCACTAGAGACAAGTGACATCACCACCACTTCATGAGAATATGATTAATCCAAACGCTAGAGACCAGTGACATCACTGATCCTTCACATTCATGAGAGCACAGCCCATCCAATCACTAGAGACCAGTGACATCACTGACACTTCATAGTCATGAGAGCACAGCCCATCCAATCACTAGAGACCCGTGACATCACTGATCCTTCACATTCATGAGGACATAGCCTGTCCAATCACTAGAGACAAGTGACATCACCACCACTTCATGAGAACTCAGCTCATCCAATTGCTAGAGACCAGTGACATCACCGAAACGTCATAGTCATGAGAGCACAGCCCATCCAATCACTAGAGACCCGTGACATCACTGATACTTCATAGTCATGAGAGCACATCCAATCGCTAGAGACCAGTGACATCAACGAAATGTCATAGTCATGAGAGCACAGCCAATCCAATCGCTAGAGACCCGTGACATCACTGATACTTCATAGTCATGAGAGCACATCCAATCGCTAGAGACCAGTGACATCAACAAAATGTCATAGTCATGAGAGCACAGCCAATACAATCACTAGAGACCAGTGACATCACTGACACTTCATAGTCATGAGAGCATAGCCCATCCAATCACTAGAGACCAGTGACATCACTGATCCTTCACATTCATGAGAACACAGTTTGCCCAATCAATAGAGACCAGTGACATCACTGATACTTCATAGTCATGAGAGCACAGCCCGTCCAATCACTGGAGACCAGTGACCTAACTAGGACATTTCATATTCTTAATGATGAAAACCTTTATTTTTATTTTTATGAATCGATTCACAGCTCAGGCCACAACATAGATGCGTTCATGTGAGGTAACATTTTAAATAAGTAGTTGTGTTTTCAGCATATATAAACCTTTTGCTATAATACAGCATAGTATACTCCAATCACTACAGAATGGCCGAGGTGTATAATCTCTCTTGGTCCCTGGTATTGGCCTCCAGCACCAACATTCTCGTCACCCCAGAGAATGACTGGTCACTAAAGTTGGATTCCATAGCCTTATCGTGAACAAGCAGTATTGTACCCTCACTCACTGGGGCCCGCAGGCTGTACCGGATCAGCCGTATGTTTGGTAATTTCTCCATGAGGGCTTGATAATGCCTATAGAGATGTGTATGGGTATAAACCAACAGGCATGCTGATAGGATCATCTGGGCTATAAGTAGGAGTATACCAAAAATATAGATGACAAGGTGGAGGAAGCAGCAGTTTTTGAGAATCTTGTACTCCAGCCATGACATGCCATGGGCTTCTGCGCGTGAGTTTTCTGCTGGTGGCATGGTGTATAATAACTGATTCTCAGTAGACATCGTCGATGTTTCTGTAAAATGTTTTTGTGGTGACACAATGGAAGTGGTTAGCATTGTATTGGGTTCCACCTTCACTGTGGTGGGAAGAATAGAAGTTGGGTGTAAAGTGGCCGTTGAAGAAATAGATGTTGGCACTTCTGTAGTTTGTGGAGTCGTTTGTTCAACAGTTGTCATTATAGTAGTCTTATATGTTTTTGTGGTCATTTTTCTTGTTGTCCAAGCTGGTGGGGCTGTTGGCGTTGTCTCTGTATGTTTTGTTGAAGTCATGATTGGTGTTGTCATTATAGTTGTCTTATGTGTTTTTGTTGTCCAAGCTGGCGTGGCTGTTGGAGTTGTCTCTGGCTGTTTTGTTGAAGTCATGATTGGTGTTGTCAATCTTCTGCTTTTTGTAGTTGTAGAAACTGATGTTGGATGCTCCTCAGTGGTCAGCACAGGTGTCGTTTTTGCGAACGTCACCATTGTGGTCTTCATTGTTGTTATCCATGGTTCTGTTGTCTTGGCAGTGGTTGGGAGCGCTTGTGTGACTTTATTTTTTGCTGTCATTATATGTTGGTCCACATCACCAAGTTCACTACCAATACATGCATCCATATTATATTCAATAAGTGGGGTCTTATCAGAGCAGAGTACGCTTTTCTCGTCATTAAATGGAGATCCATCAGGCAGTATAGTATAGACATTATGCCCATTATCTTCCACCCATTCCTTAAAATAGTGGAGGGCACAGTTGCAGTTCCATGGGTTATTGTCAAGATACACATAACCAAGAGAATTCAGGCCATCAAAGAAATCGTCTGGAATGTTTGTCAGTACATTTCCTGCCAAGTAAAATTTTGTGAGATGGACAAGGTTGAGGATGAGATGGTTTGGAAGTTCCCACAGCTGATTGTTCGATAAATCCAGAAGGTCTAAGCTTTTCAAGTCATGAAAAACCTATTTAAAGAAATAGAAGCAATCATGTTTGAGAACTTTTTTTCTTAGGAATATTTTAAAATATATGTCTTCATTTAGTCACTACACAAACATAAGATGAAATTATCAACATTTCAATCGCTTTTTGTTTGTCACCTACAGTATTTATCGGCATATAACATGCACTTTTTTCCCTTTTAAAATCAGGGGGAAATCGTGGGACCGATCCCTGCTGTCTCTGACGGGAAGAGGAGGGAGTGCCGTCGATATACACATAGCCGAGTGTCCTCGGCTAGGCTCAGCTCCACACGCAGTCACGCCCAGTCCCGCCAAGGAGCAGGACTGGGCGGGACTGCTAGAGTAGCCAAGTACACAGGACATCCGACTGTCTTTTTAGGCGGCGGCGGCAGATGGACACTGATTATTCTGCAATGATGGACAAGGCTGCAGATGGACACTGATGAGGCTGCATTGATGGGCATTTAAATGTACGTTTTTTTTCCCTTAAAATTTCCTCCTAAACTTGAGGTGCGTGTTATACGCCGGCGTGATCTTTTAGTGGATGTCATATTTTGAACTAAAGGTGAAAAGAGATGACACGTGGGCCAATTATTGGCCTTGTGTTCATTTTAGACCTTCTTTGCAAATAATTGGCCATTATCCGGGTTTGTGTGGCAGATTAACTGTCTAGATGGAAGATTTAGTAATACAAGGCTGCCATGGCACACACATTATGTTTTGTTGAATCTGCTGGCCCTCACATGCTATGGGGCAGTGATGGTGAACCTTGCCCCTCCCCAGATGTTTTGGAACTACATTTCCCATGATGTTCAACTACACTGCAGAGTGCATGAGCATCATGGGAAATGTAGTTCCAAAACATCTGGGGTGCCAAGGTTCACCATCACTGCTATGGGGGATCCCAACCTTGGCTAAATGCCTGTATTGATCAAACTTGCCACATTAGTTTGGATGGCCAAATTTGTTGCAGATTAGCCACTTAACCTCCAGAAGATATGCCCCCTTCATGAACAACTGCGTGGTCATGTAACACTGTACCCAAATTAAGTGTATGTAATTTTCCCCCACAAATAGAGCTTCCCTTTGGTGGTATTTGATCACCTCTGCGTATTCTATAAACAACAATAGAGCGACAATTTTGAAAAAAAATAATATTTTTTACTTTTTGCTATAATAAATATCCCCCAAAAATATATAAAAAAAATGTTTTCCTCAGTTTAGGCCGATACGTATTCTTCTACCTATTTTTGGTAAAAAAAAATTACAATAGGCGTTTATCAAAAATGTATAGCATTTCCAAAATAGGGGATAGTTTTATTGCATTTTTATTTATTTTAGTTTACTACTAATGGTGGTGATCAGCAATTTTTTTTTTTAAGTGACTGCGACATTATGGCGGACACATCGGACCATTTTGACACGTTTTTGGGACCATTGTCATTTTCACAGCAAAAAGTGCTATAAAAATGCACTTTTTACTGTGAAAATGAAAATTGCAGTATAGGAGTTAGCCACTAGGGAGCACTGTAGGGGGGCGGGGCTGGACATGTGACGTCATTGATCGTCTTTCCCTATGAGTGGAGTGTCGTGCTCTCCCCCTCCCTTGGACTACAAGAGAGTCAGGACGCTCTGTAGGTTTCAGATAGAGAAAGGAGCTGTGTGTTAATGGGCGTTTTGACTCTCCTGTAGTCTAAGGGAGGGGGCGAGCACGACACTCCACACCAGGGAGAAAGTATTGCATTACTGTGTGGAGTTACAGACACAAGAACAGGAAGTGAGGATTTCTCAGAAGAAATAAGGACATTTAAAAGCAAAATGGAAGGATGAGGTAAGTGAAGGAGGACTGCACTAAGGTAAAGGAAGCTATTTAGGGAAAATAAATTGTACCTTTACAACCCCTTTAAAGCAGAACCCTGCTTGCTCTGTCTAGGGGTAAACACAGAGCTTATACTCACCCAATTCTTCAATCCTCTGGAAAACGACACTCCCCCACGTCCAGTGGTGGACTGTTCCTGCCATCATGAAGTCCAGAGCCAGTCTATGGGTGTGATTACATCAGGAACAGTCCACTGCGCAAGACGGCTAGACCACTGGGGGGGGGGGGGGGGTGCAGGGATGGCAGGGATCGGTCTTGTGCTGGAATGATCGGAGGATTAGGTAAGCATCTCGGAAATCCTCTACCATAGACAAAAACAAGCAATTAACCCATGTAGTGCGGGCAGAGCCCCCCTGCATGGGGGAAGTAAAAAAGTTCTGCTTTAAGTGAACCTATTACATTGCTTTATAAAGTTCCATATCACTTTCTGTACCCTTCTGGGCACCTTCCCTACGTTGGCCTCTGCAAAACACATTATATATTCATTCTCCGGAAAACTATACCCTTCAAATCAGAAGACTTTCAAGGTTTCATAATTTACAGGTTCACTTTACTTTGCCATGTAAGAATGAAATAAACGGAAAATAGTAAATACATCTTAGCACCTCGTCTGAAAGCGAGTTGATGGTATTTTTCTGGAGCTCCAACACCTTCAGGTTATTCAGCCCCTTGAATGCCGAGTCAGGGATGGTGGAAATGTGATTGTTGGACAGGAATAGCTTGGTTAAGCTGGACAGTTGAGACAGATCTGGAATACTCTTCAATGAGTTATTGGCCAGATTTAATTCTTGTAACATGATCGGAAGGTCGACCTTAAAGCTAGTCAAATCATTGTCTGATAAGTCCAGCTCCACCAGCCGTTTCATCCCTTTGAAGGTCGAGGTGGAGATGGCCTTCAGATTATTAAAACTCAGGATAAGAATGCCGGTATCTTGGGGTATCTCCTTCATAGGGACGTTGGTTAGGGCAAGTCGAACACAAGACGTCTCTATCATATTCTTGCTTTGATTATCTTCTGTGACACAGGAAGAGGAGACACGGTTGGCACAAAGGAGACCAAAGATCCCGATATAAAACAAAGGACTTGTGGCAACCATGGTGAGGCTGAAGTGAGCTATAAAATGAAGGGGGAAAAAATAGACCATGTAAATGATTATGACAAATATAATTTTTAAAACTAAAAATTCTATCACATTATTTTTAAGGGACCATTTACACTGCGTGAGCGAATGCATGTTAAAATTCTGCTGTGTTAAGACAGGCCATTCATTTATATGGGCTGCCTAATATACCAAAATGCACCAAAAAAGGTGCCTGTACTATTTTGTTTGGAGGCATGTAGGGCATTACTGTGTATTATCATGTTCTGTAATGCATGTCTGTTGGCAAGGTGCATTAGGATATCATTCAGAATGAGTGGCAGCGCACCAACACACGTAATGCACATTATGCACACCAATTGAGTAGCCATCAGCAACGAATGAAATTGTTTTAAAATGTTCCTCGAATTTTGAGTGAAAATTGAGAGATTTCAGCAAAAGGTTTGCCAATTTTTTTTTTAAACGCTTTGGAGTCAACTGGGAAGGTCAACACGAGTAGGAAGAATAGCAGATTTGTTTGTTTAGGAGATGTGTTTGAGTTTCGTGACAGCACTGCCCATCACTACAAAGTACGCCCCCTTCTATTGCCATCAGCCCCTCACATGCACCCATCTTGAACAAGTCAGTGCCATGCAGACTTGCACGACCTTCGGGAGCGTATTCCAATGTTCATTGGCTTTGAGCAGCTCAGTACTGCGCAAGCACAATACAGGGCGGGCATTATTCAACAGGGGGCTTTTCTCGTCAGAACACCGGCAGTCCCTGGTCATCTCTTATAAGATGCCCACAGTCTCTGGCCATCTCATGTACCATGTCTGCAGTCTCTGGCCATCTCCTGTACCATGTCTACAGTCTGGCCATCTCTTGTACCATGTCTACAGTCTCTGGCCATCTCTTGTACCATGTCACAGTCTCTGGCTATCTCTTGTACCATGTCACAGTCTCTGGCCATCTCTTGTACCATGTCTACAGTCTCTGGTCATCTCTTGTACCATGTCTACAGTCTCTGGCCATTTCTTGTACCATGTTCATAGTCTCTGGCCATTTCTTGTACCATGTTCATAGTCTCTGGCCATCTCCTGTACCATGTTCACAGTCTCTGGCCATCTCCTGTACCATGTCTGCAGTTTTTTTGACCATCTCCTTTACTATGTCCGCAGCCTCTGACCATCTCCTGTATCATGTCTACAGTCTCTATCTCCTTTACTATGTCCACAGTCTCTGACCATCTCTTCTATCATGCCCATAGTCTTTGACTATATCATGTTCTGTGTTTTCTGTCTCTGATAATGATTATTCATTGAATTTTATGTGCGGCCCTTTTGTTATGTGGGGAGGCACACTTGAGGCTCCTGTAGCAGGTGCTTCTCTGCCTGCTGAGCCAGCCACCGCTGCCACAGGACACATAGGCAAGAGTGCTGAAACAACAGTAGCTGTGGGGGTTTTCTCCCCTCCCCAAATCCAAGCAGTGCCTGTGAAGAGGAGCTGCCAATGCCGCTCCTAATTGACCGTGGATGGGTCAATCAAAATAAAAGCAGCAACAGAGAGTCATGGGACATGTAGTCCCAAAGATCAGTGGCCCCACTGTTGGGGAGAGATGAAGGACTGCGGCCCCCATGTTGCCCAGTGTCACAAGAGGAAGGAGGACACCCCAAGGCTTCCTGGGATAAGGGAGAGGGGCCATGAAGCAGGGAGAGGCTGGACACAGGAGAATGGGCAGCTACAGAGGGGAACATCATGACCAGGCTGGTGCAACAGTTTTTCCGTTCAGCAGCTACATGGTCGGACACAGATTATCTGTTGCAGATACCCCACCTTCCGTACAGATACCACTGGGCTCTTTGGTCACCAGGTTGCCAGTTGAGCACCCTTCAAGAGCCTGTTCCAGGACACCAGGATTGTCACCAGGATTGTTGAGCAGGCACTAGCCCATCTTGTGCATACACTTTAGGAGAAACACTACATGCAGGCACCTTTATCTTGCTCTTCATCAGAGCCTTCCCAGGAGACACTTTACACCAATTATCTCCTGTTACTGACTGTTATTGCATTGAGATCTCTTTGGGCCCTTTTCAGCTAGCTGAAGATTCTGGACATCTCCACTGTAAGGACTCTCATATATCACCTTCTACCATGCCAAGGACTCAGTGAACAACACTGGTATGCATTAACCAATTCAGCGCCTGAAGGATTGGCTGCCCAATGACTGGACCGTTTTTTGCGAAATACAACGCTGCGTCGCTTTACCTGACAATTGCGCGGTCGTGCAACAAAATTTACGTCATTTTTTTCCCACAAATAGAGCTTTCCTTTGGTGGTATTTGATCACCTCTGCGTTTTTTATTTTTTGCGCTATAAACAAAAATAGAGCGACAATAAAAAAAGCAATATTTTTTTACTTTTTTTGCTATAATAAATATCCCCCCCAAAAAAAAAAAATATATATATATATATATATATATATATATATATATAAAATTATTTCTCAGTTTAGGCCAATATGTATTCTTCTACATATTTTTGGTTTAAAAAAAAAAAAAGTCGCAATAAGCGTATATTGGTTGGTTTGCGCAAATGTTATAACGTCTACAAAATAGGGGATCGTTTTATGGCATTTTTATTATAATTTTCTTTATTAGTAATAGTGGCGATTTTTATTGTGACTGCGACATTATGGTGGACACATCGGACACTTTTGACACTATTTTGGGACCATTGTCCATTACTGTGTAAATGACACTGGCAGGGAAGGCGTTAAACACTAGGGGGCACTGAAGGGGTTAAGTGTGTCCTAGGGAGTGTTTCTAACTGTGGGGGGGGTGGGCTACCAGTGACCCGACACCGATCCACTGCTCCTGATGACAGGGAGCAGAAGATCACTGTCCTGTCACTAGGCAGAACAGGGAAATGCCTTGTTTACATAGTCATCTCCCCATTCTGCCACTCTGTGAGACGATCGCGGGCACCCAGTTGAAACGCAGTCCGCGGACACACTCACCGAAATTCAAACTCAAAGCAGTGTACAGGTACAACCGTGCCATTCTGCCAACGTATATATAAATGCGGAGGTTGGCAAGTGGTTAAGGCGGAACTCTGACTTTTAAAGTGTAACGTCAATGTAGCATATTGTGCATTTCACTGGGTGTTCTAGGCCCATGATCTCAGGATTTTAGGAATGTTATACTTACCTCCACTGTGCAGTTTGTTTTGCACAGAGTGGCCCTGATCCTCGTCTTCTGGGGTCCCTTGGCGGCTGTGTCTGGCCCTCCCCGCAATTACTCACCACAGTCATGCGAGGGCTCGCATGGTGGTCAGTAATTGCGGGCACTCTCCCGTGATACAGCGAGCGGCCATAGCCGCTCACTGTATCACTCGGCGTGCCGCGTCACTGGATGTGATTGACAGCAGCGCCAGCCAATGGCTGCGCTGCTCTCAATCCATCCGCTCTAGCCAATCAGCGGCCAGGCTGATCGGCAAAGAGGTTTCCGGCATCGCGCGTGGGACTTTCGAGGGGTCAGGTAAGTATAAGGAGGGGCCGGCAGCATCAGATGTTTTTTCACCTTAATGCATAGATTTCATTAATTGCTTGCCGATCAGCCTCTGCATCTATACGGCAGCAGGTCAGCTCTGCTGGACGAGATCACGTAGCTATAAGTCATCTCTCCCAGCAGGCAATAGGGGCGAGCGCGCCCCCCGCTTGTCCCTGATCCCGGCACACTTGCCCGGCGGGCGCGATTGCCGCCGGGCACCCGTGATCGCTCGTTACAGAGCGAGACCGGGAGCTGTGTGTGTAAACAAACAGCTCCCGGTCCTGTCAGGGGAGAAATGCTGATCTTCCGTTCATACAATGTATGAACAGCGATCAGTCATTTCCCCTAGTCAGTCCCACCCCCCCCCCCTTCAGTTAGAACACACCCAGGGAACATACTTAACCCCTTCCTCGCCTCCTAGTGTTAACCCGTTCCCTGCCAGTGGCATTTTTATAGCACTGATCACTATAAAAATGGCAATGGTCCCAAAAATGTGTCAAAAGTGTCCTATTTTGTAAACGCTATAACTTTCGTGCAAACCAATCAATACACGCTTATTGCGATTTTTTTATTTTTTTTGATCTTTTTTACGAAAAATATGTAGAAGAATAGGTATCGGCCTAAACTGAGGAAAATACATTTTATTTTTTTTAGATATTTTTGGGGTTATTTATTATAGCGTATAAAAAAGAAGGTGCAATCAGCGCAAAAATACAAAGGATCAAAATAATAATAAAATGTACTATTAAATGTAAGAATGAAAAATACTCAAAGAGTGGATTTCATATGGATGCAAGCTGAACACCAAAAAGGACAATCACAAAATCCCAGAAGTAAATATATCAAGAAAAGCAGTGCAGCGCAAACCTAAATTACATAATAATAAAGATGAATATGCTCATAATAGTGAAAAAATATACACACAAATGATTAATAGCAGTGTGAAAGTAAATAAAAGAAAGTCCAAATTTTCAATGTGCAAACAACTTGGAAGAAAAAATCCTGTGATCAAGAAAATCAGAGTATCTTCACCATGTGACTGGAAAACCAATATTTCAAATGTGATCCCTTCACCAGTAAAGATGGGTACTCTCACCTCACACAAAGACCTTTGTTTTACCAAAGGTCTAATAGACATAGATCAATGGTAGGAAATCCAGATGGCTCAAAGATGTATACTTTTTGGCTGAAGGACCCGGAGATAAGCAAATATCCTCAGTGGCACCAACGGACCAGTATGCAAAGAAAAAAAGGCCAAATCTAAGAGCTTCCATAAAGAACCAGGTCTCTTTAATGCGTAAAAACATGTGCAGGATACTCACATTTAGGTAGAAAATACAGGCATATAACACCATGAAACAAACAGCTCAAATGAAGATGTGGGACAACAACGAGTGACGTGGGATGGTTCCTGACCCCGGACGCATATCGTAATACAACTTCCTCAGCAGGCCGCCCTGCTGAGGAAGTTGTATTACGATATGCGTCCGGGGTCAGGAACCATCCCACGTCACTCGTTGTTGTCCCACATCTTCATTTGAGCTGTTTGTTTCATGGTGTTATATGCCTGTATTTTCTACCTAAATGTGAGTATCCTGCACATGTTTTTACGCATTAAAGAGACCTGGTTCTTTATGGAAGCTCTTAGATTTGGCCTTTTTTTCTTTGCATACTGGTCCGTTGAGGATATTTGCTTATCTCCGGGTCCTTCAGCCAAAAAGTATACATCTTTGAGCCATCTGGATTTCCCACCATTGATCTATGTCTATTAGACCTTTGGTAAAACAAAGGTCTTTGTGTGAGGTGAGAGTACCCATCTTTACTGGTGAAGGGATCACATTTGAAATATTGGTTTTCCAGTCACATGGTGAAGATACTCTGATTTTCTTGATCACAGGATTTTTATTTATAATAGCAAAAAGTAAAAAATATATATATTTTTTCAAAATTGTCGCTCTATTTTTGTTTATAGCGCAAAAAATTTAAACCGCAGAGGTGATCAAATACCACCAAAAGAAAGTTCTATTTGTGGGAAAAAAAGGACGCCAATTTTGTTTGGGAGCCACATCACACGACCATGCAATTGTCAGTTAAAGTGGCGCAGTGCCGAATCGCAAAAAGTGGCCCGGTCATTGACCAGCAATATGGTCCGGGGCCTAAATGGTTAAGGTGAAAAAATATTTTCCTTTACAACTCTTTTAATCCCCTACATACCTGAGCACATAGGTCATATTATGGGCTTGTGAAATGGTTGAAACTGTGCTCTAGCTACTTTGTATGTGCCTTTGTGTTATGTTGCCCAATATCAGAGTTTGCCATCGGTAACTATTTAAGTTATTACTGTTGGCTTGGTGTCCTTTTACCACTGTGTGTACAACAACATTTGTTTACTAGGTGTGCCAGAGGGGGCGAGACTGTTCTTTAGGTTGAGAGGCAGAACATCCAGTGCCTTGAAAAAATTTGCACCCCTTGATTTTGTCATGTTATAACCAAAAACTTAAATGTATTTTATGTGATAGACCAACACAAAGTGGCACATAATTGTGAAGCGGAAGGGAAATTATATAAATGGTTTTCAAAACTTTTTACAAAGTGAAAAGTGTGGGGTACATTTGTATGGCGCCCTCCTGAGTCAATACATTTTGTAGAACCCCCTTTCTCTGCAATTACAGCTGCAAGTCTCTTTGGGGGTGTCTCTACCAGCTTTGTATATCTACAGAGGGACATTTTTGCCCATTCTTCTTTGCAAAATATCTTAAGCTCTGTCAGCTTGGATGAAGAGCGTCTGTGAACAGCAATTTTCAAGTCTTGCCACAGATTCTCAATGAGATTTAGGTCTGGACTGTGACTGGGCCATTCTAATACATGGATATGCTTTGATCTAAACCATTCCATTGTAGCTCTGGCTGTATCTTTAGGGTCGTTGTCCTGCTGGAAGGTGAACCTCCACCCCAGTCTCAAGTCTTTTGCAGACTCTAACAGGTTTTCTTGTAAGATTGCCCTGTATTTGGCTCCATCCATCTTCCCATCAACTCTGACCAGCTTCCCTGTCCCTTCTGATGAAAAGCATTCCTACAACATGATGCTGCCGCCACCATGTTTCACAGTGGGGATGAGGGGTTCAGGGTGATGTGCAGTGTTAGTTTTCCACCACACGTAGCGTTTTGCTTTTCGGACACAAGGTTACATTTTGATCTCTTCTGACCAGAGCACCTTCTTCCACATGTTTGCTGTATCCCCCTCCCCCACATGGCTTCCCGCAAACTGAAAACAGGACTTCTTATGGCTTTCTTTCACCAATGTTTTTCTTCTTGTCACTCTTCCATAAAGGCCCGATTTGTGGAGAGCACGACTAATAGTTGTCCTGTGGACAGATTCTCCCACCAGTGCTGTGGATCTCTGCAGCTCCTCCAGAGTTCCCATGGGACCTCTTCGCTGCTTCTCTGATGAATGCTCTCCTTGCCCGGCCTGTCAGTTTAGGATGGACGGCCATGTCTTGGTAGGTTTGCAGTTGTGCCATACTCTTTCCATTTTCAGATGATGGATTGAACAGAGCTCTGTGAGATTTTCAAAGCTTGGGATATTTTTTTTATAACCTAACCCTGCTTTTTACTTCTCCACAACTTTATCCCTGACCTTTACAGAACAGCTGTATTTAACTGAGGTTAAATTAAACACAGATGGACTCTATTTATTAATTAGGTGACTTCTGAAGGTAATTGGTTCCACTAGATTTTAGTTAGGAATATCAGAGTTAAAGGGACTGAATACAAATACACACCACACTTTTTAGATATTTATTTGTAAAATATGTTGAAAACCATTTATAATTTTCCTTCCACTTCATAATTATGTGCCACTTTGTGTTGGTTTATCACATAAAATCCCAATAAAATACATTTACCTGTTTGGTTGTAACATGACGAAATGTGGAAAATTTCAAGGGGTATGAATACTTTTTCAAGGCACTGCATAGCCTAACATTTTCAAGCCATCGGGGGGTGGCGCTACACTCCTATATCAAGAAAGTTGACCACCACTGTTGTAGACCATTAAACCTTTTTAAAGCGGAGTTCCACCCAAAATTGGAACTTCCGCTTAACCCACTCACCTGTCACGGCCGGGTGTCCACAGTAGAAATGAAGACGCCGGCGGGGGAGGTGGGGAGAGGAGCGCACCCCCTGGCCGGTGCGTCGCTGGATCGTGGAGCAGGTGAGTGTGTGTTTATTAAAAGCCAGCAGCTACACTTTTTGTAGCTGCTGACTTTTAATAAACACAAATATTGGGTGGAACACCCCTTTAAAAAGATTATTTTTTTTTTTATATGAATTTTCTGTTGGGGATATCGACCAACAATAAACACACACAGAATGTCCTTCCAAATATACATTGTGTAAATCCTACAAGTTTCGTCATTAACACGACTGCATCAGATGTGTGTGTACAAAATGCCAATGAAATTCATTGTGCTAACAAAAATGACAGCACACTCTCTGTGTTGCCAGTCTCTCAGGTGTCTTAGGCTGCTTTCACATTGCAGCTGGAGGCGCGGTGGCGGTATAGCAGCGCGATTTTTAGCGCAGCTATACCGTCGTATTTACCGCGATATTCGGTCGCTAGTGGTGCGGTATTAACCCCCGCTAGCGGCCATAAAAGGGGTTAATACCTGCAGAGGCGCATTGCAGGCGGTATAGGAGCGGTAAACACCCCTCCAAAGATGCGGCTAGCAGGACTTTTGGAGCGTCCTGCTAGCGCACCACTTCAGTGTGAAAGCCTTCGAGCTTTCACATTGAAGACTACAGGGCACGATTTTTTCAGGCGGTATAGCAGCGCTATTTTTAGCTCTGTACTACCTGAAAAACGCCCCAGTGTGAAAGGGACCTAAATGAAATTTTCAGTTCCAGCATCCGGTCACTAGATGTCACTATTGTACTATATACATAAAAGAACAAGCTGTTCATTGAACTGTCACCTTCTTACCTTTTTTTTTTTTTCTTTTAAAAGTTTTGCTTTAAAATAATAATTTATAAGGTTACCTTTGAACTTTGCTCCTGCTATTTTGTTGTCATGTCCTCGTGTTCTTCTTGGTCGTAGTTTCATATTGAAAATATTGTCCTCCTGAACCTCATTTAAAGATTACGTCCCTCCTTACCCCTCTTTCCTTGGGGATGTAGGATTCCTGAAGTATCCCTCAAACGTGTCACCATTTTTGATGCCCGACTCTGGAAACGTTCTATCTTAGAAATATCTTTTATAAGTGAGGTCTCCAGAACACAATGGGGTTGATTTACTAAAACTGGTGAGTGCAAAATGTGGTGCAGCTGTGCTTAGAAACCAATCAGCTTCCAGTTTTTTTTTATTGTTGTCAAAGCTTAATTGAAAATGCTGAAGTTTGAAGCTGATTGGCTACCATCATGCACAACTGCACCAGCTTTGGCACTCCCCAGTTTTAATAAATTAAATCCAGCAGTCAGCAGCATCAAATAGACCCTCCTAGCGCACCCCAGCCTCCTTTGCCAGTACATACATTCTGTGTTGGAAATGCCGGAACTGCATTCCCCCAATGTTTCCACTCAGTGGCGGTGCATCCATAAGGGGCGCATGGGTGCCCCCCTGTCTCCTGGCACCGCTCTATCACCATAGATAGATTCATGCTATACACTGGCAGCAATTGATGGGCACAGTGGCTGCATTTGATGGGCACAGAAGCTGCGCTTGATGGGCACAGTGGCTGTGTTTGATAGGCACAGTGGCTGTGTTTGATGGGCACAGTGGCTGTGTTTGATAGGCACAGTGGCTGTGTTTGATGGGCACAGTGGCTGTGTTTGGGCACAGTGGCTGTGTTTGATGGGCACAGTGGCTGTGTTTGGGCACAGTGGCTGCGTTTGATGGGCACAGTGGCTGCGCTTGATGGGCACGGTGGCTGTGTTTGATGGGCACAGTGGCTGCACTTGATGGGCACAGTGGCTGCGCTTGATGGGCACAGTGGCTGCGCTTGATTGGCACAGTGGCTGCGCTTGATGGGCACAGTGGCTGCGTTTGATGGGCACAGTGGCTGTGTTTGATGGGCACAGTGGCTGTGTTTGATGGGCACAGTGGCTGTGTTTGGGCACAGTGGCTGCGCTTGATGGCACAGTGGCTGCCTTTGATGGCACAGTGGTGGCATTTGATGGCACAAAAGCTGCGTTTGATGGGCACAGTGAATGTAATTGATGGCACAGTGGTGGCATTTGATGGCACAAAAGCTGCGTTTGATGGGCACAGTGGCCGCAGTTGTTGTTTTTTTTTTTTTCATTTTTTTGCCCCCCCAAAAAAAAATTAGAGCACCAGCCGCCACTGAAAAAAGCCCTGTCCATGGCATTTCAATGTGTGCCTAGAGCACCCTGCAGATATGATCCCTCCAAACTATGTTGCACATTTGGAACATTGTTAGATAACAACACACTTAGGGCCAGATTCACGAACACTTGCGCTGGAGTATTTGGATATGCGCCGCGTAACTGTGATGATGCGCCGTCGTTTCTATGTGCCCGTACCCACCAAACTAGATGCGCCCAATAACGGGTCATTTGCGACCGGCGGAACGTTCCGACGCCAGAGTATCGTCAGAGCTTAATTTCGCTGGGCGCATCAGTCGCGCCTATTGATTTCCCCTGCAAATATGCAAATGAGGGATTTTTCCCAATTCACGAACGGATTAGCACCATACGCTGGCTACATGCGCCGCGCGTATCTCGTCCGTCCGGCGCAAAGTTATTTCTACAAAAGGCTGCTTTATCTTTACTCCAGATGGCCACAGGTCAGCAGGAGAGCAGCTACAGCAGCGTTACCGACGATAAGAGCTAGCTGAGCACCCCCACTTGCAGGACAACACCTCTGTCCATGCTTGTCTGTCAAATTTTACAGCCATGGAGGAAGACATCATAGGTCTCCATAGCCGAGATTATGGCTAACAGCTCCTGGCCATTAAAGTTCAGCTTTCTCCTGTGTGTTTGCGGGGAACGGGAGCAGCCATCTCAAAACAAAAGTAACATCACTGCGGGGAGGGGGAACAGGATATACTTTAGTGCCGAAATGGCGCTTCTACGGGCGCATTTAAACGCCCAATGGATGGCATTGCGCTGACGTTTCCCGTGAAGTGGTGCCGACGGAAGTTGTGAGCATGCGCACAAGGGGGCGAGTGGAGCCGCACTCACCGCGCATGCTCCGTGGATGATGCGCTGAACGTAAGCCTCTGCGCTGGGCTCCGCCCATCATTTACATATGATCACACCCACTTCCACTTGCGTCGGGTTACGCCAGCGCATTCTCGTTACTCTGGCGCAAGTTTACGCGCAACTGCTATGTGAATTACAGGACTTGCGCTGAAAGGGTCTTCAGAGTAACGTAAATGAGAAGCGTTACTCCAGAGGAAAGATACTCTCATCTACCTGAATCTGGCCCTTAGTATTTATAGAAAAGGGGAAATGTATTCAAAAGTGTTTGGTGATGGACACCCTCGCAGCCAAAATATTTTACTCCCAAAGAACCTAAAAGCAGCTCCATGGTGGGGCCCCCTCATCCCCTTATTATGCAGCAGATGTGCAGACCCGGGAACACAAATACAAGTATCTCACCAAAAGAACCCACAATATTCATTGTATACACAAAAGTTTGTGAACACCTGACCACCACACCTATGTGAGCCTTCTGGACATCCTATTTCAAAACCGCAGCCATTACTATGGAGTTGCTCTCCCTCCATGTTATGTCTCCAGTCTTCCGGTCAGCATTACTTGCCTGTCAATTAAGATGTACTGTATGGATGCTGAACCATCATACCTTGTTGGACATCACATTCTAAAACTATGGGTCCTAATATCCATCTGACCTCTCCCCTATAATTGCCTCCACTCTTCTAGGAAGGCTTGATTTTGGAGTTTGTCTGTTAGAATTTGTGCCCATTCAGCCGAAAGAACATTTGTGAAGTCAGGTCCTAAAGTTGGATGAGAAGACCTTACTCACAATTGGCATTCCAATTCATCCCAAAGGTGATCAGTAGGGTTGAGGTCAGGACTCTCAAATTCCTCCACACCAAACCATGTCTTTATGGAGCTGGCTTTGTACCCGGGGACACAGTTATGGTGGAAAAGAAAAGAGACCTGCTCCAAACTTTTACCACAAAGTTGGAAGAGCTCAATTGGATACACCTGGACTCAAGCATTTTGAAGCTTTTAAACCAGTGGCGGCTGGTGCTCAACATTTTTTTTGGGGGGAGGGGGGCATTAATTCTGAAAAAATAAAAAAATAAATTGCAGCCTTACTGTGCCCATCAATTGCAGCCTTACTGTGCCCATCAATTGCAGCCTTACTGTGGCCATCAAACGCCACCACTGTGCCCATCAAATGTCGCCACTGTGCCCCAAATGCCGCCACTGTGCCCATCAAACGTTGCCACTGCTTATCAAACGTTGCCACTGCCCATCAAACGTTGCCACTGCCCATCAAACGTTGCCACTGCCCATCAAACGTTGCCACTGTGCCCATCAAACGTTGCCACCGTGCTCAAATGCTGCCACTTTGCCCCAAATGCTGCCACTTTGCCCATTAAAACGTTGCCATTGTGCCCCAAATGCTGCCATTTTGCCCATCAAACGTCACTGTGCCCCAAATGCTGCCACTGTGCCCCAAATGCTGCCACTGTGCCCCCCCCATCTGCCCGGCACTTACCTTGTCTCAGGTGGGCAGCAGGTGATGGCGGCGAGCGGTGTACGGTGTCCTCCATTTCTTCCCCGACCCAATGTTTTCTCCCGCCCACTCCTCCTCTGCTATGGTTGGACGCCTGATAGGTGTCCGATCACAGCGTTTGTCATTTCAGCCAATCAGGCGTCAGCTAACACAGACCCGGCACACCTGATTGGCTAAAAGAGGGGTTCAATGTAAGCAAAGCAAATTTCTTTGTTTTATAGCTGAGTGAGAAGCGAACACACATCGTTGCGCCCGCTTCTCACATTTTTGGACTCCTATTAGAGCCAATAGCTCTAATCAGGATCTTCCAAAAATCACCCTCACCGCTGTAATTCAGGGCCCGGTGACCGAAAAGGGGCCAGACACCTGAATAGAGGTTGTCGGCAGCGACCATAGATAGAGTCATGAAATGCATGAATCTATCTATGGGGATTAGAGCGGAGCAGGAGGGGGGGCGGCGCTCCACCGCTGCTTTTGACCTTATAGTGTGGTAGGTGTGATTGTCCGGTGTCTATGTAAATCTTGTAACAACAAGAACCTGGGGAATGCCCAGGGAATAACCAAGCCTACTTACCGACCAGCTAGCAGAACAACCAATTAACCTGTCTAACAAGTCTATGTAAATCTTGCCATATAGTGATTAAATATATTGGGCCAGATTCACAGAGCCATTACTCCGGTGTATCTCCTGATAGACCGGAGTCATTTCAAATTACCCGCGTCGTATCATTCGTTTGAATCCTCAAACCATGATACGACGACTTCGGGCTTCGATCCGACAGGCTTACGTCTTTGTACGCAGTCGGATCTACGTTGCAATCTTTTTCCGCCCGCTGGGTGGAGTTTGCGTCGTTTTCAGCGTCGAGGGATGCAAATTAGCTTTTTCCGGCGATCCACAAAGTTACAATCGGCCGTCGCATTCTCTTACGGCATCTGTAGTCAGCTTTTTGCTGCGTAAAGTTAGGGAAGCTATTATCTGGTCTAACGTTAGACGGCCCATGTTAAGTATGGCCGTCGTTCCCGCGTCGAATTTCAATTCTTTTTTTTTGTTTTTGCGTAAGTCCGGGAATAGGAATGTACGTAAACTAAGCTACTCAAAAAAAAACTGACGTAATTTTGCGCAATGCACGGCGGGAAATTTCTGAACGAAGCATGCACAGTTCGATCGCCGCGGGGACGCGCCTAATTAAAATGCTTCACGCCCCCTAATCGTGTATTTCAAATACGCCGCGATAAATACACTACGCCGCCGTACCTTACGGGCCGAAATCTACCTGAATTCGTCTTAGAGCCAGGTAAAATACAGCGGCGTAGTGTTTCTTTGATTCTCTGCGCCAGGGCAATTGTACCTGAATCTGGCCCATTGTATTTAGTTTAGCATTGCAGCATTTACCTAAAATTATGAAATATTTGTTTAGAGAAGACTGACCCAAAAAAACAAATCAATAAAACGTTCCATGAATGAGCAATGTATGGCGAGGTACTCACCTCCCAGAGAGAATCCTATGAAGGATCTGATGGTCTCTGTTTCTCCTTCTTATGGTTTTCATACGGCGTTGTGTCTTATCTTCACTTCCAACTGTTTCCTGGGTCTAATTTCATTTCATATGTAAGGGAAATGGCTTAAAAGTTTAGTCCTGTGGAATTGCTCGAAAAACCACATATCTCTCTTCTTTTCACAGAACATTCTTTATGCCACACATACTAAGATGTATACAGTCACATGAAAAACGAAATATTCAACCCAATGGAAAATGTCGACTTTTCATCACATTTACAGACAAACATTAGATTTTCATTCAAATAGTGTCTACAAAGATGATATACTTCAATAGAAACACAAGATACATTTTGCTTTTGAATCATTTATTCAAAAAAATATTTAAAATGGTGTACTGAGAATAAAATAAGTACACCCTTAGCATCAGAAGCTAGTATTGCCCCCCTACAGCAGGCATGCCTTCGTGTAGACATTTTGTATAACTGGCCACCACTCTCTCACATTTCTGACCACTTCTCCATGCAAAATTCCTCCAGTTGCAAGATATTTGTGAACTTTCTGATTCCCAATCCCCATGCAAAGTTTCAATGGGAACAAAATTAGGGCTTTGACTAGGACAGTCCGTAACCTTCTATTTCTTCTATTTGAGCCATTCCTTGTGGAACTGCTAGTGTACTTTGGAAACCTATTGTGTTGCAGGATTCATTTCTGGTTCAACTTCAAGTTTTCGACAGATGGCATCACATTTACATCAAGCACACTTTGATATGATGCAGAATTTATGCCGCGTACACACGACCGAGAAACTCGTCGGGTGAAACACTTTGTTTTTTCCGTCGAGTTTCCCGTTCTGCTGTCGAAAAACGCGTCGAGCCAAATTCTCCCATTGCCCGTCGAGGAAATAGAGAACATGCTCTCTTTTTGGCTCGACGAGTTTCTCTCGACGGTTTTCTCGGCAGAATGCGTCTCCCATCGAGTTTCTTGCTGGATTCTGCCGAGAAAACCGGTCGTGTGTACGCCGCCTTATAGTTGACTTGATGACTGCAAGCTGCTCAAACCCTAAAGTGCAAAGCCATTCAAAAGTATAACATTTCCACCACCATGTTTCACAGTTGGTATACAATTGTTTTGAAATGCTATCTTCTGTTTGTAGCAAACATGTCTAATTTTACTCTGACCAAACAAACTTATTTTTGTATGATCAGTATTCAGCATATTGTTCTAAAACAGGGGTAGGCAACCTTTGGGAGGTGGCAATCTACCTTGACAACATGGAGCAGATCAAAGAAAACCCCCGGGGTGCTGCACCCTATTTTAAAGATAATAATTTACTATCGAGCCCCCAATAAAAAGACAACATAAAGAACACATAGTGTATCGCAGTAGTGTTCCCCGTCCCCCTTCACATCACCCCCCCACACAGTATTGTCCTCTGCCCCTTTCACATTACCCCCCACAGTATTGTCCTCTGCACCCTTCACATTACCCCCCACAGTATTGTCCTCTGCCCCCTTCACATTACCCCTCACAGTATTGTCTTCTGCAATCCTTTACATCATCCCCCACAGTAGTGTCCCCTGTTACCCTTCACATCACCCCCACAGTATTGTCTGCTGCCCCTTCACATCACCCCCACAGTGTTGTTCTCTGTCTTCCTCACATCACCCCCTTAGTATTGTCTTCTTCCCCTTCACATCACCCCCACAATATTGTCATCTGCCCCTTCACATCACCCCCACAGTATTGTCATCTGCCCCTTCACATCACCCCCACAGTATTGTTCTCTTCCTCCATCACATCACTCCCACAGTATTTTCCACTTCCTCCCACATTACCCCCACAGTATTGTTCTCTGCCCCCTTCACATTACTCCCACAGTAGTAACCTCTGCCTTCCCTCACATCACCCCCCACAGTATTGTTCTCTGCCTCCATCATATCACCCCCACAGTATTTTCCTCTCCCCCTTCACACCACCCCCACAGTATTTCCCACTGCCTCCCTCACATCACCCGCACAATATTGTTCTCTTCCTCCCTAACATCACCCCCACAGTATTGTTCTCTGCCCCTTTCACATTACCTCCCACAGTAGTATCCTCTGCCTCCCCTCACATCACCCCCCACAATATTGTCCTCTGCCTCCCCTCACATCCCCCCCCCACAGTATTGTCCTCTGCCCACTTCACATCCCCCCCCACATTAGTATCCTATGCCCCCCTTGCATCAACCCCCACAATAGTGTTCTCTGCTGCCCTCTACATCAGTCCCAGAGTGGTGTCTTCTCCCCCCATTTCAACCCTTCATATCAACCCCCCACACAGTATTGTCTCCCGTCCCCATAGCAGTGTCTCCTGCCCCTTCACATCAACCCACCCCCCCACAGTAGTGTCCCCCCCAGGGCAGTGTTCTCTGCCCCTTTACCTTAACCCACCCCAACAGTAGTGTCTCCCCCCCCCCATAGCAGTATCCTCTGTCCCTTTCACATCAGCCCACCCTTCCACAGTAATGTCCTCTGCATCTCCCCTGAAATAGTGTCCTCTGCCACCCTTCGCGCTACCCCCAATGGTGGTAACCTTTGCCCCCCTTCAAATCATCACCCCCCACAGTAGTGTCTCCCCCCCCCCCTCACACACAATAGTGTCCTCTGCCGCCCTCCACATCACCCCCAGAGTGGTGTCTTCTTCAACCCTTCAAATCACCCCCCCCTCCACAGTAGTGTCTTACCCCCCACAGTATTGTACTATTCACCTACCCTGCAATAGTGTCCTCTGACCCCCCCCCCCCCCCACACCCACACCCACACACACACACACAGTAGTGTCCTCTGATTCTCCTCACATCATCTCCCCACTGTAGTGTCCTTTGCCCCTCTGCCCCACTCCATAGCAGTGTCCTGTGCCCCCTTCACATCACCCCTCCCCCCAATGTTATTGTGCAAACCTTGGTTGTAACTTGTGGTTTATTTCAGTTACTGTTGCCTTTCTATCATCTGTAACCAGTCTGCCCATTCTCCTCTGACCTCTGACATCAACAAGGCATTATCCTCCACACAACTGCCACTCACTGGATATTTTCTCTTTTTAGGACAGTCCTCTGTAAACATGAGAGAATTACCCCAGTAGATCAGCAGTTTTTGAAAAATTAACCAACAACCATGCCACGTTTAAAGTCAGCTAAATCCCCTTTCTTCCCCATTCTCATGCTCGGTTTGAACTTCAGCAAGTCATCTTTCCCACATCTAGATGCCCTAAATGCATTGAGTTGCTGCCAAGTGATTGGCTCTTGATACCAAGAAATTGAACAGGTGTAGCTAATAAAGTGGCTGGCGAGTGTATGTGTTAGTAAGAAAAGTGGGCTTAATCACCAACCACCACACATATGCCTCCACAATGGCATGAGCTTTCGAGTGCTGAGAGCATGCCCACTGCGCACTCCGAGCACACTGACACCGACAACTCTCAGTTATGGCTTCTGATCATGAACCAGCAGGATGAGCTGCTAATCATGTGACCACCATGAGAGCCAATAGCATTGATCACATTATACAAAGGCCGCACTACTCCATTTTGGAAGAATCATCTTGGAAACTGCATACATCTCCACTATCCCGTCTACCTTCTAGGGTAGCGATAATCCTTTATGCTCGGCGATTGGGAGGTGGAAAGAAGGCCACAGTACCATACCCACTGCAGGTCTTAACAACTGGTTAATCCATTCTGGGTATTAAAGGTGAACACCTCTCTCATTCAGGTTGAATTAGTGCAATCTCTGATTATAGATACATGAACTTTGTCCCCAACTGTTCCAAGAGCTTCCTGAACACTCCACAATAAAATGTTGAGTTTCTTGGAGACTTCTTTTAGCATCAGTCAGCTCTGGGGTTTGAATTTGCTTGTTGGCCGGTCCTGGACAAATTGGCAGTTGTTTGATATCTACGCCACCTGTAGATAATTTTCTATACATTAGTAGAATGATTGATGTCAAATAATGTGGCAGTTTTTTTAAACCCCTTGCCAGACTCAAAGGATTCTACAAGTTTTCTCAATGCCATATGTGATTTGTTCAAGTTTATCTGTAGAAACTATTTGAATCAAGATAAAATTTGTGTGACTGTACAAATTTGTTGAAACAGTCAACAATTTTCATTGGCTGAACTTGCATTTTAACATAACTGCCCATTTACAAATCTTGGAAATGGGCACAGGGATGGTGGGAACCCCTCATAATGGGCACAGCAGTTATGTGGACCTAGAAACTTAAATTTGGTGGGAGTCCCTCATAATGGACACAGTAGTTGTAAAAGACCTCAATGCAGGGGATGATGGGAACCCCCTCATACAGGGCACAGCAGGTACAGACCCAGGAACTCAGTACCGAGATGGTGGGAACACCTCATAATGGGCACAGCAAGTACAGACTTGGGAGCTCAGTACAGGGATGGTGGGAACCCCTCATAATGGGCACAGCGAGTACAGACTTGGGAGCTCAGTACAGGGATGGTGGGAACCCCCTCATAATGGGCACAGCAAGTACAGACCTGGGAACTCAGTACAGGGATGGTGGGAACCCCTCATACAGGGAACAGCAGGTACAGACCCAGGAACTCAGTACAGAGATGGTGGGAACCCCTCATACAAGGCACAGCAGGTACAGACCCAGGAACTCAGTACAGAGATGGTGGGAACCCCTCATAATGAGCACAGCAAGTACAGACCTGGAAGCTCAGTACAGGGATGGTGGGAACCCCTCATATTGGGCACAGCAGGTGTGTGGACCTAGAAACTCAAATTTGGTGGAAGTCCCTCATAATGGACACAGCAGGTGTAAAAGACCAGGGACCTCAATGCAGGGATGATCGGAACCCCCTCATACAGGGCACAGCAGGTACAGACCCAGGAACTCAGTACAGGGATGGTGGGAACCCCTCATAGTGGGCACAGCAAGTACAGACCTGGGAACTCAGTACAGTGATGGTGGGAATGCCTCTTAATGGGCACAGTAGGTACAGACCCAGGAACTCAGTACAGGGATGGTGGAAACCCCTCATAATGGGCACAGCCAGTGTACAGACTAGGGAACTTAATGCAGAGATGGTGGAATCCCCTCATAATGGGCACAGCAGGTGTACAGATTCAGGAACTCGGCACAATGATGGTGGGAACCCCTCATAATAGGCACAGCAGGTTTACAGACCAGGAACTCAGTGCAGGGATGGTGGGTACAGCAGCTGTGTGGACCTAGAAACTCAAATATGGTCGGAGTTACTCTTAATGGACACAGCTGGTGTACAGACCCAGGAACTCAGTACAGGGATGGTGGGAACCCCTCATAATGGACACAGCAAGTACAGACCTGGGAACTCAGTACAGGGATGGCGGGAACCCCTCTTATCGGGCACAACAGATGTACAGACCCAGAAACTCAGCACAGGAATGGTGGAAACCCCCTCATAATGGGCACAGCAAAGGTACAGACCTGGGAAATCAGTGTAGGGATCTAAACAATAGAACTCCTAAGAGACAGAAGAGATTGTCAGGGAGTGTACCTCTCTAACATCCAAATATCAGTTTTGGGTAGACTGAGCCCGTAGATTGTGGACAATTGACATGTAAAAGAGTTGGAAAAAAAAACGTTTGCGTCCGTGTTCTCCAGCCATGAATGGCATCTTCTCAAGAGGGGGGCACTTAGAATCTTGAAGGAGTCACGGCTGAGACACGATAAGACTTCCCCCGTCACATTATATCTTAGACGGCATCCCGCTCGCTGTGCCCGCTGGCAGCTGCCCACATGGTGCTGTCAATCAAGGGGTGGAAATAAATTCCACGGGTCACATTCTGTGTCCTTTGTAAAAGTGAATTAAGAGGAACAGAAATAGATTGCTCTCCTGAGGATCAAGAGAACAGAGAGCAGTTAGATGAGTCTTCTAACCCGAGCCAAGGCTATTAGTATCCCTGATACCAGGAGAACACTATATTGCAGAGCATGCTGACATTGAAGTCAAAGAAATAAAATGTATGTATAGCCAAAACTGGCAGAACTCAGAAATAACGGGATAAAATCCCTCTGAATTATTAAAAAATAAAATACCAAATCCAACTTTTGATGTAATATGCACCTTCAATCCAGAGACTTTCCCCACAGTACTTTTTTCTGCCACTAGATGTCCTTGGTATGATGGCCAGGTGGCACAGAACCCTGATCACCTGACTTCACCCAAATAAATAGGTTCTCCCAGCAGGCCAAGGGACTAAAAGAAACCCTCGCCAATTGGCTGAGACACTCCATCGATTCATAATCTGACTTGCTAAGCCCCTGTCAATCTAATGTCACCAGCCACAGTGCCACCTAGTGACAGAAGAGAAAAGGTGCAGCAATTCCAGAATGTAGGGAGGAATCAGTGGCTTGTCTATCAATCCGCCAGGAAAATTGCCCCCTGGCAAACTAAATTTGTTAGCCACCCTGTCTAAACTCCGGGGTGCTACACTTGTTTAATAAATATTTTTGATTCTATACCCGATTCCTTTCATGTGCCTCATTCAAAGTGTCAAACCCTCGCTCTTTATTGCACCAAAGTCTAAAGCACAGGTGTCAAACACAAGGCCTGCGGGGCAATTTCGGCCCTCCAGACCATTTCATGTGACAAAATTTGAGTTGAATGTTTTGGCTATAGTGTTATACTCTTGTAGCACACCCCTCCCCCAAGAGCTGCTTGGTAAATTTGGGTTCTCTGTTCTGCGGATGGACTACAAGAACAACCTCAGCCCCTCTGACACAACTGGTTGAATAAAAATCACTGCAAACATAAATAAAAACACAAGTGTAAAATGCCTTTTACCTGGCTGTGGGTAACTACCAATAAATAGACACACACCCATGTAGTGATAAATGAATTTAATCAATTGATACGGGTTAGAATAAATTGTAGTTTGTACATAAATTACTGTAGCACGCAGCAGGTGAATTATGACAAAGTCTACTAGACAGAGTAATAACTATACCAAAGTGGCTAAGATCAGGTGCTATACCTCTAACTGAAATCAACACATGAATCAGCAAATCAGCAATAAACAATATAGATAAAAGTAGATAAATGCACTACAAATGATTTTAATACTACACTGGTTTAGAGTACTCTGAGGGATTAACTGGGGTATGGCACAACATCTAAGAGGTACCTCTTTAACTAGGCAAAGGGACAAAGACCTCAGGGCAGCAACTGTTAGGGGCAGATTTTTATTCCTGACTCTTCAGCTGGCTAAACGTTGGGGCCTGGTAACCGATGGTGCGCTTTAAGGCAATCAACAACGGCAGGCAGTATTTTAGCTATAGGATAGCTAGTGAAGCAGTTCCTAGTGTCTTAGTCTCTAGCCGGGGTAGAAGGTAGTGGCCGCAAGGCCCTCTCACTGTCTCTTTGGGGACACTGTTCCTCTGGGTAGGTGTCTCCTACCTCTGGGTTGTCTGTGGTGACTTTGATAGGCAGTGCGGCAGGGGCTGTATTCTGGAAGTGACTCCAACTCTCTGCACTCAAATGACAGCTCTGCATGGTCTGGCTTCCACTGGTGGGTTAGTGGAGGACTGCACTAAGGTAAAAAAAGCAATTTAGGGGAAAAAAAAATCCCCCGTTTTTTTTTTTAGCGACATTGTATTTTAGTCATCTGAAGATCCAAATTTGTGACTCATTGTAAGCCTCCTTTTGTTTGGTTCCTCCTGGAGGAGTGGGGGATGGTATATGAAGATGACCCGGATCATTGTATTTTATCCAAAATCTCTGGTTATGTGTTTCCAAATTTCCAAATCTCATTAGTTGAGCGGTAAATATACTTCCACTACATATACATAGATGTTAGTATTTTGTTAGAGTGTCAGAATGTAATATCTTTCTCATATATCTCATCAGAGTACAAATCCCCTTGAAGAAGACAGTGACAGCATTGGCCGAAATGCGTCGGGGTACTCATATGCATGTCAATTCTATAATTATATACAATGTACTGTATTGTTGCAACCTGACACAAGAGAACTTGATAGGCCTTAACCACTTCAGCCCCAAGCCTAGTTTTGAGATTTGGTGTTTACCAGTTAAAACATTTTTTTTTATTATTGCTAGAAAATTACTTAGAACCCACAAATATGATATATATATATAGATAGATAGATATATATATCTATATATAGATATATATAGATATATATATATCTATATATAGATATATATAGATATATATATATATATATCTTTTTCTAACACACTAGAGAATGAAATGGCGGTTGTTGCAATACTTTCTACCACACCTTATTTGCGCAGCGGTCTTACAAGCGCACTTTTTTTGGGGGGAAAAAAATCACATTTTACTTTCAATTATATTTATTGAAATATTTTTTTAAAAATGTACAAAAAGAAAAAACGTTTCAACATCTCAATAGCGTTAGCAAACGCAATCTAAGTCCCATACATAGGCCATATAAATTATTCTGAAAATTATAAAATACAAATACTTACAAACTCTATGAAAGACCCCCCAGGATGTCACCCTGGGAGTAACCCTTTAGAAACAGCATACCTAGCAGTATGTATTCCAGGGAAAAAAAAACACATTTTAATAAAAAAAAAGACAACAGTAAAGTTAGCCAAATATTGTTTTAATATTGTGAAAGATAATGTTTTGCTGAGTAAATTGATACTCAACCTGTCACGTTTCAAAATTGCGCCCACTCGTGGAATGGCGACAAACTATTACAAACTTTTACCCTTAAAAATCTCAATAGGCGATTTAAAAAAAAATTGCATGTTGCATGTTTTAAGTTACAGAGGAGGGCTAGAATTATTGCTCACGTATGCGTTAGCTTCTGCATGTGAGCTCAGCGGGACGGGGTGCATTTAAAAATATTTTATTATTATTTATTTTACCTTTTATTTTTACACTGTTATTTAAATTAAAATTGTGTCACTTTTATTCCTATTACAAGGAATGTAAACATCCCTTGTAATAGAAAAAACATGACAGGTTCTCATAAATATGAGATCTGGAGTAAAAAAGACCGCACATCTCATATTTACACTCAAAATGACTTTGACGCATACACGGTAGCTTCCAAAAAATAGGTAGGGTTAAGCAAGATGGCGGCGACGGCATCAAATGTGACGAGCGCATGCCGTGTGTGTACAGGGCTTAACTTTTTTTTAAAGAGCTGCCCATGGAGATTTTTGAGTACCGAAGTTTGGCTCCATTCCATAAGCGAGCGCAATTTTCAAGCATGACATGTTGGGTATCTATTTACTCAGCTTAACATCATCTTTCACATTATACAAAAAAATTGGGCTAACTTTAGTGGGTTTTTTTTAATTAATGAATCTGTTTTAAAAAAAAGAAACCTAATGAAAAATTGCTGCGCAAATACCGTGTGACATAAAAACTTGCAACAACAGCCATTTTATTTCCTAGGGTCTCTGCTAAAAAAAAAAAACATATATCATTTTTAGGGATTCTGAGTAATTTTCTACCAAAAAAATATGATTTTTACATGTATGAGCGAAGTGCCAGAATTGCCCCGGATTGGAATGTAGTTAAATAATGGCCTAATAGCTGTCCAGAATTGGACAAAGAGGGGGGGGGGATTCTTCATTCTCTTAAGAAAATAGAACATAAAATGTTTTTATTTCTAGGTTTATAGCCAGTACGACCTTGATTCCAGGCACAGAGATGCATTGTCTTAACTAGTTATAACGTGATCTATCCTTATCTCTCAGGCCGTGTACACACGACCGAGGTTCTCGCTGGAAACCAGCGAGAACCTCGCTGGAAGCTGCATTCCAGCGAGGACCTCGGCCGTGTGTACGCTCTCGGCGAGCTTCCCGTCGGGAAGCCCGTCGAGCAGAAATAGAGAGCACGCTCTCTATTTGCTCGACGGCCTGCCTGGAAGAATGGCTGGTTGCCATTCCCGACGGGCGGGTCGCCGATTTCGACGGCCGGCAGGGAACCTCGACGGGCGGAACGATGTGTTCTGCCCGTCGAGGTTCCCTGCCGTGTGTACACGGCCTCAGCTGTACATTATTGAATAGACACAAGGACTTTCTTGCAGCTGTTCTGTATGCTTGTTTTCCCTCCCTGTGTACACAGTTGTTTGGCATATTTTAGATATTTTTCTAAGCTAGTATGCAACAGACTGCTTCTGACTTTGAGGAAGATGATAATATAGATAAGATAGAGGAAGCAAAAGTTTTTGAGAATCTTGTTCTCCAACCATGACATGCTGTGGGCTTCTGCCTGGGAATTTTCTGCTGGTGGCGTGGCGTTTGATAACTTATTCTCTGTAGATATCAGCAATGTTTCTTTATTCTTTAACCACTTAATCACCATGGACATCCTCGTCTTTTTGGAGTGATATCTGAATGATGCCTGCAGCTACAGGCATCATTAAGATATCGCCATCTTTAGCCGGCGATCCTGTGCCCGATAAGAACGATCAAAACGTCAGTTCCACCGCTTGATCGTTCTTATAGGCAGTGGGAGGGGACGTTCCCTCCTCCCACCGCAATCCGGTGCTTCTCCGGGCTTTCCCGGGCCATCAGAGGCCCGCAGAGCGAATCGGCCGGCACTGCTGGGACCGGGTATCCAGAAGTAAACAAAGCCTCAATCACAGCTGTCGGCATGTGATCAGTGATTTTTTTTTCCACCGATTTCATGCTTGTAAGCCTGGAGGAGAGATGTGGGGTCTTATTGACCCCACATCTCTCCATAAAGAGGACCCGTCACAGTGATTCCTATTACAAGGCATGTTTACATTCCTTGTAATAGGAATAAAAGTGATCAATTTTTTTTAAAGTGTAAAAATAAAAAAATAAAGTAAAAATATAAATAAAAAAAAAGAATTGTTTTTTTTAAAATGCCCCGTTCCAGTAGCTCGCGAGCAGAAGCGAACACGCATTCCAGTCCCGCCCACATATGTAAACACCGTTCAAACCCCACATGTGAGGTATTGTCGCGTGCGTTAAAGCGTGTGCAACAATTCCAGACCTCCTCTGTAACTCAAAAATAGTAACCTATAAAAAAAAATTAAAACGTCGCCTATGGAGATTTTTTAAGTACCGAAGTTTGGCGCCATTCCATGAGTGTGCGCAATTTTAAAGCATGACATGTTAGGTATCTATTTACTCAGCGTAACATCATCTTTCACATTATACAAAAAAATTGGACTAACTTTACAGATTTGTTATTTTTTAATTTATAAAACTGTTTTTTTTCCTAAAAAAAGGCGTTTGAAAAATTATTGCGCAAATACTGTGCGAGAAAAAAAGTTGCAATGACCGCCATTTTATTCCCTAGGGTGTCTGCTAAAAAAAAATATATAATGTTTGGGGGTTCTGATTAATTTTCTAGCAAAAAATCTGTGATTTTTACATGAAGGAGAAAAGTGCCAAAATAGGCCCGGTGATCAAGTGGTTAAGATGCCTTTGTGTTGACACAATGGACATGGTCAACATTGTACTGTGTTCCACATTCACTGTTGCGGGAAGAGTAGAAATAATAGATGTTGGCTCTTCTGTGGTTTGTGGAGTTGTTCTCCTCTGTTCAGTAGCTGTCCTCATGGTAGTCTCAAGTACATTATACACATATACGACTCTCTTGTAGTCTTCATTGTCGTTATCCATGGTTGCAGGGCCGTCTTTAAGGCAGGGCAAAAGGGGAAGCTGCCCTGGGCTCTTTCATTCTTGTGGGGCCCAAAGCAACTGCCTCATACTTGCCAACTATCCCAGTTTAAATTTCCTTGTACCCAGAAGTTTTAGTCCTTTGCTGTGTCCTGATAGCTCAGTGTGAAGTGCTGCTACTAATGGTGCCCAGCACTGCCCTATTGTTGTGTACAGATGACTCACCAGCAGACCCGCTGTTTACATGTAAATAACCATCATTCATATGTAAATAATGGGAGCATTCATATGTAAACACCGGGAGCATTCATATGTAAATAGCGGCAGCATTCATATGGATATAACTAAGGTCGGCGGCATTCATATGTAAATAAAAGTGGCATATGTATATCATGCCCCTTTGCAGTGAAGAGATGATGTGCTGTAACCTCTAGCAACCAATCAGTTAGCTGTATTACTGTACAGTAATCTCTAGCAACCAATCAACAAGAAGAAATCATATGCTGTAATCTCTAACAACTAATCAGTGAGCCGTAATATGTGCTGTAACCTCTAGCAACCAGTCAGTAAGTGATAATGATATGCTGTAACCTCTGGCAACCAATTACAATCACTGCCTGATCTGATATAGTAAACTGAATTTAGGTCTAGCTGATATTTATTGTATGTCTCAGAGCATGTGGAGAGCAAAATTGCATGGGGGGGACCCAAGAAATTTTTTGCCCAGGGTCCAATCAACATTAAAGACGGCCCTGCATGGTTCTGTGGTCTTGGTAGTTTAATTGCTGGCATATTTTTTTCTGGTGTCATTACGTTGGTCCACATCACCAAGGTCCTCGCCATTACAAGCATCCATATTATATTCAATAAGTGGGGTTTTGTCAGAGCAGAGTACGCTTTTCTCGTCATTAATTGGAAATCCATCAGGCAGTATAGTATAGACATTATGCCCATTTTCTTCCACCCATTCCTTAAAATAGCGGAGTGCACAGTTGCAGTTCCATGGGTTATTGTCAAGAAACACATAAGCAAGAGAATTCAGGCCATCAAAGAAATCGTCTGGAATGTTTGTCAGTACATTTCCTGCCAAGTGAAATTTTGTGAGATGGACAAGGTTGAGGATGAGATGGTTTGGAAGTTCCCACAGCTGATTGTTCGATAAATCCAGAAGGTCTAAGCTTTTCAAGTCATGAAAAACCTGTTTAAAGAAATAGAAACAATCATGTTTGAGAACTTTTTTATTTTTACAATCAATATTTTAACATGTCTCTTTATTCAGTCACTACACAAACATATAATTAATCTCGCTAAATATACATCAATTATTTTTGCTTGGCAACAAATTTTGTGATATCTTAGTAAATGCCAGTTTTTGAACTAAGGGTGGAAGAAGATTACACATGGGTAAAATTATTGGCCTTGTAATAATTTTTAGACCTTTTTAGACCTTCTCTACAAGTAATTTATCTTTAAATTTAAGGGTTATCTTGCCTTTATAGGTTGTGTGGCAGATAAACACATAAATGTGTAAAGGTTTGGATGGAAGATTTAGTAATACAAGGCTGTAATGGCACACCGATTCTGTTTTGTTGAATCTGTTGGCCCCTCACATGCTACGGGGGATCCCAACCTTAACTAAATGCTTGTATTGATTCGACACATCAGTTTGGATGGTCAAAATTGTCTCAGGTTAGGCTGCTTACAGCCAAACAGAAGTACTGAATGACCCACTCTAGAAAAGTTGGGCCGGGGTATTTCTACCTAAAACATATTTTATCTCTTAGAACTAGGGATGAGCCCCGCGTTCGATTCGAACGTATGCTCGACTCGAACATTGTCTGTTCGTATGTTCAAAGAATTTCGAACAAAACGGGTCGTTGGCGCCAAATTCGAGTGACGCGCAACGGCCCATAATTCACTGCGGCATTGCGCGCTGATGATTGGCCAATTATGGCTCAGGGCTTTAGCACACGCCCCACACTATATAAGGCCGCCTGATGGGCGGCCTCGTGTAGTGTGTTCCAGCGCTGAACAGAGATCAGTCAGAGAGACAGAGAGATAGTCTTTTTATATAGCTAGATAGAGCAGGCAGGCAGGCTAGTCAGTTACCTTAATTTACAGTGTGTAGAGAATATATATACATCCCTAGGAGTTGTACATATATTTATACACTGTATAGCTTAGCTAGATCAGTTCTTCCTAATTTACTGACAGGCAGGTGATTGTGCTATTTAAAGACGTTATCACAGGTATAGACACCCAGCAGGTACAATATTTAACCCCTTAAAGACCGCCGCATGTACATATACGTCGGCAGAATGGCACGTACAGACACATTGGCGTACCTGTACGTCCCTGCCTAGACGTGGGTCAGGGGTCTGATCAGGACCCCCCCCCCCCCCCGGTACTTGCGGCGGTCCCCATGGCTGTGCGAGCGATCCGGGACGAGGGGGCGGCTGTTTGTTTTTGTCCGCCCCCTCCAGATCGCTCCCAGCCAATGCGCGTCCTCCCCGCCCTCTTCCTGTGTAAACACAGGAAGGGGGAAGTGATGTAATCTCTCCTCTCGGTGGTATTTTCAACCGCCGCTGTGGAGAGAAGACATCACAAGTGAGTCTGCACCAACAGCACACACATAGGCACATTAACCCCCCCCCACCCCCCTGTCACAATGTCACTAAATGCAGTGATCATATATTTACTGATGAATGAATGAATGACTTGTATAGCGCAACGCATGCGAACTGAATCGCCTCTGGGCGCTTTTTCCAGCCAGTGTCTGCTTGGCTGGTGCGGTCATTTTTACCCCGTAGGATCTTGACACGCTAGGGACACACAGTCATACACACATATATACATGTATACTGGGCCAATTAGGACGAGATCCAATTTACCTACCCGCATGTCTTGGAGTGTTGGAGGAAACCGGAGTACCCGGAGAAAAAACCCACGCAGACACAGGGAGAACATGCAAACTCCAGGCAGATGGTGTCGTGGTCGGGATTCCAACCAGCGACCCTTTTGCTGCCAGGCGAAAGTGCTACTCACTGCACCACTGTGCTGCATTTAGTGTCAGTGTGACATTTAGTGTCACAGGCAGTTAGTGTTAGGTCCAGGGTAGCCCCCTGAACCCCCCCTAATAAAGTTTTAACCCCTTGATCACCGCCCTAGTTAACCCTTTCACCCCCTATTGCCAGTGTCACTAAGCGATCATTTTTCTGATCGCTGTATTAGTGTCAGTGTTGCAGCTAGGTAGCTAATTTTTTTTTTATTGCGATTTTTTTTTTTACTAAAGACATGTGGCTGAATACATTTGGCCTAAAAGTTTGACTAAAATTTAGTTTATTCCATTTTTCTTATAACAAAAAGTAAAAAATATTGTTTGTTTTTTCAAAAATGTCGCTCTATTTTTGTTTATAGAGCAAAAAATAAAAATCAAATACCATCAAAAGAAAGCTCGTTTTGTGGGAAGAAAAGAACGCAAATTTTGTTTGGGAGCCACGTTGCACGACCGCGCAATTGTCTGTTAAAGCGACGCAGTGCCGAATTGTAAAAACGCCTCTGGGCATTTAGCAGCATATTGATCCGGTCCTTAAGTGGTTAAAGGACTTTAACATTTTTATTTTTTATTTAAGCATCAATAAAATCACTGCTCCTGGAGCAGTGATTTTAATAATGCTTAAATTAAAAAAAAAATGAAAAATTCCTTTAAATATTGTACCTGCTGGGTGTCTATAGTTTGCCTGTGAAAACGTCTTTGAGAACCGGGTCTTGCCCAAAGGGAACATGTATCAATGGAAAAAAAAGTTTTAAAAACTGTCGTTTTTTTAGGAGTCCTGCTCCTGAAAAAACAACCGTTTTTTAAACTTTTTTTCCATTGATACATGTTCCCTGGGGCAAGACCCGGGTTCTCAAAGACATTTTCCAACAATAACTTGAATATTGGTCTTTAACCACTTAAGACCCGGACCAAAATGCAGGTAAAGGACCTTGCCCCTTTTTGCGATTCGGCACTGCATCGCTTTAACTGACAATTGCGCGGTCGTGCGACGTGGCTCCCAAACAAAATTGGCGTCCTTTTTTCCCCACAAATAGAGCTTTCTTTTGGTGTTATTTGATCACCTCTGCTGTTTTTATTTTTTGCGCTATAAACAAAAATAGAGCGACAATTTTAAAAAAAATTCAATATTTTTTACTTTTTGCTATAGTAAAAATCCCCCAAAAATATATAAAAAAACATTTTTTTTCCTCAGTTTAGGCCGATACGTATTCTTCTACGTATTTTTGGTAAAAAAAATCGCAATAAGCGTTTATCGGTTGGTTTTCGCAAAATTTATAGCGTTTACAATATAAGGAATAGTTTTATTGCATTTTTATAAATTTTTTTTTTTTTTACTACTAATAGCGGCGATCAGCGTTTTTTTTCGTGACTGCGACAATATGGCGGACACTTCGGACAATTTTGACACATTTTTGGGACAATTGTCATTTTCACAGTAAAAAATGCATTTAAATTTGCATTGTTTACTGTGGAAATGACAGTTGCAGTTTGGGAGTTAACCACAGGTGGCGCTGTAGGGGATGTGTGCCTATGTGGTTTGTTTACTACTGTAGGGGGGTGTGGCTGTAGGTGTGACGTCATCGATCGCGTCCCCCTATTACAGGGATGACGCGATCGATGCTACAGCCACAGAGAAGCACGGGGAAGCCGTGTGTACACACGGCTCTCCCCGTTCTTCCGCTCCAGGGACGGATCGCCGCACTGCAGCAGCGATCGGGTCCGCGAATCCCGCGGTCCCGGTCCCGGAGCTTCGGACCGGGTCGCGGGCGCGCGCCCGCGGACGCGCGCCCGCGACCCATGGCTGGGTACTAAAATCAACGTATATATACGTTGATGTGCCCAGCCGTGCCATTCTGCCGACGTAAATGTGCAGTAGGCGGTCCTTAAGTGGTTAAAATGATCGTTTTTGAATTTGAATGTTCGAGTTCCATAGACTTCAATGGGGTTCTAAATGTTCGCGCCAACGGTCGGTCTGTTCGACGGTTCTGGTCGAACCGAACGCGGGGGTGTTCGGCTCATCCCTACTTAGAACCTATGAGATTCAACCTCTCCATTAACGCTTAGGCTGATGTTGGGCTTTATTTGAACCTGTTACATTACATTACTTTAAGTACAAGTTCACTTTTTGTACCTTCCTTGGCATTTCCCTATGTTGGCCTCTGCAAAACACATTATATATTTATTCTGCAGAAAACTATACACTTCAAATCAGAAAACTTTCAAGGTTTCATAATTGACAGGTTCACTTTACTTTGCCATGTAAGAATGAAGTAAACAGAAAATAGTAAATACATCTTAGCACCTTGTCTGAAAGCGAGTTGATGGTATTTTTCTGGAGCTCCAATACCTTCAGGTTACTCAGCCCTTTAAATGCAGAGTCAGGGATGGTGGAAATGTGATTGTTGGACAGGACTAGCTTGGTTAAGCTCGGCAGTTGGGACAGATCTGGGATACTCTTGAATGAGTTATTGTCCAGATTTAATTCTTGTAACATAATCGGAAGGTCCACCTTAAAGCTAGTTAAAGCATTGTCTGATAAGTCCAGCTCCACCAGCCGTTTCATCCCTTTGAAGGTCGAGGTGGAGATGGCCTTCAGGTTATTGAAATTTAAGATAAGAATGCCGGTATCTTGGGGTATCTCCTTCATGGGGATGCTGGTTAAGGCAAGTCGAACACAAGACGTCTCTTTCATGCCTTTACTTTTATTATCCTCTGTGATACAGGAAGAGGAGACGCGGTTGCCATAAAGGAGACCAAAGATCCAGGAAAAAAACACAGAGCTTGTGGCAACCTTGGTGGGGCTAAAGTCGGCTAAAAAAGAGACAAAAAAAAGACTATGTTAATGATCATAATGAATATATTTTTAAAACTAAAAACTCTATCACATTCTCTATAAGGCACCATTTACACTTCTGCACTGTGTTAGCGCATGCACGTTAATGTGTGTTGCAGTTAGGCAGCCCATTCATTTACCAACCCTAACTCCAAAAAAGTTGTGATGCTGTATAAAATCTATATAGAAACAGACTGCAATGATTTGCAAATCTCTTAAAATAGAAAATAATAAAACATATCGACACATAAACTGAGCACATGGACCATTTTAAGAAAATATGGTAATTTTGAAATTGATGGCAGCAACAGATCTCAGAAAAGTTGGGACAGGGCAGCAAAAAGTTTCGGTGAGCTTTCAGAAAGTGCACCACACCTGCAATATATAATAGAAGTCTAGGGCTCAGGACAGTAAGGCCTTGTTTACATTTGCTTTTTGGGGGACAGTAAAACCTCATAGTTGAGATGTGTTTTTACCACACATCTCCAGCCACTGGTGTAGCATCAGGGGTCACAATGGCGACCACCACCACATGCTCCAAAGGGGCCTGTGTGGCCTCCCTGTCACATTCTGTTTTACATTTAGACAGGAGAGGGTGGTGGGGGTGTCATATTCCGATTTTAAAAATGACACCACTAATATAGACATTGGGGTAGATTTGCTAAAACTGAAGCATGCAAAATCTGGTGCATCTCTGCATAGAAACCAATCGGCTTCCAGGTGTTTTTGTCAAAGCTTAATTGAACAAGCTGAAGTTAGAAGCTGATTGACTACCATGCGCAGCTGCACCAGATTTTGCACTCTCAAGTTTTAATAAATCAACCCCATAGAGTCCTTGTAAAAAGTAAACCAAGTCAGTGTTCACACTGATATCCACTCTTTCTTTTTGTGATTGTAACTAAACAGTGGGGTAAACATCCAATGGGGATTGGTCCCAGGGAAAATTGTGATTTATAATTGTTGTCTAAAATCTTCATTATCCACTTGCCGACCGCCCCATAGTTGATTTACTGCTTCAGGGTGGCCTCGCTCTGCAGGATCGCGTGTATATACACGATCCTGCACTTTTTAAGAAAATTGCATAATGTACTGCCAATCTTATATGTTTTTGTGGTCATTTTTTGGTTGTCCAAGTTGGCATGCCTGTTGGAGTAGTCTCTGGCTGTTTTGTTGAAGTCATGATTGGTTTTGTCAATCTTCTGCTTTTTGTAGTTGTAGTATCTGACGTTGGATGCTTTTCGGGGGTCAGCACAGGTGTTGTTTTTGCGAAAGACACTCTTGTAGTCTTCATTGTCATTATCCGTGGTTCTGTTGCCTTGGCAGTGGATGGCAGCCCTTGTGTGACTTTACTTGTTGGTGTCATTATATATTCGTCCACATCACCAAGGTCCCTACCAATACATTCAACCATATTATATTCAATAAGTGGGGTCTTGTCAGAGCAGAGTACACTTTTCTCATCATTAATTGGAAATCCATCAGGCAGTATAGTATAGACATTATGCCCATTTTCTTCCACCCATTCCTTAAAATAGCGGAGTGCACAGTTGCAGTTCCATGGGTTATTGTCAAGATACACATAAGCAAGAGAATTCAGGCCATCAAAGAAATCGTCTGGAATGTTTGTCAGTACATTTCCTGCCAAGTGAAATTTTGTGAGATGGACAAGGTTGAGGATGAGATGGTTTGGAAGTTCCCACAGCTGATTGTTCGATAAATCCAGATGGTCTAAGCTTTTCAAGCTATGAAAAACCTGTTTAAAGAAATAGAAACAATCATGATTGAGAACTTTTTTATTTTTACAATCAATATATTAACATGTCTCTTTATTCAGTCACTACACAAACATATAATTAATCTCGCTAAATATACATCAATTATTTTTGCTTGGCAACTAATTTTGTGATTTCTTAGTAAATGCCAGTATTTGAACTAACGGTGGAAGAAGATGACACATGGGTAAAATTATTGGCCTTGTCATAATTTTTAGACCTTCTCTACAAATAATTGATCTTTAATTTATCAGGGTTATCTGGCCTTTATCTAGGTTGTGTGACAGATAAACACATAAATGTGTAAAGGTTTGGATGGAAGATTTAGTAATACAAGGCTGCAATGGCACACCGTCTCTGTTTTGTTGAATCTGCTGGCCCCTCACATGCTATGGGGATCCCAACCTTAACTAAATGCTTGTATTGATTTAATTCGACACATCAGTTTAGATGGCCGAATTTGTCACAGAAATACTGAATGACCCACTCTAGAAAAGTTGGGCCGGGGTATTCCTACCTAAAACATATTTTATCTCTTAGAACCTATGAGATTGAACCTCTCCATTAAAGTTTAGGCTGATGTTGGGCTTTATTTGAACCTTTTACATTACATTACTTTAAGTACAAGTTCAGTTTCTGTACCCTCCTGGGCACTTCCCTACATTGGCCTCTGCAAAACACATTCGTGAATCGGCGTATCTTACTCATTTGCATATTTTAAATGGGAACGCCAGATGCGTCCAGCGTAACTATGCGCCCACGATACGCCGGCGTAGGCAAGTTTCGTCGGGTGGCTGAAGCCTTATTTTTTGACGTATCTAGCTTGGGAATCTAGCTTGGGAATCAGCGCATAGATACGACGGCGCACATTTGTACTTACGACGGCGTATCTCGAAATACGTCGGCGTAAGTGCTACGTGAATCCGGGCCATTATATATTCATTCTGCAGAAAACTATACACTTAAAATTAGAAGACTTTCAAGGTTTCATAATTGACAGGTTCACTTTACCTTCCATGTAAGGAAGCAAACAAAAAATAGGAAAGGGTCACCAAATTATAAATACGGTACATGTTAGCACCTTGTCTGAAAGCGAGTTGATGGTATTTTTCTGGAGCTCCAACACCTTCAGGTTATTCAGTCCCTTGAATGCCAAATCAGGGATAGTTGAAATGTGATTGTTGGACAGGACTAGCTTGGTTAAGCTGGACAGTTGGGACAGATCTGGGATACTCTTGAATGAGTTATCGGCCAGATTTAATTCTTGTAACATGATCGGAAGGTCCACCTTAAAACTAGTTAAAGCATTGTGTGATAAATCCAGCTCCACCAGCCGTTTCATCCCTTTGAAGGTCGAGGTGGAGATGGCCTTTAGGTTATTAAAACTCAGGATAAGAATGCCGGTATCTTGGGGTATCTCCTTCATGGGGACGTTGGTTAAGGCAAGTTGAACACAAGACGTCTCTTTCAAGACTTTGCTTTTATTATCCTCTGTGACACAGGAAGAGGAGACATAGTTGGCACAAAGGAGACCAAAGATCCTAAAACAAAACACGGGACTCGTAGCAACCATGGTGAGGCTGAAGTGAGCTAAAAAAGCAAGAGACAAAAATAGACAATGTTAATGATCATAATGAATATAATAATAATTCTTAAAAATCCTGACTCGGATTTGCAAGCTTTGTCTCGCAAGACTAGCAGGATTCAAGCCACTGGGGTGTGCAGTGTCACATTTGACCAGAGGTGTCGGGGGCGCCCGTGGCACTCAAAGCCTCTCAGAGACACTGAGGCCCAGAGGCGATTCAGTTCGCATGTGCCGCGCTATACAAGTTTTCATTCATTCATTCATTCATTCATTCATTCATTCAGACACTCAAAAACACTCCGTTCCTGAGTGTCTCCAAGTCTTTCTGAATGTCTCCGAAGGCATCCGATCAGCTCCAAGCGTTTTCTGGGTGTCTCTGGCACCCCCCACCTCTGGCCACATGCAGTACTGCATACAATAGCAGCCACTGTGGAAAAAATTATTTGAGTTTCCATTGACTCCTATGGGGAAACCTGCTTTGGATTACAAGCAATCTTCTGGAACTTATTATGCTCGTAATCCAAGGTACCACTGTATTTATTTTCCTTTGGCAATAATGACCAAAAATAAGGACACAAAGTAGAATGTTCTTGAAATATACATCCCGTAAATCCTACAAGTTTCAAAATTTACATGGCTTCATCAGGACTGTGTGTAAATAAGAATTTATTGTAACAAGTTGCACTTACATAAAATATATAAAAACGAGCGTGTAAATAAACAAACAGTGGCGTCCTCTGCGCCGTCTCATGTCACTCCTGGTGTACGTCTATCCCTACACGTTACCCAAACGTCCCCAGATGAAGACACGTGACTGTGTCGTAACGCGTAGGGATAGACGTACACCAGGAGTGACGTGAGACGGCGCAGAGGACGCCACTGTTTGTTTATTTACACGCTCATTATTATATATTTTTATGTAAGTGCAACTTGTTACAATAAATGCTTATTTACCTTTGATACTACACTATTGGAGGCCCTCCTTTGTTCCTCTTGTTCCCCCGGTTTGTTATCAGGAGACATTGAGGAGATGGTCGTGTGGTGGAGATTGAGCTATTGATTGCTGACTTTATCCCTCATTGAGGTGAGAGTTCTGGGAGACCAGACCGGTGTCTTTGATGGAGTTTCCATCTCCTTTGGGATTAGTGGATATCTATAGCAGCCTTGCTATTTTCACATATGGACTTTGTCACGATTTTTTCTAATTTTCACATTTAAGATTTTGTTCACCCACCACCTTTATACATTTTTGATGTTTATGTGTCTGCATATTGTTTGCATATGAATTTTTTGCGCAATTACTTTATTTACCATTGATTCTTTTTTTTGTTGTGTATGCACTGAACAAGTTTTTGCTGCAATTATTTATACTGTTTATTTAGTAGCACAGGAGCACTTTTTCACATTGATCTATACTTTAAAAGGTTACCCTTAAATGTTACTTCCGCTACTTGGTGGTCCCTGTGTTCTTGATCGTAGCTTCATATTGATAATATTGTCCTCCTGAATCTTATTCAGACTCTTTTCTCTTTTCTTGAGGATGTAGGGTTCCTGGAGTCTTTCCTGATTTCCCTTATCCCTCAGACCTTTCACTTTTTTGTTGCCTGTTTCTGGAGTTGTTTTATCTAAGCAATATCTTATGTAAGTGAGGTCTCCAGAAAATGAAATCTAACTAAAGATCTATATAGGGGAATCAGGACCTCCTTCCTCCTGCTGGTGACCCCTCTAGTGATATAAAGATCTATATAGGGGAATCAGGACCTCCTTCCTCCTGCTGGTGACCCCTCTAGTGATATAAAGATCTATATAGAGGAATCAGAACCTCCTTCCTTCTTCTGGTGACCCCTCTAGTGATAACTAAAGATCTATATTTAGGAATCAGGACCTCCTTCCTCCTGCTGAGGATCTGGAGGAACAGCTTTCCCTCTACCTCCGACCACAACAGGTTCTCCGACTGGCAGAACCATCACTTCTGGTTGGACTACAAGTCGCAATCCAAACCCTACGCTGCTCTCTTGCTTCTTGATAGGTCCTCAGACAGCCTAGCAGCCAGATGGGCCCAGAATAGGCCCAAACTCTGGCCTAGCAGCCCAGGCAATACAACACACGTTCACCCAGACAGCTATCCAGGTGGCACAAAACATAGATCACCTGACTCCCTCCGAATATATAGGTTCTCCCAGCAAGCCAAGGGATTTAAGAAAACCCCTGCCCATTGGCTGAGACACCCCACATACCCATAACCTGATCTTGCAGTGCCCTTGTCTTATCGAATGCCACCAAGTACCCAGCCGCCTAGTGACAAAAGAGAAAAGCGCAGCAATCACAGATTTAGAGTGAAATCAATTGATCCTCAATAATTAGCCTGGCAGGTAAATTTAGGAGCAACCCTGCCTAAACACTAGGGTGCTACATCCTTCCTCCTGCTGGTGATCCCTCAGCAATGCCATCTGCCATGTATCCAAGACTCACTTGTCCCTTTTGGGAGCCTGGGACATCCATGGCAGGTAGTGGTGCAACGGATCACGGTTGATCCGTAACCCGAACGGGTCCCCCGCTTTGGATCGGCACACTATGTGATCCGCGGTGGCCATAGAATTAGAAAAGGCCGCTGCTTCGGCCTAAAAGAGGAGGGGGAGCTCACACTCGGGGGGACACACACCACTGTATGAGGTCTGTAAGAGGGACTGGGGGTCTGCACTGAGTGGTTACTGTCTGTACTACTGGGGGGTGTCTGCACTGAGGGGAGGTTGCTGTATTTACTACTGGGGTGTGTCTGCACTATGGGAGGTTACTGTCTGTACTACTGGGGGGTGTCTGCACTGAGGGGGGTTGCTGTCTTTACTACTTGGGGTGTGTCTGCACTGAGGGGGGTTACTGTCTGTACTACTGGGGGGTGTCTGTACTGAGATTGGTGTCTGTACTGAGGTGGGGGTGTCTGTGCTGAAAGGTGGGGGTGTCTGTGCTGAGAGGTGGAGGTGTCTGTACTGAGAGTGGGGTGTCTGTACTGAGAGGGGGGGTGTCTGTACTGAGAGGGGTTTACTGTCTTTACTACTTGGGGCGTGTCTGCACTGAGGGGGGTGTCTGCACTGAGGGGGGTTACTGTCTGTACTACTGGGGGGTGTCTGTACTGAGGGGGGTGTCTTTGCTGAGAGGTGGGGGTGTCTGTGCTGAGAGGTGGGGGTGTCTGTGCTGAGAGGTGGGGGTGTCTGTGCTGAGAGGTGGGGGTGTCTGTACTGAGAGGGGGGGTGTCTGTAATGAGAGGGGGATGCTGTCTTTACTACTTGGGGCGTGTCTGCACTGAGGGTGGTGTCTGCACTGAGGGGGGTTACTGTCTGTACTACTGGAGGGTGTCTGTACTGAGGGGGGTGTCTGTGCTGAGAGGTGGGAGTGTCTGTGCTGAGAGGTGGGGGTGTCTGTGCTGAGAGGGGGTGCATTTGTGAATAAGGCTGCATTTGGGACATGGCTGCATTTGGGGATAAGGCTGCATTTGGGGACAAGGCTGCATTGGGGATAAGGCTTCATTTGGGGACAGGGCTGCATTTGGGGATATGGCTGCATTTGGGGACAGAGCTGCATTTGGGGATAAGGCTGCATTTGGGGACATGGCTGCATTTGGGAACAAGGCTGCATTTGGGGACATGGCTGCATTTGGGGACATGGCTGCATTTGGGGACAATGCTGAATTTGGAAACAAGGCTGCATTTGGGAAAAGGCTGCATTTGGGGACAAGGCTGCATTTGGTGACATGGCTGCATTTGGGGATAAGGCTGCATTTGGGGACAAGGCTGCATTGGGTATAGGGCTGCATTTGGGGACAAGGTTGCATTTGGGGGACAAGGCTGCATTTGGGGAGAAGGCTGCATTTGGGGAGAAGGCTGCATTTGGGGACAAGGCTGCATTTGGGGACAAGGCTGCATTGGGGTTAAGGCTGCATTTGGGGACAAGGTTGCATTGGGTATAAGGCTGCATTTGGGGACATGGCTGCATTTGGGGACATAGCTGCATTTGGGGACAAGGCTGAATTTGGAGACAAGGCTGCATTTGGGAAAAGGCTGCATTTGGGGACAAGGCTGCATTTGGGGATAAGGCTGCATTTGGGGACAAGGCTGCATTTGGGGACAAGGCTGCATTTGGGAAAAGGCTGCATTTGGGGACAAGGCTGCATTTGGGGATAAGGCTGCATTTGGGGACAAGGCTGCATTTGGGGACAAGGCTGCATTGGGGATAAGGCTGCATTTGGGAACAAGGCTGCATTTGGGGACATGACTGCATTTGGGGACAAGGCTGCATTGGGGATAAGGCTGCATTTGGGAACAAGGCTGCATTTGGGGATAAGGCTGCATTTGGGGGACAAGGCTGCATTTGGGGACATGGCTGCATTTGGGGATAAAATGGACACATTTAAAAAAAAGAATCGGTATCGGCGAGTACATGAAAAAAAGTATCGGTACTTGTACTCGGTCCTAAAAAAGTGGTATCGGGACAACCCTACTTTTAACCCCTTCCTTACCAGCCCATAGGGGAATAACGTCATGGTCATCCCCTCGCCGATGAGACTGGACGTTGCACAACGTCCTGCCTTCACGGCGTTCTAGGGTGCGCGCGCACGCGCCCGCGGCACCACTCGCGATCCCGCGCGCGTGCCCGACGGCCGTGATTGCCGCCGGGCACCCGCAATTTCCGGCAATCACGTCAGAAGTGTGGATCTGTGTGTGTAAACACACAGATTCACCTCCTGTCAGTGGTGAGGAGACTGATGTGTGTTCCCAGTACAGAGGAACACACATCGATCTCCTCCCCCTGTGAGTCCCCCTCCCCCTACAGTTAGAACATACTTTAGGACACATTTTAACCCCTTCAGCGCCCCCTAGTGTTAACCCCCTCCCTGCCAGTCACATTTACACAGTAATCAGTGCAGTTTTATAGCACTAATCGCTGTGTAAATGTGAATGGTCCCAAAAACGTGTCAAAAGTGTCCGATATGTCCGCCGCAACGTCACGGTCACAAAAAAAAAAACGCAGATCCCCGCCATTACTAGTATAAAAAATAAAATAAAAATGCCATAAATCTATCACCTATTTTGTAGACGCTATAACTTTTGCGCAAACCAATCAATATACGATTATTGCGTTTTTTTTTACCAAAAATACGTAGAATACGTATCGGTCTAAACCAGGGGTGGGCAAACTTTTTGACTCGAGGGCCGCAATGGGTTCATATATTGGACCCGGGGGCCGGACCAAGAGTAGATGGACGGTGTGTATGTGTGAATTAATATAAGTGAAATTTAAATTTGTAACATTAAATGTTTAGATTAATTTAAGGTAGAAAAGCATAAAAATAGTTATTTTGCAAAACTACATTTTATTGCACAGTGGCTGCATTTGATGGCACAGTGGTAACAATTGATGGCACAGTGGCTGCATTTGATGGCACAGTGATGACAATTGATGGCACAGTGGCTGCGTTTGATGGCATGGCACAGTGGCTCCATTTGGCATGGCACAGTGGTGACAATTAATGGCACAGTGGCTGCGTTTGATGGCATAGCACAGTGGCTGCATTTGGCATGGCACAGTGGTGACAATTGATGGCACAGTGATTGCTTTTGATGGCATGGCACAGTGGTGACAATTGATGGCACAGTGATTGCTTTTGATGGCATGGCACAGTGGCTGCATTTGGCATGGCAAAGTGGTGAGAATTGATGGCACAATGATTGCTTTTGATGGCATGACACAGTGGTGAGAATTGATGGCACAGTGGCTGTTTGATGGCATGGCACAGTGGCTGCATTTGGCATGGCACAGTGGTGACAATTGATGGCACAGTGATTGTTTTTGATGGCATGGCACAGTGGTGACAATTGATGGCACAGCGATTGCTTTTGATGGCATGGCACAGTGGTGACAATTGATGGCACAGTGATTGCTTTTGATGGCATGGCACAGTGGTTACAATTGATGGTACAGTGATTGCTTTTGATGGCATGGCACAGTGGCTGCATTTGGCATGGCACAGTGGTGACAATTTATGGCACAGTGATTGTTTTTGATGGCATGGCACAGTGGTGACAATTGATGGCACAGTGATTGCTTTTCATGGCATGGCACAGTGGCTGCATTTGACATAGCACAGTGGTGACAATTGATGGCACAGTGATTGCTTTTCATGGCATGGCACAGTGGTGACAATTGATGGCACAGTGGCTGTGTTTGATGGCATGGCACAGTGGTGACAATTAATGGCACAGTGATTGCTTTTCATGGCATGGCACAGTGGTGACAATTGATGAACACGGTGGCTTCTCTTACCATATCTATTGTCTGTGGTGTCTGTTGCTTGTAATGCTTTGTGCCCATTTGGTTTGCAATATTTTGGTGCATTTTCTGCTAAAATTACATAAACCAGCTGATGTCAGAAACTAAAAAAAGAGAAGATAAATTGGGCACAAAGCATGACAAGCGACAGACACCACAGAAAATAGATAGAAGTATAGAATAATATCAGTCTGTATCGCATAGCAACGATCACTCACCATCAGTACAGATGAAAGTCCCGATGTGATGGATGACTGACATTTCTGGGCCAGCCGCCAGTCACTGTTCACAGGCTCACGGCGCATGGATTGCTCCTCACAGGCGCGCGGAAAGGAGTTGACGTCATCTGACGTGACGTCAACTCCCTGCCTGCGCCAGCACGTACGGCTCAAGCCGTACTCTGCCCACGGCCACGCCCCGTAGCTGCTAGCGAATTACATCGCGCAACGTCTCCTCTCTCCAGCTAGCTGCTAACCACTGACCATTCAGGACGAGACGTTGCAATGTAATTTGCCCAGCGGCCAGCCACTACAATGCCATACCCAGTGCCCGCCCGGGGGCCGGATTAAAAGGTCCGCCGGGCCGTATACGGACCGCGGGCCGTAGTTTGCCCACCACTGGTCTAAACTGAGGGGAAAAAAGTTTTTTTTTAAAAAAATGCTGTGAGATGTATTAAATAAAAAGGAAAAAATATTGTGTTTTTTTTTAAATTGTCGCTCTTCTTTTGTTTATAGCGCAAAAAATAAAAACCGCAGAGATGATCAAATACCACCAAACGAAAGCTCTATTTGTGTGGGGAAAAAAACATAATGATTTAATTTGGGTACAGTGTTGCCTGACTGCGCAATTGTCATTCAAAGTGCAACAGCGCTGAAAACTAAAAATTGGTCTGGGCAGGAAGGGGGTGAAAATGCCCTGTATGGAAGGGGTTAAGTAATCTCCAAGCCTAAAACAAGGCTCTGGCAGTAAACAGATTGAAAGAAGCCCTCAAATTGAAAGAAGCTGTCTGGCTGTGTCTAGCTTTTCTTCTTTTTAAAGGCACTGATCCAGAAGTATATAACAAGAGACATAAAACTAAAGAAAGTACTCCTGAATCTGGGTTGGTGTCTCAGAAAGTGTTGAATGGATCAGCATGCCAAGCAACTAGCATTTTTCAAAAGGATTGGTTAAAAACGGCAGTGTCTGCATTTTTTTCAGCATAAGTTTCCCTTTGTATTCTGTTTTTGTTGACCTCTCCTTAGAAAGCTATTAGCATCCACCATATTTCTTCTGGCACAGAGCTCCTTTAATAAATGTAAAGGGGGCCTGTCAGGTTAGAAATATGTGAGCCATGACTGCCATTATCTACCGTCTGTCTCCATCTCCCATTTAATATTAAGAGGGAAATGAACCATTTGCAGCAACCCATATAACAATAGGTAAGGCTGCCAGATTGAAGTTTTTGAAGCCAGATATGATCCCTCCCAGTCGTGGCTAGTGCTTAAAATTGGGGGGGGGGGCTGAAACAAAAACATCATATGCAGCCACTGTGCCCATCATATGCAGCCTCTGTGTCCATAATATACAACTACTGTCCCCCACAAATGCAGCCCCAACAATTGGGGCCTCTGTGCCCATATTATGCAGTCGCTGTGCCATCAAGAAAACTCCAGCATCCCCTGCTTTGCATTTCATGGCACTTGCAATGTGTTCCCAAGGTGCCCTGCAGATATGTTCCCTCCTAGTCGTGGCTGGTGCTCAAAATTTGGGGGGGGGTGCAAACGAACTGAAAAATACTGAAACAAAAACATCAATTGCCTCACTGTGCCCATCATATGCAGCCACTGTGCTTTTCATATCCAGCCTCTGTGCCCAGCAAAAGCAGCCACCTGTGCCCATAATATACAGCCAATTGTGCCCATAATATGCAGCCAGTGTGTCCCGCAAATGCAGCCAACTGTGCCCCATCAATTGCAGCCTCTGTGTTCATATTATGCAGCCACTGTGCCCTGCAAATACAGCCACTGTGCCCTGCAAATGCAGCCATCTGTGCCCCATCATTTGCAGCCGCTGTGCCTATCATATACAACAACTGTGCCCCGCAAATGCAACCAACTGTGCTCCATCAATTGCAGCCTCCACCAAACACAGTAAATAAAGATGACAACATTTCAGAAAAGGTAAAACAAATTTAAAAAAAATTGAGGGGGGACACCCTTGAAAGTTGTAGCCAAAGGGCCAGATTCAGGTAGATGGGCGAATCTTTATTTTGGAGTAACTTTTCTCTTACTGTATTCACATAGCACTTGCTCCTAAAGTTGCGGCGGCGTAGCGAAAATGAGCCGGCGGAATTCAAATTGGGCAGGTAGGGGGCGTGTATTATTTAAACTAGGCGCGATCCCGCGGCGAACGTACTGCGCATGCGTCGACTGTCAGTGTGCATGCTCCAAATTCTGCCAGTGAACGTCAATGAGGTCAATCCCCATTCACGGACGTTTTAAGCAAACGACTCGAAATTTTTTATTTTCGACGCGATGACGACGGCCATACTTAACATAGGATACTCCACTAGGGGGCTGGTTTTTCTTTACGCCGCGTATCTCTTACGGAAACGTCGGAAAGTCACTGCGTCGGGCCCGAATACGATGGTGAATTGCCGATTCTCGCTGATTAACATATTCTCGGCGTTAATCAGTGCCATTTTTAAAATTGCAGTTCCGATACGACGGCGAAATACAATTACGCCGCTTGTATAGGAACTCCAACCCGGCGTTTCTTGTTTTCTGCTTACTGAAAACAGAAACACCGGCTCAAAGTGAGAGTTAGGCTGGAGTATCACTGATACTCCAGAGTAACTCTACCTGAATCTGGCCCAAAATGTTTTTATAAATGCAGCCCACCTTCTATGTTTAACTTCCAAAGAACTCAAATCAGACCCATGGTGGCACCCCCTCATCCCCTTATGACTGCAGCAGATGTGCAGGCGCAGGAAGACAGTGCAAATACAAGTATCTCACCGATCCCCAAAAGATGCATTATGTAGATGAAAGTTTGTGAACACCTGACCACTTGTTGGACATCCTATTCCAAAATCACAGCCATCAATATAGAGTTGGCCCCCTATTGTGCCCTCAATCTTCTGATTAGCTTTACACACCTGGCAATTAGGACATATGGGTACTGGACCATCACACCTTGCTGAATATCACATTCCAAAACTCTGGGTAAAATATCAAGCTGACCTCCACCCTTTGCAGCTATAATTGCCTCCACTCTTCTAGGAAGGCTTTCCACACGATTTTGCAGTGTGTCTGTGAGAATTTGTCCCCATTCAGCCAAAAGAACATTTGTGAGGTCAGGACACCAAACTCATCAAACCATGTCTTTATGGGACCTTCCCCAAACTGTTACCACAAGGTTGGAAGAGCTCAGTTGGATACTCTTAGGCCACGTACACACGATCAGACATGTCCGATGAAACTTGTCCGACGGACCGTTTTCATCAGACCACACTGAAGTGGTCTGTTGGTCTGATGTGCGTACACACCATCGGACCAAAATCCCCTCGGACCAGAACGCGGTGATGTAGAACACAACGACGCGCTGAAAAAACGAAGTTCAATGCTTCCAAGCATGCGTCGACTTGATTCTGAGCATGCGCGGGATTTTGGTCCGATGATTTCATGTACTAACCATCGAACCTGTCCGACGGACAGGTTTCCAGCGGACAGGTTTCAAAGCATGTTTTGAAACTTTGGTCCGCTGGAAAACGGTCCGATAGGCCGTACACACGATCGAACATGTCCGCTGAGACTGGTCTGCGGACCAGTTTCAGCGGACATGTTCGATCGTGTGTACGCGGCCTTAGATTCAATAATTTTGAGGGGTGCCAAAGTACTTTTTGACCTTATAGTGTGATGGTCCGATGTCTATAACAATTTGGCTCTATAGTGTATAAGGAATTCTCTTTTAATTTATCATTCCAGCATTTACCTAAATTGAAATATCACTTTTCAGTGGACTGACAAAAATAAATAAATAAATCAATAAAGCGAACTATGAATCAGCAGTGTATCGCTAGGTACTCACCTCGCTAAGAAAATGCTATGAAGGATCTGATGGTAGTTCATCCGTTTCTTTCTGTTTTTATAGAGCACTTTGTCTTTTTTTTTTTTTTTTTTTACTTCCATCTGTTTCCTGGACCTAGTTTCACTTCATACATACAGTAGTGGGGTTGGCTTAAAAGTTTAGTCCTGTGACATTGCGTAATAGCTTTATAAACCACATATCTCTGGCCTTACCACATCAATTTCTTTATAACGTATATACTAAGATGAACCTCCTAATGGGTACAGCAGGCATACAGACCTGGAAATTCATACAGTGGGAACCCCCATAATGGGCACAGAAGGTGTACAGACTCAGGAACTCAGCACAGGGATGTCGGGAACCCCTCATAATGGGCGCAGCAGGTGTACAGGGAATATGTATATGTGTAGCGCTCTGAATGACTAAGTGAAAGTCAAATTACCTTGCATTGATGAAAACTGTAATGCATCCAACAAAAAATACATTAAGGTACATAAATCATATGTGAGTCCCTCTAGTGGGAGGAACAGAAAGTGTGCCTAGCTGGCACGTGATACAAGTGGTCTAATGCCCCTACTAATAGGTGACAAAACGTAATAACTCAATAAATATAAAGTTCATCGAAGTCAAAAAAGTCAATCAAGTGAATGAGTGAACAAACATAAATGCGTGACTTCTTCAGCGTGACGATCCCACCACCAAGAAATTTGCAGGCTTACCGCAACGTGTTTACCAGTAATGACATATGCCACTAAGGTCAAACAAGGCTTTAAATCACAGATGTCATAAACGATCCTTGGCAGGAATCATGCGTCCAACCGATCGGAGTATCTTTCAGTGGAGGGGATGTGTAGGAACAGGCCAATAAGCTGTACTTGAATTGGAATCCTCAAACTGATTGGCTCAGTGTATTAGTGGTGCATATAAAGAAGAGAAGAGGGTGGCCACATAGCGTAATACCGTTTGATAAATGAAATCACTTATATTCGCAGCTATCAAACTTACATTTGGCTGGAGTTAAAAGAGCTCTTGCATGCAAAATAGGGCGACAGTGGAGTCCTCCCAACGCGTTTCGTGGTCAAAGCACATCGTCTGGGGTGACATAATGAGCACAGTAGAGGTATAGACCCATAACCTCAGCACAGGGATGGTGGGAGTCCCTCATAATGGGCACAATAGGTGAACACAAACTCAGTGCAGAGATAGCACCCTATAAAGTCCCAGAGAAATACAAAAGAGAGTCAGGGAGCTTAAAGCAAAGGTCCGGCCTTTAAAAAAAAAAAATTTAAGTCGGCATCTACAAACACTGTAACTGCCCAGCGTTGCAGCTTCACTTCCCAGTTCCCTACTGCGCATGCACGAGTCACGCGGCGCTATGTGAATGGACGGATGTCTCCTGGGACACACACAAGGTCCCAGAAGACACTGCTCCTCATTTACCAGGAAGCAGCATGAGGAGGAGAAGAAAGAAGACGACGAGAAAGTGGCAGATTAGGACACTTCTGGTAAGTATAAAAAAACAATATTTTTCAAATTTTTGTAGCCTTTTTGGCTTTTTCTTTTTTTAGAGTGGACCTCAGCTTTAATTCTCCAGCATCCACCAAACACTGACATATCATTTTTGTGTGGACTGAGCCTTTAATGGTAACCACTTGCCTCCAAAACTGTTTACGAAGAAGAAGGATTGTAGACAAGACAATTTCATGTAAACAAAATAATGCTTGTGTTCATGTCCTCACCTTCGATGATGTCACCTTATTGCGCCCCCCACCTTCAAGTAGGGGGCACTTATAACCTTCCGATTATTTAAGGACTCCATTAACCTTGAAGGAGTCACAGCTGAGACACGATAAGACTCTCATTTCCCTTGTCACATTATATCTTAGATGGTATCCCGCTCACTGTGCCCTCTGGCAGCTGCCCACATGGTGCTGTCTATCAGGGAGTGGAAATAAATTCCACGGGTCACATTCTGTGTTCTTTGTAAAAGCGATTTGGGAGGAATCAAAATAATTTGTTGTCCCGAAGATGCACAGAGTTAAATTAGTCTTTTAACTTGAGCCAAAGCTATTAGCATCCCCAATATAGGAGTACACCTGGTGAGGATTTAAAATAGAAAATAAAAAATAACAAAGACAAAAATAAATAGCCTATTTAAATATAAAATAGAACTAGATTTTCTGAGAATATTCACCTTCAAATTGGAGTTTCCTTCTGAAGTACTTTTTTTTTCTGCCACCAGATATCCTCAGTGTGATAGCCAGCATTCTTCAACCCACTTCCTGGGCCCACCCCAACCTGTGACTGGACAGTAATGAGCTCATCTTATGCTCCTTGTGCTTCTTCTTTTTCTCACACTCCAGCTCTGCTGTACAGGGACTGCAAGAGGCTTACACCAGGTCATAGTCAGGTGATTACATTGCTTGCATTTAATAAATACAGGTAATGATGTATTACTGATTACAGAGTCATCTTATGTTGTCTTTGCTATCTACATGGAGTTCAGCTTTAATTTTTATTTTATTTTTTGTGGAAAAATAAAGACTCCTGTCAGGTTTTTATTGCTGTTTGTACCAGCCAAATGTTATTGTTTTTTTTTTTACTTGCAATGTGAAACTTTCAAGAAAACTTAACAAATACAGGGAGAGTAAATTCCTTAGAACATTTTTCTAAAGAGTGCCCAGCAGAAGCAGCTTACCTTCAGACTCTCTGTCTTTGATTGAAACTCCATACTCCTTATTGGTATGGATACAGTGGAAAACTCATTGAGAGCAGTAAATACCCAATTGCATTTATTACCCCTTCTTCATTTTATTTTCCCCACATTGCTCTTTATTTATATTATTTTTGAGAGCCCAGCAAAAGCTGCTTGCCTTCAGACTCTCTGTTACTAATTAAAACTCCACCCCCCTGCTCACCTTTATGCTAATTTTGAAAGCCCAGAAAAACTTACTTGCCTTCAGACTCTCTGTCCCTGATTAAGACACCATACTCCATAATGGTACGCATGTGCTTGGTGACTCTTTCAGAACAGAAAACCTCTAGCCATAGGTATTTTCCTCTTTCTTCTTTTCATCTGCCCCACCTTCCTCTTTATATTGAGAACCCAGCAACAGCTGCTTGTCTTCAGATTCTCTCCTCCCATATTCCTCTTTATTTATGTTATTTTTTCTTATTTATTTTTTGTAACTTTATAATAGGAGTTATTTTGGAAATCCACGTTGAAAGACACAGAGGGGTAGATTTGCTAAAACTGGTATATATAGAATCTGGTGCAGCTGTGCATTCTATTTCAGCTTATTCAATGAAGCTTTCACAATTAAACCTGGAATCGAGTTGCCCCAATTTTTGCACTTTCCAGTATTAGTAAATAACTCCCAATGGCATGATGTCCGCCGGCCACCCGTGATTCCTCCTCTGAGGCCTCGTACACACGATCGGACATATCCAATGAAAACGGTCCGCGGACCATTTCCATCGGATATGTCCGATCGGGAGTTTGATCCGATGGCGTGTACACACCATCGGATCAAATTCCCCGCCGCCGGACGGCGCGGTGACGTTGACGCCGCCACGTCACCGCCACGTCACCGCACCAGGAAGTTAAACACTTCCGCGCATGCGCCAAATCCATTCGGCGGCGGCGCGGCGGCGGTGGGGGACGACATGTCTGCTGGTAAGTGTACTAACCAGCAGACATGTCGGGCGGACAGATTCCACCGGATGGATTTCAAAGCATGCTTTGAAATCTGTCGGGTGGAGAAATCTGTCCGCTAGCCCATACACACGAGCGGAGATGTCTGCTGAAACGGTCCATCGGACCGTTTTCAGCGGACATATCCCCTCGTGTGTACGAAGCCTTAGAGGCAGAACAGGGATCTGTCAATGTAAACAAACAGATCCCCGTTCTGACAGGGGAGTAGAGAGAGTTCCTAGTAATTAGGAACAGCGATCTTTCTCTACGCCCAGTCAATCCGTCCCCCTCACAGTTAGAAACGCATGACACGGGGAACACATTTAACCCCTCGATTGCCCCCTAGTGTTAACCCCTTCCCTGCCAGTGTTATTTATACAGTAATAGTGGCTATTTTTAGTGATGATCGCTGTATAAATGTCACTGGTCCCAAACAAAAGTGTCCGATCTGTCTACCACAATGTTGCAGTCCTGCTAAAAATCGCTGATCGCCACCATTACCAGTAAAAAAAGAAATAAAGTATAATAAAAAGACCATAAATATATATTTTGTAGACGCAATACATTTTGTGAAAACCAATTAATATACGCTTATTGCATTTTTTTTGTAGAATAATACATATTGGCTTAAACTGATGAAGAAAGTTTAAATATTTTTTACATTTTGGGATATTTATTATAGCAAAAAGTTAATATATTTTATTTTTTTTCAAAATTGTTGCTCTTTTTTTGTTTATAGCGCAAAAAAATAAAAACACCAGAGGTGATCAAATATCACAAAAACAACATACATTTTGTTTGAGTACAACGTCACATGACCGCGCAATTGTCAGTTTAAAGTGACGCAGTGCCATGGCGCAAAAAAATGGCCTGGTCATTAAAGGGGTAAATCCTTCCGGGGCTGAAGTGGTTAATTCTATATCTTGTTTACTGACTGTAACACAAATACATTATTTTTACACAATTACATTTATCAAAACAAATCAAAATATGTCACGATCCTAACACTGTGAATAAAATGAAAATTTTAAATAAAACATTTTAAGCAAGAAACTCTGAACTGCTTCATCCAAACAAAGCAGTCAGGGAACAAGGAAGCATTACCCCTTTCAGTTGTGTTTATAAATCTTAGAGAAAGCTATCTAGCTTTGTATACATCAGGCATTTTTTTTTCAACAGAGCAGCTTAGAATAGACAGGTTAACAGTGGGAAATAAAAACAGGGGGCCAGATTCACATACAATTGGATTCGCGTAGAGTATCAGAAATGGCTCTACGTGGAATCCCGGTAGATTTTGTCCAGTAAACTACGGCGGCGTAGTGTATTTCTCCCGGCGCAAGCCATCTACGCGAGTAGGGGGCGTGAAGCATTTAAAATAGGCGCGTTCCTGTGGCGATCGAACTGCGCATGCTCCGTTCAGAAATTTCCCGCCGTGCATTCGTTGTTTGAGTAGCGTCGTTTACGGACATTCCTATTCCCGAACAAGATACGTAAAAAAAAAAAAAATTTAATTCGACGCGGGAACGACGGCCATACTTAACATGGGCTACGCACCGTTAGACCAGCAAATAGCTGGTCTAACAGTACGTAGCAAAAAAATTACGTAAGCGATTGCGAAGACCACTCGTATCTTCGTGGATCGCCGTAAAAAGTCATTTGCATATCCCGACGCTGAAAACGACGCGGACTCCTCCCAGCGGCCGCAAAAATATCGTAGCGTAGATACGAAGGCTTACGAAGACGTAAGCCTCTCGGATCGAAGCCCGAAGCCGCCGTATCATGGTTTGAGGATTCAAACTAGTGATACGGCACGCGAAATTTGAAATTACTCCTGTCTCAGGCGTAATCGCTCTGTGAATCTGGGCCTGGATTTTTAATACAGCTTACCTGTAAAATCTAAGTTCTTGGGAATACATCACGGGACACAGAGCCTTAATTACTTAATGGGTTATGTAGTCACCACAGCTGATTGGACACTGGTTAACCCAATTAAAATTGAGTTCCTCCCCTATATAACCCCTCCCAAATGGAGAGTACCTCAGTTTTGCAGCAAAGCAATAAGTGTTCCACGTTTAACTCCGAAGAGGGGTGGGAGCTCTGCGTCCCGTGATGTATTACCAAGAAAAGGATATTACAGGTAAGCTGTATTAAAAATCCTATTTTCTTGATCATACATCACGGGACACAGAGCTTTAATTACCTAATGGGATTTTCCATAGCAATGCTAAAATTTGAGGGGAGGGAGACACAGATCAGATTAAGACCGCCATCAAGCCAGAGGATCTATACTGCTGCCTGAAGCACACTACACCCGAAGGCGGCATCCTCGTAACCTCTCACATCTACCTGGTAATATTTAGTAAATGTATGGACCGAAGACCAAAGTAGCAGCCTTACAGATCTGAGTCATGGAGGCCTGGTGATGCACTGCTCATGAAGCACCAGCTGCTCTAGTCGAGACAAACAATGGAAAAAACGAGATGCGCTACAAAAGTAAAAGTCAATCTATATGTCCAAAATTATTGTCATAAATAATTGTCCATGTAAACATCAAAACAAGAAAAAGTGATCAGAGTCTTATGATGAGCAACGTGGATCCAGTGCACCCAAGAGGAAGCGATATTTCGCGAAACCGGTCGGGCGGTACACTCTTTTCTCACCACATTGGACGGGTTGGTTTTTTGGATTACTTCTGACCGGAGTTTCATCTTAAACTGACATGCCTTTTTACTATGTTACCATGTAAGTGAGTTTTTGTCTCTTTTAAATAAATTTTATCCTACGGTGTTACACTATTGTGGCCTTTTGTGTCTCTCCATGTCAATTGTATTCAAGTTCCTTATCCAACTGTCTTGAACGGGGATTGACACCTAGTCTGGTCCTACTTCAACCTCCCAGCGACCAACTACATGCTTTCTGGGGTCTTCTTTTAAGTAAGAGACCACCAGAAATCTGGTAAGCAGATTTTATGCTTTCACGGTGGAGGATCTTCTATCAATATTTCTCATCAGATTGTCACCATAATATGTGTTTCTATACCTTATTTCACTGGTGCACTGGATCCACGTTGCTCATCATAAGACTCTGATCACTTTTTCTTGTTTTGATGTTTACATGGACAATTATTTATGACAATAATTTTGGACATATAGATTGACTTTCACTTTTGTAGCGCATCTCGTTTTTTCCATTGTTTGTTTTCACTGTTGTAGTTAGTACAATCAGGTGCAGCTTCTTTAGAGCATTTAGTTGCTCCCTATTTATTATTATATCACAGTTTCTTAGCGCAGTTGATTTCTTTTTATTCTTTCGCTCTAGTCGAGTGCTCTTTCACTTGAAAAGGAAGGATCTTCTTTTCTAAACCATAGGCCTGAATAATGACTTGTCGTATCCACCTTGGAATAGTGGATTTTGATGCTGCCTGGCCCTTCTTTGGGCCTTGTGGCAGAATGAATAGACAATCAGTCTTCCTTATTGGAGCCGTAGCTTGCAGATAAACCTTTACCGCTCTTACAACATCTAGAGCATGGGTCTTCAAACTACGGCCCTCCAGGTGTTCAGGAACTACAATTCCCATCATGCCTAGTCATGTCTGTGAATGTCAGAGTTTTACAATGCCTCATGGGAAGTGTAGTTCTGCAACAGCTGGAGGGCCGTAGTTTGAGGATCCCTGATCTAGAGAGTGTAGACTCTCTTTCTCCGCAGACTGCGGATCTGTAAAAAGATGGTAGGACTATATCTTGGTTCAGATGAAAACCTCAATTCACCATAGGTAGGAAATTTGGGTGAGGACGCAGCACCATGAATAATCATATATGGTTCTTTACACGAAAGAGCCGCCAATTCCGATACCCTCCTAGTTGAGGATATGGCTACAAAAAAAAACTGTTTCTGTGTCAACAGACTTAGAGAAACCTGGTGTAAAGGTTTAAAAGGTAGCTTCTATAAAACAGATAACACCAAATTCAAATCCCATGGGCACAGGTGAGACTTACATAGCAGATTTAACCGCAGTGCACCCTGATCAAAGGCCCTGACTAGGGAATGAGAGGCAAGTGGTCTTTGAAAAAATACAAACAAAGCCGAGATTTGGTTAGGTTTACACTTGTTCACAAAATAGACTTTGAAAATCAAGGTGTAGATGCACTGGAGCAGGTACAACTATTAGACAAATATACAGATGAATAACACCAGGGACAGAAGTGTACCAAGTGAAAAAAAAGAGAATTAGAACAAAACAGTTATCAGGCTGTGTACTCACCGAAGCCGAGATGCCGAGGGTGGCCCACCGTTGCGACCCGGCGCCGACCGTCCCCTGGAGTTGGGACAGGGGAGGTGAGCCCCGGGAGGCACCAGCGCCAGTGAGGTCCGGGTTGGTAGCCGGGATCCTGGTGCAGACTGGAACTGAAGCTCCTCCTGATGGTGGTGAGCAGAGCAGGCAGCGGAGGAGCCACAAGACAGGTGCAAGGCAGGTAGCGGAAGCTGTACTGAAGAACTGTGGAGCAGGTAACTGGAGGGGTACCGGGCAGGTGCAAGTGGATCAGACTGAGAACAGGTCCAGAGAGCTAGCCGAGGTTCAGGGGTTGGAGAGGTCAACAAGTCCAGAGTCAAGCCAGAAGTCAGGGATTATAGAAGACAGCGTATCCAGGAACAAGAGCCAAGGTCAACTTCAGGGCGAGAGGAGAGTCGTACGGAAGGACAACTTCCTGGCGAGAGGAGAGTTGTATGGAAATCCGGGTCAAAGGTTCAGGTAATCGGCAGAGAGTCCAAGCACAAGCTGAAGACAAACCAGCAACCTGCCATAAGACAGGGGCTGGTTTAAATAGCCTGGTCAGGCCTCTGATTGGTTCCCGGAAGGTGCGCGCGCGCCCATGTGCACGCTGCGTCGCCAGACCGCGCATGCGCGCGTGTGCGCGCCTTTCCCGCACGGGTACACGCCGGAGTGTCGCTCTATTGCGCATGTGCGAGGATCGGAAGACAGGCCTGGATCCCTGACAGTGCCCCCCCCCAAGGGGCGGACTCCGGACGCCCAAACTGTCCATCAGCTCCGGATGTTCCTGGTGAAAGGCACGGATTAGGCGTGGGGCATGTAGATTCTTAGAAGGTTCCCAGGAATTGTCCTCTGGTGGGTACCCCTTCCATTTGACCAGGTACTCGAGTTGCCTACCCCTCTTCCTACAACTCACGATGGCCTCCACTTCGAATTCAAGTTCACCCTCAATCTCCACTGGTGGAGGTGGGGGTTCCCCTCTTCCACCAAAAGGGTCTGGCACAACGGGTTTAAGGAGGGAGGAGTGAAAAACAGGGTGGATCCTGTAAGAGTCCGGTAGGGCAAGTTCAAAGGCCACGGCATTGATTTTCCGTCTGATCTTGAAGGGACCAATGAACCTCGGGCCAAGTTTCCGAGAAGGCACAGGTAATTTTAGGTTAGTGGCGGAAAGCCAGACTTCCTGCCCGATTTTAAAGGCTGGGCACTCTTTTCTTCCTCTATCATAAAATTTTTTATAATCCTCTTGGGCCTGTCGCATCATCCCCTGAAGCTTCAGAAAATTTGATTGGACAGCTGTTAGATGTTCCTGAACAGCTGGGACAGGTATTTCTGGTAGATCATCCGGGAGGAAGGATGGGTGAAACCCAAAGTTGGACCAGAAGGGGGTCTGATTGGTGGTGGAATGTACCGAGTTGTTGTAGGAGAACTCTGCGGATGGTAGCAGGGACGACCAATCGTCTTGAGAGGAGGAACAAAAGCATCGCAGGTATTGCTCCAAAGTTTGGTTCGTTCTCTCTGTTTGGCCGTTGCTCTGGGGGTGATAGGCCGAGGAGAGCTCTTGATTTCCAAGGCCTTACAAAGTTCTTTCCAGAATCTGGATGTAAATTGGCTGCCCCTGTCAGAGACAATACTTCTGGGAACCCCATGGAGCCTAACAACTTCCTTGAAAAAAGTCCTGGCTGTTTCTGCCGCAGAGGGAGTACCTACCATGGGCAAAAAATGGGACATTTTAGAGAGTCGGTCCACCACGACCAGGATTGAAGTAAATCCTCCAGATGGAGGTAAGTCCACAATGAAGTCCATGGAAATTTCTGCCCATGGACGTTCCGGAATAGGTAAGGGCTTGAGCAATCCCCAGGATTTAGTATTGGGACCCTTGTTTCGTTGGCAACGAATGCATGAAGCAACATAGATTTTACAGTCCTGTCTCCACCTGGGCCACCAGAAAGACCGAGAAATCAGTTCACCCGTTTTCCGTGCCCCAAAATGTCCTGCTAACTTGTGGTCATGGAAGGTACTCAAGATCAATCGTCTGGCTTCCGTTGGTACAAAAATTTTCCCCCTTGACCATAGTAAGTCGTCGTGTTTATCCAGTGCCTCAATTTCCGGATCGGAACACTGTCTGGAAGCCGTTTTGAGAGAGTTTAACAAGTCCACTTGGGAAAGTAAAAGAAAATTCCGAGGTGACAGGATGGTACTGGGTTCTGCAGTGCAAGGGGTTTCGAGGAACATCCTGGAAAGGGCATCCGCTTTTCCATTCTTTGAGCCGGGTCGATAAGAAATATGGAAATTGAACCTTGAAAAGAAAAGCGCCCACCGAGCTTGCCTGGGTCTTAAGCGTTTTGCTAAACGTAAGTATTCGAGATTCTTGTGATCTGTGAAGATCATGATGGGATGAGCCGCCCCCTCCAGTAGGTATCTCCATTCTTCTAGGGCCACCTTAATGGCAAGCAGCTCTCTGTCCCCTACATCGTAGTTTCTCTCGGGGGCAGTTAGCTTCCGAGAGGCGTAGGCCACAGGATGTAGCAGAGCCTTCACCCCTTGTCTCTGTGATAGGATGGCCCCGGTGGCCGTCTCAGAAGCGTCTACCTCCAGGGTAAAGGGTAGAGTTGGATCCGGATGTCGTAGGACCGGAGCAGAGGAAAAGGCGGATTTAAGCTTTTCAAAGGCTTCCTGAGCTTCTGGTGACCAGTGGAAGCGACCTCCTTGTCGGGTAAGTTTAGTAATGGGTGCCACGATGGAGGAGAATCCAACGATAAATCGTCTATAGAAATTGGCAAAACCAACAAACCGCTGCACCGCCTTCTTGTCGACCGGAGCTGGCCACGCTTGGATGGCCTCTACTTTTTGCGGGTCCATGGCGACCCCACTGGTGGAGATAATAAATCCTAGAAATTGTACTGATGCCTTCTCAAATTCACATTTTTCTGCTTTCAGGTAAAGTTTATGCTTTCTTAGTATGGCAAGAACCACTTTGACATGGCACCGGTGTAATTCAAGGGAGGCTGAAAAGATGAGAATATCATCCAAGTAGACCACCAAAAAATCATCTAGATATTCACGAAAGATGTCATTGACAAGATGTTGGAAGGTGGCTGGGGCATTGCAAAGCCCAAAGGGCATCACCAAGTACTCGAAATGTCCAAATCGAGACCTAAAGGCCGTTTTCCATTCGTCTCCGGACCTGATCCGAATGAGGTTATAGGCGCCCCTCAAATCTAGCTTGGAAAAAACTTGAGCGGACCGGAAGCGGTGAAAAAGTTCTGGAATCAGAGGCAGCGGGTACCTGTTTTTGACGGTAATTTTGTTGAGTTCACGGTAGTCAATGCAAGGCCTCAACGAGCCGTCTTTCTTCTCCACAAAGAAGATACCTGCCCCGGCTGGAGAGGAAGACCGGCGGATGAAGTTTTTTTTAAAATTTTCATCAATGTAAGCCTTGAGGGCCTTTAATTCGGTCTCGGATAATGGGAATATACGCCCGAAGGGGACCTCGGATCCAGGTAGTAAGTCAATAGGGCAATCGTATGGCCGATGAGGTGGGAGAGAGTCGGCTTGCTGTTTATCAAATACATCCCTAAATTCAAGATAGACGGAGGGGACGTGCAGAAGGTTTTCTGGTGGGGTTGTGATAGCGGAACAGACGGTGACTGAAGGTGGGAAGCAACTCTGGGTGCAGTATGAAGATGTGAAACTGACTTCTTTCTTTAGCCAATCAATGCAGGGTTGATGCGCCTGTAACCAAGGGAGGCCCAAGATGATGGGGAATAGAGGAGACGGAATAAGATCCAGACATAGGAACTCTCGGTGGCCTGAGTCCGTGGTGGCACAGATGGGTTGAGTCTCGTGAGTAATAAGTCCGGATCGGGGCAGCGAGCCGTCGGCCAGGTGGATCTGTAACTGATGATCTTTAATGCGAAGTGGCACATGAAGTTTCTGAGCCAAGGTGGAATCTAGGAAGCAGCTGCATGCCCCTGAATCAACAATGGCTGGAAGTCGGGTTGCCCCTGCTGGTAGCTGTAGAGACATAAAAAGCACAACATGAGTCTGAGGGAAGTTAGCAACATGAAAATTGTAGGCAGGTGGAGGCTTCGACTTACTAGGTCTTATGGGGCAACCGCGGAGGAAGTGGCCAGCCGCTCCGCAGTACAGGCATAGATTGGCTTGGCGCCTACGCTGTCTTTCCTCGGAGGTGAGAGGCGCCCGGACAAGTCCAAGCTGCATCGGCTCAGGGTCAGGAAACGTGGAGACTGGAGAAGCCGCTGGAGGCGGAAGAGCTGGAGAGGGCCTTGGGGGTGTCCAGGTGGGACGTGCGTTTTGAAAGCGCTCAGAGCGCCGTTCTCGTAGGCGCCGGTCTAGCTGGGTAGCGGCTTGGATCAGATCTTCCAGCGTGGCCGGGGTTTCAGTCCTTGCCAGCTCATCCTTGAGGCTTTCAGCGAGCCCCAGGCGGAATTGGTACTTCAGGGCGGCTTCATTACAGCCCGTGTCGGCCGACCATTTACGGAACTCGGCCATGTAGTCCTCCACGGGTCTTCTTCCTTGAGCCAGGTTATGGAGAACGGCTTCAGCCGTGGCTGTGCGCTGCGGGTCGTCGTATAATTTAGCCATGTGCTCAAAGAGGGAATCAATTGAGTCCAGGATGGGGCTCCTTTGCTCCATCAAACTGTGCGCCCAGGCTTGCGGCTCTTCGGCCAAAAGGGAGATCACAAACCCTACTTTTACGGGTTCAGAACAAAAAGTCCTAGGTTGAAGAGCCAAATACAAGGAGAAGGCGTTCTTGAAGGCCCGATATCTTCTTCGGTCGCCCGCAAATCGCTCCGGGATGGGGACCCGGGGTTCGGGTTGAGTCATAACCACAGTCGGAGCGGGAGAGGCTTGAGACGTAGCGACCCCAGGGGATGGAGCCACGGATGGAGGTACGGCCCCAGGCAGGTTGCCTAATTGTTGGATGCGACCATCAATTTGCACGTATCCTTCCTGAAGCTTTTGGACAGCCTCGGTGAGGGCGGAGACCTGCTGGCACAGGGTCTCGAAGGGAGAGCGCACCCTGTCGGCTTCGGACATCTGGCTGGTTTGTACTATCAGGCTGTGTACTCACCGAAGCCGAGATGCCGAGGGTGGCCCACCGTTGCGACCCGGCGCCGACCGTCCCCTGGAGTTGGGACAGGGGAGGTGAGCCCCGGGAGGCACCAGCGCCAGTGAGGTCCGGGTTGGTAGCCGGGATCCTGGTGCAGACTGGAACTGAAGCTCCTCCTGATGGTGGTGAGCAGAGCAGGCAGCGGAGGAGCCACAAGACAGGTGCAAGGCAGGTAGCGGAAGCTGTACTGAAGAACTGTGGAGCAGGTAACTGGAGGGGTACCGGGCAGGTGCAAGTGGATCAGACTGAGAACAGGTCCAGAGAGCTAGCCGAGGTTCAGGGGTTGGAGAGGTCAACAAGTCCAGAGTCAAGCCAGAAGTCAGGGATTATAGAAGACAGCGTATCCAGGAACAAGAGCCAAGGTCAACTTCAGGGCGAGAGGAGAGTCGTACGGAAGGACAACTTCCTGGCGAGAGGAGAGTCGTATGGAAATCCGGGTCAAAGGTTCAGGTAATCGGCAGAGAGTCCAAGCACAAGCTGAAGACAAACCAGCAACCTGCCATAAGACAGGGGCTGGTTTAAATAGCCTGGTCAGGCCTCTGATTGGTTCCCGGAAGGTGCGCGCCCGTGCGCGCGCCCATGTGCACGCTGCGTCGCCAGACCGCGCATGCGCGCGTGTGCGCGCCTTTCCCGCACGGGTACACGCCGGAGTGTCACTCTATTGCGCATGTGCGAGGATCGGAAGACAGGCCTGGATCCCTGACAACAGTACCCAGTATAAAACAACATAGAAATTAAAAAACACTCTCCAAGGGACGGTGAAAAATGCCCGACGCGTTTCTGGCCTTGTGAACAAACAGAAGACCATCAGGGGCCACAGGAGTGCATGGTTGTAGGTTCTCAATCGTTTATAAAAAACGAGTAGAGTAATCCCTTGATGTCATGGATTTTCCCTTTGTAGGCTCAGAGTGAAATCCCCTCAAACTTAATAAGCATAGCTATGGGTGTCCAAGAGTACAGGAGATCCTGATACGGGAGGGTTTTTTAATAAAACTCAAATGTTGCTCCAGTGGATCCAACATGGAAAGTCCTAATGTCAATAACACAGGGAGTCTGACTTGACGGCACAAACCAAGGACTTACTGGAAGCCCATGTTACCCTAATCCCCAAACCTAGTAAAGATGCAACTATTGTCTCAAACTACCGCCCCATATCCCTCCTGAATGTAGACCTGAAGCTCTATGCAAAGATACTGGCCAACAGACTCCTGCCCCTCCTCCCTGAACTTATATCCTCGGACCAGGTTGGTTTTGTCCCAGGACGGGAAGCCAGGGACAACACCACCAAAGCCCTCAACATCCACCATTGGCTCTCGTCGTCCCGCAAACCGGGTTTTCTTCTATCCTTGGACGCGGAGAAGGCGTTTGACAGGGTGGCATGGGACTACATGTCGGCAGTTCTGCACAAACTGGGACTGCCGTCTAGAACCGTTCAACTGATCATGGCATTGTACTCTGTTCCCTCCGCCAGACTTAGGGTGAACGGTCACCTGTCGAGCGCCTTCTCCGTGTCCAACGGTACCAGACAGGGCTGTCCCCTGTCCCCTATTCTATTTGTCCTGTCATTGGAACCCTTCTTGCGTCGTCTGTCCTCGAACCCTACAATCAGGGGCATCGAGGTTCCCGGGAACCACTGTAAGCTGGCCGCTTACGCAGACGACGTTTTATTGTTTCTCTCAGACCCTCTGACTACGTTACCTAACCTCCTGGCTGACTTCCGACTTTTTAACTCCCTGTCCAACCTTCAAATAAATTTTGAAAAATCGACGGCCCTGAATGTCTCCATGCCTGACTCGACAATATCTCTTTGCAAGCAAAACTTCCCCTTCAAGTGGGCCACTAACTCCATTAAATACTTGGGCATCGAGATACCACCTGACCTGAGAGACTTATACAGCCTCAACTTCGTGCCTGCTCTCCGGGCCATCAAACATGACCTGGAGAGCTGGGACAAGGGTCGTCTCTCATGGTTTGGCAGGGCCGCGACCCTCAAAATGAATGTCCTCCCTCGTCTCCTATACCTCCTGCAAGCCATCCCGATTGCTCTACCACCGTCATTCTTCGCCCTTTACAAAAAATGCTGCAGAAACTTCCTATGGGCGGGCCGCCCACCCAGACTGAGCTGGGCAAAACTTATCCTCCCAAAACTGAAGGGTGGCCTAGGGTTACCGGACATAACACGTTATCATACGGCCTGCCACCTAGTTCGAGTGACTGACTGGCATCATCACGCTCACGACAAAGGCTGGGTTAACTTGGAAAACGCTTTCCTAGACTTCCCCATTTCACACCTCCCCTGGATACCGCCGCATGCGGTCCCGAAATCTTGCCTGACCCACCCTCTCATTGGCCCCACCCTCCTCAAGTTTAAAACGGCCTGCCGCTCACTCGCCATAACCCCATCTCCGGGCCCCATGACCCCACTACTCTGCAACCCTGCTTTCAAACCGGGCATCCCTACTACGGCCCAGACGCCCAAGTCTGTGACACTGAAAACACGCGTGGCACATTTCTTCCGTGACGACGCCCTCCTCCCTTATCCGGAGATGGTGACTGCTTTCCCACATTTGAAAATATCCATTTTCAAATACATACAACTGAAACACTTCTTTGACGGTGCACGGTCACCCTCGCCCTGGTGTAGGGACCTTACACCTTTTGAGAAACTTTGTACAGCCGAGGACCCCCCGCGACACCTGATCTCCTCCCTGTACTCACTACTGATCTCGACGGCAACCCCGATTACCAACACCCGCACTGCCTGGCAGACTGACCTATCCCTCGACCTGACGGATACAGATTGGGAACTGATCTGGGAACACACACACAAGGGGTCAATCAATGTCTCAGCCCAAGAGAACAGATACAAACTGGGTACACGTTGGTACAAGACACCCGACAAGCTGCATAAAATATTCCCTTCGGTTCCACCAAATTGCTGGAGGTGTGGTGGGGGCCCAGGCTCCCTCCTACACATCTGGTGGGAATGTCCCATTCTACAATCGTTCTGGAAGGAGATACATGAACAAATTGTACGTATCACCACATATCAAATTGAATTCTCTCCAGCTCAATACCTGCTTCACCACTCGGTTCTGCCACGTTCGCAATATCGTCGATCTCTTCCCTTACACCTTATAAACGCAGCCACCCAATGCATTCCCTTACGATGGAGATCTCAGACCCCGCCTACGATTAGAGATTGGCACACGAGAGTCACGAAAATTGAAGAACTAGAACGTCTCATTCACCAATCCAATGACACACATGACAAGTTCAGATTTACATGGGCCTGTTGGACTCACCACAGAGAATCATTGGACCACCCGCCCCCCCCACCCAATCCAGGCCATCTGGCGCACTGAGCCACGTCCTCGGTACTGGTCCCCCAACTTCCCCATAGATCGTACCACTCCCCCCTTTCTACTCCCCTCCCCCCAAAAATTTTTTTTTTTTTTTCTTTCCTCTCTCCCCCCTGCTCTGAATTTTCGGAATTGTATCCCCTACCCCTACCCGTCCACAGATTGACCCCAATGGGGTGGACGGGTACGGATGGGATCTGCATCCTACTTCCACCAGTGACGATGAATTCCTCTGACTCCACAGTCACGATCGCGGAGGGGGACACTTCCAGATAGACGGGAGAATCCAACCCCATACACCTGTACCACATGTACCTTCTCCCGAATAAGTTGCTGGACCCCAGGAGTAACAGCCGCTACACCACTTCGAGCTGTTTACATGTCTTACTGATGAAGAAAGCTGCTATAAATGACTGTTAAGTTGATCCCACCATGTGGATACTGTTGCATACGTTTTGAATGCATTATGAATACTGTTACGATATACATGTGCCTCCCATTGTGTCATGTGACGAGTTCTATACTATATTGTATTGTATCTTATTCCCCTGTACTCAATAAAAAATTGTTTGAACACAAATAACACAGGGAGTCCTAGGTTATTTCACCCTTCCTCTATAGGGACTAACGCCACTGGGCCTCCATACTGTATGCACAGCAACGGTGCTCCAAATCCTTTTTGTGAAATAACCTAGGACTTCCTGTGTTATTGACATTAGGACTTTCCATGTTGGATCCACTGGAGAAACCTTTGGGTTTTATTAAAAAACCCTCCCGTATCGGGATCTCCTGTGCTCTTGGACACCCATAGCTATGCTTATTAAGTTTGAGGGGATTTCACTCTGAGCCTACAAAGTTTTTATAAACGATCGAGAACCTACAATCATGCACTCCTGTGAACCCTGATGATGGTCTTCTGTTTGTTCACAAGACCAGAAACGCATCGGGCATTTTTCATCGTCCCTTTGAGAGTGTTTTTTAATTTCTATGTTGTTTTACACTGGGTACTGTCTTGTTCTAATTCTCTTTTTTTACACTTGGTACACTTCTGTCCCTGGTGTTATTCATCTGTATATGTGTCTAATAGTTGTACCTGCCCCAGTGCATCTACACCTTGATTTTCAAGGTCTATTTTGTGAACAAGTGTCAACCTAATTTTGTTTGGTCCACATAATAAAAACATTTTTCATCCAATTCGGAGTCTGGCCTTAAAAGTCCCACTCTGGGGGTATTCTTTCTTTCTTTACATTACCAGGGATGTGGCCATTCCTCTAGTTCATGGATCTATGAACTCCCTTCTATATATAATGTCATAGATGTTTCGCTGCTTATCCACAAATCTTCTTTTAGTTGTTCTAATGCGCTTCAGAAACATATGTCAACATTTATATCCACAAAGGTAATTCAGTCACATTAGTCCAAACCCAGAGACGGGTTATGAAACTATTCATACCACGTCAGGAAAATCAGTACAATTCACTCCTATGCAGAGACTAGGTGTGAGGTTTGGCTCATTTCACCCGACATATGTACAACATGTATTGAAGGACTGCAGAAAACTTATTTGTCATCTCAAAGAGAAAACATTTCTGGCATGGGTGCAACACAAAACAAGTAATGAGTTTTTTCCTGCAGTCTAGGTATGTGGAAACCTTTCACGTTGTACAAGCACGGGATTGCTCCTAAAACAGCACAGAGGAAGCCAGTTGGCTATACAGTGGAACCTTGGATTACAAGCTTAATCCGTTCCGTGAGATTGCTTGTAATCCAAAGCACTCGCATATCAATACCATGACCTGAGATCCTTCATAGACTATGAAAATCTATATGCTTTAGTACTCATTATGATGGGCGTCCACAGAACTGTTTTCGGGGGGGGGGGGGGCATGATTTTAAGGTCTCCCATGCTCCACCCCTTTTCGACAATGTTGGCACCGTCAGAGACTGCAGACATACTACAGGAGATGGTCAGAGACTGTGGACAAAGTACATATACATTACACCCCCATACACACAGATGCATTACATCCCAATACACACATATTACACCCAGATACATTACACCCTAATACACACACAATCATTAGTATGGAGAACTCCCCTCCAATAAATTTCTATATTGCCATCTTCAGATAACCTTAGAGAAAATTAAATGGATTATTAACCCCAGAAAATACAGATGGAATGCTCCAAAAACTGCTGCACATGCCAAGCAGCTCAGATGAGGCTGGGGCCCCATGCAGTGGGTGATCTCTGGGCCCCTATCTAGAAGTGAGCTCTGGGCCTCTCACACATGTCTAGGCAGAGCATACACAGCCAGCAGTCTGAGCCGAGGAGGAGTAGGGGAGATAAATCATTAGTGATCTAGTTGGGCTGAGCATTAGCAGACGCTGTCTGCGGCATGTGAAAGGTAATAGGCAAGCTGGGTGGGAGCTTTGTATTTCCAACTACTTGCCGCACTGCCTCCCCCCAGCTCAGGGGCTGCAAACACCATCACTCCCTGACACTCCATATTGTATATGTGACGGCCTTGGGACATGCAGCGCGGTGCCCCCGATTGATATGCACACTTGCCTATAGGTAGCAACAGCCCTGCCGGGGGAGGGGGGCACTTGACCCCCCTTGCCCCTACCTGCAGATGCCCATGCTCATTATAATTAGCTAAAAAAGAAAAAAAATCCACATACTGTAATTGCTAAACATTACTTTTAGGTTGATTTTCTTTTCTCCCTTAACAGTTAACTTTTGTGTTCTAGCAGTGAGGATAAAGGGTTAAACACACTAGCCATAGAGGGGAAGCATGAATTATAAGCCTGGACAACTGATCTTCTGAGAGAAGTGATGGTGGTGACAGTGAAACTGATCTTGACACAGAATGCCACTAAGATTCCAGAGACGGAAGAGGACTTGGCTTCCTTCTTCGGCTGCTCATTTTCCCTCTTCACGGCACCTTCTACACTACACACTGAAGTGTAGGTGGTCAGATAGGTACTGTTCTTATTTTCTATTTATGTCATTTCAAATCAAAAAAGCCACCAGACACATGCAAAATTTTTGATTTGATTTTCTATGCTATATCGTTTTGGATGTGTCTGGTGGCTTTTTTTTTTTTACTCCATATTAGACAACACTAAAGGGTCAGTGTTGCTAGTGTTGTAATTTCATCCCTTACGTATAGCAAAATCATGTTTTGTGATTATGAGGTAACGTGAAAGGGCTTAGCCCACATGAAATTAGTATTTCAGCATTCAGTAGATGTCGAACTATGAAACCCCCAGTCTCTTATATTCCTCTATAACAGGGGTCTCCAAACTTTTCAAACAAAGGGACGCTTTATTGCCCTTCAGACTTTAGGAGGGCCGGATTGGGGCCAGCAACCAAAGAAAATGTCACGGGCCCTGCATCAGTGAGAACAAATATGGCCTCAGGGTTGGTGGTCAATAGGAAGAGGAGTATTCCCCCTATTAGTAGGAGGAATAGTATCCCATCATTGGTATCAGCTGATAATATAGTGCCCCATTGTTGGTGTCAATGGGAGGAATAGTGCCTCATGTCAGTGGGAGGAATTGTGCCCCAAGGGCCGGATAAAGGCTAGCAAAGGGCCACAGTTTGGAGTCCCCTGCTCTAGAACTCTGTTGGGGAGATTTCAGGTCTGCACACATGTTCCCACCATCCCTGTTGGGATTTTATTTTATAATATTGGGACCATAGGCGTGCGCAGGGGGGGGGGGGGCGGTGCCGGGTGTGCCTGGGCACACCCTAATCCCCTGACATACTTGTCTACACCTGGATGAGAGGGGCAGCGGGCGACATATAGAACAGCTGATGCTCTGCATTTTCCACTCTACAGCCATTAAATGCCTTTGGGAGCTGGAGGAGGAGAATCGAGCATTCAGGGGCTGCATGGAGGAAAATGCAGAGCATCTGTTGTTCTATATGCCGCCCCACTGCCCCTCTCATCCAGCCTGGTGTTATGTGTTGCTTTCCGCCTCCCAGCTCCCCCTGACTCGTTCGTTCTAAGTAACTTAACTCCTGCAGGACCGCTCACCCAGCTTCTCCACAGCTCTGCCCATTGAATTTACAGCAGCAGGCAGATGGGGGCATGGCGTCCGGGGGACTGGAAGAGCCAGCTGATTCAGTAGGAAGAGCGGAGGAGGTCTCCACTGTGTGATGAGACATGTGAAAACTGGAGGGAGCTGGAGACAGCAAGCATGGAGTCCCCACTGAGAGCAATTGAGTGCCACCGATCCCATCCATCCCGCCACCACACTGCTACCACTGATGCCATGCCCCCAGCACTACCACTCATCCTATCTCCCCCACTCAGCACTACCACTTATCCCATCCCCCACCACTGCTGCCACTGATCCCATGCCCCCCAGCACTGTCATTCATCCTATCTCCCCCCACCAAGTACTGTCACTGTTCCCACCCCTCCACCACTGATCTCATGCCCCTCAACACTGTCACTCATCCTATTTCCCCCAGCCTTGCTACTGATCCCCCTTCCACTGCCACTCCCCCCCTAGGTACTGTCACAAATCCCACCCCACCACCGATCCCATCAACCCCTAGCACTGTCAATGATTCCCCCCAACCTCGTCACTCATCCTATTCCACCCAGTACTGCCACTCATCCCATTACCCCCTCCCCCCACCACAACCACAATCACCACCACTGATCCCATCAACTTTCCAACACTGCCACTCATCCCCCCCCCCAGCACTGCCACTGATCCCATCAATCCCCTAGCACTGCCACTGATCCCCACCCCCCACCACTGCCACTCATCCTACCCCAGTACTGCCACTCATCCCATTACCCCCCCCACCACAACTGCCACTGGTCCCATCAACCCCCAGCACTGCCAATGATCCCCCCAACCTCGCCACTCATCCCATTCCCCCCAGTACTGCCACTCGTCCCATTCCCCCCCCCCCACCACCACAACTACCATCACTGCCACTGACCCATCAACTTTCCAACACTGCCACTGACCCCCCCCCCCCCACTGCCACTGATCCAATCAACACCCTAGCACTGCCACTGATCACCCCCCCCCCCCCAGCACTGCCACTGATCCCCTGCCCAGCACTGCCACTGACCACCCCCCCCCCTCCAGCACTGCCACTGATCACCTCCCCAGCACTGCCACTGATCACCTCCCCAGCACTGCCACTGATCACCTCCCCAGCACTGCCACTGATCACCTCCCCAGCACTGCCACTGATTACCTGCCCAGCACTGCCACTGATCACCTCCCCAACACTGCCACTGATCACCTCCCAAGCACTGCCATTGATCACCCCCCCCCCCCCCTTCAGCACTGCCACTGATCCCATGTCCTCCAGCACTTCCATTCATTCCATCCCGCCAGCACTGCCATTAATCCCATCCCCCTCCACCACTGCCAACTGATCCCATCTCCCCCTCTCTTCCCCCTCACTTTCTCCCTCTGACCAGCTCTGCCATAAGATGTAAAATGTATCGAAATATTAAAAATTGTTTTAACACATTTCAAAATGTTTTACATTTATTTTAAAGCGTGTGCGTCTGTATACATGTATATATGTGTATATATATAATATATCCATACACGTGTGTGTTTGAGTTTTGGGGTGCACACCCTAATCCAATAGGCTGCGCAGGCCTATGATTAGGACAGAGAGAAAAATACAAAGGTGAATATGGACTTTAAATTGGTAGCCACTAGTAGACCCAAATGAGAGCCCTCAATGTAGTAAAAGTAGAAATGTATTAAATAATTATGTTTACCGGTTCCGACCGCCTTTGCGTCTTTTTACGGGGGCAAAATGGCACCCCTGCGCGAAACCCTGTATATATATATATATATACAGGGTTTCCTTTAAGAGCCGCCAGAGCAAGATCCAGCACAGGGATTTGTGTGTGTAAACACACAAATCCATATCCTGTCAGGGGGGAGGAGACATATCGTTTGCTCCTATTAAGTAGGAACAACGATATGTCTCCTCTCCTAGTCAGTCCTAGTCAACGATATGTCTCCTCCCCTAGTCATCCCCTCACAGTTAGAACACACTGAGGGAACACACATTTAACCCCTTGATCGCCCCCTAGTGTTAACCCCTTCCCTACCAGTGACATTTACACAGTAATAAGTGCATATGTATAGCACTGATCGCTGTATAAATGTCAACGGTTCTAAAAATTTGTCAAAAGTGTCCGATCTGTCTGTCGCAATGTCGCAGTACTGCTAAAAATCGCATATAGGCAATACTAGTAAAAAAAATAATAATAAAAATGCTAGGGTTGTCCCGATACCACTTTTTTAGGACCGAGTACAAGTACCGATACTTTTTTCCATGTACTCGCCGATACCGAATACCGATACTTTTTTTAAATGTCATGTGACAGTTTTCAAACCACAATACAGACTAAGGATATTTTCTTTAGAATTATGAAGAACTCTAACTCAAGACATTATAAAAAAAAAAAAATGAGTAAAAATGAATAAAAATGTTTTATTTGCTTGTCACGCAGTAGTAAAAAACTCAAAGAATTTTCACAGAACGTGTTGATAAATACAAAAAAAGTATTCGGCCAGGCATCGGGAGCATTTGCGCGATACTAGTATCGGGACAACCCTAAAAAATGCCATAAATCTTTCCCATAGTTTGTAGACTCTATAACTTTTGTGCAAACTAATCAAGATACGCTTACTGGAATTCTTTCTACCAAAAATATGTAGAAGAATAAATATTTAGAAGAATATATATTGGCCTAAACTGATGAAGAAATTTGTTTTTGTTTTTTTATACATATCAGGGCCCCACAGGGAATAAATATTTGTAGCTTCCTCAGGAGATCCAATTGGTACCAGGTTGCAGTTATGAAACATGGAGCACCCAGCCCCAAAACCACCGGGGGAAATGAAGGAATAGTACACAGGTGGCCCCAATGCAAAAGTGCATAGGTTCTATTTCAGCCAGAAAAAAGAGCTAGCCATGCAATGAAAGTATACACCATATAAAGAGTTTGTCCAGAGGATCAAGTCCAATCAGGGAAGATATGGAGAGACGTGGGAGGTCTATTTGGAATATTCCAATACCGTTCTTCCTGAATGAAGATTTCCAACAAAAAAATGTCCACTTGTGTGTGATGCACTCTGCTGATGATTGTGCCGATCCTAGCTGTAAACGAGTTCCCCAACTTAGAGGTAAGGCATCCATACCAAATAATATTAGGAATGCATAGGTGTGTGTAGCCTATTGGATTAGGGTGTGCACCCCAAAGCTCAAATACACACTAATGATCACTTACTGTGTTCACTCAAAAAGGGAGGGTGCCAGTAAATCACATATATACTGGCCCCTTCCCCACTCATCCTAAAACATCCCCCTGTGTGTGCCCGCAGCAGCAGCTGGTGGGAGAGGAGGGAAGCTGGAAGGACTGTGGGGTGAAGGGGGGGTGGGGGGTAGGGTGACCACATTTCCAAACTGCCATTCAGGGACACACCCCCTCTCTCACCTTCCCCAAAAATAGATGAGGGGGCAGGGGGTAATGTAGTCTCAGGGTTGATGGGAATTCGGCGGCGGGTTATTTGTCAGGTGAATGTGCCACTTACCACCAGATGCAGTGCCGCTTGCTGCCCATAGTCTGCCACCAGATGCAGTGCTGCTGTCACTCCCTCTGCATGAGCCACGTGCATAGAAGGAAAGGAGTGGCGTCACTATCTGGAGAGTGAAGATCACACCAGTCCCTGCTGCTTGCCGGTGGGTGCCAGAAAAGAGCCGAGGTGGGTGGGGACAGCAGTGCTGCACTAGGCATAGGCCTCGCTCCTGGTCTCACTGTCTGAGAGTAAATTGTCACTGATTGCAAGATGCAAGGCAGCGCTGGCCCTAGCAACCAATTCCAGAAATGTAGATATTAGTAGGGAGTGGCTGTGTCCTCTATTTCATTCCGGGACATTGTATTGTCCCGGAATGAAGGTGCCTGGGACCCAGGACAGACATGTCAATTGCGGGACAGTCCCGGGCAATCCGGGACACGTGGGCACCCTAGGGCGGGTGACCAGGGCAGTAGGAGGAATCTGTGCTGTGCAGGGTGATTAGGGTGTGCCTGGACACACCTGGCACACCCTGTGCGCACGCCTATGTAGGAATGTATATCCCTCTTTTGGATAGGGGTTATGAGAAATGGCCCTCCCCAAGCAGGATATTGTGCTAAGCCTGTAAATAAATAAGAACCTTTACTAAGTGGAGGAGAGGAATTTATAATGAAATTGGCAGTGCCTCCACCCAGGACAGAGGGAATTCCCTTCCTGGAAAATGATCAGTAATCTAATCAAGGTAATTGGGAGCCAAGGAACTACTGCAACCAGCACATAACATTAACCATAAGTATATACAGTAGATGCACACCAGTATAAAAATAATTCTTATATCAAACAACACATTTCCTCAAAAGGCCTAATGCCTTGTACACACGATCGGAATTTCTGATGGAAAAAGTCAGACGGCCTTTTTCCATCGGATATTCTGATCGTGTGTAGCCCAGTCAGAGTTTTTGATGAATTCCCTTGGAGTTTAGATATAGAACATGTTCTATTTTACTCTGATGGAATTCCGTCGGCATTCAGATGTGATTTAGCCGGGCAAAAGCCTGATCATGTGTACACAGCATTATATACCGGTAAACAGAAATTATGGACATACAGTGCTCCCGGGCAGGACCTCCCATAAAAGGGACCTTGTTACGAGCCTGGTGCATCAAACTCATTGATTAGTCGCCATCTATTTATCCATCCATTTGTCTATCTCTCTTGGCTAAAAAAAACAAAAAAAAACTAAAACACCAGAGTAGGGTTTCCTATTTTCAAACAAGTGACAGCTACAGTATTATCAGTTAAAATTTGATGAGATTTAATATTTGCAGTCACGTGGCTAAAATAAAGGTTCTTCGTCTTGTGTAAAGTTTTATGAATTAAGCCTATTGTGTATATATGATATTTAAAAGCAATTTTTTTACCATTATTTTTTTAGACTGGAAAAGTCTGGGGAATTAGTAGACCAATTACAATAAGTTTCAATAACTTTATGAACATAGACGGTCTCTGGACAGGCCAACAAACATGAAACCATGAAAAGGTTAATAGAGGGGTCTTTAACTGGCAATAATTGGGGACAGCTGCATGCGATCCTTGTCAGTGAGGACGAGCTCTCGGAGGGTGACGGAGGGAGACTCTGAAGATGATACTGTCTTCCATACGGAAATAACACATCCCATCTTTAAATATCTCTAAGCTTACGAGGCTCTCTTTGCTGCTGGCCCTTTGGAAAGAGACAATCCTAGGAGCTGACAGTCTAAAGATGGGCGTCCAGCTTCCCTTCTGGTTTCTACTTTCTTTCCTGTGCTGTAAGTCTGCTGTTTACATAATGCATGTTTGTCTGTCTGTCTGTTTGTGCCTTAGCCTAAGGTTCTGGTTTGCGGTTTAGTTAGTCGTTGGCTTGTAGATTAAAGGATCAGTCTGCCTAAAACTGGCACTTGTGCTTGTGGGCAGCAGCTGGGAACATAAACTGCCTAACAATGTGTTATGGCTGTGAGCTCTCTGGATTTGTGTCCTTGTGTCCAAACACATAATGTGACCGTTATGACTTTGCCTGGTTGTATTTGTAGTGCTTTTGTAGAGTTCAACAAGAAACTCTATAAGGTGGGTGGGAACAGACAAATCGAGAGCACAGCCAGGAATTACAGCAAGGGGGTCTTGCCACAAGAGACAGAAGAAGAGACTTAGAACTTCTTCCAGTGGACTCCATCTGTAACTGAAGTATTTCTTTTTCTGAAGTGACCAGTTGAAACCCAAGGCAACCCTTTTAAAGTAAGAAAATGGCTGCCCATTGACCTGGCTGCCATTCGGATTCTCTGGCTTTGATACTTTTGAGTTACAGTCCCTAAAGTAGGCAGATAAGAACTTCTGAATTTTCTGAGACTTTCCTGATCTGCATAATAGGTCCTGGTCAGTGTCTTCAAGTATTGAAACCAGTTGGGTCAGCATTGCATGCCTGGCAATTAGGATATATGGATACTAGGCCTTCACACCTTGTTGGACATCACGTTCCAAACCCATGGACATTAATATCGAGTCAGTCCATATTTTGCAGCTATTATTGTCCCCACTCTCCCGGGAAGGCTTTCCACATGTTGGATGAGAAGACCTGGCATGTCATCTGCGTTTCAATCTCACAAACTGCCTCCTGCTACAGACAAAAATTTCACATTTTGTGCAGAGCACCTGCTGCCATTTTTCTGCACTCCAGTTCCTTTGTTTTCATGCATAGTTGATTTGCTTAGCCTTGTTTCCACATCTGATGTATGGATTTTTTGCCTGCAATTTCTCCATGAAGACCTCCTCTGGCCGGACTCCTCCAGACAGTAGATGGGTGTACTTGGGTCTAACTGGTTTCTGCCAGTTCTGTGCTGATGGTGCTGCTGGACATCTTCCGATGTGGAAGGGAAGAAAATACGATGTGTCTTTCATCTGCTGCATTAAGTTTCCTTGATCGACCACTGCATCCTCCACATTGCCTATTTCTTTGTACTTCAAAAGAGCTTGAACAGCACAGCTTTCTATCCCAGTCTGCTTTTAAATCTTTGCCTAGGATGCAGTATAGCAATGGTCTCCAAAATGCCGCCCTGGGGCCAGATGTGGCTTTTTGCCTGCCTGTACCCGGCCCTTGGGGCACTATTCCTCTTACTGTCATGAGACACTTTTTATCCAACTGACACCCAAGAGTGAGGCATAATTTCTCCCCCTGACACCAATAATAGGGCATAATTCCTCCCAATGATACCAACGATGGGACACTATTTCTTCCCCTAATACCAAATATGGTGATGTTTATGCCCACTGATGCCTGGAAAATTTCCACTACCACTAGCCACAGTCCGGCCCCCCTAAAGTCTGAAGAATAATAAACTGGCCCTTTGTTTAAAAAGTTTGGAGACCCCTGTAGTATAGCTACCTTGTGCGCCCGACTGGCTTGGATCCTAGTCTGGACACACCCAAGCTCATCACTGTTCAGCAGCGAGCTATTCACTTTATACAATGCTACAGAAAACTGTCAAGATACTTCGTCATGCTATAGGAGATGGTTAGAAACAGCAGATTTACTATAGAGGACCGTTGTAGGCTTAAAAAATACTACAGAAGATGGTTAAAAACATCAGATTTATTATAGAAGACTGCTGCAGACTTAAAATCTACTACAGGAGATGGTTAGATTACAAACATGTTACAGGATATGTTTAAAGACCGCAGGTATACTACAGGTAATAGAGATTGCTGGCATGGTACAGTAGGCAGGGCCGTCTTTAATATCGATTGGACCCTGGGCAAAATATTCTCCCCCCCCCCCCCCATGCAATTTCATTCTCCACGTACTCTCAGACATACAATAAATATCAGCTAGACTTAAAATCAGTTTACTGTATCGGATCAGACAGCGATTGGTTGCCAGAGGTTACAGCAGCGATTGGTTGCCAGAGGTTGAAGTGCAAGGGCCACTTAAGCGACTTGGTAACTGGTCATGGGCCACAATGAACAGAGAGGGTGGATGGCATGTCTGTGTCTGCTGTGCATATGCACAGCAGACACGGTCATGGACACAGCCCACTATACTTTTTTTTTTTGGATCGGATTGGAGGTAGGACACAAGTTGGTTTATGTTTGCCACTACTTAGAGGTAAATGGAGGGTCCAATTGGTTGGAATGTCGGACCGACCGTGTGAAAAGGGGCCCTTGGCTGCTTTCACTCTGATACGCTGCGGTTTACCTTTTGGCTTTCCTGCACTTTGCAATAGACTTTTATTACTAAACTCGCAGGTAATAACAGAAGTCTATGGCTCAGTGCAGGTACCCCGCAGGTAAACTGCTCTACATCTGCAGATCAGTTTGAAAGCATCCCAGTAACAACTGTAGAACAGATATGCCCATACACTGTGATTTTAGTAATAAACTGACCTTTAATAACAGTATTCTATTCCATCAGAGAGCAGGAGGTTGTGGGCCACATCAGAGGGCTCTGCAGGCCACTGGTTGGGCACCCCTGGGTTACAGTGTATCATTGCCACTTACTGACTGGTTGCTAGAGGTTACAGCACATGATTTTTGCTTGTTTGTTTGCTAGAGATTACTATACAGTAATACTGTTCATGAATGATGGTTATTTACATATAAACACAGGATCTGTAGGGGAGTCATCAGTACACAACTATAGGGCAGAGCTGGGCAGCATTAGTAGCAGCACTTTACACTGAGATATCGGGACACAGCACAGGACTAAAACTTCAAGTCACAAGGGAATTTAAACTTGGATAGTTGGCAAGTATGAGGCAGCTGCTATAACAATGGCCCAAAACAGCTGCCTCCTTTGCCCTGCCTTAAAGACGGCCCTGACAGTAGACTGTCAGAGATTCCAGACATGCTTTAGGAGATGGTCAGAGACTGCAGACATACAAGATATATTGAGATATCGAGGTCATGCTGCAGAAGACAGCAGATGTGCTACCAGAGATAGTCAATGACTACAGAAATGTTACAGCAGATGGTAAAAAAACGGAGAACATACTCAAGAAGATGGTGAGATACCAAGGATATGCTCCAGGAGATGGTGAGATACCGAGGACATGCTCCAGGAGATGGTGAGATACCGAGGACATGCTCCAGGAGATGGTGAGATACCGAGGACATGCTCCAGGAGATGGTGAGATACCGAGGACATGCTCCAGGAGATGGTGAGATACCGAGGACATGCTCCAGGAGATGGTGAGATACCGAGGACATGCTCCAGGAGATGGTGAGATACCGAGGACATGCTCCAGGAGATGGTGAGATACTGAGGACATGCTCCAGGAGATGGTGAGATACCGAGGACATGCTCCAGGAGATGGTGAGATACCGAGGACATGCTCCAGGAGATGGTGAGATACCGAGGACATGCTCCAGGAGATGGTGAGATACCGAGGACATGCTCCAGGAGATGGTGAGATACCAAGGACATGCTCCAGGAGATGGTGAGATACCGAGGACATGCTCCAGGAGATGGTGAGATACCGAGGACATGCTCCAGGAGATGGTGAGATACCGAGGACATGCTCCAGGAGATGGTGAGATACCAAGGACATGCTCCAGGAGATGGTGAGATACTGAGGACATGCTCCATGGTGAGATACTGAGGACATACTGCAGGAAAGAATCAGACTGGGGGACATGCTGCAGGAGATGTTAATACACTGGGAACACACTGCAGGAGATGTTCAGAGACTGGGGACATGGTTATGTCAAGATATAAAAATGACCAAAGAATAATATCATTACAGCAAACATGGAGTTAATTGTCTCATGATCACAGTTTATCAAAAAGTTATCATTAGAGGAAGTTTATTTCTTTTGGCTTAATGTGGCATTCAAAAATAGTGTCCAGATGCCAAATTCCAGGAACTTATTTTCCACAGGTTCTGCAAACATAACCCATAAGTTTCGCTAAGTCATCAGAAGATGGTGAGATACTGAGGACATGCTCCAGGAGATGGTGAGATACCGAGGACATGCTCCAGGAGATGGTGAGATACCGAGGACATGCTCCAGGAGATGGTGAGATACTGAGGACATGCTCCAGGAGATGGTGAGATACCGAGGACATGCTCCAGGAGATGGTGAGATACCGAGGACATGCTCCAGGAGATGGTGAGATACCGAGGACATGCTCCAGGAGATGGTGAGATACCGAGGACATGCTCCAGGAGATGGTGAGATACCGAGGACATGCTCCAGGAGATGGTGAGATACCGAGGACATGCTCCAGGAGATGGTGAGATACCGAGGACATGCTCCAGGAGATGGTGAGATACCGAGGACATGCTCCAGGAGATGGTGAGATACCGAGGACATGCTCCAGGAGATGGTGAGATACCGAGGACATGCTCCAGGAGATGGTGAGATACCGAGGACATGCTCCAGGAGATGGTGAGATACTGAGGACATGCTCCATGGTGAGATACTGAGGACATACTGCAGGAAAGAATCAGACTGGGGGACATGCTGCAGGAGATGTTAATACACTGGGAACACACTGTAGGAGATGTTCAGAGACTGGGGACATGGTTATGTCAAGATATAAAAATGACCAAAGAATAATATCATTACAGCAAACATGGAGTTAATTGTCTCATGATCACAGTTTATCAAAAAGTTATCATAAGAGGAAGTTTTTTTCTTTTGGCTTAATGTGGCATTCAAAAATAGTGTCCAGATGCCAAATTCCAGGAACTTATTTTCCACAGGTTCTGCAAACATAACCCATAAGTTTCGCTAAGTCATCAGAATTATTTTTTGCTAAGTGTACATGTAAAGGAAAAAAACAAGCACAGATTAAAATTATTATAATGAAGCCATTTTGTCCCTAAACAGCCATCTAGTTTGCCACCTCATCTTTTCCCAAGGGCACACCTCTTACACGTAGACCATTGGCCTACAGGGCAGACCCTCATGGGGGGTATCTGTTTCTTGGTGGGGTTCTGCTTCTATATTTTTCATGAAGGTTGACATACAAATAGACAACAATACAACCATGAGCCCTTGATGGTAATGGCAAATGGAGCTAGCAACGCAGACGAGACACCACGAACAATGGCATACAATAACAATGTGTATGACAGGTCCAGCAAACCCAAATATCAAAATTTACCCTTGCAAACTGCTAGGGAGATATCAGGGAAAATCAAGAACAGGAACAAGGGAATGTATATGCAAACTCTGCAGGAGCAGTGCAAGTGGACTGGAACCTTCTTTGTGGGGTTCTAAAGTGGGGGGGTTAGTTGGCAAATGTTTCATTATAGTATATTTATTGCCTTTACCTTACCCTGGGTAGTTTTGTCAACCAGGTAAAGGGGCATCTTGATCAGTAGGAATCCAAAAACACCATAACCATTAGAATAAATCCCCCTACATTTTTTAAACCATTGAACCACAGAACAGAACCAAACCAAGACCCAACATCTCAAAGGGGTTCAAACCATTCCTGACAATGGAGTGGGCTTGGATCTGTAATTTTACCACCTTGGTACCATGTTGTCTAATAATCTCAGAAAGATCTGGGATTTCTCTGGAAGTTTTCACAAAGACCATATAGGGCAGTAGTTAAAGATTCTATGGCCCCTTGCTGTATGAAGCCCCGTACACACGACCGAGCTTCTCGGCAGAATCCAGCGAGAAGCTCGCTGGGATCCATATTCTGCCGAGGTTCTCGGTCATGTGTACACTTCCGAAGAGCATCCCGTCGGGAAGCTCGTCGAGCCAAAAAAGAGAGCATGCTCTCTTTTTCCTCGTTGTTCAATGAGGACTTTGGCTCGACGAGCTTTTCCGACCGCTCATCGGGAACCTCGTCGGGCGGAACGATGTGTTTAGCCCGACGAGGTTCTCGTACATGTGTACGCGGCCTAAGAGTATTTTGTCTGTGCTCTTCTGCTAACAGGTATATGTCGGTCTGTGTGAGGTATAATACTTCATAAATAATGGTGGTTCTGGCCAGCTCAGTAGATTGCTTTAATAACATTTATAGGTAAAGTTGATCCAGGGAAAATCTGATTGCCTCTCGGGGGGTCAGGAAGGAATTTTTCCCCCTGCTGTAGCAAATTGGATCATGCTCTACTGGGGGTTTTTGCCTTCCTCTGGATCAACTGTGAGTATAGGATTGGGTATATGGGATTGTTTGATATTTTTTATTTATTTTTATGGTTGAAATAGATAGACTTGTGTCTTTTTTTCAAGCTGACTAACTATGTACCGGTAATTGTTCAACCTACTCATAAGTTAAATTTCCTCTTCTGTCCAAATTTGAAACCAGGACCAAGCTTTGTTGGCAGTAGTGAAAAGTTCTTTGGAGGTCCTGCCCATATATTTTAAGAGGTACTTAAGGTAAGGCAGGAACTCTAGGGCGTTGTAGGGGAAAAAAGGATGGACAGCCGCACTCCAAAAAAACACGTTGGGTTGTCTTTAATATAAAAAATGGAAAAATACACTACAAAGACCAGCAGAAAATGGGAATAGCAGCCTACGCATTTCACACTACAGATAAGTGCTTAATCGTGGCTATGGCAATGTTAGCCATGATTAAACACTTATCTGTAGTGTGAAACACGTAGGCTGCTTATCCCATTTTCAGCTGGTCTTTGTACTGTATTTTTTCATTTTTTTTATATTAAAGACGACCCAACAGATTTTTTTGGAGTGCGGCTGTCCATCCTTTTTTCCTCTACAATCTGCCTCGTGCATTGCCGGCACCCTTGGTCTCCTGAACAGCTGTTGATTGTTCAACATACCCACCTGGAGAGGTTACTCCCTTATTCAGGAACTCTAGGGGGTTGTGTTCATCCGCTTAAGCAGACAAATCCCACAACAACCACTAGCCAGGGACCCTGCACTTATAAGGCGGCGTACACACGATCGGACATATCCGATGAAAACGGTCCGCGGACCATTTCCATCGGATATGTCCGATCGGGAGTTTGATCCGATGGCGTGTACACACCATCGGATCAAATTCCCCGCCGCTGGACGGCGCGGTGACGTGGCGGTGACGTTGACGCCGCCGCGTCACCGCCACGTCACCGCACCAGGAAGTAAAACACTTCCGCGCATGCGCCGAATCCATTCGGCAGCGGCGCGGCGGCGGTGGGGGACGACATGTCTGCTGGTAAGTGTACTAACCAGCAGACATGTCGGGCGGACAGATCCCCACCGGATAGATTTCAAAGCTTGCTTTGAAATCTGTCGGGTGGACAAATCTGTCCGCTAGCCCATACACACGAGCGGAGATGTCTGCTGAAACGGTCCATCGGACCGTTTTCAGCGGACATATCCCCTCGTGTGTACACCGCCTAAGAGTTATCTGCTGCATGTAGTGATCCTCTTGGGACTTACCTTTGTACTTCTAATGGTGCCTATACATGTGCAGATTTAAACAGTCCTCGGATTACCAGTTCTGTAGGCAAAATCAAATTGACTAAAAATCATGAATTTCCAGGCATACAGTGGGTATAGAAAATAATCACCTCCTTTAAAATAATCACATTTTGTTGCTTTGCAGCCTAAAAATGAAGACAGACACCGTTTTTTGTTTTATCCATATTTACTAGTGTAACTTATAACATCAAAGTGAAAAATATAGTACCAACATGTCAGAAAAAAATTCAAAAACAGAATCACTGAGTTGGAAAAAGGATCACCCCCTTATGTTAGTATTTTGTTGGACCACCTTTTGCTATAATTACAGCCTTTAGTCTGCTGGGATATGTCTCTACTAAGTTTTCACATCTAGACTTTGTGGGAAAATTAGCAAACAGCAGTTGAAGGAGAAAAAGGTGAATGCCCTTGCATGGCCTAGTCAGAGCCCAGACTTAAACCCCATTGAAAATCTGTGGACTGAAATGAAGACTGCAGTCCACAAACAGTAACAAATGTAATTGGACTTTAGCAGTTCTGCAAATAAGAGTGGCCAAATATTGTCCAGATGTGCAAAGTTAGTAGGGACATAACCCAACAGACTAAAGGCTGGAATTAAAACAAAAGGGGGTTCAGCAAAATACTAACATAAGGGGGTGATCCTTTATCAAACAACTATCAGCTTGATCTTCTTTGCTCCTACCACAGAATGTGAATGTGGAATCTCTTAGATCATCATGTACAATGCATGATCAGCAGTAGTTTTTGGCCCTGCATTGTACATGATGATGTAAGCAAAAGTGGGCGGCAACAAAACTGGTCAGACCGGCAATAAGAGGGGCTTTTGCTTGAAATCAGTGTTCACAGGCAGAACCAACAGTGAGAAAACTGCAGGATCATAGATGAAAGTAGTATTAACCCTTTCATGTCTAAGCCTATTTCTGACATTTGTTGCTTACAAGTATTCTATTTTTTGCCAAGAAAAAATAAGAATCCCCAAAACATTATATATATCTTTATCAGAGACCGTAGAGAATAAAATGGCAATCGTACGTCCTGTGCTAGTTCCCAGCCGTTGAGTCGCGGGCCCGCGACCCGGTCCGAAGCTGACGGTAGTGACCTACATACACTGACCTACCTATCCTACATACACTGACCTACATACACTGACCTACTCGACATACACTGACCTACCTGTCCTACATACACTGACCTACATACACTGACCTACATACACTGACCTACCTGACCTACATACACTGACGGTAGTGACCTACATACACTGACCTACCTGACATACACTGACCTACATACATTGACGATAGTGACCTACATACACTGACCTACCTGACATAAACTGACCTACCTGACCTACATACACTGACCTTCTTGACATACACTGACCTACATACACTGACGGTAGTGACCTACATACACTGACCTACTTGACATACACTGACCTACCTGACCTACATACACTGACGGTAGTGACCTACCTACACTGACCTACCTGACATACACTGACCTACCTACACTGAACTAGCTACACTGACAGTAGTGACCTACGTACACTGACCTACCTGACATACAATGACCTAGCTACACTGACAGTAGTGACCTATACACACTGACCTACCTACACTGACCTACCTACACAGACCTACCTACACTGACCTACCTGACATACACTGACCTACCTACACTGAACTAGCTACACTGACAGTAGTGACCTACGTACACTGACCTACCTGACATACACTGACCTAGCTACACTGACAGTCGCGACCTATATACACTGACCTACCTACACTGACCATCCTTTTGGATGATTTATAGAGACCTTTATTACCTCATTCTGAACAGCTGAAGTTTTCCAACCTTTCTAAACCTTTCTGGCTATTTCTGCAGCCCACGCCTAATAGTAATTGGTGTATTGTCTAAACAAGGCAGAAATGTATCTCCCGTCTGTGACAACACACCCAGATTTACCTGACTTTCTGTTGCAGGTAGTAAACCCTTAACACAGCATGCTTAAACTATTGACAAGGGGGCATGATTCTTCATCCTTGTCCTGGGCACTAGATGGACCTGTCCTGGTACTGCTCCAACTTCCCACAGGACCCCACAGTTCACAACATATTCTCCAGCTTTCAGCTCCCCATATTCCCCCAACAGTGTCCCACAGTGCTTCCCAGCCCCCGCAGTGCTCTCCAGTCTCCCAGATTTCTCCTGCAAAACCAGCTCCAGAGAAACCATCTCGCATAGTTGCTTTCCAGATCCCTCCAGAAACCTCCTCCTCTACAGGTCCAACAAGTCATCTGCAGAGTCCCCTCCCAGAACCTTCATTCCCCTGACAATGACAGCCAGCCCCATCCAGAGCTTTCCAACCTTCCAATGCACATTTTTCATTCCCATATTTTTATTTTGAGGGCATTGTTGGGGCATTAGAGGTTTGGGAAGAATTTACTGGGTCCTGGTCTCCATAAGGTCTTCCATAAGGGTGAAAAGCACTGATCGAGAAGGAGAAATAAAGGTTCCAACATAAGTTTGGGCCATGGCTTGACATACCCTTTAAGAACCAGGGGCTGAATGTTTTATGACACAGGGTGGTTTAAGCACAGTCTTGGTCCATGATGGCCTCATGTTTTGGTTGTGAGAAGCCAAGTGTGACAAACCCTTGTCCTCAAAAACAACTTGGTCAGCCATAAATGCTTCCTCTGTACAGGACCAGCACTATCCACGACACTTTATTCCCCCCAGTCACCAGACAACACCAGTGTATGGTAAAAACCACTAGACTACAAGCACATGTTATACAGACATCTCACTTCAAAACACTTCCCCCACCTCCCTTGGAAAACGGGACGGGACAAACTGTCCAATGACCATAGACACACAGGTCAGGTGTGTTCAAACCTCTCATCAGTAAACAGTCTTATCAGTAGGGGGCTGCTGGAGGAATCCCCCCTCCCTCTTTACTCACAGCAAGACACCCACACATCCCATAACAGTTGAGGCAGACAGCAACAATAGACAATAGAATACATTCACACCCCAAACCATCACAGCAAATAGTACACAACAGCATGAGACAACACACAATATATACACATTTACAGCATTGAGTCTGACTAGCAGAGATCATAGTGGGGTTCTCATTCACCATGTGCCCCTATTAGAGAGACAGGGTGATTTACACATAAGAGGGTCCGGGGAAGCTGGACATGGAGTTTCCAAAGCTCTCCAGGGCAAGCTGAGTTGCACAACCCCCCCCCCCCCCCCCAACATGACCCCTGTCACACCAAGTATAGACTTGAAGGGATAGATTCAGTGTTAGGGGTGGTAAGTTTTATCTTTATACCTTTGAGTGACGGTAAATGTCTTTTCAAAAGTCTAACTACAAAACACAGCAATGCACAGTAATGCACTGCCTCAAAAAAAAAGGGTTTGTGTCTGTTTTCCAGTCTGTTGGCAGCCCATTAAAATTAATGAAAAGAAGAGGAATCTGCTGCTCCAGCTGTGTGCAATACCTTGATTGGAACCAAGTAGGATTGCTAGCCCCGGCCCGCCTTCGTGAAAACTTGAGAAAAAGAAAAAATGGCTGCACATCCAAAGTTTCCAAAAGTGCCCTTTATTGCAGACGGTGAAAATACACCAGGGACACCAGGTGTTAGTCAAGTAGACACGTTTTACACATCTGATCTGTGCTTAATCATTACCATCATTAATGATTAAGCACAGATCAGGTGTTTGAAACGCGTCTACGTGGCTAACACCTGGTGTCCCTTGTATATTTTGACCGTCTGCAATAAAAGGCACTTTTGGAAACTTTGGACGTGCAGCCATTTCTTAATTTTCCCATTAAAATTAATGATTTGCTTTGATCCAACGCATATTAATGTGCAGCATGAGTTAACACAACCTACAAGATATGATAGATGTTCCCCAATGAATCAGATGGCTGTGAGGATCAGCCTGTGTCCCCTACAGCAGATAACATGACTAAGGACCTGGGTCTTGAAATGTGTAGACAGCAATGGGAGGGGCCCCAGATCAGCATCTTCTGCAGTAAAGGTAAGAATTTCAACCCTTCAGTTATTTTTTGCCTATTCATCCATCCACATTGTTAACATTTGAGCCTATGTCCCTTTTGGCTGAAAAAATACTTTGTAACCCATAAAATACCAGTGAATATGCATTCACATTTGCCTGGTCTTCGGTATTCTGGTTATACCCAACGCTACCTCGCTACCAATCTGCAACAGTTGAAGAAGGATATGTCATCTCCCATGAATTTCCTATGTGTACCTTATCAATTGCCAATACGTTTTACAAAATATTAGCTTAATTTAACAGCCTTCTTGCCTTCCTCTGCCTATGGGGGTGGAGCTTTGTACATTATGCCTGCTGATTGGCTGTTCCTTTGTCTTTTAGATTCACTGGCCAGTGAGGAGCTTCAGCTGTTAAATGACTTGTTTTCGAAGTACGACAAAAATGCTCGTCCCGCCAAATCCATCCATGACATCATCCAAGTTCGTCTGAAACTCACACTGACCAACCTCATCTCCCTGGTAAGTCATCTGAGAGATTAAAAAAGTGTGTGTGTGTGTGTATATATATATATATATATATATATATATATATATATATATATATATATATATATATATATACAGGGCTTTTTTTCAGTGGGAACTTGGTGGAACTCAGTTCCACCACCTCTGGCCCTTTGGTGTCTGCTCACCACAATCACTGGTGAACACAGAAGCTCTGCACTGTGTGTAACCCCCCCCCCCCCCCCTGAACTGTGCACTAAGTATGTAATGCAATCCTGGTATTTAGTGCCCCTTTAAGACCCTCCTACTGTTTTTGTGGAATTCGACTGACCACGCCCACTATTTGATATGATTTGGAGGGTGTGTGTAGGGGAGGGGGGGTTGTGGAGCTATTTCCTGTAGGAATGTTATTAGTAACTACAGTAAATGACAACCACCTCTATCATGTTTAAACATTTAACAATAAATACAATCATTTTTGTACATGTAGCAAAGTCCCGAGTTCCCAGAGGCCTAATGGTGACCTCCAGAATTAGGGACAGCTGACATCCTTCTGTGTAGAGTGGGTTTCAAGGCATGGTGGGTATAATGCAAGGTAGATCAATGGGCGCCAGACACTTCTTGAATGCAAAGATATTTATTGTCTCTTGAACAGAACTGTGGGAGAGAGGGTTGGGGCCAGGACACCCTTAAGTAGTTGCAATGTAAATTGGCATACTCTGAGACTTCTATAGGCAGACAGCCATGCAGGGAAAGGTATCCAGCCGGACAACACATCTGCATGAGTAGGATTGCTGTCTCCTATGGCAACAATCTTGTAACAGTTTCTAACACAAGTTGTAATGAACTTCTTTACTTCCTCTACAATCACTTATTGTAGATCTTCATTTAACTGAGCTCCCAGCCTCTCTCACTAGACTTGCCGATCCACTGCCACTTGATCCCCTGAGCTTTTCCAATCTTTACTGTAGTATCTTCCTCAAGTGTCACCCCCACTTTCCTGCTGGGTCCCTAGCTTGGCACTCACAGATACTTCTCAAGCGTCACCCCACTGGCCTGCTTAGTTCCTGGCTTGTCACACAAGACTGATCTGCAAGCGTCACCTCCACTGGCTGTGTCCCTGGCTTGGCCCCTGGCGAAGTTTCCCAATTCTTCACCATCCCCACTTGTTGAGATTACTGCTTTGGTACTTCCTTCAGCTACTTACTGAGGTTCCTTGTAATAAGGTGAATGGTCCCTTTGTGGCGGCAGCTTCCCCTCTACCCCCGACCACGACAGGTTCTCCGGCCGGCAGAACTGTCACTTCTGGTTGGACTGCAAGAAGCAACCCCAACCCTACGCTTGCTTTTGGATCTCAACCCTACTCTTGCTATTGGATAGGCCCTCAGACAGCCTAGCAGCCAGATGTCCCCGGGATAGACCTCAGGCTCCACCCTAGCAGCCCGGGGCAACATAACACACGTCCATCAAGACAGTCATTCAGGTGACACAGAACCCCGATCACCTGACTCAAGCCAAATATATATGCCCTCCCAGCAGGCCAAGAGATTTAAGAAAATCCCTGCCCATTGGTTGGGATACCCCGTATACTCTTAATTTGTCCTTGCATCTTCCTTGTCTTATCTAATGTCTCCAGATACCTGGCCACCTAGCGACAGAAGAGAGAAGTGCAGCAATTCCAGAATTAGGGCAAAGCCAGTTGACCCTCTAGCAATTGGCCAAGGCAACTATCACTTGGCAAATACATTTAAAAGCAACCCTGTCTAAATATCAGGGTGCTACATACACAATTCAATGCCTATGTGAATAGGGTACAGGAGAGCAGAGGAATGGCCCTTATTAGTGTCAGACCCCTCTCCAGGGCCGCCATCAGGGGGGTATATGCATTACACCTGTAAGGGGCCCGAATGTTCCCAGGGGCCTGGGCACCCTCCTTCTCAGCTCACGGCTGAGAGGAGAAAACTTTAATTTCTGTAGTCTCCCCCTCCCATGTCGCGGCGAGAGGAGAGAAAACACTCAATTCGCTCCAGCACCAAACCCCCCCCCCCCTCGTTCTCAATTCACGGCAGCACCCCCTGGTTCTGAAATCGCTGCAACACCCCCCCCCCCCCCGGTTTTCTGACCCAGGGGGCCCATGCCCGAAGCTGTGTGGCTGCCCTGCCCCTCTCTACTGCTTCTTTACACATACATGCAGAACAGTAAATAACAAATAATAAGTTATAATTTTTAGCAATGAGAAACTGTATTAGAATTCAACCTGCTCTTTCAGGGAGTTCTTGGTGAATTATAGCTCTAGGAGCTCAGTAAAATATATCCCTATGTATGTGGACAAGGAGGTGAAAAGTAGTCCTCTATTGCTGTGCTCAATCCAAAGGGGAAAAACTCCTCGCGCTAACACAAATAAATTGAATTAAATAGCTAATTGAATAAATAAATTTAAATAATCTAATGAAATAAATAAATTGGATGATATCCAGCAGCAACACAAAAACATGTGATATACATGAAGAGCAGAAATTAAAAACAAAAAAGGTTGCGCTTAGATGCACAATGTGATATTGTGAAGGAAATTAATTGTATCTATGTATCTAAGTGAGAAAAAAAACATATTCAATACATTCATAAATATAAACATAAATTATATCAAAGTAAATATATAAAGTCCATTGAGGGTAAAAAACATAAACGTGAAATTTCTCTAATAGTCCTTCTAAGAGAAAAAAAAAAAACTTTATATATTTACTTTGATATAATTTATGTTTATATTTATGAATGTATTGAATATGTTTTTTTTCTCACTTAGATACATAGATACAATTAATTTCCTTCACAATATCACATTGTGCATCTAAGCGCAACCTTTCTCTATTGCTGTGCGGCAGTCCAGTTGATCTTCAGCTAGCCCTTGATGTTTCATTGCATGCAAGGAGTTTTTGAATGACAAAGCAAACGTTTTCATAGCGTTATTTTAACGCCCAGTGTACATAGAGCCTTAATAATAAAAATATAAAGCGTGTATGTATAATTTGCAACATTGCTAAACATTTTTTCTAATTTAATTTCTATTGACAGAATGAGAAAGAGGAGACTATGACAACCAATGTGTGGCTCCAGCTGGTAAGAGGAAAACGCTGAAATGAGGGGAGGGACTGATGTGAATGTACAATATATGTGTAAAGCGACGCTGCTTTATAAGTACTGGTAGTAAATAAATAATTGCACTTTACATTTTATTACCAATTAATATTATTCAGCTTTAATAATGTACTATAGTAAAAAAAAAATATTATATTGTAGCTCATTAAATATCATTATAGTCTATATACTGTATATATTTCCAACGCATATAAAGTATGTTTTGCATAACCAGTATTTAAGGTATTTACCAAAAAATATTTAAGATATAGTTATATAAACAAAATTATATGAATGAAAGTGTACACTCTCAGGTTTAATCTGAGGGTACATACTTCCAAATCTGAGCAAGGGTTTAGGAATTACAGCTTTTAAGAATAGCCACCCCCCCCCCCCCCATTTTTCAAGGGGCTGTTATACCGCCTAAAAAACTGCTGCCAAGCAACCTCAATGTGAAAGCTCGATGCGCTGGCGGAAGAGAAAAAAAAATCTTCTGTCAGCAGCATCGTTAGAGCAGTGAGAGGAGCAGTGAAAACAATGGGAAACTGCAGCAATACCACCCCCAATGCGCCTCTATAGAGGCACATTGCGGGCGGTATTAACCCTTTATCGGCCGCTAGCGGAGGTTAATACGGAACCGCTATCGGCTGATTAGCCGCTATTTTTAGCGGCGCTATACCGCCAACGCGGCTCCCGCCCCAGTCTGAAAGGGGCCTTAGTGTGGTATTTGCATTTGGAATCTATTGCTGTGAACCTACATCATGCATTCAAAAAACCTGTCTATGTAAGTGAAACAGGCCATTGAAAGGCTTCAAAAATTAAACCAATCCATCGAGAGATAGCAGCAACATTGGGAGTGGCCAAATCAACCGTTTGGTACATTCCGAGGAAAGAAGAATGCACTGGTAAGCTCAGCAACATAAAAAGGCCTGGACTTCTACAGCCGTTCCCGCCGGTCAAGTGCATCAGATTCCTTGCCGTGCAGGGGGCGTGCACGTGTGCCTCTGGCGGCGCTCACGTGCCCTCTGGTGGCTCTCCTAAACCTAGCTGTATATATACGGGATTTTGCACAGGAGAGCCAGTATAGATGCGTGGCCCGGTAGGGAACGTGTTAAAGAGTGACATGTTAGGTATCTACTGTATTTATTGGCATATAACAATACCCTGAAAATAGAGGGTAAACTGTACCAGCGTGTTATATGCAAGGGGCTGTGGAAATTTGTTTTCCTGAAACTTCCCTCTTAAAGTTAGGGTGCTTGTTATAAGCCTGTGCGTATTAAAACGTATAAATTAATTAAAATGTATAAAAAAAAACACTTAAACAGCTGCGCAAATATTGTGACATAAAAAATTGCAATGATTGCCATTTTATTCTATACGGTCTCTGCTAAAAAAAAAAAAGTATAATATTTGGGGGTTCTAAGCAGTGGCGGCTGGTGCTCAAAATTTTTGGGGGGGCGCAAATGAAAAAAAAATATTGCAGCCTCACTGTGCCCATCACATGCAGCCACTGTGCCATGCCAACCAAATGCAGCCACTGTGCCATCAATTGTCACCACTGTGCCATGCCACCAAATGCAGCCACTGTGCCATCAATTGTCACCACTGTGCCATGCCATCAAACACAGAAACTGTGCCATCAATTGTCACCATTGTGCCATGCCACCAAATGCAGCCACTGCGCCATCAATTGTCACCACTGCGCCATGCAACACAGCAACTGTGCCATCAATTGTCACCACTGTGCCATGCCAAGAAATGCAGTCACTGTGCCATCAATTGTCACCACTGTGCCATGCCATCAAACGCAGCCACTGTGCTATCAATTGTCACCACTGTGTGTGCCATGCAACACAGCAACTGTGCCATCAATTGTCACCACTGTGCCATGCCATCAAACGCCACCACTGTGCCATCAATTGTCACTACTGTGCCATGCCATCAAACGCCACCACTGTGCCATCAATTGTCACCACTGTGCCATGCCATCAAATGCAGTCACTGTGCCATCAATTGTCACCACTGTGCAATGCCATCAAACGCCACCACTGTGCCATCAATTGTCACCACTGTGCCATGCCATCAAATGCAGTCACTGTGCCATCAATTGTCACCACTGTGCCCCATGCCACTGTGCTCATTGTCGCCTCTGTGCCCTTTGTCACCACTGTGCCCCATGATGCCACTGTGCCCCATGATGCCATTGTGCCCCATGATGCCCCTTTCCCTGTAAAAATCACTTACCTGACGCTTCCATGTCCTCCCTCGATGTCTTCTGCCGCCGTCAAGAAGCTTCAGCCAATCAGGTTCCTGATAACCAGAATCCGGGAACCTGATTGGCTAAAACGGCCGTCAGTCTCATGCAAGGAACGCAGATTGCCTGCGCTCAGAGCATAGACTTCCGAGAGCCGGAGGGCGGTACTGGAAAAGCCTATCAGAGCCGCTGGCTTTGATAGGCAGTTCCCCTCAGCCAACCAGCTGCCGCTATTCGGGTAAACGGCGATCCATGTCCGGTTATAGGAATAGACCAGGCAGCTGGCAACAATGATAACTCACATTCAATGCATTGCATTGAATGTGAGTTATTTGCGAGAGAGGGTGGCGCTGCAGCGCCCTCTATAGACGGCCACCAGAACTTCGGCTAAAATGTCAAAATGACATTTTAGCCGAATAAAAGTTCTTAAAGGGCCCGTTTTTTTGTTTTTTTTTGTGACTGCGGGAGGGGGGGGGGGGGGCGGGCCGCCACTGGTTCTAAGTAATTTTCTAGCAAAAAATAATGATTTAAACTTACCAGAAAAAGCCTGGTCAGCAAGTGGATATGGGTACACAATTTCAACCTTTAAATATATAAAGGGTATGAATGAGGTTAAGTAGGGCAGTATGTTCAATATAAAGCTGAGCTCAGGAACTCTGAGACATGACCTCAAGCCAACAGGGGGAAAGTTTAAAACTAACCTTAGAAAATATTGTTTTACCAAACAAGTAGTTGATGCTTTAACCACTTCAGACCCGCGCTATTGAGAAAATATGTCAACAGCGTGGACCTGAGGCGCCAACTAGACGTCTTTGGACGTGATTTTTGTGCATTACCCGCGCGCGCCACTGGGGATCCAAAGCATGTACCTGGCGGCCGCGATGTCCGTCGGGTACATGCGATCGGCGGGAAAACGAGCAGATGACAGCAGGGACGTGGAGCTCTGTGTGTAAACAATATGGCCACCTGGAGGTGTTCTGTACACAAAAGGTTTACAGAATGCCCTCTAGAAATGTAATTTCCTGCTTGCGGGATTAACTGATTTCCCCAGGAGTCTACACTGATATAAGTCAGATTTTTAGCATCCTCTGCAACAAAAATTTCATTTTTGGTGAGATACTCCAAAAGATAAATCATGTCTAAAGGGATGCAGACTCTGCGACGTTCCTCATTAGAGCTCTGCAGGTGCAGCAGCTGAATGGTAATTATAAAACTACTTTTATACAGATTAATTTCTTCAAAATAACAATAGGTAGGAATCTGCAACAAAGTTTGTTAAAATGCTTTCAATGAACATAGATCACCCAGAAGGAGGTGTAGTTACTCGTTAACCACTTAGTAACCGCCCTATAGACAAATATACGTCCATAAGGCAGTTACCTAACTCTCACCAGACATCCGTGGATGTCCTCCCGTAGAGTCAGATGCGCACACGCTATCACCGGCGCTCGCCGGGTCCACGGGACCCGCAGCAACAAGGATCGCGGTAAGGAGCCAATGGAAGCGGCTCCTTACCACGTGATCGCGCCGTCCAATGACGGCGCGATCACATGTAAACAAACCGCCGTCATTTGATGACGCCGGTTCCTCCCTCCTCTCTCTGTACCGATCGGTACAGTGTGAGAGGAGAGCGCGGATGGCAGCAGCAGTGTGGGATGGATCTGTGACTATTGCAGTCACAGATCCATCCATCCCTACTCAGCCATCCCTGCAACCCCCTGCAATACTGTGCATTACCCCCCCTGCGCAATACTCTGCATACCCCCTGCGCAATACTCTGCATACCCCCCTGCGCAATACTCTGCATACCCTGCGCAATACTCTGTAATACCCTGCGCAATACTCTGTAATACCCCCTGCCCAATACTCTGCAATACCCCCGCGCAATACTCTACAATACCCCCGCGCAATACTCTGCAATACCCACGCCAATACTCTGCAATACCCCCGCACAATACTCTGCAGTACCCCGGCCAGTACTCTGCAATACCCCTGCACAATACTCTGCAGTACCCCCGCACAATACTCTGCAGTACCCCCGCACAATACTCTGCAGTACCCCCGCACAATACTCTGAACAATACTCTGCAGTACCCCCTGCGCAATACTCTGAACAATACTCTGCAATACCCCCGCACAATACTCTGAACAATACTCTGCAATACCCCAGCACAATACTCTGCAATACCCCCGCGCAATACTCCCTGCGCAATACTTCCTGCGCAATACTCTGTGATCGTTTTTTTTTTCAGGCTTCCCAGCCTAGAGGTGAGATGTGGGGTCTTATTGACCCCATATCTCACTGTAAAGAGGACCTGTCATGCTATATTCCTATTACAAGGGATGTTTACATTCCTTGTAATAGAATTAAAAGTAAACAAAAAATTTTTTGGGGGGGAAAAACGTGTCAAACTAAAATAAATAAAGTTAAATGAACAAAAAAAAAAAAATGACAGCGCCCCTGTACCCGTGTGCTTGTATACAGACGCGACCACACACGTAAGTCCCGCCCCTATGCATATGCTGTGTGTGAGAAATTACCCGCTAATATGAAAAATTTGTGGAAAAAAATTAAAATAAAAAAATCTTGATTTTGCAAAGAATTGTGGGAAAAAAATGACAACTTCAAAAAACTCACAATGCCTCTTTCTAAATACCTTGGAATGTCTTCTTTCCAAAAAGGGGTCATTTGGGGGGTATTTGTACTTTTCTGGCATGTTAGGGTCTCAAGAAATGAGAGAGGCTGTCAGTACATCAGATGTGATCAAATTGATACATTTTCAGTAATTGATACCATAGCTTGTAGACCCTATAACTTTCACCCAGACTAAATAATATCCAAATGTTTTTTGTTTTGTTACCAAAGATATGTAGCAGTATACATTTTAGGCCAAATTTATGAAGAAAAATTACTTTTTTGCAAAATTGTATAATAGAAATGAAGAAAAATTCATTTTTTTTACAAAATTTTCGTTCTTTTTTCATTTATAGCGAAAAAAATAAAAACCGCAGAGGTGATCAAATACCACCAAAAGAAAGCTCTATTTGTGGGGAAAAAAGGACAAAAATTTCATTTGGTTACAGTGTTGTATGACTGAGTTATTGTCATTCAAACTGTGAGAGCACCGAAAGCTGAAAATTGGTCTGGTTATTAAGGGGGTTTAAGTGCCCAGTGGTCAAGTGGTTAAACACCAATATCTATTTGACAGTGAATCTCCAATCTGTGTACGGAATACCGACATCAAAACACTAAATAGCAAATGTAGAAAAATGTGCACATCACGTCAGATGTTATTTCAATCCTTACTTAAAATGTCCTTTCATTATGCTCTGACCCTTGGACCTTCCGTACATCAGACCTGATTGCCGCACAGTATTTTTTCATAAGTGTCAAATGTCAAGTGTCTTGATTTGTCCTAGGAATGGGATGACTACCGCCTCACATGGAATGAGTCAGACTATGGCGGGATAGAAGTCTTACGGGTTTCACCTGACAAGGTTTGGTTGCCGGACATCGTTTTGGAAAACAAGTAAGTACAAGTAAACATTTCTTCCAAAGCAACTTGATTCTCAAAATGTTCAGCAAAAGGTCTTTCAGGACAGGCTGTCTGCTTTGGCTTCCAGATTTATTTTTACTGAAAAGCTAATAGCAAACAACTGGCTCCAGAAAAAAAAAAAAGGGGGCCACCAAAACTGCTTGTTAGTTGTGGACTCGACCTTGTAGGGCGGCCTTTCTTACCAGAGTTCAGTGGAACCCCACTGTTCCTCCAGAGCTTGTTAGGGGTTCCTTGAGCAATGAGCAATTTCTTCCTCTCAGGTAAGTTACCACTGACACCAATGGTCTTTTTAGCTATCTGTAAGAGGGGCATTCTTCCCACCAACCCCTAATTTAAGGAGCATTCGTCCTTCTGTCCACCAATGTTAAAGAAATTCTTCCCACTGACCATCAATGTAAGGGACATTCTTCCCACTGACCATCAATGTAAGGGACATTCTTCCCACTGACCATCAATGTCAGGGACATTATTCCCACTGGCCATCAGTGTGAAGGAGATTCTTTCCACTGACCATCAATGTAAGGGACATTCTTCCCAGTGACCATCAATGTCAGGGACATTATTCCCACTGGCCATCAGTGTGAAGGAGATTCTTTCCTCTGACCAACACTAAAATGGACATTCCTTCCACTGGCCATTAACATAAGGGGCCTTCTGCCAACTGACCACTAATGACAGGGCGTCATGAACTAGATCCCCTGCTGGTGGCACCGATGGGTTGTGGTGGTTTGGACACTCTGAAGAGTGTCCAACAGTAGGTGACTCCCAGTAGCCAGCAGTTCCTAGCAACTATAACATAGTCCCCACCCAATGCTGGCTACTGAGAGGGTATTTAGCCACTCTTCTAGCATTCCACAGTGCCCCAGTGTTTTGCCTGTTTTCCCCTTGTGCCCGTTCCTGCTCCCCATTCTGGCTCATTCCTTGCTCCTCAGCTTGATCCTGCTCTGTCCTATTTATTCTGCCATCCGTAAATAGCTTAATTAGTTAGCTAGTTAGGTGATTTTGCTTAGTTAAGGGTTCACTTTTGTATAGTTACGCTAAGTTTTGTATTCTATCGTATATGTGGATGTTTGTATTTATTGTTGTTCTTCTCACTTGAATTGTTTCCCTAATAAATCAAACTTACTTTTATTAAAGGATACTTTCATCTTTGTCACAATTTTAAAAACAATTGTGTCTGTGCAGGGCTCCGCCAGGACCCACCCGGTCACTCCATCACAGAGTTCTCTGAATGGGAGAACCAAAAGTCTTAATCAACTACCAGGGCGCCGTTGAGTGCTCTGCTCTAGGCCAGGGTTTCTCACCTCCAGTTCTCAAGGCACACCAACAGGTCATGCTTTCAGGCTTTCCATTATTTTGCACAGGTGATTTTATCAGTTTCAATGCCTTAGTAATTACCACAGCCGTTTCATCTGAGGGAAATCCTGAAAACATGACCTGTTGGGGCGCCTTGAGGACTGGAGTTGAAAACACTGCTCTAGGTAGTGCATTGTTTCTTTCTGTAATGGTGTAACTGCCTGCCCGTATAAGGTACAGCTTACACTGGCAGACTGCAAGAACCCTGCATTGCCCCTGCAATCTGCTGATCGTGGGTGCAATGCTTTGTAGGCTCCAAGTAGAAAAAATAATAAATGTAAAACGTAAGGTGAACTTATCCTTCAAGTTTTGAGTCTGGTGTTCTATGTGCAGATCCACACATATCTGCTCACAGTCTACAGGATACCAGCACTTGATATCATAACACTTTGACATTCTTCCCACTGGCCACCAATGTAAGGAGCATTCTTCCCACTGGCAACCAATGTAAAGGGCATTCTTCTCACTGACTACCAATGTAAAGGGCATTCTTCTCACTGATCACCAATGTAAGGAACATTCTTCCCACTGACCACCAATGTAAGGAGCATTCTTCTCACTGATCACCAATGTAAGGGACATTCTTCTCACTAATCACCAATGTAAGGGACATTCTTCTCACTGATCACCAATGTAAGGGACATTCTTCCCACTGATCACCAATGTAAGGGACATTCTTCCCACTGATCACCAATGTAAGGGACATTCTTCCCACTGATCACCAATGTAAGGGACATTCTTCCCACTGATCACCAATGTAAGGGACATTCTTCCCACTGATCACCAATGTAAGGGACATTCTTCCCACTGATCACCAATGTAAGGGACATTCTTCCTACTGATCACCAATGTAAGGGACATTCTTCCCACTGGTCACCAATGTAAGGGACATTCTTCCCACTGATCACCAATGTAAGGGGGCATTCTTCCCACTGATCACCAATGTAAGGGACATTCTTCCAACTGATCACCAATGTAAGGGACATTCTTCTCACTGATCACCAATGTAAGGGACATTCTTCCCACTGATCACCAATGTAAGGGACATTCTTCCCACTGATCACCAATGTAAGGAGCATTCTTCCCACTGATCACCAATGTAAGGGACATTCTTCCCACTGATCACCAATGTAAGGGACATTCTTCCCACTGATCACCAATGTAAGGGACATTCTTCCCACTGACCACCAATGTAAGGAACATTCTTCCCACTGATCACCAATGTAAGGAACATTCTTCTCACTGATCACCAATGTAAGGAATAGGGTTGTCCAGATACCGATACTAGTATCGGTATCGGGACCGATACCGAGTATTTGCGGGAGTACTTGTACTCGCGCAAATGCTCCCGATGCCTAAATAGAATACTTTTTTTGTATTTATCAACATGTTCTGTGAAAATTCTTTGAGTTTTTTACTACTGCGTGACAAGAAAATAAATAATTTTTATTCATTTTTACTCATTTTTATTCTTTTATAATGTCTTGATTTAGAGTTCTTCATAATTCTAAAGAAAATATCCTTAGTCTGTATTGTGGTTTGAAAACTGTCACATGACATTTAAAAAAAGTATTGGTATTCGGTATCGGCGAGTACATGAAAAAAAGTATCGGTACTTGTACTCGGTCCTAAAAAAGTGGTATCGGGACAACCCTAGTAAGGAACATTCTTCTCACTGATCACCAATGTAAGGAACATTCTTCCCACTGACCACCAATGTAAGGAGCATTCTTCTCACTGATCACCAATGTAAGGGACATTCTTCCCACTGATCACCAATGTAAGGGACATTCTTCTCACTGATCACCAATGTAAGGGAAATTCTTCCCACTGATCACCAATGTAAGGGACATTCTTCCCACTGACCACCAATGTAAGGAGCATTCTTTCCACTGGCCATCAAAGGGAGAGGCATTTTGTCAATAACCACCAATGTCAGGGACATTCTTCTCAATGGCCACCAATGTAAGGAGTGTTCTTCCCACTGACGAATAATGTGGGATGTTCTTTCCAATGGATAGGGCCTTGCCTTGGTGGCAACCATGAGTGCCCCGGACCATCAAAAGCATTTGTTGCCGGATTTAGGGGTTTACCATTTTGCTAGCAAATCACAATGTGAACAACCAGAAGAGCGGAAACTGTAAGTCACATGTGCTATGCTTTTTTATTCATGTACTAATTCACACTGAAGACCATGGTGAATCCCAGTGGGTTCAAGGATGAGCAAATGTCTTACACATTTTTCTGAAGAGAGCTCTATTTGTCCAAGAGCAATCATAGATCTTCAGTGGAAGAAGATGAGCATAAGTAACATCAGGAGTTTCTAGTGGCGGGTTCTTGGCACTATTATCTTTAGGTGCAGGATAGCTAGTCTCTGTCTATGATCAGAAAATAGGAGCTTACAGACTAGAACTTATTTGAGAAAGGGCTGGCCCTAGGGTTAGTGTTAGGGTTACAAGGAGAGTAAGTGTTAGGGTTACAAGGATGGTTAGTGTTAGGGTTACAAGGAGGGTTAGTGTTAGGGTTACAAGGAGGGTTAGTGTTGGGGTTACAAGGAGGGTAAGTGTTGGGGTTACAAGGAGGGTAAGTGTTGGGGTTACAAGAAGGGTAAGTGTTAGGATTACAAGAAGGGTTAGTGTTAGGGTTACAAGAGGGGTTAGTATTAGGATTACAAGGAGGGTTAGTGTTAGGGTTACAAGGAGGGTTAGTGTTAGGGTTACAAGGAGGGTAAGTGTTAGGGTTACAAGGAGGGTTAGTGTTAGGGTTACAAGGAGGGTAAGTGTTGGGGTTACAAGGAGGGTTAGTGTTAGGGTTACAAGAAGGGTAAGTGTTAGGGTTACAAGAGGGGTTAGTGTTAGGGTTACAAGGAGGGTTAGTGTTGGGGTTACAAGAGGGGTTAGTGTTTGGGTTAGAAGGAGGGTTAGTGTTTGGGTTACAAAAGGTTTTGTGTTAGGGTTACAAGAGGGATTAGTGTTAGGGTACATGAAGGGTAATGTTAGGGTTACATTGAGCACTAAAGTACTATAAAATGTACATCACTACTACGTAAGAAGGAAAGTTTGCATGCTATGACCCTAAATACTGTATATTAAGCTGTTTATAACCTCATATAAATCTAAATGATTTTAAAATTAAATTGATTCTCTAAAAAGGGACCACCCTGCTCTGTAACTGCCCTATATATTGTCTTTCAGCGTTGATGGCCAGTTTGAAGTGGCGTATTACGCCAACGTCCTGATATCTAGCAACGGCTACATTTCTTGGCTCCCACCGGCCATCTTCAGGAGTGCCTGCCCTGTGGTGGTCACCTACTTCCCTTTTGATTGGCAGAACTGCACACTGGTGTTCAGGTGAGAAATCAATGTTTGTACTTGTAGACCATTGAGACACCAGAAGAGATTACACTCAAGTGCCCCCACCATGGTTATGATCAGTCATAATATTGTGACCACCCACCTAATATTAAGTAGGTTTCCTTTTTGCTGCCAAAACAGCCCTGACCTGTTGAGGCATGGACTGCAGAAGACCTCTGAGGGTATGCTGTGGTATATGTCGCCAAGCTGTCAGTAGCATTACACTACCTCTGCCAGTTTGTCTTCTTCCATAGTGCATCCTGGTGCCACCTCTTCCCTAGGTAAGCAACACACACGCACCATGCCATTCACATGATGTAAAAGAAAACGTGATTCATCAGACCAGTTACCTTCTTCCATTGCTCTGTGGTCCAGATCTGATGCTGATATGCCCATTGTAGACATTTGTGGCGGTGACCACGAGTCAGCATGGGCACCATGACTGGTCTGCGGCTACGCTGCCCCATACACAACAAACAGCAATGCTCTGTGTGTTTTGACACCTTTCTATCAGAAACAGCATTCGCTTTTTCAGAAATATGGGCTATAGTAGCTATTCTATTGGATCAAATTACTCAGCCCAGCCTTTGCACCCCACATGTATCAATGAGCCTTGGCTGCGCATGACTCTATCGCCAGTTTGTCAGTGTTTATTCCTTGGATCAATTTTGGTCGGTCCTGACCACTGCAGACCAGAAACATCCTACAAGAGCTGCAGTTTTAAAGTGCTCTGTTGTCTAGCCCAGTGTTTGGTCCCAGCAATTACAGCCTTGAACATTGGGTAAGCAGGCTACAGGATGCCAATGCCAAGGTTGCCAGCTAGAAGTATTGGAAACTCTCTTACAGGGAAAGGATTCCCCTGATTAAAACGTACTTGATCCTGGTATTTCTGTATGTCAGCTTTGTCTGTGTTTTGCCAGTGTCTCTCTATACGAGGATCTACAGCTGTTTCTTCCAGTTGTTATGGGGAAACAGACTGAACCTCATTAAGAGGTCTGTAACCTACCTTTCCAGGAGGGTGGCTGGTCTAGGTATGGTCAACCCAGTGGTTTCCTTTTCTTTGATGTTTTTTAAACATAACTTTGGTAACATGCTGGCAGAGGAACCGCCTGGGTGGGCTTGTATTTTTCAGTCCTGGTTTAGGCCTTTTTTTGCAAAGTTGGGAGAATGGTAGGCCAGTGAAAAGCCTGAGAGTCTGACTTGGTAAGCTCCCGGCTTATGTGGCCTTGTGCTTGAAAATGCTTCAGCAGTGGTAAGTGATGGCGGAGGAAATTAAGTCTCTTCTTAGGAAGACCCTATATCAGTGATGGTGAACCTCGGCACCCCAGATGTTTTGGAACTACATTTCCCATGATGCTCATGCACTCTGCAGTATAGTTGAGCATCATGGGAAATGTAGTTCCAAAACATCTGGGGTGCCAAGGTTCCCCATCACTGCCCTAGATGGAGGATTGTTGAATCTGTCTTTAGCAATAGCAAGCCATTGGCCTTGAGGGATTGCCCTGGCTCTGTTATGAGGGAGGGGGTCTGCGTTTTGATTAATCTGGATAGAATCCCCTTTAAGTTTCCTGATTTGGCCTGGTGCTCGTCCATTGGCATATTCTATGTGGGGGGCAACCTGAAGCATCACTCTGTGGAAAAACATAGTTTTCAAAGAATACAGTGTGGTGAGGTGGTGGAGACGATGGGCCATTTCTTGCTTCAGTGCCCCTTCAATATAAAAGTCTATAAGCGGGTAGGTAGGGCTCTGGGTATCCCTTTACTTTCCCGCTTGAGTTATACAGAGTGGTCATACGGGGCCTTTCAAACTCACTGGGATTTTGATTTTGAGATACTTTTCTAGTAAGCTTAGTAGTCCGTAACTACATGTGACATGCACAGTGTCATGTTTCCACTGGGAAAATGTCCTTCCTGTCGAGGTTGTGCACAATATTCTAGGTGAGGTTTGGAAGATCCTTCTTGAGAAGGACAGGTGGCGGTGGGAGGCCTGGAAGATCCGTCTTGAGAAGGACAGGTAGCGGAGGGAGGTTTGGACAAAGACGTGGAGGATTGTCAGGCCCCTGTAGCTGCTGTCTGTCAGTCTCTGAGTGTGCGGCTTGTACTTTCTATCCTTTCATGTCCCTTTCTTTTTTCTATATGTTCAGATTATTGGAAAAAGGCTGCATGAATGGGATCAATGTTCAATCGTTTCTTGGCCGGAGGGTGTGGAGGTGGAGGTTGGGTTGTGTGTTACATAATTTAGTGGTTTACTGTTAATAAAATTATGTTTCTTTGTATATAGTTCTATTTATGTTTTTTTTTTTTAAGCAGTTTTCTTTTCTGTTATTTGCTGATGTAAGCTTGTTTATTTTTATTAATTTACCGGTATGTATATATAAATTTTTATATATTTTTTGTATATACGGAATTATATGTTTTTAATAACAAGCTGTATGTTTGCAAGATTTCCAATAATAAAAAAAAAAAATGTACACTCTAATGTCCCGCCAACGTCACACACTATTACTATACATACCGAATGTTGCTCTGACATATGCTGCAGTGCTGTACAGAGAACAGTGAGCGAGTCACATCAGTCTCTGAGCCAGAGGAGCTGACACTTTAACACACAAAGAGCTAGATTCAGGTAGGAGCGGCTTAAATCTAAACCTGCCTAGGGTATCTACACTAAGCCGCCACAACTTTTTCAGGCAAGTGCTTTATTCTCAAAGCACTTGCCTGTAAAGTTGAGGTGGCGTAGCGTAAATGACCCGGCCGAATTCAAATTCGGTGGGTAGGGGGCGTGTATTATTTAAATAACGCGCGATCCCACGCCGAACGTACTGCGCATGCGCCGGCCGTGAATTTGTCCCAGTGCGCATGCTCCAAATCACGACGTCATTACGACGTGTGAACGATACTTACGCAAAGCCCTATTTGCGAACGTTTTACGTAAACAACGTGGAAAAAAAGGCTGGCACGCCGTCCATACTTCACATTGCGCCTCATACAGCAGGGTTAACATTACGACGGACCTAAGCTAACACAAACGACGTAAAAAAATAGTACGTTCGGGAATCGGCGTATAGGCTCATTTGCATATTGTAGACAGGAACGCCACCTAGCGTCCAGCCTAAAATATGAAAATAAGATTCAACGGCGTAAGAGACTTACACCAGTTGGATCTAATGGAAATCTATGCGTTACTGATTCTATGAATCAGTCGCATAGATAGGAGGGCTCAGACGCAGAAATGGAGATAAGCCGTCTTATTTCTTTCCTGAATCTGGCCCAAAGTATTTTAGGTGAAAACAGATAACAGAATGTATTCATTTGTGGAAACAACATTGTGTATTTCTTCACAACTCTAATGGACGCCCCCTCCCTGTAGATCAAAAACATACAATGCGAAAGAAGTCACTCTTCTTTTGGCTTTTGCTGAGACCGGAGACCTGTTGGAGCGGGTGGACATTGACCCTGAGGCTTTCACAGGTAATACCATACTATTTTCTTTGCCCATTCTTCACCATTATTCCTCAAGTTGCCACCAATGGTAGTCTATCTACTAACTTTTTTTTTTTCTTGTGTCTTGCACTACCGCCTCCTTCCACATTAAGAAAACGGTGAATGGGCAATAAAGCACTGCCCTGCGTGGAAGTATGTGAACCATCGCTTTACAGAGGACGACCTTCAGTATCAAGAGATTAATTTTGGGCTTATTATTCAAAGGAAGCCTCTTTTCTACATTGTCAACATCATCGTACCCTGTGTCCTCATCTCTTCCCTGGTAGTGTTGGTCTATTTCCTGCCAGCCAAAGGTGAGATAATCATCAGGTGGAGGTGAGATGAAGTAAGCAATGTGTGGCAAAAATACAACTCATAAATTTCCGTGGCAAAGTCTGTAATTGGGTTTTAGGATTACAAGAGTTCAGGGCTGGATGACTTATCCTGGCAGCTCTCTGGTGCCCCCCACCCGTTTCCAAAATGTTGGCGAATATTATAGAATATAGTGGGAGGAGGCTATGAGGGGCTGCCTTGAATATTTATGGGCACTGAGGCTGAGCCAATCTCCAGGAGTGGGCCTAGCAGGTGACTGGGAAACCCATAAATAGACATGGGCCATGCCAGCAGATGGAAGATGGAGAATCAGTACTAAGGAGAGGCTGTCCATGGCTCTTGAGAGACCCTCACCGGGGGGGGGGGGGGTTACCTGAGGCTTGAGCTTGAGAGGCTGGCCTGGAAGGTTCCCCTTAAAAGAAGGCAGTTGGAGGGATTGAAGCCAGAGAGGCAGCAGAGAGAGCAAGGAAAGACAGTGAGTAGATAACATGGTGTAGGGACAGACAAGACAAGAGCCTGTGCTCTCTTGCAGACAGTGGTGTGCCAAATCTTCATTTGACCTTGCCCTGGGGTATGTGTGTTGGTGTGTATGTGTGTATGTGTGTGTGTCAGTTGGGGTGGACTGGTGAAGTGAGTAAGTCAGGAGGACTGGGAAGAGAAGCAGCTAGGTGGAAACAGTCAGATGAGCTAGCATTCTGCAAGCAAGTGGAACTGGGATCAGTGGCCACAGGAAGCAAAGGAGGATGTGGTATACTGTTCACTCCAATGTTGTACTTTGTCAAAGGACTGAGAGTTCCTGCTGTAATGGGCCTTTGTGAAACTAGCGATATACTGTTCCCTTGGGAGTGAACCAGCGGGTCTGTACATAGAGGAAACAAGTGTGTGCAGGACGACGTAAGAAGAGGAGTTTGTACATAGGGAGACAGTTATCACTGAAGTTCTGTTTGTTGCCACCTTGGGCATCCCATAATCCCTTACCCTATCCAAGTTATCGTCCCTTAATTAAGAAAACAAGCCAAAAGCCTTGTAAACACGACTGGTTTTCCCGGCAGGAAAACTGCCAGGAGGGCATTTGGCTGAAAACAGACCCTGCTCTGTATTTTCTCCTTGGGTTTCCTGCCGAGAAAACCAGTCGTCTGTATGCTTACCTGCCCTAGGTAAACCCACGCATGCTCGATAAGACTTTGACGCATGCACGGTAGCATACAAGGTTGGTGTGGGGTGTAGCAAGATGGCGGTGACGTCATCGAATGTGGCGAGTGCCGGCTCGTCGTAGTCGATGACGTTTCCACGTTCCTTCCATTCAAAAGAACGGCTGTTCTTTTGAGTGGCCGTCTGTACACAAGGCTTGGCAAGGCAAGCTTGCCAGGAATCCCGTCAGGAAAACCAACGTTTTTTTTCCTGACGGAATTCCTGGCTGTGTCCGGATGAAAGAAGGAAATGTTGTGTGACTAGCTGTGCATCAGTGGGGAACCCTTAGACCCCTTTCACACTTGGTCGCTTTGCAGGCTCTATAACACTACAAATAGCGCCTGAAAGCGACCTGAAGCAGTCGCTGCTGTCTCTCCAGTGTGAAAGCTCCGAGGGCTTTCAGACTGGAGCGGTGCGCTAGCAGGATGGTAAAACAAGTTTTGCTATCAGCATCTTTGGAGCGGTGAAGGAGCAGTGTGTATACCACTCCTCCTCTGCTCCTGCCCATTGAAATCAATTGGCACTGTGGCTATACCGCCGGTAAAGCACCTCTGCATAGGTGCTTTGCGGTGGTATTAACCCTTTCTCTGCCACTGGTGGGGGGTAAAAGCGCACCGCTATCGGCCGAATAGTGATGTGAAACTGAGGGTAATGCGCCGCTAAAAAACACTTTGCCACCGACGACGCCCTCGGGGGTAGTGTTATACAGGTTTCTTTCAGTATAGCTAACAGTTAATACGGCTAAATATGTAAAAACGTGACAACATCACCATCTGTTGGCTGGATGAAGGACTACACATTATCATTGTGCTATATTTTATATTTACCTGAGCGGGGGAAAAAAACTAGAATTTTTTTTTGCCCTGACCCTAAAAAATAGACAAAGGAAATATGTACAAAACCACTATGAATTCTTTTTAACCTACAGTTGTGCAAAGTTCCCAAAGACTAGACCATTCACATGAAATGGCTTTAACAGGTATAGTTTAATGTTTCAAAAATGGTAGGATGTTTTTACATATAAGGGCAACTGATTTTTTCCAAAAATACATACAGTAATAGAATGATGATCTATGGATGGATCACCCCTGCTGATCGATAAGGTATTAAAAAAGGGGGAAAATTGTATTTTGTGTAAAAAAAAAATATATGACTGTTGTCTATACACAGTGTCATCTGGGGTTGTCAGGGGTGCCATTATTTTTGCACACCAACTCCATAGAAACACATGGCGCTAATCCAGGGTGGGGGCATTCAGGACAGCCCCAGCATTCAGAAGTGGTTGAAAATCTGCCTGTTTAGACCTGCTCTGCCTCCCACCCATAGGCGTGCGCACAGGGTGTGCCAGGTGTGCCCAGGCACACCCTAATCACCCTGTGCAGAACAGATTTCCCCTACTGACCTGGCTCCCCCTCCTTCCCCCCACAGCACAGCCGGCTTCCCTCCTCTCCCACCGGTTTTTGCTGTGAATGTTTTAGGATGAGTGGGGGAAGGGGCCAGTAAATATGCCATTTACCGGCCACTTCCCTTTCTGAATGAACATCGTGAGTGATCGGTAGAGTGTGTTTGAGCTTTGGGGTGCACGCCCTAATGCCAAAGGCTGTGCACACCTATGCTCCCACCCATTGCCATAATGCAACAGCCAGGTAGTGGCTAATATTAGAAAGTAGGGCTTTCTTGTGAAAAGGTTTCGAGATGACTGGGGACTCTGATGTGAAAGGGAGCCCCTGACGTGACAAGGCCCCATTTAGACAGTTCCACTCGTGTTTTAGTTTATTAAAAGTCATCAGCTACCAAAAGTATAGCTGCTGTCTTTTAATAAACCGACACTTACCTGCCCTGCGTTCCAGCGATGCGGCCGCCCAGAGACTCGCCTCCTCTCCTCAGGCGCCATCATCGTAACTGCGGGCACCTAGCCGTGACAGCTTACGGCTTCACGGCCAGGCGTGCACTGCGCATGCACGAGTCGCACTACGCTCTCCTATTGGCCAGCCGATCTTCTAGGACCTAAGTTGTGTCCCAGAAGATCGCTGGCAGATCGCTGGCAGGGAGGGGCCGCCTAGGGCGAGAGGAGGAGTCGCTGAGACGGCTGAAAAAAGGAAGGAGGATGTGGGACAGTGTGACGAGACCCTTTCTCGCCCAGGTCCTGCTCTCCCGACACTCCTCTGCTTCTATCGGATCAGATTGCAGATTGCAACATCTGATGGTCCAGTCATCCAAGGTTCCGGGATCCAACCGACAGCTCGGTGCCGATCGGACTCATCAAGAACACACATCAAGCAAGTTGTATGTATGTTCAAACAGGACACATTTATTGAAAGTACACAGCACACTTTTATACAGCATTTGGAACATCCCGCCCCCAACAACCGCTTTCTTATTGGTACTTTTTAAAGTCCAGGCAGTCTCCCATCAGGTCCTCCTTAACCATGCAAATGAGGACTTGAAAATGACACAGCAGAGATTGGTCAGAAAGGTGTGAAGTCCCACTAAAAAGAGGGTACACACTCTCCCCCCAAAATAATGACATGCCAAATGTGGCATGTCAGGGGGCGAGGATTACTTAAAACGGGTAGTTCCACTTTTGGGTGGAACTCCGCTTTAAGGTTTTGCATACTAAAAGAGTGCCATGGTGGAAAAAAGTTTGAGAAACGCTGCTTTAGGATTAGCATGAGGGCCGAAGGTTGAGCACCCATGACCTAAGGCATCAGTAGAGTATTACTAATATGTTTGAAATATTAATCCAAGTTTCATTTATATGCTGAAACTGTACTCTGTCGCAAGTCTAGGTCCTGTGTATGGTACATGAGGGCAAGGGTATTAGAGAGTTACCAGTGGTGGAGACTTTAACCCTAAGTTCCCCAGACAATAAGGGGGGGGGAGATGGGTACCAAAAGAACCCTGGGGCTATTTGTGGTGCAGATAGAGATAATAAAATCCCAGAGAGAATAATATATAGAAAAATAGAAAACACTTTATTAAAAACAATTATATGAACTTAATAACATTAAATCACTTGTGATCTCCCTTTGTAAATCATGGAGAATCAAAACGAAGCATTGAATAGTCCAATCACTCTACATGTTTCGCTCGTCAGAGCTTCCTCAGGAGCGTTTATATTCAATGCTAAATATTAAAGAAAAAACAACAACATATAATTAATTAAACATAAATAAACTGCATATGAAAAATAGATACAGGCAAATAAATAAATCACTGTCTGTATTGTTAGATATATTATGTAAACATGGGGGCAGAATAAATACATTAGTTGATGCAAAAAATGCACATTCATTTTAATAGCCAAAAAATCCAGACCTGACACTACATTAAATAAAAAAACTTACCAAAAATGATAATAAAAAGAGACCATATATCGAGTACCAGCATGTACTGACAACCAAGACCCATCTCCCCCCCCCCTTCTTGTCTCTTTGTATTGGGGTGAGGTGCTTTGACCTATTGGCATTTTATCCACAAACTTACATTTCCTAAGTTCCCCAGGTCCACCTACCTACTGCCATCATTATCATTCTCCCTGTTAGACTTTTATTTGATGTTTCTGAGGAGTTTCTATGTTGTTGGAGAGAAAATGCAAATTTTATTGTTGAGTTCCCTTAAAGGGGTTGTAAAGATTTGTTTTTTATTTTCTAAATAGGTTCCTTTAAGCTTGTGCATTGTTGGTTCACTTACCTTTTCCTTTAATTTCCCTTCTAAATGTTATTTCTTTATCGTACATCACGGGACACAGAGCGCATAGCCATTACACTTGGGTTATATGGGTACCTTCAGGTGTGGACACTGGTGTAATCAATTTCACAGGAAGTTTCCTCCCTATATAACCCCCTCCCACTGGGAGTGCTTCAGTTTTTTCGCCAGTGTCTTAGGTGTTGGTCACGTCTAGCTGTCCCTCGGAGGTCTCGGGACCCAGGATAGCTAGCCGGATCCGTCCGAAGTGCTTCAAAGCCAAGGTGTACGGTACCCGGGCCCTGCTGGAGTGGGGTTGTGCCTATAATGCCTCTTCTTGGAGGGCTGGATTCTGGGCTCCAGTGCCTTAGTCTCTTCCAAGAACTAAACGCTACTGATGCCAGGATGCTATATAGGTCCAGGGGTGTGGGTTCCTTAACACAGGACCCCGGTCCCTGAAGGTCCAAGACAATACCCACGGAGATGGGGGAAGGCTGGGACTCTTGCATTGTGCAATACCCTGCGGCGTGGAGCAGGTAAGAGGGAACCTGCGGGACTTGGTTCGACAGTAGGTATCCCCCTGGGGGTTCTGGGTTGGCTAATGGTATGCTTGTGCATCAGCCACTATCTCCACTATGTCTTTTGAGGCAGGATGGGATGTACTAATGTTTACCCAGATAACATGTAGATATATATATGCTTTTAAAGATATGTATTTTGCTACTCCCCCCAGACTTGCCTGTTAGCATGATACTGCAGCCCCACGTGTTATAGGGAGGAAATGCTGACAAAACTCCTGTTTCCTAGGAAGCCTATGGGGACAGCTTCCTCTATGTGTGCACTACAAAGATTAGTGTCTTACCTGGTGTCTGTTGGGTTGCTAGCGCTGGTCCAGGCTTCTCCTCTGCTCTCTGCTTCCTCCATGTTGGTTTCAGCGTGGGGGGGGCGGGGGCGTGCGCGCCGCCTTTTACAGCGTCAGCGTGCGTGGGGGGGTGGGCCAGCAGCGTCAGGTCTCAAATAAAGCAAAAAAGCATTTCCTAAGTGGGCCTTCCCTCCTGAGAGCAGTGGAGGCTGAGGACATAGAGCGCGCAGCTGAGCCAGTTCTGGCTAACAGTGACACCCAGTGGTGGTTTGTGGATCTTCAGGTCTGGACTTAGTCCACACTGACCAGAAAAAAAAAAGGGTTTTATTTTTTTCTTAAAGGGACTCAGCCTTAGATCTGGCAGTATCTGAGTCGGTGCAACCTTGGGCTCCAGCTAACGGGCATTGGTGTGGCAATACTTACAGGACTTTCCTCGGTATTGCCGCCTTCTCAGGCGTATGAAAATTTATAATTTTTTTTACCATAGCCTGTCCTTATTAATGGTTCACTTCTAGCTACAACAGTTGGGTGTTGGCTGTAGGGGTGTCTCAAGGTTGTGCAATGGCTCCCAAGGGATCAGGACCAGCTAAGGCTGCAAAAGGTACCAAAAAAGTAAAGGGGTCTCCATCGGGGTCAGAGGATTTGGGCCAGGCTCCAGTGGTCCCACCCTCACCAGATAGACCACCGAACAGCATCTTGCAGGAGCCATTGAGGGTGCTAGGGGCAGAGGCGGCCCCCAATCAACCCATTCCCGTTTATGTTACGGAAGAAATGCTAGAATCCACCCTGGGTGGGCTAGAGAAAGGGTTAACTGCTTTAATTGCCCGCTCTTTGCCGGGTGGCAAACGGGCTAGATCCCCATCACCTAGAGCGGTGTGTTCGGATGCAGAGGTCCGGAATTGGACCCACAGGGGGATCAAGCGGACCTGAGTCCCGACGGGTCAGACATTGAAGATTCCACTATAGATGAAATTTTTTCGGCTTCTCAAGCAGAGAGTCTGTGGATCCAGTCTCTGACGGATATGGTTCGCACTGCTTTTAAACTTCCAGTGTCAGAACAATTAGCCCCCGCGGTATCCTCTTTAGGTTCCTTGAAGGCACCGTTGAGTGGTGCGTCTTTCCCGGTTCACCCCCTTCTGGAGAGCGTGATTTTTCAGGATTGGGCTCGACCTGATAGGATTTTTATCCCTCCTAAAAGGTTCACCATTCTCTATCCTATGGAAGAAGAATTTGCAAAGAAATGGGCACTCCCTACTGTGGACGCAGCCATTTCCTGCGTAAATAAATCCCTGACCTGTCTGGTGGAAAATGTCCAGATGTTTAAAGATCCAGTCGACAAAAAATTGGAGACCCTACTGAAGGCTTCTTTTACCACAGTAGGTGCCGTGGTTCAGCCAGCGGTGGCAGCCATTGGCGTTTGTCAGGCTTTAAAGGATCAGACTAAACAGATATTAAGGGACATACCGGCTCAGCAAGCTCGTGAATTGGCTGACCTCCCAAGAGCTCTCTGCTTTGCAGTAGATGCTATTAAGGACTCCGTTCAACAGGCGTCCCGTTTATCTCTGCTGTTGGTTCATATGCATCGCCTTTTGTGGCTGAAAAACTGGTCAGCAGAGGCACCCTGCAAAAAGCTTTTAGCAGGATTTCCCTTTCATGGTGGGAGACTATTCGGTGAAGACCTAGATAAATATATCCAGACCATATCAAGTGGTAAAAGTTCTTTCTTGCCTGTCAAGAAAAGATCGCGTGGGCCCGCGTTTAAGCGACAGGCCTTCGCAGGCTCGGCCCCTTCAACTTCCCGTCAGTATCGACGGCCTCCCGGGCGTTCAGCATTTAATAGCCGCCCACAAGGACAGGCCACGGCAGGCAAGAGGCCATGGTCTCGCAAGCCGGTTAAACCAGTCCTCAAGTCAGATTCATGAAGAGGCGCCCCCACTCTCTTGGGTGGGGGGAAGGCTTCGGTTTTTCTCCGAAGTGTGGAAGGCCAGAATTCCCGACTCTTGGGTAATGTTCGTGGTAGCCACGGGCTACAAGCTAGAGTTTCGGGAAGTCCCCCCTCCTCATTTTCAGGGGTCGAGTCTTCCAAGCGACCCATTAAAGAGGGCCTCTCTTGTAAAAGCATTGGATCGTCTCTTGCTCCAAGGAGTAATTGTAGAAGTACCAACCCAGGAATGGGGTCTGGGATTCTACTCCAACCTTTTTCATAATACCAAAGCCCAATAGCGACGTCAGGCCTATCTTAGACCTCAAACGCCTAAATCGCTTTCTAAACATTCAGACCTTTCGTATGGAGTCCATACGTTCGGTGGCAGCCAGCCTACATCAAGACGACTTTTTAGCATCTATAGACATAAAAGATGCGTATCTGCACGTGCCGATCTACCCGGCACATCACAGGTTTCTTCGTTTTATGATAGATCACCGCCATTACCAGTTCGTAGCCCTCCCTTTCGGGTTGGCAACAGCTCCGCGGGTATTCACAAAGGTGTTAGCCCCGGTGCTAGCCGTCCTAAGGACAGAAGGCATTTTGGTCTTGGCATACTTGGACGATCTTCTGGTTATCGACAGCTCAGCTTCCAGCCTCAATCAGACAGTAGGTCGCACAGTTCAGCATCTAGAGGAATTCGGATGGATTGTAAACCTAGAAAAATCGATATTGAAACCCACAAAGCAGTTGGAATATCTAGGCCTTCGGCTAGATACAGACTGCCAGAGGATAATTTTACCTCAAGCAAAGATCAGATCAATAGCTCAAGCAGTTCAAGTGATCTTAGGCAAGAAGAGGCCGACTATTCGCCTATGTATGCGACTGCTGGGGAAGATGGTGGCCGCCTTCGAGGCAGTACCCTACGCCCAGATCCATACCAGATATCTTCAGGCAGCCATTCTCTCTGCTTGGAACAAGTCCATTCAGGTGTTAGATCGTCCGTTAGTGCTCTCCTCGAAGGTCCGGCGCAGCCTGTTTTGGTGGCTGGTCCCTCAAAATTTGTCAAAAGGGAAATCCTTTTCCCCCATCACGTGGAAGATCGTATCCACGGATGCCAGCCTGACAGACCCAGCAAGGGCAGTGGTCAGAGGCAGAAAAACTGCTTCCCATCAATATCCTGGAGATCAGAGCTGCTCGGCTGGCCCTGATCGCCTGGACTCTCCCCCTTCAGGGTCTGCCAGTAAGGATACAGTCCGACAACGCCACGGCGTTGGCATACATAAACCACCAGGGGGGCACGAAGAGCCCAGCAGCCCAAAGAGAAGTAAACCTGATTTTCTCATGGGCCGAAGCCCATGTACCCTGCATCTCGGCGGTGTTCATCCCAGGGATAGACAATTCTCAAGCAGATTTTTTGAGTCATCAACAGTTGCTCCCGGGGAAGTGGTCTCTTCACCCCCAGGTATTCCAAGAGATTTGCCAAAGATTCGGAGTCCCAGATGTGGACATTATGGCAACGAGATCCAACAAAAAGTTGGACAAATTCATATCCCGAGCCAGGGATCCCTCGGCCTACGGGACCGATGCCTTGGTTTGCCCTTGGCACCAGTTTTCTCTTCTGTATGCGTTCCCTCCACTGCAGATGATTCCCCGCCTTCTACGGAGGATCTGGGTGGAGCGCAGGCCTGTGATCCTGGTGGCCCCAGCCTGGCCCAGGAGGGCTTGGTACGCACTCATCGTGAAGATGTCAGTCAGGGCGCCGTGGCCGCTCCCCCTGCGCCCAGATCTGCTGTCTCAGGGCCCAATCTGCCACCCTGCTTCACAGCAGCTAAATTTGACGGCTTGGCGGCTGAATCCCTAATTCTTAAGGGCAGAGGCCTCTCAGATCAGGTCATATCTACGTTGATTCAGGCTAGGAAACCGGTCTCCAGAAATATTTATTACAGAGTCTGGAGAACCTATGTGGAGTGGTGCGAGTCTCAAAAATGGCATCCTCGAAAGTTTTTTATTGACAGGATCTTGCGATTCCTCCAGGTTGGCGTTGACAAAGGGTTGGCTCTTAGTACTCTAAAGGGGCAGGTGTCGGCTTTATCAATATGGTTTCAAAGACCCTGGGCCACCCATTTGCTTATGAAAACCTTCTTGCAGGGGGTCTTGCATGTGAATCCCCCTATTAGAGCTCCCCTCTGCCCCTGGAATTTAAATCTGGTCTTGTCCGCTTTACAAAGGCAGCCGTTTGAACCTCTGACAGAAATCCCTCTTGTGCTACTAACCCGAAAGTTGGTTTTCTTGGTGGCTATGGCTTCGGCCAGAAGGGTTTCCGAGCTGGCAGCCTTGTCATGCAGGGAGCCATACCTTATTCTGCATAAGGACAGAGTGGTTCTGCGGCCTCAACCTTCTTTCCTTCCTAAGGTCATATCCAGTTTTCACTTGAATCAGGACCTAGTCCTACCATCCTTCTTTCCTACTCCCCAGTCCAGAGAGGAAAGACGGCTTCATACTTTGGACGTGGTTCGAGCCATGAGGGTCTATCTCAAGGCTACAGAGAAGATTCGGAAAACAGATGTGCTTTTTGTTCTTCCGGATGGCCCCAAGAAGGGTCAGCCGGCTGCCAAGTCTTCCTTGGCTAGGTGGATTAAGCAGCTGATTTTTCAGGCCTATGGTCTGAAGCGCGTTCCACCTCCCTTATCAGTTAAAGCCCATTCTACAAGGGCCATGAGTGCCTCCTGGGCGGCACACCATCAGATCTCTATGGCACAGGTTTGCAGGGCGGCAACCTGGTCTTCCGTACATACGTTTACTAAATTTTATAAGTTGGACGTTGCAAAGGGTACGGACGCAGCTTTTGGGCAGGCGGTCCTACGGGCAGCAGTATAGAATCCTCTGGTCCGGGTCACGCCCCTTTTTTTCTGTGGGTGGAGTTACTTTACTTCCTGATAATGTTTTATTTGGCTATTCTTGGCCTTACGGTCTCCCTCCCTTCATAGAGCATTGCTTTAGGACATCCCAAGTGTAATGGCTATGCGCTCTGTGTCCCGTGATGTACGATAAAGAAAAAAGGATTTTTAATAAACAGCTTACCTGTAAAATCCTTTTCTTGAAGTACATCACGGGACACAGAGCTCCCACCCCTCTTTTGGGGAACATTGTGTAACCTCGGAGGATTGCTTGCTACAAAAACTGAAGCACTCCCAGTGGGAGGGGGTTATATAGGGAGGAAACTTCCTGTGAAATTGATTACACCAGTGTCCACACCTGAAGGTACCCATATAACCCAAGTGTAATGGCTATGCGCTCTGTGTCCCGTGATGTACTTCAAGAAAAGGATTTTACAGGTAAGCTGTTTATTAAAAATCCTTTTTTTCTTTGTTGTCTTTGTCTGAATTTCTCACTTCCTGTTCCTCCTCAGTAAGCTGTTCTGGCTGACTTATCACCGCTCGGATGATGGTGTGAAGCTTACTGAGGAGGAACAGGAAGTAAGAAATTCAGGCAAAGAAAAAAAAAACATTTAGAAGGGAAATGGAAGGAAAAGGTAAGTGAACCTACAATGCACTAGCTTAAAGGAACCTATTTAGAAAATAAAAAACAAACCTTTACAGCCCCTTTAAAAAGTTAAAATCCAGATCATAAGTGTGCTCACCAGAATTCCTTCCTAACTAAAATAACTATTTTGGGGTGACTAGCCCAGTACAAGTGCTAAGCTGATCCTCTGAAAACAGACAGTAAGTTCTTTCTAGTCACTGTCCTATCTTTGTCTACTTTTAGCCGGTGGCCAGAAATGTACCACCTCTATCTCGGTTCTCCTTGCTCAGGTTGTGTTCCTGTTCCTGATTGCTCAGAAGGTTCCCGAAACATCTCTAAGTGTCCCACTTATTGGAAAGTAAGTAACTTTTCCTGGTTGTTCTAAAATTGTGCCCAGGACCAGGGCAGGACTTAGGGTGGTGGGGGCCCCTGGGCTTAATAATTAAAGGGGCCCCCTGAAGCAGCGAAGTGGGCGCGGGGGGTGGGTTGTTACCGCCAACCGATCATAGTTGTTGAAGGGGGGGGGGTGGGGGGCCTGGATCCGCCGACCAACCAATCATACTTGTTGCTTGTTGAGGGGGGGATCTGCCGACCGATCAAAGTTGTTGAGCGGGGGGGCAACCGATTTGCCTCTTCCCAGGGCCGCCTTCAGTAATTTTGGGGACCCTTACACAGCAGCAGTGAAGGGGCCCCCTGGAGCACTGAAGTTGTTGAGAGGGGGGGGGGTGTTGGGTGGGGGCTGCCGAAATTGTCATCAATCCGCCAAAGTTGTTAACAGGGGGGTGCCGAAATTGCAGCGAAAGGGAGAATGATGTAAAATGACGTAAAAGCGGGGCCCATGGGCTTGAGCCCAGTCAAGCCCAATGGTAAGTCTGGCCCTGCCCAGGACCATCTTCACTATCGGCTTGTTTTTTGTTGACACTATGAAGGTGGAGGGTACAAGTGCCATGAATAAACAAATTGCACATGCAAAAATGAAATGGAGACTGATGAAGGGTCATAACGATGGCTTTGTTGGGGAAGGGGCTAATCCATGGCATCAAACATGTGGTAGTACGCTGCCATGTTGATGTCAGATACAGGTTTTGGCTTTATCTACACCTTTACTATCTACTACTGGACTGATTTATATACTTATGCTGGCCATACACTATACGAAAAATCGGCAGAACCCATTTTTGAAAAACTAACATTCGGCCGTGAGCGCAAACGATAGTGCCATCATATAATGACCAATAAATAGTTCAGTGGACATAAATGAATGCATTTTTTGTTCATTTTTTTTTACATATACCTAATGCAGACAGTTCGGACGGAAAACACATTAACCTTTCAATTTATCGTTCGTTCGGCAGAAAATTTCCAAACCTGTCCTTCGTTTTATCGACTCAAAAACTTCCCAACGGTTATCGATTTTGTGTCCGAAAAACGAACGTGCTGTCTAAATTACCGATTTTCGGCCGATTTTTCGTATAGTGTATGGTCAGCATAAGCCTTGCTGTAAATGGGTTGTTGATGGCATTAGAACCTTCCCAGAACTGGATCATGACCCTTTTGTTTCTTTTGTAGATATCTGATATTTGTGATGATCGTGTCAACACTTATTGTGCTCAGTTGTGTCATCGTTCTGAATGTGTCTCTAAGGACCCCCAACACGCACAACTTGACTGCCACCATCAAACGGGTGAGCCAATAATTCTCCCAGTCAGAATGCTCAAATATTTACCTGACCCATCTTAGAGACAGCTATCCGACTCCCTTGATGGGAGTTGGATGCTGCGCAAAGCCAACGACAGACTCTACAGCCTGTGAAATGTATCAATAGTTCTGACCAGTTCTGCCATCTGTGACCCCAGTCTTTTCCCCCCACCCATCGTTAAAATTACTATGTCACTAAGGTGTCCTTGCAATGCCATATGGCGATAAGGCGGGTCAAACATAACAGGAAGTGTGAGGAGGATCCTTAATGGTCCATCATTTGCATCATCCAGCAAGATCAGCTGGCCAGTAACAATAGTGGGATATGTAGTCCAAAAACATAAGGTGCATTTCGAGGGTGTCCCCTCTTCCTCAGAGCCCTGAGGAAGAGGGGACACCCTCGAAATGTGTCCGCTCTTTTTGGACTACACATCCCACTATTGTTACTGACCAGCTGATCTTGCTGGATGATGCAAATGATGGACTTTAGACTAAATGCTTGATTTTATTACTCGTTTGTGAGTATGCATTTTTTTCTCTTCTACATTAAAGTGTTGCAAAGGTAATGCACAAGGCTGGTGCGCCCTCTGTTCCCTTTTCCGTTTTTAGACTACAAACTTAGTACAGGAGTTGGTCAGAGACTGCAAAACATATTATGGAAAAGGCCAAAGACTGCAGTCTTACTCCAGGAGATGGTCAGAGACTGGATACATACTAGAGAAGATAGTCAGAGACTTGGTACATAATACAGGAGAGGGTCAAAGACTGCACGCTTAAGAGAAGAGATGTTAGAAACCAAACACTTACTACAGGAGATGTCAGGAACTGCAGACTTTTGACAAAAGATGTTGGACACTGCAGACCTACTGTAGGAGATTGTCAGAGGCTGCAGACTTACTATAGGAGATGGCCAGAGACTAAAGACTTACTATGGGAGATAGTCAGAGATTGCAAACATACTACAGGAGATGTCAGAGACAGCAGACCTAATGCCATGAGATGGTCAGAGACTGCAGACATGCTACAGGAGATGGTCAGGGACTGCAGACATGCTACAGGAGATGGTCAGAAACTGCAGACATACTACAGGAGATGGTCAGAGACTGCAGACATACTACAGGAGATGGCCAGATACTGCAGACATACTACAGGAGATGGTCAGAGACTGAAGACATACTATAGGAGATGGTCAGAGACTGGGTACATACTACAGGAAATGGTCAGCGACTCGGTACATACGAGTGGAGATGGTCGGCAACTGCAGACTTATTACGGGAGATTGTCAGAGACAGCAGATATACTACAGGAGATTGTTGGCGACTGCAGACTTGCAACAGGTGATTGTAAACATACTACAGGAGATGGTCAGAGACTGCAGATATGCTACAGGAGATGGTGTGCAACTCCAATTTTACTATGGGAGGTGGTCAAAGATTACAAGCATACTACAGGAGGATGGTCAGAGACAACAGACATAATACCAGATGGTTAGAGACTGCAGACTTACTCCAGGAGGTGGTCAGAGACTGGGTACATACCAACGGAAATGATCAAAGACTGCAGACTTACTCCAGGAGATGGCCAGAGACTGCATGCTTAATACAAGAGATGTCAGAGCCAGCAGACATATTACCAGGAGATGATCAGAGACTGCAAACACATTGCCAGGAGATAGTCAGAGACTCCAAACATAATACAGGAGATATTGGAGACTGAAGACTTGCTACAGTAGATTGTCTGAGGCTGCAGAACGACTACAGAAGCTGGTTTTCTCATTTGTCCTCCTCAGGTTGGGCCAAGGGCTTTAGATTAACAGAACAGCCAGTCAATTAGCTTTTTCAAGGTCCAGCATGGTCTACAGCCTTGTAAATTTTAGTTTCCTGGTCTCTCTTGCAGAGGCTCCTGGAGGTCTTACCTCGATACCTCCACATGAAGGTCGAGCCATGCGAGGAAGAAGAGGCGACACCAAAAGAGAGGAGGAAGAGCTCTCTGGGGATCATGCTGAAGGCCGAGGAGTACGTGCTGAAGAAACCCCGGAGTGAACTGATGTTTGAAAGGCAGAGGGAGCGACACGGGCTGAGCCGGGACTCCCGGGGCCACAGAGGTGAAGAGGAGGGCGAGCCCAAAGGCAAAAAGGGGCAGTGGAGGTGGCGGATAGGTAAGGACAGGGCAGAGAGGCAGCCATTTTGTGCAGAAGCGGCCATATTTGGGCTGACAAAAAATACACCCCAACATAACCTACAGAATACATTTATGAGGAACTAGTCACATTGAGGGGCCATTATACAAAAACTGGAGCAAATGCCGAGCAGGGACCAACCAACCGACCATTCTCTTACTTTTTTTAAAGTTTAACTTGATTGGTCGCTTGGCGTACCAGTTTTCTTTGCTGCAGTTTTTGTACTTTGACCCCTTAAAAGTTTTCCGTGAACTGATGGTTTGAAAATTGGTTCAGGTGACAAAATGGCTGCCTCATTATATATCTACAGTGGCAACATAACAAGAAAGATTCGGAAAGGCCACAGCCCATTGAGTGGGGAAATTTAGCGTATTACTGGAGAGCACATATTTTGGGTTACTATTCTTAGACCCAGTCTGTGTGGACAGTAGGACCACTTTCCTGACTTGGCAGAATCCACAGACAGTCTAACTCTTCAATAAGATGCAGAAGTTAAAACGATGGTGGACTGGGGAGCACGCCCACAAGGTAACCCCCCGGGAGAGCGCTTCTCCTAGGGGGTTATCTGATGCAGGAGGAGCCCCTCTTCCAGGGTCCCTAAATGGCGCTCCTGGCTCCTCCTCTTCTCAAGAGCCCTGTTGGAAAGCCGCTCTCCCTCAGGGCACTCGTGCGGGTGTGCTCCCGTGTTCTGCTGATGTGTCTATTGACACAGACAGCAGGACTCGCCCCCCCCCCGGAACGTCATAGGATTTGATTGACAGCAGAGAGAGCCAATGGCTGCACTGCTATCAATTAATCCAATCAGGACCCGAGACACTGGCTGGAGCTGGTGTGCTCGTCCCCATAACTGGAAAGACTGGGTTCAAGTAAGTAAAAGGGGGGCTGCTGCATCACATTGCATTAAAGTAAAACAACCTTCAGTGCTGCAGCTGCCCCCCAGAGCCCCCCTTTTTCTTACCTGAACCCATTTTGTTCCAGTGACGAGCACGAGCCCAGCGGCTCCAGCTGTTCTCTCCATACTCACTGGATAGATTGATAGCAGCAGGAGCCATTAGCAGCGCGCAAGCAGCTCATGCACGGGAGGATGTCATGTGATGGCATCCCGGCAATGTAGGTCCGCACATGTTGTTTCCTCCCCACCGCCCCTGTCTGAATCCAGGCTTGTCATAGTGACTCCAGCCTGGGTTCCCGCAGGAACGGTGCAGGAACTGCATGTAATTCGGACAGGAATTGCACCGCATTTCTGTTCAACTCACTTTGCAGTTCGATTTGAGCCCATTAATTTTGTATGTTGCTCTCAGTGCTCAGACATGAAAAAGTGTAAATTGTGCACTTACTGGGGACTCAGAAGATCACTCTGAGGTCTGATCAGAGGCACCTTATGTCTCTTAAGGGGATATCCTCTTGGATATTGCACTGTGCTAAGAGAAGCTCTTAAGGCAGGGGTCTCCAAACTGCGGCCCAAGGGCCAGATGTGGCCCTTTGCTAGCCTTTATGTGGCCCTTGGGGCACTATTTCTCCCACTTATACCAACGAGGGGGCACTATTTCTTCTACTAATATCAATGATGGGATACTATTCCTCCTGATAGGGGCCCTCCTCCTACCGACCACCAACCCTGAGGTCACATTTGTTCTCACTGGAGCTGGGTCCAGGACATTTTCTGCCCCCCGCTGGCCACAATCCGGCCCTCCAAAAGTCTGAAGCACAATAAAGTGGCCCTTTGTTTGAAAAGTTTGGAGACCCCTGTCTTAAGGAGTGATACATAGCTCCCAACTGTCCCTGATTTTGAGGCAATCAATATCCCTCTTTCCTCCTCATCTGTCCCCTATATAGTTGTATATAGAATGCATTTTTTATATTTTAAAAAGTGTTTCCCAGCGCTAAACCTTTCATCCAATGTCTAAATTGCTGCATTTGTAAATGTCAAACGCCGATATTAACAAATAGTAGTGGTAACAAAAAGCCCTTGTGGATTTATTTAACCTTTTTTTTTGTTAATTCTCCTTTAAGGGGGTGTGGAAGGGGGGGGGCGTATCCTATGCCTACATATATTTGCAATAGGTGTCCCTCGATCCCATCTCAAAACGTTGGGAGGTATGGTGATGATCATCATGAGAATTTGTGATTTGTAAACCTTTGATGTTACATTATAGTTGCCCTTAAAGGCCTGGTTGTATCTGTAAGACTAATAGCCAGATTCAGAAAGACTGGCTTAAGTTTGTGCGGGTGTAGCGTATCTCAGATACACTATGCTGCTGTAACTTAGAGAGGCAGGTACTGTATTCACAAAGAACTTGCGTCCTAAGTTAAGGCAGCGTAGTATAAATGGGCTGGCGTAAGCCCGCGTAATTCAAAGTAGGCTGGTAGTGGGCGTGTTGTATGTTAATACATTGTGAGCCCGCGTAAATGACGCGCCGAACGAACGGCGCATGCGCCGGCCGTGGACGTATCCCAGTGCGCATGCTCCAAAATCACGTCGCAAATAGTCAATGCTTTCGAAGTTTACGTCGTTTGCGTAAGCCGATTCAGAATGGGACTGGGCGTAGGGCCCAGTCCCATTCTGAATCGGCTTACGCAAACGACGTAAACGACGTGAAATTCGACGGCTGTTCCGACGTCCATACTTAACATTGGCTGCGCCATCTTTTTGCTTTCTGAATCGGCATAAAGATGCGACGGCGCACATTTGTACTTATGTCGGCATATCTCGAGATACGCCAGCGTAAACCTTTTTGAATCTGGCCCTAGATGTCTAGAGCACCCCACCCCCCTCCTTACATCAGGTGTCAAGAGTCTCCGCACCAGTGGCGGCTGGTGCTCAAAATTTTTGGGGGGGCGCAAACGAAAAAATAAAAAAAACAATTGCAGCCACTGTGCCATCAAACGCAGCCACTGTACCATGTCATCAAACACAACCACTGTGCCATCAATTGTCACCACTGTGCCATGCCATCAAATACAGTCACTGTGCCATCAAACGCAACCACTGTGCCATGCCAAATGCAGCCACTGTGCCATGCCATCAAAACGCAGCCACTGTGCCATGCCAACAAAACGCAGCCACTGTGCCATGCCATCAAATCCTCTGAACGCACGGCCGGTACGTCCCGAGGATAAGCTTCAGGAAGCCTCAGGGCTGTACTCGGAAAGCCTATCAGAGCCAGCGGCTCTGATAGGCACTTCCACACAGCCAGTGGGCGGCAGCGGCGAAAATATACAGATTCATACACTGTATTTTACTGGCTGTAAGCAATCCAGAGGGGGCGGCTCTCCGGCGTCCCTATGGACACACCGCCACTGCACCGGACTCAGAAGTCAAGTGTTCCCCCACTATCCCTTACATCACAGTACACTCCCCTTACCTCCTGCTGCTACCAGGAAGAAACTGGGCGGCAGAGCTGGAAAGCAGAAAGTGCAGGGTCTGTAGGAGGACCAGAGGAGGGATGGAGTCAGCTGCTATTATCTGCTGAATGTTGAGACCAGGGGAGGTGGAGATGAGGAAGCGCTGTGGCTGCACAGAGAGGAACAGGATCTGTCAGTGGAGTTCTGTCTTCCTTTCTGCTGTGACTGGGGCAGAGGCAAAGACCAGGGGAGTGCCACAGTTGCAGGAGAGGTGCAAGTACCACATTGCCTGGAGGGCTGGATTATTCCCAAGCTTGAGCAGCTATTTAAAGCAGAACTCCAGCCCCCCCCCCCCTTTTAAAAATTAAAAGTCAGCATTACGAATACAAATATTAGGGAAATCTCGCTGTGCCCCTACTGCGCATACCCATGTGCCAAGCGCACTGCTCTTTCTGAATGGCCCGGCAGAGGGGGGGGCTGGACTTCCTGCAGCAAGGTCTCCCGGAAGTGGCGACGGGTACCTCTCAGGTACCCACTCCCCCCCTGAAAGGTGCCAAATGTGGCACCGGAGAGGGGCGGAGGCAGATGAGCGGAGCTTCCACTTTTGAGTGGAACTCCGCTTTAAAAACTGGATCTGCCTAGCAGCAGTTAAAAATAAAAAAGCATCTCTGGCTGCAGCACTTATATCCTCTCCAGCGCTGTCCTTCGCAGACTTAATTGTCAGCGATCTGGCACCAGCCTTTTTCCATGTTCAGTGACACCCATTTGACACTTAGCCCCTCTGTTCACAATGAATGTGGCTTTGGAATCCTCAGCACGATTTCAAAGCCGCAGGACAGTGCAATTCCATCAGCGGCGTGGAAACATTTTTGCACAGATGTCAATGCAAGTGACACATGAAGTCGCACTGGTGTGAACGGGGGCTGAATCCACTTTCTGTGGGCCCACAAGGTGCCAATAGACCATCACTTGCAGGAGACTGCTACAGAGGGCCGTGCTACAATATTATATGTGCCAGAAAAAGAAGAGTGTGAAGACCTGTGCTGTTCCACAAATAGATCAAAGACACATAGTTACATAGTTAGTCAGGTTGAAAAAATCTAGTTCTAGTTCAACCATAAAAATAAATAAAATTAAATCATACAATTCCATATACACAATTCTATACCCGCAGTTGATCCAGAGGAAGGTAAAAAAACAAACAAACAGCAGAGCATGATCCAATTTGCTACAGCAGGGGAACAAATTCCTTCCTGATCACCCGAGAGGCAATCAGATTTTTCTCGGATCAACTTTACCTACAAATGTTAATACCCAGTTATATTGTGTATATTTAGGAAAGAATCCAGGCCCTTCTTAAAGCACTTTACTGAGTTGGCCAGAACCACCTCTGGAGGGAGTCTATTTCACATTTTCACAGCTCTTACCGTAAAGAAACCTTTCCGTATTTGGAGATGAAATCTCTTTTCCTCTAGACGTAAAGAGTGCCCCCTTGTCCTCTGTGATGAAAGTGAATAACTCAATGCCAAGTTCACTATATAGACCCCTTATATGATTGTACATGTTGATCATATCCCCCCTTTATTCTCTCTTGAGAAGAGGAGATTAATTCAGTTCCTCTAATCTTTCCTCATAGCTGAGCTCATCCATGCCTCCTATCAGTTTGGTTGCCCTTCTCTGCACTTTCTCCAGTTCCCAGATATCCTTTTTGCATATTCCAGATGAGGTCTAATGCCTCGTACACACAACCAGTTTTCCCAACAGGAAAACTGCGACGAGAGCTTTTGGCTGGGAATCCCGGCCGTGTGTATGCTCCTCACAGTTTTTCCGATGGAAAAACTTCCCAAAAACCGCCGGACAAAAACAGAGAACCAGCTCTTCTTTCCCCGCTAGGAAACCCGGCGGACTTTTGCCCAGTGTTGTTCGGCAGTTTTCCTATGGGAAAAACTGCGATGGAGCATACACATGGCTGGGATTCCCGACCAAAGCTCCATCGCAGTTTTCCTGACGGGAAAACCGGCCGTGTGTAGAGGAAAGACTGACCAAGCAGGTTCTTGGTTTTCCCCTCTGGATTTCCGATAGGAACTTTTCCCATCGGAAATCCAGCACGTGTGTTCGGGGCATTACTAATTATGATCTACCAAAACCCCCAGGTTCTTCTCCACTACGGATCCCCCCAGTTGTACTCCTCCTAGTATGTATGATGTATGCATATTCTTAGTCCCCAAGTGCATAACTTTACATTTATCAACATTAAACCTCATCTGCCACATAGGAAAAATAGGATTTTTATAACAGCTTACCTGTAAAATCCTTTTCTTGGAGTACATCACGGGACACAGAGAAGCATAGTAATTACTATGTGGGTTATGGAGTACCTTCAGGTGATGGACACTGGCACGCCCTTAAGGCAGGAAGTTCCCTCCCCTATATAACCCCTCCCATACCGGGAGTACCTCAGTTTTGTAGCAAGCAATAAGTGTCCCAAATTCCCCAATTAGAGGGGCGGGAGCTCTGTGTCCCATGATGTACTCCAAGAAAAGGATTTTACAGGTAAGCTGTTATAAAAATCCTATTTTCTTTATTGTACATCACGGGACACAGAGAAGCATAGTAATTACTATGTGGGACATCCCAAAGCAATGCTAATGAGGGGAGGGAGACCCCAAAAAAATTAAGCCGGGCGCCATCAGACATGAGGAATCAAACTGCAGCCTGCAGCACACTGCGTCCAAAGGAGCTTTCCTCATTTTTCCTTATGTCCAATTGGTAAAACTTTGTGAAAGTATGGACAGACGACCACGTCGCGGCCTTGCAGACCTGAGCCATGGAGGCTTGATGATGCACTGCCCAGGAAGTACCCACCGCTCTAGTGGAATGTGCTTTAACCTTAAACGGGGGAACCTTTCCCCTCAAGCAATAGGCTTGAGTAATGATCTGTCTAATCCATTTGGAGATAGTGGATTTTGACGCTGCCTGTCCACATCTGGGACCTTCTGGCAGGATAAACAAAATGTCCGTCTTCCGGACCTGAGCAGTAGCCCTAAGGTAGATCTTAACTGCCCTACGCACGTCTAGCGTGTGCAAAGACTTCTCCCTTGCAGAACTAGGTTCTGAGAAAAAAGAAGGGAGAACTAGATCCTGATTCAGATGAAAGTTAGAAACAACTTTAGGAAGGAAAGCCGGGTGAGGCCGTAGGACCACTCTGTCCTTATGGAAAATAAGGTACGGTTCCCTACATGATAAGGCCGCCAACTCCGATACCCTCCTAGCAGAGGTTATGGCTATCAAAAAAACCACCTTCCTGGTAAGAAGGACCAATGGAATGTGAGCCAAAGGCTAAAAAGGTTGCTTCTGCAAGGCAGAAAGAACCAGATTCAGATCCCACGGACACAAGGGGGTTTTGACTGGAGGATTAACCCGGATCACACCCTGTAAAAAGGTTTTGACCAGAGAATGTGTAGCTAGTGGCCTTTGAAACAATATTGACAAGGCCGAGATCTGGCCCTTAATGGTGCTTAGGGCCAACTTCATGTCTGCCCCCATCTGCAGAAAATCTAGAATTCTGCCAATGAGATACCTCCGGGGATGCCACCCTCTGGTTTCGCACCAGGCCACATAAGATTTCCAAACTCTGTAATAAATAAGCCGGGATGCTGGCTTTCTGGCATTAATTAAAGTAGACACTACTGACTTAGAGAGACCCCTCCTTTTTAGGATATGGGACTCAACAGCCAGACCGTTAAATTCAGAGACGGTAAGGAAGGGTGGAATATCGGCCCCTGAGACAGTAGGTCTGGACGAAGCGGAAGGGTCCATGGACGCCCCACGGACATCCTTATAACCTCTGAGTACCAGGCCCTTCTGGGCCATGCCGGAGCGACCAGAATCACCGGTTTCTCTTCCGACCTTATCCTGCGAAGGAGGCGGGGTACTAATTGCAGTGGAGGAAACGCATACATTAGGGAGAATTGGTCCCATGGAAACACCAGCGCATCCGTGCCGCAAGCGAGTGGATCCCTTGTCCAGGACAGAAAGTTGTTCACCCTCGCATTGAACCTCGATGCAAAGAGGTCCACATCTGGTGTTCCCCACCTCTGACAAATGGCCTGGAAGATGTCGGGGTGAAGAGTCCACTCCCCTGGGAGCAATTGTTGGCGGCTTAGGTAGTCTGCCTGCCAATTGTCTATCCCCGGAATAAAAACCGCAGATATGCAGGGGACATATTTCTCCGCCCAGGTCAGAATTCGATTCACCTCTCTTTGGGCTGCACGACTCCTTGTGCCCCCCTGTTGATTTATGTAGGCCACAGCCGTGGCATTGTCGGACTGAATTCTGACTGGGAGACCCCTCAACCTGTCCGTCCAAGCTGATAGGGCTAGATGGACTGCCCGAATCTCTAGCAGATTGATAGGCAATGACCTTTAGGTGACTGACCACCTTCCCTGGAGAGACAGGCCCTCCAGGACTGCACCCCAGCCCAGAAGACTGGCATCTGTGGTCACAACCTGCCAAGAGATGGGAACAAAGGACTTCCCTCTTAGTAAGTTCTGGGGAACCAGCCACCAACAAAGGCTCTGCCGAACTGTCCGGGAGAGGGACAAAGGGAGGTCTAAGGCCTGAACCTTTTTGTTCCAGGCAGACAGGATGGCGTGTTGAAGTCCCCTTGAGTGGAACTGAGCGAATAGGACGGCCTCGAAAGAGGCTACCATTTTCCCCAGTAGCCGCATACAAAGGCGAATAGAGGACAGACGCCTTGACTTGACTAGCTGAACTAGTTCCCTTAAAGCATCGATCTTTCTCTGGGAAGAAAAATCTTTCTTTGGTCTGTGTCTACGAGTAGACCCAAATACTCGAGCCTTTGCACCGGCACTAAGGCCGACTTGTTTAGGTTGAGAACCCAACCCATGGATTCTAGGAATTCCACGGTTCTGTGCACTGCTGAGTTTAGACCGGCAACTGAACGGTCTACCAACAACAGATCGTCTAGGTAGGCTATTATAGAGATGCCTTGAGACCTTAGATTGGCTAATAGTGGGGCCAGTACTTTCGTGAATACACGAGGTGCAGTGGCCAGACCAAAAGGCAAGGCCACGAATTGAAAGTGGCGCTGATTTACCGTGAAGCGCAACAGCTTCTGATGGTTGAGGAAGATGGGAATGTGTAAGTATGCGTCCTTTATATCGATGGACGCCAAAAGCTCTCCTCCTTGTAAGGAGGCAACCACCGACCGGATTGATTCCATCCGGAAAGACTGGACCTTTAGGAACTCCGTTTGGTTTGGGGATGGTAAAAAGATTTGAATAAAACCCCAAACCTTGTTCTTCCAGTGGCAGTTCCTCGATTACCCCTTGGGATAATAGATGATCCAAGGCCAATGCCAGGGACCTTCTTTTTCCAAGATCTTTCGGGACGCTTAAGGCCAAGAAGCGAGGTGGAGGAAACTCGCTCAACTCCAGTTTGTAGCCCTCGGAAACCGTAGTGAGAACCCAATTGTCTTGGATCCTCCCTTGCCAAGCCTCCGCAAACAGCTGAAGTCTTCCCCCCACCCTGCTGAGTGGGGGTGAACCTTCATAATGCCGACTTAGAGGCCGGCTTGGATGGTTTACGGCCCCAAGGCTTTTTGGAAGCCTGAAGCTGGCCCTGCGGTTTCCCACCCGCATTAAACCGACCGGGAGGCCTTCGGAACTGCCTGGTAGCAGAAGCACTAGGGATCGGAGAGGAGGATTTTTTAAAGGAGGGAGGACCCCTAAACCTTTTCTTCACTGGTAGCAGTGTGCTCTTGCCACTGGAAATTTTCTGAATGTATGCATCCAGATCTTCCCCAAATAAATGCTCTCCATGAAAGGGAAACCTTGCCAGTAACTTTTTACACAGGGTTTCAGCCGACCAGTTCTTTAACCAGAGTAATCTGCGCATATGAACCAAAGAGAGAGTGAGACGGGAGGACTGTTGTATAGAGTCCTTGATAGCATCTATGGCAAAGCATAATGCCTTAGGAAAGTCAGCCAATTCCTGAGCCTGTTGAGCTGGGATATCCTTTAAGACCCCTTTCAACTGGTCTTTTAAGGCTTGGCAAACACCAATAGCTGCAATTGCAGGCTGGGCTACCCCTCTAGCTGTAGAAAACGAGGTCTTTAACAGCATCTCTAATCTCTTGTCTGTCGGGTCTTTAAACACCTGAACGTTGTCCACTGGACAGGTCAAGGTCTTGTTTACGCAGGACACGGCTGCGTCCACTGTAGGGATACCCCACTTTTTAGTGAATTGTTCCCCCATTGGGTATAAAACCGAAAACTTCTTAGGAGGAAGAAACAATCTATCTGGATGTTCCCAATCCTTGTAGATAAGTCCTTCCAGTAGGGGATGAACCGGAAAGGAAACGTTAGCTTGAGGAGCTTTTAAGGAGCCTAAAGAAGAGACTGAACTTGATGCTGGCTCTCAAAGGGGCAACTTGAAGGCCGAACGGACCATCTCCGTGAGGGACTAGACCCACAATTTCTCGGACTGAGACGCCGAAAATGGTTCCCCCAGGGTGGAATCCTCAGAGTCCGAGACCTCTGAATGACCCTCTGCCTGGTCCCCAGAGGGTAAATCAACCTTTTCTGAGGATAGTTGTTCCACGCTGAGGAACTCTGCAGCGGGAGAGGGAGACCTTGTGCGTTTTTCTCTTGAGAGGATGCAATCAAGGTCGCTAATCTCTGCTCCAGACCACCCATGGCTGAGGCCAAAGCCTCCTGTGTCACAAAAACTGGAGCAGGCGGGACAAGGGCAGATGAGGCACCTGACAGCCCTGATGGTTCACCCTGGGCCTCCTCCAACTTATTAGGAGAGGAACTAGCCGCAGGAGCATGCCCGAGATCCTCTGAGCCTGATGGCGATCCCTTAGATCTCTTTGTACTTCTAGTCCCTGAGCCTTTAGCCATAATAAAGCTGAGTTACTCACAACAGGTGCAACTACTTGCGGACCTATAGACCAGCACTGACGCTGCTATTTGATGGTCGGCAAGGTGCAGAGCCCACTATGCGCCTTAAGCAAGTGTCACTGTCCAACAACCAGCACTAATACTGAAAGTTTGTGCATAAGTACTCTCTGTGTCCACCGTCAGCCAGGATGGGTGAAGTGGACTTGAGCATTTATGGACTAGGTGCAAGTCACCTGACCTGCTCTGTCCTGTAATCTCAAGTCTCATAGAGAACAGCTGAGATGAACCCCTTGTGCTCATGCGCACGCACGCGCCGCTGCCTGAGCGTGCATCACGAGGCTGCGCGTGCACACACGTAGCCGCACGCGCGCACATGTTGCCGCACGCGCCTCTACAGCCCCATGCACGTCGCGCACACGCGTGCGCACCGATGCAGCCAATAAATTTGTGTGATTGCGCGCGCGTGCGCCTATGACACATACTATGTCGCGCGCGCACGAGACGCAGGCGCGCCTGTGCACGAGGTTGGAGCTACCACAGCTACCATGTGAGGACCAGGTAAGACAAACTGTGGCCAAAACTTTTGGACAACCTTACTCTGCTAAACCTGCACAGGAGGGGCTAATTGAACTGAGCATAGACACCCCTCCTCCCACAGCATTCAGGACAATGTTTTTAGAGAGGCACAGACAGATAGCTTAGGCAAGCATAATGGCTAAAAAAAAAAAGGATACTTTCAGGATCAAGTCCTAAAGCACCTTCACTTACCTGATCCAACGCTGCAGGACTCTGCACACACAGAGCCCAATCTTCGCCCATCACGGAGAGCAAAGTCTGCAGACCTTCAGGGACCGGGGTCCATGGACAGGAACACCACACCCCTGGACCCATATCGCACCCTGTCAGTAAACTTTTGGTATTAGGAAATTGACCAAAGTACTGAGTAATCAGGATCCAGCCCTCAAATGAGGAGCATTACAGGCAAAACCCCGTTCTTCTCAACCGGGGCCCGGGTACCGTCCACTTTGGCTATGAAGCGCTTTGGACGGATCCGGATTTATGCAGGCTTTTTACATCCAGTATGGATCCCTCCAGTGGAGCTCCTTGGAGCACATGTTCACTCGTGACCAACACCTTAGACACTGGCGAAAAAACTGAGGTACTCCCGGTATGGGAGGGGTTATATAGGGGAGGGAACTTCCTGCCTTAAGGGCGTGCTAGTGTCCATCACCTGAAGGTACTCCATAACCCACATAGTAATTACTATGCTTCTCTGTGTCCCGTGATGTACGATAAAGAAAGGGTAGGGCTAATGAATTTGAAGGGTCAGAGGGGCTTCTATGAGGGGAAAGTGACAATAAGGAGGAGGGATCTGGAACCCGGAGTTGGACTTTTAACAGATAAGGAAGGTGGTCCTGTGCAACACAGGACCATTTACACCCACTGGGGGGAACGGGGAAGGTTACAGAGCAGAGACTCCTAGTGATGAACATGGACTCTGTAATGGCAAAAAACAATTTGGTGTGGACACCCTGTTACTCTGTGTTTGAGCACCTCATCCCGTGTAGATTAATTAAAGAACAAAAATTGGGGAGAAGGGGGGTACCTGAGGACCCTGGGACTATAAGGCGGTGCTGATAAAGTGTACCGAAACACTGATAAAATACAAAAGAAATGTTATTAGGTTTATACAAAGGTAAGTAAATAAAAACCATCCATTGTATTATATGTCACATATGTCACAAGCTTCGGTAGTCTGAGCAAGGTTCTTTGGTAGTTGTAGTTCAACCGACATGTTTCGCTCTGTAGAGCTTCTTCAAGGGTTTTTGGAACTTAACTACACTGTGTTAAAACAAGGATATACAGATGGTTCAAGACAGAAGTACAACATTTGTAGATAAAGAGAATGTATTCATTGAAACAAACAATTGGTACAAGAATCAGGGGAATCATAATTGGTTCAATATATTAGACAAAATCCTCAATAAATTATGCTTAAGCAGGGGAGCAGGGGAGAGAATGAGGGGGGGGGGGGAAAGGAAAGGATTCTTTTGAGAGGGAAAGGGGGGGGGGGGGAGGGGAAAGGAGAGTGGGTGATGGGTTGGAATAGAGAATAATGGTGAAATGACTGGGGGGGGGGGGGGGGGGGGGGGGTTTATTAGGGGAGAGGTTCAGGTTAAAGGGGCAAGGTATTGGCAGGATGGGTGAGGGATAGGTATGGGGAGTGGAGGGAGGGGAAAGAGAGGGGGGGGGGGGGGAAATGGGGGGGGATGGGTGTCACAGGGACCAGGAGAGGGAGGGCAAAACACAGTGAGGGACAACAAAAGGGGGGGGGGGGGGGAAAGGGGAAGAGAGGGGGGAGAGGTAAAGGGAGGGAGGGTTAGGGGCAGAGGTATAGGGAGGTAAAAACAAAACAAAACAAAACGATACATAACAAAGGAACCAGAACACAAAACAACACAAAACAAAACAATACAGAACAAAGAAACCACAACAGAGAGAAGGGGGGGGGGAAAGGGAGAGAGGGGGGGGGGGGAAAGGGGGAGAAGGAGGGGTGTTGGGGATGGGGGTACAGGGGGCTTACCAATACTCACAAACCAGATATTGGAACTACAAAGCCAATGCGTGAGGGATGGTAGACACTTGGGTCAAAAAATGGAGCAGACCCCCAAATCACCAACAGATCCAGATGCTATAGTCATTCCGTCCAGGAACCATAATCTAATAAAGAGGGGCCAATTGTAGTTAGACTGGTGGATAACAATTGTCCAAAAAAAGGGGGTAATATAGTAAAAACAAATTTAATAAGGTCAGGTTCGGTGGATGGGCAATAAATACCTTGTTTTCAAGGATGGGATGGTTCACTTGGTAGTGGTCAGACACACGTGTGCTGATAGGATCGGCTGCAGTATGGTGGAATTACCTTGGAAATTCCAGTAGGGAGATACAAGGAAAGCCTGCATCTATGCCGGCATCAGAGTTCTAAAAAAATAATAAATGAGAAGCGTTCCTTTTACAAAGGGAGAAAGGGGGGGGGGAAGGAGGATAAAATGCCATTTGGTCAATCCCTTTCTGCTAGAGACAAAGGGGTAGTTTGGAGATACCCAAAGATTTGAGTGTCTCACGGATTGGCTAAAGGATAGAAGGTAGGATTTACCTTAGTGGTGCTGCAGGTGCTGGAAACGAGCAAATTGCCAGCTGATAGGCTGGAGGAATCAGTCAGGTGGTGCCCGAGAGAGCAACAATGACAGCCTTCCTTAAATAGATCAGCAGTGAGCCGGCGTCGGCAATGACGTCAGCAAGCTGCGGGGACATGTGACTCGCCGTGTTATGTTGCCTCCTCCCTGTTGACAGTTTGAGCCAATAGGGTATGTAGTGTCGGCGCATGCGCACATCGCGCAGCGTCGTGTAATATAGGTACTAGGATATCCCCACGCTGTAGAGGCGCATAACGCCATCTTGGTTAGGGGAAAAAAGGAGAATAACAATAGAAGGGAAAAGGCAAATCCATTGACTAGCGATGCCCTAAAATAGGAGAATGGAAATGAGGGCCTAGGAATTGTCAAAAAGCAAAGAGGCAGAACAAGGAAAGCGGTCACGTAAAGGGGGACTGCTGTGATAAATCAGGATCTGGTGATTGATCCTGAATTAAGAGGGAGCAGTCCCCTTAGTCCCTATGGTTCAAAAAGGGACCGAATGGGACACAGGCATCTGGAAAGGTGAATATGGGGGCAAGGCCCGGTCAATTCTGTAGAGAAAAAAAGAATATTAAATTAATAATGAATCAATGTATATATTGATAAAGATTGACAAATAAGAAAAACTTATGCCACTATGGGGTAAAGGTACCTAATAAGGGAAGTAAGTATGGGAAAAGGGATTGGGGGAGGGGGGGAAGGGAATGATGCCCCTTTAACCTGAACCTCTCCCCTAATAAACCCCCCCCCCCCCCCCCCCCAGTCATTTCACCATTATTCTCTATTCCAACCCATCACCCACTCTCCTTTCCCCTCCCCCCCCCCCCCCCTTTCCCTCAAAAGAATCCTTTCCTTTCCCCCCCCCCTCATTCTCTCCCCTGCTCCCCTGCTTAAGCATAATTTATTGAGGATTTTGTCTAATATATTGAACCAATTATGATTCCCCTGATTCTTGTACCAATTGTTTGTTTCAATGAATACATTCTCTTTATCTACAAATGTTGTACTTCTGTCTTGAACCATCTGTATATCCTTGTTTTAACACAGTGTAGTTAAGTTCCAAAAACCCTTGAAGAAGCTCTACAGAGCGAAACATGTCGGTTGAACTACAACTACCAAAGAACCTTGCTCAGACTACCGAAGCTTGTGACATATGTGACATATAATACAATGGATGGTTTTTATTTACTTACCTTTGTATAAACCTAATAAAATTTCTTTTGTATTTTATCAGTGTTTCGGTACACTTTATCAGCACCGCCTTATAGTCCCAGGGTCCTCAGGTACCCCCCTTCTCCCCAATTTTTGTTCTTTAATTAATGGACTCTGTAATGGTCTATTCAGGTCAATAACGATAACTGCTCATCTTGCTCTTTTGCAGTTGATGGATTTGATGTCGGGGTGACTACTCCCCTATTTAAGAATCTCGCCCACTGTGCCCCGGAGATAAAGGAGTGTGTGGAGGCCTGCAACTTCATCACCTCCAGCACAAAGGACCAGAATAAAACCAGTGCGGTAAGTCCTGTGCACACCAACAGATGAGATTTATGGAACATTTTACTGGCTTGACACATCAACACATTAAACATGGAATGTGTTATAAGGAAAAATATTAAAATACATTGGAGATTTACTAAATCCAGTGCACACAGAATCTGGTGCAGCTGTACATAGTAACCAATCAGCTTCCAGGTTTTAGCCATGCCAAATCGGCAGCTATTGCCCTTTAATGGCACCGTCCGAACCGGTGCAATGCCACATTTGCAGCACCGATTCCCAAAAGTCGTTTCTGTACTAATTTTGGCGACTTCGGGGTGCGATTTCAATAGGCATCTGTACAGAAACCCACACAGATGTCTCTGAAACCGCCCCCAAAGTCAGGACTCGCACAATTTTTATTACCGCTGTCAGTGTGAACTAGGGCTTATTGTCAAAGCTTAAAGGGGTTGTAAAGGTAAAAATTCCTAAATGGCTTTCTTTACCTTTGTGCTGTCCTCCTTCACGTACCTCATCCTTCCATTTTGCTTTTAAATGTCTTTATTTCTTCTGAGAAATCCTCACTTCCTGTTCTTCTGTCTGTAACTCAACACCGTAATGCAAGGCTTTCTCCATGGTGTGGAGCAGTGTTTTTCAACTCCAGTCCTCAAGGCACACCAACAGGTCAAGTTTTTAGGATTTCCCTCAGATGAAATGGCTGTGGTGATTACTAAGGCAGTGAAACTGATCAAATCACCTGTGCAAAATAATGGAAAGCCTGAAAACATGACCTGTTGGTGTGCCTTGAGGACTGGAGTTAAAAAACACTGGTGTGGAGTGTCGGGCTCGCCCTCCTTTGGACTCTCTACGTTGCAGATAGAGAAAGGAGCTGTGTGTTAGTGGGCCTCCTGACTCTCCCGTAGTCCAAGGGAGGGGGGCGAGCACACCAGGGAGAAAGCCTCACATTACTGTGTGGAGTTACAGACAGAAGAACAATAAGTGAGGATTTCTCAGAATAAGGACATTTAAAAGCAAAATGGAAGGATGAGGTAAGTGAAGGAGGACTGCACTAAGGTAAAGGAAGCTATTTAGGAAAAAAATGTTTACCTTTACAACCCCCTTTAATTGAACAAGCTGAAGTTAGAAGCTGATTGGTTACCATGCACAGCAGCAACAGTTTTGCCTTTAGTTATCCTTTAGCCCACGTTCACAATGGGCCGGTTTGGCATGTGATTTGACATGCCAAATCACGGCTATTGTCGGCAATGGCACCGTCCAAATTGGTGCAACACTTTGCCACGCTACACCAATTCCCAAAAGTAATTCCTGTACTACTTTTGGCAACTTCAGGGGCGATTTGAATAGACATTTGTGCATGAACCTGCACATGAAGGGACTTTAAAATAAGAAAATTATATATCGCACTTTTCCGTAAAAAAAAAAAAGGCTCTGCATATAGCAAAAATACACATAAGCTACATGATATATCTGTGCAGAAGTGCATAAATCACTGAGCACAGCGAGGGACACGAGATCAACAATCCTGGGACTGTTTGATTCACAAGAAATGTCAATGACTCCTCTTTATCATATCAGTGTTTAGAGGTGCGGGAGAGGGGGGGGGGCGGAAGGATCAGAAGCGCGGGGGGGGGGGGGAATGATCAGAGGCGCGGGAGAGGGGGGGACGGAAGGATGAGAGGTGCGGGAGAGGGGTGGGGGGACGGATGGAAGGATCAGAGGCGCGGGAGAGGGGGGGCGGAAGGATCAGAGGCACGGGAGAGGGGGGGGGGGTGGAAGGATGAGAGGTGCAGGGGGGCGGAAGGATCAGAGGCGCGGGAGAGGGGGGACGGAAGGATCAGAGGCGCGGGAGAGGGGTAAGAATCGGAGGCAGGTAAGGATTTATGCTCTTCTGTAGAGGTATATCACCTATGTTCACTATATGCAGATCCTAACCTTTTTTTTTCTCAAAGTATGACATATAATTTTTTTTTTTAGAGTTCCTTTGAATTATTTCCTAAAGAAAATATAAGGTTCAGCTAGGGTTTCCTTTAAGAACCAAATTCCAATCTTATTTTGGTTTGGATGTTGCAGGAAAGTCACAGGGAGAGATTTACTAAAACTGGAGAGTACAAAACCTTGTGCAGTTCTGCACAGAAACCAATCAGCTTCCAGGTTTTTTGTCAAAGCTTACTGATTGGCTATCATGCACAGCTGCACCCGATTTGCACCCTCCAGTTTCACTAAATCAACCCCACAGATTGTTATCTGTCTCCCTATTAGGAACTCGCCTAGCTGTCCCTCCTTGACTCCAAGACAGAACTGAGTGATCACATGACTGCTGATCGTTCAGTTCTCAGTCTTCACTGAACAAATAGCGGTGAGTCATTGTCTCTCTCTTTTGCACCTCTAGCTCTGGGCTGTGGAGGGAGACGGGGCAACTAGCTCAAGCTCTCAGCGATGTGCTGACAGGCTGAGCCAGCTGCTGGTCGGGCATTTGGGTGGATCCTGACATTAAAGTCGGGCTCCCCGAAAAGCCTAGAGTGGCTCTGTGACACTGAAAGCCCGCTGTCAGCTGAATATGGATCACAGGAAAGCTCCACCCATACTTCTCCTTTAGAAAGTAGCAGAGCTGTGATGAGTTTCTTCTCTTCATCTCCAGGAAATGGAAAACTGGGTCATGATCGGGAAAGTTATAGATGTCTTGTGTTTCTGGGGAGCTCTTCCCCTCTTCGTGGTGGGCACCCTCGCCATCTTCTTCATGGGGCACCTCAACAACGCGCCAGACCACCCCTTTAAAGGCGGCGGACGCCAGTTTCCCCTGTGTACAACTTCTAGTTAACCACCCCTACCAGGTATTCTGCTGTGTGGGCGTCGCTGGTAGAACATCGAAGACGGACGTTCTGGACTGTTCCCAAAGACGTCGGTCATACCAATTACCAGTTTTAAAAACTTCAAAGCCAAGAAACATGTTGTTGAAAACCGAACAAAAATATTTTATTGTAAATTATTATTTTAATTTGCAAGAAAAATATCAGCTTAATATTATTCACCGATGGACAACTTCTGACAACCCGGCTGACAGTTTTTCTCCGTTGAGTTGACATTGATGGAGTTTTTTTTCCCGGTGAAGACTCGAAGAACCGCCAAGATTTTCTCAAATGGCCTGACCAAAGCGCGGCAGAGCTACGTTTCCGAATCCAGGTCTGGGTTTGCCAGGATCTAATATGACGGATCTTCGCAGATAGTGTGTGGCGACACGTACCCGTGTACAAGAAGAGATGGACTGCGTGCTATAGAGTCAGTTTTGTATTTCTGAAACTTGAGTTGTCTCTGGAAAAGTGAATAAAATCTTCATTAAAGTAAATGTCTGAGCAAAAAAAAATTATATATTTTACACATAAATCTCTGCAATACATACACCCCCCCCCCCCTCTCCCTGTTTTATCTCTTTAAAGTGCTGCAATTGAAAAAAAAAAAAAAACAGTTGATCCTGGCAGAAATCCAGTGATCTCCTAACTTCATGCGTTCTCTGCTGCACTAAAATTTCCAGCAGTGTTATCAGTCCTGCCCAGGTTTCCTGACAAGTCGCGTCTCATTGAATGCAATGGAACCGTTCTAATAGGAGCGAAGCAAGTCGCTCCGACTTAGAAAGAGGTTCCTGTATGACTTTGGGGGCGGCTCGGGGTGACCTGCATTGACTTCTATGCAGAAGTCGTTTTGCAGGTCGCCTCTGAAGTCGTCCTCGGGACAACTTACAGAGTCGCCCCCAGAGTCGTGCCGCGGCTATGTGAACCGGCTCTGAGAGGGACGGGTGTTCTGTAGTCTCATGGGGGCAAGGCTGTTGCTTCATAGATACAGTAAATGAGCTTTGTCACCCTATGACAGGAAGTATGTTACTGGCAGGTTCACCGGGTGAAAATAAAAGCCTGAAAAAAATTAAAAATAAATAAAAAAAACCCGCAGCCACCACATCTAAGGACTAGTACATTGTCATGCATCAAATATTTGTTGGGTTTAGATAAACTTTAAAGTGGTTGTGAAAGCTGAAGATTATTTACATTCAGGCATGCTATACCTAAGGAAAAAATAAATAAACTGTGTGCTGCTCCTCCCTATATTAACCGTAGCCCCCTTCAGCAAAGTGTACGAGAGCCTTGGCTGTCCTGGGCCCCCCTCTCCTCATTGGCTGAGACAGCAGCAGTATCCACTGGCTCCCACTGCTGTCAATTCACAGCCAGTGAGATAATGAGGAGAGAGCCGGGGAGGGGCCCAGAACCGTGGCTCTATGTGTCTTATGGACTCATTGACCAGGGCTCGGGAGCAATAATGCACAGGTGCCCCAATAGCAAGTGGCTTGCTATTGGGAGCACTAGTCAAGGGGGAGGAGCCAAGAGCGCCAGTGGAGGTCCTGAGAAAAGGAGGATTGGGGCTGCTATCAATCTATCCAATCAGGAACCCGAGACACCGGCTGGAGCTGGTGTGTTTGTCCTGTCGCTAGAAAGACCGGGTTCAGGCAAGTAAAAGGGGGGCTGCTGCAGCACAGGAGGTTTTTCAACTTAATGCATACAATGCTATAAGGTAAAAAACTATGAGGGTTTACAACCCCTTGATGGTACAGTACTGCAAAGTTTTAAAAGGCTGTTTATCTACGTGTGTGTGGGCACATGCGTTTGTGTCTGTGTCCGTGTGTGGGCACATGCGTTTGTGTCTGTGTCCGTGTGTGGGCACATGCGTTTGCGTCCAGGCACATGCGTTTGCGTCCGTGTGTGTGTGTGAGTACATGCGTTGGTTTCCATGTGTACATGCGTGTGTTTTAACCCCCTAAATGCAGCATCACCACACCACATGCAATGCACACAGTTGCAGGGCGGTTGCAGTGCAGCCTCATACATCTGGGGGTATACTTCCAGCTGAGGCCACAGCATGTGTACATCCCCAGCTAATGGGGAAGCAGTTGGGTATGTCCTTGTTTTACATCTGTGCAGCTGCATGCTGCGTTTAGGGCAGCCCATTCATTTCAATGGGCTGCCCTACCCGCAGAAATATAAGGAAACGAAGTCCCAACCCTCTTTTAAAAAATCATGCCTAAAACATCTCTGCGCATTTGTCTGCATGTCGGAAATTAGCATTTTTTTTGCGCATTCGCCGCGACATGCAGTAACCTAAAGCAAGTCTTAGATTGGGGTGCCTCGAAACTGTTTAAGGGCACTTCAACTGGAAAAAGGTTGAGAAACAGGGAGAGAGAAGGCTCAGACCTGTCCTAACTTACTTCAGACTGTCATTGTGAGTTTTGTACTCCATGATGGTGTTTGGTGGCAGGTTGAGGACTCTCCGTAGGGTGTCTCGGATGCGGACTGTACTCAGCTGATCGTTGGCTGTCTTGTTCCAGATAGAGAGGATGTCCTCCTGTGGGGGGGGGGGGGGGTCATATAAAGCAAGTTCTAATCAATCAATACTCCAAGTGCATGGGGAGCATCAGACTGTGAAAAATGATACAGGACATACAAACTTATGCTGGCTATACAATATACGAAAAATCCGCCAAACACATTTTCGAAAAACGGACACTCGGCCGTGAGAGAAAATGCAAGTGCCATCATATAATGACCGATAAATCGTTCAGTGGACATAAATGTATCAATTTTTTGTCAGCCAGCATTAGAATAGTAAATAAATGACATTTGTTATGGGGGACATTATACTGCAATATAAAAGTTATTACTTGCAAAAACAGCATAAGCGTACACTGAGCATCAGAGGCGGCTCTAGGCTTTGTAAGGCCTTAGGCAAATCCGAGACATGAGGCCCCATTCACATCCATAATGAGAAAAATAATTCAAGAGATAAACATTAACTGTACAAATTGCATATATTAAGAGTTTTAAATTATATGAACTATGAATTTAACGGTTATAGAATTTTCTCTAACCAATTCTTTAGGCAAATTAGGTGGCCACGAGGCTCCTTTGGGGGCGAGGCCTAAGGCGACCGCCAAAATTTGACTAATTAGAGAGCCGCCTCTGCTGAGCATTATGTACACGTATAGACCAAATCTGAACAAATAGGTTGTTAAGTGATCACTGACCACCCTAAGACAGTATGTAGCATTCAAGGGCAATTTATTTGCCCCTGAAGAGGGGATGGAGGAATGGGCTGTAGGGGTGCACAGTAAAAACCTACTATGCCTTCTCACCAGTGGGAAGGACAAGTAATGGGGGCCCCGATCTGTTAGGGGTCAAGGGATCACACAGAGGCAGTCCCTGATTTCCTCGTCTCCACGAATCGTCCATCTTTCACCCTCTTCCTTCAAGGTATAGCAGCTCCGGCTCTGTGATTGGCCTATGTGCGGGAGCCGCCAGCCACGACATGATCGCCATTTCTAAAGTGCGCATGCGTCGTAGACATCAGCGCCCGTCTCTTTTGCAAATATCTCCCAAACCGCAGAGGTTTAGGAGATATTTCAAGCACCTACAGGTAAGACTTAATCTAGGCTTACCTGTAGGTAAAGGGTTTATTCCTATCAATCTGGGATAGTGGCAACACCTGAAGGATAACAACTTAATTTTTTGTTATGACTTCTCTGTGGTTCATTACCTATCCTTACCTGTAGGTAAAAGTTGCTGTAAAGGGTTTGCTTGCCATGATAAAATGATCAGTGTGTACACACATATGACCCAAGTCAGTTCTATTTTCTGTCCTTTCTAATAGAAGAGACTAAACCCAACACCTATTGTGTAGCTATAGGTCACAAGGAGATGTTTATACCTGGAATCGAATAGACACAACCACTCCACAGATCTCTTCTCCCACCATGAACTGCTCCCCCACCATAGCCAGGATGATGTTCTCCCAAAACCGAGAGGCCAGACCTTTCCTTAGGCGTATGATCCATTTACCTCCATTTTTATTGGCTTCATCCTGCAAATAGATATAAAAATAAAAAAAAGAACGGTACTGAGAACCCGATGACATGTAAGCAGTTTTCTGATGTACAATGAATTTCCTCTTCCAGAAGTCTAAAAAAATATTTTTTTAAAAGTCAGCAGCTACAAATACTGCAGTTGCTGTTGGATTGTCAGCTTCCATCGGGACTACCCGCACTGGACTTTTTCTTAGTATTGTAGTGTCAATACTACCTGGACTTACCTGGAGCTTCCTTAGCCCTTAAGGGGCCCCATCTTCCCCTTACACGGTCCCTGCTTGGATTGGTTTTTGATGTGCATCTATCACATTTTATCACCATATGTTTATGTTTTACAATATAGCATATATCACCATTTATATTTTGGTGTAGAGATACACTCCCTCCTTTGTGTCGTCTGAGTGTGTCTTTTTAGCGCCACATTTTTTATTTTTTTGCTGTTAAAATAAGCACACTTACCTGTCCTGGGCGCCCGTGATGGCGGCACCCAAAGCTGATCTGTTCCTCGGGTGGAGGCGCAGTGGCAACCTGGTTCCCTACTGTGCATGCACTAGTCGCGCTGCGCGTTCCCAATGGTCCCTGCCGTCTTACGGGACCTGTGTGTCTCCCAGAAGACAGCGGGTGGGGACAGAGGGGGGGCCGGACATGGCGTAGATCACTGCGAAAACCTATACGCAGAAGTGGGAGCAAATACCTGTATTACACAGGTTTCTGCTCCCCCCTCCCCCTGAAAGGTGCCAAAAGTTTCATTTTTGGGTGGAACGAGACTACAATGCCACAACTTACTTTGAACCCTTTCGCTGCCTCAGCTGCTTTTTTTTTTGCTCACATTTAAAAAAAAAATCATCTTGACCTGAAAATTAGTTAGCACCCCCAAAATAATTTATATATTTTCTGAAGACAGGGGTCCCCAACCCCCGGCCGCAAACGGATTTAAAAAAAAGAATGGGTCACTTTTAGTCCTATTACGAGGAATGTAAACATCCCATGTAATAGAAAGAAGCATGACAAGTCCTCTTAAATATGAGATCTGGGATCAAGAAGACCTCACATCTCATATTTAGACTAAAATGCAAAAAAAAAAAAAAATGACAACAAAAAAATGTGCCTTTAAGACGCATGGGCGGAAGTTATGTTTTGACGTCGCTTCCGCCCTGCTATGGAGACAGGTGGGGGCCATCTTGCCTTCACTCGTATCCATGGCAAGCAGCGAGAAGAACCCGATCGCCTCTCCCACCACTGATAACGGTGATCTTGCTGTGAATCCGCCATGGAGACCACCATTATCGTTTACAGGACCGGCCACGGAAAAGATGGATATCTCAGTTGAGGCAGCAGCTGATGCCGTTACCGAGATATTCATCTTTAAAGTGCCGACGTATATGTACGTGAGCCGGTCCTTAAGTGGTTAATGTCACTTTTTAAAAAACAAAAACACTTATTTTACATTTACCAGTTTTTATCTAATCATTTTACATTTTTTTCATCTCTATGGAGGTACAGGGACCAGCAGCCATCAGTGGCATTGCCTTATACCTAGGAGTGTGGACAGCCGCACGTTGCTACTTCTAAAACAGAACGCAGATTATTGATCTCTTGGAGGCCATTCTGAGGACTGTTAAAGGGCCAGTAAACCCTCAAGCATTCTATGAAATACCTCCTGTCATGCAGCAAACCCCCCCCCCCCTTTACTTTCCATAGCCCCATAATTCCACAACGGGAACGAGTACACCAGTTCCGGCCGGTGTCTCATGTCCCAATTGGATAGATTAATAGCAGCGCAGTCATTGGCTCCTGCTGCTGTCAATCAAATCCAATCAAACGGCACCGGGGCCGAGTTCTGCTGTCTGTATCAATAGACGCAGCAGCAGGACACGGGAGCATGCCCGCATGGGTGTCCTGAAGGAGAGCGCTTCTCCGACGGGGCACTTGAGAAGAGGAGGAGCCACCAGCGCTGCTGAGGGACCCCAGAAGAGGAGGATTGGGGCCACCCTGTGCAAAACCAACTGCACAGAGGAGGTAAGCATGATGTTTGTTATTTAAAAAAATAAACACGAGGGTTTAGTAACCCTTTAATCTTTCCAACTGAGAGCATCTAAGTCAGGGGTCTCAAACTGGTGGCCCTCCAGCTGTTGCGAAATTTCAAGTCCCATGAGGCATTGCAAGGCTGACAGTTACAAGCATGACTCCCACAGGCAGAGGGAAGATGGAACTTGTAGTTCCACAACAGCTGGAGGGTCACCAGTTTGAGACCCCTACTAGGTGTTAACACTTCATTCAATAAGCTTCCCCCCCCCGCATGAGACTCTGTGAGTGTTCAGAAGAGACATTTCCTATTGCGCATTACAGCAACTTTTAACATTACAGTCCATCCCTTCGCAAAACAGTCACTTGTTCCACTTACCTCCCACATGGGCTTGATTCCCTCTTTAAAGAGGTGAAAGTCGCTGTATCCGCTCAGGTCTCCGGGACGCACCAGATGGCTGTACACCCTCCAGAACTGCTCCACCTGCAGAAGACACACACATCAGGCTTTTTTGTTCTTCACACAGTGGTCCTGCCATTAACACGCTTCCTGTTCTAAGGGGACAGCACTCACTATATTGTATGCATGGGAAAAACATCATTGACAGCCTAGGCTGCTCTCCGGGTTTGGACTACAAATCTTCATCTTCATTATGTGGAGGGTGAGGGAATTAGCAGTTTATAGAAGATGACTTGGAAGTAAGGTGACATTGTTTGTGCCATCAGTGGAGCTCTCACAGGAAGTGACAAGATGTGGAATTTCTGGATGAACCAATATTTTCCGGACTTGCTAAAAAATGTTTTTGGCATGAAAATAGAAAGTGAATGCAGCCACTGCATCTAGGGACTAGTAGTAAGCTGCAATATTTTATCCTTTTTAAATGTGTAATGCATGTATGTGATGGTAAGAAAGGTGGGCTTTAACGCCCAGTCGCCGCTGTTATGCATCCCCTAGCAGCTTGAGGTTGCGTGAGCAGCACACTCCCTTCACACTGTATGAACTCTCACCAACATCTCCCGGTCACGGCTTCTGATTACATGATGAACAACGGGATGGACTCCTGATTTTGTGACAGCGGTGAGAGCAAATCACAGTGGTCACATGATGCAGAAGCCGCCCACACCACCTCCTGGGCATTAAAGTGGAAGTAAACCCTCCTATCGTGTTCGGCCAAGGAAGCCGCCATTCTTGGCCTCTGTTTAAACTAAAACTGCTGTGATGCTGCACATTACAGCTGCACGATTCTGGCTAAAATGAAATTATACAAAAAAAAAAAATTGGGCTAACTTTACTGTTTAGATTTTTTTATTTATTCATTAAAGTGTAAAAAAAAAAATGCGTTTGAAAGACCACTAAAATATCCAAACAATGAAAAGGGCGGGCCAGTCAGGTTGGAATTCCAAGCAATGAAAGGGGAGGACCAGTCAGAGTGGAAATCCAATCAATGAAAAGGGCGGGCCAGTCAGTCAGTGTTGAAGTCCCAGAAACGAGGCAAGTTCATCATGTAATCACAGTGGGGGTATTTACTAAAGGGAAACCCACTTTGCACTACAAGTGCGCTTGGAAGTGCAGTCACTGTAGATCCGAGGGTGCCATGCAAGGACAATAAAAAAAAATATATATATTTTAGCTTCCACATGGTTGGATAATAAAATCAGAGCTTCCCCTCATTTCAGATCTACCCCTCAGATTTACAGTGACTGCACTTGTAGTGCAAAGTGGATTTGCCTTTTGTGAATAACCCTCATAGTGCCCTCATCACTGAAAACACACTAAACCTTGTAGCAGAGGAAGTATAAGGTAGGTCTTACTGTGGCCACTGTGCCAAATGGACGGATGTTCTCTGCATAGTTCAGAGTGCTTGCCGGCCGGGAAGGAGTCCTGCGGGAATACCAGAAGGTGTAGCGGAACTGGAGAGGGTGCTCACCGAGGGGGATAGCAATCTCCTAAAAAGAAAAAATGATCATCAGGATGGATAACAATACAGAAATATTATTATATACAATAACTAATTACTGGTCTCAATGGGAAGAATAGTGCCCCATCATTGGTGTCAGTGGGAGGAATAATGCACCATCATTCGTATAAGGGGGAGAAATAGTACCCCATCGTTAGTGGGAGAAATAGCGGGCAAGATAATAATCGCATGCAGACTGCCCCAGGTAACGGCCCACAGGAGATGCTGAGACTCCATGATTGAAAGAACTGTAATCCAATCAATAAAAGGGGTGGGCCAGTCAGGATGCACATCCAATCAATGAAAGGGGTGGGCCAGTCAGGATGCACATCCAATCAATGAAAGGGGTGGGCCAGTCAGGATGCACATCCAATCAATGAAAGGGGTGGGCCAGTCAGGATGCACATCCAATCAATGAAAGGGGTGGGCCAGTCAGGATGCACATCCAATCAATGAAAGGGGTGGGCCAGTAAGTTTGGAAAGCCAATCAATAAAAGGAAATGTAGAAATAAATGTTTGGACAGCCGCACTCTGGAAAAACCTCTCGGTTGACTTTTATTGGTAAAAGTTTTCAAACACCACAGCAAAATACAGGGGCATACAGCTGACGCGTTTTAAACACTATTGGTTAGCGCTTACTCATAGCTAACATGTAAAAAAATGCACACAAATTATATAGTATCAAATAGGGTTGTCCCGATACCACTTTTTTAGGACCGAGTACAAGTAACGATACTTTTTTTCAAGTAGTCGCCGATACTGATACTTTTTTTTAAATGTGTCCCCAAATGCAGCCATGTCCCTCCAGCCATGTCCCCCATATATGCAGCCATTTCCCCCCAGCCATGTCCCCCACATATGCAGCCATGTCCCTCCAGCCATGTCCCCCACATATGCAGCCATGTCCCCCACATATGCAGCCATGTCCCTCCAGCCATGTCCCCCACATATGCAGCCATGTCCCTCACATATGCAGCCATGTCCCCGCAGCCATGTCCCTCCAGCCATGTCCCCCACATATGCAGCCATGTCCCTCCAGCCATGTCACTACATACCTTGCCGCCGAAAGCAGCCGCACGGAGAACATCACAGCATTCATTCGAATAGCTGTTTTGCCCGCGCGTATAGACACTCCCCCTTGCTCAGGATTGGACAGATCGCGATCACCCATCCAATCCCGAGCAAGGGGGAGTTTCTATACGCAGCGGGAACACTACAGCTATTCAAATGAAAGCTGTGATGTTCCCGCACGCCGTTTAACCCATGCGGCGGCTTTCGATGCGGTGGCGCGATGCGGCGGCGGGGGGGCGGCAGTATTCTATTTAGGTATCGGGGGTATTTGCGGGAGTACTTTTCCCGCAAATACTCGGTATCGGTATCGGGACAACACTAAAATCAAACAAAAACCATATGATCAACATCAACCAATGATGTGTTGTTCCCAATTGAATGAGAGTCTATCATGTGTATCCGTTGATTGGATACCACTTAAGGGTGTAGACATGCTTTAAACCATTAACCCTTTAAAGCGGAGTTCCACCCTTAAAACCACTTTCTTTCATCCCATCCAGCATACTGGCGTCAGCGCCAGTATGCTGTTTTTTTTTTTTTTTTTTTTTTTTTAATCCATGTACTTACTTTATAATAGATCATTTAATTTCGGGCGCACCGCGGTATGTCTCCGCGCCTTCCGGAAACAGCCGACTAGCGTTCGGCTCTTCTCGGCGCCTACGCACAGACCCAGAAGCTGACTGCGCAGGCGCCGTAAATAGCCGGTCCTAGTTCGGCTTTTTTCGGAGGGCGTGACGCGGCTATATACGGCCCCTGCGCAGTCAGCTTCTGGGTCTGGGTCTGTGCGTAGGCGCCGAGAAGAGCCAAACGCTAGTCGGCTGTTTCCGGAAGGCGTGACGCCTTATAGCGGCGACATACCGCGGTGCGCCCAAAATTAAATGATCTATTATAAAGTAAGTACATGGATTAAAAAAAAAAAAAAACAGCATACCGGCGCTGACGCCAGTATGCTGGATGGGATGAAAGAAAGTGGTTTTAAGGGTGGAACTCCGCTTTAAACAAAAAGCTGTGAACTATAATGTGAAAATGAAGGAGAACATCCTTATGGTACATGTGTAAAAAGTTAATGGATGGGATAGTAAAGAGATAGTAAAGTGAATGGGCTGTGTTGATTATTATAGTAATTTGATATGATTGAGTTAAATTAAATCCAAGTATGCGTGACTGTCAGTTTATGCAGAAAAGATAGGGTGTGCATATGTAGAACTGCAGGTGTGCCCCATCAGGACAGTACGAACACACAACTACTTGGAAAGTGATACTTAAAAAGATCTTTATATGTGTGTTGATTATCCAAATGCTGGAACTGTGAGAAATTTTATATATTGGTATATATTGATTTTATTGCAATCAATAAAAGAGAGAGGGACGTGGCCAGTCAGCCTGGAAAGCCAATCAATGATAGGGACGTGGCCAGCAGGCTGGAAATCCAATCAATGAGAGGGGTGGGCCAGTCAGCCTGGAAATCCAATCACTGAGAGGGACGTGGCCAGCAGGCTGGAAATCCAATCAATGAGAGGGGCGGGCCAGTCAGCCTGGAAAGCCAATCAATGAGAGGGGCGGGCCAGTCAGCCTGGAAATCCAATCACTGAGAGGGACGTGGCCAGCAAGCTGGAAATCCAATCAATGAAAGTGGCGGGCCAGTCAGCCTGGAAAGCCAATCAATGAGAGGGGCGGGCCAGTCAGCCTGGAAAGCCAATCAATGAGAGGGGCGGGCCAGTCAGCCTGGAAATCCAATCAATGAGAGGGGCGGGCCAGTCAGGCTGGAAATCCAATCAATGAGAGGGGCGGGCCAGTCAGCCTGGAAAGCCAATCAATGAGAGGGACGGCCAGTCAGGCTGGAAATACAATCAAAGAGAGGGGCGGGCCAGTCAGCCAATCAATGATTGGCTTTCCAGCCTGACAGGCCACATCCCTATCATTGATTGGCTTTCCAGGCTGACTGGCCCGCCCCTCTCATTGATTGGATTTCCAGCCTGACTGGCCCGTCCCTCTCAGTGATTGGCTTTCCAGCCCGACAGGCCACATCCCTATCATTGATTGGCTTTCCAGGCTGACTGGCCCGCCCCTCTCATTGATTGGATTTCCAGCCTGACTGGCCCGTCCCTCTCAGTGATTGGCTTTCCAGCCTGACTGGCCACATCCCTATCACTGAGCGGAGCGGGCCAGTCAGGCGGGAAATCCAATCAATGAGAGGGGCGGGCCAGTCAGGCTGGAAATCCAATCACTGAGAGTGGCGTGGCCAGCAGGCTGGAAATCCAATCACTGAGAGGGGCGTGGCCAGCAGGCTGGAAATCCAATCACTGAGAGGGGCGTGGCCAGCAGGCTGGAAATCCAATCACTGAGAGGGGCGTGGCCAGCAGGCTGGAAATCCAATCACTGAGAGGGACATGGCCAGCAGGCTGGAAAGCCAATCAATGAAAGAGGCGGGCTATTCAGGCTGGGAAAGGTAGTTGTGTGACGGGGTCAGTGGGCCATACAATGGACATGCGTGGGTAAGCGGCAATATGCGCTCAGCCACCTGCAGTGTAAATGAGAGTCTTTCTATTTTCAGTCTGTGTCCCCACTGACTTCCTGCTGGCACAGGAAGTGACATGAAATCTCTCCACTGGGGACACAGAAAACAAAAAACAGCACAGGGATGGGTTAGACCCTCGGCCATGTTATCACTGCCGTGTCTCCTGCCCTGGTGTCACAGGAAGGGAGGTGAAATCTATCCAAGGGGGTCACCATCAGCAGAACTGTCCTGTCACAGGGCTGGAGGTGGGTTTATATACAGAAGCCCTTGTCTGTACACTGACTCCAGGGTGTCCTCCCTTTATATTAATGCTCAGTGGCGCCCTCCTCAGACGCTCGGACCAGTCTACACCCCAAATACCCCGCCATGTTTAATCCTACACACGGTGCGCATGGCAACAGCAACTTCCGGCGCGCTGACATGACGTCATACGTCTCACCGGAAGTACCCCTCAAACAGCCGGTTTGTACCTTTGACTTGATCTCCTCCTCGCCCTCCCGAGCATTAACGTCGTCACTCCCCGACAGCCCCATGAGCGCTGCTATGAGCTACCGCCTCCCGGCGACTCTTCCGCCTTCTCCGCTCGCCGCGGTGCGCCCGAAACCGGACAGCGCGCTGGATTCACGCGTCTTCCACTGGGCGGGACCGACTGTAAGCGGAAGAGGAGGGGCCATCGCAAGAGGGGGGCGGAAGCTTAGCAGGGAGAGAGAGAGAGATTAAACACGTGACCACTTTGAGAGAGGGGGCGTGGTCTATCGTAAAGTGACATCAAAATAACATATGATGATAATAGCAATTAAAAAGTAATTATTTGATTTTCTGGATATAATAAATGTAATATATTGAAACTGCAAATAAGCTAATATTCTGTATTAAAAAATATATAATGAGAATAGATAAAATAATAAAAATGAGTAATTATTTTAATGAATAAATATATATATTTAATATTTTGACCTTGTAAAAAAAAAAAAATCAGTTTTAATAAATAATATAAAGCCCCAGTTAAAAAAAAATCAGCTCTGGCTAAAAAAAAACTCAGTTTTCCATGTTGGCTGAAAAGCTCTCTTTCTCTCCAGCACTGTGCAGTGCAGTAATACTATTCTGCCACTAGGTGTCCTCGGTCTTCTAGATTGGCTGAAGGAGCTCTCTTTTTGACCTGCACAGTGCTGTGCAGTACACCTATTCTGCCACTAGGTGTCCTCAGTTTTCCATGTTGGCTGAAGAGCTCTCTTTTTGACATCACTGTGCTATGCAGTAATCCTATTCTGCCACTAGGTGTCCTCGGTCTTCCAGAATGGCTAAACAGCTCACCTTCTCACCAGCACTGTGCTGTGCAGTAATCCTATTCTCAAACCAATCAGAAGTATGCGCTTTTTCGAAACAGCTGAGACTGGACCTCACGGCACCTGCCAGTCAAACCTTTGACATCAACATGGCTGACGCGTTTCTGGAGCGTACCCCTTTCCTCAAAGCCTAGGTGGTCCGTGGTTTTTTATCTTGTATAAATAAACTTTTAAGTAGTAATGCACAAGGTCGGTGCGCCCTCCTTTCTTTTCTTTTTTTTGTAGTTCTTTGAACACCCTTGGTCCTGTGGAGGGCTGCAAGACTTCAGACTTTGCTATAAGACTATACTGACATACCCAGTTTGGCGATACACCAGAGCGAGGGAGAATTTTTTTGTGTAATCCTATTCTGCCACTAGGTGTCCTCAGTTTTCCATGTTGGCTAAAGAGCTCTCTTCCTGACAGTGCAGTAATCCTATTCTGCCACTAGGTGTCCTCGGTCTTCCAGATTGGCTAAAGAGCTGACCTTCTCACCAGCACTGCAGTAATCCTATTCTGCCACTAGGTGTCCTCGGTCTTCCAGATTGGCTAAAGAGCTGACCTTCTCACCAGCACTACAGTAATCCTATTCTGCCACTAGGTGTCCTCGGTCTTCCAGATTGGCTAAAGAGCTGACCTTCTCACCAGCACTACAGTAATCCTATTCTGCCACTAGGTGTCCTCGGTCTTCCAGATTGGCTAAAGAGCTGACCTTCTCACCAGCACTGCAGTAATCCTATTCTGCCACTAGGTGTCCTCGGTCTTCCAGATTGGCTAAAGAAGCTCTCTTTCGGACCAGCACTGTGCTATGCAGTAATCCTATTCTGTCACTAGGTGTCCTCGGTCTCCCAGATTGGCTGAAGAGCTCACCTTCTCACCAGCACTGTGCAGTAATCCTATTCTGCCACTAGGTGTCCTCAGTTTTCCAGGTCGGCTGAAGAGCTCCCTTTCTCACCAACACTGTGCAGTGCAGTAACCCTATTCTGCCACGAGGTGTCCTCAGTCTTCCAGGTTAAATGTCCCCCCCCCCCTCCTCTCCCTGTGTCTGAAGGGTGCAGGGTGTCATAGACACGCCCCCACCCTGTACGCGCGTACTGCAATGCACTGCACTCATAGATCAGCATTTACATCCTCGCGCATCACTCAGCGCCTCCTGCTGGAGGTCCAGAGAGAACCCTATGCATCACATTACCGGCCTGAAGATATCTGCAAACAATAAGATATGTAATTAATAAAAAGTAAAAAAGAAACATACATTTATCATAGAGGAAGTGGGAGATAAAGGAGGACCTGTGACTTGTGGAAGAGTCTGCAGGAGCTGGCTTGTTGCCCCCACAATGCACCGATGTGCAATGCTCTGCAGTCATAATACTTTTTTTTTTTCTTTTTATCAATGTTTTTTTTTTTTCCTTCAAAAGCTGAACTGTGACTTTATTTGAGACTTAGTCCGCATTTGTGTTCAGCGTATTGGTAAACCCAGAGGCGGCTCTAGACTTTGTGAGGCCTTAGGCAAAACTTAGACCTGAGGCCCCACTCACGCCCATAATGGGAAAAATATTATAAAAACTGAAAAAAAAACATCAATTGCAGCCTCACTGTGCCCATCAAACACAGCCAATGTGCCCCATAAAATGCAGCCACTGTGCCCATCAAAGACAGCCACTGTGCCCATCAATTGCAGCCACCGTGCCCATCAAACGCAGCCAGTGTGCCCATCAATTGCAGTCACCGTGTCTATCAAACACAGCCACTGTGCCCATCAAACGCAGCCACCGTGCCCATCAAACGCAGCCACCGTGCCCATCAAACGCAGCCACCGTGCCCATCAAACGCAGCCACCGTGCCCATCAAACGCAGCCACTGTGCCATCAAATGCTGCTACTGTGCCCATCAATCGCAGGCACTGTGCCAAACTCAGCCACTGTGCCCACCAATTGCAGCCACTGTGCCCATCAAATGCAGCCACCGTGCCATCAAACACAGCCACCGTGCCATCAAACACAGCCACCGTGCCATCAATTGCAGTCATATTCATATATATATATATATATGTTTGTGCCCATCAAACACATCCACTGTGCCCATCATTTGCAGCCCCTGTGCCATCAAACGCAGCTACTGTGCCCATCAATTGCAGCCACCGTGCCCATCAAACACAGCCACTGTGCCATCAAATGCTGCTACTGTGCCCATCAATGGCAGGCACTGTGCCAAACTCAGCCACTGTGCCCACCAATTGCAGCCACTGTGCCCATCAAATGCAGCCACCGTGCCATCAAACACAGCCACCGTGCCATCAATTGCAGTCACCGTGTCTATCAAACACAGCCACTGTGCCCATCAATTGCAGTCACCGTGTCTATCAAACGCAGCCACCATGCCCATCAAACACAGCCACTGTGCCCATCAAACACAGCCACTGTGCCCATCAATTGCAGTCACCGTGTCTATCAAACACAGCCACTGTGCCCATACATTGCAGCCACCGTGCCCATCAAACGCAGCCACCATGCCCATCAAACGCAGCCACCGTGCCCATTAAACGCAGCCACCGTGCCCATCAAATGCTGCCACTGTGCCCATCAATTGCAGCCACCGTGCCCATCAAATGCTGCCACTGTGCCCATCAATTGCAGCCACCGTGCCCATCAAACACAGCCACTGTGCCCATCAAACACAGCCACTGTGCCCATCAATTGCAGTCATTGTGTCTATCAAACACAGCCACTGTGCCCATCAAACGCAGCCACCGTGCCCATCAAACACAGCAACCGTGCCCATCAAACACAGCAACTGTGCTCATCAAACACAGCAACCGTGCCCATCAAACACAGCAACCGTGCCCATCAAACGCAGCCACCCTACCCATCAAACGCAGCCACCCTACCCATCAAATGCAACCACCGTGCCCATTAAATGCTGCCACCGTGCCCATCAAAAGTTGCCACTGTGACAAGGTACAGACAATGATGATGAGACCAATTGAAATTATTTATTTGAGAAAAGAAGCACTTGTCATGAATGAAGAAACAAACTCCTCCAACAGAATTCATAATAGCCCATGCAGATTTTTTTTTTCATATTCATATATATATATATATATATGTTTGTGCCCATCAAACACATCCACTGTGCCCATCAATTGCAGCCCCTGTGCCATCAAACGCAGCTACTGTGCCCATCAATTGCAGCCACCGTGCCCATCAAACACAGCCACTGTGCCATCAAATGCTGCTACTGTGCCCATCAATCGCAGGCACTGTGCCAAACTCAGCCACTGTGCCCACCAATTGCAGCCACTGTGCCCATCAAACACAGCCACCGTGCCATCAAACACAGCCACCGTGCCATCAAACGCTGCCACTGTACCCATCAAAAGTTGAAAGAATTCATAATAGCCCATGCAGATTTTTTTTCCATAAATATCTATATATCTATATATAGATATATATATCTATATATCTATATATAGATAATATAGTTTTATATAAAAGACCACCTTCTGCTTCTCACCTTGGTGACTTGGTCCTCCCCCACGACTAAAGGCAGCAGGACTCTGAGGAAGAAGCAATTCTAACTCTCCCGCCCTGAGCGCTCTCTCTGAGTTTGCCCTGCAGTGCAATCTGGGAGTTGTAGTCTCTCTGCAAAACACAGGCACCAGACGGCCAAGTTGAAGTCTGTGTGCCTGTGAACTACAACTCCCGGCATGCACTGGGGCCACCATCGCCGACTTTAGGTGGAGCCTGGGAGCCAGGCAGCCTGCTATTGGACGCAGGCAGCCTGAGCCTGCCCACCATCCACCCCAGGAATGATAGCAATGCCCGCCTCGTCTGCCACCGCGGATCGCAGCGGTGGCTCAGCTGCCTCAGTCTACGGCTATGTGCAAGTACCGCGCGCCCGCTCGCCCCGCCGCTTGCGAGTCCCTGTCTGTCCCGCACTCACTGGCACTGTGCACAACAATATGACACTCACAACACCTTAAAGGCAAATTAGGCGATGGCGAGGCCCTTTCTTTGGGCGAGGCCTAAGGCAATCGCCTAATTTGCCTAATTAGAGAGCCGCCTCTGGGTAAACCCATACGCTGGAAGAGAAGGGGCTGTCAATCACAACCATACCCTCCTTCCTTCCCCACTTTATTGTGTACCCCCTTCTACATACCTCCCAACTTTCTGAGACGGGAATGAGAGATGCATATTAGCAAAAGTATGCAGGCAGAGGACCCACCCCTTCCCACGCCCCCTTAAAGGAGGATTATTTAAAAAAAATGGATTAGTTAAACCCACAAGTTCTTTTTAAACCACTACTATTCATCTATATTGGCCTTTAAAAATTGGATGAAAGGTTAAGCGCTGGGAAACACTTTTAAAAAGTTAAGTGCATTTTATATACAACTATATAGATCAGACCAAAATGAGGGACACATGGGGAGGAAAGAGGAACAGAGGGACTTTCTTTCAAATCAGGGACAGTCCCTCAAAATCAGGGACAGTTGGGGAGCTTTGCCCTCTATGGCTGATCTGACCCCCTTACATCACTACAGGACACAGCTGTGCAGGGGCGGACTGACAACTCATGGGGCCCCCAGGCGATGGAAGATTATGGGGCCCCCAGGCTTACAGATGGCCACCAAGCCAGGTGGCAGTACAGAGACGGGGCAGCTAAAATCTCAGGATTTTCACATCAAAAGCATGTAGGTTTTGGACATATCAGGGACAGATGTAAAAAAAACAAAGATTTTTACATACTGTCCCTGGTTTTAATGAGCCTAGCAACCCTGATGGGGCCCCCTAGTGGCATGGGGCCCTCGGGCAGTGCCCGAGTTCCTCAATGGTCAGTCCGCCCCTGCAGCTGTGACATAGGACGGAGGAGCCACAGCATAGCAGGATGCCACTTTCTCTTAGCCCAGGTTGTCAGGACCCACCCCCTAGGAGCCTGTACGTGCTGTACCCCGAACCACCTATGCTCTGCAGCACGGAGGGCAGTCTATCAGTGGAAAAAGGAGAATCCTACTCATCGCATGACCAGCCAGAACATTGAGAAGGACTTTAACGTGTACCTCACTGTGTAATTCCAGTTCATAGTGTAGCGCCACCTTACTTTCAGTACAGGCACTACGCTAGAGTTAGTGGGTGAATGGGAGAGTTATTTGGCTCCCATTCATAATTTGTCAAATTTCAGGCTGCTGTCTTCCAGAACTATCCTGTGGGTCAGACTGCGTTCCAGGGATGTGATCCCATCCCTGGGCGGCAGGTGACGCTAGAGGGGTTCTGGCAAAGCCACTTTTCCCCAGCAGCCAATTAGAGGAGTTGGACCTCGCAGGGCATGCTGGGGAGGGGTATATTTGTGACGGACGCCATGATTCGGGGTGGTGTGGGCTCTCTTCTTCGCGGGGTCCGGGCTCGGGGTGCAGCATCCACCTTCAGGGTGCGCGCATCCAGGGACCCCGGCTGGAATCGCATGCTGCGTGAAGTTCCATCCTGATGTTGAGAGGGACCCCGGTGACTTACTGGGTCCCCAACTTTATTGAGAGGATCCTAAGCTGAGGGCTGAACGGTGGGGACTCGGCTCAGGGAGAACCCAAAAGCAGGTTGTCCAGGAGACTGGAACGAACCATCGGGGATCCAGTCACCAAGGCCTTGACAGGTACATGGCAGCTGTCAACCAGTGACCCTTCATTGCATTACTGGGAGGATTGGCTCAATCCATCTTGTTCCTTTGAGTACTGAAGTACTAGGCCTGTGGCAGAGGCCCGAGCCAGGCCTGTGGCAGAGGTCTGTTGCTCCCAGCAACCTAAAGTGACATTTCGACTGCCAGGCTTGTGGCAGAAGTCTGTCCGGAGGCACTTCACCCACTCTGGCTAGAGTGGCGACGTTTGGTACATTACTATTGAAAGCAGGCTTGCTTTCATCATCATCCAGGGCCTGATACTGCACTTCTTCTGCTTCATCAACCTTTCCTATCCTACTACATGTTGATGTTGGCCGTGTTGTGCCTTGGAATAAAGCATTTAAAAAACCCAACGAATGACTGGACATTCGGTCACTACTACTCACTGATACTACCCCTAGACATACTTAAGACCCTACATACCCTAGACTTAACTTAATACGCCGGTGCCAAAAACAACCAGCGGCTCCTGAATGGGGTAGCGCTACAATAGAATACAGGCCTCACCATGTAAAAATCACTGTATGGTAGTACTGGAAATAACGTATCTGTAAAGAAGAAAGTCAGATACCTAACTTACTATTTTCTTGGTTTGAGTGGGTTACAACTGGTTACAACTTCTGCCAGGTTATCATTGCTCTCCCTGGGTCTCCGTTTGTGAGATTTCACCTCACTTCCTGTTTTGTTGACCGTGTTTTTATCAGACAGGAAGTGAGAGGAACGATCAAACAGTACCACATGCGATCTTATGTTTTTACAAGACTGGCACTGAATAGATGGGAACATTGTGGAATCCTTCTACTATTCATTAGCAACCCGGCACCCAGGGCAGCATTTCTGGCATCATCATTCCTTGGGGTGCCAGTATATATGTGGGTCTCCCCATGGTGTCAGTCATTGGCAAAGAGTGATGTGTCCAAGAATTCTCCTACAAACCACTAGTGACTTCATCAATGGAACTTCAGTGAGAAAGAAGGAGCGCTGGCACTTAATAGGGATTTTTCGTACTACATGCCACGCGAATGGCATAAACCCCTGAATCAGAGCCACCTTGAGCAGTCTTTTCTGGGGTACCAGAGAACCAGACAAAAGCAACCCTGCAATGGTCACATAAAGCCACAGATAGCCTTATTCAACCACCAGACTTCCTGAACTTCTTGTTTGATGTGCAGCTTATTTGGTTCTACACCACGTTATTAGTTGTATCTTCTATATCAGCCTGTAGGCAGATGCAGTCTGTTTTATCTACTGCAGGTGGCACTCAACAGCAGTGCAGAGTGAGGGGAGTCAGGAGGAACATGGTTGCTCTATGGTTTCCTGGGTCACTGGGACAGCGATCCGGTTGGATGCTGACAGCCCATGTGGCTCTGGTGGCCATCTTGGGTCAGGCAGAGTCTATTTTAGACCCTGGGTTTGGTGTGCATTTTTTAGCACGTGGATAATGTAGGGACAGGTCACCCACCTGTCAGGGGCAGCATTAGTGGCAGGAAAATGTTCTGGACAAGCAGGTAAAGCTTAGGGTTCCACCACTCTTCTTCGAGAACTTCTTACTTGGGCTCGGACCAGCCAGGCCGCATTCCGCCCCTCATAACAGAGGCTGTCCGCTCATTTTGAGACCTGCCCTGCTGCACGCTGATGTCATCCATGAGTGTTCCCGGATAGGCTGACTTCCACCGGGATGGTTGTGAACTGTTTTACTTTGACTTCAATACAATTTCCTTCAATCAGATTTGGACCGAGTAAGTGTTTTTTTTTCACCGCACCGACCCACAAGCCCAATACCAGTGATGGTGAACCTTGGCACCCCAGATGTTTTGTAACTTCATTTCCCATGATGCTCATCTACACTGCAGAGTGCATGAGCATCATGGGAAATGTAATTCCGAAACATCTGGGGTGCCAAGGTTCGCCATCACTGCCCTATACGTTGTTATTTGTTCCATCTCATACTTAACAATGTCATGTGTTCCTCTAATGTTCACCAAGCTTTCTCTCTGGGTATTGGGTCTGAACATCTGTCCCAACTACCTTTTGTTTGGATCCACCGTTCTGAGAGCAGGCAATGGTTGGAAATTTCAAATGTGGATTCATTTGTTCTCTTTTTGGGTATATGTGTTCTGATGTTAATAAAAGTGGTTAGGCACTGCTGAGATTCGAACTCAGGATCTCCTGTTTACTAGACAGGCGCTTTAACCAACTAAGCCACAGCACCACATGTGTGGTAAGGATTGCATGTATGTAAATACTAGGGTTGCACCGATACTTATACAGTGGAACCTTGGATTACGAGCATAATCCGTTCCAGGAGAATGCTTGTAATCCAAAGTACTTGCATATCAAAGCGAGTTTCCCCATAGAAGTCAATGGAAATGACAATAATTTGTTCCGTATTGACTTCTATGACATGCAATACTGCATGTGTGCAGAGGTGGGGGGGCACTGGAGAGCCTCAGAAATACTCTGGCCAGCTCAGCTGAACTCATAGACCCCCGGAAAGGCATGGCAACTGAGTATTTCTGAGTTTTTCCGAGTATTTCCGCACACCGCTGTGGCTTGAATGCTGCTCCGAATCAGGATTTAAAAAAAATAAAATGCTCATATTGCAAAATGCTCATTAACTGCATTACTCGCAATCCGAGGTTTCAGTGTATTGGTAATCTGTATGAGCATTGCAGCTTCACTTCCCTGTTCCCTACTGCACATGCGCGAGTCGCGCTGCGCGTCCCCGCTGTGTTCTGGGAGCTGTGTGTCTTCAAGAAGCCAGCGCGGGTACAGAGTAGGCGCCGGACATGGCGTAGATCACAGAGGTGTATTAGACCGCTATCTGCTCCCTCCTGGAAGGAAGCCTAGGCCTGCAGAAGGCCACAAAGCTGCGGCCTCAATTACCAGCCAACCCGCGCCGGCCGGTAATTGAGGCTGCGGCTTTGCGGCCTTCTGCAGGCCTAAGCTTCCTTCTGTGAAGGCAGCAAAGCCACGGTCTCAATTACCGGCGATCACGTGGCGCGATCGCGGTGGGGCCCGTGCCGGCCAGTAATTGAGGCCGCAGCTATGCGGCCTTCTGCAGGCCTAAGCTTCCCCGGGCGCCAGGTCACAATTTTTCAGGGCTGGTGCAAGGATTTTTGGCAAAGCCTCATTTTGACGCCCCCCCATTCGCTCCACCCCTCACTGAGATTTTTGCGGTGCCTCTTCACCTATACTTCAGCCATGGTCCACATGCCTGCACCTAAGCCCCTGGACCCAGCCCAAAGACAACTAGAGGATGGCACCGGCTCACTTCCTCATGCCAGCTGTAGTCCACAGGATAGAGCAGTATACAAGAGAGGCTAACTGTGTAACTGCCTGTCTGTACAAGCAGACAGATACACTGACAATACTTCACAGGTTCCTACTAAAACAATAATAAATGCACATTTTTTGACCTGCAAAAAGATCTGCATTTATTTATTTTACAAAAGCCCCCCCACACACACACCCCAGTTCCCTCTCTGTACCCCCGCACACACACACACCAGTTTCCTCTCTGTACCCCCACACACACACACACACACCAGTTCCCTCTCTGTACCCCAACACATCTTACTCCCCCACACACCAGTTCCCCCTCTGCCCCTGCACACACACACCAGTTCCCTCTCTGTACCCCCACACATCCCCCCCCCCACACACACACACACACAAGAGTTTCCCCTCTGTACTAGGGTGCCCACATGTCCCGCAATTGACATGTCGGTCCCAGGTCCCTGGCACCTTCAATCCGGGACAATACAGTGTCCCGGAATGAAATAGAGGACACAGCCACACCCTACTAACTAATAACTACATTTCCGGAACTGGTTGCTAGGGTCAACGCTGCCTGGCATCTTGCAACCAATTTACTCTCAGACGGTGAGACCGGGAGCTTGGCCTGTGCCTAGAGCAGCACTGCTGGCCCCACCCACCTCGGCACCTCCTCCTTCTCCGGCACCCAGTGGCAAGCAACAGGGACTGGTGTGATCTTCACTCTCTCCAGATAGTGACTCCACTCCTTTCCTTCTACGCACGTTGCTCATGCAGAGGGAGTGACAGCAGCACTGCATCTGGTGGCAGGCTATGGGTGGCAAGCGGCACTGCATCTGGTGGCAAGTGGCACATTCACCTCACAAATAACCTGCCGTGAAATTCCCCATCAACCCGAGACTACATTTCCCCCCGCCCCCTCATCTTTTTTGGGGGAAGGTGAGAGAGGGGGTGTGTCCCTGAATGGCAGTTTGGAAATGTGGTCATCCTATTAATTGGCTGTACAATGTGATTACTTTTACAGCTTGCCCCCCGCCTAACTTAGATTTACACTTGCAGTGCTGCCACTCTTCGCTGGATCACGTACCTCGTACGTGATCTGCATGCACCGGGCAGGGGGTGTGATTTGTTAAAGCACAAGTTCATCAGCAGGTTCCAGCCAGTGATAGACCGCCGGGACCTGCTGATCAGCTCAGTGTTTCAAAAACAGAGCTCTGTGATTATAAACAATACAGAGCTCTGTTCCTTGCTGTTTTTTATTCCCTGCTAAGCAGGGCAAACAAAATCCTTAGTAAAAGCAGCAAACTGTACATTATATATAGTTAGATACACAACTATGCCTTTGATCGCCCCTAGATGTTAACCCCTTTCCAGCCAGTGTCATTCATTAGTACAGTGACAGTGTATAGTATTAGCACTGATTACTGTATCAGTGTCACTATTGATGTCAGTTAGTGTACCCCCCAGCCAGCGTCAGCTAGTGTCAGATTAGTTGCTATAAGTTACTGATCACCGCCATTACTAATAAAATAAATATGGTATATACTGGAATTTTAATTTTGTTTGTAGTAGGGATGTCCCGATACCACTTTTTTAGGACCGAGTACAAGTACCGATACTTTTTTTTTAAGTATTCGCCAATACCGAATACCGATACTTTTTTTAAATGTGTCCCAAAATGCAGCCATGTCCCCCACATATTGCAGCCATGTCCCCCACATATGCAGCCATTTCCCCCCAGCCATGTCCCCCACATATGAAGCCATTTCCCCCCAGCCATGTCCCCCACATATGCAGCCATGTCCCTCCAGCCATGTCCCCCACATATGCAGCCATGTCCCTCCAGCCATGTCCCCCACATATGCAGCCATTTCCCCCCAGCCATGTCCCCCACATATGCAGCCATGTCCCTCTAGCCATGTCCCCCCAGCCATGTCCCCCACATATGCAGCCATTTCTCCCCCAGCCATGTCCCCCACATATGCAGTCATTTCCCCCCAGCCATGTCCCCCACATATGCAGCCATGTCCCTCCAGCCATGCCCCCCACATATGCAGCCATTTCCCCCCAGCCATGTCCCCCACATATGCAGCCATGTCCCTCCAGCCAGGTGCCTCTATCCATGTCCCCCACATATGCAGCCATTTCCCCCCAGCCATGTCCCCCACATATGCAGCCATTTCCCCCCAGCCATGTCCCCCACATATGCAGCCATGTCCCTCCAGCCATGTCCCCCACATATGCAGCCATTTCCCCCCAGCCATGCCCCCCACATATGCAGCCATGTCCCTCCAGCCATGTCCCCCATACCTAGCCACTGAAAGCCGCCGCCGCCGCACGGAGAACATCACAGCATTAATTTGAATAGCTGTTTTGCCCGCGTGTATAGACACTCACCCTTGCTCAGGGTTGGACAGATCACGATCACCCATCCAATCCCGAGCAAAGGGGAGTTTCTATATGCAGCGGGAACACTACAGCTATTCAAATGAAAGCTGTGATGTTCCCGCACGCTGTTTAACCCATGCGGCGGCGGCGGCTTTCGATGCGGACGGCTTTCGATGCGGCAGCATCGGCGGGGGGGGAAAGTATTCTATTTAGGTATCGGGGGTATTTGCGGGAGTACATGTACACGTCACCGACACGTCAGCACGCTGTCTGCCAGTTTGGGAGTTAACCACAAGGGGGCGCTGAAGGGGTTATGTATGACCTAATATGTGTTTCTAACTACAGGGGCTGTAGGTGTGACGTCATCAATTGTGTATCCCTATAAAAGTGATCACACGATCGATGACGCCGCCACAGTGAAGAACGGGGAAGCCGTGTTTACACACAGCTTTCCCCGTTCTTCAGTTTCGGGGACCGATTGCAGGACGCCAGCGGCGATCAATACCACGGGTCCTGCGGTCCTGGTCACGGAGCTTCGGACCCACGGCTGGGCACTAGCAGAGGACGTACCTGTACGTGCATGTGCCCAGCCGTGCCATTCTGCCGACATAAATGTGCAGGAGGCGGTCCTCAAGCGGTTAAAGAGGAAGTAAACCCTCTAGAAAAGTTCCTAAAAAAAAAAAACTGCAAGAGAAAGGCATAATGAGCTAGTATGCACACTAGCTCATTATTAATGACTTACCTGAGATCGAAGTGTATCGCCGCTCCGGCGCTGTGACTGGCTGGAGCGGCGATGACATCACTCCCTCACATGCACGCGGGAACGGCTGATTCCCGGCAGATCCCATTCAAGACCTGCCACGCTCGGTGCACCTATGCCGTTGTCTAGACATCAGTGCATTCTTTTTGGCAAATATCTCCTAAACCTGGCTGTCAGGAATTCCCGTCGGAAAATCCGATCGTGTGTACGATAGGGTGACCAGACATCCCCAGTTTCAGGGGACAGTCCCCTGATTGAGGACACTGTCCCCGGACCAAGTCTGTCCCTGGTTTTGTCCCCAGATTGGATTTAATAGGGGGCGGGGCAATTTCAAAGACAGTCAGTGCAGAATTAAAATAAAAAAATTAGAATTACACCCCCGCTCCGCCGTGCCTACTAGCATAGGGGGGTTGTATTTTTCCCATTATCTGTGCCCCTTTCTGATGATCATGTGCTGGTCGGCGCGGAGGGAATATTTCTTCAGTTTCGGGCGCATGCCCATTTAGCTTCGCTCACATGTTCTTCTGCCTTGGCCCAAATCTTGGCCAGCCACCTTCTTATCTCCTTGCCTTCCCTGGTGGAGTGATCTTCCTCCGCTCCCCACCCAGTAGTAGCCGGGGCACAAAGAGTGAGGCGGCGTACACACGTACGAGAACCTCGGCGGGCGGAACACATCGTTTCCACTAGGGTTGCCACCTTTCCTTTATGTCAAATCCGAACACTTTAGCGGCTCACAGCAATTTTTTTATAGTATAAAGTATACATATATTTGACAATAAAATAAAAATTGTAATCATATAAAGTTAATAACAAGGATCCCTCTTTACATTCGAGTCCACAGATTTCCCCTTTTGCATCTGAACTTGCAGAGTTCCCCTTTCACTGTAAGGGGGGACTCTGATGTAAGAAAAACTCTGGGGACTCTTACATAAGGGATGCTTTTGGAACCCTGATTTAAGGGGGAACACTGAGAACTCTGATGTACGGATGAAAACTCTGATGTAAGGGGAAACACTGTGGCCTCTGATGTAAAGGGGAACTCTGAGAAGCCTGATTTGCATTAGTGTACTTACTCAGAGGCAGGAGAGAGAAGGGGGAGACTTCAGTTCCAGACAGGGATGGATGGTGAGCTCGCCTCTTATCCAGATGTATCTCAGGCTGCTGGACTTCAAATTTCAGCCCCAACTTCCCTTTTCTGAGGCACAGCGCCAGGGATTGGAGTGTGGGCAGACACAGAGGGGGAGGGGTGTTTGGGTGGGGTTTAGTGATGGCTTTGGGACCAGGATGGTGTAACAGACACTCTCAACTTAGACAACTACAGCCAGTAACCCTGCTGGGAAGCCATAGTCCAGTCTAAATAATGTGTCCGGGTTTCAAGCAGTCTAAAACCTGGATGCATGATTCCAAACCCGAACTGTTTGGGTGAATCCTGGACAGGTGGCAACCCTAGTTTCCACCCGTCGAGGTTCTCGCCCGGCCGTCGAAATCGGCGACCCTCCCGTCGGGAATGGCAACCAGCCATTCATCCAGGCGGGCCGTCGAGCAAATAGAGAGCCTGCTCTCTATTCGCTCGACGGGATTCCCGACGGGCGGGGCGAGCCAGGAGCGTACACACGGCCGAGGTTATCGCTGGAATGCAGCTCCCAGCGAGGTTCTCGTTGGTTTCTAGCGAGAACCTCGGTCGTGTGTACGCCGCCTAAGACTTGAGAGGCTGTGAGGCGGGCGGCAACGGGCAGAGAGTCGCTGATTGTTGCCATTACTAGTAAACAAAAAATATGTCCCCTGATTTCATTTTAAAAATCTGGTCACCTTAGTGTACGAGGCTTGAGGGGATAGGATCGGGTCCCCGTACAGGCGGTTATGTTGTCAAATTCCAGGCCAATATCTAAAAGTATAACATTAGAGAGGATGGTGGGGGCTGGAGCACAGATTCCACAGCTGGAGTGCAGAGTTCAGTATTTATGTAAGTTTCCTGAAAGAAAGAGGCTTAACCAACTCACTGCTTCCCATGACCGAGAAACCAAAAGGGACATGCTGTACAGTATATAAAGCTAAAGCCTATCTACGAATGAGAGGGACTCTGGCAGGAAGGTCTGAAGTTAGCATTGGTAGGTGAGCTTCAGGTCAGTACTATATATACAGTATTTATGTGTATTATATCAGAATACTATGCATATTAGTGATGTGATGATATATGGGTGTGTCATGGTGATATGCAGAGTGACATGAGGTAAATCTGATGGGTGTAGACGCTAATCTGACTTTATTATTTGTAGGAGGGGACAGTCACATTCACCTGCTGTACTGAGACAGAGAGACGAGAGCTGACATGTCGGACGGTGTGCTCTACCAGGGAACGACCCTGCTGGGGTTCCTGGCTCTGGGGTACCTGGTTCTCAAACACACCCTCAAGCTGCTTATGGGGTTCCGAGTCCACATCCTGTCCCGATGGTGGAGGAAGGACCTTAGGAAGTATGGAGGATGGGCAGGTAAGTGTCCCTTCATAGCTGTTTATGTACACACACTGTAAAATGATACATTGTGATCTCTGTGCACAGATATTGATACATTGTAATCTCTGTGCGCAGACAATGATACATTATGATCTCTGTGTACAGACAATGATACATTGTGATCTCTGTGCACAGACAATGATACATTGGGATCTCTGTGCACAGACAATGATACATTGTGATCTCTGTGCACAGACAATGATACATTGTGATCTCTGTGCACAGACAATGATACATTGTGATCTCTGTGCACAGACAATGATACATTGTGATCTCTGTGCACAGACAATGATACATTGTGATCTCTGTGCACAGACAATGATACATTGTGATCTCTGTGCACAGATAATGATACATTGGGATCTCTGTGCACAGATATTGATACATTGGGATCTCTGTGCACAGATATTGATACATTGGGATCTCTGTGCACAGATATTGATACATTGGGATCTCTGTGCACAGATATTGATACATTGTGATCTCTGTGCACAGACAATGATACATTGTGATCTCTGTGCACAGACAATGATACATTGGGATCTCTGTGCACAGACAATGATACATTGTGATCTCTGTGCACAGACAATGATACATTGTGATCTCTGTGCACAGACAATGATACATTGTGATCTCTGTGCACAGACAATGATACATTGTGATCTCTGTGCACAGACAATGATACATTGTGATCTCTGTGCACAGACAATGATACATTGGGATCTCTGTGCACAGATAATGATACATTGGGATCTCTGTGCACAGATATTGATACATTGGGATCTCTGTGCACAGATATTGATACATTGGGATCTCTGTGCACAGATATTGATACATTGGGATCTCTGTGCACAGATATTGATACATTGGGATCTCTGTGCACAGATATTGATACATTGTGATCTCTGTGCACAGACAATGATACATTGTGATCTCTGTGCACAGATAATGATACATTGGGATCTCTGTGCACAGATAATGATACATTGTGATCTCTGTGCACAGACAAAACCATGATCTCATAGACACTGCTGCATTGTGATCTATTGTGAGATATTCTGCACTATGGCCCCTATACAAGAATAACCCCCCTCCCCCCCCCCCCACACACACACACAAACACACACACTTTTAGATCCATGGTAAATCTCAAGCTGCTTGACCTGTAAGAAATGTCCCTGAGAATGATCATTTGTTTTCCATTGTCACCTACACAGCATGGCGCTCCTATCACATGGTTTTATTAAAGCCGATAAAGTTGAATTGATGCCAAATATTTCTATCCCACATTCCTCCCACATGCTGGATCCTTCCCTGTGATAAACACCTACCGAATATGATTCCTGACTCGCAGTCTGCTGACAGTTATATGTTCTGTGAGACATTCGCATCAAATGGAAATCTCTGATCATTGGTCTGGTCCATGGCAATATTTCTGGAAACATAGTGCAGCTAGGGACTGTCCCTGGAATTCAATGGGAAATGTTCTCGGCTCAGCAGTATGACAGAGGCTTGGGGTTTGTATTATATCACAGCTCAGAGAAAGAGAATGAATTCCACTAATCTGGGCACTGAGCCCTGTCCAAATACCAGGGGTGTAACAATAGTCCTAGCAGTCCATGCCGTTACTACATTATGGTGCCCTGAGTAGGAAGGGAGGCCCCATTAGGGAGGCTGTTAATGCACAGCCAGGGTTGGACTGGGACAGAAATTTGGCCCTGGACTTCATCCAGACTGGCCCACTTTCACAGGTCTCTCCCATGGCGGCTTGACAACTCCTGCACCCCCCCGCCATCCAAGCCCCCTCTCCTCCTTCACCAGCCATTCTACTTTATTAGAGTAGAACGGCTGGTGCTGGTACTCTTATAGGCAGTACCAGTGGGAAAGCTAGATATTATTTCATCCGGGGCAAAGAATCAGTTCAGTGCCCCCCATGGGACAAGATTAGGCAGAAGTGAGAAACTCCTAGGCCATAGCTGTTGAGTCAGCTGTCTGTCCCTTCCCCCATGCTCCTCTGTCCTCCCCCTACTCCTCCCCCTGCCTCTTTGTTCCCCCCAGGTGAGTGCTGCGGGGAGGGAGAGGAGGTGAGCGCTGCGGAAGGGAAAGGAGCAGAAGGGGCGGCGGTTCAATGTCACTGAAGCCGGCCCACTGAGCCATCGGCCCACCGGGAAACTCCCTGTAGTCCCAATGGCCAGTCCATCCCTGTGCACAGCCTCCAACTGTCCCTGTTTTCCAGGGACTGTCCCTGTTTTGGAACAAAGTCCCTCTGTCCCTTTTTCCTCCTCATTTGTCTCTCATTTTGCTCTGATCCATATAGTTGTATATAAAATGCACTTGTTATCTTTCAAAACGTGTTTCCTTGTGCTAAACCTTCCATCCAATTTCTCAATTGCTGCATTTGTAAATTTCAAAGCCAATATAAAGGAATAGTAATGGTAAAAAACAAAAAGCTTTTTTAGGTTTACCTAATCATTTTTTTTAAATAATTCTCCTTTAAGGGGTGTGGCAGGGGGGTTTGTCCGAGGCCTACAAAAATGTGCTAAAAGGTGTCCCTCGTTCCCATTTCAAAAAGTTGTGAGGTGTGTTTAATCTATGACATTTACAGCACTAAAGGGCTGAAGTCAGACCTGAAACTAGTCACAGATTCCCTCTTTGTAGTAAGAAGAATTTTCTTGTCTGTCTTAGTAGTTTCGATTTATTGCCCTACGAACCTCTGCTACAGACTGAACCTTGTATGTCAAATGTAATCATAAATTCCAGGGAATTTCTCCTCCGTTAAACCCTATAAGACAGCTGAGGTTTGTAGTTCTAAAAAAAAGATAGGGCCAGATTCTCATAGAATTTCGCTTGCGTATCGTAAGCCATTTGCACTACGCCGCCGCATCGTATTAGAGCAGGTGCCGTATTCTCTAACCATTTGCTCCGTCGTTTGCGTTGGTGTAGCGAAAATGGCCCAGCGTAAGCCCGTGTAATTCAAATGAGGCGGCTTGTATTTAAATTAAGCGCGCCCCGCATCGAACGAACTGCGCATGCGCCGGCCGGGGAAAAAGCCCAGTGCGCATGCTCCAGCTCACGTCGGAAAGCGTAGTTGAAACCGACGTCAAAACGACGTGATCGTCACTTACGCAATGCCCTATTCGCGAACGAGTTAGTAAAACGACGTAAGCGACGGAAAAAGCCGACGCTGACTCGACGCCATACTTTACATGGCATCTGACGGCCCCCGACGGCATCCGACGGTACTTCGTAAGGTTACTCCACATAGAAGCTGGGGTAACCTTACGCGGATGAAAACGACGTACGCGATGACGGGCGGCTTAAAAGCGATCGGGAATCGGCGTACTAGCCTCATTTGCATATGCAAATGAGAAAACAACGTAAAGGCCACCTAGTGGCCGGAGTTGTCATTACAACTACGATCCGCAAGTGTAATGGTTTTACACTTGTCGGATTTTGAAGCGTATCTATGCCAAAGTGATGCTAAGCATCACGCGCATAGATACGAGGCAAAAAAAACGACGATCTGAGATACTCTGTCGTATCGCCGCTGAGAATCTGGCCCATAGACTTTAAAGACGCTGCTTAGAGAGAAGCATAAGCTACCATTCCGGGGGAGTGAACACAGAGTGTAATAAATCCAGGGTTTCCAACTATGAAGGATTTTTTCTTGAGTGCGATAACAGTGGATAATAATTCATTTCATGCCTTTTAATCAGGGAGTTGATAACATTTCATATGAGCGAGTGTAATCCATCCAGGAAGTCTAGGCCCCTTAGGAAGTTTGGCGAAGTTCGCACGTGGGTAGATAAAGGGTTTCTGGCATGGAGGAAGTTTGCACGAGTGAAATAATAATGAACAATAGTTAATTCTGGGTCCCTTTTTATTAGAGAGGTAACAGTAGTCTGTACTTGATTAGGCATAATGGATACAGGGTATCCAAGTATGGAAGTTATTTTTAAAGAAGGAGATAACAGTTCATACACGTGTCGGCATAATCAATCCAAAAAGTCCAGGTCCCGTAGAGAGGTGACCAGTGTTGTAAGTAACGGAGTTACAATAAATGCAGTTACCTAACGGAGCCCCTTTTGAGGGTAACGAGTAATCTACCTGATTACTCTTCCCCTCACAGTAACGCAGTTCCCATTACTTGGGCGGAATTACCGCAATTACATCTACCGCCACTAGATGGCAGCAGAGTAATTGCTTCTGCCGGCGCTGTGAACATGAATATGGGTGGAACTCCGCTTTAGAATCATGTGACCGCTGTGATGGCCTGTCACAGCGGTCTGAAAACTCCCAATCGCAAGGAGCCCTGGATACAATGAGCCCCACCCGCCTCACACTGACCTATCACCGGGGAACAACTTGCATCGATCACACGCACTGTGTGCGCAACCTGATCAATGATCCAGGGAACACATGGCCGGAACAAAATGTTCTACAGAACAAACGTTCCCTATACAACACAGTGTACACAGCGACATCTAGTGGTCAACACCTATACAGAACAATGATCAGCAGGTTATTTTTGGTCAGTGATTTCATCTCTTCATCAGACAACAAAGAAAAATCTGACATCCCCATTCCAGATCCCTTGCATCTAATAAAGCTTGTATAAGATAAATAAAATAATAAACAATAAACTATAGAAAATTCTAATAAAGCCTAATATAAGATTTTAAATTACAGACTCTGTAAACGCCAAGGGAATGTATATTATAAACATTTTAATCCAGCTTATAATTTGGATGTAATATGTAGCAGATGGATAAGGGTTTTAAGTCCTATTAGCTGCACATACATGGGGGGACGGATGCACCTAGGCTGGGATATACATGGGGGGACGGATGCACCTAGGCTGGGAAATACACGAGATCACCATTTGTTTCCGGTTTTCTTCTCTCAAGGATCTGGCATTCTTTTGTCTTGGAGTATTAACTCACTGCTCCCTGGCAAGTGCCCGTCATCTGCTTCTCAACAAAGCATTGTAGAATATTAAAAAAAAATTCAGTTACTTTGCTGAGTAACTAATTACTTTTTCGATGTAGTAACTGAGTCACTAACGCAATTACTTTTTCGGAGAAGTAATTTGTAACTGTAACTAATTACTTTTTTAAAGTAAGATGAGCAACACTGGAGGTGACAGAAGGCCATACATGGGTAGATGTAATGGATCCAGGGTTGCCAAGTATGGAGGAATTTTGCATGAGTGGAATAGTAATAGTGAGTTTTGGGGTCCCTTTTTTTTAATCATGGAGGAGATAACCGTGCATATGAGTGAGTATAATCAATCCCAGGAAGTCTAGGTCCCTTAGAGCAGTGGTCATCAACCCTGTCCTCAAGGCCCATTAACAGGCCAGGTTTTCAAGATAACCGAAACACATGATTTGCGGCTCAGTGATTGCAGTATTCTAGACTGCATCTCCCGAAGGTAATACTTAAAACCTGGCCTGTTAATGGGCCCTGAGGACAGGGTTGATGACCGCTGCCTTAGAGAGATGACACAAGTTCATACGTGGGTAGATAAAGGGTTGCCAAGTATTGAGGAATTTTGCTGGAGATGCGGTAATAATGGATAATAGTTAACTTTGGGTTCCATTTTATTAATCAGGTAGCAGAAGTCTATATGTGGGTAGATGGAATGGATCTAGGGTTTTCAAGTATGGGTTCAATTCATCAGGTGATAATAGTTCATACATGAGTGGGTGTAATTGTCCCAGGAGAGATCATCCTGGTCTCTTAGGCCGCGTACACAAGATCAGTTAAACTGATGAACGGTCTGATGGACCGTTTTCATCGGACCAAACCGATCGTGTGTGGGCACCTTCGGTTATTTATCCATTGGTTAACAAAAGGGAACTTGTTTTAAATTTAACCGATGGATACCTAACCGATAGGAAAAAAGCGATTGTTAGTAGGTAGTGTTGCTCACGAATATTCGCATTGCGAATATTCGCATTGCGAATATTCGCTACGAATATTGCATATTCGAGTATTCGCGAATAACTTGAATATCGTGGCGAATATTCGCTATTTCGAATATTCGTATTTTTCAAATTTCGCAATAATTTTCGCAATAAATTTCGCAATCAATTTCGCACTAGCGAAATTTCGCAGTTTTTTTTTTTTTTTATAAAATATAGCGAATATTCGTAAATATCGAATATTCGTGATATTTTATAAAAAAAAAAAATAGCGAAATTTCGCAATCATTTTCGCTTTCGCATATGCGAAATTTCGCAATTTTTTTTTTTTTATAAAATATAGCGAATATTCGTAAATATCGAATATTTGTGATATTTTATTAAAAAAAAAAAATAGCGAAATTTCGCTATTTTTTTTTTTATAAAATATCACGAATATTCGATATTAACGAATATTCACAAATATTATTCGAAATATTCGCGAAATATTGCGAAATCGAATATGGCGTATTCCGCTCATCACTATTAGTAGGCACTAATGAATATATATAATTTTGGGTTCCTTTATATTAAAGAGGTGACAGAAGTCCATACATGAAGAGGTGTAATCGATCCCATCTTGCCAAGTATGGAAGACCTTTGCTTAAAGGGAGGACAATAAAAATGTCTAGAATTAATTTTGGGTTCCTTTGTATTAGAGAGGTGGCAGACGTCCACGTGAGTAGGTGTAATGGATCCCATTTTGCATGAGTGGAATAGTAATAGTGAGTTTTGGGTCTCTTTTTATCATGGAGTAGATAACAGTGCATATGAGTGAGTATAATCAATCCCATGGAGTCTAGGTCCCTTGGAGAGATGACACAAGTTCATACGTGGGCAGATAAAGGGTTGTCAAGCATTGAGGAATTTTGCTGGAGTGTGGTAATAATAGATAATAGTTAACTTTGGGTTCCATTTTATTAATCGGGTGCAGAAGTCTATACGTGGGTAGGTGGAATGGATCTAGGGTCTTCAAGTATGGGGTCGATTTATCAGGGAGGTGAAAACAGTTCATACATGAGTGGGTGTAGTTGTCCCAGGAGGGGTCATCCTGGTCTCTTAGAGAGGTAGCATAGGTTTATATGTTGGCAGGAGTAATGGATTTGGGGTTGCCAAGTCCAGAGTGCAATAATAATAATGGTTGATGGCTAATTTTGAGTCTCTATTTATAAGGTTGGTGATAATAGTTAATGTGAGTTGGTATAACCCATCCAAGAAGTCTATGTCCCGTAGAGAGGTGGCAGAAGTTCATACGTGGGTAGATGTCACAGATCCACTGTTGTCAAGCATGGAGGAATTTTGAGTATGTGTAATAATAATGTTTTTTTTAGATTCAGGGTTTCCAAGGCAGGATGAATTTTATCAGGGAGGTGATAACAGTACGGATATGAGTGGGTGTAATGGATCCAGGATGGGGTCATTCGGGTTCTCTAGAGAGGTGGCAGAAGTCCATACATGAAGAGATGTAATGAATTCCATCTTGCCAAGAATGAAGGAAGTTTGCTTGAGGGCAATAATAATGTATAGAATTCATTTTGGGTTTGTTTATATGAGAGGTGAGAGAAGTCCATACACGAACAAGTGTAATGGATCCCATCTTGCCAAGTATGGAGGAATTTTGCTTGAGGGAGGGCAATAAAAATGACCAGCATTAATTTTGGGTTCCTTTGTATTAGAGAGGTGGCAGACGTCCACGTGAGTAGGTGTAACGGATCCATCCCATCTTGCCAAGAATGGAGGAAGTTTGCTTGAGGGCAATAATAATGTATAGAATTAAGTTTGTTTATATAAGAGAGGTGAGAGAAGTCCATACACGAAAAGGTGTAATGGATCCAATCTTGCCAAGTATGGAGACATTTTGCTTCAGGGCAATAATAATGAATATATATACCGTATTTATCGGCGTATAACACGCACCCTAACTTTAAGAGGGAAGTTTCAGGAAAAATCTTTCTATGCCCCCTGCGTATAACACACAGGCACCATTTGCCCTCTATTTTCAGGCTAAAAAAGTGAGTGTTATACGCCTAGAATCACAATAATTTTGGGTTTGTTTATATAAGAGAGGGGAGAGAAGTCCACACACAAAGAGGTGTAATGGATCCCATCTTGCCAAGTATGGAGAAATTTTGCTTGAGGGCAATAAAAATGAATAGAATACATTTTGGGTTCTTTTGTATTAAGCCTTGTACACACGATCGGACTTCCATCGGATAAATCTGTGGATTTTTGTCTGAAGGGTGTTGGCTGTGAACTTGTTCAGCATACAGACGGCATTCACAAAACTATGTGGTTTTTCAGCTCTTTACCGCCACCCTTTGGGCAACTTCTGCTAATGTTGTCTGATGGTTAGCATTGGTTCGGCGCATGCGTGTTTGTAGGATTTTAGTCCGTTGGATTTGTGTACACACGAACGGATAATTCAACGGCACACATTTATTGTCGGACAATTTGAAAGCATGCACAGCCAACATTTGTTGTCATAAATTCCGACAACGATTGTCCGATGGAGCATACAGACGGTCGGAGTATTCGACAAAACACGTCGAATCGAACAATTGTTGTCAAAATATCCAATCGTGTGTACGGACCTTTAGAGAGGTGACAGATGTCCACGTGAGTCGGTGTAATGGATCCCATTTTGCCAAGTATGAAGGAATTTTGCATGAGTGCAATGATAGTGGATAATAATTAAAGGGGTGTTCCAGCCAAAAGTTTTGTTTATTAAAAGTCAGCAGCTACAAAAAGTGTAGCTGCTGGCTTTTAATAAACAATCACTTACCTGCTCCAGCGTTCCAGCGACGCGCCGGGGGGCTCTGCTCCCCCCCCCTCCCCCCGTCCGGCGTCTTCATTTCTACTGTGGGCACCCGGCCGTGACAGCCTTCGGCTTCACGGTCGGGCACCCACTGTGCATGCGCGCGCGGCGTGCAAATGTGGCATGTAAGGGGGAGGGGAGTGGATTAAGCGGAAGTTCCATTTTTGGGTGGAACTCCGCTTTAATTTTAGGTACCATACGAGAGTAGATCTATAAGTGCTGGGAGTGCTCAGTGCGCTTGTTTTCCGCAGAGAAACCTTTGCGGCTTGAAGCGGAGTTCAAAAAGTGTAGCTGCTGACTTTTAATAACCAGACACTCGCCTGTCCCACATTCCAGGGATGCGTGTAAATGAAGCGCCACTCCCCCCCCCCTCCTCTCTGCGGTGCCGGCATTCTGATAGCGGGCGCCCAGCTGTGGCTTCAATTCGAACGCGCGAGCCGTGTGCTGTGATTGTCTGGGCAATCTTCTGGGACCTGTGACATGCCCCAGAAGATTGCACGGAGGGAGGTGGGGAAAGGGGAACCTCCTTCCGACACCACAAAGCACTGGGAGGAAGTGGGATCTGGGTGCCCCTAAAAAGAGCCATTTGCCACGCTGCTGTCAATCAAATCCAATGCGGCGGCGCATCAGGGGGCAGGGCCGAGTCATACACTCGGTGGCTATGGCTGCGACTGTATCACACGGGAGCGCACCTGGAATGTAACCCCCCCCCCCCCGTAAAAAGAGCTACCCAGAGGGAGGTAGGCTCTTGCAGAGAGGAGCCGAGGCAGCCACCGTGGGACCCCAGAAGAAGACGTTCGGGGCCACTCTGTGCAAAACGAACTGCACAGTGGAGGTAAGTATGATACAGTAAAACCTTGGTTTGAGAGTAACTTGGTTTGAGAGCATCATTTTGTAATTAATTTTGCCTTGATATACAAGCGATGTCTTGATATAAGAGTAGCGTCATGTCACAACCAGTGGCGGCTGGTGCTCAAATTTTTTGGGGGGGCGCAAACGAAAAAAAAAAATATTGCAGCCTCACTGTGCCCATCACATGCAGCCACTGTGCCATCAATTGTCACCACTGTGCCATGCCATCATATGCAGTCACTGTGCCATCAATTGTCACCACTGTGCCCTTTAATTGTCATCACTGTGCCCCATGCCACTGTGCTCATTGTCGCCTTTGTGCCCTTTGTCACCACTGTGCACCATGATGCCACTGTGCCCTTTGTCACCACTGTGCCCCATGATGCCACTGTGCCCCATGATGCCACTGTGCCCCATGATGCCCCTTTCCCTGTAAAAAAACACTTACCTGACGCTTCCATGTCCTCCCTCAATGTCTTCTGCCGCCGTGGAGAAGCTTCAGCCAATCAGGTTCCTGATAACCAGAATCCGGGAGCCTGATTGGCTGAAACGGCCGTCAGTCTTATGCAAGGACCGCAGGTTGCCTGCGCTCCGAGTATAGACTTCCGAGAGCCGGAGGGCAGTACTGGAAAAGCCTATCAGAGCCGCTGGCTTTGATAGGCAGTTCCCCCCAGCCAACCAGCTGCCGCTATTCAGGTAACCGGCGACCCATGTCCGGTTATATGAATAGACCAGGCAGCTGGCAACAATAACTCACATTCAATGCATTGCATTGAACGTGTGTTATTTGCGAGAGGGGGTGGCGCTGCAGCGTCCTCTATAGATGGCTGCCAGAACTTTGGCTAAAATGTCAAAATTACATTTTAGCCGAATAAAAGTTCTTAAATGGCCCGTTTTTTTTTTCTTTTGTGACTGCGGGAGGGGGGGCGGCGCCCGTGCGTCCCTATGGACGGGCCGCCACTGGTCACAACTGAGTATAAAAAAAGAAGAGGAGCCTCTAAGTGTAGCAATATGGTTACATTTAATGAAGGTACAATATTTACCAACTTATTGCTACACTTAGAGACCCCTCTCTTCTCTTTTGTACCCTGTAAAAAAAATGCTTTGATATACAAGTGCTTTGGATTACAAGCATGTTTCTGGAACGAATTATGCTCGCAAACCAAGGTTTTACCGTATGTTTGTTTTTTTCTGTCTTTTTTTAAACACAAACCTTACTATAACTTTAACCCAAGCTTTCCTTCCTATAGGAAAGCCAAACTAATGTACCTACTCTGTAGGGTGCTACACCATGCTGATCTTTGGACTTTGATGCTTTCTACATAGATAGATAAAAAGACACGAGGTCCATAGAGTTCAACCAAGAGACAAAGATACATAAATAGAAAACCTGCATATGCAGAACACGGAAAACTGCTGATGATCCAGAAAAAGGCAAGGAACCATTATAAAGTATGGAAGAAAAAATCCTTCCTAATCCCCAGAGGCAATCCGATACTCCCTGGATTAGCAACACAGGGAGTTATTTCTTATAAATATTAATAAGTGAGTTGGCGTGGATGAGCTCCCATGAAAGTCTATTTCACAATTCATTCTCCTGTAAAGAATGCAGAATTAAAACCTCTTTTCCTCCAGGTGCAAAGAGTGGCGCCTTGTCTTTTATAACAAAGTGAAGTTTAATCTGCTTATATTTTGCTTCTCTATTTGCCCCCCCCCCCCAATCAACGTGATAATGACATTTTAAAATGAAACCGTTTGATTCAAACACTGTCTGTGCTTTTCTAGGCAGTGCAGGCAGATCATGAATGGTGAGAGGGGCCTGCAGGGTACTATACATACAGCGAGGGGAAAGAGTATTTAATCCCCTGTTGATTTTGTACGTTTGCCCACCGACAACGAAATGATCAGTCTATCATTTTAATGTTAGGTTATTTTAACAGTGTGAGACAGAATACCAACAAAAGTATCAAGAAAAAGTAATAAATTGATTTGCATTTTAATGAGTGAAATAAGTATGTGACACAAGACATGACTCAAGCCCCGTACACACGGCCGAGGTTCTCGGCAGAAACCAGCGAGAACTTCGCTGGGAGCCGCATTCTGCCGAGAACCTCGGCCGTGTGTACGCTCTCGGCGAGCCCCGCCCGTCGGGAAACCCGTCGAGCAAATAGAGAGCATGTTCTCTATTTGCTCAACGGCCCGTCGGGATGAATGGCTGGTTGCCTTTCCCGACGGGCGGGTCGCCGATTCTGACGGCCGGCAGAGAACCTCGACGGGCGGAACGATGTGTTCTGCCCGTCGAGGTTCTCTGCCGTGTGTACGGGGCCTTAGTACTTTGTGGCAAAACCCTTGTTGGCAATCACAGAGGTCAGACGTTTCTTGTAGTTGGCCCCCAGGTTTGCACATCTCAGAAAGGATTTTGTCTCATGCCGCGTTCACACTGTCATTTTTGTGATGAAATAAAACAACGTTTTAAAAAACGTCATTTAAAATGATTGTGTGTGGGCAAAACGTTGTTTTATGTCTTCAAAAAAACGACCAAAAAAAAAATTCGAGCATGCTTGGATTTTTTATGTCGTTTTTCAGAATGTCGTCTTTTGTTTCACAAAAAGTGATGGTGTGTGGGCAAAACGACGTTCAAAACGAAGTTTTTAAACCCGCGCATGCTCAGAAGCAAGTTATGAGACGGGAGCTTCAATGGAACAGAGTGCCTTTGAACGTGGTGTACGTAACCGCGCTTTGCAAGAGCATTTTCAGAAAACGATGGTGTGTAGGCAACATCGTTTTTTAAAATGAAGTTTGAAAAACGTTGTTTTGTTTCATGAGATAAAACGACGTTTTTTACATCACAAAAAGTGATTGTGTGTACGCGGCATTACACCTCTTTGCAGATCTTCTCCAAATCAATAAGATTTCGAGGCTGACATTTGGTAACTCGAACCTTCAACTTCCTCTACATGTTTTCTATGGGATTAAGGTCTGAAGACTGGTTAGGCCACTCCAGGACCTTAACCCCTTCAATACCAGGCACTTCCCGCCCAGGACAATTTTCAGCTGTACCCAAGCAAAGTTTTTATCATTTTGTTCCAACAAATAGAGCTTTCTTTTGGTGGTATTTGATCACCTCTGCGATTTTTTTATTTTTTGCTAAACAAACTGAAAAATAATTAAAGTTTTTCTTTGTTTCCGTTATAAAAATTGGTTTTCTCCTTCACTGATGGGCACTGATGAGTTGGCACTGATACGGTGGCACTGATGAGGAGGCACTAATATGTAGAATTGATGGGCACTGATAGACGGCACTGATATGCAGTACTGATGGGCACCAATAGGTGGCTGTGATGGGCACTGAGAGGTGGCTGTGATGGGCACTGAGAGGCGGCTGCGATGGGCACTGACAAGTGGCTGTAATGGGCACTGACATGCAGCACTGATGGGCACCAATAGGTGGCTGTGATGGGCACTGACAGGTGGCTGTGATGGGCACTGACAGGTGGCTGTGATGGGCACTGACATGCGGCACTGATTGGCACTGACACGTGGAACTGATGGGCAAACACTGTTGATGAGGTACTGGCACTAATATGTAGAATTAATGGGCACTGATAGGTGGCACTGATATGCAGCACTGATGGGCACCAATAGGCGGCACTGATATGCAGCACTGATGAGCACGGGTAGGTGGCACTGACAGGCGGCTGTGATGGGCACTGACAAGTGGCTGTGATGGGCACTGACATGCGGCACTGATTGGCCCTGATAGGCGGCACTGACAGGTGGAACTGATGGGCTACACTGATGAGGTACTGACAGGTTTTACTGCTGGGCACTGATTAACACTGATATGGGCACTAATTGGCACTGTGAGCTATGTTTTTATGGGGCACTGACTGGCAGCTTATGGGCACATTTTAGAAGGTGTTGTGGCACATCTGAGGGGCCTGTGCTGATAAATGTGCTGATTATCAGCACAGACCCCTCCTCTGACAAGGAGAGCCGCCGATCGGCTCTCCCTGTCAGCGCGAACCGAGGAATGCCATTTACAGTCACTTCCTGGTTCACGCAATGATCAGCTGTGATTGCTGTGCCCTAGGTCATGGCACGTGCACCCAGTCTACTGAGCACACAGATGTCCTCTGTGGTATTTTTTATATATTTATACAAAGTGATCATATTCCCTCTTCATTGTATCTTCTCATGAATGAAAACATAAGTTCCTCAGTGAAGGAGCTAAAACTAAGATGGAGCAAAGATGAGGTTGTAGACCAAATGGCAGAATCCTTTCTATGATACTGCTTCACTTTGACCAACATTCACCCGAGAGACACCACTTCTCTTGGGAAGTGTGTACAAAGCTGAAGTTCAGGCAGATAAATTTAAGAGATTCTGATGGGTTACAGTCCAGGTAGTGTAGAATTACTCATGAATCATTAACTCCACAGTGTACCTGCAGAAACACACTATACTCGCCATAATTTACGAGGTTGAATTAGATGAACACGTGTTCATTTTTTTCCACCTCATTAAAGTGTAGGTAAAGGTAAAACTTGTTTTTTTAAGTTTTGGAGAACGATTAGAACTAGTGATGAATCAAACTTCGGTGAACCCGGCAGGAAGTTTATAAACCATAAACTTAGCGCCATTTATATCTATGGGAGGTCAAACTAGCAATTTTTTTTTTACTGACCATTTTTTTAAGGCTAATAGGTGAGCTAGTGTTGATTAAAAGGTGCACTGAGAGATAAGTATGCAACTGGGGAAATCAACCAATGAAAAAAAGAAAAATCTTAAAAATTACCATTCAGCTGAGATAAAAACATAAGTCCTCAGTGAAGGACCTAAAACAAAGATGAGGTTGTAGACCAAATGTCAGAATCCTTCTTATAGGAAAGGGGGGTTACGGCCCCAGGTGGGTCTGCTTGGCAGGACGATCCTAGGGTCACAGACGCCTGGGTGCAGAAATATTTCTGGCGTCCCCACATGGGCGTGGTCATCTTACTAACCCCTCCCCTTTACAAATGTTTCTATGGCTACGACTCAAACACAGAGATGCTCCCCTAAGAACTCTTCATTAGTGTCCCCCATCAGAGCCCCCCCACAGCAGGTGTCCCCCATCAGAGCCCCCCCCACAGCAGGTGTCCCCCATCAGAGCCCCCCCACAGCAGGTGTCCCCCATCAGAGCCCCCCCACAGCAGGTGTCCCCCATCAGAGCCCCCCCCTACAGCAGGTGTCCCCCATCAGAGCCCCCCAGAGCAGGTGTCCCCCATCAGAGCCCCCCCCACAGCAGGTGTCCCCATCAGATCCCCCCACATTAGGTGTCCCTATAGATCAGTACTTGTCTAATAGATCCCTGTAGCTGGGGCACGCTGGGAGCAGAAGCACATTACAGGGGGGGGGGGGGCATACGTGGCATCTTTGGTTACTTGGAGGGTGGCACTAAGAGAGCATTTCTGGGAGTGCACGGGATGATTGGCAACAGCTCCGGCCCAGAAGCCTCTCATCACACCGCCTATGGTAGAATGGCCGACACACGCAGAGGGGGCGGGGCAGACAGGAGACTGCTCCATGCACACCGGACAGAATTAATTAGTGGAGCCTAGTGCCAGAACGTGTTCCGGTACTAGGCTCCACTATGGTACCCAGCCCGAATTCCGAGGACATCGGGAGGTATGCACTTTTGTCAGTTGCCAGCGGAGAGAGCAAGGGGAACCGCAGCACCCGCTACATGCACTCCGCCTCTGGACGCAGACAAGGAGGATGGAGGGTAGCACTTTGGAGCTTCGGAGCCCCACCTCTGTGGCGCCTGGGTGTGAAGCACCAAGTGCACCCTGCCTGGGATCGGCCCTACTGCTTGGTAATTAGCCTCCTTTCAGAAACCACATATGCATATAGCATATAGCAAAAGAATGAGGAAAAATCTTGGACAGGCGCACTTCGAAAAAATCTCTTGGTTGCCTTTATTGGTAACACAGGATAAAAACACTACAAGCCACAGCAAAACTAGGACACACAGCTGACATGTTTCACACTAAGATCCAGTGCTTAGCACTAGATTTTAGTCTGAAACACGTCAGCTGTGTGTCCTATTTTTGCTGTGGCTTGTAGTGTTTTTATCCTGTGTTACCAATAAAGGCAACCAAGAGATTTTTTTCGAAGTGCGACAGTCCAAGATTTTTCCTCAGAATCCTTCCTATGATACTGCTTCATTTTGACCCACATTCGTGTGACTTTGAAAATACACAAATTCTTGATTAACATGATCGGGGGATGCCTAAATTCCCATAACACACAGGCCAAATGTCGGGGGACATTGGCTAGTTCAAAAAAAAAACTGTCCGACATTATGGCCTTGTGTAAGGCAGCTGGTGTGACAGAAGCTGGCCGTTTGGCAGGCTTTTGTCAGACAAGCATGCTGGAAAACCAGTAGCCATCTGGCTCCCGATCTGCACTCTCAGCCTGGCCCACGGGTGTAGTCACGGAGCACCTGACCGGGTCGCAAGAGCGCCGCTGGCTGCACATATTAAAGGGGACGCACCTGTATGCCAGTATGTAGAGTTAAAAAAAAAAAGGGGGTCTTCCAGATTCTGATAAGCCTCCTGCCCGCATACCCCCACAACCACCGGGCAAGGGTTGTGGGGAAGAGACCCTTGTCCCCATCAACATGGGGAAAAGGTGCTTTGGGGGGCACCCCAAAGCACCCTCCCAATGTTGAGGGCATGTGGCCTGGTGTGGTTCAGGAGAGGGGGGGCGCACTCTGTCCCCCCCTCTTTTCTGCGGCCGGCCAGGTCAACGTGCTCGGATAAGGGGTCTGGTGTGGATTTTAGGGGGAACTTCACGCCATTTTACAACACAACTCCAGTACCTGACCTCACAAATGCTTTTTTTTGGGTCTGAATTTGCAGAAAATTCTAACAGACATACTCTAAAATCTTGTGGTAAGCATTCCCAGAAGAATGGAGGTTGTTATATCCTAAGAAAGATATTAAAATATTAATACCCATTGATTTTTTTATAGTAAGCCAATAAGCTCATCTAGTCAGGATATTTAGATAGTTAGGATATGGCTTTTAGCCATTTAGAGTTCTGGTTTTGCTGAATTGCCTTTGCCGAAGAAAATGCTGCTCTATGCCCCTCCAGTGAATGTCCAGGGCCATCTTTAATATCTATTGGACTCTGGGCAAACATTTTCTTGTAAATTCAATATCTCCACCTGCTCTGAGACATACAATAAATAGCAGCTAGACTTAAAATTAGTTTGCTGTATCAGATCAGGCAGCAATTGCGATTTGGTTGCCAGTGGTTACAGCATATCATAACTGCTTACTGACTGGTTGCTAGAGGTTACAGCACACATTACAGCTGACTGGTTAGTTGCTATAGGTTACAGCACACGATTTCTGCTGTTAATTGGTTGCTAGAGATTACTGTACAGTAATACTGCTCACTGGTTGCTAGAGGTTACAACACGTCATCTCCTCACTGCAGGGAACATGATATACATATGAAAGATGCCTTCATTTACATACCAATGCTGCCGGTCACAGCTATTTACATACGAATGTGCCACTATTTACATATGAATGCCGGTTATTTACATGTAAACACAGGGTCTGCAGGTGAGTCATCTGTATACAACAATAGGGCAGAGCTAGGCAGCATTAGTACCAGCATTTCACACTGAGCCATCGGGACAAAGCACAGGACTAAAACTTCAAGGAACAAGGGAATTTAAACTGGTATAGTTGGCAAGTATGAGGCAGCTGCTTTGGGCCCCACAACAATGACAGGGCCCAGGGCAGCTGCCCGTTTTGTTGGTATTATCCCTATGGACAATTGTTTCTTGGACTACCCTCTTGTGCGCAGGAGAGTTTGTTTTCAGCTGCCCCTTTTGACCTGCCTTAAAGACGGCCCTGCTTGTGACCAAAGGTTTATTATTTGGTCACCTGATTTCTGTTTAACCATTTCAATACCAGGCTTTTATACCCACCTCCATACCGGGCCTATTCTGGCACTTCTCTCCTACATGTACAAATCATCATTCTTTTGCTAGAAAATAACGCAGAACCCCCAAACATTAAATATGTTTTTTTTTAGCAGACACCCTACGGAATAAAACAACGGTCATTGCAACTCTTTATCTTGCATGGTAATTGCGCAATAATTTTTCAACGCCTTTTTTTTTTAAATAATCGTTTTATGAATTAAAAAAAATAACAAAACATTAAAATTAGCCCAATTTTTTTGTAAAATATGAAAGATTATGTTACGCCGAGTAAATAGATACCTAACATGTCACGCTTTAAAATTGCGCACACTCATGGAATGGCGCCAAACTTCTGCACTTAAAAATCTCCATAGGCAATGCTTTGAAAATGATTACAGGTTACCAGTTTAGATTAACAGAGGGGATCTAGTGCTAGAATTGTTGCTGGCATTTTAACGCACGCGGCAATACCTCTCATATGTGGTTTAAACAGCGTTTACCTATGCCGGCGGGACTTATGTGTGCGTTCGCTTCTGCGCGCAAGCTACCGGGGACAGGGGCATTTTCATATATTTTTTTTACTTTTTTTTTTTTTCTTACTTATTTTTTCTCATTTATTTATTTTTTTAATTTTGTTTTGTTTGTTTTTTTTTTATAATTTTTTCCCTTTTTTTTTACTTTTTTTTATTACTTTTATTCCTATTACAAGGAATGTAAAGATCCCTTGTAATAGAAAATGTGTGTGACAGCTCCTCTTTATGGAGAGATGCGGGATCAATAAGACCCCACATCTCTCCTCCAGGCTGGAAAGCATGAGATCGGTGAAAAAAATGTCACCGATCTCATGATCAGTGTTGCTTACTATCCGCAATTGCGGCTTTGTTTATTTACGGGTACCCGGGCATGATGTCATCACATCGCGCCCGGGCCTCCGGCGGTCATAGAGATGACTGGTGACCATCAGGTCAATAGTCATCACTATGCTTCTTGCCTGTGCCGGACAATTCCTTCTTCGCCCGGAGAAGCACTAAATGGCGGCGGGAGGGGGGATGTCCCCTCCCGCCGCCTATAAGAACGATCAAGCTGGCTGAAGACATGGATATCTGAATGATGCCTCTAGCTGCAGGCATCATTCAGATATCCCCCCACAAAGCCCAGGACGTCATATGACGTCCACCCAGGATGAGAGATCCCATCTGTGGACGTCATATGACTATGGGCCAGTATTGAAGTGGTTAAGAGGTTCAAAGGTCCCACAAATTCTCTCCTTCAGCAAAGATCTTGTGTTTTAAATTCTACGCTCTAGGTCTTGTAACCCATAATGAACTAAGAATGGTGCAGCATCTTTCAGCCCTTTTACTTTGCACATATTCATCCTAGCAAGACTGTTAACATACTGTAGCTTTCTAAACATGACCTAAAAAATGATAAACCTTTCTCTTTTCTTCCCTAGTGGTAACGGGAGCTACGGATGGAATAGGGAAGTCCTACGCTAAAGAGGTACGGGTATAATGTTGGTGTAGTCGGTACTTCTGTTCACATACCTTATCTCTATCACACGTGTTTTCTTGTCAATAGTTAGCCAAGATGGGATTCAACGTTGTCCTGATTAGTCGGACTCTGGAAAAGCTTCAGAAAGTTGCAGAAGAGATTGGTAAGACATTGTGGTCAAATATCTCTGTGGTTTAAAGTAATGTTTTCTTAAATACATTAAAAAGGTAACATTTTGAGTTTTGGGTAGCATAGGGGAAGAGTTTGCTTGATCTCAATCACATTCTGGGTCTTGTTTTTTTTTCTCATCAATGTCCTGTCATGATTACAGGAAGTGAGAAGAAATCCCCAATTAAAAAAATGTGTTTCATCCACTGGATAAATCTACTGACTACCGTGTTTCCTCGAAAATAAGCCCAGGTCTTATATTAATTTTGGCAACAAAAGACACAGTAGGGCTTATTTTCGGGTAAGTTTACCATGTAATGTGTGGTCATCTCTCCCCCTCTCTCTCCCTGTCTTGCAGGAATCCCCAGTGTGAACGGAGTTAAAATGCTTGTAAAATCCTATAATCCACTCTATTAAAGTAGTATATAATGTACAATGTGTGTGTTTCTGTAATATAATTGTGCCAAATACCTTTGTTATAGCGCCGCTCTGCGCTTCTGTGACCCACCGGAGCTCTCTTCCCCACAATTATATTACAGAGACGCACACATTGTACATTATATACTCCTGTAATAATGTGGATTATAGGATTTTACAAGCATTTTAAACTAGGGCTTATTTTCGGATTTTATTGCAGCTCTCCTGGAAAATAACGCTAGGTCTTCTTTTCAAGGTAGGTCTTATTTTTGGGGAAACGCAGTAGTTAGAGTGAGAAGCTCTTCTGGGTTTTTGGGTCCTCTTTGAGGAGGATTTTCATCCACTTGCTGCCCATGTTGGGCAACTGTCACTGGGATAGAAAGTGAGGGAAAATCTCTCCAGTAAATACTTAGAATTAGAAAGCAAAAAAAAAATTAGACCATAAACTAATGGCCCATACACACGATCCGAATATCGGCCGACGGATCGTACGACTTTTTTCGCTTAATAATCGCGAGTAAAATAAAATAGGTTTTTAAACTCACGAAAATTATCGTACGATAGAAAAAAACGATCGGAAGTGATGTCACGTGTTGTAATGTATTTGTATTGTATTGTCGGACGACGGCTGTACTGACTAAACGAAAATCGGACGATCGGACATCGGACGAGAAAAATTTTCGCGCTTGTCCGATCGAATTTAATCGGATGAACGGTCGTGATCGGCTGTCGAAAGTAGTGTACACACGATCCGAAAATCGTACGATCCATCATCGGACGATCGTTTTCGTCCGATATTCGGATCGTGTGTATGGGCCATAAGAAAACTTCAGGTGGCACCCAAGGTTCCCATCACTAATTCCAGTGGCTCGCACAAAGGGAAAAGGCTGGCCTGGAAAAAGCTCATCCCGGCTCAATGCATTTAGTCAGAGGAAAGAAAAAACCCCAATCGCCACACACCAACCAGACACGAGGATAGATTGGATGAAAGTGGTTTTAGCCATGGCTTCAGACAATTTTGTCCATAATATTGGTGTGCAGTGATTGGGATTTTTTCTTTCCTTTGGCTGAAAAAAAAACGTGGGTTTCTAACCCTTGCTCATTTTGTCCAAAACAAAAAAAAAATGTTTTTGCTTTAAATATGTAACCCTTTGTTGGTCAATGAAATATGTCAATGGCAGGTAACCTTGGTGTGTTCAACCACTTTCAATCATATTAGCAATCAAAACCTTGTTGAAAGTGGTTTAAACTGCCTAAAAATTGCTACATGTATAGCCAGCATTAACCTAGGTACTTTTCTGAGATTCCGGAAATTTGAGGTCCAAAAACAATCACACAGATCATGGCAACCATCTGCCAATAGATTGCTTCAAGATTTTGTTGGGAACTGATGATGGTAGGTATACTTTTTTTTTTTTTTAATGATTGAAAGTTGGTTGAAAATGGTGGATAGTTCCTTAAAATTGTCCCATGCATGTGTACTATAAGTGTGTAATTGTTTCCTAACTAAACAATTATCTTTTTACATTTTAAAGTAGGAACGATTATTGATATGTGTGTTTTTATATAATTATTATTTCCTAAAAACGAAACACTGCTGTGAGAAATTCTCAGCAAGGACTAGCTTTCAGGCATATTCAAAGTACCCAGAATTACCCTCTCCCCTCTCCCCGCTGCGCCGGCGTAGCGTAAAAGACATACGCTACGGCGGCATATATATGCACCGATGTACGTGAATCCGGGCCTACTTGTTCTCATGGTCTGTGTCATTACCAGATTTTTTCCTACTGAAGACAACTTCTGTGCTGCTTAGCATATCATTGCTGGATGGAAAACGTTGTTCTTGCAATGGCTTTGAAACCAGAAGTAACTAGGGTGCCCACGTGTCCCGGATTGCCCGGGACTGTCCCGCAATTGACATGTCTGTCCCAGGTCCCCGGGAACCTTCATTCCGGGACAATACAATGTCCCGGAATAAAATAGAGGACACAGCCACTCCCTACTAACTAGTAATTACATTTCCGGAACTGGTTGCTAGGGCCAACGCTGCCTGGCATCTTGCAACCAATTTACAATTTACTCTCAGACGGTGAGACCGGGAGCGTGGCCTGTGCCTAGTGCAGCACTGCTGGCCCCACCCACCTCGGCACCTCCTCCTTCTCCGGCACCCAGCGGCAAGCAACAGGGACTGGTGTGATCTTTACTCTCCACAGGGGAGGGCTGGGCTGGGGGGGAAGGGTGGCAATTGCCTCCCAGGCCACCCTAACTTATGTTCAAAATGCCCGTTACCATTTTATTTTTAATTCTGGTCTTGGAAGTCGGGCCGACCACTAGCTGTTGCATTCCAGGAGTTGTAGTCCACTCTCAAGCTCCCGGTGGGAGGAAAACAGAGCAGCGCAGAGGAAACTACAACTCCCTGGGACTGGATTCTTGGAAGTAGGCAGAGGCAGGGCATGCCAGGAAGTCTGGACGCAGGGCTGCAGGGCTGGGCACTGGCTGCAACTTTACTCCAGGACCAGGAGCATTAACCCCCAGGAGGCCGTGGCTTGCAAAAACCTGCTGAGCTGAGATCACTGAGGTAAGAGACCCTGACCCCCATCTCCCCCCATACACCCCATGTAACCTGCAACAGTAATCAGGCTTTATTGATGGGCACTGGTGAGGCTGCATTGAAAAACCAAATGGGACATGGATGGTGAGCTGATTCAGTGGTTCAATGGGCCACTTGACTGGACTCGCCTCCCAGGCCTAAGGCTGCCAGCCCTCTCCTGACTCTCCAGATAGCGACTCCACTCCTTTCCTTCTACGCACGTGGCTCATGCAGAGGGAGTGACAGCAGCACTGCATCTGGTGGCAGGCTATGGGTGACAAGCGGCACTGCATCTGGTGGCAAGTGGCACATTCACCTCACAAATAACCTGCCGCCTAATTCCCCATCAACCCGAGACTACATTTCCCCCCGCCCCCCTCATCTTTTTTGGGGGAAGGTGAGAGAGGGGGTGTGTCCCTGAATGGCAGTTTGGAAATGTGGTCACCCTAGAAGTAACAGAGGATCTTCTATATAACCCTTTCCTGCCCAGTGGAGAGCCTGCTGTCAATCAGAGTCCAGAAGAAAGGATCTATACTAGTGTATTCATGATGAATATGTGATGAAAAATGTACATTTCAGCAACTGATGTCTACAGGTGTAATGATCAGCCTGATGTGTGGTTTTCCATAATCTCATCTGCATACACATTTTTATATCTTATTATAATTTTTTTATACATTAGATTTTGCTTTGAATTGCCCAGATCTATAACTGGTTTATTCTACTATTCTACTTCCACAGAGAAACAGAGTGGACGCAAAACCAAGATCATCCAGGCGGATTTTACAGGAGGATCTGAAATCTACCCAAATATTGAGGAGGGCTTGAAGGACTTGGACATTGGAATCCTGGGTAATTCCATTCTATGAGAGGACAGCATATCACTATAAGGATGGGATCAGAGATGGAAGCTATAATGTGGAGAGATGTGATTGAATATTATCAGAACTGGATCAGGCAGAGGTGGGATCTATAAGGTGAATAGACACTGTATTACCAAAAGTATTGGGACACCTGCCTTTACACACACATGAACTTTAATGGCATCCCAGTCTTATTCCCTAAGGTTTAATATTGTGTTGGTCCACTGTTTGCAGCTATACCAGCTTCAACTCTTCTGGGAAGGCCATCCACAAGGTTTAGGAGTGTGTCTATGGGAATGTTTGACCATTCTTCCAGAAACGCATTTGTGAGGTCAACCTCTGATGTGGACGAGAAGGACTGGCTCACAGTCTCCGCTCTTATTCATCCCAAAAGTGTTCTCTCGGGTTGAGGTCAGGACTCTGTGCAGGCCAGTCAAGTTCCTCAACCCCAAACTCACCCATCCATGTCTTTATGGACCTTGCTTTGTGCACTGGTGCATAGTCATGTTGGAACAGGAAGGGGCCGGCCCCAAATTGTTCCTACAAAGTGCGGAGCATAAAATTGTCCAAAATGTCTTGGTATGCAAGACGCCTTAAGAGTTCCCTTCGCTGTACATAAGGGGCCAAGCCCAACCCCTGAAAAACAACACCACACCATAATCCCCCCTCCACCAAATGATTTGGACCGTGCATAAAGAAAGGTCCATAAAGACATGGATGAGTGAGTTTGGGATGGAGAAACTTAACTGACCTGCACAGAGTCCTGATCTCAACCCAATAGAACACATTTTTGGGATGAATTAGAGCGTGTTTCTTGTCCAACATCAGCACCTGACCTCACAAATGCGCTTCTGGAAGAAGCCTTCCCAGAAGAGGTGAAGCTGTTAAGGCTGCAAAGGGTGGGCCAACTCAATATTGAACCCTACGGACTAAGACTGGGATGCCATTAAAAATTGTGCGTGTGAAGGCAGGCGTCCCAATACTTTTGATAATGTAGTGTATGTGATTGGATAATATCAGGACAGGATCAGACAGAGTTGGGATCTACTGTATAATGTGGAGAGATCTGATTGGATATTATCTTCATAGGATCAAGAAATCTGTGATCTTAAATGTAGTGATATGTATATGTGATTGGCTATTATTTGATATTATCAAGACAGGATCAGAGTGGTCTGTGATCTCTAATGTGGAAAGATGTGATTGCATACAATTGGGACAGGATCAGAAAGTACTGGGCTCTACATTGCAGATAAAGATTGAATGATTTTTTTTCTGTTTCAGTAAATAATGTTGGTATGGCCTACAGGGATTCATTAGGATTTATTAGTTCTGATGACTTAAGCAAGGTGAGTGTGATTATTTTTTTTATATATACATGTTGGCCTTTAAAGCCTTCACAGTTATAATTTAGAAAATTACAAATCATAAGTAAACACTCTTTCTTAATGTTAGTGTTACTAATTGTATGACATATCGTTCAGAGTTGGATAGGGTCGAGAAGGGTTTGGAGCCCTGTCAGGTTTTTATTGTGAAAATTCTCTCCACGGGGGAATTTCATGCTCCCTATTTGTCTTGTTGACCATTGTCACCAGTACTGAAGGTGATGGAACCTCCACCCATACCCAGGGCTGGACTGGGACAACATTTTGGCCCGGGACTTCCAACAGACTGGGTGACTTTGACAGGTCTCTCCCATGGCGGCCGGACAACTACCACCCCTTCTCCCCCAGCCACCCAAGCCCTCTCTCCCCCTTCACTAGTTACTAGCCGTTCTACTTTATTAGAATAGAACAGCTGGTACTGGTAATCTTATAGGCAGTACCAGTGTGGAAGCTAGACATTATTTCACCCTGGCCAAAGAATAAGTTTGGTGCCCCCCTAATGGGATAAGATTAGGCAGAAGTGAGAAACTCCCAGGCCATAGCTGTTGAGTCAGCTGTCTGTCCCCTCCCCTGTGCTCCTACTGCCCCCCCCCCATGCTCCTCTGTCATCGTCCCTGCTCCTCTGGTCCTCCCCCTGCTCCTCAGTTCCTTCCATGTGAATGCTGCGGGGAGGGAGAGAAGGTAAGCGCTGTGGGGAGGGAGAGACAGGGGAGCGGAGGAGGGCGGCATTCCGCTGTCACTGAAGCCGGCCCACTGAGCCATCGGCCCACTGGGAAACTCCCGGTAGTCCCAATGGCCAGTCCATCCCTGCCCATACCTGCCAACTTTAACACTTCAGAAAGAGAGGCATGTTGATGAGTGAGTAACTTGTATAGCGCTATAAATGCGAACTAAATCACCTCAAGGCACTGTATCCAATATCCATATAGATGTGTCTTAAGTTTTTTTATGAAGACCCGATGTTTTTCTTCCATCCAAATTTCTGTAGGTAGATGTTAGACATAAGCTTTTGCTTCTTGTAAATCCTTCATTTAGTAGAACTTGATTAATCTTCAGGTTCCATGCTCGAGCTGATTGTTTAAGGCCATAAAGAGATTTATTCAACTTGCAGACAAGATGCTCTTGTCCCTTTTTCAAATATCCTTCTGGCTGTGACATGTAAATTTCTTCTTCAATATCACCATTAAGAAAAGCTGTCTTAATATCGTGATGTTTCACAATCATTGTACGCATGGCAGCCACTGTCATTAGTGTTCTGAAAGTACTTTGTTTAGCAACTGGAGCAAAAGTAGCATCATAGTCCTCACCGAACTTCTGTGAGTAAACTTTAGCAACCAGCCTTGCCTTGTACCGACAGACTTTCCCTTCAGAGTTACATTTGGTTTTAAAAACCCATTTACATCCTATGGCATGTTTACCTTGAGGTAGCTCTGAAAGTGTCCATGTCTGGAGATCTTCGAGTGATGTCATTTCTTCATCAGCGGCTTTATTCCATACTTGTTTCTCATGCATTGGCAGTTTCTGCATCTCTTTCCATGAACCTGGATCAGTTTGAACAGCTCTGCGAGCTATGTAAGATAAACGTTCAGCTGGAACACCTTTATTGATTCTGGTTGATTTTCTGACTGAAGGTATTTCTGGTTCAGATTCAGGTTTTGATTCTTCTGCAGTCATTTCTATTTCTGTATCACTTTCCTTATTTTCTTGAGTGACTGATGTTGATTCTTTCTCAGTTTGAATAGTTTGTGTCTGTTGTTCAAACTTTGAGCACATAGAAGTTTCATCAATAATCACACTTCTGCTGACTGTTACCTTGTTCGTGTCTTGATGTAAAATCCTGTATCCTTTTTGAGATTCACTGTACCCCACAAGTACACCTTCTTTTGCACATGCATCCCATTTTGTACGTTTTTCTTTTGGAATGTGTACATAGGCTTTACTTCCAAAAATTCTGATGTGTCTTAAATCTGGTTTCCTTTTGTTCCATAGTTCATATGGAGTTTTTGTTGTTGCTTTTCCCGGCAAACGATTTTGAAGATAACATGCAGTTGTGATAGCTTCTCCCCAGAATGTAGTTGGCATATCAGCATCAAATAGCATGCTCCTCCCACTTTCACACAGTGTGCGGTTCATTCTCTCTGCAACTCCATTTTGCTCCGGGTTATATGGAACTGTTGTCTGGAACATAATTCCATGCTTCCTGAGAATGGCTTGTGTTTTACCACTTGTATATTCTGAGCCATTGTCTGTTCGTAGTACTCTGGGCATTCTGCCGAAAATATTATTTACTTGAGCGAGATACTGTTCTAATTTCTCTGGCTCTTCATCCTTTTTGTGAAGTAGAAATACTGTGGTATATCTGGAGTAATCATCAATGAAGGTCAGGAAGTACTTTTTCTTTCCTGGAGTCATAGTTTTCATTGGACCACAAAGATCTGAATGTATTAAGTCCAGAGGTTTTTGAACTTTGCTGTTGGTCTGCTTGGGAAAAGGTGTCCTTGCCATTTTTCCTTTAATACAGCTGGTACAAATCATTGTGTGATCACATGGATTAATCTTAATACCACTTGCATAGTTATTCTCAACTATTTTCTTTATTGTATCAGAATTTCTGTGTCCCAATCGTCTGTGCCAAGTGTGGATGCAGTTTGAATGTTTATCCTCTTTTATTTTAACCATTTCACTGCAGTTCAACTGATATAGTTCATCTATGATTTTAGCCTTTGCAAGCAAGCAATCCCCTTTTGTTATGATACAACTGTCACCCTGAAATGTGACTACATTGCCTTGGTTAGTGAGTTTCTTTACTGACAAAAGGTTGCTTTCAAGATCTGGCACATACAGAACATTCCTCATATGGATCTTTTTAGTGATATCTGGAGAGATAGGACAGTATAGAAAGCCATCTCCTATTCCCACTGATTTCATGAGTTGTCCATTAGCTGTAGTTATCCCTTCTGTTTTGCTTTCATCAAGCTGAGCGAAGAAACTTCGGTTATTTGTCATGTGACTTGTAGCGCCTGAGTCCACACACCATGCTTGCACAGTGGTGACACAATTTTTCGATCCGAATGCATATTCCTTTGTTTCTATGACATTCTTAGCTTGTTGGAATGCACTTTGTTTTTGCATTCTAGCTTTCCAGATTCTACAATCTGCTTTTAGATGTCCTGGTTTCTTGCACACAAAGCATTCCCGCTTTTCTAGCTGCACGTTACTGTGTTTATTTTTGCATCTTGTCTTTAAAGCCGTCTGTGAACACACACTCACAGTACTCATGCTTTCAGTTTTGCGCTTGTATTCATCCACAAGCTTGCCTTTAACATATTCCAGTGTCAGATCATCATCTGGACGTGCATCTAGTGCTGTGACAAGTGTCTCATAACTTTCAGGAAGTCCACTTAATAATAGCGCTGCAACATGGAAATCTTTCATCTCTTCTCCAATCCCTCGCAGTCTCTCCACCATCTCTAAAGTCTGCCTTATATAGTCCTGCATGTCCTGGTCTTTCTGTAGCTTAGTCTGATTAAATACAGTTTATTGCTGAGATTAACTCTTTCATGTGCTTTCTGTAACTCTTCCCACATGTCTTTAGAAGTTTGACAGTTACATATATGTATGATTTGATCATCATCTATGCACAGGGAGATTGTGCTTTGCTCCTTCTGATCTCTGTCTAACCACTCCTCTGTGGGCTGTGCAGGTCTTTGTTCATTTATGCATTTCCACGTACCTTCTCTTATAAGCAGCATTTTCATCTTGAATTTCCAAGATTGGTAGTTCTGATTTGTCAGATTTGCAATGGAGAACTTTGCTGATGGGATGGCAGCTGCCATTACTGCTGTTTGTCTTTCTGTTGCTGTCTTCTGCACTGAATTGCTCTAGCTCACTGTATCTGGCTATATCCAGGGGTAATCTGTATTATATCCTGGGCTTCTGTAACATGCTCTGGGCCCATAACCTGTTAGACATAAGCTTTTGGAGCTAAACAAATTACAGGCAGACAGTCTGTAGGTCGTGGAAACAGGAACTGAACTTTATTACTACTTCTTGTACATAGACAAAACATGAACTAGCAAATGTAACACTGCCATCTAGTGATCATATAATGTAATAGGCACACAGTAATTACATTTAGTAGATGTTGCTCATATAATACAAACCTTGTATGCTAACAGTAGAGCGTTCCATAACCGCGGTCCTTGGACTGCGAATCTTCGTTCTCCTTTAGATTTGTAGCGAGACTTGGGGATGTGGAGGAGGTTCTGATTAGTTGATCGGAGGGCCCGATTTGGGGTGTAAAGTTTTATTTTCTCGCATAAGTATTGCGGCGCGTTTCCTTGCGTGCATTTGTGGGTGAGGCAGAGGGTCTTGAATGTCAACTGATCCTTTACGGCTAGCCAGTGGAGGGTCCTCATGACCGGGGAGATTGGTTCCCACATTTCTTTACCCGTTACCAGTCTGGCACGACTTGTAGACGAGAAATCTGATATTTCGGGAGTTCTAGGTAAAGGGAATTTGCGTAGTCAAGTCTGGAATTGATTAGTGTTCCAACTACTACTGCTGTGTCTTCTTCCGGGATGAAGGGGATGAGATAGTGAGATCCGCTGGCCACCGATCCTATCTGTGCGTCTATAGACATGTCTGAGTCAGATAACTTCAAAGCTTTTTACTTTAGTGCTTGGGGTGATGGTTTGTCCAAAGATGGTGGAACGAGTCCAAGTCATCCTAGAATTTGTCTTCCGGATTGTGTGGAGAAAGAGAAGTTCTGTTTTAAATCCATTGAGTTTGAGGGAGCTCTCTGTCATCCAATTATTTATTAATGTCAGGCATTTTTCTAATCCGTGATATTGATCTTTTTTGTTGGTGATGCGAAGATAAAGTTGAGTGTCGTCCGCGTAGGAGTGGAAGAACAGGTCTTGTTTGCTGATGATTGTGAGGAGTGGGTGGAGGTAGATATTAAAGAGCATGGACGACAGGGGTGATCCTTGAGAGACTCCTCATGTGACGGTGCAGGCTTCTGACATGAGGGCTCCTAGTTTCACTGTCTGGGATCGATTTTCTAGGAACGATGCAAACCATAGTAGATCTGAGTCTGCGACTCCACCTACTTCTATGAGACGAGCAAGTAGAATTTTGTGGTCTACTGTGTCGAAAACTGCACTTAGGTCCAGCAGCACCAGGAGACACGCTTCTCCTTCGTCCGCTGCTTCAAGAGTGTCATCCCATATTTTGAGAAGTGCCATTTCTGTCCTGTGTCCTGGATGGAAACCCGATTGTAGTGGGTCCAGGAGTTTGTGGAAGTCCAGATAAAGTTGGATGCACTGCAGGATGCACTGTGCTCCCTGTCAAAAAAGTAGGGGTGACTACATTGCCCTAACTACAGCAAGGTAACAATTTTTTAAGCCAGGGGTGCCCAACCGCTGGCCTGTGGCACCCTCTGATGTGGCCCACCACCTCCTGCTCTGGGATGGCGGGTCAGCATGCTCACACCTAGAAACACCTAACCTACCACTGTTTTGTCACAATTTTGGGGCGATATGTGAAAACAGAGATCACACAAATACTTAAAAGTATAACATTTATTAAAGATAATGACAGATACAGATAAAGAAAATATGACAAGAATATTTAGCTGATTTTTGGGAAGGGGGTGTCCCTGAATGGTAGTTTGGAAATGTGATCACCCTACCGAGCATATAACACTGACCACAAGGGCCCTGTCGTACAGCTATTTTTGCCTAGTCATAATTAAAAAAGAAAAGTAATTTTGGAAAATCATGGTAGAATTATAAATGTTTTTTTTTTTAGGAATTTTGTGAGTTTGAAAATAAACTGGTGACATATTTTTTTTTCTTTTTCTACTACAGGACATTACGGACATGATGAATTGCAATGTAATGTCAATGCTACATGTACGTCTATCATTTTTTTCTATGTAATGTATATGAATGATGTTGTTTGCATTATAGGTGCACGTCTCAAAGTTAGTAGCAGAGACAGAAGGAAGCTATGAGTCTGTCCTCCTCCTGCAGGGTGATACAGACAGAAGGGAGCTATGAGTCTGTCCTCCTCCTGCAGGGTGATACAGACAGAAGGGAGCTATGAGTCTGTCCTCCTGCAGGGTGATACAGACAGAAGGAGCTATAAAAAAAATAGTTTTCATTACATCAGTTTTATGTAGCACTACCACCGTAGGAGCTGCTGGTTTAGATTTGGGCCTGCCGTTGCCTTACTGTTCCTTGTTCTCATCTCAGGGGTCTTGAAGAGGTGGTTAAAGGAAGAAAAGTCTGCACCAAACACCAAATGTCTTTTTCTCCCTCCTGCAGAGGTCAACTTCAGGAAAGAGGGATGAAGGTTCAGTGGGGGGATTCAAGCATCTGACTAGCAGATCACAGATTTTCTGTTAGGTCCAGAGGAACAACTCTCCACGCTGGACTCAGCGACCACCGGATAGGCCTACTCTCAATGGCCTAGCAGCCAATGTGAAGCTCGATCAAAGTTAGTCTCTGCCACAGACTAGGTGAAGGTAGAACTTGTTCAATAGTCTCTGCCACAGACTATGTGAAGGTAGAACTGGATCAGTAGGCCCCAGTAGCTCCTGGACCTACATTTCAGTTGCGAGGCCTCAGGCCAACATGGCCCCGAGGCGGTAACTGCCAACACATCGGAAGACGAACCTCTGCTGAGGATCGGGAGACGAACCCCACAAAATGGCGTCTGTCCCTTAAGTACCCTCTCCTAGAATGTACAGCTGGGTTGACCAATGCCCTCTGGGCTGCTTCTGGGAAAGAGGTACCCAATGCATTCATGCCTTTCCAACCCTGACCAGCGGTGACAGTGACACCTACTGTCAGGGGGAAAATCATACAACCAGCTAAATTGAAACAAAGCCATGAATTTAGACAAAATCTCTCTTCTGGGCCAAACTACTGCCCAGGCAAATATAATTTTAACATAAAACGGCCACTCATTGAGAGCAGGGTGCTACAAATACTATATGTGTTATATTTTCAGATGACTCGAATTCTACTTCCAAGAATGCTGGAAAGGTAAAGCATAACTTCAAACTTGCTAACAGCTCATGCTATTAATTTGCATATACTGTATATTCCTTTGATTGTCGCACACCTGTATTCAGGGGCGGACTGACAACTCATGGGGCCCCCGGGCAATAGAAGATTATGGGGCCCCTGGGCTTACAGATGGCCACCACGCCAGGAGGCAGTGCAGAGGCAGGGCAGCTAAAATCTCGAAATTTTCACATTAAAAGCATGTCGGTTTCGGACATATCAGGGACAAATGTAAAAAAACACAGATTTTTACATACTGTCCCTGGTTTTACTGAGCCTGGCAACCATGATGGGGCCCCCTAGTGGCATGGGGCCCTCGGGCAGTGCCCGAGTAACTCAATGGTCAGTCCGCCCCTGCCTGTATTACTGTCATGTATAGGTATCAGCCAAGTTATCCTCTCTCCTCCCCTCTCTCTCTCCTCCTCCGCCTCTCTCTCTCTCTCTCCCCTCTCTCGCTCCTTCTCCTCTCTATATCTCTCTCTCCTCCTCCTCTCTCTCCTCCTCCTCCGCCTCTCTCTCTCCTCCTCCTCTGCCTCTCTCTAACTCTCTCTCCCCTGTCTCTCTCCTCCTCCTCTTTTGCCCCCTCTATCTCCCCTACCTCTCTCTCTTTCCTCCTCCTCTTGCTCTCTCTTCCCCCTCTCTCTCTCCTTCTCCTCATTTCTCTCTACCCCCCTCCTCCCAACACTCTTGCACTCTTCTCTCCACTCTGTTTTTGTCTGTTCTTTGTCTCTCTCTTGTCTCCACCAGGTATTTTTCTTCTCGCGGTAATCCATCACTTCTCTCTCTTTCTCTCTCTCTCTTTCTCTCTCACTTCCCCCCTCTCTTTCTCCTCCTATCTCTCATCCTCATCCATCTGTCTACCTATCTCTCTCTCCTCCTCCTCCTCTCTCTCTTCCTAGCTCTTTCTCCTCTCTCTCTCTTCCTTTCTCTCTATCTCCCTCTCTCTGTCTCCTCTTCTCTCTCTATCTCTCCATTCTCTTCCTTTTTCAATCCTCCTTCTCTCTGTGTACTACTATCCACCCCCTCTTGTTCTCTCTTTATTCAAATCTCTCACTCTTCCTTGCTTGGTCACCTTTCTTCCTCTTTCTCCTCCCTGCTCTTTTCTCTTCACGCTCTGTTCTCTGTCTCTCTCATCTCCAATATCTTTATTTTCTCTCTCCCTCTCTGCGATGATGTCTCTCTAGCCTTCTCCCGACCTCTCCTCTCTTTACTTTTCCTCTCTTCTGTCCACTCTCTGCTCTCAGTCTCTCTCTTCTCTATTTTCCTCTCTCTCACATCTCTCCTCTCTCTTCTATTATTTCTATAATTTCTTTCTCTCTGCTCTCCATCTTCCTTTTTTTCTTCTCTCTTCAATCTCTCTCCTCATTTGCCAATGCTCTCTCTCTCTCTCTCTCTCTCTTTCTTTCTTTCTCTCTCTCTCTCTCTCTCTCTCTCTCTCTTTCTTTCTCTCTCTCTCTCTCTCTCTCTTTTCTTCTCTTCTCTTCTCTCTATTCTCCACTTTCTATCTCCTTGTTCTCTGCTTTCTACTCTTTATATGACTCTTGTTTTTCTCTTCCTAGAAAGAAAGGTCTCATAATAAACATAAGTTCTGAGGCCGGCACTCGTCCCTATCCAAAAATCACCCTCTACTCTTCCACCAAGGTATGGACAATACTTTTATGCAGATACACGCTCTTATATAAAAAAAGATCATATTGTGAAAAAAAAAAAAAAAGATCATAAATGTCAAATTCAAATTTAATGGAACTTTACATAATTTAAACATTTTCAAAAGTGAATGTCCAAAAGTAAAAGCACCACAAGATGCGAGCCTAACTTTATTTTGTGTGACATTTTTACTTTGACCTGTCTTTGTGGCTTAGCTCCACCAACTTTCACCCCATGTCCACTGAGAGGGCCCTGCCTTCTTGGATAGAGGAAAGGGTGCTGGTTAAGGTTACCTTTGAAGTCAAAGGAAGTCTATAACTAAACCACAGAGGGGTATTGAAGATGTTTTCCTGGGTGATAAAAGTGAAAGTAGGTTTCTCGTGGCTTCAGCTCATAGACCTTTACTTTAGAATTTGAAAATTAAGCACGGGTTTACATTAAAGGCTCCAACTCGAACAGCAACGTTGGTGGTAATGAAAATCAAAGGCCATAACCATAATGATTAAAGTGCGACTAACATCTAATATAATGCAATAAAGATGAGATTGTGAAAAAGGGAAAAATCACAAATTACTATTAATAGTCCAAATTACTATTAACCACTTAAGACCCGGACCATTATGCAGGTAAAGGACCTGGCCCCTTTTTGCGATTCGGCACTGCGTCGTTTTAACTGACAATTGCGCGGTCGTGCGACGTGGCTCCCAAACAAAATTGGCGTCCTTTTTTTCCCACAAATAGAGCTTTCTTTTGGTGGTATTTGATCACCTCTGCGGTTTTTATTTTTTCCGCTATAAACAAAAATAGAGCGACAATTTAAAAAAAAATGCAATATTTTTAACTTTTTGCTATAATAAATATCCCCCAAAAATATATAAAAAAACATTTTTTTTCCTCAGTTTAGGCCGATACGTATTCTTCGACGTATTTTTGGTAAAAAAAATCGCAATAAGCGTTTATCGGTTGGTTTTCGCAAAATTTATAGCGTTTACAAAATAAGGGATAATTTTATTGCATTTTTATAAAAAAAATTTTTTTTACTACTAATAGCGACGATCAGCGATTTTTTTTCGTGACTGCGACAATATGGCGGACACTTCGGACAATTTTGACACATTTTTGGGACAATTGTCATTTTCACAGCAAAAAATGCATTTAAATTGCATTGTTTACTGTGGAAATGACAGTTGCAGTTTGGGAGTTAACCACAGGTGGCGCTGTAGGGGATGTGTGACCTAATGTGTGTGTTTACAACTGTAGGAGGGTGTGGCTGTAGGTGTGACGTCATCGATCGCGTCCCCCTATTACAGGGATGACGCGATCGATGCTACGGCCACAGAGAAGCACGGGGAAGCCGTGTGTACACACGGCTCTCCCCGTTCTTCCGCTCCAGGGACGGATCGCCGCACTCCAGCGGCGAACGGGTCCGCGAATCCCGCGGTCCCGGAGCTTCGGACCGGGTCGCGGGCACGCGCCCGCGACCCACGGCTGGGTACTAAAATCAACGTATATATACGTTGATGTGCCCAGCCATGCCATTCTGCCGACGTAAATGTGCAGTAGGCGGTCCTTAAGTGGTTAATAGTCCAAATGTCCACATCCATAAAGTGAGCTCAAAACGTGTGCTGATCCAATGTTCAATTTGTGAACACAACCAGTGCTCCCCACAGGATAGACAGGCTTACTATTTTAAGACCCTCCGGGTCTATCTGCGCATTAGTGAGCTTTCACCCCTCACTATCGGCTCAGCCGCATCCACTACCCAGCCTGTTTTATTGGATTCCACAGGTGTATATTCCACAGTTATCATCAGTTATGGAAACTTCAGAGTCAGGTCACACATTTATCATATGAAAGAGGAAGATAAACTAATTGCGCAACATTCTCTTAAAAACACACAAGTTTACAAGTGTACTTACAACAAAAACGATAAAATTAGGCTCAAAATGGAAACATACATTTGTCCAGCACCCTCCACAAGAGTTCGGACGTCACCTCTGCTCCGTGCCTAGCCTGATGTACGTTTCGTCCAATGAGATATCTTCTGCGAGGCAGTAAAGGTCAGCGGTGCTCACATCACTTCCTTTCTGTTGCCGAACAAGAGCAGTGCTTCTAGTATTCAAACCAGCATATACTTCACCGCCATATTTCTGCAGTCCAAGACTAGTGGCATGGCGGCCATGTTCCAAGAGATCCACTGCGCTCTATTTCAGCAATGTATAACCAAGCATATTGCTGTTTTAATCTGCATATACTATTGGTGGTAGTGAGCCGTACTATGCATTTTAAATGTGTTACGACGATAGGCTCAATTTGCTTTAGCACAAAAATAAGTACATTTTGTTTTAGCTGTGTGACTGCAATTTTCATATCCTGTTGGAACCAATTAATAAAAAAACTGTTACTTTGTAAATAAGTGTTCTTATCCTGCTGTGTTAGCTTTGTGAATTGAGCCTAACAGAAGCTTAAAAAAAAATTCAGGATGCAGGACTTATACTAACATGCTGCAATGCAACAACAGGAGCGTAACCGGTATGTAATGGGGAGCACATTCGCTCTGTAGCCTGTCCTGTCCTGGGCAGCCATCACAAATTTTGGGGCCCCTTACACAGCTTTAGGCAGAGCCCCCCTGGAGCAGAGAACCGGGGGAAGGGGGCCCTCCTCTCTCCTGCTGCGAGAGGATAAGCGGGAGTTGTGGTAACAAATGTGTCTTCTCTTCTCTATACTGCCGTGAGATGATAAGCAGGTCATGTGGGGGGGGGGGGGGGGGGGGAATTGGTGCTGACGAACAAAACAAAGTCAAGTCAAGTCTCCCTGCCCCAAGTTTCTAAAGGTGGGGGGGCGAACAAAAAAAAATCCATTGGGCCCCTTACAGGTGTAATGCTTGTACCCCCTGATGGTGGCCCTACCTGTCAGGCCTCGTACACACGAGGCAATAGATTTGTTCAAAACGGTCTGTCCGACCGATTTGAACAAATCTGTCTCTTTGAATTTTGGTTTGCTCGCGTGTACACACGAGCAAACCAAAATCCCAGCCAGCAGACGGCACGCTGACGTGTCGGTGACGTTGACGCCGCCACGTCACCGCACCAGGAAGTAAAACACTTCCGCGCATGCGCCGAATCCATTCGGTGCCGGTGCGAGACGACATGTCGGCTGGTAAGTGTACTAACCAGCAGACATGTCGGGCGGACGGGTTCCCACCCGATAGATTTCAAAGCATGCTTTGAAATCTGTCGGGTGGCCAAATCCGTCGGCTCGCCCGTACACATAATCGAATCTGTCTGCTGGGACGGTCTAGCAGACCGTTTCCAGCAGACAGATTTGATCGTGTGTGCGCGGCCTCAGGGCTTGGATTTGAACCAGAACCTCTGCTGTGTCAGGCAATGGCTCTTCTTGCTGAGTTACCTGGAATGCTGGACAGTTCCCTGGACAATTCCTTACATGATCCTGTCTTGAACCTTGTTTTTCTTGAACCCTGAACTTTTTGTTCCTCCCATGAACTTCCTGATTAAGGCATGTCTCTGCACTTCTTGTTTGCCAGATTATCATGCTCGTTCCAGCCAGTACCTCACTATTTTTAGAGAATATTACAAAGTTCACTCTCCTGCGCTGTGCAGTTGGTCCTGTTATCCGTTTTACCCAGGGCCATTGGAGCTGGGTCTCCAGGCCACTTCCTTAAAGCGGTTGTAAACCGCCAAATTTTATTTTTTTAGACCTGCAAGGGAAAAGCCATAATGAGCTAATATACACTGCATATTAGCTCATTATGAAATACTTACCTCGGAACGAGGTGTAGGGAACTTACCTGGTGCACGCCGAGCGAGATCTCATCTTGACTCGGCGTGTCTTCCGGGTATCGCCGCTCCAGCGCTGTGATTGACTGAAGCGGCGATGACGTCACTCCCGCGCGTGCGCGCGGGAGATTTAAATCCGGTTGGCCGGATTCTTTCGCAGTGGAGTCCCCCTGCGCATGCGCAGCTGCAATCAGCGGCACATTGCGGGGGTAATATCTCCTAAACCGTACAGGTTTAGGAGATATTCTTTATACCTACAGGTAAGCCTTATTATAGGCTTGCCTGTAGGTAAAAGTGGGTTTACAACCACTTTAAGAGAGGCCCAGCCCAGTTGTTTAAATATTTACAGAGGAAGTAAACTTCCCTCTAATGTTTGTACCTATAGGTAAGCCTATAATAAGGCTTATCTGTAGGTACTGTAAATATCTCCTAAACGTGCACCATTTAGGAGATATTTACTGTACATGCTGCCAGGGACATCAGTGGCGCATTCCGTCTGAACGTCTGCCCGTGCCGTTTCTTCAAATCCATATGCCGTAACCGGCAGCTCTGGTGCGCATGCGTGGAAGTGACGTCGTGTGGAAGTGACGTCACTTGGCTCCGGTCAGTCACACAGCCGGAGTCCGCGAACCCTGAAGGAAGACGGGCAAAGTTGGATTTGACCTCGAGCGGGGACGGCGAGGGCTTTGTTTGCAGGTAAGTGTCACATAATGTGCTAGTGTGTGATGCATACTTGCACATTATGCCTTTACTTTGCAGGTAAGAAAAAATAAAAAAATATCTGGGTTCACTTCCTCTTTCATTTTCATTTTATTTATTTCCATAAAAAGGCCCAGCAAAATCCTCAGCACCAGGCCTATGATGCCTTTAATCCGGCCCTGGTTTTACGCTTATTAGGCCTCGCTACCCTCTAGATCCCGGGAAGTCCAAAGTCACTGAAAAGAAAACAAGACGCGTAGGCCTAGTGCATTATCCTTGATACATATTTTTTATTGGATAAAAAGAAGGTGAATGTACTCACAAACCAGTACTTGTGTCATGCTTAAAATATTCGCTCATGTCCATGTGAGTAGACACATCAGCTAACGCGTTTCGAGGTGACCCTCTTTCTCAGAGCTTTGTCTAGATGTACGGGTAAGGAACTTCACAGGATCCTGATCTGATAGTCACGTCCAGTGCCGTTTTCCTTGGGGGTCTCTATGAGTTCCTGGAATCTCTCATCAGGATCCTGTGAAGTTCCTGTATCAAGGATAATTTACTAGCGCTTTCTGCTTTATTTTATGTTTTCAGTATCTCACTCCTGTCTTTCCTGCTGCCGTTCATATTTTGCCATCACTCGTTATTGATCCTTGGCTTGTACCTCAACTACGCTTCTGCCTATCCACTACTGGACCCCGGCTTGCTCACCTCCTGGTAGGGCGATTGTGAGCACAGCGACCTGGTACTAACATGTACCAAAACCCATTTATACATGTATATACATTAATATATCGTGGTCTTTTTCTTAACAAGAGATTGGTAAGTAAAACATAGCAGGTTGTCTGCTTAACTGTAAAGCCACAATTGTTCCATCATAAATATCTCCTAAATGGTGCACGCTATATTGTACTGGTGACGATCAGTGACTTATAGCAGGACTGTGATATTACAGTGGACAATTGGACACTGACTGACACTTTTGACACTTTGTGGGAACCGGTAACAATAATACATTGGGGGCATTTTTGGACAAAGGAGGAGTGAACTTTTGAAACCCATAACCGCCCCCCCCCCCCCCACACACACACACACTTCTCACAAAAGGGTTGCCACAAGGTAGACTGGCTCTTGTGCAGAATGATGAGGATTGGCGAGCTTGCAGTAATAACTGACTTTGACTCACTGCTCTGCTCTCTCCTCCACGGTACGTGTTGTAGATCCAGCGCCTATTCTAGTGGAGTTCTGAGTCTCCGGACTCCTGCTTTAGAGTGATCTCTCTGTGAGGGGGGGGACCGGGACTCTGTGCAGCGGCAGTGCGGGCCGCGGGAGAACCGGGGAACAGGACATGAGGAAGGCAGCTCAAGCTCAAGAAGACGAGTGATTGTCTGAGACTGACTCTGAAATGGAGCAGAGTAAGTTTATGCGTAGTCTGGACTCCGGAGTGTGTTGTTCTGACTACTGAAGTTCTGAGGGAGCAGGCCCGGACAGTCACAAGAGGGAGGGACTGGCACTCTGGTGGGCTGAATTGGTGGGCACAGATGAGACTGCACTTATTGGCACAGATAAGACTGCACTTACGGGCATTGATGGCCACAGATAGGCTTCACTGGTGGGCACAGATGAGACTGCACCTATGAGCACTGACGGTATTCCACCCTAATAAAAAACTTTTGTTTAATCCCCTCCCCTCCCCCTTACATGCCACATTTGGCATGTAATTTTTTTTGGGGGGGAGTGGGGGCTTCAGTAGGAGTGGGACTTCCTGTCCCACTTCCTGCTTCCGCCGAGGGGCTGGTTAGGTGATTAAGCCTTAATCGCCTACACCACCTCCTCCCTGTAGGCGATCACATGGGACACATGACAGGTCCCATGCGATCGCCTCTCCAATCAGCGGTGAGCCGCGCGCATGCGCAGTGCGGCTCGCGCATGCGCAGTGGGTGCCCGGATGTGAAGCCAAAGGCTGTCACGGCTGGGTGCCCACAGTCGGAATGGAGACGCCGGCTGGGGAGGGGGGGAGAGGAGCGGAGCCCCGGTCGGCGCGTCGCTGGAACGCAGGAGCAGGTAAGTGAGTGTTTATTAAAAGCCAGCAGCTACACTTTTTGTAGCTGCTGACTTTTAATAAACACAATTTTTGTCTGGAACACCCCTTTAACATTCTAACGAGGATGTTGTGCTGTCATTTCTTTGTTGTTTGAGAACTCAGGAAAGAAAAAGTCACGCTATTGGCAGTTTTATAGGGGAATGTTCTCTTTATTATTGTTGTATCTTTCTAAGTTTAACATTGTTGTCTGTCTCTTACCAGGTCTTTGTAGATTTCTTCTCCCGCAGCCTCAACATCGACTACCAACCAAAAGGTGTCACTGTGCAGGTAAATCGCTAGAATGTCCCCCTAGAGAGTTCCAATCCAGAGACTGCCTATCACAATAGTGGTGACCACAGGTTTGCACAAATGTTGGTGCTTTTCAGTTCTTTCATTTCATTTTTCAAATTCCATTTGAATTCGAATGTATTTTTTTGAATTTTGGAACATGGATTTATTCTATTTTTATATTCTATTTTATTCTATCAGAATTAAAATGTATTATATTCAAATTTTGGGTAATGGTTATATTACATAGTTACATAGTTAGTCAGGTTGAAAAAAGTCCATCCAGTTCAACCATAAAAATAAAATAAACAAACAAAATAAAACACAGTACATCCCATACACCCAACTCCATACCCACAGTTGATCCAGAGGAAGGCAAAAAACCCCAGCAGAGCATGAGATCCAATTTGCTACAGGAGGGGAAAAAATTCCTTCCTGATCTCCCGAGAGGCAATCGGATTTACCCCGGATCAACTTTACCTATAAATGTTAGTACCCAGTTATATTATGTGTATTTAGGAAAGAATCCAGGCCCTTCTTAAAGCAATCTTCTGAGCTGGCCAGAACCACCTCTGGAGGGAGTCTGTTCCACATTTTCACAGCTCTTACTGTGAAGAAACCTTTCCGTATTTGGACATTTTATTCTATTGTCTTTTCTATTCTATTCTTTTATTTTCTATTCTAAACATGTTATAATTACCTTTTCTGGGGTCCCTCAGTGGCGCTCCTGGCTTCTCCTCTTCATCGAGTGCCCCACGAAGAGCTTCTTTCCATGGGGGCACTTGTGCAGGGCACGCTCTCGAGTCCCGCTGCTGCACCCATTGACACAGAAAGCAGGACTCGGCCCCGCAGTGGCTGGAGTCGCTGGGCTCGATCACATCGCTGGAACGGACGGGCTCAGGTAAGCTGCAGCACAGAAGGCCTTTCACCTAAGGTGAAAAACCTGGAAAAAACACTTTAATCTTTTACACAGGGGGGTTAAACTTGAATTATTGCTAAAACATTTTATTTTATTTGTTTGAATATAACTAGGAAAGCTTGGAATATCGGGTATTTGTTGCTATCTGTGTCCCCATTGGTGAGATTTTCCCACATCTCCTGGTTTGGTGACACACTTCCAATAGGAACAGATACAGCAATAAACACCTGCAAGGGGTACTAACCTTTCATAGAAAAAACTAAACTAAACAAACATTTTTGTAGTTGGCATTTCCACCCATTAATCTATTTGTAAGCTTACTTCTAATTATTATGTAGAGTAATTTATTCCTTAATTTATTTATAAACAAAATTTCGTCCTTTGCATTCCCAGCCCTTTCCCTGATATGGACTCTACTTACTTATACTGTATGTCCTTTATTTTTTTCTATTTGTAAGCTACAGGAAAAAAAATTGCTAGGTCCATATAAAGATCATGGTCTGCTTTAACTACTTAAGACCCGGACCATTATGCAGGTAAAGGACCTGGCCCCTTTTTGGGATTCGACGCTGCGTCAGTTTAACTGACAATTGCGCGGTCGTGCGACGTGGCTCCCAGACAAAATTGGCGTCCTTTTTTCCCCACAAATAGAGCTTTCTTTTGGTGGTATTTGATCACCTCTGCGTTTTTTTATTTTTTGAGCTATAAACAAAAATAGAGCGACAATTTTGAAAAAAAATTCTATATTTTTTACTTTTTGCTATAATAAATATCCCCCCAAAATATATATAACATTTTTTTTCCTCAGTTTAGGCCAATATGTATTCTTCTACATATTTTTGGTAAAAAAAAAAAAATCGCAATAAGCGTTTATTGATTGGTTTGTGCAAAATTTATAGCGTTTACAAAATAGGGGATAGTTTTATGGCATTTTTTTAAATAATTATATTTTTACTAGTAATGGCGGCGATAGGTGATTTTTTTCGTGACTGCGACATTATGGCGGACACACCGGACAATTTTGATACATTTTTGGGACCATTGTCATTTTCACAGCGAAAAGTGCTATAAAAATGCACTGATTACTGTGAAAATGACAATTGCAGTTTAGGAGTTAAACACTAGGGGGCGCTGAAGGGGTTAAGTGTGACCTCATATGTGTTTCTAACTGTAAGGGGCGGGGCTGGACGTGTGATGTCACTGATCGTCTTTCCCTTTATCAGGGAACAGACGATCACTGACATTGCCACAATGAAGAACGGGGAAGGTGTGTTTACACACACCTCTCCCTGTTCTTCAGCTCCTGTGACCGATCGCGGGACACTGGCGACGATCGGGTCCCGCGGGCTAGGTCATGGAGCTTTGGACCGGCGTGCTCACGACCCCACGGCTGGGCTCTTAACCAGTTAAGGACCCCCGCACGCCTATGTACGTCCACAACATGGCTCGTACAGGCACAAGGGCGTAAATTTACGTCCTCGCCTTAGTGCGGTTCGGGGGTCCCATCGGGACCCCCTCCGCGGCGTGCGGCGGTCCCCCTGGCTCTGGGAGCGATCGCCGATGAGCGGGCGGATGTCCGGGTTTTCCGCCCCCCCCGCGATCGCTCCCAGCCAATGGGAGCGCGCTCCCAGCCTGTCACTTCCCCTCCTGTGTTTACACAGGAAGGAGGAAATGATGTAATCTCTCATCGCAGCGCTGTTTCCCAGCGCTGCTGATGAGAGAAGACATCCACAGTAAGTGTGCACCAACACAACACTGACACACACTCACATAGGCATATTAACCCCTTGTGATCGCCCCCCCCACCCCCCTGTCACAGTGTTACTGAATGCAGTGATTTAATCACTGCATTTAGTGTCAGTGTGACAGGCACTGTAAAAAACAGTTAGTGTTAGGTTCAGGATAGCCCCCCCACCCCCCCTAATAAAGTTTTAACCCCCTGATCACCGCCCTAGTTAACCCTTTCACTCCCTATTGCCAGCGTCACTAAGCGATCATTTTTCTGATTGCTGTATTAGTGTCGCTGTTCCCGCTAGGTAGCTATTTTTTTTATTACGATTTTTTTTTTTTACTAAAGACATGTGGCTAAATAAATTTTGGCCTAAATGTTTTACTAAAATTTAGTTTATTTGATTTTTTTTATAACAAATAGTAAAAAAATAGTGATTTTTTTCAAAATTGTCGCTCTATTTTAGTTTATAGCGCAAAAAATAAAAATCGCAGAGGCGATCAAATACCACCGAAAGAAAGCTCTATTTGTGGGAAGAAAAGGACGCAAATTTTGTTTGGGAGCCACGCCGCACGACCGCGCAATTGTCTGTTAAAGCGACGCAGCGCCGAATTGTAAAAACACCTTGGGTCATTTAGCAGCGTAAGTGTCCGGGTCTTAAGTGGTTAAAGAGGACGTACAGGTACGTGCTTGTGCCCAGCCGTGCCCTTCTGCCGACGTATATCGGCTTGAAGGGGTCCTTAAGTGGTTAAAGCGGAAGTAAACCCATCGATTTACCAGTTTCAAAAAGCAGTTAAATTTCCAGCATGCCGGGATTTCCAACTGTCACATTGGTTGTGTTCTCAACCTAACTGTCAAACCATCCAATGGCTGGTGTCATAACTGATCACATGTGCAGCACCACGGCAGTTGAAGATTAAACAGAGGCCAAGATGGCAGCTTCCTTGGCTGAAAATTATAGAAGGGTTTACTTCCACTTTAAAGGTGAACTCCAGGCTTTAAACCTTCATTTGGAAACACTCCTCAGTAGCTACAAAGGATATAAATCCCCTTTGTTTGTGCCAGATGCCTTTGCAAGCCCAGATGTAAAATCATCCCTGTGCTGTGCATAGCCTGTGCAGAGAGCAGAGCTGTGGGAGGGGCCAATCACTACAGAAAACAATAGCAGGGGGCGGAGACAAGACCAGTCGCCCTGCACAAGCAGAGAGAGCAGCAGTGAGCGGTCTTTATTACAGGAAGTCTCACACTGGATTCCTGCACAGATCTTGAAGAAATACAGAAATCACTCTGAGATTCCAGGAAAAACACACATAATGAATGTATTTAGACAACATTTTTCCTTATCCTGGAGTTCAGCTTTTAACTTCCAGCATTCCCGGCACCGTTAGGGTCCTGGAAATTCCCTCATAGAAATCCACCTATTATGTGATTAGGATTCTTTTCTCACTGGATTCTGTCCCTACAGTGTGTGATGCCGCTTCTCGTCTCCACCAACATGACCCAAAACCCGAAGAGGAACGTATTGGTGAAGACGCCTGACGATTTCGCCCGGGAGGCTCTGAACACCGCGGGGCTGACCAGACGTACCAGCGGCTGCCTATCCCACTCCATCCAGGTACAACACAACACCGGCTTCTTTATCTTCCTCTATATGACTAAGAAATGGAAAATTAAACCTGATAGTAAGTCAGGTGCTTGTAACCAAATATACAAGAATTCAGTGTAAAGAAATTCCTCCATGTCCATTTCTTGTGACATATATATATTATATATATATATATATATATATATATATATATATATATATATATATATATTTATATTTATATATATATATATATATATATATATATATATATATATATATATATATATATATATATATATATATATATATATATATATATATAAATAAAAATAAACAAAATGATTCTTATGCCGCGTACACACGGTCGTTTTTTGCGATGAAAAAAAACAACGTTTTTTGTGAAGTAAAAAACGACGTTTTTGAAACGTCACTTTCAAAGACGATGTTGCATACACACCATCGTTTTTTCACAAAAAGCGAGGTTACGTTCACCACTCTTTTCCATTGAAGCTCGCTTCATAACTAGCTTCTGGGCATGCGCGGCTTGAAAAACGTCGTTTTAAACGACGTTTTTGCTACACACGGTGACTTTTTGTGAAACAAAAAACGACGTTTTGAAAAACGACACAAAAAATTCAAGCATGTTGGAATTTTTTTTTGGGTCGTTTTTTTTAAGACAAAAAACGACGTTTTGCCCACACACCATCAATTTAAATGACGTTTTAAAAAACTTTGTTTTTTTTTCATCGCAAAAAACGACCGTGTGTACGCGGCATTAGGGTATGCTCCCCCCTCCCCAGGGGATGCTTTCCTTACATTGGTGGTCAGTGATGGGGCCCAAGTAACACCCCCTCATACATAGGTGGTCAGTGGGATGCCACTTCTTAACGATTCGTTTTCTCTAATTAGCACTTATTAACTCCTTCTTTCCCTTTTCCCTTTAGCTTTCCTTATTTTTTATTTTATTTTTATAACCATTACATTTTTTAAGTTGCTTTATTTATTGTGTTCACAAATTTTTAGTGTCACAATAAAAAAAAGAAAAATGGCTTTTGCTTAATTTGTAAATAACCTTGCAATAATATGTACCAGAATCATCATTTTATCCACTTGCTGATCATATGTACAATATATATATATATATATATATATATATATACTCAGCTCAAAAGTTCAAGTACTGAGCTATTAGCCAGGTCTTAAGAGTTACTCGCCAGCAGTTGCCCCACCCTGCTCATCAATGCAGCTTATCAGTGCCCATCAGTACAGCCTATCAGTTGCCACATACCAGTAATGCCTATCAATGCCCATCAGGGAAGCCTCATTAGTGCCACCATATCAGTGCCTAGCAATGCAGCCTATCAATGCTGATCAATGCAGTTTATCAGTGCCCATCAATGCAGCCTCATCAGTGCCCATTAGTGTCTATGAATGCAGCCACATTAGTGCCCATGAATGCAGCCACATTAGTACCCATGAATGCAGCCACATTAGTACCCATGAATGCAGCCCATCTCTGCACGGGGATCACAGGAAGGAGAGACGGCTGGATCACAGAAATGATCTCCCGCTCTGACACGGATTGTACGTGAAAGGCCGGCTGCTGAGGGGGCCGCCTCCTATGATAGACTTCACACTACTTCAATTTCTAGGCATTGGACCAGTGCGCTGTCCATCATAGGAGCCGGGACTTAGTTTGAAAGTGACCGGCATTTTAGATAAATGCTGTGTCAAAGAAGGAGTTCCCCTCTCTGTGTGATTCGGCCGGCTCTCCTCTTCCTCTTCTCTCCCTTCCCCACAATTTCCTGGCTTTGCTGGGAGGAGAATCAGCTCCTTTTCAACCCCGCCTGCCGCCGGTGCCCGCAACCCCTCTGATGCAGCTTTACACTCGCCCTCCGCTGATTTCCACTCGCCAAATGCGAGCAGGCGAGTGGAAATTTTGAGGGCGTGTCAGCAAGTGGTGATCTTGGTATTGTTTTTTACAGTCAGCAATAGGCTGTCTAGTAAGCCCTAGGTAGCTCTACCGCCCCCTAGACCACTTTTAGGATACGAAGAATGGCCATCCCACACCCATCGCCGCCTGCATTGGTTACTGTGTTCCCCCGTTCATCCAGGGAAAGGTAAACGGTCGGGATCCCTTCAAACAGAGGTGATGGAGAAACATCCATTCCATCCATTCTCTCATTTTCTCTGTGACTAATGAAGCCAGAAGCAATAATTGAATCACTTCCAGCTTCAGAGCTGTCATTTCCTGCCTGTTACAGCCAGGGAAACAGCTAATCAATCTGTGTTTGATTAGCTCCTTTTGGAGGGCAGGAGAGACATTAGAGGTCTAATAGATTCCCGATGTCTCCATAAAGAGGACCTGTCACTGGTCAAAGCTATCACATAGGGGGCTTGATAGCAATAAAGTTACATTTCTTTTTTAAATGTAAAAAAAAGAAGGCAACTACTCGGTACTGTACTGTCGCCATTTCACAGGTGCACACAATTTTTGGGTCATGACATGCTTGGTATCTTGATGCAAAATCCACACTAACAAAGACAAGCTAATCAATGCTTGCGATGCAACATCCACTTTTTTTATTTTGCCCAAAAAAATTGATATTATATTGTGTTTGTTTGCATGATATATATATATATATATATATATATATATATATATATATATATATATATATATATATATATATACACACACATATACACTCTTATAAGTATAATTTTATTTTTATATTATTTTTTACAATTTTATTTAGTAAAAAAAAATGTATACAATTCTTTTTATTTTTTTTAGACCCAAAGGGGCGTTTTTATTTTTTTTATTTTTTCATTGCCGGCAATTCTTTTTTTTACATTCAGCTGTCAGGAGGGAATCCCGCTGACAGCTGATGACTCATTGATTGTTATGGACGCAGGAGGTGTAGAGGGGTGAGGGTTGAACTGGTTGGCATTATTGCTCATGCCATACCCATGCTGCAGTGCTGCATTATCCATTCAGCCCCAATACAGCATCCTTCCTGTGTACAGGTGACAGGTGCTCTTCATCTCATCCCTGATACACGCCCACTTTCTCTTTGCAGAGCTTCGTGTTGGATCTGTTTCTCACCGAGACCGTCATGAGTTCCACAATCATCGCCTGGATCGCCAGTCTCACCCTTCGCATTGTTATGAAATTAAAAAAATCGGACTGATAACAATTTACACATTTATTAAAGTGGAATATTACATATAAAAAATGTTTTTTCGAAGATTTTGAATGCTGTTCTGCAATAAAAAATGAAAACTGAACTCCAGGAAAACCGCCAAATACACAGAAGAAATACTTCTATGAGAGATGTTGTACCTGCTGAGAGATTTGTTTTTCTGTCTATCCAGTCCCAGGATTTACACAGCTCTGCTACAAGTCCCTTCTAGGAGGGGTGTAGATCTGATTTGTCTCTGTTATAGGGCTAGTTTTTACCCTTGCGGTGGCCTGTGAAAAGCAATTTGTATTGGAACACTTTTCCCAGAGCAGGCCTTTTTTTTTTTAAACCAGCCGGATCTGAATTATCGACGTGCCAAAACCATGAGCCTATTTTTAACCTCTTGCGCGACACCGGAGCTGATGCACATGGCCAGCGGCCGAGATGTCCGCCAGCCACCCGCGATCACTTCATAGATCCCTGTTCTGACAGGGGAGTAGAGAGAGATCTGCTGTTCCTAGTGATTAGGAACAGCGATCTCTCTCCTCTAGTCACTACATTCCCCCCACATTTAGAAACACCTTCCTAGGGAACACTTAACCCCTTGATTGCCCCCTGGTGTTAACCTCTTCCATGCCAGTGACATTTATACAATAATCAGTGACTATTTTTAGCTATTATCGCTGTATAAATGTCACTGGTACCAAAAAAGTGTCCGGTCTGTCTGCCGCAATGACGCAGTCCTGCTAAAAATCGCCGCCATTACTAGTAAAAAAATTAGTAATAAAAAATGGCATAAATCTATCCCCTATTTTGTAGACGCTAAGGGCCAGATCCACAAAGATGGACACCCGCGCGGCGTATCCCATTTACACCATGCCGCTGTAAGCCACAGCGGCGTATTACGAATCCTCAATGAAATGCCGCTGTAGCTTACGGCGGCGTAGCTTAAATGGGCCGGCGTACGCGGGTGTAATTCACATTTACTAGTGGGGGGCGTGGTTTTTTATAATTATGAATGACCCGACGCAAACGACGCTTTTTTTACAGTGCGCATGCGCCGCCCGTGGACGTACCCTAGTGGGCATGCGTGAAATCACGTTGCAAATAGTCAATGAAAATGACGTGTACGTAATATACGCAATTCCCTATTCGTGAACGGGTTACGTAAACGACGTCCAATACGACGCGGTCCTGACGTCCATACTTAACATTGGCTGTGCCTCACTATAGCAGCTTTATCTTTACGCCATACAGACGCTTACGCAAATGACGTAAACACACTGCGATATAATGAAAAGAAAAATGGACAGCCGCACTCCAATGGATGAAAAGACTTAAAAATAGTGCCTGTTTATTCCGGTCAAAAAACTAAAACAGCAAAAACAGCAAACAGTGGGGTAACAAAAGCTGACGCGTTTCACATCGACAACCGATGCTTAGTCATAGCTGAACACTCTGCGCCGGGCGTACGTACGTTCGTGGATCGCCGTATCTACCTCATTTGCATATTTTACGAGGACGCGCCCCTAGCGTCCAGCGTAAATATGCATCTAAGATACGACGGTGTAAGAAACTTACGCAAGTCGTATCTTAGCGTAAGTCCGGCGTATCTTGTTTTCTGGATAGAAAACAATGACACGCTGGCGGGAAAATTCAAATTACGCCGGTGCATCTGTAGATACACCGGCGTAATTCTCTGTGGATCTGGCCCTATAACTTTTGTGCAAACCAATCAATATACGCTTATGGTGATATTTGTTTTTAGCCAAAAATATGTAAAAGAATACGTATCGGCCTAAACTAATGAAGAATTGTGTTTTTTTTTTTTTTTTTTTATATTTCTTATAGCAAAATGTAAAAAGTAAAAAGGACTTGCTCTCATTCGAGACCCTGCAAGACCTTTTCAGGCTTCCACAGTCGATGAGGTTCTACTATATGCAACTCAGACATGCAGTGAAGGCCCAGAGTAGGGCATCAGAGTGGACCCCCTCCCCTACCCCTTTGTTTAATTTGATTGCAAGGGCAGCTAATACCAAGGGGTTTATATCACAATGCTATAATATGCTGCTGCATAGCTTTTTGACCAAACACCCGCTGAGAGTGAGGGCCAAGTGGGAGGGGGAAGTGGGCCCGATGGACGGCGAACAGTGGGAGGAGGCACTCCGGGCTGTACCAATTTGTTCTTTGAATGTGTCCCACAAAGTGTCGCAACTGTACCTACTGTTGAGGGTGTATTACACCCCTCACAGATTGTTTGCCATGGGGCTACGGCCCACCCCACTATGCAATAGGTGTAAGAGAGATCACGGGGACCTGATTCACCTACTGTGGAGATGCCCGAAGCTTCACCCATACTGGAAGGGAGTGGTGGACACCGTGAACAGGGTGTTCCAGATCTTGCTGCCCACTGACCCAAAACATTGTCTGCTGCTCATACTGGAAGAATTGGAATGGGAAGAAGGTACTAGAGTGGCGGTAATTAGGTCTCTTTTCTCAGCCCGTAAGCTAATAATGTCTCACTGGATATCGGAGGAGGCCCCTAGTCTGAAAGAGTGGATCAATATAATGGGGAAAATGCTCCGGAAGGAGAAGGTGATATACCAACACAGGGGGTGCCCCCAGAAATTTGAGAAGCTGTGGGGTGCGTGGCTGGTTGTATCGGGTCTGGCCCCGGTGGACCTGGTCATGGGCAGGCTGCTGGGCCTGGGCAATTAACCTTGGTGATTAAAGTGGGGCAGGACCTCTTCAGGGAGAATGGGGGGATGTATACGGTGGGAGGTGGAGGAGGGCATGGTTGGGCTCGGCCAATAATGTGTATACGCAGTGGGCAGGTATTTCTTTGATAGACTATGTGGCGGATTGTTTTACATCTTCTTTTTGTATTTGAAACCTCGATGTATGTTTGTTTTTTACATGTGTCTCAATAAACTTTTTTTCTGGATAAAAAATAAAAATAAAATCACAGAGGTGATCAAATACCACCAAAAGAAATCTCTATTTGTGGGGAAAAAAGGACGTCAATTTTGTTTGGGTACAGCGCCGCACAACCGCGCAATTGTCATTTCTGAAGGGAGCATCGTTCCTCTCTCCAAGCATGTGATAAATGACAAGTGATAGGGGAGAGAGGAAGGAAAGTCTGCCGGCTATCTATCTCCCCCTGCAGGCTGGAGGGAGCAGTAAGGCTAATACTCACTCCAGCAAGTGACGGCAGCTGCTCCTCCTAAAGGGGTGAAATTGTGATCAATTACTGTCGGAGAGGAGTGGCTCCAGGAATGCACCTGACCGGCCCACTAAGCCATCGGCCCACTGGGAAACTCCCTGTAGTCTCGATGGTCAGTACATGCCTGAGGGCCATCAATATAAGGAAGGTCTGCCAGAAGGGGTCGATATCATGGGGGACAGCCCATACACATGTATGGGGCACGGGCTTCAGCAGCATAAGGCAGGGATGGCAGAATGGGCCACCTTCTCTGTGGACTCTGACTGACTGTACTAATGTGCCATGCCCAGGACGATGGAGTAACATTCTGGAGAGGGATGAGAACAGTGGAGATACATTGTGGAGAGGGATGAGGATGATGGAGATTGGAGATACATTGTGGAGAGGGATGAGGATGATTCTGGCGAGGGATGAGAAAGATGGAGATCGTGTATGAATGAATGAATGAAAACTTATATAGCGCGGCACATGCAAACTAAATCGCCTCTGGGCGCTTGTTGGTCCTGTCTCCTTTGGTATCAAAAGAGATGAGTCTTGATCTTTCTCCTGAATGCTAAGTGGTTCTCCTCCAACCGAATGTTGGTTGGTAAAGCGTTCCATAGTCTGGGACCTTGGACCGCGAATCTCCTTTCTCCTTTGGACTTGTACTTGGCTTTCGGTATCTGGAGCAGATTTTGGTTGGTGGATCGCAGAATGCGATTGGGTTTGTGAGCTTTTATTTTTTCGCATTAATAATGGGGAGCTGTGGTGGCTCAACGTGATTGGCACTGCGCTGACAAGCCGTTCACCTCTGCAGCCAAGGGTTCGGATCCCGGTCTCGGCTACATGTGAATTGAGTTTGGTGGTCTCAGCCCGGCTCCCGGTGGGTGTGCTATGCAAGGTACGCCTGTGCTTAGTACGCCCACCCCCCCCCCACAAAAACCACCACACTTGCACGCACACAAAATTGGTTTAATACGCACGCACTTTGGCCATGCGGTCTCCTAAAAGAGAGGCGAAGGACCTACGGGGCTGGCTTGGTGGGTCGGGCCCCCTCACTCCCTCATAGGGGGAGTCCCTCTGCCCCGATGGGGTCCTGTTGGGCCCCAGTTGGGCTCCCAAGTGGAGCAGGTAGGGCGGGGTGAGTGGGAGGCCCCCCCTCACACCCGCCATTGCCACCGGGGGCATGGAGAAGGATGGCGATTGCCTCCGGGGGGAGGGTCTGCCTACTTCCAACTCCTGCAGTCCGGCTCCTCTCTCTCGAGTTCACGCACAAAATACACTTTAAAAAAAAAAAAAAAAAAATAATGGGGAGCATTCCCATGGATACATCAATGCGTTAGACATGGTGCTTTAAAAGTGATTCTGTCTTTTACTGGCAACCAGTGAAGGGCTCTCAGTGAAGGTGAGATTGATTCCCAGGTTTTTTTCCCAGTCACAAGTCTGGCAGCCGTGTTTTGAACGACTTGTAGACGAGCGATTTGGTACTTGGGAAGTCCGAGGTAAAGGGCATTTGCATAGTCCAATCTTGAGTTTACAATCGCTCCCACCATGACCGCTATGTCTTCTCTGGGAATAAAAGGAATAAGTCTGCGTAGTAGGCGCAGCAGATAGTGAGATCCGCTGAGTACTGACCCTATTTGTGCGTCCATTGTCATGTAGGAGTCGAAGATGACGCCAAGACTTTTGACTTTGGCGCTAGGGGTGATGATTTTGCCCAGAATGGGCTGGGTGTCCAGGTTGTTGCAGGTTGATTCATACGCTTGGCGTGAAACAGGAGAAGTTCTGTTTTGGCTCCGCTGAGTTTAAGATAACTCTTTGTCATCCAGTCCTCTATCAAAGAGACATGTCTCTAGACTGAGGTGGTGATCCTTTTTATTGCAAATGCGGAAGTACAGTTGCGTGTTGTCTGCATATGAGTGATAGAGCAGTTTTTGGCTGCTGATGATTTCCAAAAGAGGACGAAGATAGATGTTAAATAACACCGGCAACAGAGGGGATCATTGAGGGACTCCGCACGATAATGTGCGTTTTTCAGAAGTGAAAGGTCCTAACTTCACTATTTGCGATCGGTTTTCCAAAAAAGAGGAGAACCAAGATAAATCGCCTTCTGCGACTTTGGCTACTTCAGCTAGCCGAGTCAATAGAAGCTTGCGGTCTACTGTATCGAAGGCTGCGCTTAGGTCCAACAGAACCAGAAGACAAGATTCTCCTTCGTCTGCGGCCTCGAGAGCGTTGTCCCATATTCTGAGCAACGTGGTGTCCGTCCCGTGTCCAGGCCGGAATCCCGATTGAAATGGATCAAGTAGGTTGTGGGTATCTAGATGCTGTTGCAGCTGTTGTACTACTACTTTTTCCATTACTTTTGCGAGTACATTTAGGCCTGTTATGGGACGGCAGTGGAGTGGGTCCTTGGGGTCCAGGGTGGGTTTCTTCAGGATGGGTCAAATTATGCCCTCTTTCAACTGGGAGGGCACTATGCCTTCCCTGAAAGATTGGTTGATAAGCTGCATGATAGGAGGTGCCAGGATTCGGCACATTCCTTCAGCAGTTTAGTGGGGATGATATCATTTGGCGCAGTGCTATTACGCAGAGTACCGATGATATTTTCAGTGACATGGATAGAGATGGGTTCCAGCGTGAATTCACCAGGTTGTGGCAAATTACTGCAGGTGTTGTGTATATAATTACGGGGGGGGGGGGGGGGGGGCTACGGGGGGAATTGTTTTGCTGAATGCTTTGCCGGATTCCCTCAATTTTATTAATGAAGTAATCCGACAGTTCATTGCAAAATTCTTCTGAGTCCGAATTGGGGGTTTCAAGACATCCTGGATTCATGGTCTGAGTGACCAGCTTGAAGAGTTCACGGGGGTGATTCAGGGCGCTGTTGATAGCCTCAGAAAAAAAAAAATTCTTGGCTTTGAAGATTTCTTTGTTGTATTTTCTTGTTATTGCCTTGTAGATGGAGAGATTCTCATCTGAAGAGCTTCTTTTCCAGGCTGCTTCCACCCTTCTGCGCTCTTGCTTCAGTAACGCCAGCTGGTTGTTGAACCAGCTGGAGTTATTTTTCCGGATGTGGGTTTTACGTTTTGGCGCTATTAAGTCAGCTGACTATAATAGGGCTGTGTTTATGGCCTCCAGTGTTTCTTCAGCCGTTTGATGCGGCTGAATTGTTTTTATTTTTTTCCTTAACGTGGCTTTGAAGAGTTCCGAGTGGAGCTTCTTCTGACATCTAGTCCAGTGTGTTGTCACTGGATTTGATGTTTTTGATAAGGGGGGGAATTCGGAAATAATGAATTTAATTGCATGGTGATCTGTCCATGGCAACGGTTCATTTTCCAAGATTTTTATTTCCAGATCTTGTCTAAAAATAAGATCGAGTGTGTGACCTGAAGCATGTGTGGGCCCACATACTAGTTGTTGTAGCCCTAGTCCTTCTAGGTGGTCGATGCAGGCGTCGGCAACGGGGTCTTGCGGGGAGTTGGCCCAGAGGTTGAAATCCCCGAGCAGCAAAAGGAGTTTGCTGTTAAGGGTATAGGTGGAGATAAAGTCCGTCAGTGATGGGAGAAGCTGCGATTTTGGGCCAGGTGGCCTATAGCAGAGTAGAATCCGGACGGTCTCCTGGGAGTTTGCTTGGAGTTGCAGAGTAAGGGTTTCCATAAATGGAAGAGGGTTTTGAAGGACTGGTTTGGTGATTGCAAGATGAGTCTTGCAAATCACTGCCAGGCCTCCTCCTCTTTGTCCTATTCTGTTTTCCGTTATAATACGGTAGTTTTCTGGCACCAGTTCTCCTAGAATGGTGTTACAGTCGGCTGTGAGCAGGCTCTCTGTAATGAAGAGGCAGTCTAGATCGTGTTGTAGAATGAAATCATGGATTTCAAGTCAGTGTTTTACTGCCGATCTTGTGTTGATCAAAGCACATGAAATGTGCTTAGGCTGGAGTAAACGGCTGAAATTTTTGACAGTCGATCGTCGATCGATTCTCAAAAGTTGCTCAATTCTTAGGGCCTTTTTGGTGATGACTGGCAGTATTGCGGCGAATCGCCTCAGAGCCCAAATGGTTTCTGCAGAGTACCGCAGATTAGCCATGGTCGCCAGTCACCCGGGGGAAAATAATTTTTTAGTGGCGATGGAGAGAGGATTCAGTGAATCCTCCCGGGTTGGTCCAGAGGAAGGCAAAAAAAAACCTAGCCGTGCTATGCCAATTTGCTTTGGTAGGGGAAAAAAAAATTCCTTCCTGATCCCTGAAAGGCGATCGGGCAAACCCCTGGATCAAGTACTATTAGGTTGTGAAAAGGAGGGGGTGGGGGGAGAGCTGTCACTGCTGCTGGGGTGTAGCAAGATGGCCGCCGACCAGGAGCAGGACATGGGATCCAGGCTGGTGTGCAGCCAGCTGGGTGGATTGGCGATCAGGGGGGAAGCTGGTTGTTGAAACCAGGGGTGGATGGGTCCTGCAGGGGCTGGGGGTGAATTCCTGGGAAGTTTCTGGGGGTGTTTTTGGACGCGAGTGCAGCGCGCCGCTAAGCCGCAGATGAAGCCGCAGCCTTTCCTAAGATGCGGCGGCCGCGAATCAGCTATGGCTGGCGCGGTTTAGGGAGGAAGACGGGTAATAGAGGGAAATAGAGGCGGGGAGGTGTCGGGGAGGGTTGCTTGATGGTGGGTGGTAATGTGATGGTAGTGTGGGGTGAAAGGAGAGGGAAGAAGCCCCAGTGTTAAGCCGATACGGTGGCCTGTCCTGAAAAGGACGGCCGCCAAACGGTTCCAGGGGAGGTGAAATAGCAGGGGCCTACCTGGGAATGATGTCTGGAGAAGATGGGCTCAGGGGGAGGAAAAACGCTTAGATTGTCCTGGGAGCTCAGCTCCAGGAGCTGTAGTGGTTTCACAGAGCAGAGAGGCTAGCAGGAGCCTGTCTGTCAGATGCCTGGCTGTCTATCTGGTCCCTGGCAAAAGCAAACTCGTGCGGAAGCATGGAGCGTCCTACTCTCCCACTGACACTGACACTGTGTATGCGTCTATGGGTGGCATAGGATTCTGTGCTGAGAGTGCGCTCACTGCATACTCCCAGCACTGAGACTCAGCTCTTGGCCTGTACTAATGAACCGCTGGGACCAACTCCTGGTTATGTGGCCACTGTAAAAGCCAATTAGAGTGATCACACGATTACGCAAACCTTCCCAGCAAAGGCTTAACTAGAACCTTCAGGGCCCTGGTGCAAGAAACCATAAAGGGCCCCCCTGACCAGGGCCCATCCCACTGAGTCCGGAGCCCTTCACTCCAATCATGGGACCCTTTACTAAAGCGGAGTTACACCCAGAAATTGAACTTCCGCTGATCAGATTTCTCACCCCCTCCAGCGTTACATTTGGCACCTTTCAGGGGGGAGCAGATTTGCTCCAACTTTCGGCAAAAGAGAGCCTCAGTATCTGAGGCGATCTACGCCACGTCCAGCCCCTCTTCTGTCCCCCCCACTGTCTTCTGGGAGACACGCAGTTCCCAGAAGACAGCATGAATCATTCAGTGACTCGCGCAATAGGGAAATGTGAAGCTGCTAGGCTGTAAAGCCGCAAGGCTGAAGATGTCGGCGCATCAACCTGGGAGCCGAGGGACCGGTCGGCTTCGGGTGATGACATCACGGGCGGCTTGGACGGGTAAGTGTCCTTATTTTAAAAGTCAGCAGCTGCAGTATTTGTAGCTACTGACTTTACTTTTTTTTTTGCAGGCGGAACTCCGCTTTAAGGTCTCTCAGCAGGCCACATTCCTGCTGTCTTGGGGTCTCCACACAATGGCGGAATGCCAGAGCCCAGTCCCACCTTTGCGACCCTGGTAGTTCCTCTTTTGGTGTCAGTGGTGTTTTATTTTTGTTTGTTTAAACAGACTCCTTGTCATGTTTCACATGCTTTGTGATATGCCTTTAAATGTTATATGTATTATTCTGTCCCTGGTTCCTCCCCATCCTGTATCTGAGCTTATCCTGTATTGTTAGCCCCACCCCCTTCTCTCGGTAATGCATCAGCACATGTGTGGACTGGATCACATTATGATCTTTTGACCTATGCAATGTTCATTGTTGTAAGATCCTCACAGTTTATGGATTACATTTCACAAGATCAAGAAGGTGTCGTCTGGATCGAGTCTGTTAATCCAAATAAGATTTGGGTCATCGACATCTCAACATAACTAACTGTAAGTCACGGAGATCACACTTTCAATGCTTAGATTGGAAAGACAGAATACTCCTGATGTCTCACTTTTGGAACAGAGAAAGGGACTGAGATCAGTCTCAGCAGCACAACATGAATGAACAAGAATATCTCTGTACAGAGCTTCGTGTTCATTCATAGACTGAAGAATAGTAAACACAGTTTGCTATGCCTCAGCTATGAATGATTGATTTTATTTTTAAACAGTCAGTGATCGGTACTGATCACTGCCTCTATTCATTAAGACATGGAAGGGGCCGGTAAGTGAAACATTTACCGGCCCTTTCTCCGCTCTCCATCCTGACAGATCCCCCACAGCAGACGTTGTAGGGGGGAAACCCAGCAGCACTGTGGGGGGGGGATGGGGGCCAGGGAAGCAGACTGCAGCTGCAGGAGAGGGAGAAGGCAGGAGCGGCTTATAGAGGTACCGATTCCCTCTGTTTCCCTCCTGCAGCCGTTGAATAAGGGGGAGAAGCGGCTGCAGGAGGGATATGTTCCTATATGTGCTGCTGCCCTCCTATCCAGGTGTATAGGGGGGCCGCATCGCAAATGCAACCCCTGCGACCCCTGTATGTACGCTCCTGTTTTCTGAAGCGTAATAACCCAGCTAAAGGGATGTTGGGGTGGGAGGAGCAGGTTAAGCATTTGCCATTATCCTTTCTTTTGTTTATTACGGTTCTTACATTTTATATAATTTCTCTGTACTGCCCATCTCCTGCAGCCTTTTTCAATATTTCCTACCAACCCTCCAGTGTTGACTGCACATCAGTGCTATGAGCGTCCTGATAGTAACAACAGTGGACCATGCCTGGGCAACGTGTTTTGGCACAGCTGCTTTTTACTCCCCACAAGAGGGTCACAATACAGGGCCATATTTGGGAGACAGTTGTCATCCCAAAACAGGAAGTGCTTGAACACGGACCTTAATGGCAGGATCACCAGGGAATATCCAATCTATTGTTCATTTACAAAAAATTTTTTACCAAGCCTTTACAATTGCATTTACTCGTAGAGGCAAATTATAAGGTCCTTCTAAGGTGGTACATGGTGCCAACCAGGTTGGCCATATATGTTCCAGGAGCTTATCCAAAATGCTTTAGAGCAGTGGTTCTCAACCTCTCCAGGGCCGTGACCCCTTGATAAAATTTCCCAAGCTGTGGAGACCCCTAACTATAAAATTATTTTCGTAGCGTGAGTTGTCAGCACCCAAGGCAAGACAAGCAATTTGCACCCTTAAAGTGGTTGTAAACTCTTTTTTTTATTTTTACCTACAGGTAAGCCTATAATAAGGCTTACCTGTAGGTAAGGAGAATATCTCCTAAACCTGTACGGTTTAGGAGATATTCCCCTCGCAATGCGCCGCTGATTGCAGCGGCGCATGCGCAGGGGGGATTCTCGGCTAAAGGATCGGCAGCCGCCGGACTTTGCCGAATTGAAAACTCATGCACGGGAGTGACGACATCGTCGCTCCGGCCAATCGCATCGCTGAAGCGGCGATACCTGGAAGACACGCCAGGCAAGAGGACATCTCGCTCGGCGTAGACCAGCTAAGTTCCTCTCTCCTCGTTCCGAGGTAAGTATTTCATAATGAGCTAATATGCGGTGCATATTAGCTCATTATGGCTTTTGCCTTGCAGGAGTAAAAAAAAATAAAAAAATGTATACGGGTTTACAACCACTTTAACCCACGGACATTTAGCGCTCCCGGAGTCCCTTACACTCGTACTGTATTAAAACCCCTTATGGTACATTTTAGGATGTACCACTCTTTCTCTTGGTTCTCCTTTCTTTCCCCTTTATCTCTCTCTATCCCATTTTCTTGTTTTCCCCCCCCCCCATCCCTCTCTCTAGCCGTCTTTTTTGTATTCTCTCTCTCTGTTTATATTTGTTCCTCCCCCTCTTTTCCTCTCCCTTCCATGTATTCTTAATTTGTATTCCTTCTATTACTCCTAGATGGGGAGGGGGGGGGGGGTTGCAGTACTGGGGGGAGTTTTGATCCGCCAACCTAGGTACTCTGATTAAGGTCATCTGCTGATCCGAGAACTGTAGTGGGGACTTTAAAACGGCAACTATAATCACAAGTAGTGTTACTCTCACTGTACCTCCGGCTTTACTGTGTCTCCGACTTTGTGCTGTCTTGCAGCAGTGACACCTATGCCAAACTCAGGAAATAGGGTCTCCTCCAGCTCCTCCCACTCCACATTCCTTTGCCATTCGCCCCCGCCTCTCTGCCCGTCGCCCCCGCCTTACAGCCGCTCAAGTCTTACTCTTAAGGCCCTGGCTACTACTGGATGGGGAGCGGAGGAAGATCATTCCGCAGGGAAGGCAAGGAGAACATGCGAGTGGAGCTGAATGGGCATGCGCCCAAAACTGAAGAAATATTCCCTCCGCTCCGACCAGCATATGATCATCAGAAAGGGGCTCAGATAATGGGAAAAATATAACCCCCCCCCCCCCCATGGTAGTAGGCACGGCGGAGCGGGGGGTGTAATTCTAATTTTTTTATTTTAATTCTGCACTGATTGTCACTGAAATTGCCCCTGTCCCCTATTAAATCCAATCTGGGGACAAAACCAGGGATAGACTTGGTCCGGGGACAGTGTCCTCAATCAGGGGACTGTCCCCTGAAACTGGGGATGTCTGGTCACCCTACTCTAGTCTCCGTCCCCCAGCCATGATGTAAACTGAATAAGAAGCTCGAAGAGGCTGAGTGGGCGGCTGTGGGCTCCAGGAACAGCCCAGGATTTGTGACCCCTGGCAAATTGTCATTCGACCCCTGAGTAGGTCCCGACCCCCAGGTTGAGAACCACTGCTTTAGAGGCTGTGGACAAGATGGAACAGTTTACCACTAGTGTTGCTCGCGAATATTCGCATTGCGAATATTCGTTACGAATATTGCATATTCGAGTATTCGCGAATAACTCGAATATCGCGGCGAATATTCGCTATTGCGAATATTCGTATTTTTTCAAGTTTATTTTTAAAACAGATCACATCCTAGTGATCTCCATCGACGTCTAAAAGCATTGCTGGTATGATTAGAGAACCTGGGCCGAGTAGCTGAGGCGATCCTTTTATGTTACCGAATATTCGCGAATACTTTCTCTGCCCTTCTTTTGCATCAGAGCCAATCAGAGTTCTCCTACCACAGTTGTCAGAGGTGCAGGCAACCTCCATAGCAACCAATAGGAATCTGCCTGCACGACCATTATATAAGATTATTCCCAGCAGTATTTCAGTGCAGGTTCACAAGGTGGCTAGAGAGAGTGGAGTGTTTCTGTGCGTTTTTCCTGTGTATTGCGATCTTAGAACTTAGCATTGTGCTTCCTATAGGAAATGATCTCCGTTTTCGCATGTTGTTCGCGCGCATGCGCAGACGAGAATTTCGCAATCAATTTCGCATTCGCATTAGCGAAATTTCGCGAATTTTTTTTTTGTTGATAAAATATCACGAATATTCGATATTAACGAATATTTCACGAATATTCTTCTATATATTCGTGAAATATCGCGAAATCGAATATGGCGTATTCCGCTCAACACTATTTACCACATATGATGGCAATGCCCCAAGGTGCGTAGATTCTGGATAAGGGTGTACAACTTTATTTATACCCTTACCCAAGTCAACCTCACTAAATCCCCTAAACACGCCCCACTGGGGCTTAAAGTCGACACGGCCTCAAAAAAACAGAGAAGGCTTCTCACTTTCATATTTACATCTTCCAGAACAACTATAGCCAGGAATTGGAGGTCAGCTGCCATCCCATTTGACCAGCTTAAGATCTCCTCGCTCATGATAAATGAAGAGCTCTCGGCAGTCTTGAATGACAAAATAGTGGCCTTCGAAACAGTCTGGAGCCCGTGGATCAGATACTTGACGGGAGATCCCTGTACGCCTCCGAAAAAATATCACGAATATTCGATATTAACGAATATTCGCGATCGCATATGCGAAATTTCGCTTTTTTTTTTTTTTTTATAAAATATACCGAATATTCGTAAATATCGAATATTCGTGATATTTTATAAAAAAAAAAATCGCGAAATCGCATTCGCGAAAATGCGCATTGGCGAAAAATCGCATTGGCGAAAATTTGCTATTTTTTTTTTTTTTTATAAAATATCACGAATATTCGATATTAACGAATATTTGCGAATATTCTTGGAAATATTCGCGAAATATCGCGAAATCGAATATGGCGTATTCCGCTTATCACTATTCGTAAGCTCGAATTGTATTACCAATACCCCAGAATGTGTTGGAAATGTACAAAGACATTGTAATTGGTTTTCCATTTAATACTTGATATTCTTATCATTATTGTTTAAAACATGATCAATAAAAACTATTGAAAAAAATAAAATTGCATTTACATGTTAATAATTTTTTTTTTAAATAAGTTGTAAATAAGAGGGTAGTATTACCAATTTTTTTTTAGGAATATATATATATATGGTATGTGCAATTATTTACTGAACTATAGGAAAAATAAGAGGCGAGGTCATACAAATGTGTTTTCTCATGGAAAGTCGGTGAAGTTTAGTGAATTGATTCCCAGGTATTAGATTTCCTTTTCATCCATTATAAAAAATATAAAGCCTGTTCATGGTTCATTGCAGCAAATTTATAATCTGATCATCAAATTACAAACGTTCTTCTACTTATAAGTATGGACATATCAGTACCCCCAACCAGTTCCTATTTTATTTTTTTATTTTTTACACAAAAATAAATAACAAAGACCGACGCCGATGAGGGTTATTTTACCGCAAACTGGAATCTGACTTCACGGAGGCTCTAATGAATTGTGGTACACCATAACAGTGACTCAATAAAAACATGGGCACCCACCCCTTTGATTATATATAGCAGACCTTATCCTAGATAGGGGTCTGGTATGGATTTTAACCGCTTCAATACCAGACATTTTCACCCCCTTCCTGCCCAGGCCAATTTTCAGCGCTGTCACGCATTAAATGACAATTGCGCTGTCATTATAAAACTGCACCTGTATTACATTTATATATATATATTTTTTACACAAATAGAGCTTTCTATCAGGGGTTTTTAACCACTTCCATACCGGGCACTTAAACACCTTCCTGCCCAAGCCAATTTTCAGCGCTGTCGCTGTTTAAATGACAATTGCGCTGTCATGCTACACTGTACCCAAACACATTTTTTTTATAATTTTGTTCCCACAAATAGAGCTTTCTTTTGGTGGTATTTGATCACCTCTGCAGTTTTTATTTTTTTGCTAAACAAATAAAACAAAAGTCTGAAAATGTTGAAAGAAATTTAGTTTTTCGTTTGTTTCGGTTATAAAATTTTGCAAATAACTATGTTTTCTCCTTCACTGATGGGCACTGATAAGGTGACACCGATGAGGTGGCACATACGGACACTGTCCCCAGTGTAGTACAGCATACGACAGTATGGTGACGGTATGTAAAAAAAAAAAAGTATAATTTTTTTACATTTATTTTTATTTATTTTTTCTTACTTTTTTCTTACATACAGTGACAAGAGCTATACCGTTGTTACCAGATTACTACTCTTGGAAAGTGATTAGAATTTGTTTTCCTCTTTTTTTTTTTTTTTTACATACTATGATTGCTTATAACTGTGCATTTTACAGTTATAAGCAATCATTTTTACTGATTGGTCAAAACTAATCACATGGAAAATATAGGCTGTGATTGGCCCTGTCTGTACCATGTGATGACTGTGACCAATCACAGAGCTCATCACAATAGTGCACAATGAAAAAGCATGTAAAAAAGTATTTTATAGTGTACAATTGTCATGTCATCTGCTGTGATTGGCCACAGTGATCATCCATATGAAAGTGAGGATTTCTTGGTGTGTACCATTACAGGCAGCAGGAGTACCTTGCCAGCACATTGTCCCTATGTTGCCACCTTGTCTCCTTGTAGCAGGTGCTTCATTCAGTTCATGCAGTGCTGACAGCTTCTATATTAATTAGTAAAGGAAACAGTTTGGACAACTTGGTCCAAACAAACTATTTAAAATCATAGTATTCCCAGAGTAAGGCTTTAAAGCAAAGTTCCACCCAAAAAGTGGAACTTCCGCTTATCTGCTTCTTCCTCCCCCCTCCGATGTCACATTTGGCACCTTTCAGGTGGGGGGGAACAGGTACTTGTTTTAGACAGGTACCATTTCCCGCTTCCCGGAGACTGCGCCGCGATGCCATCCCTTGGAAGTCTGGCCCCCCTCCTCCTTTCTCCGCCGCTGGGACAATTAGAAAGCGCCTTTTTCCTTACGACGAATGGCGGCGGCAGCAACATGGGCGTCCGCTGAAATTTTTTCAGAGGGGGGCGCTTCGGCAGCGGCAATACACAGTCGCATTTTACCCTTTCTCCGACCGCTAGCGGGGGTTAAAGCGCCCCCCCCCCCCTCACATTAAAATGTAAAAACACCCCACTGTGCCTCCTGCATCTTTCAATATCTCTTTGTACCCCTCTCCACAACTGCACCTCTGGACCCTTTTACAGCACCCCCCAGCTCTGGACCGCTTTACATTACACAGCACCCTGCATCACTGGCCCCTTTACATTACACAGCACCCTGCATCACTGGCCCCCTTTACATTACACAGTACCCTGCATCACTGGACCCCTTTACATTACACAGCACCCTGCATCACTGGACCCCTTTACATTACACAGCACCCTGCACCACTGGCCCCCTTTACATTACACAGCACACTGCATCACTGGACCCTTTTACATTACACAGCACCCTGCATCACTGGACCCCTTTACATTACACAGCACCCTGCATCACTGGACTCCTTTACATTCATTACACAGCACCCTGCATCACTGGACCCCTTTACATTCATTACACAGCACCCTGCACCACTGGACCCCTTTACATTACACAGCACCCTGCACCACTGGACCCCTTTACATTACACAGCACCCTGCATCACTGGACCCCTTTACATTACACAGCACACTGCATCACTGGACCCCTTTACATTCATTACACAGCACCCTGCACCACTGGACTCCTTTACATTACACAGCACCATGCATCACTGGACCCCTTTACATTACACAGCACCCTGCACCACTGGACCCCTTTACATTACACAGCACCCTGCATCACTGGACCCCTTTACATTCATTACACAGCACCCTGCACCACTGGACCCCTTTACATTACACAGCACCCTGCATCACTGAACCCCTTTATACATTACACAGCACCCCTTTCCCTTGACTGAAACACTACACTATATTGACAGTATATTTCAGGTCTAAAAGAGGAACCTTTTGGAATGAGGGACAAATGGATTTGATTCCAGAAGAGGGACAGGCACTCTAAATAAGGGACAACTGGAGGGGAGCGCTGCAGTCACTGATTAAATCGGCACCAGGGCCAGTTTGGCCCTGCTCTTGGCTCTACCTGGCGATTCCAGGGGGGGGCAAACGACCCCCCTTGCCCTATGGAGCGGACGCCCATGGGCAGCAACCCGACAGCCGATCTAAATATTGACTGGGGGGCCAACATCGTGGGCTCCCTGGACAGGTAGGTGTCCTTATATTAAAAATCAGCAGCTGGAGGATCTGGACTGCTGTTTGCAAAAGAGGAGGCGAATATAAAATGTTGTTTTATTTTTTATTTTTATTAAAAATAACAAAGACTTTACAATCACTTTAAGGCTTGGTGTGTTTGGTATCTTTTTAATCTATGCAACTTTGGGGAGGTTTAGCTAATCTTCAGGCCTTTTTAGGCTGGGTTCACACTACGATTTTCCTGTCCGTCAGCCGCATACGATTTCAGTTTTGAAAACGTACGGGAAAACGCATACATAGACAATGCATTGCAAATCGTATGCACTCAGATGCATCCGGGTGCGTACGTCTTGCTGGCAAAACGTTTTTTAAAAGTACACAAAACCGTGGTCGACCACGGTTTTGAGTCCGTTTTTTAAACCGTATGGCAAACGCATACGTTTTTTTTAACATTAAAGTCAATGGAAAACGCACATATGTGCGGTTCCATACGTATAAACCGTATGCGTTTTTTGTCTGCGCATGCGCATTTTCAAAACAAGGAAATCTTTTTTTATTAAATGACACTAATTCCAAAAACGAATGCGTTTTTTTAATCAAAACCGGATGGAACCGTACGCACTTTTTGAAACCGTATACGTTTTATAAACGCATACGTTTACGTACGGTTCAATCCGTTTCAGCCGCATACGTTTTTTCATATAAATCGTATGCGGCTGACGGATGGGAAAATCGTAGTGTGAACCCAGATGCAAAAAATTACTCTGGGATTGAAGTGGTTAAGCTGTCTTCTATCAGATGCTGAAGTGTTGGGTGGAGCTGAAATCAAACAGAGTGACAAATATACAGTGACTGTACAGATATCACTGATAGTGTGTAAACACCAGCAGTATGTACATGATTAGAGCGCAGGCCGCCTTCAATACACATGTGGTGCTGTGGCTTAGTTGGTTAAAGCGCCTGTCTAGTAAACAGGAGATCCTGAGTTCGAATCTCAGCAGTGCCTATCTGTTTTCGTCTTCATCAGAAAAAGCCTACCCTAAAAGAGAACAAAAGAATCCATGCTGGTAATTTCCAACCATTGCCACCAACCCTCAGAATGTTGGACCCAATCCAGACCCAGTATTTCGGGTTGGAGTCCAGAGACAGCCTGATGGATGTTGGAGGAACACATACTAGGCATATCTATATGACACTATTAAAGGGGTTGTTTTTTTCCCTAAATATTTACCTTAGTGCAGTCCTCCTTCACTTACCTCATCCTTCCATTTTGCTTTTAAATGTCCTTATTTCTTCTGAGGAATCCTCACTTCCTGTTCTTCTGTCTGTAACTCCACACAGTAATGCAAGGCTTTCTCCCTAGTGTGGAGAACGCCTCTTGAGGGGGGAGGGGGCGAGCAGGAGAGTCAGGGCGCTCACTAAGGCTGCATACACAGGACCAAATAAATCCGATCAAATCGGTCTGTCAGACCGATTTGATCGGATTTGTCTGCTGGGAGAAATTGGTTTGATTGTGTACACACGATCAAACCAAAATCCCCACTTTGCAATTGTCATTTTCACAATAAACAATGCATTCTAAATGCATTTTTTGCTGTGAAAATGACAATGGTCCCAAAAATGGCCCGGATTCACGTACCCGGGCGTATCTTTGTGCGGGCTTAGCGTATCTTACGCCACCGCAACTTAGAGAGGCAAGCGCTGTATTCACAAAGTACTTGTTCCCTAAGTTACGGTGGCGTTGCGTAAATAGGCCGGCGTAAGTCCGCGTAATTCAAAGTAGCTAGGCAGTGGGCGTGTTTTAGTATAATGATCCGTGACCCCATGCAAATGTTGGGCCGAACGGACGGCGCATGTAAACGATGTAAAATTTGACGGCATCGTTCCCTGACCCATACCTTAGCATTAGCTGCGCCTCATATAAGCAGGGGTAACTTTACGCCGGATGTAAGTCTTACGCAAAGCGCGTAGATGAAGCGGCCGGGCGCATCTACGTTCATGAATCGTATTTTGCTCATTTGCATATTTTACATGGGAACGCCGAATGCGGACGACTGAAGCCATGTTTTTCGGCGTATCATGCTTTGTGAATCGGCGAGCAAAGATACAACGGCGCACATTTGAAAAATACGGTGGCGTAATTCCTTTGTGAATCCGGGCCATGTGTCAAAATTGTCTGAAGTGTCCGCCATAATGTCGCAGTGATGAAAAAAAAAAAATCGCTGATCGCTGCCATTAGTAGTAAAAAATAAATAATTAAAAAAAATACAATAAAACTATCCCCTATTTTGTAAACACTATAAATTTTGCGCAAACCAACCGATAAACGATTTACCAAAAATAGGTAGAAGAATACGTATCGGCCTAAACTGAGGAAAACATTTTTTTTTATATATTTTGGGGGATATTTATTATAGCAAAAGGTAAAAAATATTGAATTATTTTCAAAATTGTCCCTCTATTTTTGTTTATAGCGCAAAAAAAAAAAAAAAACGCAGAGGTGATCAAATACCACCAAAAGAAAGCTCTATTTGTCGGAAAAAAAGGACGGCAATTTTGTTTGGGAGCCACATCGCACGACCGCGCAATTGTCTGTTAAAGCGACGCAGTGCCGAAATCGCAAAACCTGCCTGGGTCCTTTAGCTGCCTAAAGGTCTGGGTCTTAAGTGCAGGGCCGTCTTTAATATGGTTTGGGCCCTGGGCAAACATTTTTTTTGGGCCCCCCTCCAGCCTATTTTGGGCCTGGCTGGTTCACATGTATGCGTTTTGGCGGCCCTCATTTGTGCAGGCACAGCAGCCCATTGATTTAAATGGGCTGCCATGCCTTTGTTTCCTGCAGAAAAAAGGTGAATTCAGCATTTAAAAAATACAGTTGCCCTGAAATCCATTTTGCCTTTGCACCATGCTACTTACCTGCAGTTCTTGCACACACAAACGCACTGTGTTTTTAAAAGCGTGACCTAAACGTCTAAAAATGCAGCAAGTTTGACAGTGCAGGAACTGCAGATAAGTCACAGCAGACAGCAGAATGGACAGACTGTGCTGTATTTCATTGCTTGATGGGCATAGGTGTGCTGTGTGCGCAGCCTATTACATGAGGCATGCGCTTTTCTTTGCAGGAAACGCAGGCATGGCGGCCCATTCAAATGAATGGGCTGTTGTGCCTGCGCAAATGTGGTCCGCCAAAACACATACATGTGAACCAGCCAGGCCCAAAATAAGCCCATCAAGCAGTTAAATACAGACAGTAATGCCATGTGCTCTGAGGCCTTACTCAGCCTGGACTGCAGGGCTGCTCTGTGATTTAAAGAGTTCCTCTATTTTACACACGGCATGGCATGGGATCCCATGGTGCTAAAGCAGAATGGACAGACGGTGCTGTGACCCCATCCCATGCCATGTGTAAAATACAGGAACTTTTTAAAACACTGACCAGACCTGCAGTGAATCAACAAATATTATAAAGACTTTGGGCACACTCTACAGAAAACTTCTATTTACAATATAGATTAGCAAACAGTGACATACATTGAGAGCAGGATATGAAGAAGAGGTCAGCCTAGTGTAGATCAAACTGGGGATGCTATAAAATCACATTCAAATTCACTTTTATATACAAACAGCCCCCAGTGGCAGGAAGGGAGTGGTGCACGTCTAAAGGGAAGCCAGGGGTGCTGTACATTTTAAAACACTGGGAAGGGAAGCAGTACTGCGTGCCGCTGATGTTTTTCAGCGCTGATTTGTGGGCAGCACAGGGGCTTAACAGGCTTTGGGCCCCCAACAGTGACAGGGCCCTGGGCAGCTGCCCCTGTTTGCCTTATGGTAAAGAAGGCCCTGCTTAAAGGGGTGTTCCAGCCAAAAATGGTGTTTATTAAAAGTCAGCAGCTACAAAAAGTGTAGCTGCTGGATTTTAATAAACACTCACTTACCTGCTCCTGCATTCCAGCGACGCGCCGACCGGGGATCCGCTCCTCTACCCCCCTCCCCGGCCGGCGTTTCCATCCCGACTATGGGCACCCAGCCGTGACAGCCTTCGGCTTCACGGCCGGGCACCCACTGCGCATGCGCGAGCCGCACTGCGCATGCGCGAGCCGCACTGCGCATGCGCGAGCCGCACTGCGCTTGCGCGCGCGGCTCGCCGCTGATTGGACAGGCGGTTGCCTAGGACCTGTCAGTTTCCTAGGCCATCGCCTACAGGGAGGGGCTAATATAAAGGGGATTACGCCTAATCGCCTTACCAGCCCCTCGGTGGAAGCAGGCAATGGGACAGGAAGTCCCACTCCTCCTGAAGCCCCCACTCCCCCCTAAAAAAAAATTACATACATGTCCCCAAAACACATGTCACCACACATGTCCCCACATAGTAAAAACACCTGACCCCCACATATGTAACAGTAAAATCACATGCCCCAATGATCATTTGCACACATATGTCCATGATCACCTGCGCACATCTGTACATGATCATTTGCGTACATATGTCCGTTATCACACAAACCAATTATTAGACACTCAACGGATTTTTATCAACGTTTATATGCGTTAGAGCGTTTTTACAGCTGAAAAGCGTCTCTCAGAACCCACTATTTTTTACCGCTCAAAAAACGCTACTGCCCAAAATTGCTGATAACAGTCTATGTCTGCATGGACACATAGGATAACATGATGGAGAGTTTAATGACTGTAGAAAAAAACGTCTACTGCCAAAAACAGCTGCTGTAAAAACTTCCAGTTTGCATGAGGCCTTAAAGCTATTAGGGAGGTTACCAAGAGTAAGATGCAGGATGCATTTCTGGCAATCATCCGTGCTCATTAGGGGGAGATAATAGCCTTTGGGATGGGCCCCATGTGTAGGATGTCCTCCTGACAACCATCCCTGCTCACTAAGGGGACATAATTGCCTTTGGGGAGGTCCTTAACCACTTAAGGACCGCCGCATGTACATTTACGTCGGCAGAATTTACGATCGGACCCCCCCCCCCGTACATGCGGCGGTCCGCGCGGCTGCAGGAGCGATCCGACAAGAGGGGGCGGCTATCCGTTTTCACCCGCCCCCTCCGGATCGCTCCCAGCCAATGCGCGCGCCCACCCGCCCTGTCACTTCCTCCTCCTGTGTGAACACAGGAAGGAGGAAGCTATCTGATCTCTCCCTCGGCGTTTGTTTCAAGCGCCGCTGAGGAGAGATCACAACACAACAAGTAAGTCTGCACCAACAGCACACTTACACACACACAAAAACACATTTAACCCCCGCGATCGCCCCCCCCCCCCCCCCCCCCTGTCACAGTGTCACTGAATGCAGTAATCATACATGTATGATTACTGTATTTAGTGTCAGTGTGACAGACAGTGTGACAGTCAGTTAGTGTTAGTGTCAGGATAGCCCCCCCACCCCCCCCAATAAAGTTTTAACCCCTTGATCACTGCCCTAGTTAACCCTTTCACTCCCTATTGCCAGCATCACTAAGCGATCATTTTTCTGATCGCTGTATTAGTGTCGCTGTTCCCGCTAGGTAGCTAATTTTTTTTTAATGCGATTTTTTTTTTTACTAAAGACATGTGGCTAAATAAATTTTGGCCTAAATGTTTGACTAAAATTTAGTTTATTGTTTTTTTATTATAACAAAAAGTAAAAAATATTGTTTTTATTTCAAAAATGTCGCTCTATTTTTGTATATAGCGCAAAAAAAAAAATCGCAGAGGCGATCAAATACCACCAAAAGAAAGCTCTATTTGTGGGAAAAAAAGGACGCAAATTTTGTTTGGGAGCCACGTCGCACGACCGCGCAATTGTCTGTTAAAGCGACGCAGTGTCGAATCGCAAAAACCCCTTGGGTCATTTGCCAGCGTATTGGTCCGGGTCTTAAGTGGTTAAAGAGTAGGATGGCCCCCCTGACAATCTTTGCTCACAAGGAGGTTATCATGAGTAAGATGCAGGATGCACTCCTGAAAATCATCCTTGGGAGGCAATAGCTTTTGGAAAGGGCCCCAAGAGTAGGATTTCCTTCTGACAATCATCCTTGCTCACTAGGGGGACTTAAAATCTTTTAGGGGGGTCCTTAAGAGTAGGATGTAAGGTGGCCTCTTGACAATCTTTGCTCACTAGAAAGCCTTTGGAGAGGTTCCCAAGAGTAAGATGCAGGATGCATTACTAATGTAGCGCCCCCTTGCTTCTAGCATGGGCACTACGCTAAAAACTAGTTGACTGGGAGAGTTACCTTGCTCCTGGTCGTGATTTGTTTAGGTTAATGACCTGTGTCATTCTGGAGAGGTCCACTGGCTCGGACTGCATTCTGGGGATGTTAATATCTTTAGCCGGCAGTGGGAGCCAGAGGGATTTCTGGAGGATGGAGTCTTCCCCAACAGCCAATTGGAGGGTTTTTTTCCCCGCTGGGCATGCTGGGGAGGGATATATCTGTGATGGAGGTCATGTGTTCGGGGTTCTCTTTCCTTCTCCTGCGCGGGGTCCCGGAGTCGGGGTGTGGCACCCACCTTCAGGGTGTGCGCATCCATGGATCCTGCCGGCGTGGCCCACCTGGCCAAGCTTCCAGGCCTTGCTGAGACTCGGTCTGGGACGAAACCAAAAGGACCCCAGTGACTTAGAGAGGATCCGGCGCCCGGGCCATAGACAGGTACGCTCTGCTGTCACCCAGCGATCTATGCTGAGATAACTGCTGGGAGGATTTGCTCTGTTCGGACATTGACAAATTATCTATACTACATTGGCCTGTGGCAGAGGCCTAGAGCCGGGTCAGTGAGGGAGACCTGTTCCTCCCAATCAGCATTTAAAGTGGCGACGCGTGCACAATTGTATCTTTCAAGGGGCTGATTTTGCTGTACATATATCCAGGCCTGACATTGAGAATCTCTATCTCCTAATCAACCTATTCTCCTTTCACCGAGTTGATGTTTGGCTATGTTGGCCTGGAATTAAAGCATTGAGAAAATCTTTGACGGTGTGGACTTAGTGGCTTCTGGTGCACCCCCAGACCAAGCAAGAGTAACAATCTGTCGATCCCATATTAATCCAGCGGCTCCTTCGGGGGTGACGCTACACGTGGGGGCTCGTCCGGGATTTGGCTGTTGCTCTTGGCAACCAGAAGTGAGTGTCTTAATCGTGTATTGAACTGTTCAGAAAAAAAGGGGGTTGGTCCCGTTTCGTTGAGCTGGGGCATACGTGCGGCCTAGCAATGTGTCCGGACGAGTTCTGCTGTCTGGGAGGAGTCACCCTCCCCTGCGTGAGACGTGCATTGGAGATTTTTCGTCAAGCATGTGAAGTCACGCCCATCCACACGCCAAGAAGGCAGAACCACCATTTCTTTGAGGAGTATGGATTGCTGCTGAAGATGTCCGTGACCTCGAAGATCCTACCTGCCCTAAGGCGCCCCATGTCTGAGCCGGGGTTGCCTTCCGAGCCCGCAGGGTTCGCTATGTCTGTAACTGACACAGGCATTCGGCTGTCCACAGCGGGACAGTTCGTTCTGTTGTCTTCGGAGGAAGTGGAGATGCTGGGCCTTACTTGTCCCAGATGTGAGGGGTTGGCTGTCTGCCCCCTGCCTTTCTCCCGATGCCTCCAGTGTCGGGCCCCTCTTTTTACTACAATGCCAGTGGTCAGGCTCCCGAGGGAGTACCATGTGGATCGGTCGACCAGGGCCGTCACCGCAGAGACAGAGACCTTGTGGCTGAAGATCCCTCTTTCCGAGGAGAATCCGGAGTCGGAGGCCCCGAGGGGTGGAATTGCCATTGTATTGTCTTCCGGAGTCCCACCGGGGTTTGCCATGTTTCCCCACTCACAGAAGACAGGTCCGTCAGATGAGATGGAGGACCTCAACAGCCATATGGCTCGTGCGGCCTGCATTGAGGCCCAAGTTACCTGCGAGACCGTCAGTTTCCATCAGTTGTGCTACAACCAATCATCGGCGATCGATTGGGAGACGATATGGAGGACTCTTTGGCCGGATCTATCTGCTGACCCATCCAAGGCGTTCCACTATCTCCCCACTGAAGCGGAGGATTTGTTTGACCTGCAGTTCTGGTCGGGTGGATCGCAGATGGATGATGGGGACTTGCCTGATTGCGTTTTTGAGCCGGGGTTCCCCGAGCAACAGGGCTTTGGGGGATGTTGGGGCTCCAGCAAGAAAAGGAGGAGGAAGAAGCGCCCTATCCGGAGTGTGTCGTGTGAGGTGGGAGTTTCTAACCTTCCCTGAGGAGCGGGTGAGTGATGCCATGAGTTTTCTTTTTTGACCCACCGCTCCTCTAACTAGGGATATGACGTCCCATGTGGAAGTCCGCCATCCGTGTTAGGCCTTCTGTGTTTGTTGTCGGCCGGACGAGCTGCGGGTGTTGCCCACTGCAAGTATTCGTGATCCAGGGAAGTTACGGACAAGTATGCCCCATTCTGCGTGAGCTGAACTGTTTTGTTTTGTCCCGGTTTTCCCCATTTCCCCCCTTCTTCTCCAGAACCACAAAGACTTTTGTGAAATAAATTTTCGGGAGGGGTTGGGTTCAGTCAGTTAGAATGGGGAGGGCTCTTGCACAAGACATTGGTTCTACTATGTTCTGGAAACAAAAAAAAAAGGGAAGAAGAACTTCTGTCCTCCTCTTTGCAGCTATTTCCGCACCTTTTTTGTGTGGACGGTTGCAGTACCAGAGCGCTGACCGTTAGAGGCAGTGTTCTGCACCACGGGAGTACAAGTGTAGGAGTACACTGTATATTGAATTCATTATGTTTTATATCCTATGCTTTTTTTGTAGCACATGTTATGATGTAGCCCCTTGAGAGAGGAGGGAGGTTTTGTGCTCAGGCTTGAGTCCACAGCCTCATTCCTGCCCAGGGAAGCATTATTGTGTGGTTTTACAATTTTCTGTTTATACAGGTTTTTGACCCACCTATCACCGATGTTGCGGAGACTGGGTAGCTAGGTAGATGGGGATGTGTATGCCGTGTACTATAAGTGATAATGTAAATTGATATGTGTGCTTTGTTTTCTTTTCCTCCTCCTTCTCTCTTTTCTGTCTGGTTTACATTGATGTCAGGCCAGCATTCATGATTGAATGCTTTGGACACTGGGGACAGTGTCTATTTTGGGGGGGGGGTGTATGTAGAGCCCCCTTGCTTCTAGCATGGGCACTACGCTAAAAACTAGTTGACTGGGAGAGTTACCTTGCTCCTGGTCGTGATTTGTTTAGGTTAATGACCTGTGTCATTCTGGAGAGGTTCACTGCCTCGGACTGCATTCTGGGGATGTTAATATCATCTTTGGCCGGCAGTGGGAGCCAGAGGGATTTCTGGAGGATGGAGTCTTCCCCAGCAGCCAATTGGAGGGTTTTTTTCCCCGCTGGGCATGCTGGGGAGGGGTATATCTGTGATGGAGGTCATGTGTTCGGGGTTCTCTTTCCTTCTCCTGTGCGGGGTCCCGGAGTCGGGGTGTGGTACCCACCTTCAGGGTGTGCGCATCCATGGATCCTGGCGGCGTGGTCCACCTGGCCAAGCTTCCAGGCCTTGCTGAGACTCGGTCTGGGACAAAACCAAAAGGACCCCAGGGACTTACTGGGTTCCCGATGCGGTAGAGAGGATCCGGCGCCCGGGCCATAGACAGGTACGCTCTGCTGTCACCCAGTGATCTATGCTGAGATAACTGCTGGGAGGATTTGCTCTGTTCGGACATTGACAAATTATCTATACTACATTGGCCTGTGGCAGAGGCCTAGAGCCGGGTCAGTGAGGGAGACCTGTTCCTCTCAATCAGCATTTAAAGTGGCGACGCGTGCAAAATTGTATCTTTCAAGGGGCTGATTTTGCTGTACATATATCCAGGCCTGACATAGAGAATCTCTATCTCCTTATCAACCTATTCTCCTTTCACCTAGTTGATGTTTGGCTATGTTGGCCTGGAATTAAAGCATTGAGAAAATCTTTGATGGTGTGGACACTCAATTTTTACTTAGTGGCTTCTGGTGCACCCCTAGACCAAGCAAGGGTAACTTAATCTGCCGATCCCATATTAATCCAGCGGCTCCTTTGGGGGTGACGCTACACTAATAATCATCCTTGCTCACTAGAGGGAGATAATAGCCTCTAGGAAGGGCCCCAAGAGTAGGATGTCCTCCTAATAATCATCCATGCTCACTAGGAGAATATAATAATAGCCTTTGAGGAGGTCCCCTAGCATGGTCCTCCTGACATAGATCTTTGCTTACTAGAATATAATAACCTTTGGCAATCATCAATACTCAATAGGGTGATATAAAATACATTGGGGAGGTTCCCAAGAACAGTTTGTAGGATGCCTTTCTGACCACCCCTGCTCACAAGGGGGATGTGAAAGATGTTACTGGAGCAGTGGCCATTAATAACTGGAAAGACCTTTGTTCCTAGTATATATGTACCTTTCGTACCATAAAATAGTGTGGTGTGAACTACGTATCCCCCCGGGGGGGGCAGTTCAGGAATGCTGCTAGTTGGGAAAGGAAGCATGATGGGCGATACTAATACATGCCAAGAATGAGGACTTGAGACTGCAAATCCATATATGGGTATTGTTTCTCTTCTGGATCTGGAAAGTTACTAGGTTATATACTTTAATAATTAGACAACACTCACTACTTTACATTGCTACAATGTAAAGTAGTGAGTGTACAGCTTCTATAACAGTGTAAATTTGCCGTACACTCAAAATATCTCAACACACAGCCCTTAATGTCTAAACCACTGGCAACAAAAGTGAGTACACCCCTAAGTAAAAATGTCCAAATTGAGACAAAAGTGTCAATATTTTGTGTGGCCACCATCATTTTCCAGCACTGCCTTAACCCTCTTGAGCATGGAGTTCACCAGAGCTTCACAGGTTGTCACTGGAGTCCTCTTCCACTCCTCCATGATGACATCACAGAGCTGGTGGATGTTAGAGACCTTGCGCTCCTTCACCTTCTGTTTGAAGATGTCCCATAGATGCTCAATAGGGTTTAGGTCTGGAGACATGCTTGGCCAGCCCATCACCTTCACCCTCAGTTTCTTTAGCAAGGCAGTCGTTTGGAGGTGTGTTTGGGGTCTTTTTCATGTTGGAATACTGCCCTGCGGCCCAGTCTCTGAAGGGAGGGGATCATGCTCTTCTTCAGTAAGTCACAGTACATGTTGGCGTTCATGGTTCCATAAATGAACTTTAGAACCCCAGTGACGGCAGCACTCATGCAGCCCCAGACCATGACACTCCCACCACCATGCCTGACTGTAGACAAGACACACTTGTATTTGTTCTCCTCACCTGGTTGCCGCTACACATGACTAGTGTAGATTAGATAGTCCAACCTTTTACTCCCCACCTTTAGAACCCCCCAAATTCTTTAAACATTTTCCATTTACCCATTAACGAGATAGACACAGGAGTTGGAGTAAACTCGGCCACGACAGCCTATTTATTTTTTCAAACCAAATTAAATATTTAAATCCAATTAACTAATTCCAAGTAACCAAAACTTTATTCATTAACATTTAACCCAAATAACTTTATTAACACCCGTCCAATTTGGTCTTTGACAGCAACCCCACTTAAACCTTTTTATTTTCCATTACACTGCGTTACCATTACCATATCCGGCCCCCAGCCGACTCCAGCTCGGAGACACCCCCTTTTTACACCGCAGTGTACCATAACCGTATTCCAGCGGACACCGTTCCACTGGAATAACACCATACGGGGGCCATCCCACCGATGAGCCCCCCCACCATTTCCATTACATCTGTTAACTGTCACCATCAAAGACCAAAGGACACCGCCAACACTGTCATGACAACCTTTCTTCAGAACCTGAAAGAAAACAGACACACAACACCAAAATACCACAAAACGGGAGGTTGGGTAGCACCCCCACGTAAACCTTTTTTTTTTCGTTACACTGCGTTATCATTACCATCTCCGGCCCCCAGCCGACTCCAGCTCGGAGACACCCCCTTTTTACCAGTGTACCATAACCATATTCCAGCGGACACCGTTCCACTGGAATAACACCATAAGGGGGGCCATCCCACCGATGAGCCCCCCCACCATTTCCATTCCATCTGTTAACCGCTACCATCAAAGACCGAAGGACACCGCCAACACTGTCGTGATAACCCCTGAAAGAAAAGAAAACAAACGCACAACACCAAACATACCACAAAAACAGGGAGGGTGGGTGGGAAAAACCTGCCTCCCAGCGTGCTACACTTCCTTGAATGTCCCACGTGTGCCCCCGCCCCCCTTTATAAAGGGGCTCCTCTTACCCAGTCACCAGACCTCCTACAGCCACTCCCCTGAAAGCACCTCCTTCCTTCCTTAACCCTTTTGTTGCACTACTCCTCACACAGTCATGCCCAGCCCTCCGTTATTTGTCTTTTTTGTCATGTCACTCCGGGCTTTCCTCGCTTCACACCATCTGAACCAAATAAGTTTATCTTGGTCTCGTCAGACTACAGGACTTGGTTCCAGTAATCCATGTCCTTAGTCTGCTTGTCTTCAGCAAACTGTTTGCGGGCTTTCTTGTGCTTTCTTGGGCTTTCTTGTTTTTTAGATGTTTTTTAGATGAAGATTCCTTCTGGGACAACAGCCATGCAGACCAATTTGATGTAGTGTGCAGTGTATGGTCTGAGCACTGACAGGCTGACCCCCCACCCTTTCAACCTCTGCAGCAATGCTGGCAGCACTCATATGTCTATTTCCCAAAGACAAACTGTGGATATGACACTGAGCATGTGCACTCAACTTCTTTGGTCTACCAATGGTAAGGCCTGTTCTGAGTGAAACCTGTCCTGTTAAACCACCATAGGGTCTTGGCTACCGTGCTGCAGCTCAGTTTTAGGGTCTTGGCAATCTTCTTATATCCTAGGCCATCTTTATGTAGAGCAACAGTTCTATTTTTTTTTTTTAGATCCTCAGAGAGTTCTTTGCCATGAGGTGCCATGTTAAACCAGTATGAGAGAGTGAAAGCGATAACACTAAATTTAACACACCTGCTCCCCATTCACGCCTGAGACATTGTAACACTAAGGCCGCGTACACACGATCAGACCAGTTTCATCGGACCAATTCGACGGTGTGTACGGCCCATCGGACCGTTGTCCATCGGACCAAAGTTTTAAAACTTGCTTTAAAATCAGATTCGATGGTTAGTACACAAAAGCATCGGACCAAAACCCACGCATGCTCAGAATCAAGTTGACGCATGCTTGGAAGCATTGAACTTCATTTTTTTCAGCACGTCATTGTGTTCTACGTCACTGCGTTCTGGTCTGATCGGATTTTTGGCCCGATGGTGTGTGCGCACATCAGACCACTTCAGCGTGGTCCGATGAAAACGGTCCGTTGGACCAGTTTCTTCGGACCAGGCTGATCGTGTGTACGTGGCCTCAGGAGTCACATGACCCCCGGGGAGGGGAAAATGGCTAATTGGGTCCAATTTGGACATTTTCACTTAATGGTGCACTCACTTTTGTTGCCAGCAGTTTAGACATTAATGGCTAATGACTAATGACAATACTTCCAAAGGTAAACCACCTAACAATAAAATATGAAAGAGACGCCAGCAAGGCTCTGGTTACTCCTGGTTCGCCACGAGTTTGCGTGCATTCCTCCATTGGCCAGCGTATGTGACGTCTCTCAGAGACCGGAACAACCATCAACATGTTTCCCCCCTCCTCCAGGATGTTATCAAAGACAGGAAATCCTGGTGCCTCAGTGTCTTATATATCCACTAATGGATTGGATTCTTTCTGCTCATGTGACTTACAATCACATGCCTATCGCATCACTTCCTGTTGGGTGTATAAAGCTTCGTGCCAATATGAATAACTACTACTTCCTACTAAAACTAAAATTTTAAAAAGAACTATGATGAATAGAAACAATTACTGATATAACATCAATAAAAAAAAAACAATCATCTTAACACTATTGTTCACCAGTTAGACAGAAAACAATTTAAATCTATTTTAATGTTTAACCCCTTCAAGCTTAAAGTACCCAGCAAATTGTAATATACTATGTGTAATATTTTTTTGTGTCATTCCCCTTTCCCCCCAAAGATGAATCCAAATGTCTTACGTGGAATGTCACTGGACTCAATTTAAAGAATAAACGATCTTTGGTCTTTGACTATCTCAAACGCACAAAAAACGCAAATCATACTGCTTCAGGAGACTGATCTGGTGGGATCTAGGGTCATAGCTTTAAAAAAGACCCGAAATTCTCATGCTTTTCATGCAACATACTCCACCTACTCTAGGGGAGTATCTATCCTAATTCTCAAATCTCTACCGATTCAGATTGAGAAGGTCAACACTGACCCGTAGGGATGCTATCTCGCTCTGGTCTTTAAGTATATGGAAGTACTGTATACCATAGTGAATATTTATTCCGCCATCTTTTAAGTTACAACGATTAGCTGATTGTATGGCCACAGTGCTTCCTATGCTACGAGGCCACCTCATTATGGGGGGTGATTTTAATATGGTCATGGATACGGAGGTGGATTGACTTCGATGTGCTATTCTACAGTCCCACGCCTTGAGAGACTGGGGAGCTGCTTATGACTTAACTGACATATGGCGATGGAAACACCTGGATAAGAGGACATTTTCCTGTTCATCGGAGTCTTAAAAATCTCTGTTCCGTCTTGATATGTTCTTCCTACCTCCTGATGCTTTGCAGAGGGTGGAGGAAGTATCATAGTTTCCAAGGGCACTTTCTTATGTGGATGCTATAACCATATTTAAAGAGTTATATATGTACTACACCATCAAATAGAACAAGTGTGCTGAAATATATAAAGCAGCGCTAAATTAGTGAAAAGTGATTTCCACTTAACTAAAAATAGTGACTAATATGAATAATCAATTATGTGAAAACTGTGACACATAACATATATCATATAACATAAATCACCTTTTACAGTGACAAATGGACAAACAAAACAAAATGTTTAGCAAAGAGCGAAAAAAGTTCAATCCTGTGATAGTCGGCGAAAAAATTAAAAAATTAGTTCATAGATAGTGCTGGGCATATAATTGTGGTGGGTGCGCATTCTAGAAGGGTGGTGGATTCACTGAGCACAGGCGGTGTGGTGGAAGATTGAGAAGATTGATACTAAGACTATCTATGAACTCATTTTTTACTTTTTTCACCGACTATCACTGGATTGAACTTTTTTTCGCTCTTTGCTAAACATTTTGTTTTGTTTGTCCATTTGTCACTGTAAAAGGTGATTTATGTTATATGATATATGTTATGTGTCACAGTTTTCACATAATTGATTATTCATATTAGTCACTATTTTTAGTTAAGTGGAAATCACTTTTCACTAATTTAGCGCTGCTTTATATATTACAGCACACTTGTTCTATTTGATGGTGTAGTACATATATAACTCTTTACATTTCCTACTTCTATAGCAGCAGCTAGGTTGATAGGTTTCTTCACCAAGCGCAGTGGGTGATAGTTAAGTTGGGGGGCTGTATCCTTAATTATCTATTTACATCTATAACCATATTTAAATAAAAATAATGGAGACTGCGCTGTAAGTCTCCTGGCGACACAGCCTGATCCCAAGAGATGAGCTCAACACTCGTAGATATTCACTTTTGATTTTATCTACTCAAGTGAGTTTTTTACTTTACTATTAAATCATTCCTTTTACATTATTGGTTCCTTTCTTTCCCAATGTCATTGCCATCTTCCGAGTATTGATTGGTTGTTGTTGAAAAGGAAGTCTACTGAACTTAATAGTGAAAATAAGTACAAATAGCACAAACAGCGCTAATGTGTAGTGGAACCACACAAGTGAACTAAATAAACAATAAGTGACAGAAAAAATGTAAATGTAGAGACCCGTGGGTGAAATTGAGTTAAAAGGTTAAATAGTTCATAAAGTGTCTGAAAAAAATCTTCTGAATCTCTTCAACGAGCAATCCTCCACCACACCAGTGTAATGAACACTCCTCCACCAATACGAATGGCCACTCACCAGAACTAGTAGCCTTACACTCACGTGTTTGGCATAAAAAGCATGTCATACAATCCTCAAGTTAGTGTTCAGGATTCATATCCAAAAATGTAGAAGTGAGATCCACATACGTGAAAAAAACAAAAAAGTATAATAGTGTGATATTGCTAAAACAATTTATTGACACACCACATGAACCTACAAAGGTTGCACTCACAAAAGTAAACTCCAAAAACAACCGTGATAAATTCCAAATAAACTTCCTTGATGTTCACAGGCTGATAAACTGTGGTCACGGCGGACCCAAAAAGTAAACCAGGTGTTTCTCACCACTTCCCCTTCACTTTAACACCTCCTCCTTGTTGAAAATAGTATCCTCAAACGCTGGTCACTCGCATAGAAAAACACATGCAGGTAATCTCACGTTGGTCTCAAATGATCATACGATCTTTAGTGTAGCCACGCCCCCGACATGTTTCGTCATAGATTTGACTTATTCATGGGATAGGCTACTTACTAGTACATGTCCTTCTTATATATCCTGGTATACACCTAAATTAATTGATTATCACCTGCAGTCCATGATTCATCCAATCAGAAGTTCAACTGCAGTGTGTCTCCCAATAGGAGCACATACCTCCCCTAATGTAACAGGCCAATCACGCCATGTTTCCAAAAAGGGCGGAAGTGAGATCACGCTTTGGGCACTGTGAGGGCGGAAGTATTCATTACTAACGGCGCCCAGTAATCCAGCTCTGATAATATTAAAACACCTGTCAAACGATTCTAATAACAATAATAACTAACCTGTCTTATGGCACACGGGGAGCCACTCACGCTATATCTGCAGATACGCAGACTATGTGTGCGGCGCCGCGCATATGGTAATTGACCAATGGAAGTGTCAGACTCCCCTTGGACCAATCCCATCTTGTTTCCGTAAGGGCGGAAGTGACGTCAGGCTCTGACCACTGTGAGGGCGGATGTGAGTGCTGAAATGGACATCCTATCACAGGGCTTGATTGATAGTCAAGCCCTGTCACATTACATGCCGCCTCCACCAATAGGTAGTCTGAGCGTGCGATCCCGCGCATAGTAAGGGCGGAAGTGCCGCTACTTACGGCTTCAGTACAGGTTGTTAAACTGAGAGAATAAGGGAAACAACCTCACATAGGTTTAATGTTGTAGCCCATATTTTCCCTCAAAAGATGATTAGTGGCTACAGTGTGTATAGCTAATGAGGCGGATACACTACTCGCATAGCGATCGTCACCAGTGTTGATCAGCCTTATGAATGCCTAGGAATTACAATACATAAGAGTCAAACTTAAATATACAATTTATTTATCAGCCTGTGAACATCAAGGAAGTTTATTTGGAATTTATCACGGTTGTTTTTGGAGTTTACTTTTGTGAGTGCAACCTTTGTAGGTTCATGTGGTGTGTCAATAAATTGTTTTAGCAATATCACACTATTATACTTTTTTGTTTTTTTCACGTATGTGGATCTCACTTCTACATTTTTGGATATGAATCCTGAACACTGACTTGAGGATTGTATGACATGCTTTTTATGCCAAACACGTGAGTGTAAGGCTACTAGTTCTGGTGAGTGGCCATTCGTATTGGTGGAGGAGTGTTCATTACACTGGTGTGGTGGAGGATTGCTCGTTGAAGAGATTCAGAAGATTTTTTTCAGACACTTTATGAACTATTTAACCTTTTAACTCAATTTCACCCACGGGTCTCTACATTTACATTTTTTCTGTCACTTATTGTTTATTTAGTTCACTTGTGTGGTTCCACCACACATTAGCGCTGTTTGTGCTATTTGTACTTATTTTCACTATTAAGTTCAGTAGACTTCCTTTTCAACATTATCTTTATTTAATACAGCTGCTGCGAACGTCCTTGCATTTACTCTTTTACTCCTTAGCGCAGCGGCAGTAACCATTAGGGCGCATATATATTTTTTGGTTACTATCCGTTTTACATTGATTGGTTGTTGCCTGGAGTCAAGAGCAGATTTTCATTCACATCAGGCTAACATTCTGAGGGGGATACGAGTTTGGTTCTTGTGGATTGACGCCCGCTTTCATTCATTTTAAGTGAGTGCACGATCTTGAGATCTACTCTTATCCATCATTGGAGTTCCCTCAGTGTCACGCTATATGCACTTTTTGCGTTTATGTTTTTTCCATGATACATATCGGCTACTGAGACCATCTCAGCAATAGAGGGTAGATTTCCTGTCAGTTTTCATATGCATCTAGATCCGTGGCATTGTAGCTGTTTGGTTCCAACAGCAGTGAGGTGAGCTGCTAGTACACATAGAGGTGAACATCACTGAAGATTTCATACAGCACGCTGCATCTTTGGTGGAGGTGTTTCATTCAGACACTGATTGTTGGATCATCTCTTCGTTGTTTTTTCTTTTCTGGGACATAATTTATGATATTTTTTTTGTTTGTGATTTTTTACACGTGTGTGATTGTGCTCATTACTAGATATTTTGATCTTTTATGTATTAATCTACACACACTGAGTTTTTACTGCTACATTAAGCAGTATCCTAGTTTTCTTTTCACTGTACTGTCTCCACTCCACGCCCCCCTCCCTCCTTTTTTTTTAACGCATGATCCACCCCATCTCCCCCTCCCATACCCCCCACTTCCTTACAGCGCAGTCTCCATTATTTTATAATATATACGTAGCTTGTTTACTAACCTTCAAGCTCCTAACACTTTATCATTCCCCAGAGCTGTTGTGCCCCTTGATGTACATAAGGCATTTGATTCAGTAGAATGGCCTTATCTCTTTTATATAATGGAGAAATTTGGATTGAAATGATTTTCTCACCTGGCTCTGTATACTGTATGACCAACCTCTAGCCCACATTAGGATTAATGGTATAATTTCTAAACCCTTCAAAATTCACCGGGGCACCAGGCAGAGGTGTCCTCTCTCCCCACTATTTTTCTCACTTGCTATAGAACTCCTGGCCAGACTTCTTAGGTCTTCCATGGATCGGCAAGGTATGTGGATCGGTACATAACAGAAACGCATATCACTGTATGCAGGCGATATGTTATTTACCTCTCTAATCCCGGGTCACGATACCTATAATGCTTTAACGAAGTATTAACTTTGGAACTTTTTCTGGGCTCAGGGTGAATTAGTCCAATGTGTTCCCTGTGGATCCCACCATCCCATTTGATCTTCCCTTAGACAGTCCGTTACACGTCACTTCAGTGTTTAAATACTTGAGAGTTACAGTGCATTTACCGCTCTCCAACTATATTACAAATAACCTTTTACCGTGCATAGCATCCTTTATAAGTAAAATGAAAAGCTGGGTGGATTTGCCGTTGATGTTAATGGGTAGAATAAATCTATTAACAATTTCTATATATTTTGGCAAACAGCCCGGTGTATATATCCAAGAAAATTTTTCATGAAATTGATTTGCTTACAGGCTCTGAAAAACAAATGGATAGTGGACATACCAGATCTCTCAGAGGAAAACTGGGAATAACTCCTTACTGTAGATTAAAAAAAAAAGCAGCGCCAAAATTAAGAGATAAATAAAACGTTAAAACAGCAGATTCTGAAACTGTGATGCCAAAGTTCATAAATCAATATATGTTCAGTGAGGTGCCCATGTAAGAGGTAAATTAGTCCCAGGTAGGAAACTCCTACGGTCCACACCACCAAGTGACGTAAATACAGAAGGTGCACCCTGAACCAGATGAAAAAGCAGCTTACCAGAGGACAAGCAATACAATTGGTTGAGTATAGATGAAAGAAAGAAAGAGGCGCACATAGCGTAACTCCATAAAACAATTGGTTTAATAAAAAAGAAGATTGTACTTACAAACGAACGATAAAAACAGCATAAGATCAAAACATTGCCGGCCGGCATGTAGGAGCCCTCCTCCTCAGCATGGTGACATCACTACGTAGCTTTTCCAAACGCGTTTCGTCACTATAGGACGTTGTCAATGGGGGTAGGGCTTCACAGTGAAACACTGTATAAATGGACCCACCGCCTATTGTGAAAAGCAGCACGCTGGATCCAAGAGCGCCATCTTAGATGTGGTAAACTTGTTTTTACTTAAACGGCGCGGCGTAACGCCGTAGGGCAACCGAATTTGTCAATTTTATAAAGTATATTTTTTTCGATACAATCACCCGCATGAATATTAATACAAGAGGGCGAAAAGCTCCATTCTATTATTTACCTAGAAGCGGAAGAAGAAGGAAAAAACAAAGAAACACAAGGAAAACAAAAAGAGGAACTGTATGGCACAAGACATCCCTCTTAATTCATTTCCGTGGCAGGTAGAACTCTACCGCCATCTAGCTTCTTAATTGGAAAACTACAATAAAATTCTTTGAACTCATATGCATAGAGCAAGGACCATGATCCTTACATCACTATATAATGAGTTGATAGTTCTAAATTCCCTACAACTAGTCTTAGTTTTAATCATTAACGCTAAAAGTCATAAACGCATCAGGAAGAGCGGTGATTGACCCAGGGTCCCTAGTGGTAATGTAAAAAGAAGTAATTTTCAGTGACTAAATGAATTACTCCTTAGTTATAATATGATTCATTTAGTGACACATATGTTGGTTATGTGTGCAAAATGTATTAAATAAACAAAATTGATTATTTAAGTGAATAATATAAAGAAACCTGTCACTGTATTAATAGTGCTCATTAATGTTAGTGTTTTAACATTCTCCAACACAGGTATGGGGAGAACTCAACCCCTCTATGTGGAACCAATGTATGAAAAAGATTTATTTATAAAAAGGTTTATATAAAATAGGGGGGAAAAGATCCCTATGTAGTGGCAAGAATAAATTAATTGAATTGAAATGTGAATACATGATGCCAATCAAAAATAATGTAAATTGGAAAAATTATTATATCACCTGCCTCCATGTGTGCTTTTCACAGTAGGCGCACTCTAAGCATTATTAATAAACGCATTGACATCTGTTTCAATGTTCAAGCCAAACGGTGTATAGGTTTTAAGGTGAAATATCCAGCCCATCTCCATCTGTGATATTTCCCGCACAAAATTTCCGCCTCTCCAATGTGCTTTGTATTTATCAATCCCTAAAAACAGGGTATTGGAGGGATCCCTATTATGCTTGAGTCTATAATGGTTAGAGACAGAATGGTCCTTAAACCCGGACAAGATGTTTGTAATGTGTTCATTTACCCGTACCTGGAATGCCCTCTTGGTCCTGCCCACATATTGCATACCGCATGGGCATTGTACCAAGTACACTACGCCCAAAGAGGCACAGGTAATGCATTGTATGATTTTAAACTCCCTCCCAGTTGCTGTAGAGGTAAAAGATCTCACACACCTCTGTTTGTGAGGCCGCCTACACACGATCGAATTTGTCCGCTGAAACTGGTCCGACGGACCGTTTCAGCAGACAAATCCAATCGTGTGTATGGGCTAGCGGACATGTTTGTCCGGTGGACAAATTTTAAAGCATGCTTCGTCGGATATGGATTCGACGCATGCGCGGAAGTATTTTTCTTCCTGGTTCGGTAACGTGGTGGCGTCAACGTCACTGCCATGTCACCGCGCTGTCTGCCGGCGGGGATTTTGATCCGATGGTGTGTACAAACCGCCGGACGAAAATCCGATGGACCGTTTCAGCAGACATCTCCGCTCGTGTGTATGGGCTAGCGGACAGATTTCTCCACCCGACAGATTTCAAAGCATGCTTTGAAATCTATCCGGTGGGAATCTGTCCGCCCGACATGTCTGCTGGTTAGTACACTTACCAGCAGACATGTCGGCCCCCACCGCCGCCGCGCCGCTGCCGAATGGATTCGGCGCATGCGCGGAAGTGTTTTACTTCCTGGTGCGGTGACGTGGCGGTGACGCGGCGGCGTCAACGTCACCGCCGCGTCACCACTACGTCACCGCGCCGTCCGGCAGCGGGGAATTTGATCCGATGGTGTGTACACGCCATCGGATCAAACTCCCGATCGGACATATCCGATGGAAATGGTCCGCGGACCGTTTTCATCGGATATATCCGATCGTGTGTACGCCGCCTTAGAGTTCAAAGCACAAACCCGACACCGCCCACATCTATAAAAACCCTTAAGATGGTCAAAAAAAAGACCAGACCCCCTGAGAGGGGGGGTCAATAACATTGGCCGATATTTTGTAGTGGAGAGAGGCGTGTTTGAGGGTATATTGTCTCCTAAGGAGAAACTTTTTCTCATACCCCGGGCCCCCCGTACTCCAACTATGTATTACCTTCCCAAGTTGCATAAGGATCCTGTCTGCCCCCCGGGACGCCCGATAGTAAGTGGCATCGATTCAATTACTTCCCGGGTGGGCAGATATATAGATTTTTATTTGCAACCACTGGTTAAGAAAATCCCCTTTTATGTCAGAGATTCGAAACACCTCATTAATATACTATCCGATCTCCCAGTCACCTCTAACATGTGGATGGCTACCATAGATGTGACATCATTATATACAATTATACCCCATGCTTTAGGATTTGAAGCCGTCCAACTTTTTCTTGACAGGGATTCTGGTCTTCATTCCAAACAGGTAAACTTCATTATGTCTATGTTGAAGTTTGCAGCGGCATCAAATTATTTTTGGTTTGAGAACAATTTTTATAAACACAACACAGGGGTGGCTATAGGGGCAAAATATGCCCCTAGTTTGGCCAATTTGTTCATGGCCAAGTGGGAGGAGGATGTCATCCACCCGGGGGACACTCCTCAGGTAGTCCTCTGGGCAAGATACATAGATGACATCCTCCTCCTATGGGCTGGTGAACAAGGTGACCTAAGCAACTTCATTGGATGTCTCAATACCAACGATAGGGGGATACAATTGAAGTATGATGCCAGTCAGACCTAAGTTCACTATCTTGATCTAGTGGTTGAAATTAGGGACAAAAAATTTGTTACCTCTACATATTTTAAGGATACGGACCGTAACTCTTTCATCCCTGTAGACAGATGCCACCATAAACCGTGGCTTAAAGGAGTCCCTAAAAGTCAATACCTTAGATTGAGGCATAATTGCTCCGATCCTCAGGAATTTCAAAATCAGGCTAGGGTACTTACGGTTTCTAGAAAAGGGGTATTGCAAAGTATCCTTACAGGGGTCTCTTAATCAAGTTCTCGCAATGGATAGAAATGATCTTCTACGAGAAAAAGAAGCCAGGGAGGGAAATAGGTACCTTTCATCACGACTTATTCAATCCAACATAGGGCCATCACCCATCTGGTGAAGAAACATTGGCACATAGCCATGACTGATCCTGTGCTAAAAGAGATCTTCCCCTAAAAACCCTGAGTAATCTTTAAAGGAGTGCAGTCTTTAAGGAACAAACTATCGGCCAATGTTATTGACCCCCCTCTCAGGGGGTCTGGTCTCCTTTTTGACCATCTTAAGGGTTTATTATAGATGTGGGCGGTGTCGGGTTTGTGCTTTGAACTCTAATAAACAGAGGTGTGTGAGATCTTTTACCTCTACAGCAGCTGGGAGGGAGTTTAAAATCATACATGCACTACCTGTGCCTCTTTGGGCATAGTGTACTTGGTACAATGCCCATGCGGTATGCAATATGTGGGCAGGACCAAGAGGGCATTCCAGGTACGGGTAAATGAACACATTACAAACATCTTGTCCGGGTTTAAGGACCATTCTGTCTCTAACCATTATAGACTCAAGCATAATAGGGATCCCTCCAATACCCTGTTTTAGGGATTGATAAATACAAAGCACATTGGAGAGGAGGAAATTTGGTGCGGGAAATATCACAGATGAAGATGGGCTGGATATTTTGCCTTAAAACCTATACACCGTTTGGCTTGAACATTGAAACAGATGTCAATGCGTTTATTAATAATGCTTAGAGTGCGCCTACTGTGAAAAGCACACATGGAGGCAGGTGATATAATAATTTTTCCAATTTACATTATTTTTGATTGGCATCATGTATTCACCTTTTAATTCAATTAATGTATTATTGTCACTTAGTCCACTACATAGGGATCCTTTTCCCCCTATTTTAATTAAACCTTTTCATAAATAAATCTTTTTCATACATTGGTTCCACATAGGAGGGTGGAGTTCTCCCCATACCTGTGTTGGAGAATGTTAAAACACTAACATTAATGAGCACTATTAATACAGTGACAGGTTTCTTTATAATATTCACTTAAATAATCAATTTTGTTTATTTAATACATTTTGCACACATAACCCACATATTTTTGTAGTGTGGATTCACTAAATGAATCATATTATAACTAAGGCGTAATTCATTTAGTCACTGAAAATTACTTCTTTTTACATTACCACTAGGGACCCTGGGTCAATCACCGCTCTTCCTGATGCGTTTATGACTTTTAGCGTTAATGATTAAAACTAAGACTAGTTGTAGGGAATTTAGAACTATCAACTCATTATATAGTGATGTAAGGATCATGGTCCTTGCTCTATGCATATGAGTTCAAATAATTTTATTGTAGTTTCCCAATTAAGAAGCTAGATGGCGGTAGAGTTCTACCTGCCACGGGAATGAATTAAGAGGGATGTATTGAGCCAGACAGTTCCTCTTCTTGTTTTCCTTGTGTTTCTTTGTTTTTTCCTTTTCCTTCTTCTCCCGCTTCTAGGTAAATAATAGAATGGAACTTTTCGCCCTCTTGTATTAATATTCATGTGGGTGATTGTCAATTTTATAAAGTATATTTTTTTCGATACAAATTCGGTTGCCCTACGGCGTTACGCCGCGCCGTTTAAGTAAGGGCAAGTTTACCACATCTAAGATGGCGCTCTTGGATCCAGCGTGCTGCGTTTCACAATAGGCGGCGGGTCCATTTATACGGTGATTCACTGTGAAGCCCTACCCCCATTGACAACGTCCTATAGTGACGAAACGCGTTTGGAAAAGCTACGTAGTGATGTCACCACGCTGAGGAGGAGGGCTCCTACATGCCGGCTGGCAATGTTTTGATCTTATGCTGTTTTTATCGTTCCTTGTAAGTACAATCTACTTTTTTATTAAACCAATTGTTTTATGGAGTTACGCTATGTGCGCCTCTTTCTTTCATCTATACTCAACCAATTGGAGCCTACAGTCATCACGTCCCTGAACTAACTGGTCATAGTTGGAACACCTAAGGAATCTAAAGGGCGGGGCTGGGCTATAGTCAACCGATTGTATTGCTTGCCCTCTGGTAAGCTGCTTTTTCATCTGGTGGAGGGTGCACCTTCTGTATTTACGTCACTTGGTGGTGTGGACCGTAGGAGTTTGCTACCTGGGACTAATTTACGTCTTACATGGACATCTCACTGAACATATATTGATTTATGAACTTTGGCATCACAGTTTCAGAATCTGCTGTTTTAACGTTTTATTTATCTCTTAATTTTGGTGCGGCTTTTTTCTTTTAATTTTCACATTGTGTATCGCACGCCAGCTGCTGCCTGTAGTTCTGGAGGGGGGGGAAGCGCGTTTTTTGTTTACTTTTTGTAACTCCTTACTGTATTTTGTCACTCCAATTTCTGCCAGGGACAGAATGATAGAATTACGCATCTTTCATAGAATTTATTACATTCCACTGAGACTCTTCCGTATGTGTAAACTAAATAGTCCCATATGCCATAAATGTCGTAAGGATACGGGTGATCAACTCCAAATGCACTGTAGCTGCGAAGCTATACGACCATGCTGGTCAAGAGTAACCCACTTTATTGCGATTAACTTTAGCTTTCGAGGATGTGGCGTTAAGCTCATATCAAAAACAATTTCTATGGTTCTTATTATTTTATGCCAGGAAAACGGTGGTGTTGCAATGAATATACTCCACACCAATCTCCCTCAATTGCAAAACCTTGATAAATTAATTATTACCGACGTACAAACCCACCTATGAAGCTAGTTAATTCTTTAAAATATGGGGAGGGTGGACTGAACTATCAGATACATGCAGGGCGGCCATCAGGAATTTTGGGGCCCCTTACACAGCTTCAGGCATGGGCCCCCTGGAGCAGAGAAGCGGGGGGGGGGGGGGGCTGTTGCCGCAAATTGAGAAGCGGGGGGGGGGGGCCATTTACAAAATGAAGAAATAAAGAAAAATATATATAAAAAAGGGGGTAGCCATCCGGGGCCCTGGGGACCTCTGTGCCCTTTAATAAAAAGAAAAAAAGAGAGAAAAAAATATATATATATAACTCCCCTTACAGGTGTACTGCCTGTACCCCCCTGATGGCGGCCCTGGATGCATGTGAACTTCCTGAATGATGAGTTGGATGTGGTTAAAGTGATGTGTTTACTAGGCTATAATGTGAACTAAAACTCCTATTTGCCTGAGGTACCTGAGGAGCAAGAAATATACTTTTAAAGCGGTTGTATACCGGCAATGTTTTTTTCCCACCTGAAAGGCAAAAGCCATAATGAGCTAGTATGCACCGCATACTAGCTTATTATGAAATACTTACCTTGGAACGAGGTGAAGAGAACTTACCTGGTCCACCCTGAGCGAGTTGTCATCTTGACTCGGCGTGTCTTCCGGGTATCGCCGCTCCAGAGCTGTGTTTGGCTGGAGCTGCAATGTCGTCACTCCCGTTGCATGCACGCAGGAGAATTCAACCCGGCAAGGTCCGGCGGCCGCCGGCCCTTTAGCCGAGGATCCCCGATGCACATGCGCCGCTGCAATCAGCAGCGCATGGCGAGGGGAATATCTCCTAACCCGTACAGGTTTAGGAGATATTCTTTATACCTACAGGTAAGCCTTATTATAGGCTTACCCAGGGCTTTTTTTCTGGGGGAACTTGGGGGAACTCAGTTCCACCACCTTTGGCTCAGACCCTTTGGTGCCCGCTCACCACAATCACTTGTAAACACAGAAGTCTGGTTTCTGTGTTTACAAGTGACAGCTTTGTAACCCCCTGAACTCTGCACTCTGTATGTAATGCAATTCTGGTATTTAATGCCCCTTTAAGACCCTTCTACTGTTTGTGAAATCTGAACGGGTCGTGGTTGAGTTCCTGCACCTATTTTCTGAGAAAAAAAGCTCTGGGCTTACCTGTAGGTAAAAGTGGTAGTAAGTAAGGGCCAGTATCTCAGATACCCCGTCGTATCGCCTTTTTTTTTGCCTCGTATCTATGCGAGTGATGCTTAGCATCACTTTTGCATAGATACGCTTCAACATCCGACAAGTGTAATACCATCACACTTGCGGATCGTAGTTGTAATGACAACTCTGGCCACTAGGTGGCCTTTACGTTGTTTTTTTATTTGCATGTGCAAATGAGGCTAGTACGCCGATTCCTGATCGCTTTTACGCCGCCACGTCGTCGCGTAAGTCGTTTTCGTCCGCGTAAGGTTACCCCTGTTTCTATGAGAAGTAACCTTACGAAGTTCCGTCGGATGCCGTCGGGTGCCGTCGGATGCCATGTTAAGTATGGCGTCGGGTCAGCATCGGCTTTTTCCGTCGCTTACGTCGTTTTACTAACTCGTTCGCGAATAGGGCATTGCGTAAGTGACGATCACGTCGTTTTGACGTCGGTTTCAATGGCGCTTTCCGACGTGAGCTGGAGCATGCGCACTGGGCTTTTTCCCCGGCCGGCGCATGTGCAGTTCGTTCGATGCGGGGGCGCGCTTAATTTAAATACAAGCCGCAACATTTGAATTACGCGGGCTTACGCTGGGCCATTTTCGCTACGCCAACGCAAACTACGGAGCAAATGGTTAGAGAATACGGCACTTGCTCTAGTACGATGCGGCGGCGTAGTGTAAATGGCTTACGATATGCAAGCGAATTTCTATGAGAATCTGGCCCTAAGTTTCTACTGTTTATCACTATAGGTGCAAGTGCTTAGTTGGTTAAGGATGTTTGTTTAGAAGTGTTAAATATCCATGTTCTTCCGGGAATTAGTTAGAGATTATCCCAATATAAAAATCTGTAGAATACGGTTGTCTTTTTGTGTTAGTATAAAAGAGGAGGGGAAGGAATGCAATTGTTAATGGACTGATACATATACACTGAATTTTATATGTATTATGTTTCTAATGTATCATTTGTGTTAATAAGATTATTAATAAAAAAAACAGTGTTAAAAAAAGAGCCGACCGTCTGATCTAAAAAATGGTACCGGGGGTGATGCCTGCAGCTGCATTTCACCCCGGTGTAACCCCTCCATGCCATGAATGCATTTCGCGTACGGTCGGTGTGAAGGGGTTAATGTTGTTAATATGTTCCCAACTTTCTTGTAGTTCTCCCTACATACTGAAGTTTGCAAGGATATTCTTCAAGCTTCAATATGTAGGGAAAACTACAAGAGATGGTCAGAGACTGCAGACATGATACAGGAGATGGTCAGAAACTGTGGACATGATAAAAGAGATGGTCAGAGACTGTTAGCTGGCATCATACAACAGATTGTTAGAGACTGTAGGCAGATGCAAGGGATAGTCAGAGACTATGGGCATGATACAATAGATTGACAGAGACTGCGAGCGTGATATAGAAGTTGTTGGAGACTGGGAACATACTTCATAGACTGGAGACACATTACCCAAGACTGCTGTAGATCACTGCTATAACAGGGCAATAGGGAAACACTGAAGTCCTGAGCCAGGTGTTGTGAGGGTCACAAAAAAAAATGCTAAAGGGATGCAGGTTGAGCACAAGGGCCATAGGATCTCTGTGGCCCCTCTGGCTTGTAGTGTAATGTAACAAAAATGTTAACTAAAGAGCCTTGCCACTACTAAAAGGTTGAGATATATTTTTCTTCCAATAAAAGTCAGGGATTTAATTTAAACTGTATCCAACATGTTTCAGGGCTCTAAAAACACCCCCTTAATCAGGGCTTCAGATGGAAAACAAGGTGAACGGACTAGAAGTTCACCAGACCTTTTAATGGTATTTCTTCCAGTGTGGTTTGGCTGAAAGAAATGCCATTAAAGACCCAGTTCACTTCTAATCCAGTCACATTGTTTTCAATCTCAAGCCCTAATGAAGGTGGTGTTTTTGGACCATTGGATATGGTTAGGATTGTCCCCTTGACTCCTATTGGAATAAAGCTATATCTGGACCTTTTAGCAGTAGTATGGCTCTTCAATTCACATTTTAGAGGTACATGTTAATGGGCTCTGTGTGGAAGAGGTAGGTGACTTGTGCAAGAATGTCAATATGTTGGAGCCAAGTGTTGGGACTTCCCATTATTTTAAGTAGGTCAGCCACTTGGTGCTGCAGTGTTCTGCTAGCCTGAGTAGAATGTTGGTGTCTTGTACAGTGCCTGGAGCTTCCAGCAATAAAGAGATCTCTTGAGTCAAGGTGTCCCCACCCCCCCCCCCCCCCCCCCCCCCCCGGGATTGTTTTAAACCATACCAAACCGCTGTGTGTAGTAGTGAGCCATATGTTTTTACCCGAGTCATTGACCCACCTATAACTGAACTTCAATGTGCCCATGCATGTCTGGTCTAAGTGTCTATACCATGTATGTATTGTGAAATGGGGTACACTCTCCGATAAACTTTGGAAAAATTGCCCAAATATCACTACATCTGAAGCTCGGTATAACGTGCACCTGGAGTGACTTAGACCAGACGTAGGTGGATGATGTCATGCTGCAAAGTGCAATATTGGGCCAGATTCAGGTAGAGTTGCGCTGGAGTAATTCGATATGCGCCGCGTAACTGTGAAGATGCGCCGTCGTTTCTATGTGGCCGTACCCACCAAACTAGATGCGACAGAAAACGGGCCTTTTCCGATCGGCTTAACTTTCCGACGCCAGAGTATCGTTAGCGCATATTTTCGCTTGTCGCATCCGTCGCGCCTATTGATTTCCCCTGCAAATATGCAAATGAGGGAGATTTCCCGATTCGCGAACGGATTAGCACCATACGCTGGCTACATGCGCCGCGCGTATCTCGTCCGTCCGGCGAAAAGTTATTTCTGCTTTATCTTTACTCCAGACGGCCTCAGGTCAGCTACAGCAGCAGTGTTAGCGTCGAAACTAGCAAGCTGAACAACCACACTTGTAAGGACAACACCTCTGTGTGCCAACATGCCAGGGGTAGTCGCGGTCCTAGCACTAGTACTGGGTCCCCCGGTACGGAGGAGGCGGGCACGTGAGAGGATATACCGCACGCGCATGAGCCTCTTTGGCATGGGGGATGAGGAGGTGTATCGCCTCTTCAGATTCAGCCCTGATGCAATACTTGAACTAACCACAACCCTGCAGGATGACATCACCAGCCCAACACATCGCTCACAAGCAGTGCAGCCACTGGTGAAGGTACTGGCAACACTTCATTTCCTTGCAAGTGGATCATTCCAGCGTACAAGTGGAGTGGTGGCTGGGATGTCACAGTCCTCCATGAGCAGATGTGTGCACCAGGTTGTCCCCGCAATCCTCAGACGCATGTCCAACCAGTTCATCAGACCAACCACTGAGGAGCTGCGGCTGAAGGCAATGACAGATTTCTACAGCATTGCCAGATTCCCACGCACTGTGGGGGCCATTGATTGCACACATGTGGCACTACAGCCCCCCAGTGCCACAGAGCACATATACCGCAATCGGAAGCATTGGCATTCCATCAACGTACAGGTGATAGCCGATGCCCAGCGCCTCATATGGCACGTCCGTGCCAAACAACCAGGGTCCAGCCATGATAGCTTCATATACCGTCAGAGTCCCATCCCAGCAGAATTCGAGCAGAACATGTATGGGGACAGCTGGCTGGTTGGTGAGTGACATGGGTGGCAGGCATGACTATCCCCTCCCATGATGCACATCACAAGGGGCACATGCATGACTAACATCCTCCTGTCTTTTCCCTTACAGGTGACTCTGCATATGCACTGGGACCCCATCTAATGACTCCTTTCCGGATTAGCCCAAGTCCAGCATGTAGGACTTGGGAGCAGCAACGCCAGCGTAAAGGCCCCAATGATGTTGCTGTCCATTCATACACCTTTCACATGTCATTCATACAGCCGTGGGGTTAACTTCACCACCACGGCCGAGGGTGACACCCCTTACTGGCAGGAGTGCCACCCCCTCACATTCACACACCATTCACACTGTCCCCTGCACTCCTGACCGTGTGCAGTTAAAAATAAAATATATACGCATAACCTGAGTAATAAAAGCAAAACTAAACTCATAACCTGAGTAATAACAGAAAAAATAAACTCATAACCTGAGTAATAACAGAAAAAAAAATGAAAAAAAAAACCCTCATCTGGGATGACGGGGGGCTCCTCCTTGTGGGCACCCTCGGGATCCTCAGCTGCCTGGAGGGAGTGGGTGGGGGTGGGGGGTCATCTGGAGGAGTCTGATCCCCGGGTGGGCCACTCCTGGCTGCTGTTGGCTGCATGCCCTCCAAGGCCACGGCAATCCGGCTCAGAAAATGATTGGTCTGGGCCTGCATCCTCAGCTGGCGGGTGATATTATGCCGCTGGGCACGCTGCCGCTGCCACCCCTCTTCCCGGATGGCAGCTGTGTTGGCGTGGACGGCTGCTGTGAGGTGCCGTACATCAGCCTGCACCTCCCCCAGGCTGGTGACAACGTCCTGCACACCACTGGGCAGCTGCGATACGGAGCACAGACTGTCAGCGAGCCGGTCCAAGTGCCCAGCAATCTCCCCCATCTGTTGTGTTTGCCGGGCATGGTCCATCGCCACCTGGTCCTGGACCAGATCAGACACCCCCCTGGTCTTACGGGTGGCCTTCCTGGGGCCAGGAGAAGGTTGTCCCCATGGGGATGGAGTCGCCCTTGAGGGGCTACCGAGGATGGGTGAGGGGATGACAGAGGGACCTGCAGAAGGGGAGGACTCACATAACACCAAAAAAAACTCCTGCTGAGGAACAGGCTCCTCCTCAACTATTTCCACAGAAGTGGTGTGGGCACTCTCCTCCACCTCAGTGTCTTCAGCACCCAGGGGCTCGTCCTCAGGATCCCGTTGGGGGGTTGGGGTGGAATGGCCGGCAACAGATGATGGCCCAGCTCCGTCATCTGTGGATGACACAAAGCAGACACATGTTGGTGGTCCCACACACTTGGCACATGTACCCTCCCCCCCCACATGCAACACACCAAATAGGGGATAAAAAACACTTACCTGTCCTGAAGCCTTCCTCCACAGAATCATAGCCTGGTACCCCCTCCAATTGCTTCCTCTCCAGGCAGCGGGCGACCACCTCCTCCTCTGTGGTCAGGCTGACCGGACATGGGGGTCCACCACCTGTGCCCCGCTCATGGCTCCGAATGGTGGCCACCTTGCCACGGACCTTGCGCCGCAGGTCATTTATCTTTTTCTGGATATCACCAGCAGTCCGGGTGGAGTACCCCAACACATTCACCCTGCCAGCAATGGTGTCCAGGATGGCCTGCTTCCTCTCCCGGCTGGTCTTCCTACTTTTCTTCCCATGCAGAAAATCATTATAAGTCTCCATAGCAGAGATGACCACAGAGACCTCCTGGGCATTAAAATTGAGGTTCCTCCTCTCTTTGGGGGTAGCGGGAGCAGCCATAACAGAGCAAAAGTAACTTCCCTGGGGTGGGGGGAAACGGAAATACTTTTGCGCCGGAATGGCGCTTCCGCTGGCGCTTTTATACGCGCAACGGAACACATTGCGCTGGCGTTTCCCGTGAAGTGGTGCCGACGGAAGGTGTGAGCATGCGCACAGGGGGCCGAGTGAAGCCTCACTTACTGCGCATGCTCCGTGGATGATGAGCTGAACGTAAGCCTCTGCGCTGGGCTCCGCCCATCATTTACATATGATCACGCCCACTTCCACTTGCGTCGGGTTGCGCCAACGCATCTTCGTTACTCCGTCGCAAAATAACGCCCATGCGCTTGGTGAATGCTGTACTTCACTCGCTAGTTTGCGTCAGCGCAGCGTTTATGCGTTGCGCTACGCTGTCGAAAAGATGCGCGCATCTACCTGAATCTGGCCCATTGTGTGAAGAGCAGCATGATATGTATCCCTACATATGGATTTTATGTTCATTTTAACGTATTTATATAGTTTTTCTATATTTTCCTATATATGTATTTTATTCCAATATTTTTATCTCCCAGTGCAGATTCGTTTCTATTTTAGGTATAGTATGCTATAGGATTTTTTGATTTGGCATAGATCTGCCTTATCCCGGAATAGTAATAGGACAATAGAAGACGTTTAGGATGGGATGTACTAATTCTGATATGTATGTCTATGTGAGGAACTACAGACGACAAGCAATTGGACACTCACTACATAGAGTATAAATGGCTCTATATATAAACGGGCTTCGACAAAATGGCGGAAGGAGGACTTCAGCCGACACTTCGAAAATGGCGGCACGACGACTTCCGCCGATACATCGAAAATGGCGGTACGATGACTTCCGCCGACACCGCGAAAATTTCGGAATTGGCACTTCCGCCAGGGTCATATATAAAGAAATACATTACTCCCGATCAGGTTCCCCAGATGAAGACATTTGCCGTAACGCGTAGGGAATAGCGGACACCGGGAGTGACGTGAGAACTCGGCCCTGGCCGTTTATGTTTTATGCTGTTTACCTGTTGATTTTATGTAAGGAGATTTTATTTTGAATAAATTGTGTGCTGGTTTACCATACTACACCATTGGAGGTCCGTCTCTCCTTTGTTTCTCTGAGTACGATATAGACTTCAGATACTCGGTGAAGACTTGGAGTGCAGACGAACAGGAGTGTATCATCTACCGGAGATGTCCATGAGTTTGAGATAATGCGAGTATCTTTCTCAGTGAGGTGAGAGGCTTGTGAGACTACTCTCCACGGATTGGCACTTGCACTTTATATAGTGACATTGGATGAATCACAGATTTATTTTGATGTGCATTACAGCTCACTGAATGCATGTGTGGGCTCACTGATGGACTCATATGTTTATCTATACTTATATGTGGATTTTTGCTGATATTTATATTTATATATTTATATTTATAGTTTCACTGATACCTTTATTTACTGTATACTTTGATTTATATATATATTTGTTTCTGATCACGGAGTGTTTGTTTTTGGGTAGCGCTGGATCACTTTCACATTTTTCTACTGTCACTTGTGTACTGTAAACACTTTTAGATTTGGCTGCTTCCCTCCATATATTTATATATTTATACATTTATTTATATATTTATATTCACACGGTGGACGTTTGATCTGATTACACTAGTTCACTGATAGCGCAGAGGCTTTATTTATAAAATCCTCAATTCCTGTTCTTCTGTCTGTAACTCCACACAGTAATGCAAGGCTTTCTCCCTGGTGTGGAGAAAGCCTCTTGAGGGGGAGGGGCCAAGCAGGAGTGTCAGGACACTCTCTACTTTGCAGATAGAGAAAGGAGCTGTGTGTTAGTGTGCGTCCTGATACTCCTGCTCGCCCCCCCCCCCCCCCCCTTCAAGAGGTTTTCTCCACACCAGGGAGAAATCCTTGCATTACTGTGTGGAGTTACAGACAGAAGAACAGGAAGTGAGGATTTCTCAGAAGAAATAAGGACATTTAAAAGCAAAAATTGGAAGGATGAGGTAAGTGAAGGAGGACTGCACTATGGTAAAGGAAGCTATTTAGGGGAAAACTAACACTGCACATCACCCTGAAGACACCATCTCCACTGTGAAACATGGTGATGGCAGCATAATATTGTAGGGATTCTTTTCTTCAGCAGGAACAGGGAAGCTGGTCAGAGTTGATGGGAAGATGAATGGAGCCAAATACAGGACAATCTTAGAAGAAAACCTGTTAGAGCCTGCAAAAGACTTGAGACTGGGCAGGAGGTTCACCTTATAGCAGGACAACAACCCTAAACATACAACCAGAGCTACAATGGAATGGTTTAGATCAAAGCATATTCATGTGTTGGGATTGCCCAGTCAAAGTCTAGACCTAAATCCAATTGAAAATTAAAGTTAACAGACGCTCTCCATACAATCTGACAGAGCTTGCGCTGTTTTGCAACGAAGAATTGCCAAAAATGTCCCTCTCTAGATGTACAAAGCTGGTAGAGACATCCTCAAAAAGACTTGCAGCTGTAATTGCAGGGAAATGTGGTTCTACAAAGTATTGACTCAGGGGGGCTGAATACAAATGCACCCCCCCACACTTTTCAGATATTTATGACCATAAATATGAGAGCTGCAGCAGGAATCTCAGATTCCTGGCCCTACTATTTGCACCAACCCGAAACGCCGCTGTGAATGTAGCTTGATAATTCAATTTGTCAACACATTCAGAAGAAGGTGTCTTCAGAATATTCTGCAGTTTCCAATAAATCATAACATGCGATTTTAAAGAGAAACAACCCCCTCTGGTTGATCAATGTACATTGCAAGAATTTTACTAAACTGTTACAGATTTCTACCCGTTTCTGCTCTGAAGAAAAGGCTGCGTGTCCCACTCTGTTTTTTAGTTACCGATTCTGAATGGGAATGACTATTTAATTTTAATCAGCTGGTGCACTTGGAGTGCTCTGATGAGAAAAGCTGCAGTGTCTCTATCTTTTTTTAAAGTAATTGACCCTTAGGCTCCATTCACACCTGTGCAGTTTGCTTTTGAGTGGTTATGCAGTGCCTTTTGCAGTTTTTTTTTACCACGATTTAACAGAGATTTGCAGTTTATATAGCTTTGACTTTATAGAAAATTATAGCGGCTACAGTTTTAAAAAAAAAAAAAAAAGTTATTTTAACCACTTGCCAACCAGCCGCTGACATTATACTGCGGCAGGTCGGCTCATTCCCGCAATTTGCCGTAGCTGTACATCAGCCCTTTAAACAGTTCTAGAACACGCACCCGCTGCACGACTGGGGACCCGGCGGCTGAGATATGTCAGCCAGACTTGCACGATCGCGGGCACTAGAGCCACTAAACTAAATACACATCCCCATTCTGTCAGGAGAGACAGATCGACGATATGTCTCCTCTAGTCAGTCCCATCCCCATACAGTTAGAAACACACCTAGGGAACACATTTAAGCCCTTGATCACCTCCTAGTGTTAACCCCTTCCCTACATTTATACAGTAATCAGTTCCTTTTATATAGCACTGTATCGCTGTATAAATGTTCCCAAAAATTGTGTCTGATCTGTCCGCCGCAATGTCACAGTCCCGCTAAAAATCAGATTGCTGCCATTACTAGTAAAAAATATATATATGATGAAAATGCCATACAAAATGCCATAAATCTATTCCCTATTTTGTGAGACTATAACTTTTGCTCAATCAATATTTACGCTTATTGCGATTTTTTTTACTAACACTATGTAGAAGAACATATATCGGCCTTAAAGCGACACTAAACACAGGTTTTTTTTTTTGTAAAACAACAAACATGTTATACTTACCTCCACTGTGCAGTTCGTTTTGCACAGAGTGGCCCGGAAACCTGTCTTCTGGGGTCCCTCGGCAGCTGTCTGGGCTCCTCCTCGCAAAAGCTTTCCATCTTCATGCGAGGGCGCTCGCACGGTGGAAAGCTTTTGTGAGCGCGCTCCCGTGATACAGCGGCGGCCATAGCCGCCGACTGTATCACTCGGCTCCGCCCCCCGGCGTGCCGTGTCATCCGCTGTGATTGACAGCAGCGCCAGCCAATGGCTGTGCTGCTATCAATCCGCCCAGCCTAGCCAATCAATGGCCAGGCTGGGAACCGAAGAGGATGACGTGGACGCGCCCGGGAGATTCGAACGGTAAGGTAAGTAAAACGGGGACTCGGGAGGGGGGGGGGGGCGGTGCTGTGAGATGTTTTTTTACCTTAATGCATAGAATGCATTAAGGTAAAAAAACTTTTATCTTTACAACCCGTTTAACTGATGAAGAAATTATTATGTTTTTCCACATTTTTTGGGGGATATTTATTATGGCAAAATGATCACAAATTTTTATTGTTTTGTTTATAACGCCAAAAAAAGGACGTAAATTTTGTTTGGGTACAGCATTGCACAGCCACGCAATTGTCAGTTAAAGCGATGCAGTGCCGTATCGCAAAAAACGGCCTGGTCATTAAGGGGTAAATTCTTTCTGTCCTTAAAAGGGTTGCAAAGGATTATAAAAAATAAATAAAAAAAAGATCCTGTTGTTCTCAGGTCGGCTGTCTCAGCTCTTCCCCGCAATAGCTAATCACCCTCTGGAAAGCTCTATCCCAAGGGGATTAGCTTGCGGGCGCGCTCCCTGTCATACACTCTGCGTCCTGAGACACAGAGTGTACGACTCAGCCCTGCCCCCTGGCGGCCGCATCATTGGATTTGATTGACAGCAGCGGGAGCCAGTGGCTGCGCTGCTATCAATCTATCCAATCGATGCCGAGAAGCAATGACGAAGAAGACGCAGGGGGGCGCGCACAGCAGGTAAGTGGGCTCAGGTAAGTAAAACAGGGGGGCCCGTGACAACGAGATGTTTTTTCACCTTATTGCATAGGATGCATTAAGGTGAAAAAAAAATAAAAAAACGTTTACAACCCCTTTAAGGCCTCGTACACACGATTGGACTTATCCGATGAAAACGGTCCGCGGACCATTTCCATCGGATATGTCCGATCGGGAGTTTGATCCGATGGCGTGTACACACCATCGGATCAAATTCCCCGCCGCCGGACGGCGCGGTGACGTGGCGGCGACGCGGCGGTGACGTTGACGCCGCCACGTCACCGCTACGTCACCGCACCAGGAAGTAAAACACTTCCGCGCATGCGCCGAATCCATTCGGCGGCGGCGGTGCGGGACGACATGTCTGCTGGTAAGTGTACTAACCAGCAGACATGTCGGGCGGACAGATTCCCACCGGATAGATTTCAAAGCATGCTTTGAAATCTGTCGGTGGACAAATCTGTCCGCTAGCCCATACACACGAGCGGAGATGTCTGCTGAAACGATCCATCGGACCGTTTTCAGCGGACATATCCCCTCGTGTGTACGAGGCCTAAGTGGTTAACAACAATATTAAATTACAATATGGCTTTTGTAGCAATCGCATATACTACATTAATTTTCTTTTTTTTTTGTTTACATTTTAATTGGACCTTAATACCTATGTGCCACACATTACAGTTTACAACTGAGTGCTGGTGGAGGGGCTCCCGATCATGTGATTAGTGGTCACATGATCTGGAATTCAACTTCCAACTCTCGTCATCCAGAACCCCTTAAAGGCCTGGCAGAAGGCAAGAGCAAGTTATTAGAGCAGAGGTCCACACAAAAAGTGAACCTCCGCGTTTCGGAAAGGACGCCCCCCCCCCCCCCCCCCGTGTCACATTTGGCACCTTTCAGGGGGGTGGGGGGTGCAGAGACCTGTATAATGCAGGTTTTTACACCCACTTCTGGGAATAGATTTCAGCTGGAGTCACGCCCCCTCTAGCTGTCTTCTGGGAAACACACTGGTCCTGGGAGACAGCGGGGACCAGTGAGGACAGGCCGCACCACTTGCGCACGCACAGTAGAGGACCAGGCAGTGAAGCCACAAGGCTTCACTTCCTGATTCCTTCACCAAGGATGGCGGCAGGGGCAGCCGAGAGAAGAGTGATTGCTTGGCCTCAGCTGCCCACATGTGGGCTGGACAGGTAAGTGTCCAAAGTCTGCAGCTGCAGTATTTGTAGCTGCTGGCCTTTAAAAAAAAAATGCGGGTGGACCTTCGCTTTAAGGCTGAATTCCAGGTATAAAAAATCTTACATATAGTCCCATCTGCCCTGCTTGGACCAAAGTATGTATGTACCATACCTGTAGTAGACACTGCTACTATTATAATAATACAGGATTTATATAGCGCCAACAGTTTACACAGTTTTCAACTAGATTCTGGGTCCTGTGCCAAGTGGCTGCCCTGTTGAACACAAAAGGTCACTCATCGGCATGGGTGCCATTCAGGAAACACTTTGGGAAAGATTTACTAAAACTGGTGCACCTGTGTACAGTAGCCAATCAGTTTCTAACTTCAGTTTGTTCAATTAAGCTTTGGCAATAAAACCTGAAAGCTCATTGATTTCTATGCAGAGCTGAACCAGATTTTGCACCATGCAGCTTCAGGTAATAGCCCCCTTTGAATTTCTGCAGAGCAAACGACCTTTGGTGTTTGCAATGCAGCTGCTCGGCACAGGACCCCGGAAGCTATCAATCACTATATTAGTGGTGTCTACTATAGTCATTTCCAGCTTCCACAGGGATCCCACAGGTATGGCACATGCATACTTACACTAGTCCAAGCTGACCCAATGTAGCTTTGTAAAAATTGCCATACCAAAACCTTAGCTTTAAAAATGTACCTATTGATCCCACCAGAAAACTTGCGAGTGGTTAACTTCCTGTGCTTTCTGTCTGTCTGACTGTTATCAGTTACATTGTTCTCAACTATCACTGAACCATGCCACTATGTTAACCACTTGTCACCCGCCCACCGTCATATGACGGCGGGCGGGTAACTCCATTGTCCTGACTGCACGTCATATGACGTGCAGTCATAGAAAGTTGCTAGGGGCGCGCGCCGCCAGCGGCGGCATCACTGGGACCCCCGTGCATGTGCTCGGCGGCCGCGATGGCCGCCGGGCACACGCGATTGCCGAGTAACTGAGCTGGGACGTGCAGCTCTGTGTGTAAACACAGAGCTGCACGTCCCTGTCAGGGAGAGAGAAGACCGATTGTGTCCCTTGTACATAGGGACACAATCGGTCACACCCCCTCCCCCCACAGTTAGAACACAAACTAGGAGAAACATTTAACCCCTTCCCCGCCCCCTAGTGGTTAACCCCTTCCCTGCCATTTACATTTATACAGTTATCAATGCATATTTATAGCATTGTTCACTGTATAAATGTAAATGGTCCCAAAAATGTGTCAAAAGTGTCCGATGTGTCCGCTATAATGTCCCAGTCCCGGAAAAAAAATCGCAGATCGCCGCCATTCCTAGTAAAAAAATAAATAAAAAAAAATCATAATTATGTCCCTTATTTTGTAGGCAATATAACTTTTGTGCAAACCAGTCACTATACGATTATTGCGACTTTATTTTTTACATTTTTCTACCAAAAATATGTAGAAGAATACGTATCGGCCTGAACTGAGATAAAAAATGTTTTTTTTTTTTTTTTTAAATGGGATATTTATTATAGCAAAAAGCAAAAAATATTGTGTCTTTTTTCAAAATTGTCGTTTTTTTTTTGTTTATAGAGCAAAAAATAAAAACCGCACAGGCGATTAAATACCATCAAAAGAAAGCTCTATTTGTGGGGAAAAAAGGCCGCCAATTTTGTTTGGGAGCCACGTTGCACGACCGCGCAATTGTCAGTTAAAGCGACGCAGTGCCGGAAGCTAAAATTTTGTCTGGGCAGGAAGGGGGTGTAGGTGCACAGTAGGCAAGTGGTTAAAGAGGAAGTAATTCTGATGGGTTTTACTTCTTTGTTTCCCTGCAAAGGTAAAGCATAATGGGCTTATATACATTGCATAGTAGCCCATTATTTGTCACTTACCTGAAACCGAAGCCTGTGATGTCATCGCTGTCCCCTGTTCCACAAAGTGTCCATCTTCCTTCCGGGTATCGCGGTTCCGGCGATGTGATTGGCCGGAGCCACGATGACGTCACTCCCGCGCATGCACGCGGGAGCCGCCAGTCACAGCACGCTCTCCTTTAGAAAGGGCACAATCGTCCTTTCTAAAGATTTCTAACGTGTGCCCGCAGACATCGGCGCCTGTATCTTTTGTAAATATCTCCTAAGCCATGGAGGTTTAGGAAACATTTCGAGCACCTACAGGTAAGCCCTAATCTAGGCTTATCAACCACTTTAAAGACAGTAGTAGAATGTTGTGTTTCTGTGGGCATATCTTTCTATCTTTCTGTTGCCCTGGCCCCTGATATAGAAAGGTGAGTGTTGTCACCCTGGTACAGGAAGTACCAGGGGTACAAGAACACTAATGCAGCCACAACACAGGACCAGTAAGGGCCCTTTCACACGTTTTTTTTTACGGATGAAAAACGGACCGCAATGCATCCCTATGGGATAGCGGACGTTAGCGGATGAGCATTCTCTAACGTCCGTTTGCATCCGTCTCCGTTAAGCTCCGTTTTTTTGAACGGAAGAAAACCCTATTTTTCTTCCGTCAAAAAAACGTAACGGACGAAAAACGGATGTTAGCGGACGATCCGTTTAACATCCGATCCGCTAACATCCGTTTTTCATCAAAATATGTAATAAAAAAAAAGTTCTAAAAAAAAAAAACGGATGGAAAAACGGATGGAAAAACGGATGAAAAACGGATGAAAAACGGACGAAAAAACTGATCAACTGATGAAAAAAAACCGACCTAAAAAACGGTTCGCACGTGTAAAAGGGCCCTTAGCTGCAATATATAATTTTTTTTGTTTTTGGGTTAGATACACTTTAACAGATGCTTCCTGTAATAAATGTTTGTTTATTCATTTCAGATTTCTTTTTCTTTTAACAGATAAAAAAAAAAAATGTAAACTGCTACTGGTTCTTTGGTTTGGTGGTTTCTCCCAGTTTGTTTTTGTCATCCTCATCAGGTGGTGGCAGGAGACTGGAGCTGAGAAGGGCATCAGGTAGAACTTTGTCAAGAAGGTAACTCTGCAGAGAGAAGAGACCACGGGTCATAGAGAATGTGAACGGTGGAAAGATTTTACTAGTTACTGATGTTACTAATTATTAAGGGATATTGACATTAATTATTGTTGGTGATGCTCATAAGCAGGGTATGGAATATAAATGCAGGCATGTATAACAATATAGTACACACACCATGGTCAAATAGTGGACACCTGACCATCACACCCATTTCAGATTGTTGAACATTTCATTCCAAAACCATGGCTATTAACCACTTAAGACCCGGACCAATATGCTGCCAAACGACCCAAGGGGTTTTTGCGATTCGGCACTGCGTCGCTTTAACAGACAATTGCACGGTCGTGCGACGTGGCTCCCAAACAAAATTTGCGTCCTTTTCTTCCCACAAATAGAGCTTTCTTTTGGTGGTATTTGATCGCCTCTGCAATTTTTATTTTTTGCGCTATATACAAAAATAGAGCGACATTTTTGAAAAAAATCTATATTTTTTACTTTTTGTTATAAGAAAAATCAATAAACTAAATTTTAGTCATACATTTAGGCCAAAATTTATTTAGCCACATGTCTTTAGTAAAAAAAAATCGCAATAAAAAAAAAATTAGCTACCTAGCGGGAACAGCGACACTATTACAGCGATCAGAAAAACGATCACTTAGTGATGCTGGCAATAGGGAGTGAAAGGGTTAACTAGGGCGGTGATCAGGGGGTTAAAACTTTATTAGGGGGGGTACGGGGGCTACCCAGGACCTAACACTAACTGACTGTCACACTGCCTGTCACACTGACACTAAATACAGTAATCATATATGTATGATTACTGCATTCAGTGACACTGTGACAGGGGGGAGGGGGGCGATCGCGGGGGTTAAATGTGTTTATGTGTCTGTGTGTAAGTGTGCTGTTGGTGCAGGACTTACTTGTGTTGTGATCTCTCCTCAGCGGTGGTTGAAAAAAACGCTGAGGGAGAGATCACATCGCTTCCTCCTTCCTGTGTTTACACAGGAGGAGGAAGTGACAGGGCGGGCGGGCGCGCGCATTGGCTGGGAGCGATCCGGAGGGGGCGGACAAAAACAAATAGCCGCCCCCTCTTGTCGGATCGCTCCTGCAGCCGCGCGGACCGCCGCATGTACGTGGGGGGTCCGATCGGACCCCCGATCCCCCCCAAGGCACCAACGTATATATACGTTGATGTGCCTGTCGGTGCCATTCTGCCAACGTAAATGTACATGCGGCGGTCCTTAAGTGGTTAATATGGAGTTGATCGCCCTTCATGTCTGGAGCTAGAGCGGCCCCATTCCTCTGGGAAGGATTTCCATAGGATTTTGGAGTGTGTCTGTAGGAATTTGTGTCCATTCAGCAATACCTGGTTTTCAATTGGAATTCCAATTCTCCCAAAGGTGTTCAGTAGAGTTGAGGTCAGGGCTCTGTGCAGGACACTCAAATCCGTCCCAACCAAACTCATTATTCCATGCCTTAATGGGGCTAGCCTTGGGCACAGTCATGAGGGAATGGAAATGGGTCTTCCTAAATTGTTATCACAGGGTTGAGAAGAGAACAATTGTCTTAAATGTCTTTGTATGTTGTAGCATCAGAACCCTTCACTAGAAACACTTGAACATAATTTGGCACACATATTCCTGGACATATAGGGCCAGATTCAGGTAGGAGAGCGAATCTTTATTTTGGAGTAACGTTTCTCATTTACGTTACTCCACCGAAACTTTAGGAGCAAGTACTGTTATTCACATAGCACTTGCTCCTAAAGTTGCGGCGGCGTAGCGAAAATGAGCCGGCGGAATTCAAATTGGGCGGGTAGGGGGCGTGTATTATTTAAACTAGGTGCCATACCGCGGCGAACGTACTGCGCATGCGTCGACTGTCAGTGCGCATGCTCCAAATTCTGTCAGTGAACGTCAATGACGTCAATCCCCATTCACGGACGTTTTACGCAAACGACGCAAATTTTTTTAAATTCAACGCGATGACGACGGCCATACTTAACATAGGATACTCCACCTAGGGGGCATGTTTTTCTTTATGCCGCGTATCGCTTACGGAAACGTCGGAAAGTCACTGCGTCGGGCCCGAGTACGATCGTGAATTGCCGATTCTCACTGATTAACATATTCTCTGCGTTAATCAGCGGGAATGCCCCGAGCGCCATTTTTTAAATTGCAGTTCCGATACGACGGCGAAATACAATTACGCCGCTCGTATAGGAACTCCAACCCGGCGTTTCTTGTTTTCTGCTTACAGAAAACAGAAACGCCGGCTCAAAGTGAGAGTTATGCTGGCGTATCACTGATACTTCAGCCTAACTCTACCTGAATCTGCCCATAAAGTATTCATTCCCCTTGACATGTTCCACATTTTGTCATGTTACAACCAAAAAACATAAATGTGTTTTATTGGGATTTTATGGGAGAGATTAACACAAAATGGCACATGATTGTGAAGTGGAAGGAAAATTATAAATGATTTTCCAAATTTATTACAAATAAATATGTAAAAAGTGTGGGGGGGGGGGGGTACAATTGTATGGCGCCCCCCGGAGTCAATAATTTGTAGAACCTCCTTTCACTGCAATTACAGCTGCAAGTCTTTCTGTGGATGTCTCTACCAGCTTTGTACATCTAGATAGGGACATTTTTGGCAATTCTTCATTGCAAAACAGCGCAAGCTCTGTCAGATTGTATGGCGAGCGTTTGTGAACAGCAATTTTCAATTGGATTTAGGTCTAGACTTTGACTGGGCAATCCCAACACATTTGCTTTAGTTATTACCTAATTTCATTTAACATATGGATGTGAACTTAACCCCCCTGCCGGTATCCCCGAGCGTGACTCGGGGTGGATTTTTTATGTAAAAATCAGTATCCCCGAGTCACGCTCGGGGTGAATATGCAGAGCCTGCAGCGCGCTGGCTTACCTTGTATCCAGGCAGGGTTACTGTACTTACCTTGTCCCTGGATCCAGCGATGCATCCCCGCTGTGTGAGCGAGTGGTGTCCTCCATTCGACTCACACCGTGCCCGCGCGCCGCCGATCTCCGTAACGGCGCACGGAGACAGAGACCGGCGGCAAATTCAAAAAAGTAAACAAACACATTACATACAGAATACTGTAATCTTATAGATTACAGTACTGTATGTAAAAAGTACCTAGTGGTCTGCCCAGTGCCCTGCATGTTCTTTTACATAATAAAAACATTTTTTTTGTGCCTGCAAACTGTAGATTGTCCATAGCAACCAAAAGTGTCCCTTTATGTCAAAAGTGATTTTAGAGCAGCTAGAAAACAGCGATAATAAATGATAATCACTTGCAGAATTGAGCGATAGCGATTTGTGGGGAAAAAAATAAAAGTAATGACAGCGACAATTCTGCAACTGAGCAAATTTCAGTGATTTTGATTTGATTACATTAGTGAATAATTTTTATTATAATTACATTATTATTTGTTATAATTATTTATAGTTATTTATTATATTATAATTTTATGATTTTGTGTTTCAAACTTTATCATACCAGAGATGTTTACTAGACTATTGTTTGGACAAATTTAAGTGAGTTATTCCTAAAAATTGCAGGCCTACAGTATAAAACGCAGAATTTCCATGCAAAATAATTGTACCGCTTTTGGTACGTAATTCCAGACAGAATCATACCGCCAGGGAGGTTAAAAACCTATATTTTATGAGTTTACACAACTATTATAGCAATACTTTATCTTAAACAAACATGAGCCAAGGTAAAGTCCACACATGACATACATATCATAAAAGTAGGTGAAAAAAAAGTTTTCTACACCTCAGCAAATTGAGACATTGTGTAAGCTGTATTAATCCTAAATGACATGATGTCATATTAAACCTTAGGCCCCATACACACGATCGGATATATCCGATGAAAACGGTCCGCGGACCATTTCCATCGGATATGTCCGATCGGGAGTTTGATCCGATGGCGTGTACACACCATCGGATCAAATTCCCCGCCGCCGGACGGCGCGGTGACGTAGTGGTGACGCGGCGGTGACGTTGACGCCGCCGCGTCACCGCCACGTCACCGCACCAGGAAGTAAAACACTTCCGCGCATGCGCCGAATCCATTCGGCAGCGGCGCGGCGGTGGTGGGAGCCGACATGTCTGCTGGTAAGTGTACTAACCAGCAGACATGTCGGGCGGACAGATTCCCACCGGATAGATTTCAAAGCTTGCTTTGAAATCTGTCGGGTGGAGAAATCTGTCCGCTAGCCCATACACACGAGCGGAGATGTCTGCTGAAACGGTCCATCGGACCGTTTTCAGCGGACATATCCCCTCGTGTGTACGCGGCCTAAGATGGAGGTTCTAATGCTTATATTTATTACAGTCTCTGTCAGCTTTGCACATCTAAAGAGGGACATTTTTGCCCATTCTTCTTTGCAAAATATCTCAAGCTCTGTCAGATTGGATGGAGAACGTCTGTGAACAGCAATTTTCAAGTCTTGTCAAAGATTCACAATTGGATTTAGGTCTGGACTCTGACTGGGCCATTCCAACACATGAATATGCTTTGATCTAAACTATTCCATTGTAGCTCTGGCTGTAAGTTTAGGGTCGTTGTCTTGCTGGAATGTGAACCCTAATGCTCTCTTTGCTCTGCCTGTCAGTGGTAGGTTTGCAGTTCTGCCATACTCTTTCCATTTTTGGCTGATGAATTGAACAGTGCTGCGAGAGATTTTCAAAGCTTGGGATATTTTTTTTATAACCTAACCCTGCTTTATACTTCTCCACAACTTTATCCCTGACCTTTCTGGTGTGTTCCTTGGCCTTCATGATGCTGTTTGCTCACCAAGGTTCTCTAACAAACCTCCAAGGGCTTCACAAAACAGCTGTATTTATATTATGAGATTAAATTACACACAGGTGGACTCCATTTACTAATTAGTTGACTTCTGAAGACAATTCGTTCCACTAGATTTTAGTTAGGGATATCAGAATAAGGCTCCCTTCACACGGAGCGGACCGTTTTTGTGTCCGCTCCGTGTGTGTCCGTCGGCTCAGTGGGGATCCCTGCTGAGCTGTCGGCGGACAGGGCGGTCCCCGCACACTGTGCAGGGACCGCCCTGTCTCTTCTCCGCTCTCCCCTATGGGGAATCGGATGAATACGGACCGTGTGTCCGTATTCATCCGATCCAATCCGCCGGACGGAAGAAAAATAGGGTTTTCTTCCGTCCGAAAAACCGGATCTTTACGGACGCGGATCTTTGCGGTTGTTAGCGGATGCATCATCTGCTAACGGACGCGATCCCATAGGGATGCATTACAAGTCCGTAAACGGACTTGTAAAAACGGACAAACGGAAGCGGACGTGTGAAAGGACCCTAAAGCAGGCTGAATACAAATGCACACCACACTTTTCACATAATTATTTGTAACACATTTTTAAAACCATTTATAATTTTCCTTCAACTTCACAATTATGTGCCACTTTGTGTTGGTCTGTCACATAAAATTTCAAAAAATGAAATACATTTACGGTTGTAACATGACAAAATGTGGAAAATTTTAAAAGGGTATGAATACTTTTTCAAGGCACTGTAGTGTAACAGAAACAGGAGGACATGACAGCCTTGCTAGCTGAAGCTTACAAACTATTAGAACCACTGTCAAGTTTTAAAAGCTGTTTGTGTACCAACAGAAGATGATTCTACTCATTACCTGTTTTGTCCGACACCAATCACCTGAACAGGAAGTAAGGAGGAATGTCCCTGATGGATACACAGACGGCAACCAAATTCTGATAGAGATTTCAGGTTCCAACCTACCCCAACTTTCAGCCAAGCGTTTATGTGCAACTTTGCAGATCAAGGTGCACATGGCCTTCCATAGGCTGCAAAGTCCTCTATCGTAACATTATGGGCCAGATTCAGGTAGAGTTAGGCTGGAGTATCAGTGATACTCCAGCCTAACTCTCACTTTGAGCCGGCGTTTCTGTTTTCTGTAAGCAGAAAACAAGAAACGTTGGGTTGGAGTTCCTATACGAGCGGCGTAATTGTATTTCGCCGTCGTATCGGAACTGCAATTTTAAAAATGGCGCTCGGGGCATTCCCTCTGATTAACGCCGAGAATATGTTAATCAGCGAGAATCGGCAATTCACGATCGTATTCGGGCCCGACGCAGTCACTTTCCGACGTTTCCGTAGGAGATACGCGGCGTAAAGAAAAACCAGCCCCCTAGTGGAGTATCCTATGTTAAGTATGGCTGTCGTCATCGCGTCGAATTTAAAAATGTTTGCGTCGTTTGCGTAAAACGTCCGTGAATGGAGATTGATGTCATTGACGTTCACTGACAGAATTTGGAGCATGCGCACTGACAGTCGACGCATGCGCAGTACGTTCGCCGCGGGATCGCGCCTAGTTTAAATAATACACGCCCCCTACCCGCCCAATTTGAATTCCGCCGGCTCATTTTCGCTACGCCGCTGCAACTTTAGGAGCAAGTGCTTTGTGAATAACAGTACTTGCTCCTAAAGTTTCGGCGGAGTAACGTAAATGAGAAACGTTACTCCAAAATAAAGATTCGCCCATCTACCTGAATCTGGCCCTATGTGACTATTTTTAAGTAGACATGTGCACAACAAAAATTTTCGTTTATTTCTGTTTAGTTTCTGTTCGTTTATCGTGATTCGTAACGAGTCGTAATTTCGTAAGACGTTAGTTATCATATTCGTACTCTTTAGTATTTTCGTAACACTTTTTTTTCCGTTTCCGTTTTTTTATGTTAGTTTATTTTTCGTTGATTCGAGATTAGTATTTTCGTTAAATGTTGTATTCTGCCTCGTTCGTATTTTTACAATTAATTTATTCGTTCATTCGTTTTTACGTTGGTTTATTTTTCGTTGTTTTGATATTCGTATTTACAATATATTTCCCATCATGCCGCGTTTGTATTTTCGTAAGAAATAAATCTTCGTTGCTTTATGATCATTCGTATTTTCGTGTCTAATTTCATTTGATTGTAACAACGTTCTTTTGTAGATTTTTTGCATTCGTAATTCTGTTAAAATACATTTTACGTTTATTCGACACACTACTCGTCGTCATTTTGTAAAACATCGTAATTTACTGCGATTGACTTGACAGATCCACAAAACCGGTGCAACCTACCCAAACACACCCTGGACTCTGGATGGAATGCACTGCAGTCTAACACAGATAAAGACACAAGGTCAAGGAGCCACTAGGTAATAAGAAAGAAGCTCATTGGGGCAGTACTAATGAAAGTGAATTTAAGTTATTTCATTTCCGTTTTCCGAAGATTCTTAATTTATTTTTCGTTAGTTTTGCTTTTCGTTTATTATTCTTTGTTCGCATTTTGGTTGTTTTCTTTTCGTTCTTCGAATATTAGTAAGTTTGCATTTTCGTTTATTTTTCGTAATTATGATTTTTTTTTTGTGTTCGGTATTTTCGTTATTTCTATGTTTTTGTTTCTTTTTTCTTTCGTTGTGTTGTTCTTTTACATTTAGTAGTTTTGTTTCTTCGTAGTTTTCCATATTCGTTATTTTTGGAAATATCGTTATTCGTTATTATTTGCGCTAAACCATTCGTTTATTCGTAGGTTAACGAATCAACGAAAATAACGAATAATGACGGAAAATGTATTCGTAACGAAAAAAATTGCACATGTCTATTTTTAAGAGCTCCATAGAGTATTTACAGCAGTCTGTACCTGGATGGAGTGGGAGAGGCAGCCACTCGTCCTATTGGTCAGCCCGACCGTGTTCAGTGCCTCCCTTGCGAAATCCTCTGCCGTCTTCACAAGGATGTTAGTCTTCATGTTCTCTGTCAAGTTGGTGGAGACCAGCAACGGCATCACACACTGCCAGAAAACCAAGAGACCCGTGTAAGTACATTATGATTTCTGTATTCTCTCTTTAAAGGTAAACTATTGCGCAGTCAGCGCACAAAATCATAAACACAAACTGATTGCAAGCTAAACACAAAAAAAGAGGCCATCACAAATATCCTTAAAATAACATGTTAATAAATATAAGTGCAGCGCAAAAGTGAAAGCCCATGTAAAGAAATACACTCATGACACCCCGTCATAACAGCAAATCTTCAAACGAAATTGACGGATCCTCCACCAGCAAGAGAAATGCTTCCTTACCAGATGGGATGGACCATTTGCGCTAACAAGTGGTCAGATCAGCTTGTTCCCACCATGGGAAAAGTAATGGAATCCAAACAGCGTGGTGTGCAGGTCCCAGATCATCCAGATCAGAAATAAAAAAAGAGGGAACCATCTCAGGGTAGACTGATTTTATTCCAAAACAAAGTGTTAGGGCCCATTCAGACGTGCGGACCGTATGTCCGTATTTCATCCATTTGTTTTCGGATGAAAATACGGACATACATGTATCCCTATGGGAAAGAGGGTGTCAGCGGATGTTCATCCGCCGACACCCGTAATTGTCCACCTCCGCAAAGATCCGCTTTTGCAGATGGAAGAAAACCCTATTTTTTCTTCCGTCTGCAGAGCGGATTGGATGAACACGGACACACGGTCCGTGTTCATCCGATCCCCCATAGGGGAGAGTGGAGAAAAAACAGGGCAGTCCCTGCACAGTGTGCGGGGACCGCCCTGTCAGCCGACAGCTCAGCGGGGATTTACGGAGCGATCCCTGCTGAGCAAACGGACACACGGAGGCAGCTCCAATACTGATCCGCCTCGTATGAAAGGGCCCTAAACTTGAACAGATACTTCAGCAGAGCTACAATGTGGTGCAAAGGTGATCTGCCAAATACAGCCACACTCCAGCTGACAGGTATGTACAAATCGCGGATCGCAGCTGCAGGCAACGATAGACAGGATGCTGGTGACGTCATTGCATGTAGCTCCTCCCCCGTAACGGATGTACCAGACGTAACGTGCGTACAGGGGAGGAGCTACATGCCCTGACGTCACACGCATCCTGTCTATCGTTGCTTGCGGCTGCGATCCGCGATCTGTACATACCTGTCAGCTGGAGTGTGGCTGTATTTGGCAGATCACCTTTGCACCACATTGTAGCTCCGCTGAAGTATCTGTTCATTTTTACACTTTTTATTGTGGAATAAAAAGTCTGCACTGAGATCGTTCCCTCTTTTTTATTTCTGATCTGCATGATCTGGGACCTGCACACCACGCTGTTTGGATTCCATTACTTTTCCCATGGTGTGAACTAGGGTTGTCCCGATACCACTTTTTTAGGACCGAGTACAAGTATCGATACTTTTTTCATGTACTCGCCGATACCGAATACCGATACTTTTTTAAAAATGTGTCCCCAAATGCAGCCATGTCCCCCCACATATATCCAGCCATGTCCCCCCACATATATCCAGCCATGTTCCCCCACATATATCCAGCCATGTCCCCCCACATATTGCAGCCATGTCCCCCCACATATTGCAGCCATGTCCCCCCACATATTGCAGCCATGTCCCCCCACATATATCCAGCCATGTCCCCCCACATATGTCCAGCCATGTCCCCCCACATATATCCAGCCATGTCCCCCCCACATATATCCAGCCGTGTCCCCCCACATATATTGCAGCCATGTCCCCCCACATATATTGCAGCCATGTCCCCCATACCTAGTAGATGATCCTGCCGCTGCTGCCGCGTTAATCAGCGTGTGGGGAACATTATTCTTTGCTTTCGTTTGAACAGTTGTAATCCCCGCCGCGCCGTGTATAGACACTCCCCCTTGCTCAGGATTGGACAGATCCGTCCAATCCCGAGCAAGGGGGAGTGTCTATACACGGAGGGGATTACAACTATTCAAACGAAAGCTGCCTGTAATGTTCCCCACACGCTGAATAACACGGCAGCGGCGGCTTTGTGGTATGCGGTGGCGGCGGGGGGGGCAAGTATTCTATTCAGGCATCAGGGGCATTTGCGGGAGTACAAGTACTCCCGCAAATACTCGGTATCGGTCCCGATACCGATACCGATACTGGTATCGGTATCGGGACAACCATAGTGGGAACAAGCTGATCTGACCACTTGTTAGCGCAAATGGTTCATCCCATCTGGTAAGGAAGCATTTCTCTTGTTGGTGGAGGATCTGTCACTTTCGTTTGAAGATTTGCTGTTATCACGGGTGTCATGAGTGTATTTCTTTACATGGGCTTTCACTTTTGCGCTGCACTTATATTTTTTGAAAAGGTGAACTATTGCCTATTTTAAGTACAGTATCATTACTGTTACATTTACCGAACTTTCCCATATTTGCATGCTTGCTGTTCCATATTTTACATGTTATAATTCATATAAAGATTTTTCCCCCTTTAGTGGCTATATGCATATCAGGCAGTAGGATCAGAAACCTGTGACATGGCTCTTGTGCTAAGGACAGACACTCAGACTCTATACCAGATCCTTCAGGTTTAGTATGGTTTTTGAAGGGGAAATCCCATAGTGAGCATACCAGACCATTAGGTAAGCATGCAGCCTGGAAGGTGGGAAAGGAAAGGAGGGACCAGCATACAGCCCTCATAGGGATTTTGATTATACTAGCGTGACGAAGAGGCACGCATGCCTCGAACGCGTGCACCGCCCCGTGATTCATCCCGGAAGTGACGTCGCGCTGTTTTGCGCTCCAGGGCTGCGTTCCACAGACCGGACAAGGAAACCACACGGCTCACCCGCTTCTCTCCCCCGGTGAATCAGCACCGAATTCCATCTAGGGACTTACATAGCGGTTGAAACCCCCACGGGCTGTGGAAACTGGACGCCGTGCCTGCAAAGAGAGCTGTCACCACTTCATCGCTCCAGCGGACCCCACGAACTGATGATGTCTCCCACGGATGATACTGTATATTGATGCACTTTGACCCCCCGCAGTCTTGTGAGTACCCATCTCATAAGAATTGTATTATTGATCTATTTTAAATAAATTTCATACTACGCTTAGAGGGCGCCGCTTTTTTCCTTTTTTTTTTTTTATATTTTCAGAATTGCTTCTTCTCGACAAGTCGGCTGCCCTCCCAGCAACAGTTTATTTCCTTGTTAGTACTATATAAACGTGATCCATTGGACTGAACTATTTTATATACTTTATACATTTTTCCACATTTTATATCAACCATTCCTTGAATATGCCATTTCCCTTGCCCTTACATTTGGTGTCTTTTTTTCCCCTCCCCCCTTTTTTGTATATAAGTATATATCTGCTTATATGATTTTTTATTTACCTAAACAATTTTACCTCTTCTGAACAGCGCTTGATTCAATTGTTTGTTTTTTTTTTTTGATTATACTAGCGTGCTTTAGTCGGTTTGCAGGATTGAGAACTGCAAAAAAGATGAAATTAAAGGGGTTGTAAAGGAATTTTCTTTTTTTCATAATAAGCATCATTTACCCGCAGACATTCCTCTTTTCACTTCCTCATTGTTCGTTTTTGCTCAGAAGTTGCTCTACTTCTTCTCTGTTCTGTTCACTTCCTACTTGTCTGATTTTACTGACCACCGTGAAGGGAGACTTTACTGCGGTGGTCAGTGACGTGCTCGCACCCTCCTGTGAACTACATCTGTGTGGCAGGACGCTCTCTACGTGTTAGAGACTTCAAGGAGGTGTGAAATACTGGCCGTGCCGCAATTCATACTGGGAAATTTAGTTCTTACATGAACGAGCGCCGCAAACCAGGGTGAATGAGAGAACAGAAATTAGAACGCCGGAGGTGATATAGATGAAGGAATTTATTAGGTATTTACTAACAGAAACATTACACTATTCTGTCTGTATACCTCGCAGACATTCATTTTAGGCAAAAAAAATTTTTTCCCTTTACAACTCCTTTAAGTCTTCCTAAAATATTAGTATCCAATAAAATGGATGGTTCCCATTGGTATAGAATGCCCTCTCTCCTTCATAAATGATATCCTTCAGTATCAAATGTATGTTGGCATGGCCTGGTTGATGAGAGTTTTTACCTGCATATCTGGTGGCAATGCTTGATACTTCAAGTATGTTGGCAAAGGGTACACCAGATTGTACGCAAAGGTTACCATCTGTACTCCACTACCTTGCAATATCTACTTTATCAAACCTCCCAGCCATTGAAAACACTACCCAAAGTCCCTGGCCATACACATGGAAAAATGCTGCCAGAATATGCATCCCCACACTTTGGAGAAGAACTTCATTGCCCTACCAATCTCCACGGCCATGAGGACCCCTCCACTGGCTAGCTATAAAGGACCGGATGACATTCAAGACCCTCTGCCTCACCCACTAATGCACACAAGGAATCGCGCCACAATACCTATGTGAGAAAATAAAACGCTACACCTCAAGTCGGGTCCTCCGATCAACAAATCAGAACCTCCTCCACATCCCCAAATCTCGCTACAAAACAAAAGGAGAACGACGGTTCGCTGTCCAAGGACCTCGGTTATAGAACGCTCTACCCGCAGACATTCGGTTGGAGGAAAATCATCGGGCCTTCAAAAAAAAAAAAACGTAAGACCCATCTTTTCTGAAGCATGGTTGGAAAATCACATTGGCTACAGCGCCTTGAGACCATTTAGTTTGCACTTGTAGTGCTATACAAGCTGCTCACTCACTTCCTAAAAGAGTGGTTCACAAGGCTGGATATGGTCCTGGAAATGGAACTGATGATCTATACGGCACAGGATAAGCTTACTGATTTTTTTACCACATGGGTGTGCTGGATCCACTTCAAATCTAAACCAGATTATGCCACTAGTACTGTAGGTCTTCCTGTGGACTTTAAGATACTTCGAAAAACAAAATGGATTTGGTTAAGTGATGAGGCGGGAAGAACTTGTGGCTGGGTGTGTTTACTCTTTTTTCCCTTACCTTAAATCCCCATGTATTTCTTTCCTCGTCCCCCTTTTCTCTCCTTCCTTTATCTCCCCTTCATATCCTCTCTTCTTTTATTCTTCCTTGATTCCTTTTTTATTGTCCTTGTTCTGTCTCTCTATCTTGACCTATTTCCAATAACAATTGCACCCGCAAGTACTATGTTATGTTAATTCAGGATTTCTTTTTTTTAACATGGAATGTTTTTCATGACTGCCATTGTACATTCACTTGCATTGTGCATTGCGATGTATGTCTTTTTCCTTTTTGAAATGCCTAATAAATATTGTGGGGGAAAAAAAAAAACAAGGTCTTACTCCGTCAATAAGATCTCTAATGCCCTGTATACACAATCTGGCTTCAGCCCAACCAAACTCACATCGGAATTCCGAAGGAGAAAAACAGAACATGTTCTCTATGTAAACTACGACGGAATTCCTCCGAATATCCGATAGAAAAACTCCGATGGGCATACACACGGTCGGAATTTCCAATGGAAAAAGTCCGTCTGACTTTTTCCCATCGGAAATTCCGATCGTGTGTACGAGGCATAACAGGCACACATTTCAAAGAAGGCCAATGTCTGCAGATGTAATGTCCAAACTCTTCTACGGAAACACAAAAACACTGAGGGCCAAAAGGCAGTGGTCGCCCAAGCAAAATTAATGCAGCAGCAGATTAAAGACTGAGGCCCCTGTACACACGACCGAGCTTCTCGGCAGAATGCAGGGAAAAGCTCGCTGGGATCCATATTCTGCTGAGAAGCTCGATCGTGTGTACGTTTTCGCCGAGCAAACTGACGAGCGAGGCGTCAAGCCAAAATAGAGAGAAGGTTCTCTATTTCCTCGACGGGCCATCGGGACTAATGGCTCGACGCCTTTTTCGACAGCCTGGTCGACGAACTCGACGGCCGGCCGAGAACCTCGTCGGGCGGAACGATGGGTTTAGCCCGACGAGGTTCTCGTACGTGTGTACGCGGTCTGAAAGACAGATTTAAGACACATCATGCTTTCCCATGCAAACAGAAAATGTCCAGTGGCAGCATCAACCTGGCAGAAACCAGCGGTCCCAAGCACACCTATTTTATTTAAAGTCCAGAGGAGTCTGGTTCATTGAAGACCTGAAGCAAAAAATGAATTTCTACAAAATGGAAACGAGAAAATTTTAAAACAGGTTTTATTATTTTCACCGATGGTAAAAAAAACGATGGGGCCCACACGCGATTGGTTCGTCCGATGAAAACGGTCCATCAGACGAACCGATCGTGTGTACAGGGCATTAGACGTCCTTTTTTTATACATGAACACTGCAGAGCAGGAGTTTTATTCCTCGTGTCTATTTTCTTTCTATAGGCAAAACTTTTTTTATCATTTTGGACAGAGCAAGGGAAGGTTATAAACCACTTTCAGATTTGTTTTCACCATCTGGGGCCATTACAGAGATTTCCCTTTACGCCCTGTCCCATAGGCAAACAGAAAGAAGGAAATCCCGGCAAATTAAGGGAATTCCTTGGGGACCCCCAGGTCACCAAAACTAGTGTGCCTTTAGAAGATTTCCCCTCTATTACTTTTCTGGGGGCAAGTAAAAATTTGGGATTTACTTTCACTTTTCAATGATAATGGGGAAAAATATATATGTACAAATGTGCATATAACATCGCGCTAACCTAACTAAACATAAAAAAAGCTGCCAACACAACAGAACTGGATAAATTCTGCAACAAGAAACAAATATAGACAAAAAAGTGTAGCGCTAAAATTATGTGAGAAATGAACAATATAATACAAAAAAGCATCATATGTGGCATGAGATAAATTAATAAATATATTACGTGAAGCAACACATGTGTTGCTTCACGTAATATATTTATTAATTTATCTCATGCCACATATGATGCTTTGCAGTATTATATTGTTTATTTCTCACATAATTTTAGCGCTACACTTTTTTGTCTATAATGATAATGGTAAACAGGACTATTAGAGAGGGAGAATCCCCTTAACGGGGGTTACAGACGGCAATAAAAACGGACAAACGTTCTAACCCCTCTCTACTTTAATTTGGCTTTTAAATAAAAATGTTAATACACTATTGTTGCTTTTTATTGTGTTTATCATTTTAGATTTAGAAATCAGAAATGAAGAGTTGATACTGAGTACATTTGAGGAGGGTGTGTTCACTCATACATATAGCAGCTGCCAATTTAGGGCCCTGCTTATGCTTTGCGCTCAGCATGCAATACCGCCTGCCAAACTCAACCTATTCACCTGAATGGGGCTGCACTAGGGTGACCACGTGTCCCGGATTCCCCGGCACAGTCCCGCATTTTGCAGGTCTGTCCCAGGCACCTTTATTCCAGGACAATACAGTGTCCCAAAATGAAAATGACACAGCCACCCCCCAAGCCAAACTAATGCCCCCAAAAAAGGCCGCCACATCACCGCTTTACTCACTGACAGTACTTGTCCTGCCCGGAAATGTCTGGAGGAGCACAGTCCCTGCCCCCTGCTTGTGATGGGAGAAATCATAAATCCCACCTCTTGTGTCCAATCACTGTGCTGTGATTCGTTACAGCACAAGCTGATTTTTGGAAGGGAGGTGTACCTGAATGGTAGTTTGGAAATGTGGTCACCCTAGGCTGCACTGCAAATGTCCAGTGAAGCCCGGAGTGACAAAACAGAGGAAGATAACGCAGGGCTGGCATGACTGGGGTGGAATCAGGGGCAAGAAAGGGTTAAAGAATGAGGAGGTGCCTTCAGGGGAGTGGCTGTAGGATTAGCCATGGGAAGGGGAGGAGTGCCATATATAGGGGGGGCGGAGACGGCGCCAAAAGCTCAGACAGAGTTGAGGGAGACACAGGGAGGCAGTTTTATTCTCTGCTCCCTGACGCCAGGCCAGCATGGATATAGACACGCTTTTAGCGCGGCTGCGGGCCGCAGCGGCTACTCGGGAGCCTGGATGGCTGGAAGCACAGGTGGGGGGCCTGATTGAGGATGTGGCGGGGGGGTCTCGGGAGGGATCGCGGACACCACGCGCTCGACGGTCGCACCCGCCGGAGCGTTACTCGCCGACCCCCACCGCAAGGGCCCAGCGGCACAGTCGGAGCCCACAAGGGGACCCGTCGCCCCCCCCCGGCCAAGCGAACGCATGCTTTGGCTGGGGGTGATGGTGGACGGCATCCGCCGCCCAGCCTGGGCCCAGTGGGCGGGGCTTCGGGCAGCAATGGCGCCCGGACCCCAGCCACACGTCGGAGCAGCATGGAGCAGCCGGTCCCCTCCCAGAGCGTGGGGACGGCAGGGGGGGGATCCCAGCGAGCCAAACGCGGGGCAACAGCCGGAGGGTCCTCCAGGATCGGGGCCGCCGGTTCCCAGGCAGGGGGGAGGCCGGAGTCCCCAGAGCGTAGGCCCAGCCGGGGCAGCAGGGCAGCAGAGACATCCACGGCCGGGTCCAAGGGTAGAGGACGATCCGCCGGGAGGCTGGGATCCACGGCCTCCAGGCCTCCTGCGACTGGGAGGCAGACGTCGCCAGTGTCGCCGGCCTCGGAAGATCTATCCGGGGATGAGGCATCGGAAGCGGAGGAGGTGTCGCCCGCGGTGGAATTGCCGGTATCGGCTGTGAGGGACGTGCCCGGCCAGCCTGGTAAGACATCTTTCAATTCTAATAATGAGTTTGCTACTGCTTTGTGTGCACTGTTAGGGGTGGGGGGTGGGGGTCCTCCTGGGTTGCCAGGTAATGCTTTGCCCACTGTAAGGTCACCGACCGGGGCCCCGGGGTGGCGGGGGTTTCGCCTGCTGCCCAGGGTTCCCCTGGTGGGATGCAGGATTTGTTGGGTGGGTTGCAAGACTTGTTGCACCGTTTCGTTGGGGGGGGTACGCCGCCGCAGGCGGCACCATGGGTGGGGGGTCCAGCTGGGGGGGGGGCCCCTGGGGACGGTGGGGCGCATGCCCCGGCTGGGGTGTTGCCGGATAGTGGGGCTGGCAGTGACACGGGGGGCGAGAAAACGGGGGGGGTCAGGACAGACGTGGTAAGGATGGATGATTCTGCAAAAGGTGAGGTATACGTTTGCTATGAGGGGCCGCTGGGGGCCCATCTGAAGCAGGAGGTCAGGGATAAGATTGAAAAAGGTGAGTACGTGGAGATTTTTTCCCTGTTGCCGTTAGAAAAATTTAACTTGGATAGGGTGAAGCCGGATAGTTCAAAAAAGGATGATGAGGAGAAGAGGCGATACAGGTTGATTCCCCGGACGTTCAGCAATTGGTTGCAGGCATTTGCGATCATGGCCAGCGTCATAGGTGAAAAGAGCCCGGAACACTGTTCTGCGCTCTTTGGCTATATGGACGCCATTGGGGAAGCTTATCGGGTTTATGGGGGGACGGGGTGGTTGAGGTACGACGAGCAGTTCCGCCAGCGGCGGGCAGTGCGTCCTACATTGCGATGGGATCACAAGGACATCGTCCTGTGGATGCGGATGATTTCCGCGCCCCGGACGAGTACTCCGTTTTTTCAGGGCGGGGCCGGGGGTACACCCACCTCTGGATCGCCGGCCGGAAAAAGATGGGGTGTGTGTTGGCAGTATAACGAGGGTTCCTGCAAATTCGGGGGTACCTGTCGTTTTAAACACGAATGCTCCGGATGCGGGGGGACTCACCCCCTGTCCCGTTGCTTCAAAAAAGGTAGGCGGACGGGGGATGCTGCTAAAAAAGGGGACAACGCCGGTGAAGGGGGAAAGGATGGAGCCTTTTCTAAATAGGTACCCTGACAGGGCCGCGGCGCGGCTGCTCGCGGCCGGGTTTTCCGAGGGTTTTGTCATTCCCTGTTCTCTGTCGAAGGTGCCTCCCTTGGCAAGGAATCTGCGGTCTGCCTTGGAGAACCCGGACGTGGTGTTGGCAAAATTGGCAAAAGAGGTGGAGTTAGGTAGGATGGCGGGTCCGTTCACAGAGATGCCATTGCCGGATTTGGTGGTGTCACCTCTGGGGGTGGTCCCCAAGAAGGAGCCAAACAAGTTTCGCCTCATTCACCACCTGTCCTTTCCAAGAGGGGGGTCGGTGAACGATGCAATCGATCCGGAGGCATGCACGGTATCCTACACGTCATTTGACGCGGCGGTGCGGTGGGTGCGTCGCTACGGAAAAGGGGCCTTGCTGGCGAAAGCAGACATCGAGGCTGCGTTCCGCCTGCTACCGGTACACCCGGACAGTTTCCGGCTGTTGGGCTGTCAGTGGCAAGAGGGGTTCTACGTGGATCGCTGCTTGCCAATGGGCTGCTCGATTTCGTGCGCACTGTTCGAGACATTTAGTTCCTTCTTGGAGTGGGTGGTCAGGGATGTGTCTGGCTCAGACTCTGTCATTCATTACCTGGATGACTTCCTGTGCGTGGGCCCTCCGTCATCCAGGGTGTGCGCAATTTTGCTGGCAACATTGCAGCACATGGCGGATAGGTTCGGGGTGCCACTGGCAGCCGACAAGACGGAGGGCCCGGTCACAGCATTGAGTTTCTTGGGGATCATGATAGATTCCGAGGCGATGGAGTGCAGGCTGCCAGTGGACAAGGTGGAGAATCTTCGGCTGGAGATTCGGGAGATGCAAGGGCGGGACAAGGTCCAGTTGCGGGCCTTGCAGTCTTTGCTGGGCAAGCTGAATTTTGCTTGCCGCATCATTCCCATGGGCAGGGTTTTCTGCCGACGGCTGTCGGCAGCTACAGCGGGTGTTAGAGCTCCAAAGCATTACATCCGCCTAACAGGGGAACTGAAGGCTGATTTGCAGGTGTGGCATACGTTCCTAGAAACGTACAATGGGAGGGCTATGTGGATGTCTGGGCCCGTCAGCAACTTTGATTTGGACTTGGCCACGGATGCGGCCGGGTCCACGGGCTATGGGGCTTTCTTTAAAGGAAGATGGAGCGCGGAAGCGTGGCCGGAGTCCTGGGTGTCAGCAGGTTTTGGTAGGAACCTAGTGCTGCTTGAACTATTCCCGGTAGTAGTGGCGATAGAGTTATGGGGGGCGGAATGCAGAGATCTGAAGATCAGGTTGAACTGTGACAACATGGGTGTGGTGGAGGTCATCAATCGGATTTCCGGCTCTTCGTTGCCGGTGGTACGACTGCTGCGCCACCTCGTGTTGCGCTGTTTACAGTGGAACATATTTCTGTACGCGGTGCACATACCGGGGGTAGAGAACAGACTCGCTGATGCTTTGTCTCGATTCCAGTGGGACAGGTTCAGGGAGCTGGCCCCAGGGGTGGATGCAGTCGGGGTCCCTTGCCCAGGGTGGATGTGGGGACTTGCGTTGGAGTAGCAGCAAATTGGATCAGGAAGTCGGTGAGTGGGCAGACATGGACCGCATATTCTAAGGTATGGGAAGAATGGGATGGTTTTAGACGGCTGGCGGACGCTGGGCTGGGGGAGAGGGAACTGGGCTGGTTGGTAATGTACTTTGTGGTGAGGCATATGGAGAAGGGCGGGTCTGTGTCGTCCTTGGAGAAAAAATTAGCGGCCTTGGCATTTTTGTTTAAATTGGAGGGGCGGGAAGATCTCACGAAAATGTTCTGGGTAAAACAGGCGGTTAAGGGATACAAAAAAGGGCGGCAGTGCAAGGATGCGCGGAGACCAGTGTCGTTTTCTATTCTTTGTAGGATTTTTGAAGTAGTGGGGGAGGTTTGTTCATCGCGGTACGAAATACAGTTGTTTCGGGCAGTTTTTTCGGTCGCATTTTTTGGTGCTTTTCGGGTGGGTGAAATAGTCAGTCCTTCAAAGCGGATGGCCGGGGGCCTTTTGAGGGAGGACGTCAAGTTGGCAGAGGACAAGGTGAGTTTTCGGCTGCGGCGGTCTAAGACAGACCAAAAAGGTAGAGGGGTAGACGTAGTGCTATATCCGCTGCCGGGTTCGGAGGTGTGCCCGGTGCGGGTGGTAAGGGAATTTCTAAGGGGGCGGCCAGTGGGTGGTGGGCCGTGCTGGATACATGAGGATGGTTCTTTTCTGTCACGTTTCCAATTTATAGCGGTTTTTAGGAAATGTCTTCAAAAAGCAGGGTTGGACGAGCAATTGTTTGCCTCGCACTCCTTCCGTATCGGGGCGGCGACCGAGGCGGCCCGGTGCGGGTTGGATGAGGCGGCAGTGAGAAGGATTGGGAGATGGGAATCGAGGAGATTCCGTTCTTATGTGCGCCCACATATGGTGGTGGAATAACAGGGTTGGGGGGTGCATTGACTGACATGTCAGGATGGGATTGTGTGGGTGAATGTGGTTAGTCATGCTTGCTGTTTTGTTTTTCAGATGGAGAGCAGGCGTGCCTCGTGTGGATCATGGGGCATTCTTACGTTTGTAGGGGGGCCCGTAGAACGGATGCCAGGCCTGGAGGACGGCAGTTGGGCATTTCTAGGCGGGAGGCGACGATCAGGTGGTTGGGCATCCCCGGGATGGGTTGGCGCAGGGTGCTGCCGGAAGTGCAGCGCTACGCTCAGCTCGACCGACCTCCGGATGTGTTATTGTTACACGTCGGGGGGAACGACCTGGGGATTCGGCCCATAGGGGACTTGATGTCCGCAGTCAAGGCGGACGTCTTGACTTTGCGGGCATCTTTCCCAAAGATGTTGATTGTCTGGTCTGACATTGTTGCGCGAACCACGTGGCGCATGGCAAGGTCAGTCGACAGGGTCAATAAGGGGAGGGTAAAAGTGAACAAGGTTTTGGGGAGGTTTGTGGCTCAGCACGGGGGGTTAGTGGTGCGACACAGGGAATTGGAGATTAATGTGGGGATGTACCTACTCAGTGATGGTGTTCACCTAACTGATGTAGGTACAGATTTGTGGGTGCTAGGTTTGCAGGAAGGGATTCAGAGGGCCCTGCGGGTGTGGAGGGGCCTGTAAGGAAAAGGGAATTTTCCTTCCGGGCTGTGGCGGTGTTCTTGGTCTTTGATGGTGAAAGTTAACTGAAAATGGAAATGGTTGGGAGGCTCATCGGTGGGATGGGCTCCTTATGGGGTTATTGTGGTGGAACGGTGTCCGCTACAATACGGTGACGGTGCACTGCGGTGTTAAAAGGGGTGTCTCAGAGCTGGAGTCGGCTGGAGGCCTGGGTATGGTGATGGTACGCAGTGTGGTGGTGAAGAAAAGGTTAATGGGGGATTACTGTCAAAGACCAAGTAGGACTGGTGTTAAAAATAATAATAAAAATGTTGGGTATTTATATTGTTAATAAGTATAGTGGAATTGTTGGAAATTCCTAGCATCAAAAAGTGTGGAAAAAGTTTGATTAATTATTTAATTTTGGTCACCTAAATAAATGGATGTTGAGGCCAATTTTATTCCAATTCTACTGTCTCGGTCTCGTTTACTGGGTTTAGGTGGCATGGGGGGGAAAAAGGGGGATGGTTTAAAAGGGATTGATATGGGGGTAGGTTTAAAGTTATTGATATGGGGGTAGGTTTAAAGTATGGTTGCACATTGAAACTACACTAGTCAAGTGAAGCCCGGAGTGACAAAACAGAGGAAGATAACGCAGGGCTGGCATGACTGGGGTGGAATCAGGGGCAAGAAAGGGTTAAAGAATGAGGAGGTGCCTTCAGGGGAGTGGCTGTAGGATTAGCCATGGGAAGGGGAGGAGTGCCATATATAGGGGGGGCGGAGACGGCGCCAAAAGCTCAGACAGAGTTGAGGGAGACACAGGGAGGCAGTTTTTCCCACCCACCCTCCCTTGTTTTGTTCGATGTGGTGTGTTGTGCGTTTGTTTTCTTTCTTTCAGATCGGTGGAGAGGTGTCACGACAGCAGAGGCGGTGTTCTTGGTCTTTGATGGTGAAAGTTAACTGAAAATGGAAATGGTTGGGAGGCTCATCGGTGGGATGGGCTCCTTATGGGGTTATTGTGGTGGAACGGTGTCCGCTACAATACGGTGACGGTGCACTGCGGTGTTAAAAGGGGTGTCTCAAAGCTGGAGTCGGCTGGAGGCCTGGGTATGGTGATGGTACGCAGTGTGGTGGTGAAGAAAAGGTTAATGGGGGATTACTGTCAAAGACCAAGTAGGACTGGTGTTAAAAATAATAATAAAAATGTTGGGTATTTATATTGTTAATAAGTATAGTGGAATTGTTGGAAATTCCTAGCATCAAAAAGTGTGGAAAAAGTTTGGTTAATTATTTAATTTTGGTTACAAAAATAAATGGCTGTTGTGGCCAATTTTATTCCAATTCTACTGTGTCGGTCTCGTTTACTGGGTTTAGGTGGCATGGGGGGGAAAAAGGGGGATGGTTTAAAAGGGATTGATATGGGGGTAGGTTTAAAGTTATTGATATGGGGGTAGGTTTAAAGTATGGTTGCACATTGAAACTACACTAGTCATGCAAACATACGCAATGCAGTGGTTTTGTGTGGGTTTTAGGGGTTAAAGGCAGGCAGTGAGGATGCAACATTATGCCTGCTCACCTTTTAAATGCCTTCTTAAGAGCAATCCATCACAGATCATTCTTCAGTTTGAGCCCTTTAAAAAAAACTGCAAGACAAAGCAAATGCATAGCATACTAGCTCATTATGTACTACTGACCTCAATTCGAAGCGCCCACAGCGGTCCTCCTACCCCCATCCGACCTCTCTCCCGGGGGTTACTTCCGGGTATCGTGGCTCCGGCGTTGTGATTGGTCTGAGCCACAATGACGTTGAAGCCGCATTCGCGCGGGAGCCACCAGTAACGGCACACTGAATAAAGCAACGCCACATAGGTACCATTGCTTCAGTTTGCTCTAGTGCGCATGTGCCGATGACATCAGCACATGCAGTGGAAAGGGGATAGCTCATAAACCATGCAGGTTTAGGAGATATCCTGGGTAGCTACAGATAAGCCTTAATATAGGCTTACCTGTAGCATAAAGTGGTTGTAAAGGGTTTAAAACCACTTTAAATATATCTATACCTGAAGAAAAAAAATATTGCAGCTTACCAGTCCTTAGATGTGGTGGTTGCATTGATTTTATTTTATTTATATTTTTTAGGGTTTTTGGTTTGGACTTTGACTTGGCCATTCTAACACATGAAAATGTTTAGATCTAATTCCATTGTAGCTCTGGCTGTATGCAGGGCTGGTGCAAGAATTTTTGGCCCCCTAGGCAGAACCTTATTTTGCCGCCCCCCGGTCTACCACTGACTCCACCCCTTTTGCCCTGCCTATGTATACCCCACCTTTTTAATGAAGTGCCCATCAAATGCAGCCTACCAGTGCCCATCAAATGCAGCCTACCAGTACCCATAAATGTAGCCTACCAGCGCTTATCAATTGATTTGCTTGCTTCCATTCATTCGGGAGTTGGTACACAGACACAGTCCTCTGCTGCCGCTGCACCTCTGACACTACGTGCGAACAGAGTGGCGGCTGCCTGCTGATGCTGAGACTTAGTTGTTTACTGCAGAGAGAAGAGAGTAGGAACACTAGTGGCCGAGAACCCTAGGCAGCAGTGCGCCCTATAGTTTGCCTAGTGGTAGCCCTGACCCTTGACTGTATGTTTAGGGTTGTTGTCCTGCTATAAGGTCAACCTCCACCCAGGTCTTAAGTCTTTTGGAGGCTCTAACAGGTTTTCCTCTAAGATTTTTGCTTTTAGGCCAAAGATTTCGATTTTTTTATCTCATCTGACCAGATCACCTTGTTCCACATGTTTGCTGTGTCCCCCACATGGCTTCTCTCAAACTGCAAACTGGACTTTTGTCTTTCTTTCAACAATGTCTTTCTTCTTGTCACTCTTCCATAAAGGGCAGATTTGTGGAGAGCATGGCTAATAGTTGTCCTGTGGACAGATTCTCCCACCTGAGCTGTGGATCTCTGCAGCTCCTCCAAGTTACCATGGGCCTCTTGGCTGAATCTCTAACGAATGCCCTCCTTGCCCGGTTTAGGTGGACGGCCATGTCTTGGTAGGTTTGCAGTTGTGCCATACTCTTTCCATTTTCGGATGATGAATTGAACTGAGCTCTGTGAGATGTTCAAAGCTTGGGATATTTTTTTCATAACCTAACCCTGTTTTACACCTCTCTACAACTTTATCCCTGACCTGTCTGGTGTGTTCCTTGGCCTTCATGATGCTGTTTGTTCACCAAGACTCTCTAACAAACCTCTGAGGGCTTCACAGAGCAGTTGTATTTATCAAATTAGACACAGATGGACTCTATCTACTAATTAGGTGACTTCTGAAGGCAATTGGTTCCACTAGATTTTAGTTAGGGGGTATCAGAGTAAAGGAGGATGAATAGAAATGCACATCACACTTTTCAGATATTTATTTAACCACTTGTCCACCGCCCACCATCGGAGGACTCCAATCTCCTGACTGCACGTCATATGACGTCCAGTCACTTAAATAGGGAATGCGCGTGATCGCGTGCACGCATCCCTGTACTGTCGGTAGTGGCGTGTCACGGAGACACCGCTCGTTACCGATAGGGGTGAACAGCGGCGCGGATGTGATCGGCCGTGATGAAGTCACGGCTGATCGCGCATTGGAAACACCCCCATAGTGCACGGCGCCTGTTCGCGATCTCGCTTGCCCGTCGGTGGCAGCGTGTTCCCGGGAACACTGCTCGTCACCGACAATGGTACACAGCCATTGGTCAGGGCTGTGTACCATGTGATCAGCTGTGATCCATTCACAGCCTGATCGCTAAGTGTAAACAAAGAGCTGTAACTAACTGTTACCAGCTCTCCTCCCCTCACACATTGTTTCCAGTGTGAGGAGAGAAGAGCTAGAAGCAGTGAGTTACAGTTCTGTGTTACTGTAGTGTCTGCACAAACACCACATCGGTCCCTTTGCCCCCCCCCCCCAATTGTCACCAGTCACCCAACAGTCACCCATAAAGTACACCTGTCACATAAAAAGACTGCCATCAGCGGTGCAACCGTCACCCACCAGTGACCGTGTCCTGTCACCGTCACCCATCTGTGATCTACCCTGTCACCCGTCACCCACCAGGGACCTGCCCTGTCACCCGTTTATGAAGAAAAATGACTAGTTTGCTAAATTTTATGACAGAAACAAAGAAAAAGGGAATTTTTTCACAAAATTTTCCGTCTTTTTTTATTTATAGTGCAAAAAATAAAAAACCCACGAGTGATTAAATACCACCAAAAGAAAGCTCTATTTGTGTGACAAAAAGGACGCAATTTTTATTTGGGTACAGTGTTGCATGACTGAGTAATTGTCATTCAAATTGTGAGAGCACCGAAAGCTGAAAATTGGTCTGGGTAAGAAGGGGGTTTAAGTGCACTGTATTGAAGTGGTTAAAAAAATAAAAAAAATAAAAACCATTTATTATTTTCACTTCAACTTCACAATTACATGCCATTTTGTGTTGGTTTATCACATACAATGCCAACAACATACATTTACGTTTTTAGTTGTAAAAATGTGGAACATGTCAAGGGGTGTGAATACATTTTCAAGGCACTGTAGGCATTGGTGTCAGACATGCAAGATTTCCACCTACCTGTACTGTCACTCCTTTACGCTGACATTCTGCATTCAGAGCACGAGAGAAGTAATCAACAAAACCCTACAAGAAAGGAGAATCGGACCAACATTATATAATGTGTATATGGAGGGCAGGGAAAGGCTCCGGGGCTGTGGAATGCAATGACATCCAGTGACATCAAGTTCTACAAAAGCCATTGAGCTACATGCCATTTGTACTTGCTCAGGAAGAAAGCCATTTTTGGAAAGCAGACAGTCCAAGGTATTTAGTAAGAGGCATGGATATTTTATTTTTAAGTTTTAATTTTTTTGTCATAATGTTGGGAAAATTATTAATAATAAAAAAAAAGTTGTATTTTTATTTTTTACATACCGTCACCAGTGCAATACAGCTTCATCATATAAGTGGTGTGATGGTGATCAGGGACACCGATTGGTGACATATTGAAAAAAATAAAATCTTTTTTTTTTTTAACATTTCTATTGCATTTTCTTCTTTTTTTTTTTTGTTAATGTTTTTTTTTAAACACACTGACCATAGCAATATAATGTTACCATAGCAACCTTGTAATAATCTGGGGAAGTAATCAGGAGTTTTTTTGTATACACATTAGGATTTAGAATTTCATTGCTATAAGCAAGCATTTTACTGAATGAAACTGATTCATTGTTTTTTGTTGTGATTAGCCAGAGCTAAATCACATGGTACAGATGGGCTGTGATTAGGGTTGTCCCGATACCACTTTTTTTCAAGTACTCGCCGATACCGATACTTTTTTTTTTAAATGTGTCCCCCCACAAATGCAGCCATGTCCCCCCACAAATGCAGCCATGTCTCCCCACATATGCAGCCATGTCCCCCCACATATGCAGCCATGTCCCCCATACCTAGATGCCGCCGCCGCCGCATGGTTAATCAGCGTGCGGGGAACACTACAGCTATCTTTTTTATAGCTGCAGTGTCCCCCGCCGCACCGCGTATAGACACTCCCTCTTGCTCGGGATTGGACAGATCACCCGTCCAATCCCGAGCAAGGGGGAGTGTCTATACGCAGCGCGGCGGGGGGAAACACAGCTATTCAAACTAAATCTGTAATGTTCCCCGCATGCTGATTAACTCGGCGGCGTTGCGGGGGAGGGGATTGTAGTATCGGATGAGACATAGGGTAGGGTGACCAGACATCCCCAGTTTCAGGGGACAGTCCCCTGATTAAGGACACTGTCCCCGGACCAAGTCTGTCCCTGGTTTTGTCCCCAGATTGGATTTAATAGGGGGCAGGGTCAATTTCAATGACAGTCAGTGCAGAATTAAAATAATAAAAAAAATAGAATTACACCCCCCTGCTCCGCCGTGCCTACTAGCATAGGGGGGTTGTATTTTTCCCATTATCTGTGCCCATTTCTGATAATCATGTGCTGGTCGGAGCGGAGGGAATATTTCTTTAGCTTTGCACGCATGTTCTTCTGCCTTGGCTCAATTCCTGGCCAGCCACCTGCCTATCTTCTTGCCTTCCCTGGCGGAGTGATCTTCCTCTGCTCCCCCATCCAGTAGTAGCCCGAAGAGTAAGACTTGAGGGTCTGTGAGGCAGGTTGCGATGGGCAGAGAGTCGCTGATTGCCGCCATTACTAGTAAAGAAAAAATATGTCCCCGGAGTTCATTTTAAAAATCTGGTCACCTTAGCATAGGGGGCATTTGCGGGAGTACAAGTACTCCCGCAAATGCTCAGTATCGGTCCCGATACTGGTATTGGGACAACCCTAGCTGTGATTGGCCCTGTTTGTACCATGTAGCAACAAAAGTAAACACTGGATGGCATGAAAGGAAGCCATACATTGTTTACAAGTGTCATGTGACCTGCTGTGATTGATCACAGCGATCACATAGTACCAGCAGTGAGCTGGTACACTGATCAGTCCAATAGACACAGCCGGTGACAGATCGTACTACAGCGCGGCCTGGGAGGACGTCATATGATGTCCACCCGGATCGAAGTCCCGTCTGGCCATCATTTTGCTAAAGGCCAGGAACTGGCTAAATATGCCAAATGACCCTACATCAAAATCAGTAAAAAAAAAAAAAGAAAGAAGTGTTGGATTACCTTGGTACAGCTGTACACAGTCTTATATGGATATGGACGAGCTCCAGCCTCAGAAGACAGGTTTATTATCAGACCCTTCTTCCTAGAGAACCCAAAACACACAACAGGGTTAACTAATGTAAACTTCCACACAGTTCCGTACTTTTAACCTCCTCCCGCCCACTGTATAGTAAAATGACGGCGGGCAGGACCCATCAGTGATGCCAATCAGTGCCACATCTCAGTGCCACATCTCAGTGCCACCTATCAGTGCTCATCAGTGCCGCATATCAGGGCCAGCTATAAGTGCACATTAGTGCCACCTATCAGTGCTCATCAGTGCCCCCTATCAGTGTGGCTAATCAGTGCCACCTATCAGTGCCCATCAGTGTGGAATATTAGTGCCTCCTCATCAGTGCCACATAATCAATGATCGTCAGTGCAGCCTCATCAGTGCACATCAATAAAAGAGAAAAATTACCTATTTACAAAATTTTCTGACAAAAAAGAAGAAAGGGTTTTTTAAATTTTCGGTCTATTTTCATATTATTTACAATTTAAGAAAAAAAAAAAACATCAAAAGAAAGCCATTTGTGTAAAAAAAAAAAAAAAAGATTCCATTTCATTTGCATGCAGTGCTGCATGACTGCGTAATTGTCAAACTGTGACAGCTCTGAAAGCTGAAAATTGACCTGGACAGGAAGGGGGTGAAAGTGCCCGATATTGAAGGAGTTGAAAGACCCCCCCCCCCCCCCCCAATAACAAATATCTTCTCATTCCACAGCCTTCAATGGCTTTCTCCCAAGCCATCCTTCTCTAAGACCCCATTCACACCTGAGCGTTTTGTAGCTTTAAGCCTGAAGCTACAAAACGCTGGAGTGGAAAAAAATCTATTATTCTCCATGGAGATGGTTCACATCTCCACTCCAAAACGCCTGAAGCTCAAACAAGTTCTGGGACTTTTTTTTAGGCAGATTTGGGCGTTTTTCTGCTTTTAACATTGGTGACCTTTTAAACCTGTCCAAAATCGCAGCAAAACGCGGTAAAAAACGCAGCAAAAAACTCAGAAATTGCTACGCTCGGGTGTGAATGCAGCCTAATGCCGCGTACACACGGTCGTTTTTTGCGATGAAAAAAAAACGACGTTTTTTGTGAAGTAAAAAACGACGTTTTTGAAACGTCACTTTCAAAGACGATGTTGCATACACACCATCGTTTTTTTCACAAAAAACGAGGTTACGTTCACCACACTTTTCCATTGAAGCTCGCTTCATAACTAGCTTCTGGGCATGCACGGGTTGAAAAACGTCGTTTTAAACGACGTTTTTGCTACACACGGTGACTTTTTGTGAAACAAAAAACGACGTTTTGAAAAACGACACAAAAAATTCAAGCATGTTGGAATTTTTTTTTGGTCGTTTTTTTGAAGACAAAAAACGACGTTTTGCCCACACACGATCAATTTAAATGACGTTTTAAAAAACGACGTTTTTTTTCATCGCAAAAAACGACCGTGTGTACGCGGCATTAGTTTTAGATATTCAAAAATGTCCAAAATTGTTAACTGTTCCAACTGGAGACAATGAGAAAAGCAAAGGACAGTCGACGCATTTCAGGGAGCACAAAATCCCCCTTCATCAGGGCTGAAGAAGAAGGTTAAAAATATAAAAAATAAGCAAAATTACAGCTAGTAAATAGACATATAGAAAAAGGAATGGTAAACAAATGGTGACAATGACCAATAAAAAATAAAATGTTGATCAGATAAAAATGTATACACCTAGGAGCCAGTGCTATGATTAGACTTTTACATTTAACTTTTAAACATTTAACCAATGATATCACCAAGTTACTCATTCACTCCCTTGTTATCCTGCCTTGAGTATTGCAACTCCCTTCTCATAGGCATATAGGAGTGTACTAGTGACATGTCCAGGATTCATCCGTACAGTCTGGGTTTTGAATCACGTGTCCGGGTTTCAGTCCGCCTGAAACATGGACACATCATTGAGATGGGGCTGTGGCTTCACAAGCAACTGCAACTGAGATAGTCGCACACAAATCTGTTGGTGACTGGGATCTGTGGGTGGCTGTCTGGGGGCAAGTTCCACATCACTTAAAGCGGGGGTTCACCCAAAAAGAATTTTTTTTCCATTAGCTCCCGGCCTCCAGCATACTGCTAACATGTGCAATATTCTGTTTTTTTTTTCCCCGTACTTATCTTTTTATGACGTTTTGCTATCCGGCTCCGAGCGGCAGGCGCATGCGCCGTAAACACCCGAGCGTCACTTCGGGTATTTCCGGAAGGCGTGACGCGCTTTAGTAGCCGTCAATCAATGCCTCTTCAATTAGCATTGCCTACTCCCCGCACGATTGCCCGCACGGAGACGGATAACAAGGCCTCGTATAAAGATAAGTACCGGAAAAAAACAAAAAAAAACAGCATACTGCAGATGTTAGCAGTATGCTGGACATAATGTCAGAAAATGGATTTTAGGGTGAACCTCCGCTTTAAGGGCAGGGCGATGATGTCAGCAAGAGCAATTTGGCTACACCCACCGTTCACCGTGGTGCGATATGAGCGCCACATTATTATTCTCCCTGGAGCACCCAAAATTGTGCCAGATCTTTTATAATCCTTTAATGTTTACTAGGAAAAGATATATTGGTTCTGTGTCGCTAAAGCAGGGGTGCCCAACTGCTGGCCCACGGACCACATGTGGCCCGCGGCGCCCTTCCGATATGGCCCGCCATGTCCTGCTCTGAGATGGCGGGTCGGCAAGCGCCATCTCCTAGCATTAGTGCGAAGAATGGGGTCATTTGCAGCGGCCGCGGCTGGCCTATTCGTGATCGCGGTGGGGCCACGGGACTGGCCTATCAGTGATCACGGTGGAGCTGGCCTATCCTTGATCGCGGCCAGCCTGTAGTCCCGCCTCCGCCCCCACCACATTGTGAACACTGCTGCCTTCACCTTCTCCAGGCTCCCCCTGGTGAGCTGCAGGTGAGGGGGTGGATACAGTCTGGGGAGAGAGGGAACAGCCAGCCAGAGTTAGAGTCAGTATAAATAAATAAATAAATGTCTGTGCAGCGAAGTGGTCAGTGCAGCGAAGTGGTCAGTGCAGCGAAGTGGTCAGTGCAGTAAAGTGGTCAGTGCAGCAAAGTGGTCAGTGCAGCGAAGTGGTCAGTGCAGCAAAGTGGTCAGTGCAGTAAAGTGGTCAGTGCAGCAAAGTGGTCAGTGCAGCGAAGTGGTCAGTGCAGCGAAGTGGTCAGTGCAGCGAAGTGGTCAGTGCAGCGAAGTGGTCAGTGCAGCGAAGTGGTCAGTGCAGCATAGTGGTCAGTGCAGTGAAGTGGAGTGGACAACGTAGTGGTCAGTGTAGTGTAGTGGTAAGTCCAGTGGTCAGTGCAATGTAGGTGACAGTGTAGTGGTCAGTATAGTGTGGTGGGTAGTGTAGTGTACAGTGTAGGAATCAGGTAGTGTAGTGGTCAGGAGAGTGGACAGGTAGGTCAGTGTAGTGGCAAGTATAGGAAGCAGGTAGGTTAGTGCAGTGGTCAGGTAGGTTAGTGTAAAAATCAAGTAGGTTAGTGCAGTAGTCAGGTAGGTTAGTGTAGTGGTCAGTGTGGGAATCAGGCTGGTCAGTACTATTGTAGGAAGGGAAGGAACTCAGGGAGTGCTAAAACTCCACAGGTTAGGGGGCGCAAACAGGGGTGGACTGACAAATCATGGGGCCCCCGGGCAATAGAAGATTATGGGGCCCCTGGGCTTACAGATGGCCACCACGCCAGGAGGCAGTGCAGAGGAAGGGCAGCTAAAATGTAGGATTTTCACATCAAAAGCCTGTCAGTTTAAGACATATCAGGGACAGATGTAAAAAAAACAGATTTTTACATACTGTCCCTGGTTTTATTGAGCCTGGCAACCCTGATGGGGCCCCCTAGTGGCATGGGGCCCTCGGGCATTGCCCTAAAGTCCCAATGGTCAGTCCGCCCCTGGGCGCAAATTACTTGCCTTGCCCCGGGAGCCAACAACCCACGCTACACAACTGACGCTCATTGTGGCCTGCGACCAGTTACTAAGTCAATAAAGTGGCCCTTGCTCCTCAAAAGGTTGGGCACCCTTGCGCTAAAGTGTTTGGCTTGAAGAAAAGGGTGTACAGAGGTGACAACTGAACTGGTATAACAGTTTCACAGTTGGACGTACCTTAAAAACATTCCTGGAAGCACAATTCTGGTCACCTGAAAAGGAAAATAAGAACAACTCAAATACTGCAAACTAATAAATTTCACAATTTAATCATAGGGGCCCTTTTATAAAACAATGGCTTTACGAAAGAAGTCACGTTTATAAACGCAAAGCAGTCAGTGCTGTAAAAATGTGCTTAGCACTCCAATTATTTACACAGGATTGTCAAAAGTATTGGGACACCTGCCTTTACACGCACATGAACTTTAATGGCGTCTTAGTCCGTAGGGTTCAATATTGAGTTGGCCCCGCCCTTTGCCACTAGAACAGCTTCAACTCTTATGGGAAGGCTGTCCACAAGGTTTAGGAGTGTGTCTATGGGAATGTTTTAGCATTCTTCTAGAAATGCATTTGTGAGGACAGCCACTGAACAAGAAGGCCTGACTTGCAGTTTCCGCTCTAATTTATTCCAAAGGTGTTCTATCAAGTTGAGGTCAGGACCAGTTGAGTTCCTCCACCCCAAACTCGCTCATCCATGTCTTTGTGGACTTTGCTTTGTGCACTGGTCCAAATAATTTGGTGGAAGGGAGTTTATGGTGTGGGGTTGTTTTTCCGGGGTTGAGCTTGGCCCCTTAGTTCCAGTGAAGGGAACTCTAAGAGCCCATTCACACCTGAGCGGCAAAACGCCTGTCGCGCGACGCTCGTGCCGCTGGAGGGGAAATTTCCCATTCATGTCTATAGAGATGGTTCACATCTCTGAGACGCCGAACGCCTGTCGCCTGAAAAAAAGTCCCGGACCCTTTTTTTCAAGCGACATTGGCGTTCATAGACATGAATGGGAAGATTTGTATAAATAAATCGAAGCGCGGCAAGTAAAGCCGCGTATGCGGCGTTACTTGCTGCTCAGGTGTGAATGCAGCCTTAAGATGTCAGCATTTCAAGACATTAGCAGCAGCAACACTAGAACAAATTATCGGAGTTTCCATTGATTACTATGAGGAAATTCGCTTTGATATACGAGTGCTTTTGGATTACAAGCGTGCTTCTGGAACAAATTATGCTTGTAATCCAAGGTACTACTGTACTTTAGAGTGGATGTAAATCCTCACATATACGCAGTAAAGTGAACAGCACAGTGGTATAGTGGATAGCACTTTCACTTAGCAGCAAAAAGGGTCGCTGGTTCGTATCCCGACCACGACACCATCTGCCTGGAGTTTGCATGTTCTCCCTGTGCCTGCGTGGGTTTCCTCCAGGAACTCCGGTTTCCTCCCACACTCTAAAGACATGCTGGTAGGTTAATTAGATCCTCTCTAAAATTGCCCCTAGTATATGTATGAATGTGTGTTAGGGACCCTAGGCTGTAAGCTCCTTGATAGTAGGGACTGATCTGAATGTACAATGCAGCCCTCAAAAATTACACTTGCCTGCTCGCATTTTGCGGGTGGATTTTGAGGGCTGGGCGAGTGTGGTCTGCTTGGGAGCGTGGGGGGAAGAGAGAGGAGAGCTGCCGCTGTCTAGTTCAGCCATCATTAAATGGCGGCCCGCGGTCCGAGCAATGCCCCTGTGCGGACCGTCAGGCCGCCAGTGTGTTGCCGTATTTAGCAGGAACAGTGATGCCGCGTGTGTGCCCCGTCCCTGGTTGCTGGGACACCATCGCCTGTGCGACCCACCCTCTGCTGATTACCGCGGCTCTCGCTCGCTCTTTCTCCCTGGGCCATGAGTTGGGAAATGATGTGCACGCCCTGCCCCTCTTCTGCTCAGGTCTCCCGGCTCTCCTCTCTTCTTGCAAGGTATGATATCTTGCAGCTTCCACACCATGCAGCTTACCACTGAGCAGACTCCTGGCATGGGCACACTCCCTAGCATTATGTGCAGACTCCTTGGCATTATGTGCAGACTCCCTGGCATTATGTGCAGCACATTTGGGGACACAAGGCTACACATGGCTGCATTTGGGGACACATTGCTGCATTTGGCGGGGACAGGCTGCATTGGGGACACATTGCTGCATTTGGCAGACACAGGCTGCATTGGGGACACATTGCTGCATTTGGCAGGCACAGGCTGCATTAGGGACACATTGCTACATTTGGCAGGCACAGGCTGCATTGGGGGACACATTGCTGCATTTGGCGGGCATAGGCTGCATTGGGGGACACATTGCTGCATTTGGTGGGCACAGGCTGCATTGGGGGACACATTGCTGCATTTGGTGGGCACAGGCTGCATTGGGGGACACATTGCTGCATTTGTTGGGGACAGGCTGCATTGGGGACACATTGCTGCATTTGGTGGGCACAGGCTGCATTGGGGGACACATTGCTGCATTTGGCGGGCACAGGCTGCATTGGGGACACATTGCTGCATTTGGTGGGCACAGGCTGCATTGGGGGACACATTGCTGCATTTGGCGGGCACAGGCTGCATTGGGGACACATTGCTGCATTTGGCGGGCACAGGCTGCATTGGGGACACATTGCTACATTTGGTGGGCACAGGCTGCATTGGGGACACATTGCTGCATTTGGCGGGCACAGGCTGCATTGGGGGACACATTGCTGCATTTGGCGGGCACAGGCAGCATTGGGGACACATTGCTGCATTTGGCGGGCACAGGCTGCATTGGGGGACACATTGCTGCATTTGGCGGGCACAGGCTGCATTGGGGACACATTGCTGCATTTGGCGGGCACAGGCTGCATTGGGGACACATTGCTACATTTTGCGGGCACGGGCAGGCTGCGGTTTTGGACATTGATAAAGTAGTTGTTAATATTTTTTTTTATAACTTATTCTGCATAAACCATTTAAGTGTAATTTAATGAGATCATTTATGAGGGTGTGTTTAGGGGCGGGGCATGGTAGGGGTTGGGCATGGGAACTGGTGGCGCATAACCCTTGAGGTCTGGCTAGTAGCTCAGGATTTGAAATTGTGAGCCATGTACAATATATATGTAAAGCGCTGTGTAAGTTGACGGCGCTATATAAGTACCCGAAATAAATAATACATAAACAGCCTCATATGATACACAGAGATGAAACAAATCTCCCTACAAGTGGTACCTGTTTCTCTGCAGTCTTCTCTTCTCTACATCAGTTCAAAGTCCAGAATTTATAAAGCTTTTCTGAGATGTCTGAAAAGAGGGTCTGGAGAGCTGAAATTACACTCTCCAGAGCTCAGTGAAAAGAGCTCTGAGAGCCGATTGGAGGGAGCTGAGGCCGTCAGTTAGCTGGGGGTCCCCCTCCCCTGTCACCATTTTTCTCTTAGTGTCAGGAAAACGTTGTCAGAAGTGATTCATGCCGATAGCTGTGGAACCGTGCTCTGGAGTAAGACAAGTACACACTATAGAGGGATATGCATTGTTCATATTTAATTTCTGAGGTTTACAAGCACTATAATTTTTGTATATATTTTTTTTTTAAATAAAGATATTTTAAGAGCCCAAACAAAATAGACACTTTCTGACACAGAAATGATTTTAGTTTTTCTGGTTTTACCATGAGAGTCGGTTCACGCTGGTGCGACGCGTCAGGCGGCTCAGCCGCCTGACGCGTCGCTTACCATCGCTCCGACTTAAAAAATGTACTCCCTGTACGACTTCGGGGGCGGCTCGGGGCGACCTGCATTGACTTCTATACAGAAGTTGTCTTGCAAATCGCCTCTGAAGTCGTCCTCAGGACAGGACGACTTGCAGAGCCGCCCCCGGAGTCGTGCCGCCTGTGTGTGAACCGACTCAAACATTAGATTATTTATTTTTTTCCTTAAAATATTTTTTTTTCTAAGAAGTGAAAAGCCACCTTTTTGACTTTGTAGCCTTTAGGGTTTGTTCACCCGTGCAGCTAGGGGGCAGTAAAACCAGGCGGTTGAACACAGACTCATCTGAACCAGGGCAGTGTGTGCGATGCTGTGCTTACCACCAACCATGCAAGTCTATGGGTGTCCGCGCCACAACTGCGTGTAATGCTTTTGATTGGGGAGTGGTAGTATGACAAACTCCTTCCGCAAAATGATACACCATAGATGACTTTTCAGAGGGATAGCACATGTGAACGAGCCCTTGGACAGAAGCCTACTGTGGCTAGTAGTAAATCCTTCCCTAGCAAAAGCTTTTAAGACCCCTCACCTGGAGTACCGATAGCATGTTGCAGTTAACGATGTCACTCAGTTTCTAATAAAAAAAATTAAAAGAGAAGAGACTATTAACCACTTGACCACTGGGCACTTAAACCCCCTTCCTAACCAGACCAATTTTCAGCTTTCGGTTCTCTCACAATGTGAATGACAATTACTCAGTCATACAACATTGTACCCATTTGAAATTTTTGTCCTTTTTTTTCACACAAATAGAGCTTTTTTTTGGTGGTATTTGATCACCTCTGGGATTTTTATTTTTTGCTCTATAAAAGAAAAACGACTGAAAATTCTGTAAAAAAAAAAAAAATCTTGTTTCTGTCATATTAGCGGGTTATTTCTCACACACAGCATATGCATACCACAAATTACACCCCCAAAACACATTCTGCTATTCCTCCCGAGTATGGCGATACCCCATGTGTGAGACTTTTACACAGCGTGGCCACATACAGAGGCCCAACATGCAGGGAGCACCATCAGGCGTTCTGGAACACCCAGACCAATTCTGACATTCCTCTCCTACATGGAAAAATCATCATTTATTTGCTAGAAAATTACATAGAACCCCAAAACATTATATATGCTTTTTTAGCAAAGACCCTAGAGAATACAATGGCGGCCGTTACAACTTTTATCTCGCACGGTATTTTCGCAGACATTTATTTAATGCGTGTTTTAAAAAAAAAACAGTTTTGTGCTTAAAACAAAACAAAACAGTAAAGTTAGCCCAATTTTTTTTCATAATGTGAAAGATGACGTTACGCCGAGTAAATAGATACCCAACATGTCACACTTCAAAATTGCGCACACTCGTGGAATGGCGCCAAACTTTGCTACTTAAAAATCCCCATAGGCAGTATTGCAGAGTATTGGGGTATTGCAAAGTATCGCGTGGGGTATTGCAGAGTATTGGGGTATTGCAGAGTATTGGGGTATTGCAGAGTATCGCGCGGGGTATTGCAGAGTATCGCGCGGGGTATTGCAGAGTATTGGGGTATTGCAGAGTATTGGGGTATTGCAGAGTATCGGGGTATTGCAGAGTATTGGGCGGGGTATTGCAGAGTATTGGGCAGGGTATTGCTGAGTATTGGGGTATTGCCGAGTACTGGGGTATTGCCGAGTACTGGGGTATTGCTGAGTACTGGGGTATTGTTGAGTATTGGGGTATTGCTGGGTACTGGGGTATTGCTGGGTACTGGGGTATTGCTGGGTACTGGGGTATTGCAGAGCTGGGATGGATGGCTGGATCTGTGACTACATTTGTCACAGATCCAGCCACAGCACTGCTGCTGACACGGTACAGAGAGGAGAGGGAGGAACCGGCGTCATCGAATGACGCCGGTTTGTTTACAAGTGATCGCGCCGTCAATTTACGGTGATCTGTCCCAGGGGACGCGCAATCGCGGCAGTGAAGGACTACGTCCCAGGGACGTCGTGTCACAGTAGTTTGACCGCGCTGTAGCAGTATTTTTGCTATAGCGCGGTCGGCAAGTGGTTAAATCATTTGAAATACACAACTGCATTCTATTGGAGAAATGGGACAAAGGGATGGTTTCAACTGTAGACCTCTTTCACACTGAAGCATTTTTGCGTTAAAAATAGCGCTATTAAAACGCTCATAAAACGCTCTTCATGCATCTCAATGGACCCTTTCACACTGAATCCTGCAAGCGGCATCTTTGGAGCAGCTTTTGGGCGCTGAAAAAAACGCTCCAAAAATGCCCCTCTTTTGAAATGAATTGAAAGCGCTGTAAAAACGCCTTGCTCTTTCACACTGAGGCACTGCAAAAACACTCTAAGGCCCCTTTCACATGTGCGGGCCGTATGTCCGTATTTTCATCCATCCGTTGCGGATGAAAACGGGACATACATTGGTCCCTATGTGATTACGGGTGTCAGCGGATGATCATCTGCTGACACCCGTAATCATCCGCCTCCGTAAAGATCCGATTTTTCGGACGGAAGAAAATCCTATTTTTCTTGCGTCTGGCGGATCGGATCGGATGAATACGGACATACGGTCCGTGTTCATCCGATTCCCCGTAGGGGCGAGTGTAGGAAAGACAGGGCGGTCCCTGCACCGGGGGACCGCCCTGTCAGCCGACAGCTCAGCGGGGATTTTACGGAGGATCCGCGCTGAGCAAAAGCGGACACACGGAGGCGGATCATTACGGTCCGCCCCGTGGGAAAGGGCCCTAAAACGTTAGGGTCTTAGCGGTGCTGTACCAGCACATTGGGATTGCAGATGAGGCTTTGCTCGAAAAACGCTCGATTAAGGCTCGAGTAAAGCTCGAATAACGCCCCGGTGTGAAAGGGGCCTAAAACTTTATTTTTTTTAACATATGAGAACGGCTGTTGCACCTACGTCTACAGTATAATAAACAGCATGCTAACAGTACTGCTACTCTACTACTTTTTTTTTTTACTGGAATATAGCAGTACTTTGTACCACCACATCCAGCTTTGGCCCTGTGGGAACCGCTCACTAACTTGTCACTGGTAAACACAGAAGCAGGCAGGGGAAGTTTTCTGCACCACTTGCCTCCTTTGCTGGCTTCTGTGTTTACCAGTGACATTGACAGTGCCTCTTAAAACAACAGAGGAGGCCACCAGTCTTGGGGCAGTGGCTCCTCATGCAAACCTCTCCCTGCCACTCTTAGGTAAATATTAGCTATATAGTACAGGCCATCAAGGAAGGGGAAAGCGTGCTGTAGAAGGAGGGCTCTGCATTGGGAAGGGAGTAGCGTGGAAACAGCTATGTACAGGAGAGGGGGAGGAGGGGGGAGAAGAGCTGTGTTTTGTGGAGGGGAGAAGAGCTGTGTACTGGGAAAGAGGGAGAGCTAGGTATTGGAGGATAGGAGGTTTGGGGAGAACATTGGGTTGTACACTAGCCTGTGTTACCCACTCCTAAGCCCTGCACCCAGTGCATTATGCACCCCTGAGCCCTGCGCAGTGTGTACCCATGAGCCCCGCACCCTGTGCAGAGTGCATTACTGAGCCCCGCACCCTGTGCAGTATGCATTCCTAAGCTCCACACCCTGTGCAACGTACACTCCTGAGCCCCGCACCCTGTTCGGTGTGCACACCTGAGCCCCACACCCGATGGAGTATGCACTCCTAAGCTCCGCACCCTGTGCAATGTGCACTCCTGAGCCCCACACCCTGTGAATTGTGCACTCCTGAGCGCCGCACCCTGTGCAATACACACTCCTTAGCCCCGCACCCTGTGCAGTATGTACTCCTGACGCCTGGACTGTGCAATACTCATTCCTTAACCTGAACCATGTGCATTATACACTCCCGATTCCTGCATCCTGAAGGCGGGGCTTGGCTGGGGTGTGTGTGTGTGTGTGTACACATAACTATTCTTTGAGAAATGATTTTAAATTTTTGGTGATTCCATTGGTTCATGAGAATTGGTTATTGAATAATAAAAAATAAAAAAACACTTTAACCACTTAAGACCCGGACCTTTAGGCAGCTAAAGGACCTGGCCAGTTTTTGCGATTCGGCACTGCGTCGCTTTAACTGACAATTGCGCGGTCGTGCAACGTGGCTTCCAAACAAAATTGGCGTCCTTTTTTTCCCACAAATAGAGCTTTCTTTTGGTGGTATTTGATCACCTCTGTGGTTTTTATTTGTTGCGCTATAAACAAAAACAGAGCGACAATTTTGAAAAAAATGCAATATTTTTTACTTTTATATTAAATATCCCCCAAAAATATATAAAAAAAAAACTCAAATTTTTCCTCAGTTTAGGCCGATACGTATTCTTCTACCTATTATTGGTAGAGCTTCGGACTGGGTCACTTGCACACGCCGGTGTCACTTGCACACACCGACGGCGCGTGCGACCCCACAGCTGGGCTTAAAGGGCCACGTACAGGTACGTGGATGTGCCCAGCTGTGTCATTCTGCCGACGTATATCAGCGTGAAGGGGTCCTTAAGTGGTTAAAATAAGTTTTGCCTCGATTTTCTAACTTTTTCTGCACGCTGTGTCATCCTCCCCACTCCAAATCTTGTTTTGCAAGAGCGTCCTCTAGTGGCTGTCTGTATTGCACACAGAGCAGTCAGCATTCTTGCAGAAGACTATTGCAAGACTATGAAGTGCAATATAAGCAGAGGTGTATTTTATTGGAGACTGTGTGTCCCCGAGGCTGTGCAGGCTTTGCTCAGTGACATATTGAACTGTTGTGCCCAAGTCGTCACTCACCTTGCCTAAATCGGGGGTGCTGAGAAATGGTGTTGATTTGCGGGCAAATGTTATCCCGACATTATTCACTGCAACAGAAAGTCAGATTACTGCAGGGAAACTACAATGGATTATAGTCAGTTCTAGTTACTTATTTATTTTACTTTTTATTTTTACACTGTCCCTTTTAAAAAATGTGTATTACTTTTATTGCTGTCACAACAAGGAATGTAAACATCCCTGTGACAGTAATAGGCAGGGACAGGTACTCCTTATGGAGGGATCTGGGATCGATAAGACCCTCAAACCGCTCCTCTGTGCTTGAAAGCCTTTAAAATGCCAAGATTGGCGTTTTTGAATATTTTCTATTTTTTAAAATTGGCGTCGGAAGTGATGTCATGATGTCGCTGTCGATATACAAGACCTGATAAAAGCCAATTTCGGATTTGTTCTGGTCTCAGGCCAGCTGGCGGAAGTGCTGCTCAAGATCTCCTGTGGGACGGCAGAGCCTGGATGAGCGGTGGAAGGTGATGGGAGGGGGAACATCCCACTGCTTTAATTACAACCAAGGGGCTGCTTAGTCGCATCAGTTGTCATTGCAAGAGAGCCGACCTAAGACTCTAAAAAAAACAGTACTGGAGTGATGCCTACGATTGCATCATTCTGGTACAACCACCTCAAGCCAAATGACGTACAGGTACATGATTTGGCTGCAAGTGGATAAACTGCTGCTGAAGATTTTGCAATATAGTGTATGTAAGCCCAAAAAGCAAAATGGTGACACATGGTGGTGGAAGTGTCATGGTCTGGGGCTGCATGAGTCCTGCCGGCACTGGGGAGCTACAGTTCATTGAGGGAACCATGAACGCCAACATGTACTGTGACATACTGAAGCAGAGCATGATCCCCTCCCTTCTAAGACTGGACTGCAGGGCAGTATTCCAACACGATATTGACCCCAAACACACCTCCAAGGCGACCACTGCCTTGCTAAAGAAGCTGAGGGTCAAAGGTGATGGGCTGGCCAAGCATGTCTCCAGACCTAAACTCTATTGAGCATCTGTGGGCATCCTTAAATGGAAGGTGAAGGAGTGCAAGGTCTCTAATGCCGCGTACACACGATCACTTTTTGTGATGAAAAAAAACGTCATTTTATGTGACGAAACAAAACGACGTTTTTCAAACTTCATTTTCAAAAACGACATTGCATACACACCATCGTTTTTCCACAATGCTCTTGCAAAGCGCGGTTACGTAAGACACTTTCGACGGCACTCTGTTCCATTGAAGCTCCGTCTCATAACTTGCTTCTAAGCATGCGCGGGTTTAAAAACGTCGTTTTAAACGACGTTTTGCCCACACACGGTCACTTTTTATGACACAAAAAACGACATTTTGAAAAACGACACAAAAAATTCAAGCATGTTGGAATTTTTTTTTGGTCGTTTTTTTTAAGACATAAAACGACGTTTTGCCCACACACGATCATTTTAAATGACGTTTTTTAAAACGTCGTTTTTTTTCATCACAAAAAATGATCGTGTGTATGCGGCATAACATCCACCAGCTCTGTGATGTCATCACGGAGGAGGGGAAGAGGACTCCAGTGGCAACCTGTGAAGCTCTGGTGAACTCCATGCCCAAGAGGGTTAAGGCAGTGCTGAAAAATAATGGTGGCCACTCAAAATATTGAAACATTTGGGCCCAATTTGGACATTTTCACTTGGGGGTGTACTCATTTTTGTTGCTGGCGGTTTAGACATTAATGGCTGTGTGTCGAGTTATTTTGAGGGGACAGCAAATGTACACTGTTATACAAGCTGTACACTCACTACTTTACATTGTAGCAAAGTGTCATTTCTTCAGTGTTGTCTCATGAATGAATGAATGAAAACTTATATAGCGCGGCACATGCAAACTAAATCGCCTCTGGGCGCTTGTTGTTCCTGTCCCTTTTGGTATCAAAAGAGATGAGTCTTGATCTTTCTCCTGAATGCTAAGTGATTCTCCTCCAACCGAATGCTGGTTGGTAAAGCGTTCCATAGTCTGGGACCTTGGACCGCGAATCTTCTTTCTCCTTTGGACTCGTATCTGGCTTTCGGTATCTGGAGTAGATTTTGGTTGGTGGATCGCAGAACGCGATTGGGGTTGTGAGCTTTTATTTTTTCGCATAAATAATGGGGAGCATTCCCATGGATACATCTATGCGTCAGACAGAGCGCCTTAAAAGTGATTCTGTCTTTTACTGGTAACCAATGAAGGGTTCTCAGTGAAGGTGAGATTGATTCCCAGGGTTTTTTCCCAGTCACAAGTCTGGCGGCCGTGTTTTGAACGACTTGTAGACGAGCGATTTGGTACTTGGGGAGTCCGAGGTAGAGGGCGTTTGCATAGTCCAATCTTGAGTTTACAATTGCTCCCACCACGACCGATATGTCTTCTCTGGGAATAAAAGGAATAAGTCTGCGTAGTAGGCGCAGCAGATGGTGAGATCCGCTGACCACTGACCCTATTTGTGCGTCCATTGTCATGTAGGAGTCGAAGATGACCCCGAGACTTTTGACTTTGGCGCTAGGGGTGATGATTTTGCCCAGAATGGGCGGGGGGATACAGGTTGTTGCAGGTTGATTCATACGCTTGGCGTGAAACAGGAGAAGTTCTGTTTTCGCTCCATTGAGTTTAAGATAACTCTTTGTCATCCAGTCCTCTATCAAAGAGAGACATGTCTCTAGATTGAGGTGGTGATCCTTTTTATTGCAAATGCGGAAATACAGTTGCGTGTCGTCTGCATATGAGTGATAGAGCAGTTTTTGGCTGCTGATGATTTCAAAAAGAGGACGAAGAAAGATGTTGAATAACACTGGTGACAGAGGGGATCCTTGAGGGACTCCGCACGATAATGTGCGTTTTTCAGAAGTGAAAGGTCCTAACTTTTCCAAAAAAGAGGAGAACCAAGATAAATCGCCTTCTGCGACTTTGGCTATTTCAGCTAGAATAAAATATTTACAAAAACGTGAGGGGTGTACTCAGTTTTGTGAGATACTGTATTCTGCTACATATTTTTGGTAAAAAAAATCTCCCAATAAGCGTATAATGATTGGTTTGCGCAAATGTTATAGCGTCTACAAACTATGGGATATATACTGGAATTTTTTTTTTTTTTTTTTATACTAGTAACATTGGCGATCAGCGACTTATAGTGGGACTGTGATATTGCGGCAGACAGACACCAACTGACACTTTTTGGGGACCAGTGACACTAATACAGTGATCGGTGCAAAAAATATGCACTGTCACTGTACTAATGACACTGGCTGGGAAGGGGTTAAACATATAGGGCAATCAAAGGGTTAAATGTAGGGTTGTCCCGATACCGACTGCATGTGAGGGACATGGCTAGAGGGACATGGGACATGGCTGCATATGTGAGGGACATGGCTAGAGGGACACGGGACATGGCTGCATATGTGAGGGACATGGCTAGAGGGACATGGCTGCATATGTGAGGGACATGGCTGAACGGACATTGCTGTATATGCGAGGGATATGGCTAGAGGGACATGGGACATTGCTGCATATGTGAGGGACATGGCTGAACGGACATTGCTGCATATTTGAGGGACATGGCTAGAGGGACATGGGACATTGCTGCATATGTGAGGGACATGGCTAGAGGGACATGGGACATTGCTGCATATGTGAGGGACATGGCTAGAGGGACATGGGACATTGCTGCATATGTGAGGGACATGGCTAGAGGGACATGGGACATTGCTGCATATGTGAGGGACATGGCTAGAGGGACATGGCTGAACGGACATTGCTGCATATGTGAGGGACATGGGACATTTCTGCATATGTGAGGGACATGGCTAGAGGGACATGGGACATTGCTGCATATGTGAGGGACATGGCTAGAGGGACATGGGACATTGCTGCATATGTGAGGGACATGGCTAGAGGGACATGGGACATTGCTGCATATGTGAGGGACATGGCTAGAGGGACATGGGACATTGCTGCAAATGTGAGGGACATGGCTAGAGGGACATGGCTGAAGGGACATGGCTGCATATGTGAGGGACATGGCTAGAGGGACATGGCTGCATATGTGAGGGACATGGCTAGAGGGACATTGCTGCATATGTGAGGGACATGGCTGAAGGGACATGGCTGCATATGTGAGGGACATGGCTGGAGGGACATGGCTGAATATGTGGGGGACATGGCTGGGGGGACATGGCTGCATATGTGGAGGACATGGCTGCATATGTGGGGGACATGGCTGCATTTGGGGACACATGTATAAAAAAAGTATCGGTATTCGGTATCGGCGAGTACATGAAAAAAAGTATCGGTACTTGTACTCGGTCCTAAAAAAGAGGCATCGGGACAACCCTAGTTAAATGTGTGCCTAACCAGTGTTTATGTGTACACACTGTGCAGATTTTACAAAGGGATGCGATGGATTTTATGCCAAGAAAATCCATTACATGCCCGCTGACAGGACAGAACTCTGCCTTGTTTATATAGGCAGAGCTCTGTCTCCGCTTGGCAATCAGTGGGTCCTGGCGGACATCCTTTGGCCAGCAATCGCTGAGCGGCTTGTGCTGTGTCAAATCACATCACAGCCGCGGCACCGGCGGCATGCGCCCTGCCCAGAAGCGATGGTGGATCACGTATCCAGTACATGATCTGGCACATGAGAGCTGCTCTGCTGCCGTATAACTAAGTTATGCAGTCGGCAAGCAGATAAACAAGGCCAAAGAAGAAATGTAAAAAGTGCTCTAATAAGGGGTGTGAGAGTTCAAGTGGTTAAACCCTTATTTCCGGACAGCCATTACCCAGCACTCCAATGTCCAGGTCCTTCAAGCCATCCTCAATGTTGGGGTAGATCTCCAGTCCTTTTGTAAAATCAGCCTGGATGATTCGGGTCTTTTGATGAGTCTGACGCTCTGTGGATGGAATGTGCAACTGTTAGCCAAGGATGAAAAAAGAAACAAAAATAAATAAATGTATCCTAGGCAAATGAAATGGAATATGTCAAGATCTTACAATCATAGAAACAGAGTGATGGCAACAAAAAACAAAAAAGTGGTCGAGTCGGCTCAACCTTTTATTTTTTACCTTTTTTGCTTGAGTATAGACAGGGCTTTTTTTCACAGAGAGTAGGCACAGGAACTTCTCCCTTCTGAGTCACCCTTTGTTTCTGCCCCCTACCCACCTCTGAGCACCATCCCTTGATTACACCCCCTACCCACCTCCCAGTATCACCCCTTTTAGAGAATACAGAACCAACTACTACTAAATAATTAGTATGGAATTTGTTAATAACAAGAAAGACGGTAAAATAGATCCCCAGCAATGATCAAAAATACACTCCGCCACAGCAACAATAGACCCCCTTCCCAGCAACAACTGACCCCCCAACATTGAATTCCCCCACACAACAATAGACTTACCCCCCAGCAACAATTGAACCCCCACCGTAGCAACTAGAAACAATAGACCTCTCCCTCAACCATAGATCCCTCCCAGCAACAATTCACCACCCCCCAGCAACAAAAAATTCCTCCACCAACAATAGACCTACCTGGCAACAATAGACCCCCATGCAACAATAAATCCCCACCAGGGACAAAAAAATCCCCCAGCAGCCAGCATCAATAGACCCACCATCACACCCCATCACCCCTTGCTGGAGGTGCAGGAACTGCGTTCGCACTGAAAAAAAAGACCTGAGTATTTATTTTATTATTATTACAGATACAGTACTTATACTGTATAGCATCAACAATTTACACAGCGCTTTACATATATATTCACATCAGTCCCTGCCTTCAAGGAGCTTATAGATCTATGTTTGCCCCAAACATGTTTAAACTCACTTGGGACAAACATACTCAGAATAAAGTAAAAAAAAAAATATAACAAAAAACACAGTGAATATTTGAACAGTATAAACATGATATGGAAACACTGACAATACCTAAGGGCTCTTTCACACGTCCGTTCCATTTGTCTGTTTTTTGGACGTCTGGTAATGAACCTCAATGCTTCCCTATGGGAGCGGATCCGTTAGCGGATGATGCATCCGCTAACGTCCGCCGGATCCGCATCCGTTTTTTCGGACGGAAGAATGTCCTATTTTTCTTCCGTCCGGCCAAACGGATCGGATGCAAACGGACAGACGGTCCGTTTCCATCCGATTCCCCATAGGGGATAGCGGAGGAAAGACAGGGCGGTCCCTGCACATTGTGCGGGGACCGACCTGTCCGCCCGACAGCTCAGCGGAGACCCCCCCGCTGAGCCGACGGACACACGGAGCGGACCGAAAAACGGACCGCACGTGTGAAAGAGCCCTATAACAAAGTCATTTGCTTGATTTACACTTAAAAAGTCAACACAGCATGAAATTATCAGCCCCTGATATTTATTGGCAGTTGTAAAAATAATCAAAATTTTTTTACAAACCATCAGTATGTAGCGCTACCCCATTCAGGAGCCGCTGATTAGATTGGGATCGGCGGATTAAATTACCTCTGTGTGGTGTCTAGGGGTGGATGTAGTGAGCAAAGCAGTAACGAATATCCAACCTGTAGCTGAAGTTTTCTGGATGCTTTATTTTCCCGGTCCAACACGACCAACACATCAACTTGAGGTAGATAGTAAAAGGTTGATGAAAGGAAGAGTAACTTTGCAGAGTCAGGCTTGGATAGAGAAAGCAGTCCTGCTTTCGGTAATTAAGTCAATCACACCGCCACTCCAGCCAGAGTGAGTGCAGTGCACCCGGACAGGCCTCTCACACAGGTCCAGCAGCCAGAGTGTCACTGAGAAAGCTGAGAAGGAACAAGTCGCTGCCACCGACTTGGCTCTAGAAGATTAGTAGATGCCTCTGCCACAGGTCCGGTACTTAAAAGCAATAGAGCATATCCTCTCAGTCCCGTTCTCTTGAGAAGCAGAACCCCAGTAAGTCACTGAGGTCCCTCAGTCATTTCAGCCATGAGCCTGAGCCATGAGGGCCCAGAGTCGGGAACTTCAGGTAGCAAGGGCCCCAGCCAGGTTGGCCATAATGATGGGTAGAGGTCGACCGTTGTGGGTTTTTCTATGGCCGATGCCGATATTTAGAAATCAGGGAGGCCTATGGTCAATATATAATGCCGATTTTTGCGGCCGATATTTTGGGCCGATTTTTTTATTTTTTGCTAGGCGTGGGTGGTGCTGCATTGTGGAGAGTGATGGGTGGTGCTGCGTTGTGGAGAGGGATGGGTGGTGCTGCGTTGTGGAGAGGGATGGGTGGTGCTGCGTTGTGGAGAGGGATGGGTGGTGCTGCGTTGTGGAGAGGGATGGGTGGTGCTAGGCGTGGGTGCTGGTGCTTTGTGGAGAGGGATGGGTGGTGCTGCATTGTGGTAACAAAGATAATTGATTTGCAGTGCATTGTGAAAATGAACGAGGATGAGAGTTACATTGTGAAGAGGAGCTCCACAATGTAACTCTGATATACACCCAGAGTCATCCTCATCCATTTTCTCAATGCCAGCCTCAGCCAGGTTTCACTTTAAAATTACATTAATAAATTCTGCAGGGGGGCACAATAGCACACAATTTTAGGCAACTTACCCTCCATACATGCTGGTATCCTAATCTATCTGCATGCACCTGATAGGCTAGGTGCATGCTGAGGAGCTGACCAGCCAATCATTGATTAGAACTAGAGTGTCAGTGTAATGCAAGCAGGCTCCGCCTCAGCAGGGAAGGAAGGCAGCTATTGCTGGCCACGATCTCCTGCTGGGGGGAGTTACTAAGTCAGGCGGCAGTTGTTGGCAGCCAATGGTTGTTTCTCTCTAATACAGCACGTCGAGGGAGGGGGCCGGGCCAGGCGGACGTCGCAATGTCATTGAAATCTCTCATTCCGTTCTGTAGTGGCCATGCAGATGGAGAGGATACATGAATGCAGGAGCGGGGGCACTGGTGACTGGCCAGTACAGTACTGCAGGGCAGGCGGCCATGCGGGGCTGGATATTGTAGTCGCGAATCGGCCAATTTTTTTCACAATAATTGACCTATGCCGATTTCACAAAAATGGGAAAATATCGGCCGATATAACGGCCGACCGATATAATCGGTGGACCTCTAATGATGGGGCCCATGATGTGCGCACACCCTGAGGGACCCTGGTAGTTCTGCCACTGAAACCCCTGAAACCCCTGCTTGGGAATCTTGGATGGAACTTGAATTTTGTTTAATAAAAGTGGGCTCTTATAAAAAAAAGTTCAGACCTAGACTGTTTTCACATTGGGCAGTGGAGTCGCGGTGGCTAATTTTTAGCGCTGCTATGCCATCGTATTTACCACGGTATTCAAAACCGCAACACTAGCAGTCGAAAAAGGGTTAATACCACCCGAAATGCGCCTCTGTAGCTGATTTCAATGGGAAGGAGCGGTATAGTAGCGGTAAACACACCACTCCTATAGCACTGCAAAGATGCGGCTAGCAGGACTTTTGGAGCAGTCCTGCTAGCGCACAGCTTCAGTGTGAAAGCCTTCAGCTTTCACATTGAAGACTACAGGGCAGGTTTTTTTCACGGCGGTATAGCAGCGCAATTTTTAGCACTGTACCGCGTGAAAAACGACTCAATGTGAAAGGGGCCAGACTCACTTTAAAACTGCTAAACACCATTGAGTTAACTAATTCCCATATAGCAATCAGTAGAAATATGTTAAATTTTTTTTTTTCGGGAACATTTATACAATTTTCTAATGGCTAGTGGAGTCACATCACCATACATTTTTGACCATAAGTGATGAGAAAATTCAAAGAAGCTGGATGGAATTTTCTTGAACATAATTCTAGTGATGAAAGGAGTTTTCATTTGAGAACAATATTACAAATTGTAATACTTCTGGAATTCCATTCAAATGACAGGTCTGGGTGAAATTTTTAAGGAATGTCAAAATAAATAAATGAACTCAATGATGGTATAAAAGAAATAATGAACCAAGGAATGAGGTTTAAGGCCGCGTACACACGGCAGGGAATCTCGACGGGCAGAACACATCGTTCCGCCCGTCGAGGTTCCCTGCCGGCCGTCGAAATCGGCGACCCGCCTGTCGGGAATGGCAACCAGCCATTCTTCCAGACGGGCCGTCGAGGAAATAGAGAGCGTGCTCTCTATTTCTGCTCGACGGGCTTCCCGACGGGAAGCTCGCCGAGACCGTACACACGGCCGAGGTCCTCGCTGGAATGCACATTCCAGCGAGGTTCTCGCTGGTTTTCAGCGAGAACCTCGGCCGTGTGTACGCCGCCTAAGAATTTCTTAAAGGACTGTTTGAATAAAATCCCGTTTGTGTATGGCCAGCTTGACACAAACAACTCTTACCGATCTCTCTCGACACTTTCTCAAGCTTTTCCAGTGTCCGGCTGATGAGGACCACGTTGAAGCCCCTCCTGGCCAGCTAGAGCAGGAAAAATAATACTATTATAGGAGTACAACATAGGGAAGGAGGGATGGATAGAGGAACAAATCATTACCTCTTCTGCGTAGGCTTTTCCGATGCCGTCTGTAGCTCCTGTTACCACTGTAGACAACAAACAGCTATTTTTTTTTTTTTACAGATAGAAACAAACACGGCAATTTTAATAAAAAAAAAAAAAAAAAAACGACTTTACCTCTAGAGCGATTTTTACATTTTTTGTACATGTAAAATAAATCTGCATTTTTGGCTATAAAATTACTTAAAAAACTCCCAAAACATTCTGAGCCAGATTCAGAGAGCCATTACGCCTGTCTAACTGGTGTTAGACTGGAGTAATTTCAAATTACGCGCGTTTTCTAGCTAGTCGAAAACCTCAAACCATGAATAGACGGCTGCGGGCTTCAATTCGACTGGATTAAGTGTTTGTACGCCTTCGGATCTACGCTGCAATAAAATTGCGGCCACTGGGTGGACTTCCCGTCGTTTTACGCATTGGGGTATGCAAATGAGCTTTTGCCGACGATCCCCGAAATTACGATCTTCAAACGCAATCTCTTACGGCACCTTTTGTCATCTTTTATTTGCGTAACACTATACCAGCTTTTTGCTGCTCTAATATTAGACAGCCCATGTTAAGTATGGCCGTCATTCCCGTGTCGAATTTCTACGTTTTCCGACGTCTTTTATTATTTTTAACGTAAGTCGTCCGGGAATAGGAATGTTCGTAAACGCCGCTACTCAAACAACGAATGACGTAATGACGTGATTTCGCGCAATGCACGGCGGGAAATTTCTGAACGGAGCATGCGCAGTTCGATCGCCGCGGGGACGCGCTTAATTTAAATGCTTCACGCCCCCAATCGCGTATTTCAATTACGCGGCGAGAAATAGACTACGCCGCCGTAGCGTACAGGCAAAAATCTACCAGATTCGGTGTAGAGCCTGGTAAAATACGGCAGCGTAGAGTATTTCGATTACGCAGCGGAATATTAAGTGTCTCTGAATCTACCCCTCTATATTTTATGAAAGCAAAAGCCTTGCATGCTGTAGAAATAGCATGTTGCATATACAGTAGTTGATTTTTTTTTTACATCTTGTAAACTGTTTATCAAAAGCATAGATGTGATCAAGGCGTTGTTTTTCCAGGCTTTTATCCCCCTTTATATTCATCTTATGATCCTGCCAGTAAGGCCTCGTACACACGATCAAATCTGTCTGCTGGAAATGGTCTGCTAGACCGTCCCAGCAGACAGATTCGATCGTGTGTACGGCCGAGCCGACGGATTTGGCCACCCGACAGATTTCAAAGCATGCTTTGAAATCTATCGGGTGGGAATCCGTCCGCCCGACATGTCTGCTGGTTAGTACACTTACCAGCAGACATGTCGTCCCGCACCGCCGCCGAATGGATTCGGCGCATGCACGGAAGTGTTTTACTTCCTGGTGCGGTGACGTGGCGGCGTCAACGTCACCGCCACGTCAGCGCGCCGTCTGCTGGCGGGGATTTTGGTTTGCTCGTGTGTACACGCGAGCAAACCAAAATCCTATCAGACAGATTTGTTCAAATCGGTCGGTCCGACCGATTTGAACAAATAGATTGCCTCGTGTGTACGAGTCCTAACACATTTTCTGTCTAAAGCCTCGTACTCACGATCGGATTTTCATCGGACAAAGCGTAGGCCTTCGTCCTAAGGGAGTTGGCCGTGAACTTGTATTGCATAGAAATGGCGAAGAACTGTTGGCCAACAAATACAAAACTACATGGCTTTTCAGCTCTTTAGCGTCACCCTTTGGGAAACTTCTGCTAATGTTGTGTTATGGTTAGCATTGCCTCCAAGCATGCGTGTTTGTACTTTGGATTTTATTTTTTTTCTACGGACTTGAGTGCAGACGATCGGAAAATCAGACATCACACATTTGTTGTCAGAAAATTTTAAAGCATGCTATCCAACATTTGTCTGCAGAAAATCCAACAACAATTGTCCGATGGAGCATAAAAACGGTCGGATTTTCCCCAACAGCAGATCTATCTCTACTTCCGACAGATCAGGGATCTGTCTGTTTACATTGACAGAACCCTGTTCTGGCTCTCTGAAGAGCAATCTTGGGTCGCCATCAGACATTGCAGCCACTGGCATCGCGCGCGCCCCCTATATCTCTTAAAGCGCCCGCCTTACAGCTACGGCGATTCGCCCAGTAGTGCCAAGCTGCCGCCGACAGTGGCTGGTCGCCAAGCAGTAAATGGGAAAACACTGCGCTCAGGTTTAACAAATATGGAAAAAGGTGCCAGCTCTGGAAATTCAGATACTTGACTTTACATATACAACTGTAAAATAAAAGTGCCCTTTTGACCGTCCCCCAGAGGACGCCATCTCTGACGAAATGCGTATGGTAGGGTCTGCAACAGTGACATCATTATACACACGAACCTTATTGGATGGTCGGCACTAATGCCGCGTACACACGGTCGTTTTTTGCGATGAAAAAAAACGACGTTTTTTGTGAAGTAAAAAACGACGTTTTTGAAACGTCACTTTCAAAGACGATGTTGCCTACACACCATCGTTTTTTTCACAAAAAGCGAGGTTACGTTCACCACTCTTTTCCATTGAAGCTCGCTTCATAACTAGCTTCTGGGCATGCGCGGGTTGAAAAACGTCGTTTTGAACGACGTTTTTGCTACACACGGTGACTTTTTGTGAAACAAAAAACGACGTTTTGAAAAACGACACAAAAAATTCAAGCATGTTGGAATTTTTTTTTGGTCGTTTTTTTGAAGACAAAAAACGACGTTTTGCCCACACACCATCAATTTAAATGACGTTTTAAAAAACGTCGTTTTTTTTTCATCGCAAAAAACGACCGTGTGTACGCGGCATAATAGTTTACAAGCTCGTAGCAACATCATTCACCAATGTTCATAAAGCCAGTCTTTAATTTTTCAACATGGGAGCGTGCATTTTAACCACTTGCCAACCAGCACACATACATTTACGTTGTCAGAAAAAAACCACAATAAAAATGCCATAAAATTATCGCCCATTTTGTAGACGCTATAACTTTTGCGAAAACCATTTAACTATTTAATAAACGATTATTGTGTTTTTTCTTGTAGAACAATACGTATCGGCCTAAACTGAGGAGAATGAAAAAAATAATATATATTTTTTGGGTATATTTATTTTAGCAAAAAGTTAAAAAGTTAAAAATATTTTGTGTTTTTCAAAATTGTTTATAGCGCAAAAAGAAAAAAACAGCAGAGATGATCAAATACCACCAAAAGAAAGCTTTAATTGTGGGGGAAAAAAAGGACATCAATTTTGTTTGGGAGCCACGTCGCAATTGTCAGTTAAAGCGACACAGTGTCGAATCGCAAAAAGTGTCCCGGTCCTTTGGCAGCCAAATCCTCCGGGGCTGAAGTGGTTAATTCTTTAAAACACTTTCACTATACAGTTTTACGCTAGGAGAGCATCTTTTAGGTCTTATTTTTGAGTGATGTTGGTGATGCATTCCATATCATCTCTGAAGAAAGATGCGTTTTAGTTTGAGGGAGACCTAAATCCCCCAAAGCTATGACTATCTGTAATACAGAGGTCAAAAAGCTCTGGTAAGGAGCTGTATTGCACTTATGGTTGGGGGTGCACTGTGAATCACCTTTCAGAGTGTTCATATGGACTAATCACTTTAACCACTTGCAGCCAATCAACGTACCGGTATGTCTCTTGATTTCAAGTGGTTGTACCAGGATAATGCCTTTTGGTTTACTACTGTAGGGGGGGGGGGGGGGTGTGGCTTTTACTAATGGAAGGCATAGAGCCATGTCTCTTCAGGAACAAAGGATCCATATATTATATTATATATACACACACACACACACAAGGCCGATCCGCCCCTATAGACTCACTATGCAAGCCGCTTAGGGCCCCACAAAGCTGCGGAGGGCCCCCCAAATTAAAAGAGGCCCCGCCTGGTGAGAAGTAATTTTCGGCCCCTCACCCGGCTTCTCAACTTGCTGGCTGCATGGGAGAAGAGGTAAGAAGTCAGCACCCCCTGCTTCTCACTTTATTGTAAGATGTCATTTCCGACAGCAGAACACCCCCTCCACCTGCTTCTTCTCAACTTTACTGTGTCACTGTCGGTAGCGCCCCCCCCCCCCCCCCCCCCCCCCCCCGGCGCTTCTCAACTTTAATGTGACATGTAATTCTGCTTAGGGCCCCAGGGAGGTCAGGATCGGCACTGTGTGTGTGGTGTGTGTGTATATATATATATATATATATATATATATATATACACACTGTAATATTGTATATGATCCTTTGCAGTGCAGTCACCCTGTAGCTGTAAATCTGTGATGAGGCGGTTGGCAACAGGTTAAATAAAATTAAAACTAAAAGCGCCCCCCCCCCCCCCCCCCACATGCTTGCGTGCAAAGGTGAACACATACAGCGATCTTTCCACACATGTGAGGTATCACTGTGAATGTCAGATCATGGGCAGCAAATCTAGTACCAAGATAGTCCATCTTCTCTGCTTTTAGAGACCAGTAGGGGACTTGCCTCCATTCTCAACGCTACAGGTACAAATACAGATATCAAATATTTGTTATAGAAATCTGACAAAAGTCTATAATATCATCATAAATAATATCATCAGAAATTAAATTGGGAGGGTCCATCTGACAGCAATAAAAGTTATCAAAATTGTGTTTTTTTAATTAACCACTTCCCGCCCGGCCAATAGCCGATTTACGGCCGGGAAGTGGTTATGAAATCGTGACTAGCCGTTCTCAAACGGCTTAGCACGATTTCAATGCCGCGCGCGCCCGTAGGGGCGCGCAGCGCGGCGATCGGTGATGCGGGGTGTCAGTCTGACACCCTGCACCTCCGATCTCGGTAACGAGTCTCCGGCGGAGCCTCGTTACCACGTGATCAGCCGTGTCCAATCACGGCTGATCACGATGTAAACAGGAAGAGCCGCCGACGGCTCTTCCTCACTCGCGTCTGACAGACGCGAGTACAGGAGAGCCGATCAGCGGCTCTCCTGACAGGGGGGGTTTGCGCTGATTGTTTATCAGCACAGCCCCCCCCTCGGATCGCCACACGGACCACCAGGGAGTGCCCACACTAGACCACCAGGGTACTTACAAAAAAAAAGGACAAAAAAAAAAGGTCAGTAAAAAAAAAATAATGCCAATAATGCCAATCAGTGCCCACACATGGGCACTGATTGGCAACAGGTGATCCATCAGTGCCACCCCTCAGTGATCATCAGTGCCACCCCAGTGTCTGTCAGTGCCAATCCATGCCCAGTGCCCACCTATCAGTGCCCACCTGTGCCACCTATCAGTGCCCACCTGTGCCACCTATCAGTGCCCACCTGTGCCGCCTATGAGTGCCCACCTGTGCCGCCTATGAGTGCCCACCTGTGCCGCCTATGAGTGCCCAGTGCCGCCCATGAGTGCCCATCAGTGCCGCCCATGAGTGCCCATCAGTGCCGCCTATGAGTGCCCATCAGTGCCCCATACCAGCGCCGCCTATCAGTGCCCATCAGTGCTACCTAATCGGTGCCCATCAGAACTACCTCATCGGTGCCCATCAGTGCCACCTCATCGGTGCCCATCAGTGCCACCATATCAGTGCCCGTAATTGAAAGAGAAAACATACTCATTTACAAAAAAATTAACAGAAAAAAATAAAAACGTATTTTTTTTTCAAAATCTTCGCTCTATTTTTAGTTGTTGCGCAAAAAAAAAAAACGCAGAGGTGATCAAATACCACCAAAAGAAAGCTCTATTTGTGGGGAAAAAAGGACGCCAATTTTGTTTGGGTGCAGTGTAGCATGACCGCGCAATTGTCATTCAAATTGCGACAGTGCTAAAAGCTGAAAATTGGCTTGGGCGGGAAGGTGCGTAAGTGCCTGGTATGGAAGTGGTTAAAAGCAACAGTTAAAAAAATTTAAATAATTAAAACGTAAAAGGAGTTGTAAAGCTTTGTGTTTATTCACCTTAATGCATCCCATGCATTAAGGTTAAAAAACACCTTGCACTCTCGGCCCCCCCAGCCCCTCCCGTTTTACTTACCGGAGCCACGAAACTCTGTGGGCACAATCCCGCAATGGTTTTCCCCAGGTTGAGCCGGGTCTTCATTGATAGCACCGCAGCTATGGGCTCCCTCTGCTGTCAATCTAAAGAATGACGCAGTGCGCCAGGGGCAGGGCCGACTGTATGACAGGTGCGCGCCCACAAGCTAACCCCCTTGGGTTAGGGGTTAGCTCTTGCGGGCAGGAGCCAAGAGAGCCGCCAAGGGTCCCCAGAAGACAATGATCGAGGCCACTCATTGCAAAATGAACTGCACAGTGGAGGTAAGTATGGTATGTTTGTTATTTAAAAAAAAAAAAAAAAAAACCTTTACAACCCCTTTAACCTCTGGAAGATTTAACCCCCTTCATGACCAAGCCATTTTTTGTGATACGATATTGATTTACTTTAACTGACAATTGAGCGGCCGTGCGAACGCTGTACCCCCAAAAAAGAATGTCCTTTTTTCCCCGCAAATAGAGCTTTCTTTTGGTGGTATTTGATCACCTCTGCGGTTTTTTATTATTTGTGCTATAAACAAAAATAGAGCAACAATGTTGAAAAAAAACAATATTTTTTTACTTTAAAAAAATGTAAAAATAAAAATAAAAATTGTGAATTTTTAGTTTGCGCAAAAGATATAGGCCCGGATTCACATACATCGGCGCATATTAATGCCGCCGTAGCGTATTGCTCTTACGCTACGCTGGCGCATGGCGGAGAAGTAAGCATGGAATTCACAAAGCAAATGCTCCCAACGTTGCGCCGGCGTAACGCAATTTCGTAGGCGTAAGCCAGTGGAAGTGGGTGTGACCTTATGCAAATGATGGTCCGAGCCTGGTTCAATGCTTTACGCCCGGCGTATATCTTAAACGTAGTTTGTGGGTCCGGCGCATAGATACGACGGTGCATATTCACACTTACGCGGCGCATCTCGAGATACGTCGGCATAAGTGCTTTGTAAATCCGGGCTATAGCGTCTACAAAATAGGGGTTAGATTTATGGAATTTTTATTATTTCTTTTTATACTAGTAATGACGGCGATCAGCGACTTATAGAAGGACTGCGATATTGTGGTGAACAAAATCGGACACTGACTCTTGAAATTTTTTGGGGGACCAGTGACACCAATACAATGATCATTGCTACAAATATATGCACAGTCAATGTACTAATGACACTGTCTGGGGTGATCATAGGGTTAAATGTGTGCCTAGCTGGTGTTTCAGTGTAGTGGGGGAGGTGATTTTACTAATGGAGGGCATAGATCATTGTTCCTTGCTTTGCAGGAACCATGCCTTCCCTACTAACAGAATGGCAATCTGCCTTGTTTACATAGGAAGACTGTCGTTCTGCCTGTGTACCGAACGATCAGCAGGTGCCAATGCACATTGGGTTTGTGGTACTCCCTGATCATCTCCCGCTGTGTAGAATGTAATTCTGCGCAGCACAGCCACCCTGTAGCAGTCAATCTGCTATGGGGCGGATGGCAAGTGTAATTTTCTGTAAAATGCAATATGGCAACCTGGAGGTGTTCTGTATACAGATGGTGTACAGAAACCCCCCCCGGAAATGTAATTTCCTGCTTGTGTGATTGGCTACCTGATTTTCCAGATGTCTGCCCTAATATACATGTCAGATTTTGGGCATCGCCTGCACTAATATACAAGTAAGATTTTGATCATCCCTTGCAACAAAAATGTCATTTTTGGTGAGATCCTACCAAAGGTAAATCACAACTAAAGGGATGCAGGCCCTGCCACTTTCCTCATTAGAGCCCCGAAGGTGCAGCAGCTGGTTGATAATTATAAAATCATTCCCACGTCCAATAATTTTGCACATGGACACAGGCAAACAGCTATTTTTTCTAACTAACAAAAGGTAATGTATGTATCTTCAACAAAGTTTGGTAAAATCCTTGCAATGTACATAGATCACCCAGAGGGGAGTATTTTTCCCTCAACAAAAGGAGTTACACTTTAAGAGATTTTTTTTTTAAATATGTAGTGCTTGCATAAATGCCAAGGATCAAAGACCTTCTGCAAATGTTCATAAAATTGTTGGCACATACAAAAGACGCTTACCTGCCCATCCCCCGTACTTCTTAAGGTCCTTCCTCCACCATCGAGAAAGGACGTGGACTCTGAACCCCTTCAGCAGCTTGCAGGACTGTGTGAGGACCAGATGGGACAGAGTCAGGAAGCCCAGCAGGGCCAGTCCCTGGTAGAGAATGGAGTCCTTCATTTCAGCTGTCCTGTCGGTGAGGTTTTGGTTGCCCCCTCCCAGGTGATAATATCTTCTCACTCTCAAGTCCCGTGCACTGTGTCACATCCAGACTGTCCTCTAGTACAGAGACAGATAATAGATAAACATTTCAATTACAAATGGGTAAAAAATTAACAGAAGCAAAGCAAAATTCAGCTGCATAACGGTAAAAAAACTTCAACATTCTTATTGGGTGATTAGGTGCCCACCAAAGTGTTAGGCGCCGTACACACGGCCGAGGTTCTCGCTGAAAATCAGCGAGAACCTCGCTGGAATGCACATTCCAGCGAGGACCTCGGCCGTGTGTACGGTCTCAGCGAGCTTCCCGTCGGGAAGCCCGTCGAGCCGAAATAGAGAGCACGTTCTCTATTTCCTCGACGGCCCGTCTGGAAGAATGGCTGGTTGCCATTCCCGACGGGCGGGTCGCCGAATTCGACGGCCGGGAGAGAACCTCGACGGGCGGAACGATGTGTTCTGCCCGTCGAGGTTCTCTGCCGTGTGTACGGCGCCTTACAATGTCTGACCAGATTTTTTTTATGCCCACCTTTGGGTCTACATCCCAGATCTGAGGGTTGCTGGTTGAGCTCCTTGTATTTAAAGCGGAGCTCCACCCTGATTTTTTTTTTTTTTTTAAATCTAAAAAAAAAATGAAATGGAAAAAAAAATACTCACCCTAAATAGGCTGTTGCTATGCGGAAGTCCCGAATCTGCCCTCATGATCCGCGGTGCGGTCTTCTTCCTCCTCCTCTTCTCGGTGTCTTCTTGTGAATGGGACGCGCTGCATTCTGGGAACTGTGTGTATCCCAGAAAGCAGCCGGACCATTCACAAAGCACCGCGTCGCTCGCACATGCGCAGTAGGAAACGGGCAGTGAAGCCGCACGGCTTCACTGCCTGTTTCCCTGACTGTGGATTGCGGTGCCGGATCGAGGATCGGCATCGGCGGGGGCCGTCAGCGCGGGCGCCTAGGACAGGTAAGTGTCCTTATTCAAAGTCAGCAGCTACACTGTTAGTAGCTGCCGACTTTGAAAAAAAAAAAAATGCGGGTGGAGCTCCGCTTTAAGTGATTTTCCAAAACAAATAGGGCCAGATTCAGGTAGATGGGCGAATCTTTATTTTGGAGTAACGTTTCTCATTTACGTTACTCCACCGTAGCTCCTAAAGTTGCGGCGGCGTAGTGAAAATGAGCCGGTGGAATTCAAATTGGGCGGGTAGGGGGCGTGTATTATTTAAACTAGGCGCGATCCCGCGGCGAACGTACTGCGCATGCGTCGACTGTCAGTACGCATGCTCCAAATTCTGTCAGTGAACGTCAATGACGTCAATCCCCATTCACGGACGTTTTACGCAAACGACGCAAACATTTTTAAATTCGACGCGATGACGACGGCCATACTTAACATAGGATACTCCACTAGGGGGCTGGTTTTTCTTTACGCCGCGTATCTCTTACGGAAACGTCGGAAAGTCACTGCGTCGGGCCCGAATACGATCGTGAATTGCCGATTCTCGCTGATTAACATATTCTCGGCGTTAATCAGCGGGAACGCCCCGAGCACCATTTTTAAAATTGCAGTTCCGATACGACGGCAAAATACAATTACGCCGCTCGTATAGGAACTCCAACCCGGCGTTTCTTGTTTTCTGCTTACTGAAAACAGAAACGCCGGCTCAAAGTGAGAGTTAGGCTGGCGTATCACTGATACTCCAGCCTAACTCTACCTGAATCTGGCCCATAGTTGCAAAGTTAGGTTGAAAAAAGTCCATCTAGTGCAACCAATAGGAACAAAATAAAAACTCCATATACACTATCCTATACCCACAGGTGATCCAGAGAAAGGCAAAAAAAAAAAGTCAGTTTGCTTCAGAAGGCAAATTGGATATATGAAAGCAGCTAAAATAAAATGTCAAAACGATGTGATAAAAATAAGTAACACTACAGTAATACACCTCTCTGATGACCAAACTAAACACGACTCTGCCAACAAAATGTTCATTCTTGCACTGCATAAAATAAAATGAAAATATAGAACTAAACAGAACCAGCAATGTGTAACATCGATATATAAATAAATCCAAAGGGCCACAAAGCAGTGTGCATGTGTCTTTATTGCAAATATTGCTTCTCTATCACGTGTGTGGTTGAATTTATTCCAAAGTGTGTGCCAACAGAGAACTCATCAAAACAATATGGCCTTGACCATTCATGACAGGAAAACTTACTTTGAAATCTATGACATTTGTAGCGCCTGGTTACTTTATAGTACCGGTGCTATTTAAATTTAGAGGGAGATTAGAGTGTAGTTAGACTCTGATCCAATTTGTTATGCTTAAAACAGGGTCTCTGTCTCAGCTTGGCTGTGCTGTCGGCTCATTCTGTTGTACTGGGGTGTTCTTCCAAACCCTGTGCAGTAGATGGCAGCAGTGGAGTCAAGGTTTGGGTGCTCTTCCCCAGCAGCCAATCAGGAGGGTGTAGCGTCGCTGTGCATGCTGGGGGAGGGTATTTATGGGGCAGACGCCATTGGTTTTGGGTCTTATCCGTCCAGTGTGGCATCCACCTTTAGGGTGGCCACATCATGGCGCCCCGGTGTTATGGCCTACTTGGCCGGGGCGTGGGTGCCACGCGGTGTTTCTGGGACCATGTTGGCCTGGAAGATCTGAGCAGCGACGGGGACCCAGTGAGTGACTGGGTTCCCACCTTTGAGGATCCCAAGCGGTATTGCTGTCCGGAGGGGAGTCGGTCTGAGGAGCGCCAATGAGAGGCTGGCAATCCAAAAGGATTTCGACAAACCACCGGGGATCAAGATAGCTGGACACTGAAGGATTGATCACCTGTCAGTCGGTACCTGGGCTACGTTAAGACGGAGATCCAGGCGTAATTCATCTAAGGAGAATTGCCTTTGTATCTGCAATCAGTGAGGGCCTGTGGCAGAGGCATCTTCCTGAAGTCCATTCAGGAGGGTCTGTGGCAGAGACTTTATCCTACAAATGTTCGAGTGATACTCCGGGTGCCAGGTCAGTGAGAGGGGCCTGTCCGAGTACACTAAAGCCACTCAGGCAGGAGTGGTACGGAAAGTGTTACATATGGGAACAGGACTGTTCCAAATACTACGCCTGAATCTGCTGTTCTCCGTCTTCCTGCAAACTCTATCCCTTTCATCACCAGTTCATTATTTTTACCCGGCTGGGTAATAAAGAGCACAGAAAAGACACTTGTTGCGGACTTTCCTTTACTATTGCTATATTCACCATTCACCCCTAGGAATTCGGAAGAGCCACGAGGTAAATGTGCCACCCAAAACAACCAGCAGCTCCTCCGGGGGTAGTGCTACACATTTGAGAATTTTTGTGTACATGCTGAGCTTGGAAGGTTATATACTGTACATATATATGGCGTTGGGGGGGGGGGGGACTGGGGTGATCTACTAAAACCAGTGTGAAAAATCTGGTGCAGCTCTGCATAGTACCCAATCAACCTCCAGGTTTTATTGTTAAAGCTTAATTAAACAAGCTGACGTTAGACTCTGATTGGCTACCATGCACAGCGACATCAGATTCTAAATGCTCCAGTTTTAGTAACTCTTCCCCTACAGTATACACTGTATATAAACACATAGGGCTAGATTCTCATAGAAATGCGGCGGCGTAGCGTAAGCCATTTACACTACGCCGCCGCAACTTAACAGAGCAAGTGCCGTATTCTCAAAGCACTTGCTCCGTAAGTTGCGGCGGCGTAGTGTAAATGGCCCGGCGTAAGGCCGTGTAATTCAAAGGGGGCGGCTTATATTTAAATTAAGCGTGCCCCCGCGTCGATCGAACTGCGCATGCGCCGGCTGCAAAAATAGCCCAGTGCTCATGCTCCAGCTCATGTCGGAAAACGTGAATGAAACCGACGTGAGCGTCGTTTACGTGAAACCCTATTCGCGAACGACTTAGTAAAACGACGTAACCGACGGAAAAAGACGACGCTGACCCGACGCCATACTTAACATGGCAACGACGGAACTTCGTAAGGTTACCCCTCATATTAGCAGGGGTAACCTTATGCTTATGTAAACTACGTAAACGACGACGGGGTGGCGTAAAAACGTTCGGGAATCGGCGTATTAGGCTAATTTGCATAGGCAAATGAGAAAACAACGTAAAGGCCACCTAGCGGCCAGCGTTGTCATTACATCTCCGATCCGACGGTGTAATTGTTTTACACCTGTCGTAACTTTAGTGTATCTATGCGTAAGTGATTCTAGGAATCACACGCATAGATACCCATTGAACAAAACTGAGATACGACGGTGTATCTGAGATACACCGTCGTATCGCAGCTGAGAATCTGGCCCATACACTATATTACCAAAACTATTGGGACACCTGCCTTTCATGCACATGAACTTTAATGGCATCCCAGTCTTAGTCCGTAGGGTTCAATAATGAGTTTGCCCCGCCCTTTTGCAGCGATAACAGCTTCACCTCTTCTGGGAAGGCCGTCCACAAGGTTTAGAAGTGTGTCTATGGGAATGGTTGACCCAGTGCTGGGACAAGGCCATTTGGTGCCCAGGGCGAAGTTGGCAAACTGCGCCCCGCCCCCCCCCCCCCCCCCCCCCATTTATTGAAAGAATCAATGTTTCAAACCAACCGATAAACGCTTATTGCGATTTTTTCCCAAAAATATGTAGAAGAATACGTATCGGCCTAAACTGTAGAAATTTTTTTTTATATATTTTTGGGGAATATTTATTATAGAAAAAAGTAAAAAATATAGATTTTTTTTTCAAAATTGTCGCTCTATCTTTGTTTATAGCGCAAAAAATAAAAACCGCAGCGGGATCAAATACCACCAAAAGAAAGCTCTATTTGTGGGAGGAAAAGGACGGCAACTTTGTTTGGGAGCCACGTCGCACGACCGCGCAATTGTCAGTTAAAGCAACGCTTTCCCAAATCGCAAGGTCCTTAACCTGCATAATGGTCCGGGGCTTAAGTGGTTAATTTGCATACAATTCATACTCCAATTTTATGCACTTTCACAGTGGGGGTGCCACTTTGGGAACACATGAACAGGGGACAGCAACAATGCAAGTCAGGTGGCAAGCATGGCTCATTTAAAATAACTCAAAACCATATTTTATCTGCTGTTTTTTTTTTTTTTTTTTTTATAATACACAGTAGTGGTCATTAACCTTGCTTCAGCCAGCCTTCCCCCCCCCCCCCCCCCCCCCCCCCCCCTACATCCAGCCAATTATCTGCTCTAAGTTCTGCTTACTTTACAAGTAGTCTGCTCTGTAGCACAGTGCTAGCTTCAGCTAGAGATAGGCAGGCTCCTCTAGCTCGGGCACAGACTACATGCTGTTAGTCACAGCAGAACCGCCGACACAGCTCCCTGTGTGCAGCGCTCCTCTCCAGCTCCCATCTCGCCTCCGGCCGTGAGTGAGTGACGTCACGCCACTGGCAGGGAGAGACTACGAGACTCTTCCATAGGGGGAGACAGTAACCATCACAGTGAAGGGAGAGGAGGTGACGGTTCGCACTTGGAGAAGCGCTCGCAGCGCATGTTCAGTGCCACTGCCCGCTCGCGATGTAATGACACAGCTGAGTGACACACTGGCGGGAGGCCATGGCAGAACTTGCGGCTGCGCCCCCCATCCTATGTTAAATGGTAGCGCCCGGGGCACTCGCCCGTCCGGCCCCTGCCTTGTACCGGCCCTGGGTTGACCATTCTTCCTTCCAAAAGCGCATTTGTGAGGTCAGGCACTGGTGTTGAACAAGAAGGCCTGGCTCGCATTCTCCACCCTAATTCATCCCAAAGGTGTTCTCTTGGGTTGAGGTCAGGACTGTGCAGGCCAGACAAGTTCCTCCAACCCAAACTCACTCATCCATGTCTTTATGGACTTTGCTTTGTGCATTGGTCCGAATCATTTGATGGATGGGGGATTATGGTGTCAGGTTGTTCTTCAGGGGTTGGGCTTGGCCCCTTAGTTCCAGGGCAAGGAAAGCTTAATGTGTCAGTATACCAAGACATTTTGGACAATTTCATGCTCCCAACTTTGTGGGAACAGTTTGGGGACGTCCCCTTCCTGTTCCAACATGACTGCACACCAGTGTACAAAGCAAGGTCCATAAAGACATGGATGAGCGAGTTTGGGGTGGTGGAACTTGACTGACCTCAACCTGATAGAACACCTTTGCGTGAAGACTGTGAGCCAGGCCTTCTCGTCCACATCAGTGCCTAACTTTTACAAATGCGCTTCTGGAAGAATGGACACACTCCTAAACCTCGTGGACAGCCCTTCCAGAAGAGTTGAAGCTGTAATAGCTGCAAAGGGTGGGCCAACTCAATACTGAACCCTACTGAACCCTACGGACTAAGACTGGGATACCATTAAACTTCATATGTGTGTAAAAGCATCCCAATACTTTTGGTAATATAGTGCACGTTGAGCAGCGGCAACAGTGGCACTAGTAGAAATAGGCTTATTTTATCATAGCGTGAGTTTTTCTTGATTCTTAAGTTAAAAATCTCTTAATTATAAAGTGTAGCAAGTGTTCATCATGAAGTGCTCCGTAAAAGTCCACACTTGAAAGAAATGAATGGTGAATATCCAGATATACTTCAGCCACCCATCCCCTTTGGGTGCAGTGCCCGTTCACCTTAATCACTGACCTGAAAAGTCAGTAAATGTGTATTTTATTAAAGTGGCAGTAAACCCTTTGTTTAAGGTTGTAACTACAGGTAAGCCTAAAAAAAGGCCGAAACATCAATCCACCACGGCAGGGCTGGCACGGTTATCCACAATCCAGCTCCCTCAGGCGAATCACAAGCTTCATGTCTGCCCCGCACATGACCTGCTCCGCCAATCACATGACACCCGCCGCTACCCATTGCTGAGCTTGGCTCAAACACAGAGCACACCGATTGTTAGGCAGCAGTTTGAACATTGATTTGTTGCCCCCCTGAAAGTGCCTTCTGGGACCGAGGTACCATCGGGTCCCATGGTAGGGCCGGTGATCTGACGATATGGTTCCTCCTATAGATATGGTTCCCGTCTTGACTGTGCAGACGCAATCCTTGCAAACGGAAATCACCGAACCTCCAGGGTGAAGTGGAATTTGCGGTAATAACTTTTTAACATCCTCCAATCCACTGGGATGTTAAGGAATGAGCCTGGATGCCGTCCGAGGTTCGGAGATTTCCGTCGGCTTCGTCTGCGCCTTTGCAGTCAGGCAGGGAACCATCTCGATAGGGGAACTAGATCGACAGGACACCGGCCCTGCACCACGGACTGCTCCAGCATGGATTCAGGCATCACTCCTCATGTTGAAAGATGTTGTTAAAACAAAAAGTAGTATAAAACCATTAAAATGTATTAAAGCCACAAATGCCATATCTCACAAAAGTGAGTATGTGAAGGAATGCAATGAGCATAATGATGAATTAGAAAATGTCTATTCTCTATGTATCTTTACTATACTGTAAAGTCTATATTGCTTTTTCATGTATACCACTGCTATAATCCTTCCTTACTCAAATCAGCTCCTTATAACACCCGTCCCACCGAGAACGCTGGAAGAGACAGAAAATGGCGAATGCCCCCCTCTCCCACACATCTTTAGGAATGCGGAAGTGAAGACACATTTAGAGGGATGACTAAGATTGACATCCCATTTTTGTACTGTTTTTGTATCTCAGCCAATCAGATGCTCTTTCTAGTTTACAGTAAAGAAATAGTGACGTATCTTGCTCTGTGTAAAAGAGTTTAGCACTGCCTGTAATATTAGATAAGGAAGCAACGGATCTGCACGGACGTGTCTGAGTCTTACTTTCAAGCGTGCACGCAAATGTTATCTAAGCTTTACAATTTGGAACAGTAGTAGAATCCATATTAACCCCTCTGTAGTTCACTGACCATCACAAGTACACCTCTACATTTTTTTACATATTTTATTCCATCCTTTCATGTGACAACACTGAAGAAATTACACTTTGCTACAATGTTGTGTGGTGAGTGTACAGCTTGTATAACAGTGTAAATTTGCTGTCCTGTCATGAGCAGTCCCAGCCACCAGGTGGCAGTAACGGCACATCGACGCGCACGGGCGCGCGCATTCGCGGCAACGGCGCGGGTGCGCGCATTCGCGGCAACGGCGCGGGCGCGCGCATTCGCGGTAACGGCGCGGGCACGTGAGGACACCATTCTGGCGCCAAATATGGCTTTAAAAAGGACCTGACCCCTGCACCCGACGACCCGCCTGCCTGACCCTCTGTACCTTCTGCTGCCCGCCTGTTGCCGACCCGGTCTGAACTTTGACTCTGCTTGTCTACCGCACCAGTACCCGACCTGCCAGTCTGCCGCGGACTTTCCTGCTGGGACTTACTTCCGCTGTACTACAGAACACCTTCCCCGGTCCTGTGGCTTCTCTGCTTCAAGTGCCTTTCCACCTGCAGCGACCAGTCTATACTTGTTCCTTCACGCAGCACCGGAGCCTCCAGAAGCCCCTCTAGCCCAGCACCTGCGCTGCAACCGGCGTTCGTGCGACTCTGCACTCCCGTACCCCCTGTTTGCTCTATCAGGGGTCTCGGGATCAGAGGAGCAAGGGCAGCCACTCCTTGCACGTCGGGCTCGACCACCAGGTACGTGACATGTCCCCTCAAAATAACTCAACACACAGCCATTAATGTCTAAACTGTAACAAAAGTGAGTACACCCCTAATTGAAAATTTCCAAATTGGGCCCAATTTGTAATTTTTCCTCCCCGCTGTCATGTGACTCGTGAGGCCTCGTACACACGATCGGACATATCCGATGAAAACGGTCCGCGGACCATTTCCATCGGATATGTCCGATCGGGAGTTTGATCCGATGGCGTGTACACACCATCGGATCAAATTCCCCGCCGCCGGACGGCGCGGTGACGCGGCGGTGACGTTGACGCCGCCGCGTCATCGCCACGTCACCGCACCAGGAAGTAAAACACTTCCGCGCATGCGCCAAATCCATTCGGCGGCGGCGCGGCGGCGGTGGGGCACGACATGTCTGCTGGTAAGTGTACTAACCAGCAGACATGTCGGGCGGACAGATTCCACCGGATGGATTTCAAAGCATGCTTTGAAATCTGTCGGGTGGAGAAATCTGTCCGCTAGCCCATACACACGAGCGGAGATGTCTGCTGAAACGGTCCATCGGACCGTTTTCAGCGGACATATCCCCTTGTGTGTACGAGGCCTGAGTGTTAAATGTCTTAGGTGTGAATGGGGAGCAGGTGTATTAAATTTGGTGTTATCTCTCTCACTCTCTCATACTGGTCACTGGAAGTTCAACATGGCACCTCATGGCAAAGAACTCTCTGAGGATCTGAAAAAAATAATTGCTGCTCTACATAAAAATGGCCTAGGCTATAAGAAAATTGCTCAGGCACACAGTGACCAAGACCATACAGCATTTTTCCAGGACAAGTTCCACTCAGAACAGGCCTCGCCTTGGGTCAACCAAAGGAGTTGAGTGTACATGCTCAGGGTCCTATCCAGGAGGTTGTCTTTGGGAAATCCACAAGTGCAAAAACAATTGCTGCAATGATGGTGTTGAATGGATCTCAATGAGCCCAATATAATGAAATATATACAGATAAACAAAATAATAATCGTCAGGAGAGGGGAAAAAACCCAGAAGGGGGAACAGGGCAATGCTGAACATGGCTGAACATTATTGGGTAATGATCAAATTGTTAAAATCTTTTTGCCTGATAAACCACAGATAATTCTTAAGGGTGCCCCTACACTTAGGGATAAATTTGCTCCCAATGGTTTTAAACCTCCTGCCAAAAAAACATGTTTTCCAAAACCTCACAGGCTACTACCAATGTCCTAAATGTCAGGTGTGTTCCTTGAATGGAAGCAGGAGCAGAAGGATGAATGGTTTTGTCTTGACCAGCGCTTCTGTTGACTTTGAGATTAGGCCTCTCATCACATGCTCCACTACAGGTGAAGTGTACTTGCTGCAGTGCCCATGTGGGTTGCAATATGTGGGTAGGGCCAAGCGGGCCCTGCAGGTATGTTTAAATGAACATATTAGCAATATCAGAAATGGGTTTAGATACCATTCGGTATCAAAACATTATGCTATCCACCACAATAGAGATTTTTCTTGGCATTGATTATTCTCTAACCAATGGGCCCTAAATTTATCGAGAATGGAAATGTCATGGATACATAAAAGTAGGTCATATGTTCCTTATGGCTTAAATGTGGATGGTGAAGTAAATGTCTTCATTGATAACTGGTCCAACTGCCCATGTGATATATTTTTCTATTTTTACACTCGTCCTGATTTTTTGGCCAATATCGGTTTATCAATTCTCGTATTAATATTATGCAAATAATAATTCAAAATCTTTTTTGTTTAGTTTTATTATTGTCATCCATGACCAGTTTAAGTGAGAATCTTTTGTAGCGTGCGAGATCAGCAAGGTACAGGTCTGTTGTTGTATTGATCTTTTTAGACAACAATAAAAGAATTGGCTACTGTGTTGCATTCTTTAATTTCACCACTAGATGGCCTCAGTGTTTCTTTTATGTCTTGCCTTTGCATATGAGAAAGGTTAAAGCAGGTTTCCAACCACAATTAGCATTTCTTTAAATGTATGTCCTTTCATCATGCGTTTTTATAATATAAATCCGATCACTTACTATTTTACAATCCACCGCCGCTCCGCATAGTTATTTAGGAAAGATAATTTTATAAACTATGTACACACCGTTGTCATTTTCCTTGTGGGCATTGTGAAACCCACAAGCACTTACTTTCTGGAAGTCTTGGATGTGGAGTGATAATTGGGTAGCGCACTGCATTCTGGGAAATGATGACACGCATTTCCCAGGAGCATTAGAGGGAGATGATGTCAGAATCCTAGGTGATTCCAAAGGCAGATTTTGTGGGACCGCATAGCAACAGGCATTTCCAGATGAGTAAAAAAACATTTTTTTATTTTTTTAGGTCTAATGAGCACAATAATGAAAGAAAAAGATTTGGGATGGAAACTTCACTTTAATGTAATACTCATTGTAGAACCAATTCATTATACAGTGCCTAATTGGAAAAGTATTTATAACCCTTTAAATTTTCCACATTTTGTCATGTTACAACCAAAAGACAGAAATGTGTGTTATTGACCAACACAAAGTGGCACATAATGGTGAAGTGGACGGACTATATTTTACAAATAAATATGTGAAAAGTGTGGCGTGCATTTGTATTCATCCCCCTTTATTCTGATAGCCCTAACTAAAATCTAGTGGAACCAATTATCTTCAGAAGTCCCCTAATTAGTAAATAGAGTCCACCTGTGTGTAATTTAATCTCAGTATAAATACAGCTGTTCTGTGAAGCCCTCAAAGGTTTAAAAAACCTTAGTGAATAAACAGCATTATGAAGGTCAAGGAACACACCAGACAGGTCAGGGATAAAGTTGTGGAGAAGTGTAAAGCAGGATTAGGTTATAAAAAAAATATCCCAAGCGTCGAACATCTCACGGAGTTCTGTTCAATCCATCATCCGAAAATGGAAAGAGTATGGCACAACTGCAAACCTACCAAGACATGGCCGTCCACCTAAACTGACAGGCTGGGCAAGGAGAGCATTCATCAGAGAAGCAGCCAAGAGGCCCCATGGTAACTCTGGAGGAGCTGCAGAGATCCACAGCTCAGGGGGGAGAATCTGTCCGCAGGACAACTATTAGTTGTGCTCTCCATAAATCTGACCTTTATGGAAGAGTGACAAGAAGAAAGACATTGGTGAAAGAAAGCCATAAGAATTCCCGTTTGCAGTTTGTGAGAAGCCATGTGGCGGACACAGCAAACATGTGGAAGAAGGTGCTCTGGTCATATGAGACCAAAATTTTACTTTAAAGCAAAACTCTATATGTGGTGGAAAACTAACACTGCACAACACCCTGAACACACCATCCCCACCGTGAAACATGGTGGTGGCAGCATCATGTTGTGGGGATGCTTTTCTTCAGCAGGGACAGTTTGTGAGAAGCTGGAAGATGGATGGAGCCAAATACAGGGCAATCTTAGAAGAAAACCTGTTAGAGTCGGCAAAAGACATGAGACTGGGCGGAGGTTCACCTTCGAGCAGGACAACGACCCCAAACATACAGCCAGATCTACAATGGAATGTTTTCAATCAAAGAATATTCTTCATGTGTTAGAATGGCCCAGTCAAAGTCCAGACCTAAATGCAATTGAGAATCTGTGGCAAGACTTGAAAATTGGTGTTCACAGACCCTCTCCGTCCAATATGACAGAGCTTGAGATATTTTGCAAAGAAGAATGGGCAAAAAAGTCCCTCTGTAAATGAGACATCCCCAGAAAGACTTGCAGCTGTAATTGCAGTGAAAGGAGGTTCTACAAAATGTATTGACTCAGGGGGGCTGAATACAAATGTACCCCCCACACTTTTCACATATTCATTTGCAAAAAATAAATAAAAAAAAATTTCTTCCACTTCAAAATGATGTGCCACTTTGTGTTGGCCCATTACATAAAATCCCAATAAAATAGAAAGTTAAATAGGTTGATATTTGAGGCTCATACCATATTGCAAGATATCATAGAGGGAGGAGCGTATGATACATCTGCATTGTAAACATATTGTTCCAATAGGAGACTTTGTTTTGACCCATTTTAAAGTATTACAAAAATGTCAAAGAATATCTGTTGATCCTGCCATAAAACCTGTAAGTTGATAATTTCCTGTGCTCTCTGTGCTGACCGTTATCACTGAACCACATCCCTCTATGTTATAGACAGTAGGAGAAGGTTGGGTTTCTGTATGCCTATTTTTCTGTTGTCCTGATATTGAAAGGTGAGTGTTGTCACCCTGGTACAGGAAGTGTGTTACTGGCAGAATCACTAAGTGAAAAAATCTTGAAAAAAAGAACACTAATGCAGCCACCACATCTAAAGTTCAGTAAGCTGCAATAGATTACATTTTTAGTTTTAGTTTTAGATAAACATGTATTTAATTACAATTATATAAACAGATAAAAGGCTACTGGTTCTTTGGTTTGGTGGTTTCTCCCAATTTGTTCTGGTCATCCTCATCAGGTGGTGGCAGGAGGCTGGTGTTGGCAATGCTTTCAGGTAGAAGGTTGTCAATAAGGTAACTCTGCAGAGAGAAGAGACCACATTGTGGATGTGTATGGTGGAGGGATTTCACAAATTATTAATATTGCCAATTAATAACAATTATTGCCATCCTGTGAATGGATCCGACGCATGCGCGCGGAAGTGTTTTACTTCCTGGTGCGGTGACGTGGCGGTGACGTGGCGGCGTCAACGTCACCGCCGCGTCACCGCGCTGTCCGCCCGCGGGGAATTTGATCCGATGGTGTGTATAGCCATCGGATCAAACAGCCCGGCGTAAATATGCGCTGTAAATGGTCCGGGGACCGTTTACAGCGGATACATTCCCTCGTGTGTACAAGGCCTGAGAATACCTGAGATCTAAGTAGAAGAGGGAGGGCTGCCTGTGATCTCATAAGAAACTTGTGTGATTACAGAGCAGCTTTTCAAAAAGATTTTGATCGATCAAAAAAATGAAAGATTAATCAATTTAATTAAAAGTTAATTTGCACAGCCCTAGTCTTCCCAAATTGTAACAAGGTTGGAAGAGCACAATTATCTTAAATGTCTTTGCATGTTGCAGCCTTAACATAACCCTTCGAATAAAACACCAGAACTTTATCATTTGGGACACATATTCCTGGTCGTATAGTGTAACAGGAATAGGAGGGTATGACATCCTTGGTCGCTAAAGTTTACACTCTATTAAAGCTGTCACTGTCAAGTTTTAAAAGCTGTCTATGTCCCAACAGAAGACATTTCCCCCCCATTTTCTGTTTTGTCCAACACCAATCACCTGGACAGGATGGAAGGAGGAATGTCACTGATGGATACCGTATTTGCCGGCATATAAGGCGACTGGGCGTATAAGACGACCCTATCATTTTCCAGCTTAAAAGGTTGGTTTTGGGATATACTCGCTGTATATGATGACCCCCCTTCCGACTAGTCTGTCTAGAAGCTGAGGGGTAGCCGGAACGACCGCTGACAGGAACAGTCTGTATTCAGCTTTTTTCAAATCTTTCATCTAATGTTTGATCATCTAGTACAGGGGTCTCCAAACTGTGGCCCTGGGGCCGGATGTGGCCCTTTGCTTGCCTTAATGCGGCCCTTGGGGCATTATTCCATCCAATTTAAATGGGGCATAATTCTTGTTGCTGACACCAATGGGGCACTATTCCTCCAACTGAAACCATCAATTATTTTCATTAACACCAACAATGGGGCACTGGTCCTCCCACTGTCACCAAAGATATGGTTTTTACTCCCACTGGACATTTTTTACTCCCAATGGCCCTAGTCTGGCCCCCCTAAAGTCTAAAGGACCATAAACTGGCCCTTTGTTTAGAAAGTTTGGAGACCCCTGATCTAGTAGGCTCATAAGTAAAAACTCCCAGAGATCAATATAGCAACTCAGCTGAGTGGCAGGGTAATTCTGGAGAGAATAAAATCCTCCCAGGTATGTAATTCTTAAAGCTAAACAACCTCAGCCTCAGTATGTTGGGGTACCTGTGATTAGACTGGCGCTCCCTGGCTATTAAGGTGCCCCCAGCTGCTCCACATTCTCTGTCCTCTGCTCCACGATCTGCACCTTGAATCTTCCTGTAAAGTTTTGGCTGCTGCAAAACTTCTGGCCTAGATGTGGCCCATACTGTCCCTTAGTTTGCAGCCACTCCGTCAAAGACAAGCACCCCCCCCCCCCCCCCCGCGGTATACAGTATACATACAGTATACCATGCTGAACCAATCACGGGCGAGCAATGTATTCTATCAATGGATACAAAGCCTGCTCGGATTGGCTTGGAGAGTCAGGGAGGCGCGGGCTGATGATGTTACAACCTCTGCCAATCCGAGCAGGCTTTGTATTCATTAATAGAATACAACGCTCGCTGTGATCGGTAGAGGTTGGAACATCATCAACCCACGCCTCTCTGACTCTCCAAGCCAATCTAAGCAGGCTTTGTATTTGTTAATAGAATACATCGCTCACCCTGATTGGCTCAGCGTGGTATACTGTATGTAGTCAAAGCTACATACAGTATTACCGCGCATTCAGTGGGCCAACGTCAAGCGGCGGCATTTAAATCGTGGCATATAAGGCGACCCCCGTTTTTTGGGGGACATTTTTAAGTATAAAAGGTCGTCTTATACGCTACACAGGCAGCAACAAAATTCTGATTCCTGTGACAGACCCAACTGGGACAGAGGCATTTGGAGGGGACTAGCCTTTTTACTCACAGATTATGGCCCATTGAGGAGACTGGGGATTGTTTGCTTCTCCCAGTCAGATCATGGTAAAGAGCTCAGTTCAGACTCCGATCTAATGGAGAGAGCAGATCATTCTCTAATGATGGTCAACATGTTGAACGCTGAGAGCGAGGCTTCTGAAGTGGATAGAAAGGTGTAATATTAACCTTGCACAGGTTAATGATCAAATATGGCGGCCCTCCTGCAGACTGAGTTGGAGAAGCTCCTCCGCTTGGGACAGAAATATTTATCAACAATATCCCTCAAGAAATCTATGAAGATAAATTAATTCATTTTTTTTAGACTGCTGGAACATTGTATGTGTTTTGTCTTATAAGGACTTTTCTAGTGGACAGATTACACAAGTGAAAGCCAAACACCTGAAGGACAGCATGTGTAAAGTACTTTGTGTGCCGGACTGTCTGGAATGGGCTCCCTGACTATTCAAAGCTTGGGTGCCTGGCTGCTGATTAGCTTACTGTTAATTAGATCACTGGTTAATTAGGTTACAGTTAGCTGCAAGCTGTTCATTAGATGTACTGTTAGATGTACTGATGATATTACTGTTTAAAGTTTGCATTGTTTAGGATAATGTGATCAAGCTATTTGATTTGGTATGGTATAGATTCTGTGTAAATTTACAAAAAAATGAGTTCCAGTTTGCACAAGCTAGTGTCATCTAGTTTTTGAGTGCAATTCTATATTCTATCTAATTCAAGGCTATAATACGTGCTTCCACACTGGGCTTCCACACTGGAGGAACCCAGGTAGGGTGCCAGGTGGTCCGTCACAGTTCCAATCCTTCCCAACTCCTTTCAGCCAAGCCAAGTGTTTGTTTTTATATGTGACCTTGCAGAACATGGTGCACATGGACATATATATGCTGCAAAGTCTTCCAGCGTAATGTTATGTGACCATTTTTGTCAAGCTCAGTATAGTATTTACAGCAGTCTGTACCTGGATGGAGTGGGAGAGGCAGCCGCTCGTCCTACTGGTCAGCCCGACCGTGTTTAGCGCCTCCCTGGCAAAATCCTCTGCAGTCTTCACAAGGATGTTAGTCTTTATGTTTTCTGTCATGTTGGTGGAGATCAATAACGGCATCACACACTGTAAAGGAAACCAAGAGACCCCCATGTAAGTACATTCTGCCTGCTGTATTCTCTCTCGAAAGGTGAACTGTCGTCCATTTTAAATACGGTGGTAAAGTCCGCTTTGTGATTTTTACCTGTAGGTAAGATTTATATCTCCTAAATGTGCACCGTTTAGGAGATATTCACACAGGATGTAGCCAGTGACCTCACCGACACAATCGCTCTGAAGGTCCGGCATGCCAGACCTTTAGAGCACAGTGACGGAACTGAAGGCTCCCGCACGAATGCGCAGAAATGATGCTATCGTGGCAGTCTGCAAACCCAGAAGGAAGACCAGGGGAAGATGGAAGCCCCATCAGCGGTGACAGCGTGACAAAGGATGGCTTTGTTCCAAGGTAAGTCTCACAGGTTTGCTGTTCCATGTTTTTACATTTTGGAATCTATATAGTAGGGTGACCAGACATCCCCAGTTTCAGGGGACAGTCCCCTGATTGAGGACACTGTCCCTAGACCAAGTCTGTCCCTGGTTTTGTCCCCAGATTGGATTTAATAGGGGGCAGGGGCCATTTCAAAGACAATCAGTGCAGAATTAAAATAAAAAAATTAGAATTACACCCCCGCTCCGCCGTGGCTACTAGCATAGGGGGGGGTGTATTCTTCCCATTATCTGTGCCCCTTTCTGATGATCATGTGTTGGTCAGAGCGGAGGGAATATTTCTTCAGTTTCGGGCGCATACCCATTCAGCTTCACTCACATGTTCTTCTGCCTTGGCTCAAATCCTGGCCAGCCACCTGCCTATCTCCTTGCCTTCCCTGGCGGAGTGATCTTCCTCCGCCCCCCATCAAGTAGTAGCCGGAGCCCGAAGAGTAAGACTTGAGAGGCTGTGAGGCGGGCGGCGACGGGCAGAGTGTCGCTGATTGTTGCCATTACTAGTAAAGAAAAAATATGTCCCCGGATTTCATTTTAAAAATCTGGTCACCTTATTATATAGAGAATTATATATTCTCCCTCTAGTGCACAGGTATCAAACACAAGGCCCGTGGTCCGAATCCGGCACTCCGGGCCATTTCATGTGGCTCCAGCCCTCCTCTGGTCCTACTTCAGACCCCTACTTTCAAGCAATGCATCCAGCTTCTTCCCAGCAGCAGCATAAGGAAATAGGGGTGCACTGTGATATAAGGGAGAGTGGGGGACTCAACTTCTGATGGTGGGGGGGCTCCTGACATCTAATGTAAGGGGGGGGGGTGCGCTGGACATCTAATATTACAGATACCTTTTGAGGACAATCATAATGCTGATGCAGCCCACTATGAAATAGAGTTTGACACCCCTGCTCTAGTGGCTATACGTGTCCCTCTAGTGGCTATATAGGATCAGAAACCTGTAACATGGATCTTGAGCCAAGCACAATCAGACACTTTGATAGAGTGAGAGCTTGTTTCTTTTATTCGATGTGAGCAAACTCATTAAAGGGAGGAGATATAAAACACAGACGCTGCAGAGACGCTATATATATATATATATATATATATATATATATATATAAATTAATACTACTAATATCAAAGATTTTGCAGGTATATTGCATGTATTTGGTCCAGTACATTTAAATAATTATAGCAATTAGGGGCTTATGATCAACATAACATGTACAGTAGGTGAACCCCTTACTGCCTGCTACCACTGGCCCTTCAAGAGGCTCGTAGGCATTTCTGAACATGTGATCATGGTTATTGGCTGTCACAGTGATCATGTGATCGGGAGCCTGTCTTACCACTTGATTTCCAATGTGTGACTGGGAGCTGGCGGTGACAGTGTGGCCACGGTACTAGTGGTGCGCGACTAATGCAATCCAAGTGCAAAACATATATTAGCCAGATGCATATGTGGCATCATGGCATAAAGCCCATTTCCATGCTGCCATATATACGTGTAGACCCGAAAGCAAGAGGTTAAAAAAATAATAATAATTGTGTGTGGCTTGGCTTCAGAGTCAGATCCAAAGAAATCCAAAGAGTAGGTGACCCCCCTACATCACTAATGGAAGCCCCATTCTCAAATAGCGTGTAAGCTGCCAGAACTCTCTTTTGGTCCCATCCAGGGGGAGCTCCTGCGGGCTCCGAAGACATGTAGTCAATGGTAAAACTATCCTACAGCAGAATCAATGCCATGTGGAATCTACAGCAGAATCAATGCCATGTGGAAGAGATGGCACAGATAATTCCACATTTATGGACCTAATGAAGCAAATGCCCAAAGTGATAAGATGTGTAAGGAATGTTACACTATGAATTAATAAGTGCTAATTAATAGTAAATTAGTAATTAAATTAAAAGTAATTAGCCTTGGAACTGCTCCCCTAAAACTTGCAATATGCTAAGTGTTTAGGGCGATAGGTAGTAGGGGGCGCTAGAGAACAAGAAAATACAAGTTAATAATGTCAAAATAATATTAACTGGTAGTCAAAGTAGTCAACGATGGGGCACTATTTCTCCTACTGACACCGACAACGGGGCATTATTCCCCCCACTGACACCGATGATGGGGCACTAATAATTTTCCTAATACCAAAGATAGGACATTGTTTACTCCCACTAATGCCAGGAAATGTCCTACTCCCATTGGCCATGGTCCGGTCTCCCTAAAGTCTGAAGGACAATAAACTGGTATTTTACTGGCCAATTTACTGTCCTTCAGACTTTAGGGAGACTGGACCATGGCCAATGTGCGTCAAAAATCCACCATTGCAGTCAGAGAGCAGTACCGCCTGCCAAAAGCAACCGATCAACCTGAATGGGGTTACATCGCCTATTTCCTGAAACATGGGTGTGTGCAGCCTATTGCATTAGGGTGTGCATTTATTTTTTTAACCACTTCAGTCCCGGACCATTTGGGTGGTCAAAGACCAGGCCCCTTTTTGCAATTTGGCACTTTGTCGCTTTAAGACCCCTTTCACACTGAAGCGTTTTTTACAGCATTTTAGTGTTAAAAATAGCGCTATTAAAACGCTCATAAAACGCTCTCCATGCATTTCAATGGACTCTTTCACACTGAGTCCTGCAAGCAGCATCTTTGGAGCAGCTCCAAAAACACCCCTCTCCATTGAAATGAATTGAAAGCGCTGTAAAAACGCCTTGCCCTTTCACACTGAGGCACTGCGAAAACGCCCTAAAACGTTAGGGTCTTAGCAGTGCTTTACCAGCACATTGGGATTGCAGATGAGGCTTCGCTCGAATAACGCTCGAAAAACGCTTGAATAACGCTTAAATTACGCACAAATAACGCTCTAAAAATGCCCCAATGTAGAAGGGGCCTAACTGACAATTGCGCGGTCGTGTGACGTGGCTCCCAAACAAAATTGTCGCGTTTTTTCCCCCCCACAAATAGAGCTTTCTTTTGGTGGTATTTGATCACCTCTGCGGTTTTTATTTTTTTGCGCTATAAACCAAAATAGAGCGAAAATTTTGAAAAAAAAAAACAATGGGCCAGATTCAGAAAGATTAGCGGATCTTTTTGCTGGCGTAACGTATCCCAGCTACGTTACGCCGCTGTAACTTTGGGTGCAAGTTCTGTAGAACTTGCGCCCTTATTTACGGCGGCGTAATGTATGTGTTGCGGCGTAAGGCCGGGTAAATCAAATGGGGATGGTGTGGGCGTGATTCATGTAAAAGAATCATGACCCCACGGAATTGACCCTTTTTTTGGATGTTCCCAGTGCGCATGTGCGAAATCGCGTCGCTTATTGTCAATGTAAGCGATGTGAACGTAACTTACGTCGAGCCCCATTCCCGAACGATTTACGCAAACGACGTAACTGACGTACAATTCGACGCTGTCCCGACGTCCATACTTAACATTGGCTACGCCTCCAATAGCAGGGGTAACCTTACGCCGGAATAACGCTTACGCAAATTGGACAGGTGATCGTATGGGACCTGTCAGTGTCCCATGCGATCGCCTACAGGGAGGGGCTGGTGTAGGCGATTAAGCTTAATCGCCTAACCAGCCCCTCGGCGGAAGAAGGAAGTGGGACAGGAAGTCCCACTCCTCCTGAAGCCCCACTCCTCCTGAAGCCCCTACTCCCCCCCCCAAAAAAAATGACATGCCAAATGTGGCATGTAAGGGGGTGAGGAGTGGGATAAGCGGAAGTTCATATTTTGGGTGGAACTCCGCTTTAAGATGGCCACGGTCTATTTCTAGATTATAAACTAATCTAATTCCTGTAACAACCTAACAAAACGGACCTTAGTTTACAGACTAACTTTACTAGAATACATTAAGCTTGTGTATTACAGGAGTATTTATATTTTAAAAAGTGAAATTGTGGGTGGAACTCCCCTTTAAGGCAAAAGGGGGTCCAACCCGGTACTAGTAACTTAATAAAGTATCCGGTGAGTGTATAACAAAACACATTCGATGATATATTTACCAGACAAAAAGGGAGCTGTTACTGCCTACACAACCTTTAAATGTTAGGGTTAATGGGGAGCACAAACTTATTTTATGTTACATCTTTTGCTTTATTGCTGATATTATAATAAGGTCAGAGATATACGTATTGATGTTAGACATGCAAGAGCTCCACCTACCTGTACCGTCACTCCTTTACGCTGACATTCTGCATTCAGAGCACGGGAGAAATAATCCACAAAAACCTACAAGAGAGGAGAATCAGACCGATATTATATAATGTGTATAGGGAGAGCAAGGCAAGGCTCTGGGGTAATGGAATGCAATGACATCCAGTGACATCAAGTTCTAGAAAAGGTTGAGTGGGAGAGCTTGTGCAAGTGAAACATTTTGTCACAATCCCCAAAATTCAATATTTAGAAAAACCAGAGTATCCCCTAATTTCCCACTAGGGTAGACGCAGGAATATTGGGGATTTTTTCGGCATTCCTAATCAGAATAGTATGCAAAATAACAAAATGCTTAAAAACCACAATATTTATGTATAGGTAAAAATCTGAAAATACAATTTTAAATTGTGTAAACAGTGTTGCCAGGTTTGTTATACAACCAACAGAGACAACGGCCATAGTGGGATCGACGTGGGATCGACGTGTTTTGCCCAGATTGGGCTTCTTCAGGATCCACTTGATGTTCACAGAATATTAACCCAAAATAACGGATATAGCAAAAGGTGGGTGAAGAGGCTGATTCAGAATTGTTATACCCTAAAGATGGTATCAAGATAAATGATAATTATGCTACCTTGTATCTCTGTATTTGATGCCTGAACAATGGCGTTAGAATATTTTGACAGTAGTTGTGGAATGTCCTCTGAATTTGCACATCTACTTCCTGCTGTCATTTGGCAGTTGAGAATTGCTGTCAAATTTTAGGTTGGGACTTTTACTGTAAAAAATAAAAAATATAAGGGTGGGGGAGCTGAATAGTGGCAGAGGGGCAAAAGCATGGGACGCAGAGATTACAGGGCCCCATACAGCCTACCTGACAGGGCCCCCTTCCCCTGTCTGAAAGTGACTGAGAACATACAGTACAGACCAAAAGTTTGGACACACCTTCTCATTCCAAGAGTTTTCTTTATTTTCATGACTATGAAAATTGTAGAGTCACACTGAAGGCATCAAAACTATGAATTAACACATGTGGAATTATATACATAACAAAAAAGTGTGAAACAACTGAAAATCTATTCTAGGTTCTTCAAAGTAGCCACCTTTTTCAGCAGACACATCTCAAGAACAACTGATAAAAGGGAGCTGTGGTGGCTCAACGTGATTGGCACTGCGCTGACAAGCCATTCACCTCTGCAGCCAAGGGTTCGGATCCCGGTCTCGGCTACATGTGAATTGAGTTTGGTGGTCTCAGCCCGGCTCCCGGTGGGTGTGCTATGCAAGGTACGCCTGTGCTTAGTACGCCCCCCCCCACCCACAAAAACCACCACACTTGCACGCACACGAAATTGGTTTACCACGCACGCACATTGGCCATGCGGTCTCCTAAAAATGAGAGGCGAAGGACCTACGGGGCTGGCTGGGTGGGCTAGACCCCCTCACTCCCTCATAGGGGGAGTCCCTCTGCCCCGTTGGGGTCCCATTGGGCCCCAGTCGGGCTCCCAAGTGGAGCAGGTAGGGTGGGGTGAGTGGGAGGCCCCCCTCACACCCGCCATTGCCACCGGGGGCATGGAGAAGGATGGCGATTGCCTCCGGGGGGAGGGTCTGCCTACTGCCAACTCCTGCAGTCCGGCTCCTCTCTCTCGAGTTCACGCACAAAAATACACTTTAAAAAAAAAAAAAAAAAAAAAAGAACAACTGATAAGAGGAGACTGTGTGAATATCTGCTAGGAAACCACTGCTAAAGAAAGGCAACAAGCAGAAGAGACTTGTTTGGGCTAAAGAACACAAGGAATGGACATTAGACCAGTGGAAATCTGTGCTTTGGTCTGATGAGTCCAAATTTGAGATCTTTGGTTCCAACCACCGTGTCTTTGTGCGACGCAGAAAAGGTGAACGGATGGACTCTACATGCCTGCTTCCCACCGTGAAGCATGGAGGAGGAGGTGTGATGGTGTGGGGGTGCTTTGCTCGTGACACTGTCGGAGATTTATTCAAAATGGAAGGCATACTGAACCTGCATGGCTACCACAGCATCTTGCAGTGGCATGCTATTCCATCCGGTTTGCGTTTAGTTGGACCATCATTTATTTTTCAACAGGACAATGACCCCAAACACACCTCCAGGCTGTGTAAGGGCTATTTGACCAAGAAGGAGTGTGATGTGGTGCTGCGCCAGATGACCTGGCCTCCACAGTCACCGGACCTGAACCCAATCGAGATGGTTTGGGGTGAGCTGGACCGCAGAGTGAAGGCAAAAGGGCCAACAAGTGCTAAGCATCTCTGGGAACTCCTTCAAGACTGTTGGAAGACCATTTCAGGTGACTACCTCTCAGGGGCGGACTGACAACTCATGGGGCCCCCGGGCAACAGGAGATCATGGGGCCCCCTGTATCCCTGCCCACACTCAAGCTACATCCACACACATCATGGGGGCACACAGCAGGGCCTAGGGGCATGGGAGCATATAGCTGGGCATGGGGCACAAAGCAGGGTATGGGACAGACATCAGGACATGGGGGGCACAGAGAAGGGCATGGGGCAGACATCAGGGCATATGGGCACAGAGAAGGGCATGGGATAGACATCAGGGCATGGGGTCACAGAGCGGGGCATGGGGTAGACAGCAGGGCATGGGGGCACAGAGCAGACAGCAGGGCATGGGGGCTCAGGACACATCACAGGGCCAAAAGGAGGGAATTGGGCACACAGTGGGACATATAGTAGGGCATTGGGCACACAGTAGGACACATCATGGTGCACACCGTAGAGCACATCATGGTGCACACAGTAGGGCATATCACGGGGCACATAGAAGGGCATGGGGGGGCACACATCGGGGCATGGGGCACGCATGGGGGCACACATCAGAGCAGGGGGCACAGAGTAGGGCAAGGGGGCACACAGAATTTGAGGCAAAGAGCAGGGCATGTGGGCACAGAGCAGGACATGGGCAGACATCAGGGCATGGGGCATATATCAGGGCATGTGGCAGAGAGCAAAGTATTGGCAGATATCAGGGCATGGTGCAGAGAACAGGGTATGGGCAGATAGCAGGGTATGGGAGAGAGAGAGAGAGAGCAGGGTATGGGGCAGAGAGAGAGAGAGAGAGCGCAGGGTATGGGGCAGAGAGAGAGAGAGAGCGCAGGGTATGGGGCAGAGAGAGAGCGCAGGGTATGGGGCAGAGAGAGAGAGAGCGCAGGGTATGGGGCACAGAGAGAGAGAGCGCAGGGTATGGGGCAGAGAGAGAGCGCAGGGTATGGGGCAGAGAGAGAGAGCGCAGGGTATGGGGCAGAGAGAGAGAGAGCACAGGGTATGGGGCAGAGAGAGAGCGCAGGGTATGGGGCAGAGAGAGAGAGAGCGCAGGGTATGGGGCAGAGAGAGAGAGAGCACAGGGTATGGGGCAGAGAGAGAGAGAGAGAGAGAGAGAGCAGGGTATGGGGCAGAGAGAGAGAGAGAGAGCAGGGTATAGGGCAGAGAGAGAGAGAGAGAGAGCAGGGTATGGGGCAGAGAGAGAGCGGGGTATGGGGCAGAGAGAGAGCAGGGTATGGGGCAGTGTAAGAGCAGGGTATGGGGCAGTGTGAGAGCAGGGTATGGGGCAGTGTGAGAGGAGGGTATGGGGCAGTGTGAGAGCAGGGTATGGGGCAGTGTGAGAGCAGGGTATGGGGCAGTGTGAGAGGAGGGTATGGGGCAGTGTGAGAGCAGGGTATGGGGCAGTGTGAGAGCAGGGTATGGGGCAGTGTGAGAGCAGGGTATGGGGCAGTGTGAGAGGAGGGTATGGGGCAGTGTGAGAGCAGGGTATGGGGCAGTGTGAGAGCAGGGTATGGGGCAGTGTGAGAGCAGGGTATGGGGCAGTGTGAGAGCAGGGTATGGGGCAGTGTGAGAGCAGGGTATGGGGCAGTGTTCAGGATGCTGGGCACATGTACAGGGACACAGCAGGTCAGGACAAGCTTCCTTCAGATGCAGAGTAGCGCGGGAAGCGGCTGTAAACATACCTCTCGTGATGCGCTCCTCTCCGCCGGCCCCTCCTCTCTTCTCGTCCGTCCGAGGTGATGACAAATAGAAGCACCTGGGGTGGACGGAAGGGGAGGAGGGGCCGGCCGGAGGAGCGAATCACAAGAGGTCTGTTTACACTGTAGTCTTAGCAGGACACAGTGATTCAGGACCCGATCTACCCGTCAGCTAGTTGTGATTGACGGGTAGATCGAAGGGGAAGCTCAGCTGTCATGGGGCCCCCTACTGGTCACAGGCCCTCGGTCCGTGCCCGAACTGCCCTATGGTCAGTCCGCCCCTGCTACCTCTTGAAGCTCATCAAGAGAATGCCAAGAGTGTGCAAACCAGTAATCAAAGCAAAAGGTGGCTACTTTGAAGAACCTAGAATATGACATATTTTCAGTTGTTTCACACTTTTTTGTTATGTATATAATTCCACATGTGTTCATTCATAGTTGTGATGCCTTCAGTGTGAATCTACAATTTTCATAGTCATGAAAATAAAGAAAACTCTTTGAATGAGAAGGTGTGTCCAAACTTTTGGTCTGTACTGTATATGTATCAGTCCTTATCTCTGTAGCCTCTCAGCTGCACAGATAAATGAATAGGAAGAATACTGCAGGAGGAGGCAGAAGAGGATTGGTGTCTGAAATAAGACAGCACAGCAGAGATTTTTTCTCAGCAGGTGCCCCCCCCACCACCTGAACTGAGGGGGCTTGGGCTCAGTATAAGAGGGCTGGCTGTACTGCCTTATCAGTGGCTCAGACACACAATCTGTGTACTCCCCCCTGAAGTTTTTTTGGGTGGGTGTAGCACGTCTAAAGTCCACACATGGGTCAAATTCCAAAATAATTTTCTTTCGAAAATCGTAATTATGACTTATGATCAGGCACGTTGGAAATTTTTGGAAAAACAAACACATTTCTATTTAATGATGGGAAAATCTATTTCCTATATTAAAGAGTAAAAAAAGTAAAATAGTAAAAAAAATGTGCATGCGCTGTGACCTGGAAAGAAAATACGTTTTCCGGCCCAAAAATATATTTTCTGTAGCAACATGGAAGGCTTCACTGGTCAAATTTCTAAATAAGTGGTGACACCATCGGATTCCGAAAATTTTGGATTTTTGAAAGAAAATTTGCTTGGAATTTGACCCACGTATGGCCTGCGTTAGTTAAACTAAACAACCCAACATCAGGGTCAGCAAGCTGTTCTAAAGAAAAGACGGCAGTGTTGGATTACCTTAGTGCTGCTGTACACAGTCCTATATGGATATGGACGAGCTCCAGCCTCAGAAGACAGGTTTATTATCAGACCCTTCTTCCTAGAGAACCCAAAACACAGAACAGGGTCAACTAATCATACAAACATCCATATTATTCCATACTTTAAGGACCCTGCATTCACTATATCTGGTCTCTCCAGTACCCTGCATTCACTATATCTGGTCTCCCCAGTACCCTGCATTCACTATATTTGGTCTCCCCAGGACCCTGCATTCACCATATCTGGTCTCCCCAGTACCCTGCATTCACTATATCTGGTCTCCCTAGGAGCCTGCATTCACTATAGCTGGTCTCCCCAGGAGCCTGCATTCACTATATCTGGTCTCCCCAGTACCCTGCATTCACTATATTTGGTCTCCCCAGGACCCTGCATTCACCATAGCTGGTCTCCCCAGTACCATGCATTCACTATATCTGGTCTCCCCAGGAGCCTGCATTCACTATATCTGGTCTCCCCAGTAGCCTGCATTCACTATATCTGGTCTCCCCAGTACCCTGCATTCACTATATTTGGTCTCCCCAGGAGCCTGCATTCACTATATCTGGTCTTCCCAGTAGCCTGCATTCACTATATCTGGTCTCCCCAGTACCCTGCATTCACTATATTTGGTCTCCCCAGGGGCCTGCATTCACTATATCTGGTCTCCCCAGTACCCTGCATTCACTATATCTGGTCTCCCCAGGAGCCTGCATTCACTATATCTAGTCTTCCCAGTAGCCTGCATTCACTATATCTGGTCTCCCCAGTACCCTGCATTCACTATATTTGGTCTCCCCAGGAGCCTGCATTCACTATATCTAGTCTTCCCAGTACCCTGCATTCACTATATCTGGTCTCCCCAGTACCCTGCATTCACTATATCTGGTCTCCCCAGGAGCCTGCATTCACTATATCTGGTCTCCCCAGTACCCTGCATTCACTATATTTGGTCTCCCCAGGAGCCTGCATTCACTATATCTAGTCTTCCCAGTATCCTGCATTCACTATATCTGGTCTCCCCAGTACCCTGTATTCACTATATTTGGTCTCCCCAGGAGCCTACATTCACTGAATTCATGTTCACAAAACATGGAAATGCAATAATTTTGGTACTTAATATAAACTGCTAAATATCTTTTCTCATCGGTAGTTAGAGCAGTCTTGTTACGTCTATCAGTGTCCAGCCGAGCGCTGGTTAACACCTTCCCACCCAGCCTATAGCAAAATGGCAGCCAGGCGGGGGTTTCATTGTTCTGAAGTTGCTCTTGTACGTCCTCTGGGACACACAGCTCTGCGATTGGGGGTGCAGCGTGTTGCTCGGACACACTGCATCTCCGATCATAGTAAGGTGCCTATGATGTAGGCTCTTCACCATGTGATCAGCTGCGTCAAATCACAGCTTATTACAGTGTAAAACAGGAAGTGCCGATTATTGGCATTCTTCTATTTGCGCTGAGAGCGTGTGAGTAGAGGAAAGCCAATAAGTGGCTCTCCTAACAGATGGGGTCTGTGCTGATAATTAGCGCATTGATTATCAGTGCAGTCCCATTAGCGATGCTGGCTTGTGCTCCTCAGTGGTACCTTCCAGTGCAGCCCATCAGTGCTGCCCATCAGTGCCGCCCTTCAGTGCCTATGAATGCCCATTAGTGCTACCTATCAATGCCCATCATTGCCGCCCATTAGTGCCCATCAGTGCAAACTCATCAGCACACATCAGTGGTGGAGAAAAATTACTCATTTACAACGTTTTGTAACAGAATCAAACATCTCATAGGCTCTGTTTTTATCAGGGGATGGTTTGGGGACTGTGGAAAACGGGAGGATCAGAAAAAACTGTATCAAACAGCCTTTTTACAGAATGCAGAGGATTGACCCCTTAGGTTCCACAGCGAGTATAACAAGCATGCTTTACTGCCTATAGAGACAGATATTACCGTTGTGGGTTTAGTAACACTTTAACTGTTCTAATTGGGGACAACAAGAAAAAAAGGACAGTCAACGCGTTTCAGGATGCACAAAATCCCACTTCATCAGGACTAAAGAAGAAGCTTACAAAAAATTACAACGAAGCAAAATTGCTGCCAGTAAATAGACATATAGAAAAAGTAAATGTAAACAAATGGTGACGACTTAACCAATGAATTGCTGATGATGATGTTATACACCTAGAGGTCAGTACTATGAATAGGCTTTAGAAATGTTTAACCAAAAGATACAATGTAACTAATTCACAACCTTGTTATCTCACAACTACTGCAACTCCCTTCTCATAGGAATACCTCTACACAGGCTTTGGCCCCTTCAGTCTATCATGAATGTTACTGCCAGACTCATCCACTTTACCAACCACTTTACATTCACCATCCCTCTCTGCCAATCCCTAAACTGGCTTCCAATTGCCCAACAAATAAAATTCAAAACACGAACATACAAAGCCATCCACTCTTCTCCTCTGAGCATAAACACAAATTTTGCCCCAAAATATCACCTAAACCAACCTCTCCGCTCCTCCTAAGACCTCCTGCTCTTTAGATTTATTGTTTCCTTCTCCCATGCTCGTCTCCAGGACTTCTCCAGAGCCTCTCCCATCCTCAAGTTCCCCCTCCCCCAATCTGTCTATCTCCTACTCTGTTCACCTTTTTGTGATCCTGGAAAACTCATCTCTTCAGGGAAGCTTATCCTGTCTGCATCTAAAAACTGGCCTTTTACTTTCTCCAATCAGCTCATCCCGCTCAGTTATCGCCTACGTAAGAAAAAACGTTTTTAAAACACTAACTTAAGTAGAAAAAAAGTGTGTTTCTTTAGTTTTTCTACTTTTTTGTCAATTAATTGTACAGTAAAATCTTGGTTTGCGAGCATAATTCGTTCCGGAAACATGCTTGTAATCCAAAGCACTTGTATATCAAAGCATTTTTTTTACAGGGTATAAAAGAGAAGAGAGGCGCCTCTAAGTGTAGCAATACGTTGCTAAATGTTGTACGTTCATTAAATGTAACCATAGTGCTACACTTAGAGGCTCCTCTCTCCTTTTTGGGCCCTGGTTCACACTGGGCTGCGGGAGTGAAATTGCGCGATTTCAGCTGAACACGCGCGATTTCAGCTGAACTCGCGCGATTTCACTCCCTCTGGCAGTCCTGATTTTGGCGCGATTTAGGAGACATGTCAATGTAAATCGCGTCCTGAAATCGCAAAAAGTAGTACAGGAACTCCTTTTTGAAATCGGTGCAGCGCCGCAGATGCGGATTTGCACCGATTAGGACGGTGTCATTGCCAGCAATTGCCGCCGATTTGAGATGCGATTTCACATGTGAAATCGCATCTCAAATCGAACTAAATCGTACCCAGTGTGAACCTGGGCTTATACTCAGCTGTGACATGACGCTACTCTTATATCAAGTCATCTCTTGTATATCAAGGCCAAAATTTTGAAACATTTGGCTTGTCTTGCAAAATACTCTCAAACCAAAGTTTTACTGCAATTAAAAAAATCTTTTTTGTGAGACAATATCACAAAAAGAAAACCTGGTTTATCCTAAAAAAAAAAAAAAAGAATACACTATATGCAACACTTCTTTTATCCTAACCCCTTAATAGCACCTCCAATTGGCCCTTTAAAGGGGTTAACCTTACCTTTCCAGCGCTCCCTTGCCAGCATCTTCTGTGCGCTGGTTTCAGCCTTCATTATTGGCTGGCGCGGGATGACGTCACTCCTGCGCATGTACAGGAGCCAGTTGCCCTGACACACAGGGATGGCTCAGAGCTCTAAGCTGAGCTGTTCATGCGCAGCTCAATTTACAGTACTGGAGAAGACAGTGAGTAGGTAGACAAGGGCATTTTATTGTAGCATGTCTCTTCTGCAATAAAAGTCTGCCTGCTCACTGTTTGTTACAGCAGAACTTCAGTTTCACTATAAATGGGCTTTAAATGCCTGGGAGACAGCACAGCTTCTGTGTCATAAAACTGCTGCGATTAGCTTCCACACCAAGTAGAGAAAAGAAGTCCTAAAAGTTGCACATCACAACAAAACCCTGGAAGGAAGTGTATGACAGCCTCAGCCTGGGCTCCAACCAGGTCACGCCCCCCCCCACAACGCGTTTCACTCTGCCACTGGAGCTTAATCATGGTGATACCAATAAATAATCTCTGGGGGCAGAGTAAAATATGGGGCGTGGCCTGTTTAGAGCCTAGGCTGAGGCTGTCATATACTTAGAAGGTTGTGTTGTGATGTGTGACTCTTAGGACCTCCCTTCCCTACTAGATGTTTTGATCTGGGACAAGCTCTGTCCTTGTCAGCACTCCTAGCAGTTTGTCAGGCTAGAGGACCTGGTGGAGCATTGAGCAGCACCTGTCATTTTTGTTGTGGCTTGCACAGCAGTCGCATGCTTGGGAACCCATAACGCTGGCTCCCGAAAAGCCCCAGCCAAGAACTGTTGGAGGCAGCTCAGTCAGTGTGCTGGGAGAGTGCAGCAAGCGTGTCCTCAGAAAACAACCTCAGGCCACTGTGGACACACATGTGCAGTGGCTATCCATTAACCATTTCCCGCCCGGCCTATAGCAGATTGACGGCTATGTGGTGGCTTTACAGTTCTGAGCGGACGTCATACGACATCTTTCAGAAAGGGCCACTCGTGTCCGGGGGGGCGCGCAACATGGTGATCCATGGTGTGTCCCTCAAACACTGCATCATCGATCACGGTAAAGAGTCCATGATGTAGGCTCTTTATTATGTGATCAGCTGTGTCTAATCACAGCTGATCACAGTGTAAATAGGAAGTTCCTGTTATGGCATTCCTCTCCTCATGCTAACAGCTATACTGGTTAAATTGTTCCACGGTTACGTACCTTACAAACATTCCTGGAAGCACAATTCTGGTCATCTGAAAAGGAAGATGAGAACAACTCAAATACTGCAAACTATCTTAGGGGCCCCTTCATAAAGCAGTGGTATGGCCTTATGGAAGAAAGCATATTAAGCAATGTGATTAGCACTGCAGTTACTTCTAAGTCAATTATTTGCTTTCTAACCAATGACACCACCACGTTACTAATTCACTCCCTCCTCAATTCTTACAACTCCCTCCTTCTTGGCCTATCATTGCTCAGGTCATTTACCTTTCTGCAATGAATGCTCCTGCCAGACGCATCCACCTTACCTACCGATCAGTGTCCACCATCCCTCACTGCCAATCCTCTGGCTTCTGTTCACTCAGCGGATAAAATAACATTAACGCCATACATAACTGCCTCGATTTACATCACAAGACTTGCACCACAATATCACCCAAACCATCCTCCCAAGACCCTGACACTGTCCTCCCAAGACCCCGACGCTGCCCTCCCAAGACCCCGACGCTGTGCTCCCAAGACCCCGACGCTGCGCTCCCAAGACCCCGACGCTGCCCTCCCAAGACCCCGACGCTGCCCTTTCCAAGACCCCGACGCTGTCCTCCCAAGACCCCGACGCTGCCCTCCCAAGACCCCGATGCTGCCCTCCCAAGACCCCGACGCTGTCCTCCCAAGACCCCGACGCTGTCCTCCCAAGACCCCGACGCTGTCCTCCCAAGACCCCGACGCTGTCCTCCCAAGACCCCGACGCTGCCCTCCCAAGACCCCGACGCTGTCTTCCCAAGACCCCGACGCTGTCCTCCCAAGACCCCGACGCTTCCCTCCCAAGACCCCGACACTTCCCTTCCCAAGACCCCGACACTTCCCTCCCAAGACCCCGACACTTCCCTCCCAAGACCCGTCACTGTCCTTCCAAGACCCGTCACTGTCCTCCCAAGACTTGACACTGCACAACTCTTGTTGCCCTGACCTCCCTATAAACACTTTTGCAGCTTCTTATCCAATGACACCACCAAGTTACTAGATGATTACTCCCTGGTTATATCTCAACTCTCCCTCCTCATTGGCCTAACATGACATAGGATATTCCCCCTTCGGTCCATTAAAAATACTGCGGCCAGACCGATCCATCTTACCAACTGCTCATGGTCTGCTACCCCTCTATGTCAATCCTTCCACTGGCTTCCGAACAATCCAATGGAAATAAAAAAAATCTAAAATACCAACAACTGCATACAAAGCCACCCATACCTAGGCCACCCAACATCACCAACCAAATCTTAATCATCAAAACCATGCTCTTCACTCCTCCTAGGGCTGTCTAGCTTTCTCATTGCCTCCTCTCATGCTCACCTCCAGGGCTTCTCTAGAGTACCTCCCATCCTCCGGAACTCCCTATTCCAATCTCTCTAGGTATTTTGTGCGCCTTTAGACAATTGCTGAAATCTCATAATTACACATAATTTTAGTTTTTCTGGTCTGACCATGGCATTGGATTTTTTTTTTTTTTTAAGAAGTGAATATCTGTCTCTGACTTTTGCAGCCTTTAGGGTCTTTTCACACATGCAGCTAGGGGTCATTAAAACCAGGCTGTTGAACGAGGACCCATCTGAAGAAAGGCATGCAGCAGCTCAGAGCTGTACACCTTCTGTGGGCACGATGCTGTGCTTACTGCAACCCATTCAAGTCTATGGGTCCACGCCCCAACTGCGTGCAATGCATGTGATTGAGGTGCGGTAGTAAGACATTTATAGGGTTCAATTAGACGCCGAGGAGGCGTCATACACCCCCCCCCCCCGCACGCTGTCAATCGGTCCACTTGCCCCATCTAGGCGGCAGGGATCGGGCCTCGGTAGGGATCTAGCAGCGGCTCCTGTGTCTTCTTCTCCTCCTAGGCGTCCAATAGGCATCCTCCTAGCCTGTCCTTTGAGCCAATCGGGTGGCAGGTATCAGACCCACTTCCCGATTTGTCAGGAGGAGGATCAGTGTTGCAACACCTGGGTGGGCTCATAGCGCTCTGCTCTGCACCACAAGCTCACCCTATTTTGAAGCCTATTAGAGCCTCTGGCTCTAATCAGGTGCTTCAAAAATACACCCCGCCGCTATAATTCAGGTGCCTGGCATCATGAAAGGGCCCTGAAAGCATCAATAGGAAGTGATGGCGGCGATGAAGAGAGAATAAATACGGGGTGGTGGCTGTGGGTAGAGGGGTCTGAGCCCCTAATGGACGGCCTCCCACTGGTCATAATGCCTCATCACCACCCATCAAGCTCCTTCTGCAAAGCAATATACCGCAGATAACTTTTCAAAATGGCAACACATGTGAACAAGCCCTTGGACAGAAGCCTACTGTGGCTAGTAGGAGATCCTTCCCTAGTAAAAGACCATTAAGACCCCTCACCTGGAGTACCGATAGCATGTTGCAGTTAACGATGTCACTCAGTTTCTAATAAAAAGAGAAAAGACACTATTAAATCACTTGAAATATACAACTGCAGTCTATTGGAGAAGTATGATTAGCAGGATAAGCCCTCGTTCACAATGGTTTGACAGTTCCAAATCGCATTACAAGTCCTACCTCACTGTCGGCAATGGAACCATGCAAATTGCCACGACCTATGTCGCAACAACATTGAAAAAGGTTCCTGCACTACTTTTTTTTCTGACTTCATTGCAGCTGGCATAGACTTTTGTTAAACGAAGTTGCAAGCCACATTGAAAGCGGAAGCGGCAAATCGCACTGATTGCCAGCTTTGAAATTGAGCTGAAGTAGCGCGATTTCGAAGCCGCACCAGTGCGAACCAGGGCTTAAAGAGTAACTCCACTTTTGTTGAGAAAGAACATTCCCCTCTGTGTGATTGATCTATGTACATTGCAGGGATTCTAACAAACTGTGTTGCAGATTCCTACCTTTTGATATTCTAAAGAAATCCCTGTGTATGTTTGTCTGTGTTCAGCTGGCACCGAGGACTTCTCCCTGTCACTCTTAGGTAAATATTGAGATGATAGTCACCGCTCCAATAAGGTATAGGGATGGATCCATTTCCTCTCAGAGAAACCCAGGTGCCGGCAATGCACAAACCAATGGTAGAAAGAAAATGTTTGGACAGCCGCACTCTGGAAAAACCTGGAAAACCCTTCTCGGTTGCCTTTAACCACTTGCCTACTGTGCACCTACACCCCCTTCCTGCCCAGACAAAATGTTAGCTTCCGGCACTGCGTCGCTTTAACTGACAATTGCGCGGTCGTGCGACGTGGCTCCCAAACAAAATTGCCGTCCTTTTTTCCCCACAAATAGAGCTTTCTTTTGATGGTATTTAATTGCCCGTGTGGTTTTTATTTTTTGCGCTATAAACAAAAAAATGCGACAATTTTGAAAAAAGACACAATGGGCCAGATTCAGGTAGATGGGAGCATCTTCGCTCTGGAGTAACGCTTCTCATTTACGTTACTCTGCCGAAATTTTAGGAGCAAGTGCTGTTATTCATGAAGCACTTGCTCCTAAAGTTGCGGCAGCGTATCGCAAATGAGCCGGCGGAATTCAAATTGGGCGGGTACGGGGCGTGTAGTATTTAAACTAAGCGCGATCCCGCGGCGAACGTACTGCGCATGCGTCGAGTGTCAAAGCATCCCCGTGCGCATGCTCCAAATTCTGTGAATGAACGTCAATGACGTCACATTCCCATTCATGAACTTTTTACGCAAGCGACGCCATTTATTTTTTTTCCGACGCGATGACGACGCCTATACCTAACATAGGATACTCCACTAGGGGGCTGCTTTATCTATGCGCCGCGTATCGCTTCCGGAAACGTCGTAACGTCACTGCGTCGCGCCCGAATTCGCTCGTGAATTGCCGATTTCCGCTCATTAACATATTTTTTGAGCGTAAATCGGCGGGAACGCCCCCGGCGCCATTTTTAAGTTGAAGTAACGATGCGAGGGCGAAACTCATTTACGCTGCTCGCATCGGAACTTCAACCCGGCGTTTCTTGTTTTCTGGTTACAGAAAACAAAAACGCCGGCTTAAAGTGACAGTTAGGCTGGCGGATCACTGGATCCGCCAGCCTAACTGTACCTGAATCTGGCCCAATATTTTTTGCTTTTTGCTATAATAAATATCCCATTTAAAAGAAAAAAAAAAAAAATTTTTTATCTCAGTTTAGGCCGATACGTATTCTTCTACATATTTTTGGTAAAAAAATGTAAAAAATAAAATCGCAATAACCGTATAGTGACTGGTTTGCGCAAAAGTTATATGCCTACAAAATACGGGACATAATTATGATTTTTTTTAATTTATTTTTTTACTAGGAATGGCGGCGATCTGCGATTTTTTTCTTGGGACTGGGACATTATAGCAGACACATCGGACACTTTTGACACATTTTTGGGACCATATACATTTATACAGTGAACAATGCTATAAATATGCATTGATAACTGTATAAATGTAACTGGCAGGGAAGGGGTTAACCACTAGGGGGCAGGGAAGAGGTTAAATGTTTCTCCTAGTTTGTGTTCTAACTGTGGGGGGAGGGGGGGTGACTGGGGGAGGTGACCGATTGTGTCCCTATGTACAAGGGACACAATCGATCTCCTCTCTCCCTGACAGGGACGTGCAGCTCTGTGTTTACACACAGAGCGCCATGTCCACGCTCAATTACTGGGCAATCGCGTGTGCCCGGCGGCCATCGCGGCCGCCGGGCACACGCACGGGGGTCCCAGTGATGCGACGGGTGAGCGCGCGCGCCCCCGGCGGCGCGCGCGCGCGCCCCTAGCAGCTTTCTATGACTGCACGTCATATGACGTGCAGTCAGGACAATGAAGTTATCCGCCCGCCGTCACATGACGGTGGACGGATGACAAGTGGTTAAAGCACATGACAGCAGAAATAGGGGCATACAGCTAACGTTTCGCACTATCAATCAGTGCTTACTCATAGCTCATTTTTGCTGTGATGTGCGCTGTTTTGATTACTTTTACCAAATAAAGGCAACCGAGAAGGTTTTTACAGAGTGCGGCTGTCCAAACATTTTCTTAGTTAAATATTAGCTGTACAGTACTGGCCATCAGGGAAGGGGGGCAGTGTGGGGTAAAAGGAGAGCTCTGCATTGGGGAGGGAGGTTTGTGAGGAGAGATATGTACTGGGGAGGGGGAGCAATGTACTGGGGGGGCTTTGTACTGGGGAGGGGGGGTGAGAAGATCTATGTACTGGGGGGGGGGCTATGTACTGGTGGTGAGGAGAAGAACTATATACTGGGGAGGGGATAAGTGTCATGTACTAGGGGGGGGGGTATGTATGGGAGGTGAGAAGGAGTTATGTACTGGGGAGGGAGGGGAAGAAGAGCTATGTACTGGGGAGGGAGGGGGTGGGGGAGAGCTATGTACTAGGAAGGGGAGATGAGCTGTGTACTGTAGGAGGGGAACTTTGGTGGAAAGTGATTTGGGTTGTACACTAGTGTGTTATCCACTCCTAAGCCCTGTGCCTTGTGAAATACACACTCCTGATCCCTGCACAACATGTACTCCTGAGCCCTGCGCAATATGAACTCCTGAGCCCTGCACAACATGTACTCCTGAGCCCTGCACCCTGTACAACATGTACTCCTGAGCCCTGCACCCTGTACAACATGTACTTCTGAGCCCTGCACCCTGTACAACATGTACTCCTGAGCCCTGCACCCTGTACAACATGTACTCCTGAGCCCTGCACCCTGTACAACATGTACTCCTGAGCCCTGCACAACATGTACTCCTGAGCTCTGCACAACGTGTACTCCTGAGCCCTGCACCCTGTACAACATGTACTCCTGAGTGTGCTGTAGGAGGGGAACTTTGGTGGAAAGTGATTTGGGTTGTACACTAGTGTGTTATTCACTCCTAAGCCCTGTGCCTTGTGAAATACACACTCCTGATCCCTGCACAACATGTACTCCTGAGCCCTGCGCAATATGAACTCCTGAGCCCTGCACCCTGTACAACATGTACTGCTGAGCCCTGCACCCTATACAACATGTACTCCTGAGCCCTGCGCAATATGAACTCGTGAGCCCTGCACCCTATACAACATGTACTCCTGAGCCCTGCACCCTGTACAACATGTACTCCTGAGCCCTGCACCCTGTACAACATGTACTCCTGAGCCCTGCACCCTGTACAACATGTACTCCTGAGCTCTGCACAACATGTACTCCTGAGCCCTGCACCCTGTACAACATGTACTTCTGAGCCCTGCACCCTGTACAATATGTACTCCTGAGCTCTGCACAACATGTACTCCTGAGCCCTGCACCCTGTACAACATGTACTTCTGAGCCCTGCACCCTGTACAATATGTACTCCTGAGCCCTGCACCCTGTAAAATATGTACTCCTGAACATCGCACTCTGTGCAATACGCACTCCTGAGCATGGTACAATACAGGCTTCTGAGCCCTGCGCCCAGTGCAAAACACACAACTGATACCTGTGCCCAGTGCAATACACTGTCCTAATCCCTGTACCCAGTGCAATACACACTCCTGAGCACTGCACATGTATGTACTCCTGAGCCCTGCATCCTGAGGGTGAGGCTTGGCAGGGGATGCTTTGGTGGTTCCATTGATTCATGAGAATTGGTTGATTTAATATATCCCTTTGCCTCGTTTTTATATTTTTTCCTGCCTGCTGTGTTACAACTACAAATCTTGATATGCTGGAGTGTCTTCTAGTGACTGTATGTATTGCACACAGAGCAGTCAGCATTCTTGTAGAACGACTAATGCAAAACTACGAAGTGCAATGTAAGCAGAGGTGGAGTGTGTATTTCATTGGAGATTGTGTGTACGCGAGGCTGTGCAGGCTTTGCTCAGTGACGTTGTGCCCAAGTCGTCACTCACCTTGTCTAAATCGGGGGGGCTGAGAAATGGTTTTGATTCATGCGAAAACATTATTCCAACATTATTCACTGCAAGAGAAAATCATATTACTACAGGGGAACTACAATGGATTATAGTCAGTTCTATTTACAAATATATAAACTGCAGTTGAAGATTTACATTGTAGGTAGATGTGGCGGCCCTCGTTTTTGTCCACGTACGGCGTCGTTTTTGTCCACGTACGGTTACCCCTGCTTCTATGAGGAGTAACCTAACGAAGTTCCGTCGGATGCCGTCGGGTGCCATGTTAAGTATGGCGTCGGGTCAGCGTTGGCTTTTTCCGTCGCTTACGTCGTTTTACTAACTCGTTCGCGAATAGGGCATTGCGTAAGTGACGATAACGTCGCTTCAACGACGCTTTCCGACATGAGCTGGAGCATGCGCACTGGGCTTTTTTCCCGGCCGGCGCATGCGCAGTTCGTTCGACGCGGGGGCGCGCTTAATTTAAATACAAGCCGCCCCATTTGAATTACGCGGGCTTACGCTGGGTCATTTTCGCTACGCCAACGCAAACTACGGAGCAAATGGTTAGAGAATACGGCACTTGCTCTAGTACGATGCGGCGGCGTAGTGTAAATGGCTTACGATACGCAAGCGAAATTCTATGAGAATCTGGCCCTTAGAGTCTCAGAGGAGGTCTAGTGCTAGCATTATTGCTCTTGTTATAAAGTTTTTTTTTCGGGTGATACCTCACATATGTGCGCACAACCTACTTATGCATTCGCCTCTGCGCATGTGCACGGAGGGCGGTGTTTCATTTATATAACTGTATATAGTATTATAAAAAAAAATGACACCCTCCCTTTTTTATTGCTTTTATTCCTATCACAAGAAATGTAAACATCCCTTGTGATAGCAATAAAGCATGACAAGTCCTCTTTATGGAGACATCTGGGGGTCTCAAAGACCTCAGATTTCTCCTTTACCCTTGAAAGCATGAATATAAAAAAAAAAAAAAAAAAAAACACATCAATCTCATGCTGTCAAAAAAACAAGATCATTGTTTACATATTTGTCCATTTTCTCCAAACTGCGACCCGAGGGCCAGACGTGGCCCTTTGGTAGTCTTTATCCGGCTCTTGGAGCACTATTCCTTCCACTGCTATAAGGAACTATTACTTCCACTGACAACAACAATGGGGCATTATTTATTCTATGGATATCAATGATGGTATACTATTCCTCCTACTAATAGGGGCACCACTCCTCCTATTGACCACCAAACCTGAGGCCATATTTATCCTCACTGATGATGGGCCCGTGACATTTTCTGCCCCTGTTGGCCACAATCCGGCCCCCTAAGGTGAATAAATTGGCCCTTTGTTTGTGTCGGCTCTTCTACTATGGGTGGTGTGATGAGAGGCTTCTGGGTTGGCCGGAGCTGTTGCCAATCATCCCGTTCACTCCCAGAAATGCTCTCCGAGTGCCACCCTCCAAGTAGCCAAAGATGCCACGTATGCCCCACCCACTGTAATGTGCTTCTGCTCCCAGCGCGCCCCAGCTACAGGGATCTATTGGACAAGTACTGATCTATGGGGGGCGCCTGCTGTGGGGGGGCTCTGATGGGGGACACCTGCTGTGGGGGGGGGCTCTGATGGGGGACACCTGCTGTGGGGGGGCTCTGATGGGGGACATCTGCTGTGGGGGGGCTCTGATGGGGGACACCTGCTGTGGGGGGGCTCTGATGGGGGACACTAATGAAGACTTCTTAGGGGAGCATCTCTGTGTTTAAGTGGAAGCCATAGAAACAGTTAAAAAGGGGAGGGGTTAATACGACGACCACGCCCATGTGGGGGTGCCAGAAATATTTCTGCACCCAGGCGTCTGTGACCCTAGGATCGGCCCTGTCTATATACCATTACCCAGCATCTCCCCCATAATGCATAGGGGGTGTGCCGGGTGTGCATGGGCACACCCTATTGCCCAGGGTTTTTTCACTGTCATTTTGTGTGACAACCCCCGTTTGGCACCACTGGCTGCGGAGTGAGCAGTCAGGCAGCCGCATTTTCCGATACTGCCTCTGTAGTCCCGGCTACAGCGTCCCTGACAGCTGAATATCACTCCGCCACCTGCTATCAGGGATGCTGTAGCTTGGACTACAGAGGCAGCAGCATCTGCATTCCTGCCTGCTTACTCCACAGCTGATGGATGCAGTACTCACATGAGTTAGTAGTTACCAGACAGAGCCCACCCTCCTATGCTTGCAACAACAGAAAAACTGTCTCTCTCCTCAGTCCCAGTGTTGCCAACCGTCTGTATTTTTACAGACAGTTTGTAAAAACGGGCACTCCCCCCCCCCGTTCATAAATGTCCGTGGTTGCGGGAATGTGCCAGTAAAAATAGCCGAGATTGGTTCAGCTCGGAACTGCGCATGGAGATTGGAGGCAGGAGGTGATTGGTGGCAGGGGGTGATGGTGGCTACATTGGCACCGCGGAGGGGAGTGAGTGAGTGAGTGAGCATACCTCCCAACTTTTCAACTTCAGAATGAGGGACAATTGTTTTTGAGCGGGGAGGGGGGTTCGCGGATCGGAGTTATTGAGCAGGGGGGGTCACAGTTGTTGAGCGGGGGGGGCCGTGGATCACAGTTTTTGAGCGGGGGGGGTCCGTAGTTCAGAGTTGTTGAGCGTGTTTGCCGCGAATCGCAGTAATCGCAGGGACCGCGGTATTTACCGCTAATCGCGCGGGGGGGGGGGGCGCTGAATCGCGGGACTGTAGCCGTGAACACTTGCAATGGTGGCAGGGGGTGTTAGTGGCAGGGGGTGATTGGAAGCAGGGGTTGTTGGTGGCACCGCAGAGGGGGATGGAGGCAGGGGGTAATTGGAGGCAAGGGGCCTGGGGGAGATTGGAGGCAGAGGGAGATTGGAGGCAAGGGGCCTGGGGGAGATTGGAGGCAGAGGGAGATTTTGGCACCGCAGAGGGGGGTGAAGGCAGGGGGTGTTGGTTAAGGTGACAAGATTTTTAAAATGAAATCCGGGGACATTTTTTTTTTTTACTATTAATGGTGGCAATCGGCAACTCATAGCTGGACTTGCGATATTGCGGGGGACAAATCGGACACTACGTGACACTTTGTGGGAACCAGTGGCAGTAATACAGTGATCAGTGCTAAAAATACGCACAGTCACTGTACTAATGACACTGGATGTAAAGGGGATAACATCTAGGCAATCAAAGGGTTAATGTGTGCCTACTAAGTGTTTTCTTACTGTGGGGGAGGTACTTTCACCAAGGGAAGGCATTGATCCCCGTACCTTTTTTGCAGGCACACAGGATCAATGTCTCCATACTGACAGAATGGCGATCTGCCTTGTTTACCGAAAGGACCGGCGGATGCCGGTCCTTTCGCCGTGGATTCCCCCCTGCGCATGCACCGGTGCAATCAGCGGCGCATTGCGAGGGGAATATCTCCTAAACCGTACAGGTTTAGGAGATATTCTTTATACCTACAGGTAAGCCTTATTATAGGCTTACCCAGTGGCGTAACAACCAGGGGGGCAGGGGGTGCGTCTGCCCCGGGCGCTGAGCTGAGGGGGGCGCCAGCGACCGGCAGCTCTGCGGATAGTATAGTGAGTGGCTCCTCCACTGAGCGCACAGCCCCCCGCCGGTACCTCCCAGCAGCCGGCACGGGCACGCCTGGAAGGATGCAGGTGATGCCCTGTTTGGCATAACACCGGCGCGCGCTGCGGAGGCTCCAAGATGGCGACACGCTCTGCAGTCCGGCGGCACCTGCAGGGACTCCCGCTCAGCCAAGCAAGTAAGTGTCGCTAGGATGTGATGCAGGGAGAGAATGGTTTAGCAGAGGCAGGGTGTGTGCTGGGGAAGACCTGGGACAGGCTGCCTGTCCCAAGTCTTCCCCAGCGCACACCCTGCCTCTGCCACAGGCTGAGGCTGGGACTCCGCTGGAGTAGATTGTTGGCCCGGCTGGTCCATAGCTTAATAGGGAGCTCCACACTGCAGCCATGATATCATGTTTATATAAGGGGGGGGGGCGGAAAAAAAAATCTGCCCCGGGCGCCCATGACTCTGGTTACGCCACTGGGCTTACCTGTAGGTAAAAGTGAAAAAGTGGGTTTACAACCACTTTAACCACTAGCCGACCAGCCGCCGTGGTTCTACGGCGGCAGGTCGGCTCTCCTGGGCGAGAGCCCGTAGCTCTACGTCGGGACTTTCGCGGCCGCTAGGGGGCGCGTGCGAGTCCCCGAGTCCCGCGCGCCTGCCCGGCGGGCGCGATCGCCACCGGGCACGCGCGCTCGTTCGTTACAGAGCGTGGAACGAGAGCTGTGAGTGTAAACACACAGCGCTCGTTCCTGTCAGCGGGGGAAATGCTGATCTTCCGTTCATACAATGTATGAATGGAAGATCAGTGATTCCCCCTAGTGAGTCAACCCCCCCATACAGTTAGAACACAATTGCGCAAACCAATCAATAACCGCTAATTGCAAAAAAAAAATTTACGAAAAATATGTAGAAGAATACGTATCGGCCTAAACTGGGGAAAAAAATTTTTTTTTTTATATCTTTTTTGGTGATATTTATAATAGCAAAATGTAAAAAATATTGAATTTTTTTCAAAATAGTCGCTCTATTTTTGTTTATAGCGCAAAAAATAAAAACCGCAGAGATGATCAAATACCACCAAAAGAAAGCTCTATTTGTGGGAAAAAAAGGCCGCCAATTTTGTTTGGGAGCCACATTGCACGACCGCGCAATTGTCAGTTAAAGCGACGCAGTGCCGAATCACAAAAAGTACTCTGGTCTTTGGACAGCAATATGGTCCGGGGCTAAAGTGGTTAACCACTTGCCTACCATGGACGTCATATGAAATCCTCCAATTTGTGCAGGGATATCTGAAAGATGCCTGCAGCTGCAGGCATCATTCAGATATCACCGTCTTCAGCCGGCGATTCTGTGCACCATAAGAACGATCAAAGCGGCGGAACCGCCGCTTGTTCGTTCTTCTAGGCAGCGGGAGGGGACGTCCCCCCCTCCCGCCGCCATCCGGTGCTTCTCCGGGCTCTCCCGTGCCATCGGGGGCCTGGAGAGCGAATCCGCCGGCGCTTGTAGCAGATCCATAGAGATGACTGGTGACCAGATGGTCACCGTCATCTCTATGACCGTCGGAGGACCGGGCGCGATGTTATAACGTCACGCCCGGTACCCGGAAGTAAACAAAGCCGCAAACGCGGCTGTAGGCATGTAATCGGTGATTTTTTTTTCACCGATATGCTTGTAAGCCTGGAGGAGAGATGTGAGGTCTTATTGACCCCACATCTCTCCATAAAGAGGACCTGTCACACGGATTCCTATTACAAGGGATGTTTACATTCCTTGTAATAGGAATAAAAGAGATCAAAAAAAAAAAATGTAAAAAAAAGTGTAAAAAAAAAAAATATTAAGTAAAATAAAAATAATTAAATAAAAATAAAAAAATAAAAAGCCCCTGGTCCCTGTTATCTCGCGCGCAGAAGCGAACACGCATACAAGTCCCGCCCACATATGTAAACGCCATTCAAACCCCACATGTGAGGAATCGTCGCGTGCGTTAGAGCGTGTGCAACAATTCTAGCACTAGACCTCCTCTGTAACGCGAAAATAGTAACCTGTAAAAAAAATTTAAAGCGTCGCCTATGGAGATTTTTAAGTACCAAAGTTTGGCGCCATTCCATGTGTTATGCCCCTCACTACACGTGACTGATGTGTATTCGGGCACACTGATAACTCTTCTCATACTAATGCATTCCAGTAGGCGCAGAATCCTTATGAACTTTTATTAGCACAAGACAGAGTAAAACTGTAATAGATACAAACAGATTACAATTAATAAACAATAACACAATTAGAGCCTCCCTATCTATCTATCTAAAGAGACAAAGTCGCACGTACCGTAGATGCATCGATATGGCTGACGTGAGACAGAACTCAGAGACATGTGCTATGCTTGGAAGGAAAATGGAAAATGGAGGCTCTGGAGGTACTGAAAGGCCTCATGGGATAAAAATACGGGAGCCTGCATAGGCCAAACTAATGAGCCATACTAGCTGACTATATTAACATACATGTGGTGCAATTAAACAGAAAGTCCACTAGATGGCAGCATTGATTTAATTCAAACTGAGGTCAAAACTACAAAGATGATGAGCCTTATGAATGAAGGCATGACACTCCTCGCCTGGTTTCCCGCGGATACCACACATTACGGCACTCCGGAGGAGAGTAACAAAACAAGTTCGGAAACAGGTCTGAGGAAAAGTTTAGGCTGGCCTTGCCTAATGACTTTGAGTTCAACTTTCCTGACGTGTCCATCTTCACTGGGAAACACTTGGGTTATCAGACCCAAAGGCCACTCGTTTCTCTTTGATTGAGAGTCTTTCATGAGAACAATGGCACCAGGCTCTAGGTTGGGCTTACTGTCTTGCCATTTGTTCCTGGTCTGTAGATTAGACAAGTATTGTTTCTTCCACTTGTTCCAAAAGGTGTTGGCTAGCACTTGTACTCTTCTCCATTGACATCTGTATAAGTCCTTTGGGTCGAGATTGACAGAAGGAGCTGTGATCGCCTCGACTTTCTGAGTGAGCAAAGTGGAAGGTGTAAGCAGGAAAGGATCTTCAGGATCATTGGGTATAGATGTCAAGGGTCTGGCATTCATTATAGCTGATACTTCAGCCATCAAGGTTGTCAGAGTCTCATGTGTGAGTTTTGAAGTTCCCAATTGGAGAAACATTGAATCTAGGATTCTTCGAGCTATACCAATCATACGCTCCCATGCACCTCCCATGTGAGAAGAGTGTGGGGGGTTAAACGTCCATGTACAACCCTGTTCTGAAAGGTATCTCCCGACGTGTTCTGTGTCAAGGTTTGAAGTGATATTCAATTCTTTGCAAGCTCCAACAAAGTTGGTTCCTCTATCAGAGCGTATGTACTTGACAGGGCCTCTAATAGAGATGAAACGTCTCAGGGCATTGATAAAGCTGGATGTATCTAAAGACTCAATTACCTCTATGTGTACAGCTCTGATGCACATGCAAGTAAACATGACAGCCCAGCGTTTGCTGTTGGCACCGCCCCCTCTGGTTTGACGTGTGATGACAGCCCAAGGCCCAAACACATCAAGACCGACGTTTGTGAAAGGGGGTTCTGTACTGAGACGGTCTGCAGGAAGGTTGGCCATTTTCTGGGTTTGGAAAATACCACGAAGCTTACGACAGGTGATACATTTGAAAATGGTTTTACTCACAAGTCTCTTGGCTCCCACTATCCAGAGTCCAGCCACACGCAAAGCTCCTTCCGTGAACAAACGTCCTTGATGTTTTGTCTGTGTGTGGTAGTGTTCCACAAGTAAAGAAGCAACATGGTTATTTGGTATTATGACAGGATTGCTTTCACCACTATCAAGTTCTGCATTTGAGATGCGCCCTCCAACTCTCAACAGTCCTTCATTGTCTATAAAGGGGTTGAGTTTCCTTAGAGGACAGTTCTTTGGAATGCTCTTGTTATATTGAAGGCATTCTAGTGTTAGTGCATAAGTCTCTTGTTGGATACAGCGGATGATTACATTTTTTGCTTCTGTGAGCTCATCTACTGTATGTGGCCTGTGACAATAATGCCAACCTTTGCAGCAACCTTGACTCGTAGGGATGCCTTTAAAGGATCTGGCTATGTGGACCAAGCAAGCTGTAGCTCTTTGTAAGGATTTCCAAGTGGAGAACTTATCGAAGCGCTTGGATCCCAACAGTTGGTTAGAAATTGTTGTATGTAGTGTGGAAACCTGAGGACGGATATCTGAGTCAGATTCAGGTTCTAACAGCTCATAAGTCTCCCTTTGTGGAGTGGTAGGCACTGACTTGTACAGGAAGGGTGGTCCTGTGAGCCATGTAGTGTCTTTGAGACGGGATGCTGGCACAGACCTTGTGGCATGATCTGCTGGGTTATGATCAGTTGAGACATAACGCCACTGGGTGGGTTGTGTAGTCTTCCTGATCTTTAGGACTCTGTTGTGTACATAGACATAGAATCTCCTACTTTCGTTGTAAATGTAGCCCAACACTACCTTGCTGTCTGTGTAAAACTCTGTATCCTCGAGTTCTATATCCATCTCAGTTGTAATAAGTTCTGCTAGTTCTACTGCTAATACAGCAGCACACAGTTCCAATCTTGGAATGGTGGTTTCAGGACATGGTGCTAGCTTGGCCTTGCCCATAACGAACCCAATATGAATTTGGCCCTCGATGTCTACTGACTTGAGGTAGGTTACTGCTCCTATTGCTTTGACTGAAGCATCGCAGAATACACATAACTTTCTGGACTGAAGTCTTTCAGGAGGAAAGTGGGTGTATGGTCTATGTATGTGTAGGTTAGATAAAGTCTTTAAAGAGTCCCTCCATGTTACCCATAATGTCTCTTTCTCAGGAGGTAGTGGAGAATCCCAATCACATGTGGCTGCGGTAAGCTCTCTAAGTAGAATCTTACCTTGAACGGTCACCGGTGCAGCGAACCCGAGTGGATCATACAGGCTGTTGATGGTGGATAGGACACCTCGCCGAGTGAAGGGTTTTGGCTCTTGGTCGACCTGAAAGGTAAGGGTGTCAGTCTTGAGGTCCCAGTTGAGTCCTAGGCTGCGTTGCATAGGAAGGGAGTCTGTAGCTAAGTCCAGATCTTTGAAGTCACTGGCATAATCTTGAGAAGGGAAGGCCTCCATGACGACCTTGCTGTTTGATGCTATCTTATGCAGTCTAAGATTTGAAGAGGCAAGTGTGCTTTGAGTCCTCTTGAGTAGACTTATTGCAGCTTCAGGTGAAGAAAGTGATTTCAGACCATCATCTACATAAAAGTCTCTTTCAATAAACTGTGTAACGTCTTTCTCACCTTCTTGAGCAGATAGCTTGAGTCCGTAGATGGCAACAGCAGGGGATGGACTGTTACCAAAAACGTGCACTTTCATGCGGTATTCTGTAATGTCATTAGTAGGGTCATTGTCTTTGAACCATAGGAATCTCAAGAAGTTCCTGTGTTCTTCTTTGACTTGGAAGCTGTGAAACATTTGCTGTATGTCTGCAACTATGGCAACTGCTTCCTTGCGGAACCTGATGAGAACACCAAGAAGTGTGTTGTTGAGATCTGGTCCCTTTAGGAGGACATCATTTAGTGAGACCCCTTGGTGCTGAGAGCTGGAGTCAAACACTACTCGGATTTTACCTGGCTTCTTGGGGTGGTAGACACCGAAGATTGGTAGGTACCAGCACTCTTCATTGTCTCTTAAAGGTGGGGCTAACTCAGCATGGTCATCCTCAAACATCTTACTCATGAATGAGAAGAAATGCCCTTTCATTTCTGGCTTCCTTTGAAGATTGCGTTTAAGAGAAGAAAAGCGCTTTAAAGCTTGTTCTCTGTTGTTAGCAAGGCAGGGTCTCTGTGCTCTGAAAGGCAGGGGTGCTACCCAGCTGTTTTCATTGTTTCTGTGGAATCCCTGTCTCATCACTTCCAAGAAGATATGATCTTCAATTGATAGGGCAAGTTTGTGATCTTCTTTAGTCTCTTGGAAAACTGAGCATCCCAAACGATCTCTGTCTTCATCGCAAGGAAGATTAGTGGTGTAAGGGTTGGAATGGATTACACTGGCAGGCTTCTCTCTTACGAGGAATCTGTTGGTGCAAGGCTGAAATAAGGATGGACGCCCACCCTCAAGTGTCTTTGTAAAGAGAGAGTTCACGCTGGTTGGTTTGTGAACACTCCCTAGGCATACGTCGCCTATGATGACCCATCCGAGATCTAGCTTCTGGGCATAGGGGGAGTTGTGGGGACCATTGATTTGTTTTCTCACCTTGTGAACTCTGATGATGTCCCTCCCAAGGAGAAGTGCTATCTCAGCCTGGGGATCCAGTTCAGGGATGAGGTGTGCTATGCCCTTCAGATGTCTGTGATGAAGTGCCACCTCTGGTGTAGGGATCTCCTCTCTTTCAGTTGGGAACTGATTGCACTCGATAAGAGTTGGCAGAGGCAGGGTTGTCTGACCATCAAAGGATTCGATTTGGTAACCGATGGCTCTTCTCCCAGTTTCTTCACTTACCCCTGTACAAGTCTTGAGTAAGTATGAAGAGTTTGCTTCCTTGATTCTGAAGGTGTCAAAGAAGGTTGAGCTGGCGAGTGATCTGTTGCTTTGATCGTCCAGGATCACGTATAGCTTCACTGCTTTTTCTCTGTGGCCTGTGGGGTAGACTGTAACAAGACTAATCTTAGAGCAGGATTTGTTGGACAGACCTTCTCCACATACTTGGGTGCACTGGGGTGTAACTACGGGAGGTACTGTGTCGTGTTGCTCCTCGCCGTGCTCTTCCACTTGGAGTGAGGGGGTAAGAGTCCATGGCGCTGGCCCTGGATGTAGAGCTGTGTTGTGTTCTGTGCTGTTACACTCAGAGCAGTTGATGCTCACCTTACAGTCTTTACTGATGTGAGAAGTTGATGCACAGCACCTGTAACAAATTCTGTTTTCTTTGAGGAAGGTTCTGCGATCTTGGAGAGACTTTTCTCTAAAACCTCTGCACTTTGACAACGAATGAGGCTTCTTGTGAAGAGGGCACTCTCTGCTTGGATTCTCAGCTGGAGATACACTTGTTTTGCGTACTGCGACAGGTGTGGCTTTGAAGTTGCGGGTTAAAGCAGGCTTACTTGGCCTAGGGAGAGCGGAGTCAGATGATGAGATGTCAAAACTTGGATCATTTTTAATCTTTGCTTGGTGGCGAATAAAGTCCACAAAATAAGAGAATGGTGGGAAGGGAACATCGTGCCTTTGCTTGTAGTTGGAGCCTCGTGTAATCCAGGCTTCTTGAAGGCTGTAAGGTAGCTTCTGCACTATAGGGTTAACACCACGGGCTGTGTCCAGAAAGGCAAGGCCTGGCAAGTCTCCTTCTGATTTGGCTATTTGGAGTTCTGTCACTAGGTCACTCAATTCTCTCAGCTTCTGGTAGCCTTTGTTAGAAATCTTGGGAAAGTCCTCTATTCTTTTAAAAAGAGAGTTTTCTAGAACTTCTGGGGAACCGTAACATTCATCAATCCTGTCCCATATCATGCTCAACCCTTTGGTTGGGTAATTAATGTTAATGTCTCTTATTCTCCTTGCATGCTCTGATGACTCATTCCCCAGTGATTGGACTAGGAGATCGACTTCCTCACTTTCTTTAAACCCAAGATCCTTAACTGTATTTCTGAAGGACGAACGCCATGCTCTATAACTTTCAGGGCGATCGTTAAACTTCGCAAGTCCCTTTGCTAACAGTTCACGTCGTGCCAAGAGCTTGAAGAAGTCTGACATACCTTGATCGTTGTGCGAGTAGCCAGGGGGCGCTTTGTTGTGCCAGGAACTTGTGGAGTAGATGCGGTCATCAGAGACGCTGTCGCTGGGTCTTTTAACCTGTTGTTCTTCATTTTCGACTCGGTCAACTGTGGCGTAGTGCTTTGATGGCCTGGGTGCAGAATGTGCAGAAAACTGACTAAGTGCAGGTTCACTTTCTTGCTTGATATAAGGCGTGTGAATGGCGGGAGTTGATTTCGCTCTTGGCGCTGTAAGCGGGCAGTTGTCTGGTTTGGCGTGTCGCCGCACATATTCTGAGGTACGCTCTGTATTGTCATGAGGAACGGATTCTTCCCCTAGCACGTTGCTGCGCCGCTCACTGGTGGGCTTTGCAAGTTCTTCTAGGATGTCTGCCTCGGCTGCAGCAGCCACTGACTCCTTCTCTGCAGCTAGTTTCTCTAATGCAGTTTCCATGCGTAACTTCCCTAATGCAATTTCCATGCGTAACCGTTCAGATTCAGTTTCCATACGTAACTTCTCTAATTTGATTTGCATCTCTGTTTCAGCAAACCTAGCCTTTACTTCAGCCTCTTTTGCTGCAAAGTCAGCTTTCACCTTAGCAGATTCTGCCTTTGCGCGGGCAGTGGTGATTGTTTCGCTTTTCACTGACTTCCTTGAGCTCGTGGAGCAAACTTCTGACCTTGTCACGAGGTGCTCTGACTTTGTCTGCGACATGATGTCTAGCTGTATATGGAAGCCGATAACCCTGATGTCACTTTGGCGTTCTATGAGGTAGCTGCGCTTAGAAGCCTTGGTTTCTATGGCGTTCTGAATGCTGGCCGTGCTTAGAAACCTTTGTTTCGCTGGAAGTTCTGTGTGCCAGCCATGTTTTGAAGCCTACGTTTTACTGTTATGCCCCTCACTACACGTGACTGATGTGTATTCGGGCACACTGATAACTCTTCTCATACTAATGCATTCCAGTAGGCGCAGAATCCTTATGAACTTTTATTAGCACAAGACAGAGTAAAACTGTAATAGATACAAACAGATTACAATTAATAAACAATAACACAATTAGAGCCTCCCTATCTATCTATCTAAAGAGACAAAGTCGCACGTACCGTAGATGCATCGATATGGCTGACGTGAGACAGAACTCAGAGACATGTGCTATGCTTGGAAGGAAAATGGAAAATGGAGGCTCTGGAGGTACTGAAAGGCCTCATGGGATAAAAATACGGGAGCCTGCATAGGCCAAACTAATGAGCCATACTAGCTGACTATATTAACATACATGTGGTGCAATTAAACAGAAAGTCCACTAGATGGCAGCATTGATTTAATTCAAACTGAGGTCAAAACTACAAAGATGATGAGCCTTATGAATGAAGGCATGACACCATGAGTGCACCCAATTTTAAAGCGTGACATGTTGGGTATCTATTTACTCGGCGTTACTTCATCTTTCACATTATACAAAAAAAATTGGGCTAACTTTACTGTTTTGTTATTTTTTAATTCATGAAACCGTTTGTTTTTTTTCCAAAAAAAGGCGTTTGAAAAATTATTGCGCAAATACCGTGTGAGAAAAAAAGTTTCAATGACTGCCATTTTATTCCTTAGAGTGTCTGCTAAAAAAAAATATAATGTTTGGGGGTTCTGATTAATTTTCTGATTTTTACATGAAGGACAGAAGTGTCAAAATAGGCTCGTGGTTAAATCACATTGCTATTTGCCCAGTGTACTTGTTTGTAGCCTAAATACTAAAGAAATTTGCACCTAAAAATTTAATTTAGTAACTTTTGTGAAATGCCAGTAAAAACGTGGCTGCGCCAGTAAATTTCAGGTGCCGTGCCAGTAAATTTTAATCTTGGTAGGTTGGCAACACTGCTCAGTCCTCGGTTTTCTGAGTCGGGGCTTTCACCCAGCTCCAGTACAGGTGGGCGGAGCAGGAAGTGATCATCACAGGGCACCCTGCTTCCTGTTCCTGCCCAGCACAGCTCTTCCTGGGGCAGACTGAGGAATTATGGCAGCCTGCATCTTCAGCACATGTGAGTCCCTTCTCTGCCTTTTACACTATACTGAGCTGTAAACATGTCCTGCACCTTGCAGGGAAAGAAAAGTGACAGGTTAGGAATTATTGGGACTTCTACGTACACAATATATCTTCTTCTTTAGTAAGATATAATGTGTATGATAAATACATCTATGGGCCAGATTCAGGTAGAGTTAGGCTGGAGTATCCATTGATCCGCCAGTCTGTCACTTTAAGCCGGCGTTTTTGTTTTCTGTAAGCAGAAAACAAGAAACGCCGGGTTGGAGTTCCGATGCGATCGGCGCAATTGAATTTCGCCATCGCATCGTTACTTCAACTTAAAAATGGCGCCGGGGGCGTTCCCGCTGATTAACGCTGAAAAAATATAGAACTTACCTGGTCCACGTTAATCAGCGGGAGTCGGAAATTCACGATCTTTTTCGGGCGCGACGCAGTGACTTTATGACGTTTCCGGAAGCGATACGCGACGTAAAGATAAAGCAGCCCCCTAGTGGAGTATCCTATGTTAAGTATAGGCGTCGTCATCGCGTCGGAAAAAAAAATTATCGCGTCGCTTGCGTAAAACGTTCATGAATGGGGATGTGACGTCATTGACGTTCACTGACAGAATTTGGAGCATGCGCACTGGGATGCATTGACACTCGACGCATGCGCAGTATGTTCGCCGCGGGAAAGCGCTTAGTTTAAATAATACACGCCCCGTACCCGCCCAATTTGAATTCCGCCGGCTCATTTGCGATGCGCTGCCGCAACTTTAGGAGCAAGTGCTTCATGAATAACAGCACTTGCTCCTAAAATTTCGGCAGAGTAACGTAAATGAGAAGCGTTACTCCAGAGGAAAGATGCTCCTATCTACCTGAATCTGGCCCTATGTAGCACCTCAGACGTCTTAGGCGGCGTACACACGATCGGATATATCCGATGAAAACGGTCCGCGGACCATTTCCATCGGATATGTCCGATCGGGAGTTTGATCCGATGGCGTGTACACACCATCGGATCAAATTCCCCGCCGCCGGAAGGCGCGGTGACGTGGCGGTGACGCGGCGGTGACGTTGACGCCGCCGCGTCACCGCAACGTCACCGCACCAGGAAGTAAAACACTTCCGCGCATGCGCCGAATCCATTCGGCAGCGGCGCGGCGGCGGTGGGGGCCGACATGTCTGCTGGTAAGTGTACTAACCAGCAGACATGTCGGGCGGACAGATCCCCACCGGATAGATTTCAAAGCATGCTTTGAAATCTGTCGGGTGGACAAATCTGTCCGCTAGCCCATACACACGAGCGGAGATGTCTGCTGAAACGGTCCATCGGACCGTTTTCAGCGGACATATCCCCTCGTGTGTACGAGGCCTGAGTTATTCTCAACCTAGGAAAAAAAATCAAAGCATTAACCTCAAGCAATGGAATTCCATAATACATCCCAACTTCAGGAAAGTAAACAAGTCCATCCTTTATTTGTTTACAGATGATATTAACCCTTCGCTTAATGCCCTATAGACAATAACTTGTACTGATATTTAACTCCTATGCTATGTCACGTTTCTTTTTCTTTTGACCACCTATGTGCTTAAGACTGTATGGGCCAGATCCACGAAGCCCGGCGTAAGTGTCTGCCGGGCGTATCGTATATCATTTACGCTGCCGTAAGTTAGAATGGCAATTGCCGTATTCACAAAGCACTTGCGTCCTAAGTTACGGCGGCGTAGCGTAAATGGGCCGGCGTAAGCCCGCGCAATTCAAATATGGAAGAGGTGGGTGTGTTTTATTTAAATTATTTGTGACCCGACGTAAATTACGTTTTTTTTTTCTTACTGCGCATGCGTCGTCCGTGGAGGTATCCCACTGCGAATGCGCAAAATCACGTCGCAAATAGTCAATGCTTTCGATGTGAACGTAACTTACGCAAAGCCCTATTGGCGAATGTATTACGCAAACGACGTAAACAACGGAAAATTCGACGCTGTCCCGACGTCCATACTTAATATTACGTACTCCTCCATACAGCAGGGGTTACTTTACGCCGAACATTTGCTTACGCAAACTACGTAAAAACACTGCGGCAGGCGTACATACATTCGTGGATCGGTGTATCTAGCACATTTGCATATTCGACGTGGAAGCGCCCCTAGCGTCCAGCGTAAATAGAAAACTTTAGGACTACGGCGTAAGACGGCGTATCTACGCAACAAAACGGCGTATCTTGTTTTGTGGATACAAAACAATGATACGCCGGCACAGATTTGAACTTACGGCGGCGGATCTGGACATACGCCGCCGTAATTGTTTGTGGATCTGGCCCTATCTGTATACCTGCTGGTTTGATGTATCACACATCTCACCGTTTTACATATGGATTCTGTATATGCTTTGAGCCCTCCAGAGACAGACATTACCCAGCACTCCAATGTCCAGGTCCTTCAAGCCATCCTCAATGTTGGGGTAGATCTCCAGTCCTTTCGAAAAATCCGCCTGGATGATTCGGGTCTTTTGCCCAGTCTGACGCTCTGTGGATGCAACACACAACTGTTAGCCATGGGTGAAAAATAAGGCATTTATCCTAAGCAGAGGCGGCTCTTTAATTAGGCGATCTCCTTAGGCCTCGCCCAGAGAAAAGGCCTTGCGCGATTGCTTAATTTGCCTTTCAGGTTAGTGTGTGTTGAGTGGGCGGCGGGCGGGCTGCACACAGCTGCCCACAGAGTGCGGTCCACGGCGGTGGACAAGGGACAACACTTTACGATCGATCATGGTAGGCATGGCTCAGGCTGCCGGCGACCAATAGCAGGCTCCACCGCCACGGCGCTGTCCTCCTCCTAGCCTTTCCCCTAAAGTCGGCGACGGCGGCCCCAGTGCATGATGGGAGCTGTAGTTCTCCCATAGAGCACAGGCAAACAGACTTAAACTTGGCCCTCAAGTGCCTGTGCTCTGCAGAGACTACAACTCCCAGATTGCACTGCAAGGCACTCAGAGAGACAGAGAGAGAGCCTCACGTGTTGCTTCTCCTGCTGCCTTTAGTAGGGGACCAAGTCACAGAGGGGAGGAGCAGGTAGGTACATTTACTACATGCTGTCTGTCTGTACTGTTGGTCTCATCATTGTCTGTACCCTGTCACAGTGACAACTTTTGATGGGCACAGTGGCGGCATTTGATGTGGCAGTGGCACTGTGGCTGCATTTGATAGGCACAGTGGTGGCATGTGGTGGGGCACTGTGGTGGCATTTCATAGGCACAGATGCTGCGTTTTGGCACAGTGGCAGCATTTGATGGGGCACAGTGGCAATATTTGATGGGCACAGTGAAGCTGCATTTGATTGGGCACATGGCTGTGTTTGGGCACAGCGGTGGCTGCATTTGACGGGGCACAGCGGTGGCTGCATTTGACGGGGCACAGCGGCGGCTGCATTTGACGGGGCACAGTGGTGGCATGTGGTGGGGCACTGTGGCGGCATTTGATAGGCACAGATGCTGCGTTTGGGCACAGTGGCAACATTTGATGGGGCACAGTGGCAATATTTGATGGGCACAGTGAAGCTGCATTTGATTGGGCACATGGCTGTGTTTGGGCACAGCGGTGGCTGCATTTGACGGGGCACAGCGGCGGCTGCATTTGACGGGGCACAGCGGCGGCTGCATTTGACGGGGCACAACGGAGGCTGCATTTGATGGGGCACAGTGAGGCTGTATTTGATGTAGGGGTGCAACGGATCAAAAAACGTACGGTTCCTATCGTTTCTCGGATCAGAGTCACGGATCGGATAATTTTTCGGATAACGTGGCTCAAGCACTTTCAGCATGTGTTTAAACCCCTCCTATTGCACAACCAAATATGGCCTCATGTCTGCACCTATAAACACACCAATAGCATTTGTGATGGCTTTAGCCCGGTCAGTGAAACAAGGGGCTGCATAAATGCTGTGGTGATGAGCGGTTGTTGAGCAGCTTTCATTTTCGTTTTCACTCCTGTCAGTGAAACACCGGGGTGACGTCACCTCAAATGCGTGGCCATTCTTGATGCGTTTCCACTGTCATATGGCTTTCTTGTGCCACAGTGACCAAACACCGTCACGGTTTTATCCACTAACCTCTTTCCTTCATCATTCTATTTGACAGGGAAGCCAAAATGCTCCCATACAGGGGATCAGGGCCGATCCGAGACGGGGTGCACGGGGTGCAGTGCACCCAGGCGCCAGAGGGGAGGGGGCGCCAAAGGAGCACAGTTGGTCCCGAGTGTGTTGCCAACCAGTGGTGGTAAATAGCGCTGCTGAGCGCCGATGTGTCGTGCTAGTCAAGTCACGAGCACATGTCAGTGAGGGCGCCGTGACCTCTTTAATTGACTCCTATTTTCGCCGCTACATCTCCTGCCCCGGCGCCCGCTGTATTCCACGAACTAGGGAAGAGTTAAGTCCGCCCCCACCTCCTCCTCATGTACCCCCCTTGTGCCCGCCCACAACCCCTTGTGCAGCCAATCTGTGCCTGGGAAGGGGTGTGGGCGGGAGATTTCAAAGCAGCCAGCGACACTGTCAGTAGGAGGACAAGGACGAGCGGGAGGCGCAAGCTGCCAGGAGCTGCTGGAAGAAGCAGCAGAGCACCTCCCGCTACATCTCCTGCCCCGGCGCCCGTTGTAGTCCACGAACTAGGGAAGAGAAGGCGAGTTAAGTCCGCCCCACCTCCTCCTCATGTACCCCCTTGTGCCCGCCCACAACCCCTTGTGCAGCCAATCTGTGCCTGGGAAGGGGTGTGGGCGGGAGATTTCAAAGCATACAGCGACACTGTCAGCAGGAGGACAAGGACTAGTGGGAGGCGCAAGCTGCCAGAAGAAGCAGCAGAGCACCTCCCGGAACAAGAAGGTACTTACTTGGCATATTGTACACGGACACAGACCTATCTTCCTATCCCTCTCTCTCTCAGCCGTCCACTCTCTCTCTCTCTCTTAGCCCCACATCTCTCTCAAATCCACCTTCTGACCACTACCCTTTCTCTCAGCCCAACCACTCTCATTCAGCCCCCCTCTCTGTCCACTATCCTCTCTCTGAGCCCCTCTATTACTCACCCCCCCCCCTCTGTCCACTACCCTCTCTTAGCCCTCCTTCTCTCTAAGCCCCCCTCTCTGTCCAATACCTTCTCTAAGCCCCCCTCTCTCTAAGCCCCCCTCTCTGTCCAATACCCTCTCTTAGCCCCCCTCTCTCTCAGCCCCTCTCTCTCTGCCTCATCTCTCGCGCTCTCTCTCTGCCTCATCTCTCGCGCTCTCTCTCTGCCTCATCTCTCGCGCTCTCTCTCTGCCTCATCTCTCGCGCTCTCTCTCTCTGCCTCATCTCTCGCGCTCTCTCTCTCTGCCTCACCTATCTCTCTCTCTTTGGCTCACCTATCTCTCTCTCTCTGCCTCACCTATCTCTCTCTCTCTCTGCCTCATCTCTCGCACTCTCTCTCTCTCTGCCTCATCTCTCGCACTCTCTCTCTCTGCCTCATCTCTCGCACTCTCTCTCTCTGCCTCATCTCTCGCACTCTCTCTCACTGCCTCATCTCTCGCACTCTCTCTCTCTGCCTCATCTCTCGCACTCTCTCTCTCTGCCTCATCTCTCGCACTCTCTCTCTCTGCCTCATCTCTCGCACTCTCTCTCTGCCTCATCTCTCGCACTCTCTCTATGCCTCATCTCTCGCACTCTCTCTCTGCCTCATCTCTCGCACTCTCTCTCTCTGCCTCATTTCTTGCGCGCTCTCTCTCTGCCTCATTTCTTGCGCTCTCTCTCTCTGCCTCACCCCTCTCTCTCTCTGCCTCACCCCTCTCTCTCTCTGCCTCACCCCTCTCTCTCTCTGCCTCACCCCCCTCTCTCTCTGCCCCACCCCTCTCTCTCTCTCGGCCCCGCCCCTCTCTCTCTCTCTCTCTGCCTCGCCTCTCTCTCTCTCTCTGCCTCGCCCCTCTCTCTCTGCCTCACCCCCTCTCTCTGCCTCACCCCCTCTCTCTGCCTCACCTCTCTCTCTCTCTCTCTCTCTGCCTCACCTCTCTCTCTCTCTCTGCCTCACCTCTCTCTCTCTCTCTCTCTCTCTCTGCCTCACCTCTCTCTCTCTGCCTGCCTCACCTCTCTCTCTCTCTCTCTCTCTCTGCATCACCTCTCTCTCTCTCTCTGCATCACCTCTCTCTCTCTCTGCATCACCTCTCTCTCTCTCTGCCTCACCTCTCTCTCTCTGCCTCACCTCTCTCTCTCTGCCTCACCTCTCCCTCTCTCTGCCTCACCTCTCTCTCTCTCTCTGCCTCACCTCTCTCTCTCTCTCTGCCTCACCTCTCTCTCTCTGCCTCACCTCTCTCTCTCTCTCTCTGCCTCACCTCTCTCTCTCTGCCTCACCTCTCTCTCTCTCTCTCTGCCTCACCTATCTCTCTCTCTCTCTGCCTCATCTCTCGCACTCTCTCTCTCTGCCTCATCTCTCGCACTCTCTCTCTCTGCCTCATCTCTCGCACTCTCTCTCTCTGCCTCATCTCTCGCACTCTCTCTCTCTGCCTCATCTCTCGCACTCTCTCTCTCTGCCTCATCTCTCGCACTCTCTCTCTCTGCCTCATCTCTCGCACTCTCTCTCTCTGCCTCATCTCTCGCACTCTCTCTCTCTGCCTCATCTCTCGCACTCTCTCTCTGCCTCATCTCTCGCACTCTCTCTCTCTGCCTCATTTCTTGCGCGCTCTCTCTCTGCCTCATTTCTTGCGCTCTCTCTCTCTGCCTCACCCCTCTCTCTCTCTCTGCCTCACCCCTCTCTCTCTCTGCCTCACCCCTCTCTCTCTCTGCCTCACCCCCCTCTCTCTCTGCCCCGCCCCTCTCTCTCTCTCTCTCTCTGCCTCGCCTCTCTCTCTCTCTCTGCCTCGCCCCTCTCTCTCTCTCTCTGCCTCACCCCTCTCTCTCTGCCTCACCCCCTCTCTCTGCCTCACCCCCTCTCTCTGCCTCACCTCTCTCTCTCTCTCTCTCTCTCTCTCTGCCTCACCTCTCTCTCTCTCTCTGCCTCACCTCTCTCTCTCTCTCTCTCTCTCTGCCTCACCTCTCTCTCTCTCTCTGCCTCACCTCTCTCTCTCTCTCTCTCTCTCTCTCTCTCTCTCTCTCTGCCTCACCTCTCTCTCTCTGCCTGCCTCACCTCTCTCTCTCTCTCTCTCTCTGCATCACCTCTCTCTCTCTCTGCATCACCTCTCTCTCTCTGCATCACCTCTCTCTCTCTGCATCACCTCTCTCTCTCTGCCTCACCTCTCTCTCTCTGCCTCACCTCTCTCTCTGCCTCACCTCTCTCTCTCTCTCTGCCTCACCTCTCTCTCTCTGCCTCACCTCTCTCTCTCTCTCTGCCTCACCTCTCTCTCTCTCTCTCTCTGCCTCACCTCTCTCTCTCTCTCTCTCTGCCTCACCTCTCTCTCTCTCTGCCTCACCTCTCTCTCTCTCTCTCTGCCTCACCTCTCTCTCTCTCTCTCTGCCTCACTCTCTCTCTCTCTCTGCCTCACTCTCTCTCTCTCTCTGCCTCACCTCTCTCTCTCTCTCTGCCTCACCTCTCTCTCTCTCTGCCTCACCTCTCTCTCTCTCTGCCTCACCTCTCTCTCTCTCTGCCTCACCTCTCTCTCTCTCTCTGCCTCACCTCTCTCTCTCTCTCTGCCTCACCTCTCTCTCTCTCTGCCTCACCTCTCTCTCTCTCTGCCTCACCTCTCTCTCTCTCTGCCTCACCTCATCTCTCTCTCTCTCTCTCTCTCTGCCTCGCCTCACCTCTCTCTCTCTCTCTGCCCCGCCTCACCTCTCCCTCTCTCTCTCTCTGCCTCGCCTCACCTCTCCCCCTCTCTCTCTCTCTCTCTCTCTGCCTCACCTCTCTCTCTGCCTCGCCCCTCTCTCTCTCTGCCTCGCCCCTCTCTCTCTCTGCCTCGCCCCTCTCTCTCTCTGCCTCGCCCCTCTCTCTCTCTGCCTCGCCCCTCTCTCTCTCTCTCTGCCTCGCCCCTCTCTCCCTCATCCACTCTCTCTCTCCCTCACCCTCTCACGGCCTCACCCCTCTCTCTCTCTCCCTGCCTCACCCCTCTCTCTCTCTCTGCCTCACCTCTCTCTCTCTCTCTGCCTCACCTCTCTCTCTCTCTCTCTGCCTCACCTCTCTCTCTCTCTCTCTGCCTCACCCCTCCCTCTCTCTCTCTCTGCCTCACCCCTCCCTCTCTGCCTCACCCCTCCCTCTCTCTCTGCCTCACCTCTCTCTCTCTGCCTCACCCCTCTCTCTCTCTCTCTCTCTGCCTCACCCCTCTCTCTCTCTCTCTCTCTCTCTCTCTGCCTCACCCCTCTCTCTCTCTCTCTCTCTCTGCCTCACCCCTCTCTCTCTCTCTCTCTCTCTCTCTCTCTGCCTCACCAGGGGTCTCGGGATCAGAGGAGCAAGGGCAGCCACTCCTTGCACGCCGGGCTCATCCATCAGGTACGTGACAGTACTGGACAGCCATGTCTGAGCCCGCGCAAGGAGTGGATCCTATGCAGGAACTATGCCGGCATCTTGATGGACTAACTCAGGCAGTTCAAACCCTGCAAGAGGGTTATACACGATTGGAGAACCGCGTCCAGGCCTTATCTGCTCCAGCTTCCACATCTGCTGCCACAGGCAACCCTGCTACGCCTTCGGTGATCATGATGCCACCAGAGCCCAGGGTCCCCTTACCAGAGAGGTTCTCCGGGGAACGGAGTAAATACCGAGCTTTCCAAAACGCCTGCGAACTTTTCTTTGCATTGCAGCCTCGGACCTTCTCTCTGGAGGCCACTAAGGTGGGCTTTGTGATCTCGCTCTTATCCGGAGAACCACAGGCCTGGGCCCATCGTCTCCTGGAACAAAAGGACGTTTCCCTTGATACCCTAGACACCTTCTTCCAGGCCATGTCCTTGTTGTACCAGGATCCACATCAGGTTGCCACTGCAGAGGCCGTCCTACATGCTCTTCAACAAGGTCGCAGGCCAGCGGAAGACTACGTGTCTGAGTTCCGGAGATGGAGCTCAGACACCAACTGGAACGATGCGGCCCTTTGCTATCAGTTCCGCCTGGGCCTGTCGGAGTCCCTCAAGGACGAACTGGCTCGGGTAGGCGTCCCTGGAACTTTAGACGCCCTAATCAACTTGACGATCCAGATTGATAGGCGCCTGAGAGAGCGCCGGTCTGAACGGGCCAGCGGTCCATCCCGCCCAGTCTGGATGCTGCCGCGAGTGCCCTCCTTTTCCAACCCGGCTCCACAGGTCCCAACGACTTCCCCGTCACCAGACACATCGGAACCCATGCAGTTGGGGCTCCTTCGTCCGTCCCTTACTCCAGAGGAGCGCCAGCGTCGAAGAGTCAACAATCTCTGCCTGTATTGTGGGGAGTCCGGGCACTTCGTGAGGTCCTGTCCGGCGAAGCTTCATAAGTGTCCCTTCCTGTCATCTGTCCATGTACCCGCTGCCCCCAAGAATTATTCTACTCATCTGGCTGTCTCCATTGTTTTTCAGCTCCCCGGAAGGAATATTCCGGCCAACGCCATTATTGATTCGGGAGCCTGCAGTTGTTTCCTGGACCAGTCTTTCGCCACCCGACACCTAATTCCTCTGCGTCCTAAGGCTATTGGACTTTCTGTACATCTTGTAGACGGATCTGCCTTAAGGTCCGGGCCGGTTACCCAAGAAACTCTGCCTTTGGCCACAACAATTGCCAACACTCACCATGAACTGCTGTGCCTGGATGTTATCGAGTCCCCCATGTTCCCCATTATCTTTGGCATGCCGTGGCTACAAGCCCACAACCCGCAAATCAACTGGGTCACGGGGGAAATTATTCTCAGCTCTCCTTACTGCCGCCAACATTGCCTACAAGTGTCATCGTCCTCGTCCCCTCTGCTCTGTATGGACTCTGATGTTGAAACCCGCCAAGCCGTCCCCAGGGTTTATCATGACTTTTTGGACGTGTTCAGTAAGAAGGGGGCTGAGACACTTCCTCCACATAGGGCCTACGACTGCCCGATAGAGCTCCTTCCTGGAGCCGTCTCCTCTATCATGGCCGCACAGTCTCTGACCGTCTCCTGCATCATGGCCGCACAGTCTCTGACCGTCTCCTGCATCATGGCCGCACAGTCTCTGACCGTCTCCTGCATCATGGCCGCACAGTCTCTGACCGTCTCCTGCATCATGGCCGCACAGTCTCTGACCGTCTCCTGCATCATGGCCGCACAGTCTCTGACCGTCTCCTGCATCATGGCCGCACAGTCTCTGACCGTCTCCTGCATCATGGCCGCACAGTCTCTGACCGTCTCCTGCATCATGGCCGCACAGTCTCTGACCGTCTCCTGCATCATGGCCGCACAGTCTCTGACCGTCTCCTGCATCATGGCCGCACAGTCTCTGACCGTCTCCTGCATCATGGCCGCACAGTCTCTGACCGTCTCCTGCATCATGGCCGCACAGTCTCTGACCGTCTCCTGCATCATGGCCGCACAGTCTCTGACCGTCTCCTGCATCATGGCTGTGCAGTCTATGACCGTCTCCTGCATCTTATGGGTGTGACTGGGGCTTCATGTCTAAGTTTTGCCTAAGGTCTCACAAAGTCTAGAGCCGCCTCTGATCTAAGTAAATGAAATGGAATGTGTCAGGAGCTTGCAATCATAGAAAAATAACAGTGATAGCAGAAAACACAAAAAAACTAAATAAAATAAAACTACAGACAAAAAAAAAAAAAATCCCACACAAAAAAAAGGACATACACACACGGTTGCATCTGCCCAAATGTCTATATATTAATTTTTTCAACTTTCTGATACACTATAATTGTCAAAAGTATTGGGATGCTTGCCTTGAAACGAACATTAACGTTAATGGCGTCTTAGTCCGTAGGGTTCAATTTTGAGTTGGCCCACCTTTTGCAGTTGTAACAGCTTCAACTCTTCTGGGAAGGCCGTCCACAAGGTTCAGGGGTGTCTATGGGAATGTTTGACCATTCTTCCAGAAGCGCATTTGTGATGTTGGATGAGAAGGCCTGGCTCGCAGTCTCCGCTTTACCTCATCCCAAAGGTGTTCTGTCAGGTTGAGGTCAGGACTCTGTGCAGGCCAGTGAAGTTCCTCCACCCCAAACTCACTCGTCCATGTCTTTATGGACCTTGCTTTGTGCACTGGTCCAAATCATTTGGTGGATGGGGCCCGGTGTGGGATTGTTTTTCAGGGGTTGAGCTTGGTCTCTTAGTTCCACTTAAGTCATCGGCATACCAAGACATTTTGGACAATTTTTATGCTCCCAACTTTGTGGGAACAGTTTGGGAACGGCCCCTTCCTGTTCCAACATGACTGGACACCAGTGCACTAAGCAAGGTCCATAAAGACATGGATGAGTGCGTTTGGGCTGGAGGAACTTGACTGGCCTGCACAGAGTCCTGACCTCAACCCGATGGAACACCTTTGGTATGATATAAAGTGGAGACTGCAAGCCAGGCCTTCTCATCCAACATCAGTGCCTGACCTCACAAATGCTCTTCTGGATGAATGGTCAAACATTCCCATAGACACTCCTAAACCTTGTGGACGGCCTTCCCAGAAGAGTTGAAGCTGTTATAGCTGCAAAGGGCGGGGCCAACTCAATATTGAACCCTACGGAGTAAGATGCCATAAATGTTCATGTCAAGGCACGCGTTCCAATACTTTTGACAATTATAGTGCATCAGAAAGTTGAAAAAATATATAGGCAGACGCGACCGTGTGTGTGTGTGTGTCCTTTTTTTTGTATGTGAATTTTTTTTTTTGTCTGTAGTTTTATTTTATTTTTTTGGGCCAACTCAATATTGTGACCACCAGTATCACCAATACGAGGCCCTGCCCAATGCGAAATGCATAGGATGCATTAAGGTAAAAAAACTTTTACCTTTACAACTAGGGTTGTCCAGATACCGATACTAGTATCGGTATCGGGACCGATACCGAGTATTTGCGGGAGTACTTGTACTCGCGCAAATGCTCCCGATACCTAAATAGAATACTTTTTTTGTATTTATCAACATGTTCTGTGAAAATTCTTTGAGTTTTTTACTACTGCGTGACAAGAAAATAAAACATTTTTATTCTTTTATAATGTCTTGAGTTAGAGTTCTTCATAATTCTAAAGAAAATATCCTTAGTCTGTATTGTGGTTTGAAAACTGTCACATGACATGTAATAAAGTATCGGTATTCGGTATCGGCGAGTACATGAAAAAAAGTATCGGTCCTAAAAAAGTGGTATCGGGACAACCCTATTTACAACCCCTTTAAGTCCCGCCCAGCTGTCATTTTGCTATAGACTGGGCAGGACTGGTGCGAACTCACTTTACCCACTTAACCCCCGGAACATATTGCTGGTCAAAGACCAGAGCACTTTTTGCGATTCGGCACTTCGTCGCTTTAACTGACAATTGCCCGGTCGTGCGGCGTGGCTCCCTAACAAAATTGGCGTCCTTTTTTTTCCCACAAATAGAGCTTTCTTTTGGTGGTATTTGATCATCTCTGCGGTTTTTAGTTTTTGCGCTATAAACAGAAGTAGAGCGACAATTTTGAAAAAAATATATATTTTTTACTTTTTTACCATAATAAATTTCCCCAAAAAATATATAAAAAACATTTATTTTCCTCAGTTTATGCCGATACGTATTCTTTTACATATTTTTTGTAAAAAAAAACAAAAAAACGCAATAAGCGTTTATTGATTGGTTTGCGCAAAAGTTATAGCGTTTACAAAATAGGTGATAGTTTTATTGCATTTTTATTATTTTTTTTTACTAGTTTTGCCGGCGATCTGCGATTTTTATCGGTACTGCGAAATTATGGTGGACACATCTGACACTTTTGACACATTTTTGGGAACATTGGCATTTTTATAGTGATCAGTGTTATAAAAATGCATTGATTACTATAAAAATGCCACTGGCAGGGAAGGGGTAAACACTAGGGGGCGAGGAAGGAGTTAAGTATGCTCCTGGGTGTGTTCTAACTGTATGGGGGAAATAACTGATCCCTGTTCATATATATATGCATATATGTATAAACAGAAGATCAGCATTTCTCCCCCTGACAGGACCGGGAGCTGTGTGTTTACACACACACCTCCCGGTCCTCGCTCTGTAACGAGAGATCACGGGTGTCCGACGGCGATCGCGCCCGCCAAGCACACACGCCTTCAAGAGGGGGGGGGGGGGAGCGCCCCTATTGGCTGCTCGACGAGATAATGTATAGCTACGTGATTTCGCCCAGCAGAGCCGACCTGCCGCCGTATAACTGCGGCAGCTGGTCAGCAAGCAGTTAAAACTGCTGAACACCATTAGGTTAACTAACCTCCAGATCACAGCCAGTAGAATTTTGTTAAAAAATATCTATTTTCAGAACATTTGTACAATTTTCTAAAGACTAGAGATGACAAGGATTCGAAGGAGCAGGATGGAAATGTATTCTCGAATGCACATCATTCCAACTATGAATGGGGTTTTCATTTGGGAACAATCTTACAAATTGTAATAAAACATATTCAATATTTCTGGGATTCCATTCAAATAGCAGGTCTGGATGAAATTTGGGGAAATTTTCTAAATAAAGGGAGTCAACGATGGCATAAAAAGAAAGAGTGTACAGAGGAACGTTTTTTTTTTAGGAAAGTTTGAGTGAAAGTCTGGCCAGGTTGTCTGGGGACTCCACAGTGGAGAGGACGACACAAACAATCCTTACCGATCTCTCTCGACACTTTCTCAAGCTTTTCCAGTGTCCGGCTGATGAGGACCACGTTGAAGCCCCTCCTGGCCAGCTGGAGCAGGAAAAATAATACTATTATAGGAGTACAACATCGGGAAGGAGGGACGGATAGAGGAACAAATCATTACCTCTTCTGCGTAGGCTTTTCCGATGCCGTCTGTAGCTCCCGTTACCACTGTAGATGGCAAACACAGCAATTTTATTACAAACACTCAGAGACTAAAAGTGATTCTAAAGTAAGAAGATTTTTTTATCTTAATGCATCCTATGCATTAAGATGAAAAACCTTCTGTGCGCAGTAGCCCCCTCAGCCCCTCTAATGCCTTGTTTCCACTGCACGGAGCGGTTCGGGTCAGTAATTTTGGAGCGGTTCGAATGGGACCGGTCTATTCGCGTGACCGTTTTCACTGCAAATCGGATCGTGAGGGACCATTCAGGGTTTAGAAAAAATTCCTAGCGCATCCACCAATCAGTGAGATGTATTTGTAGGTCCGCCCTAACCGAACCGTTCCACTCTCTCTGGTCCCTCATCTGAAGCAGGACCCTTGCTGGTGCGGTACGGTTCGGTTTTACGGCACGCTTTCATAATGGAAACACCCAAAATAGCGTACCGTACCGAACCGATGGAAACGAGGCATAATATTTACCTGAGCCCCATCTCGGTCCAGCGATGTTGCACAAGAGCCTCGGCTGCCCTGGACTCTCCCTCCTCATTAGCTGAGACCGCATTAAGCACCATTGGGGCTCCTGCTGCTGTCAAAGTCAGTAAGCCAATCAGGAGAGGGGGGGGGGGGCTGGACAGAACCGGGGCTCCATGTCTGAATGGACACATGGAGCTGCTGTTTGGCTCGGGTACTCCCATAGCAAGCTGCTGCTTGTGGGGGCACTCAACTGGAGGGAGTGGCCAGGAGCACTGAAGAGGGAACCAAGAAGAGGAGGATCCCGGCTGCTCTGTGCAAAACCATTGCACATAGGAGGTAAGTATAACATGTTTGTTTTTAAATTTATAGTTTTTTTTTTCTATAAAAAAACAATCACTTTAAGTGGTAAAAAATTACCGGAATTGCCGCGAGTTGCGGCTGCTAGCGGTGCGGTATTAACCCCCGCTAGCAGCCGTGAAAGAGTTAATACCGCCCAATGGGTGGTATTGCCGCGGTTTCCCATTGTATTCAATGGGAAGGAGCGGTATACACACAGCTCCTCTCACCGCTCCAAAGATGCTGCTGACAGGAGAATTTTTTATCTCCCGCCAGTGCATTGCCTCAGTGTGAAAGCCCTCGGGCTTTCACATTGAGGTTGCTTGGCAGGAGTTTTTCAGGCGGCATAGCAGCGCTATTTTTAGCGCTGTACCGCCTGAAAAACTCCTCCATGTGAAAGGGGTCTAAAGCAAGGAAAAAGGGGCAGCTGCTCTGGGCCCCATAATTTTCCAAAAAATTGTGTTTGAAAGACAGCTGCACAAATACAGTGCGACATAAAATATTGCAATGATTGACATTTTATTCTCTAGGGTCTCTGCTAAAAAAATAATAATAATAAAAATATATATAATATATATAAAAAACACACACAGTTGTTCTCATAAGTTTACATACCCTGGTAGAATTGATGATTTCTTGGCCATTTTTCAGAGAATATGTACGATAAAACAAAAACTTTTCTTTCACTCATGGTTAGTGTTTGGCTGAAGCCGTTTATTATCAATCAACTATGTTTACTCTTTTTAAATCATAATCGCAACACAAACTGCCCAAATGACCCTGATCAAAAGTTTACATACCCTGGTGATTTTGGCCTGATAACATGCACACAAGTTGGCACAAAGGGGTCTGAATGGCTATTAAAGGTAACCATCCTCACCTGTGATCTGTTTGCCTGTAATTAGTGTGTGTGTATAAAAGGATTCTGAGTCATGGGGAAAGGAAAAGATTTGTCAAAGGATCTGTGGGAAAAGGTAGTTGAACTGTATAAAACAGGAAAGGGATATAAAAAGATATCCAAGGAATTGAGAATGCCAATCAGCAGCGTTCAAACTAACCAAGAAGTGGAAAATAAGGGGTTCTGTTAAAACCAAACCACGGTCAGGTAGACCAACTAAAATTTCAGCCACACCCTTCTGTTAAAAAAATAAAAATTCAGCCACAACTGCGAGGAAAATTGTTCGGGATGCAAAGATAAACCCACAACTAACTTCAGGTGAAATACAGGACTCTCTGAAAACATGTGGTGTGGCTGTACAAGATGCACAATAAGGAGAAAGAAAGATGGGCTGCATGGTCGGGTCGCAAGAAAAAAACATTACTATGCAAATGCCACAAAGTATCCCACTTACAATATGCCAAACAGCACAGAGACAAGCCTCAAACCTTCTGCCACAAAGTCATTTGGAGTGATGAGACCACAATTGAGCTTTTTGGCTACAACCATAAACACTACATTTGGAGAGGAGACAACAAGGCCTATGATGAAAAGTACACCATTCCTACTGTGAAACATGGAGGTGGGTTGCTGATGTTTTGGGGATGTGTGAGCTACAAAGGCACAGTAAAATTTGGTCAAAATTTATTGAAAGATGAATGCAGTATGTTATCAGAAAATACTGGAGGAACATTTGCATTCATCATCCAGGAAGCTGCACATGGGACGTACTTGGACATTCCAACATGACAATGATCCAAAACACGAGGCCAAGTCCATCTGTCATTGGCCACAGCAGAATAAACTGAAGGTTCTGGAGTGGCCATCTCAGTCTCCTGACCTCAATATCATTGAGCCCCTCTGGGGAGATCTCAAACGTGACGTTCATGCAAGACAGCCCAAGAATTTACAGGAACTGGAGGCTTTTTGCCAAGAGGAATGGGCAGCTTTACCATCTGAGAAGATAAAGAGCCTCATCCACAAAAGACTTCAATCTGTCATCCTGTGAGACGTTTTGCACACAGGCGTGCACAAGCGCATAACCTTTGCCATTGAATAGCACACATGCGCGCAAATGTGCGCCAGAGCTCGCAATTGCGGGCACGTATGCGCACAGATATGAGCACGCACGTACGAGCCTAATCCCGTTTGGCGCCTGACAGCCTATTTAAAGGGAGTCTGGGCTCTTGGGCTTTGCTGACTGATCTTCAGCTGTGTTCCTGAATCGTGCTCTGATCCTGTGTGTCTTCCCAGTATTCTGACCCAGCTTGCTCTTGACCTTGGCTCTGTGTTCTGTTCCTGTACTAATGCCCATCCCTGACCCGGCTCCGTTCCTGACTCTGTCTATGATTTGGTACCTCACTGCCCGCTTGCTGACAAACCTGGCTATCCCTGAGACCTTGCTCATGTCCATGTTCCTGGTTGCTGTTAACCCTCAGTTACCTGCCTGGCTGTTACCTGTTCCTGCGCAGCTCATCAAAGTCTGCTTCAGGCCACTGAACCCTGCCAAGCTGTTCTCCCGGGACCTCCTGCTCCAGGCACTCATGTCCCTCTTGTCCTTCGGCTTCCTCTGTCTCACCTTCAGCGGAGCCAGGACAGGAGATATAAGAGAGGCCGACCTCATCAAATCAGTCTCCCACCTGATCATTAAAGTTAAAGGGGGCAATACACGGTATTAAGAACTGGGGTATGTAAACTTTTGATCAGGGTCATTTGGGTAGTTTCTGTTGTGATTATGATTTAAAAAGAGTAAAAACAGTTGATTGATAATAAATGGCGGCAGCCAAACAGTAACCATGAGTGACAGAAAAGTTTTTGTGTTATCAATTCATATTCTCTGAAAAATGGCCAAGAAATCATAAATTCTGCCAGGGTATGTAAACTTATGAGCACAACTATATATATATATATATATATTTGGGGGTTCCAAGTAATTCCAGAAAAGGCCTGGTCAGCAAGCGGGAAATAAAAAAATAAAAAAAAGCAGGGGTTCGTTAATACCGCCCCAATCTATTCAATACTGCAAAAAAAAAAAAAATCACTTTTATTTCAATAATTTTTAACAAAAATCAGGTAAAAATACAGCTGTAAAATAAATATTTTTTTAAGAACTGTGACTAAAGTCTATAATATAATCATAGGGATTTCTTGGAATAAGAATAGAAGATAAAATGGCAGGGTAAAAGATTGTGAGGGGAACTATGAAAATTAAAAAAAAAATTAAAATATTTATTGCGTGAGCGGATGCCAAGGACCACAGACCTTCTGGCACTGGGCACACCCTAATCATCCTGTGCGGTTCCGATTCCCCCTGCTTACTGTCTTCCCCCTGCAGTGCTGCCAGAGTCCCTCTTCTCCTCTCAGGAGCAAAGAAGGGCTGGTAAATATTTCACTAACTAGCCCCTTGCTTTTATGAATGAACACAGTATCGATTGCTCCTCTCTTCATTATTAACTGAAGCATAGTAAACTATTTACTGTAGGCTGCAGAGAAAGGGACTAGAGAATCTCTGATGTCAGTTTCTTTCTCTGTCTCAAGAGTGAGACATCAGGGTTCTGTTTAGTCCCTTGATATTTTACCAAAGGCCCAAAACAGGGCTCCTAAAAAAATAATAAAAAACACACACACACACACATTATATATATATATATATATATATATATATATATATTGTAAAAAATTATTGTAAATAAAAATGACTGACACCGTTTACTGCCCTACTGACACCAATCTTTGCCCCACTGGCACTGTCCACTGCTCTGCTGATATACATGCATGTGTGTTTGTGATCTCGGGTGCACACCCTAATGCAACAAGCTCCGCAGACCAATGCCTTCTGGAAATGTTAAAACTAGGGTTGTCCTGATACCAGTATCAGTATCGGGACCGATACCGAGTATTTGCGGGAGTACTTGTACTTTGCGCAAATACCCCAAGATTCCTAAATAGAATACTCCCCCCCGCGCCGCCGCATCGAAAGCCGCCGCATGGGTTAAACGGCGTGCGGGAACATCACAGCTTTCATTTGAATAGCTGTAGTGTTCCCGCGCGTATAGACACTCCCCCCTTGCTCAGGATTGGATGGGTGATCGTGATCTGTCCAATCCCGAGCAAGGGGGGAGTGTCTATACGTGCGGGAACACTACAGCTATTCAAATGAATGCGGCGGCTTTCGGCAGGCAAAGGCAAGGGGGAAATGGCTGGAGGGACATGGCTGCATATGTGAGGGACATGGCTGCATATGTGAGTGACATGGCTGGGGGGACATGGCTGCATATGTGAGGGACATGGCTGCATATGTGAGGGACATGGCTAGAGGGACATGGCTGCATATGTGAGGGACATGGCTGCATTTGGGGACACATTTAAAAAAAGTATCGGTACTTGTACTCGGTCCTAAAAAAGTGGTATCAGGACAACCCTAGTTAAAAGCTCCACGTCCGGTAAAATTGTTGGCACGTACAAAAGACACTTACCTGCCCATCCCCCGTACTTCTTGAGGTCCTTCCTCCACCATCGAGAAAGGACGTGGACTCTGAACCCCTTCAGCAGTTTGCAGGACTGTGTGAGGACCACATGGGACAGAGTCAGGAAGCCCAGCAGGGCCAGTCCCTGGTAGAGAATGGAGTCCTTCATTTCAGCTGTCCTGTCGGTGAGGTTGTGGTTGCCTCCCCCAGGTGATAATATCTTCTTACTCTCAGGTTTCGTGCACTGTGTCACATCCAGACTGTCCTTTAGTACGGAGGCAGATGCTAGATATTCAAATAAAATTATATATTGTATAAAAAAATGAACAGAAGCAAAAATAAAAATTCAGCAGGTTAGAGGCGAGACATTCTTATTGGTTGATTAGGTGCCCAGCAAAGTGTCGCCTCCAGACCAGATTTGTATGCCCACCTTTGGGTCTCTGGGTTTACTTCCCAGATCTGAGGGTTGCTGGATGAGCCCCCTGTATTTAAGGGATTTTCTAGATCTTCTAAAGAAATTAGTTGGGTTGAAAAAAGTCCATCTACTGCAACCAATAGGAAAAAATAATAAAAACACACACCCTGGAAACCTAATAGATGCACTGGCCTATATCCACTGATGATCCAGAGGAAGGCAAACAAGTCCCTATAAAGCTTGGTGCAATTCGCTCCAGTGGTGAAAAATGAATTCCTTCCTGATCCCCCAGAAGGAAAATTGGATATACTACAGTGTATGATATCGTATGGAAGCAGCTATAATAAAAACTGAAAAAAAAAAAAAAACTAAAGACGATATGATAAGCCTCTCTAATCACCAACTAAACATGACTTTGCGCAACAGACTGTTAATTTGTGCGCGGCATGAAACAAAATACAGAAATAAACAGATACATGCAATTGTAAGAACTGTGGAACATGAATACATAAACCAAGAATCTAAACTGCGTGCGTCTTCATTGCATCCTGTGTCTGGCTGAACTTATTCCAAAGTGCATTCCCACGCCCAGTGCTGCAAACAGAGAACTTGTCAAAAACAATGCGGCCTTGATCTTTTATGACATGAAGGGATTTCTTTGAAATCTATGACCTGCAATTGAGAATTTCCATGTACATGCTGAGCAGAGATACAGTAGTACCTGGGATTGCGAACATAATTTGTTCCAGAAGAATGCTTGTAATCTAAAGCACTCGTATAGAAAAGCGAATTTCCCCATAGGAATCAATGGAAACGCTGATAATTGGTTCCAATGTCACTGCTGGTGTATGTAGTACCGCATGTGGCCAGAGGTGCGGGGGCGCCGAAGACACTCTGTTCCTGAGCTTCTCCGGCGCCCCCGCACCTCTGGCCACACACGGCACTGCACACCCCAGAGGCTTGAATCCTGTTCTACTTGCGAGACAATGCTCACAAATCAAGTCAAAATTCAAAATGAAAGACTCGTATTGCAAACTGCTCGTAAACTGCGCAATCCGAGGTTTCACTGTATAGATATAGTGACAGGAGTAGCAAGTTCTCATGGTAAATGTGTTTATATATAGTGAATCCAAAGCAGACAGGAACTCTATTTTAGGGCCGTTCTTTTATTAACCACTTAAGGACCGCCGCATGTACATTTACGTCGGCAGAATGGCACGGACAGGCACATTGGCTTACCTGTATGTCCCTGCCTAGACGTGGGTCAGGGGTCCGATCGGGACCCCCCCCCCCCCCCGGTACATGCGGCGGTTCCATAGGTTGTGCGAGCAATCCGGAATGAGGGGGCGGCTGTTCGTTTTTGTCCGCCCCTTCCGGATCGCTCCCAGCCAATGCGCGTCCTCTTCCGCCCTCTTCCTGTATAAACACAGGAAGGGGGGAAGTGATGTAATCTCTCCTGTCGGCGGTATTTTTAACCGCCGCTGAGGAGAGAAGACATCAGAAGTGAGTCTGCACCAACACTACACTGACACCACACACATAGGCACATAACCCCCACACCCCCCTGTCACAGTGTCACTGAATGCAGTGATCATATATTTACTGATCACTGCATTTAGTGACAGGCCAGGGTAGCCCCCGTACCCCCCTAATAAAGTTTTAACCCCTTGATTATCGCCCTAGTTAACCCTTTCACCCCCTATTACCAGTGTCACTAAGTGATCGTTTTTCTGATCGCTGCATTAGTGTCACTGTCGCCGCTAGGGAGTTATTTTTTTTATTGCGTTTTTTTTTTTTTTACTAAAGACATGTGGCTGAATACATTTTGGCCTAAATGTTTGACTAAAATTTAGTTTATTTGATTTGTCTTAGAACAAAAAGTAAAAAATATTGTTTTTTTTTCAAAAATGTTGCTTTATTTTTGTTCACAGCGCAAAATATAAAAACCGCAGAGGTGATCAAATACCACCAAAAGAAAGCTCTATTTGTGGGGGGAAAAGGACGCCAATTTTGTTTGGGAGCCACGTCGCACAACCGCGTGATTGTCTGTCTGTTAAAGCGACGCAGTGCCGAATTGTAAAAACGCCTCTGGGCATTTAGCAGCATATTGATCCAGTCCTTAAGTGGTTAAAATGGCAAAAACATTATGTTTCCCATGCAGGGGATCTTTTCCAGCTTCTGCAGAATACAAATACTGGAAAATGCAGAGCCACCTGGCTCATAATCTTCTATTCTATTTTAGTCTTTTACATACTAGTCCTTTATTTTCTATCTTATTCTGTTTTATTCTATACGTTTCTATTGTTTTTATAAAGCAGCCTTTGACCCCTTTCACACTGAGCCGCTCATAGCGTTGGCAGTAAAACGCTGCTATATTTACCGCCGACGCGATGGGCGGATTTGCGGCGCATTTCAGCCGCTGGCAGGGCGCATTTAACCCCCTACTAGTGGGCGAGAAAGGGTTAAAACCGCCTGCAATGCGCTGCTTCATACTAGCTCGTTATGCCTTTGTCTTGTTTTGTTATTTTTGGACGAGAGGGTTTACTTCTTTTTATAATAACATTATAAAAACGTTCCTAGCTTTGCGGCGAGTTTTTCAACTTTTTTTTTGCGTTTTCCGTATTAGCGTTCAAAATTTCCAAAAACGGTGCTGAGAAGCCTTTTTTGAATGTTTTTCAGCATTAACAGTGTTTTTACAGCTGAAAAAAAGACTCTCAGAACCCAGTCGTTTTTTTTTTTTTTGCTCATAAACACCAAAACTGCTAACAGCCTAAGGGGGTTATTTACTGAAGGCAAATCCACTTTGCACTACAAGTGCAAACTACAAGTGGAAATTGCACTTGGAAGTGCAGTCACTGTAGATCTGAGGGGGACATGCAAGGGAAAAAAAAAACAGCATTTTTAGCTTGCGCATGATTGGATGATAAAATCAGCAGAGCTTCCCCTCATTTCAGATCTACCCCTCAGATTTAAAGAGACTGCACTTCTAAGTGCAGGTGCAAAGTGGATTTGCCTTTAGTAAATAACCCCCTACTAGTGGGCGAGAAAGGGTTAAAACCGCCTGCAATGCGCTGCTTCATACTAGCTTGTTATGCCTTTGTCTTGTTTTGTTATTTTTGGACGAGAGGGTTTACTTCTTTTTATAATAACATTATAAAAACGTTCCTAGCTTTGCGGCGAGTTTTTCAACTTTTTTTAGCGTTTTCCGTATAAGCGTTCAAAATTTCCAAAAACGGTGCTGAGAAGCCTTTTTTTGAATGTTTTTCAGCATTAAAAGCGTTTTTACAGCTGAAAAAAAGACTCTCAGAACCCAGTCGTTTTTTTTTTTTTGCTCATAAACACCAAAACTGCTGATAACAGCCTAAGGGGGTTATTTACTAAAGGCAAATCCACTTTGCACTACAAGTGCAAACTACAAGTGGAAATTGCACTTGGAAGTGCAGTCACTGTAGATCTGAGGGGGACATGCAAGGGAAAAAAAAAACAGCATTTTTAGCTTGCGCATGATTGGATGATAAAATCAGCAGAGCTTCCCCTCATTTCAGATCTACCCCTCAGATTTAAAGAGACTGCACTTCTAAGTGCAAGTGCAAAGTGGATTTGCCTTTAGTAAATAACCCCCTACGTGTGCATGGACACAGCATAGCATGATGGAGAGTTTAACCACTTTACATCCCGCATATAGTGAAATGACGGCCGCGCAGGTGGCTCTGCCATCCTGGGCAGCCGTTATATGATGTCCTTTGGGCCACCCGGCCGCTAGGGGGCACGTGCCCGCCGTGTCACTTGGGTGCGGATGTGCGTGCATGGTGGCCGCGATGCCCCAGCGATCGCCAGTTACAGAGCCAGGGACGTGGATCTGTGTGTGTGTGTGTAAACACAGATCTACGTCCTGTCAGGGAGAAGAGACTGATGGTGTCTTCCTTGTACATAGGGACACCAAGCGGTCACCTCCCCCAGTCAGTCCCCTCCCCCTACAGTTAGAATCACTCCCTAGGGTACACATTTAACCCCTTGATAACCCCTAGTGTTAACCCCTTCCCTGCCAATGACATTTATACAGTAATCAGTGCATATTTATAGCACTGGTCGCTGTATAGATGTCAATGGTCCCAAAATAGTGTCACAAATGTCAGATGTGTCCGCCGCAATATTGCAGTCCTGACAAAAAACTCAGATAAATGGCATTACTATATGCTTATTGCGATTTATTTATTTTTTTACCAAAAATATGTAGAATACATATCGGCCTAATCTGAGAAAATTTGTTATATTGATTATAGCAAAAAATATTGTTTTTTTCAAAATTTAATTTTTTTTTTTATTTATAGCGCAAAAAAAAATGCAGAGATGGTCAAATACCACCAAAAGAAAGCTCTATTTGTGGGGGGAAAAATGATCAACACTTTATTTTGGTACAATGTTGTATGACCGCGCAATTGTCATTCAAAGCGTGACAGCGCTGAAAGGTGAAAATTGGCCTGGGCAGGAAGGGGGTGAAAATGCCCGGTATTGAAGTGGTTAATGACTGTAGAAAAAAAAATCTACTGCCATAAACAGCTGCTGTAAAAACGTCCAGTGTGCACGAGGCCTTAATAGTCGGCAGCTACATTTTTTGTAGCTGCTGACTTTAAAAAAATGAAAAAATAAATAAACAACATGTGGAACTCCGCTTTACCCTTTCTCATGTAAAAAAGGAAAAGACTAAATCCTGAGGCCATCTAGTGTTAAATTTAAAGAATGCAACACATTGTTAATAAAGAGCAATACAACTCCAGACCCGCACCTTGCTGATCTCTCTCACTACAAAAAACATTCTTGCTTAAACTGGTCGTACATAAAATCTTTCAGAAATTGTAAATCTCCTTTTAGATTCTTTAACCACTTAAGACCCGGACCAAAATGCAGGTAAAGGACCTTGCCCCTTTTTGCGATTCGGCACTGCGTCGTTTTAACTGACAATTGCGCGGTCGTGCGACGTGGCTCCCAAACAAAATTTGCGTCCTTTTTCCCCCCACAAATAGAGCTTTCTTTTGGTGGTATTTGATCACCTCTGCGGTTTTTATTTTTTGCGCTATAAACAAAAATAGAGCCACAATTTTAAAAAAAATGCAATATTTTTAACTTTTTGCTATAATATCCCCCAAAAATATATAAAAAAACATGTTTTTTCCTCAGTTTAGGCCGATACGTATTCTTCTACATATTTTTGGTAAAAAAAATCGCAATAAGCGTTTATCGGTTGGTTTTCGCAACATTTATAGCGTTTACAAAATAAGGGATATTTTTATTGCATTTTTATAAATTTTTTTTTTTTTACTACTAATAGCGGCGATCAGCGTTTTTTTTTTTTTTTTCGTGACTGCGACATTATGGCGGACACTTCGGACAATTTTGACACATTTTTGGGACAATTGTCATTTTCACAGCAAAAAATGCATTTAAATTGCATTGTTTACTGTGGAAATGACAGTTGCAGTTTGGGAGTTAACCACAGGGGGCGCTGTGAATTTGAGTGTACCCTGTGTGTGTGTTTACAACTGTAGGGGGGTGTGGCTGTAGGTGTGACGTCATCGATCGCATCCCCCTATAACAGGGATGACGCGATCGATGCTGCCGCTGCAGTGAAGCATGGGGAAGCCGTGTTTACACACGGCTCTCCCCGTTCTTCAGCTCCAGGGACGGATCGCCGCACTGCAGCGGCGATCAGGTCCGCGAATCCCGCGGTCCCGTTCCTGGAGCTTCGGACCGGGTCACGGGAGCGCGCCGCGGGCGCGCGCCCGTGACCCACGGCTGGGTACTAAAATCAACGTATATATACACGTTGATGTGCCCAGCCGTGCCATTCTGCCGACGTATATGTGCAGTAGGCGGTCCTTAAGTGGTTAACCAGAGAGTAAGAGAGGGTTCATTTCACCACCTCACTGCGACTGCACCGACCACCAGTAGGGAAGGGGAACTTGGGCTTAAATTTTATTTTTACTGCACTAGGGGTTATCATTGTCACCGACTCCAGTGATGGGGGTTTCATCAGTCACCAGTTTTTTTGTTTTTGTTTTCGCATTGCTGTACATTGAAAAAATGCAACAGGACTGAGATTTTTGGGCGTTGAGGTGCATTATTATTATTAGGGTTGTCCAGATACCGATACCAAGTATTTGCGGGAGTACTTGTACTCGTGCAAATGCTCCCGATGCCTAAATAGAATACTTTTTGTTGTATTTATCAACATGTTCTGTGAAAATTCTTTGAGTTTTTTACTACTGCGTGACAAGCAAATAAAAATGTTTTATTCATTTTTACTAATTTTTATTCTTTTATAATGTCTTGAGTTAGAGTTCTTCATAATTCTAAAGAAAATATCCTTAGTCTGTATTGTGGTTTGAAAACTGTCACATGACATTTAAAAAAAGTATCGGCATTCGGTATCGGCGAGTACATGAAAAAAAAAGTATCGGTACTTGTACTCGGTCCTAAAAAAGTGGTATCGGGACAACCCTAATTATTATTATTACATACACTCAGTAACATTACATGTAAAAAAATAACCAGACTGCTAATGCAGAAGACGTGTTTTAGGTCATAGTTTTACAGACGCACCGAACATGGAAAACCATAAAGACCGACATCCCTTCTACAGACTCTGATCATTTGTATGGTGGGCTTTAACATGACCCAAGTTATTTCTGTAGTTAAACACAGGGATGGACTGGCCATAGGGACTACAGGGAGATTCCCGGTGGGCCGATGGCTCAGTGGGCCGTTTAAAAAAAAAAAAACGTTATTATTTTTTTAAACAGAGACTCTCTCAGACCACCCTCTGTCTCTCAGATCCCCCCCCTCTGTCTCTCAGATCCCCTCCCCTCTGTCTCTCAGATCCCCCCCCCTCTGTCTCTCAGATCCCCCCCCCTCTGTCTCTCAGATCCCCCCCCCCTCTGTCTCTCAGATCCCCCCCCCCCTCTGTCTCTCAGATCCCCCCCCTCTGTCTCTCAGATCCCCCCCCCTCTGTCTCTCAGATCCCCCCCCCTCTGTCTCTCAGATCCCCCCCCCTCTGTCTCTCAGATCCCCCCCCTCTGTCTCTCAGATCCCCCCCCCCCTCTGTCTCTCAGCTCCCCCCCCCCCGTCTCTCAGATCCCCCCCCCCCTGTCTCTCAGCTCCCCCCCCCTGTCTCTCAGCTCCCCCCCTCTGTCTCTCAGCTCCCCCCCTCTGTCTCTCAGATCCCCCCCCCCTCTGCGTTTTTCAAGCGCTTTACAGGCACTATTTTTAGCCCAAAAATGGCCTGTGTGTCACCCCCTCTCTTTTACACTCACTCTCGCTTTTTCTTACTATCACCCACCCCCTTTCCCTCAACCCTCCCCCTCTCACGATATACAATAATGGATGTAGGGGCCTTTGGGGGTAGCATTTTATTGAATTTAAGTGGGCCGGTCTGGATGAAGTCCAGGGCCAAATTTTTGTCCCAGACACAAGTCTATACATCACATCTTGAAGTTGAACTCGGTGCAAACAGCTAAATGCACAGATTAAAATAGAAAGTATATACAGTATCTCACAAAAATAAGTACACCCCTCACATTTGTGTAAATATTTTATTCTATCTTTTCATGTGACAACACTGAAGAAATTACACTTTGCTACAATGTTGTGTAGTGAGTGTACAGCTTGTATAACAGTGTAAATTTGCTGTGCTCTCAAAATAACTCAACACAGCCATTAATGTCTAAACAGCTGGCAACAAAAGTGAGTACACCCCTAAGTGAAAATGTCCAAATTGGGCACAAAGTGTCAATATTTTGTGGCCGCCATTATTTTCCAGCACTGCCTTAACCCTCTTGGGCATTGCGGTCACCAGAGCTTCAAAGGTTGCCACTGGAGTCCTCTACCACTCCTCCATGATGACATCATAGAGCTGGTGGGTGTTAGAGACCTTGCGCTCCTCCACCTTCCGTTTGAGGGGCCCCACAGATGCTCAATAGGGTTTAGGTCTGGAGACATGCTTGGCCAGTCCATCACCTTCACCCTCAGCTTCTTTAGCAAAGCAGTGGTCATCTTGGAGGTGTGTTTGGGGTCGTTATGTTTGAATACTGCCCTGTGGCCCAGTCTCTGAAGGGAGGGGATCATTCTCTGCTTCAGTATGTCACAGTACATGTTGGCATTCATGGTTCCCTCAATGAAATGTAGCTCCTCAGTGTAGGCAGCCCCAGACTATGACACTCCCACCACCGTGCTTGACTGTAGACAAGACACACTTGTCTTTGTACTCCTTACCTGGTTGCCGCCACACACGCTTGTCACTATCTGAACCAAATACGTTTATTTTGGTCTCAACAGACCACAGGACATGGTTCCGGTAATCCATGTCCTTAGTCTGTTTGTCTTCAGCAAACTGTTTACAGGTTTTCTTGTGCATCATCTTTAGAAGAGACTTCCTTCTGGAATGACAGCCATGCAGACCAATTTGATGCAATGTGCGGTGTATGGTCTATGCACTGACAGGCTGACCCCCTTCCCCTTCAACCTCTGCAGCAATGCTGGCAGCACTCATATGTCTATTTCCCAAAGACAACCTCTGGATAGGATGCTGAGCACGTGCACTCAACTTCTTTGGTTGACCATGGTGAGGCCTGTTCTAAGTGTAGTGTATAGTCTTGGCCACCGTGCTGCAGCTCAGGGTCTTAGCAATCTTCTTATAGCCTAAGCCAGGGGTCGCCAAACATTCTAAACAAAGGGCCGGTTTATTGTCCTTCTGACTCCTAGGAGGGCCGGACTAAGGCCAGTGGAAGTAGAAATTTTCCTGGCATCAGTGGGAGTAAGCATTGCCACATTTGGTATTGGGAGGAGGAATAGTGGCCAGTCCTTGGTATCATAGGGAGGAATAGTACCTCATTGTTGGTGTCTGTGGGCGAAATATTGCCCCTTGGTGTCAGAATAGTGTCTCATATCAGTGGGAGAAATGGTGCCCCAAGGGCCAGAAAAAGACAAGCAGAGGCCGCAGTTTGAAGACCACTGGCCTAGGCCACCTTTTTTTTTTTTTTTTTTTTTTTTTAAGCTCCTCAGGGAGTTCTTTGCCATGAGGTGCCATGTTGAACTTCCAGTGACCAGTATGAAAAAGTGAGAGCGATGACACCAACTTTAATACACCTGCTCCCCATTCACACCTGAGACCTTGTCACAATAATGAGTCACATGCAGGGCAGGACTTAGGGTGGTGGGGGCCCCTGGGCTTGAGTGTTGAAGGGGCCCCCTGGAGCGAGGGGGGATCATAGTTGTTGAGCGGGGGGGGGGGGGGGGGCGAATTGAAGTTGTTGAGCGGGGGGTGCGCATTAAAGTTGTTGAGCGGGGGGGGGCGAATTGAAGTTGTTGAGCGGGGGGGTGCACATTAAAGTTGTTGAGCGGGGGGGGGGGGGGGCTGACTCTCTCATCTTTAATAAAAAAAATTAAAAATAAACATTTATAAAGAAAATGTAAATATTTTTATAAAAAAAAAAAGGGGAGACCTCTGGGGCCTTTAATAATAATAATAAATATATATATATGTATATATATATATATATATATTAGAGCTGCACGATTAATCGCCAAGAATCGTTATCGCGATCTTTTTCCCGTTGCGATTCTTGATACAGGGTTTCATGATCTTTCACATGAATATAATTTTCTCTATGCACTTTGGTATGCAAAGAATTTCCTGTGTGCTCTCAGCCAAAAGTCAGTCTGGGCAATCTGCCAAGTTTTGGAAACATTCTTTATCAGTGGAAAGTTAAGTCTAAACATTGTATCTCTTTAAAGGAATTAACTTCTTCTGTATGTAAATTAGGAATTTTTAACCACTTAAACACCAAACCTTTTTCTGACAGCTCTTTTCAAGTTAAAATCATTATTTTTTTTTTTGCTAGAAAATTACTTAGAACCCCCAAAGATTATATAATTTTTTAGTAAAGACCTTGGCCTAGAGAATAAAATGGCGGTTGTTGCAATATTTTATGTTGCACTGTATTTGCGCAGCAGTCTTTTTAAATGCATTTTTTTGGAAAAAAATTAATTTAATGAATTAAAAAAAAAATAGGCAGTAAAGTTAGCCCATTTTTATTTTTATATATATATATATATATATATATATATATAAAAACATATTTTTTTTATAAAAAAAGTGGGGGTTGCTGTCCGGGGCCCTGGGGGCCCCTGGGGACCTCCAGACCCCTAAAAAAAATAAACATTTATAAAAAATACATAAAAAAGGGAGGTTGCCATCCGGGGGGTCTGGGGACCTCTGGGCCTTTTAATAAAAAATAAAAAAATATAAACAAAAATAAAAAAATAAACATTTATAAAAAAAAGGGGGGGTCCCTGGGGACCTCTGAGCCCTTTAATAAAAAAAAAAAAAAAATATATATATATATATATATATATATATATATATATATATATATATAAATAAAAAATGTAAATTGTTTTATAAAAAAGGGGGGGGGGGGGTTGCCATCCAGGGGCCCTGGAGACCTCTGGGCCCTTTAATAATAAATATATATATATATATATAAAAAAATATATAAAAAACATATTTTTTTATAAAAATAAATAAAAAAAGGAAGGGTTGCTGTCCGGGGCCCTGGGGACCTCCGGACCCCTAAAAAAAAAAAATTTTTTTAGAGGGGCCCCCTATTTGGCGGGGCCCATGGGCTTTAGCCCAGTCAAGCCCAAATGTAAGTCCGGCCCTGGTCACATGACACCAGGGGTGGGCCCAATTGTGTGTTGAGTTATTTTGAGGGGACAGCAAATTTACACTTTTCCGGTGTTGTCACATAAAAAGATATAATGGTGAGGGGTGTACTCACTTTTGTGAGATTGTGTGTGTGTGTGTGTGTGTGTGTATTGTAACGGGAGGGCCCGTGGTATCTAGAAGCACCAACAAAGTATGAGCCAGAACATAATGGACATTCAGAATATCTTGGACTACCGGAGGTGGGGCAGTAATGATTATCCACAATATATTCTAGGATATCAGTAAGAACTATTTACAGGTTGTTGATTCTGAACTCAACAGGTTAATTGAAAGAGCGACTTAGTCAATGTGGTAACACAGACTGTTAGGTTTTAATGTCGTCGGCTACTGTGATGTAAATTAATCTAGGATGGCTCCTAAGACCTTTTCATTGTGTTGTGCTAATTGACACTGTATTGTGTGAAGGAGTCCTGTGATAAATGTGTATTGCAAGTTAACAGACAGTCTAAAGGTCTATTGATGATAAATGTGTATTGTGTGACAGGTGAGAGGAGCCGGGATGTCTACCTTGAGGGGTCATGTCTCGCAGTCACCTTGTCTTGGTAAATGATTAGTTAATCATGTAAATTAGATCAAGACCTGGTGCCAGAATGTCCAATAAAAAAAGATGTGTATTGGGCTCCTTGTGTCATGGTGTGGGTGGAGTTGAGTCATTGTTCATTTTTGGTTACTAACTGTATATAAGAGCCTGATTTTCTCATTAAAGGGTCTATTAGTTTTGAACCTCAAACAGACCTGTGTGTCGTTACTGGGGGAATTTGTATGGGTCGTGTTCGCCGGATTGGGGAGTGTCGATAGTTGTCTTGGGTTCAGAATGGAATATTTTAAACAGCTTTAACCCCTGTCCCATTTGGGGTTCCATTACACGTGTGTGTGTGTGTGTGTGTGTGTGTATGTATATATATGTGTATATATATATATATTTAAATTTTTTTTGTGACAGACAGCCCCTGTCAGTGATAAATGGTGTGCATCTTCCACACAGAATCTTGAGGTTCTTAAAGTGTCTCGAAAGGTTCGCTACAAAACAAAAAATAACTATACTTATATATAACTATATTATATTTACCTGCTCTGTTGTGATGGATATGCACATTCACTGTTCCTGGCCCCTCTCTCCCGACGAGTGCCCCATAGACCAGCAGCTTGGACACGGGGGGGGGGGGTCCACAGACAGAGGAGAGGTCAATTTCTGTAGGAAATTCTCCTCAAAAGGATAACGAACCGCAAAACATTTTGGGGCAGAAAAAAACTTTTGCGGCCGATCCCATACCTTGTACAAAAGCTTTTCCAGATAAGGAACACAAGGAAACGGAATCCAAAAGGGACTGACATCTGGCACCTCCACCATCGGAACTGACACATCGGAACCAGGGCAGGGCGCAGAAGCTGGGCCCGATTCTGCGTTGGAGGCATCCCCAGAAGAAGGCGGGGGAGGGGGTGCTTTTTACCCCCTCTTTAACCACACACCCATTCCACCCTGGCAACAAACGCCTCTAGGACCGCGGTCATAGCATCCACAGAGACCGCAGGTACAGGGGCACTAAGGGTTAACTCTGGCATGTCTGGGGGAGATGCGTCCGGTTCTGACACCATGTTGATCCACCCTTTTGCCACCCTAGGGATACAAGGCAAGACCCACAGGCCACCCTCCCGGCCGCAGCAGAGGAACAGGGGACCCCCCAGAAGACTCACCACCCCGACCAGGCCTGCACAGCTGCCGTCCGCCTCCTAGAGTGCTGCTCTGTCCTCAGGAAGTGTGCTGGAGCCGTTTGCGCGATTTTCCAGCCACTAGAGGCAAAACACACCTCCCAAAATGGCCGCCGACACGCCGCTCTGTAAACAGAGCATGCAGACTACAGGAAAATGGCCGCCAATACAAAATAAAAAGTGCCCAGCGCCGCCCAAATGGCGTCCGCCAGTGTACACAGAAAAACACACACAGCAGCGAACACCTGGGACCCCCAAGCAGGCCCCCCCCGAACACATGGCAACAGCACCCACTCCCCCGAGAGCAGACCCACCACACAGCCCCCAGCCCTAGGATGGAGCACCCCCAGGCGGAGCCCCAACTCACGGCCGACCCAGCCACCCAGAGCGTAGGGAAGGAGGGGAGAGAGGAAAGCAGGACGGACCCTCTATCGACCTCCCCAGGATTACCCAGCCTTACCACCCTGCCAGAGCTAGGGGACTGATACTTACCCGTCCTGCGAAGACTGGCTGAAGGCATCCCAGACAGAACCAACGTCTGTGCAGTTATGGCATGGCTGTCGGCCCGGCACGGCACACGGACATAGAGTCCGGTCATATGTGTGTCCTGGAGCATATAGCTCACCGGCCACCCCCTGGAGCAATGGGGCATGTCGTGGATGGCCCAGCGCGTAGCTAAAAGGCCAGCACACACTCGATGGCCGAACTGGGGAAACTACAAGGGTCAAGGATCCAGCCTGTCACCCAGTCGGCAGTTGATTGTAGATCTCAGGATCCAAAAAAAAATTAATTGTAAAAAATCCCCAGGCCATGTGGGCCCATAGAAGCCATGTCATTCTCCTGTGCTAGGCAGAAAAAAAAAACGGAGTCTGCAGATGCAAGGAGAAGGGGATGTACCAGGGAACCGCCCCCTGGGAGGTACTGTACTGTGTGATGTGTGATGTGTTTTTAACACTTAACATATTTGTTTTTCTGCCTAGTCAATCTCCTAGAAGGAGGATAATACCCTAAGGTCAAGATGATGCTGTGTCCATCCATGAACGGAAGAGAAATTCACTCAAAAAATAATCAATCTTATTGCACTGGTACAATACAGGACCCAAGGCTTGTAATTTTATTTTTAATTTTTTATTTTCAAAGACATACAGAAAAGGTACAAAAGTTGCAACAGTATACAGGTTGGTCAGATACAGTGTGAAGAAACATATACATTCACATTTAGGCTCCTTTCACACTTGTGCGACCTGAAAGTCACATGACTTTGACGGGACTTAATACAATGCCTTTTTAATCTTGAGGTCTATGGACTTCAAATTGCATCAAAGTCGGACCAAAGTAGTGCAGGGACTACTTGGAAGTTGCACAGATATGAATGGTGCACATTGGAAATCATGGGGGTGCGACCTTATTTGCTTTGTTACTTCACAGTCCCAAGTCGTAGGACAAGTCGCACAAGTGTGAAAGGGACCTTATTCTGAGCTCAAGCCATGAAATTAACTTTATTCAATCACATGAAACAACCACTATTTGAGTGGATTGTATTGTAGGAGAGTCAAGTTTTCCCTGTATAGACCAAATATATATAAAAATAAAAAAAACGATTAAATGAGCCCCTCAGTGCAGCTTTAACCACTACCCTACCACACGCCATCACATGACATCATTGACTTTTAGGGGGGATATCTGAATGATGCCCGATTCAGGCGGCGATTCTGTGCACAATAAGAATGATCATAGCGGAAGTCCCCCCGCTTGATTGTTCTTATAGGTGACGAGAGGGGACATCCCCCCCCCCCCTCCCGCCACCATCCGGTGCTTCTCTGGGGACCCGGAGAAAGAATTGGCTGCTGTCGGATGACGGCCATAGAGATTTCCTGTGACCAGATGGTCATCAGCCATCTCTGACCACTTGACGCCCGTGCGTGACGTTATGATGTCACGCCCAGGCCCCAGATGTAAACAAAGCTGCAATTGCTACTGTCAGCATGAGATCTGAATTTTTATTTTCCAATCGTATTCTTTCAAGCCTGTAGGCAAGATGTACGGTCTTGTTAACCCCGTATCTCTCCATAAAGAGGACCTGTCATGATAGATTCCTATTACAAGGGATGTTTACATTCCTTGTAATAGGAATAAAAGTAATACAAAAAAAATGTAAAACAAAAAAAATATAAAAAAATTAAAAACGCCCCTGTCCCTGGTAGCTCGCACTCAGGAGCGAACACACATGCAAGTGTCATTCAAACCACACGTGAGGTATCGCCCCTTGCGTGAGGAAGCAACAATTCAAGCCCTAGACCTCCTCTGTGACTCTAACCTGGTAACCTGTAAAAAGATAAATAAAGCGTCGCCTATGGAGATTTTTAGGTACTGAATTTTGGTGCCAATCCTTGAGTGTGCGCAATTTTAAAGCGTGACATGTTAGGTATCTATTTACTTGGCGTAACATCATACAAAAAGATTGGGCTAACTTTACGGTTTTGTAATTTCATTCATGAAATCGTTTTTTTTTTCCCCCAAAAAAGGCGCTTGAAAAATTATTGCGCAAATACCGTGCGAGATAAAAAGTTAGTTACACTTTATTCCCTAGGATGTCTGCTAAAACATACATAATGTTTGGGGGTTCCGAGTAATTTTATAACAAAAAAATTGATGATTTTCACATGTAGGAGAGGAGTGCCAGTGGTTAAGGATCCTGCACGCACTGAAAAAAAAAAATCAAGGGCGAGGAAGCCATTTCTTGAGGGGACGATGTTCAGAGAGAAAACTAGGTTTAGAAAAAGAACCTGAGAAGAAGTCCCAACAGAGGTGACCTATAGCTGGCTGGTGAGACGGCACAGCCTGTTTAAAGCCACGGAAGGTGGCAGGAGGGGGGGACTAATTAAAGGGCTCACATGCCCATGCAAACCGCCACCCATACGGCCGCATAGGTGTGACCCTAGGGTAAGACTTAGGTTAAGTTGTAATATAAAAATAGTTTGCTTTACACATAAGAGGGGAAAGATAATCAAAACAAAGGACATCAGAATGCCTAATAATAATGTTACTGCTACAGCACATGGAAAAGATTATGTACTAATGGTTCTTTTCCTATAGGTGTTGCTGGCGACCCACCGTCATAGTCTTTCACGGGTGGCAGTGAAGATGGTGAAGAAGAAGCCTATGGTTGAAGACCCCACCTCCACCTTGATTGAAAGAGAAGTCCTGGAAATGATGACCAACAACCCATTTTGCGCCCAGGCCTACGCCACATTCCAGACAGAGGTAAGTCTATTGTTGGAAAATGTAATGTATAGAAGAACATTAGGATATCTGCATTTCACCACTTGCCACCCAAGGATGCCCCTGTACGTCCTTCACTTGCAGTGATTATATGGGGGGATGATCCCTGGGCATCAGCCAGTATCTTTATTTTGCCTGGGGATTCTCTTTTTTGTAAAAGCAATCCTAGCAGATAATTAGTTGCAGCATCACTTTTACAGATGGGAAGGTGGAGAGGAAGGTGGTGCCCCCCTCTCACTACCTTCTTGGACTCACCCGTCAACCCAGTATTGCAACCAGCTGACAATAGAAGGTCTCCAATGACCTTTATAGCCTAAGAAACAGGAAACAATGAGTATTTTGTCACTTTCGGCTTTGTGTTTTCTGCCCGGGTGCAGGCACAGATCAGTCTGATTGGCTGCTTTGGAGGCCAGAAGAAAGATCTGGGGTCTAATAGATCCATGATCTCTCTATAAAGAGGACCTGTCAATGCCTATTGCTGTCACAAGGGATGGTTACATTCTTTGTGATGGCAATAAATGATAAAAAAAAAAAAAGGCAAACACATACGTAGGTGGCGCATGCATAAGGTTACCAGTGTTTGCACCACACACATGAGTGATTGCCACAAACGGTATAGATATAGGGAGATGTCATGCAGGGTAATCTGGTAGAGAATTAGAACATTACTTTTATTTGAACCTTCTAATGGATCCATTCATTGACCCGTCTATTTTTTTCCCCCAGAATCATTTATTCTTTGTTATGGAATACATGGGAGGAGGAGACCTGAAGAGCAAAATAGAGGAGACGTCGTTAACCCTCCTTACCATCAGACGCGTGTCGGCAGAACTAATTTGTGGTGTAAAATTTTTACACTCAAGAGGAATATTTCACAGGTAAGTATCTTTACTATAAACTTTCATTATTTCCCCCCTTCCGCTGCCTAAACACCTAAACCGGTATTAAACCCCATTTGTGAGGAGGAGGAGGATGGTGAGCGCACACTTACCCCTTCGTCCTCCTCCCTCCAATGTCTACCCTTCTGCTGGCCATACACAAAAGGAATAAGAGGAAGGTTGGAAGTAGATTGGACGGTTTGAACCCTTGTGGATACACTGTAATCAAGAAGTGTCACTTTGGTCAGATTTGAAGGGATTCACCAACAGGACTGATGAAAACAATTACTTAAAGCGGAGCTCCAGCCGCAAACATTTTTTTTTTTTAAAGTCAGCAGCTACCAACAGTGTAGCTGCTGACTTTAAATAAGGACACTTACCTTGTCCTACTTGCCCGCGCTGATGGGCCCCCCGATGCCGGTCCCACGATCGCTCCGGGTCCCGCGCCGCCATCCACACTATGGGAAACAGGCAGTGAAGCCGTACGGCTTCACTGCCCATTTCCTACTGCGCCTGCGTGAGTCTCACGCTGGCTTGTGAATGGGCGGCTGCTCTCTGAGAACACACACAGTTCCCAGAAAGCAGCGCGCCCCATTCACAAGGAGAAGAAGAAATCGGACCGCGGTTCAGGTGAGGCAGATTACGGACTTCCGCATAGCAACAGGTATTTCGGGTGAGTACTTTTTTATTTATTTTTTTCAGGTTTTTTTTTTTTTTTTTTTTTTTAAACAACATTGTAAAATGTTGTTTTCCTGGGTGGAGCTCCGCTTTAATGATCAGATTGCAAATATAGTGCAATCAGTTCATGAAAGATACAATCGTTTCCTGGATTGTATCATTCGGTGTATGGGCAGCGCTAGGAAAGGGAGTTTTGTGAATGTTGATTCCTCTCTGAACCAGTAATATTGGGACATGGAGGGGAATTGTCTGAACTACAGAGCTAACACTCTTTTTCTCTATAGGGACTTAAAGCCTGCAAACATCTTGGTTCATCTCAACGGTCACTTGAAGATTGCAGACTTTGGGTTGTCAGTGAAGGGCATGTATGGACGGACGGTGGAGGGATTAGCTGGAACAGTCAGTTACTTTGCACCGGAGGTAAGTAAAGGACCAGTGATCTGCTGGTACAATATGCTCATACACAGGGCAAATGTCAGACAATGTACATGTATGCTGGAAATGAATCCATCTCTCTCTCTGAATTTTCTATAGGTGATCTTTGAGGAGCCACATGATCAGCGGGCAGATTATTTCTCCCTGGGGGTCCTAGTATATGAGGCAGCCTTCCGTGTCCTTCCATTCTACAATGGTGACGATCTGGGAAGCATTAGGTTCGATGTAGGTTTTCGTACACCATTTTACCCGGATGACGCCGACCCCAACCTGGTGGATTTTCTACAGAAGGTAAGTAGGGACACAGTCCCAGCGGGACAAGAAAAGTAGCTAGATAGGCTCAACCTATGAGTTTGTCTCCTTTATTAATGTGATTTTTTTTGCTTTGCTTGTTTTAGAACTTTGTAGCCAACGTGCTAGGTGGTGGCAGAAACCTATAGAATAGAGAAGACGTCGTTAACCCTCCTTACCATCAGACGCGTGTCGGCAGAACTAATTTGTGGTGTAACATTTTTACACTCAAGAGGAATATTTCACAGGTAATTATCTTTACTATAAACTTCCATCATTTCCCCCCTTCTGCTGCCTAAACCGGTACTAAACCCAATTTGTGAGGAGGATGGTGAGCGCACACTTACCCCTTCGTCCTCCTCCCTCCAATGTCTACCCTTCCGCTGGCCATACATAAAAGGAATAAGAGGAAGGTTGGACGGTTTGAACCCTTGTGAATACACTGTAATAAACAAGTGTCACTTTGTTCAGATTTGAAGGCATTCGCCACCAGGACTGATGAAAACAATTACTTAATGATCAGATCGCAAATATAGTGCAATCAGTTCATGAAAGATACGATCGTTTCCTGGATTGTATCATTCTGTGTATGGACAGCGCTAGGAAAGTTTTTTTTTTTTTTTTTGTGAATGTTGATGCCTCTCTGAACCAGTAATATTGTGATTCGGAGAATTGTCTGAACTACTGAGCTATCACTCTTTTTCTCTATAGGGACTTAAAGCCTGCAAACATCTTGGTTCATCTAAACGGTCACGTGAAGATTGCAGACTTTGGGTTGTCAGTGAAGGGCATGTATGGACGGACGGTGGAGGGATTAGCTGGAACAGTCAGTTACTTTGCACCGCAGGTAAGTAAAGGGCCAGTGATCTGCTGGTACAATATGCTCATACACAGGGCAAATGTCAGACAATGTACATGTATGCTGGAAATTAATCCATCTCTCTTTTCTATAGGTGATCTTTGAGGAGCCATATGATCAACGGGCATATTATTTCTCCCTGGGGGTCCTACTATACGAGGCAGCCTTCCGTGTCCTTCCATTCTACAATGGTGACGATCTGGGAAGCATTAGGTTCGATGTAGGTTTTCGTACACCATTTTACCTGGATGACACCGACCCCAACCTGGTGGATTTTCTACACAAGGTAAGTAGGGACACAGTCCCAGCGGGACAAGGAAAGTAGCTAGGTAGGCTCAACCTATGAGTTTGTCTGCTTTATAAATGGGATTTTTTTTGCTTTGCTTGTTTTAGAACTCTGTAGCCAGCGTGCTAGGAGGTGGCAGAAACCTGTCACATGACCTTGAAATACGCCATGTGACAGCACACTCCTCCTATGGGCAAGTATTTGCAGCATTATGCAGAGAACACCCCGCAGACTACACATTATCATTATAAAACTTAAAGCGCCATGTAGAGCGTTTCCTGCGCTGTACAGAGTGTGAAAGATGCCGGTCTTTTAGGTCTCTTAGTTTTCTACCATTATTGTCATCTTATATTTTCCTGTTCTTTTTTCCCCCATAGCTCCTGAGCAAACAGGCCGACGAGTGTGAAAGAGCCATCGCCGACATTGAACACCACCCTTTTTTCCAATAAATAAATGCAGACCCTCCATTCCCTGTCCGTCGAAATGGTAAGTAGAAATTTGGGATCACTCGATCTGATTCCGTACACACAGCTGGGGCCCATCAGAAAAGAAATGACATTTGTGAGATGTACCATTGTGTTCAAAGAGAAGCCATCAGGACCAGATTCATGAAAGAATCGGACTATTCCATCTTCCCTTATTAGAATTGTGCAGCATTGTCAAATTAGTACTGAAATCTGATTCATCAGTTTGAGGACCAGGGGGGGAGGAGTCACCTAAGCTCCGACAGTGCTGTCTCCCAACTTCTGAGTGTGCATGACAGCCTCAAATTACAGAGCTCTGTACATATTTCCATTTCTATCAGGACTCTGTTATAGGATAGGTTGTGCACTGACAGACCCCAGGAGAGCCCTCACCCCGACTCTTAATCTGAAGGTTCGGGGGACACAAAGCAAAATAAGGGGACAAATATAAACCTTTCAGAAGTCAGTTTGCACAATTATAATAGTGAAGATCCAGATCCTTGCTTCTGCACAGTGATAGCCGGTATCCGACATCTCAAAGTCATATGAGCTTGGATGACCCATAGAGGGGGAAATGGCCCCCAGAGGTCATAGAGGGATTTCTTTTACTCATTTGTGGATCTCATTGTTCTCTCTCTCTCTCTCTTTTTAAGAGCCATGAAAATAATAAATCTGGAGGACATTGCGGATCAACAAGAGACCATCTCAGCCAAATAACAAGCTCTGTTTAATGGGTTCTCATTCCTCAGTGGAATGGATAGCCATGAAGAATTGTAATGAACTGTAACACCCAAAAGGCACGAGGGGACAAAAGGAAGAGGGGACGAGGGCACAAGGGGAAGAAAGGACATGATGGGGTTATTGGGGATACCATTGAAGGAACGCGATAGGTTGACACTTGGGGTGTGGGGTTGTACAAATCTACATCAGGAAAAGGGTTTCCAAAGAAGAAGACCACAGAATATGGATTTTCAATGGACAATGGGGGGGGGGGGGCATGGACAAGAGGGGACGTGAAGGCATTAAACCAAACAACAACCCGAAGATTTCAAAACCATTTCCAACTGAAAGGAAGGAGGAGATCTTTAGGCTGAAGATGTATGCAGAGATGGACAGAGCATACTATTCCTTCATTCTCAAATCGGAGGACAGAGATTTTATTGACCAAAGGCAAGATGAACTGCGAATTGTAGATGAGTTTGGCTACATGCCCAGGAAAAAACAGGACTAACATTTGTTTACTGACACACACTGGACAACATACAATGACTGGCATGCACTGTTTGGGAGCCACGTTGCACGACCGCTCAATTGTCAGTTAAAGCGACGCAGTGCCGGAAGCTGAAATTTCACCTGGGCAGGAGGGGGGTGTATGTGCCCAGTAAGCAAGTGGTTAATCAGAGTATATGCAGTTGGGAAAGGAAAAAATGTGTGTATAGGTCCATAATTATACTTTCATAAACACACAATAAAAATTTGGTATATTTAAATTTGAATTGCTTCCTCTTATTTAATCCTTTCATGACCGGGGGTCATTACCACTTGGACGCACAGACCACATTTGCAAGGCTGGAAAGGGCTCTATGGCTACTTCTTCCACGTCTGGTGTGTGTAGAGATGTGTAATAGGTGTTTATGTATTAACATGAGTCCTAACCATGTTATGTAATGACAAGCCCCTTCGAGCTTCACTCCAAGAACAGGATATACGATTAAATCCTGTAATGAAATGAAAATCCCCCTTAACCACTAGCCACCCGTCATATGATGGCGGGATGAGGCAGCTCTCGTTCTGGGCAGACGTCATGACGTCTTCGCCTTTCTGGGCCACTAGGGGGCGCGCATGCCCACCATGTCACTGGGACACTATGCGTGTGCCCGGTGGCCGCGATGTCCGCCGGGCACTGCAAATGCCCAGTAACTGAGCAGGACCGTGAATCTGTGTGTAAACAGAGATCCACGTCCTGCCAGGGAGAGGAGACCAATGGACTGTCCCTTGTACATAGGGACACAGATCGGTCCCCTTCCCCCCAGTTAGAACCACTCCCTAGGACACACATTTAACCCCTTGATCGCCCCCTAGTGTTAACCCCTTTCCTGGCAGTCATTTATACAGTAATCAATGCATTTTTATAGCACAGATCGCTGTATAAGTGTGAATGGTCCCAAAAACCTGACAAAAGTATCCGATGCAATATCGCAGTCATGATATAAAAAGAAAAAAATTTGCAGATTGACGCAATTAATAGTAAAAAAAAAAAAATTATATAAAAAATGCTATATATGTAGCCGCTATAACTTTTGTGCCAACCAATCAATATACGCTTGTTGCGATTATTATTTTTTACCAAAAATATGAAGAAGAAAACATATCAGCCTACACTAATATATATATATATATATATATATATATATATATATGTATATTTTACAATTTATTTATTGTTTTTTTTTATTTTATTTTTAGGGGGGGGGTCTACAGTGTCGGTGTGTTTTCTATAAAAAAATTTACAATATTTTTTTTTATTTTTTGCAATTTTTTTTTATCAGCCCTGTTGGGGGGGGCTTTGGTGAGATATCTTAACAGACCTCTGACATCTCCTCTTTGAGACAGGGAAAAGGACTAAAGGACACAGATTCCCCAGTCCCTTTCTCTGCAGCCTCAGCTGCACTGAAAATGAATGGAGAGAAGACAGCGGCTCCTCATAGTTTACGATGTTTCAGTTATGCGAATGGACAGAGTCAGTGATCACTGACTGTACGTTCGAAAAAGGTAGGAGCCGGATTTACCGTCTCCTACCTCCGCTCTCCATCCTGACAGATTGAGGGGGTGGAGAAGGAGCACAGAGGGGGACACGGCAGCATCAAGAAGTACAGCAGCACAACAGAGGGAGGCTGAAGGAGGTTACGGCGACAGTCAGCGGTGATCGGTGCTTGTAACTCCACCACCGCACTGATCACCCTGACTGTCCAGGTATCGAGTGAAGCATCGGAGCATTTGCCCGAGTACAAGTGCAAATGCTCGGTATCGGGACAACCCCAATTATGACAGCTAGTATAAAATGATATGACGGGGGCCCCTGGAAGCCAGGACCCTGGACATTTGAACCTTGAGTGCTGTATTGAGACTGTACAATGAATGTGACTTATATTTTTGTAAACTTTAATAAAAATGCTCGCCCCCGAGTCCCGTGCCCGGCGGGAGCGATCGCCGCCGGGCACACGCGACTGCTCGTTAAAGAGTGTTTGATTCATACTTCCCTACGTGGATGAAGCATCTGACTGATGCTGCAGCCGTCCCCCGCCATCTCTGCCCTGAAAACCGAGCCACCGAACGTGGCAGATGGCTCAGTTTTCACATGTGTGCGACTACATTGCGACTTGCATCAACATCTAGAATTGAAGTCGGTGCGACGTACGCATACCTCCCAAATTTTGAACTTGAGAATGAGGGACATTTTAGAGATGGTGATCTGCAACAGTGGTGGGGGGCTAACGAGGCACAGTTAAACAAAACTTGGACTTCCTAGTACCTATACAATATACATTGATTGCTGTGCCACAAGCTGGAGTCACACAAACACATACCTTCTATACTCCTAAATAACACCAGACCCACCTATACCCCCTGTACTCCTAGATAACACATCAGACCCCCCTATGCCCCCTATATTCCTAGATAACATCACACCCCCCCCCCACCCCCATACCCCCTGTACTCCTAGAATTTTTTTTATGCAAGACCGAGATACACAGACTGCTGTGACTATTAGTTCCTGTATACAAGACAGACTGCTGTGACTTGTAGTTCCTGTATAAAAAAAAATATATACAGACTGCAGGGACTTGCAAAGTTGTAACCAATACACTCATACCACACAGTTAACTGACCTGCTGATCTTCTGTGCAAACCCCTGGTTGGCATTCTCTGCTACACACGGGGAGGGGGCGTGGCTGACCAGAGACTGAGGGGTGGATTTTTGTCTTTAGGAAATGCAGCCAGCAGGAGAGCTCAGAGAGACAATCACATACTACAAGCAGGGGGGGCAGCTCTAAATGGCTTTACAATCACTTGTGCTGCTGAAGGGACTGGGGGTGTTATAAGAAGCACAGCCAGACGTGCTCTAGACTGGCTACCATGTTACCCCCCCCCCCCCCCTTTCTTACATGTAACCTGCTCTGCCTCCACAGAACCTGTCTAGCCTTTGTCTCAGCCCGCTCTTACCTTTGCATCTCAGATCCAGGAGTCGGGGGGGGGGGGGCAGAGCTGGGAGAGAGAGACGCTCTGATCAGAAGTAGCTTCCTCCACAGTGCGCACCCGCAAATAACGTGATCGTTGCCAGGACGCCGGCGGTACTGGCAACCAGTGTCTGTACAGACGTTTGAGGGGAAGGAGAAGTTTGAGGGGGGAAGAGAGAAGCTGACATATCCTTCTGGCAGAAATGCTTACTGGCTGCAGTAAAGATACTCACACTGAATGGAGCCCAGTGTCAGAACTCACTTGTTCTGGCACTGGGCTGCGGGAATTTAGCCCCGATTGCGGGACATACTTCAAATCGCGGGAAATTCCCGCAGAATCCGGTACGGTTGGGAGGTATGCGTACGGTGCCATTGCCGCCAATTGTCACCAATTTGCCATGTTAAAGGGGTGTTCCAGCCGTTTTTTGTGTTTATTAAAAGTCAGCAGCTACAAAAAGTAGCTGCTGGCTTATAATAAACAGACACTTACCTTCTCCAAGGTTCCAGCGACGCGCCGGCCGGGGCTCCGCTCCTCTCCTTTTCCCCCCTCCCCGACCGGCGTCTTCATTTCAACTGTGGGCACCCAGCCTTGACAGCCTTCGGCTTCACGGCCGGGCACCCACTGCGCATGCGCGAACAGCGCTGCGCCGTCCCATTGGACAGGCGATCGCCTGGGACCTGTGACGTGTCCCAGGTGATCGCCTACATGGAGGGGCTGAAGATAGGCGAAAAAGCTAATCGCCTAACCAGCCCCTTGACGGAAGGAGGAAGTGGGACAGGAAGTCCCACTCCTGCAGCCCCCACTCCCCCCCCCCCCCCCAAAAGAAAATTACATGCCAAATGTGGCATGTAAGGGGGTGAGGAATGGGTTAAGCGGAAGTTCCAATTTTGGGTGGAATTCCGCTTTAAATCACATGCCAAATCGCACCAATGTGAACCTAGGCTGAAGGAAACATTTTTTACCTTCAGGACTTTTTTCCTGACACTTATTCTCATGTACAAACAATATTTATTCCTAGAAAATTACATGGAACTTCCCAGAATTATATATTTTTCAAAGCAGAGGCCCTAGAAAATAAAATGGTTACAGGGAAACCGGAAGTGATGTAAGCTCATTGCTTCCGGGTTCCTATATCATAGAGGCAATCAGAGCCATTCCGGTCTTTGTGCCTCTCTATAATCAGCCGGCGGAAGCGCCAGCTGGTGAGACAGCACAGCCTGTTAAAGCCACCGAAGGTGGCAGGAGGAGGGGACAAATTAATGGGCTCTCATGCCCATGCAAACCGTGACCCATACGGCCACATAGGTGTGACCCTAGGGTAAGACTTAGGTTAAGTTGTAATATAAAAATTGTTTGCTTTACACACAGGAGGGGAAAGATAATCAAAACACAGAACATCTGAATGCCTAATAATAATGTTACTGCTACAGCATATGGATAAAATGATGTACTAATTGTTCCTCTCCTATAGGTGTTGCTGGCGACCCACCGTGATAGTCTTTCACGGGTGGCAGTGAAGATGGTGAAGAAGAGGCCTATGGTTGCAGACCCCACCTCCACCTTGATTGAAAGAGAAGTCCTGGAAATGGTGACCAACAACCCATTCTGCGTCCAGGCCTACGCCACATTCCAGACAGAGGTAAGTCTATTGTATGTAATAGAAGAACATTAGGATATCTGCATTTCACCACTTGCCACCCAAGGATGCCCCTGTACGTCCTTCACTTGCAGTGATTATATGGGGGATGATGCCTGGGCATCAGCCAGTATCTTTATTTTGGCTGGAGATTCTCTTTTTTGTAAAAGCAATTCTAGCAGATAATAAAATGATTGCCACAAATGGTGTATAGGCAGATGCCATGCAGGGTATTCTGATAGAGAATTTGATTATTACTTTTATTTGAACCTTCTATTGGATCCATTCACTGACCTGTCTATTTTCTTCCCCCAGAATCATTTATTCTTTGTGATGGAATACATGGGAGGAGGAGACCTGGCGAGCAAAATAGAGATGACGCCGTTAACTCTCCTTACCATCAGACACGTGTCGGCAGAACTAATTTGTGGTGTAAAATTTTTACACTCAAGAGGAATATTTCACAGGTAAGTATCTTTACTATAAACTTTCATTATTTCCCCCCTTCCGCTGCCTAAACACCTAAACTGGTACTAAACCCCATTTGTGAGGAGGAGGAGGATGGTGAGCGCACACTTACCCCTTCGTCCTCCTCCCTCCAATGTCTACCCTTCCGCTGGCCATACACAAAAGGAATAAGAGGAAGGTTGGACGTAGATTGGACGGTTTGAACCCTTGTGCATACACTGTAATAAAGAAGTGTCACTTTTGTCAGATTTGAAGGGATTCGCCACCAGGACTGATGAAAACAATTACTTAATGATCAGATTGCAAATATAGTGAAAGATACGATTGTTTCCTGGATTGTATCATTCTGTGTATGGGCAGCGCTAGGAAAGGGTTGTTTGTGAATGTTGATCCCTCTCTGAACCAGTAATATTGGGATATGGAGGAGAATTGTCTGAACTACTGAGCTAACACTCTTTTTCTCTATAGGGACTTAAAGCCTGCAAAAATCTTGGTTCATCTCAACAGTCACGTGAAGATTGCAGACTTTGGGTTGTCAGTGACGGGCATGCATAAACGAACGGTGGAGGGAATAGCTGGAACAGTCGGTTACTTTGCACCGGAGGTAAGTAAAGGACCAGTGATCTGCTGGTACAATATGCTCATACACAGGGCAAATGTCAGACAATGTACATGTATGCTGGAAATGAATCCATCTCCCTCTCCGATTTTTCTATAGGTGATCTTTGAGGAGCCATATGATCAACGGGCAGATTATTTCTCCCTGGGGGTCCTACTATATGAGGCAGCCTTCCATTCTACGATGGTGACGATCTGAGACGCATTATTCTCTATGTAGGTTTTCGTACACCATTTTACCCGGACGATGCCGACCCCAACCTGGTGGATTTTCTACAGAAGGCAAGTAGGGACACAGTCCCAGAGGGACAATGAAAGTAGATAGGCTCAACCTATGAGTTTGTCTGCTTTATAAATGGGATTTTCCCTATTTGTCTTTCAGGACAGCCACAATAGAGATAGGCTCCTCCTCTTCCTCTGGGAAACACTGCACAGCCTTTAAAACCTCTCCTCCCCCTGCCAGACCTCAGTTAATTGCGTTTCCTCCGGTGGGGAGACACTGTTTAGGAACAGGCTGAGCAGTCAGGGGACTGTGGCTTCAATCCATATCTTAAATGGAGCAGGGGCCCCCTAGGTTTTGGCAGGTACTTACCGCCACATCTAGCCATCCCAAATCCGTGGCGAGCGCGGCAGCTGGCTTGTGGGGGGACCTCTATTGTGTCCAGGTGGACCGCGGCAGGGAGGCAATCCAGGGGCCCTGTTTTTTTCTTCAGGCCGCATATTTTTTCCAAATTCGCGGGCTGAATGGCGGGTGACGTCATTTCCGGCGTCACGGCGGAAGGCCTCCCCTTTGACCCGTGACTTCCTGTTCCGGGTCGCGGCACTAATGGAGGCCCAGGTGTTTCTCTGCTGGAGGAGTCAGGAACTCGCCGGGGCGAGTAAGGACACAGCGCAACCACCTGCAATGTCAGCGGCATCTCCGGAGCACGGCCCGACCAAGGACGCTTCCTCCAGCCAGCCCAAGGTAAGGGTTCCCTGGGGAAGGGCCCCCATACCTTAGGCTTGATTGTTTTTTCCCCCCCCCATTTTCCCTGTGGTGGTTGAGAGGGGGGGGGGGAAGGGGGATCCCAGCATGGTGTTTTGTCTAGTTCTCCCCCAGGGTTGTAACCCTTTGTTTTCTAATGTGTGGGTATTTCTTTCCTTTTTAATTTTTTTTAGAAGAGTCTGGAAAAGTCTAGTGGGAAGACACATGGCTCTAAAAAGAAATGTGCCTCCTGTAGGGACACTCTTCCTGAGTCCTGGCCTAAAGTGTTATGTAGGGATTGCATACAATCTTTGGTCAGGGAAAGGGATGAAGAGCAGGAAGATAGTTTAGCAGCTTCAGTTAAAGAGCTTTCTTCTACTTTTGCTTCCTTCAAATCCCTATTTGAAAGGCTGCAACCTCCCACTATCCCCACACAGGTTACAACCCATCTAGAAGATCAGGGTCTCGCTCCTGCCCCACCTGATCCTTCAGTTATAGCAGTTGAGCCGGCAGGCCCTTCCCAGGGAGAACGCTCTCTCCCAGAGAGTGTCGCTCCTGAGTCCCAGGGGGAATCTGACGAGGATGACCAGGACGGGGAGTCCAGGAAACCCTCGAGATATAAGCTCTCTCTCGATGAGGTCGAGGACTTATTAGGTGCAATTTACACCACCCTCGGCATTCAGGCTGACATTAAAACCTTAAGCCTCCATGACCAGATGTACAGGGGGCTGGGGGAACAAAGGTCAAAGGTCTTCCCTGTACATGAGCTTCTAATCGATTCTATTAAGGATTGGCAGGACCCCGAAAGGAAACCCGTTTTTTTCTCTGAAGACCCCACGGCCATTTGGAACAAGGCGCCTAAATTAGATGCAGCCTTCTCCCAGGTTTCCAGAAATACCGACCTGGCATTTGAGGATATGGGTACCCTTCCTGATGCAATGGACAAGAGAATGGATTCTCTTTAAAAAAAAGACTTGGGACTCGGTGATGGGGAACCTTAAGCCAGAGTTGGCAGTTACGGTGGTGGCCCGTAATTTAGAGCATTGGCTCTCTAAAATACAGGAGCACATTGAGGCTGGGACAGATAAGGAAACCATTCTATCCTCCTTCCCTGCAATATTGCGGGGCATTGCCTACATTGCGAACGCTTCGGCGGAATCGATTCGCATGTCGGCCAGATCCGCTGCTCTGGCCAACTCAGCCAGAAGAGCCCTATGGCTCAAGATGTGGCCGGGGTACATTGCCTCCAAATCCAAGCTCTGCGGGATACCCCTTTCAGGGGATCTCCTGTTTGGCCCAGGGTTGGAGACGGTCTTAGACCGCACAGCTGATAGGAAAAAGTATTTTCCCCTTAAACGAAAAACTCTGGTAAGATCATCAGGGAAGTTTTTTCGATCACAGAAACAGACAGGGGTCCCAAAACCTGAAGGTCAGAAGAGGGTTTGGACACCCAAGGGGAGGGGCAGAGGAGCGATTTTTCGCTCTCCTGACCAGCCCACAAAAACAATGACGCTCAGGTCAGGGTGGGGGGAAGACTGGGGGCCTTCCTCCCACAGTGGGAGACCATCTCCTCCAACAGGTATGTCCTGGAGATTGTGAGGAGGGGGTACCACCTGGAATTTTCGTCCCCTCCTCCCCAGAGATACCTAGTCACAAAACTTCCCAGAGAGAGGGAAAAATCAGAAGCCTTACTAGAAGCCCTAAAAGATCTAGAAGATCAGAATGTGGTCCTCAGAGTTCCAGTAAAGGAGGAAGGCAGGGGGTTTTACTCACACATTTTTGTGGTAAAGAAACCCTCAGGGAAGTACAGGTTAATCGTGAACTTAAAGCCCCTAAACAAGTCCATCACGTACAAGAAGTTCCGTATGGAATGGATCTTTACGGTCAGGGCCCTCCTTCCGCAGAATTGCTTTATGGTTTCCCTGGACCTCAAAGATGCGTACCTGCATGTACCCATAGCAGAGGGGTCGCAGGAGTTCCTAAGGTTAGCAATAGACCTGGAAGGAGAGGTGGTACACCTTCAGTTTCAAGCCTTGCCATTCGGTCTATCCTCCTCGCCCCGTGTATTTACCAAGGTCCTGGCGGAACCTATAGCCTTTCTGCGTCTGCAGGGAGTAGGCATCATAGCCTACCTGGACGACCTGCTCCTTTTTGCAGCGTCCCCAGAACAACTATCCAGGGACTTGGATTTGACAAAAAAGACCTTAACAGATCTAGGCTGGCTTCTAAACCTGGAGAAATCCAACCTGACACCTTCACAAAGCATTCCCTATTTAGGGTACCTTCTGGACTCATTGGAGAAGGCCCTGAAACTGGACAGAGCAGTGGCCACCCTCCAGGGCAGTCATCGGGTGTCAATCAGATCCCTGATGTCAACTCTCGGGTTGCTTACATCCACCCTCCCGGCTGTTTAATGGGCAGGGCTTCACTTTCAACCCCTTCAGGCTTTCCTGCTAAAAATCTGGGACCACAGTTTGGAGCGCCTAGACACTTTGGTACAGGTCCCAAGTCAGGTAAAGAGATCCCTTTGGTGGTGGAGGAAGGTTTCCAATTTGTCGCAGGGTCGTCTATGGCACATTCCGGATCCCCAGGTGGTAACTACGGATGCCAGCGGCAGGGGTTGGGGAGCCCATCTAGGGTCTCATCCGGCACAGGGCGTTTGGAAGGGCAGGGAATTGGAAAGATCCTCCAATTGGAAGGAACTGAAGGCGGTAGGTCTAGCTCTCAGATTCTTTCAAGAGAAGCTCCAGGGGCATCATGTCCAAGTAAGGTTGGACAATGCCTCGGCTGTAGCATATTTGAACAAACAGGGCGGCACGAGGAGCAAAATTCTGTCAGCTCTAACAGACATTCTTCGTTGGGCCGAGTCCTCTGTCGCTATCAGCTGAGGGGAATATAGAATGGTACGGCAGATTTTCTCAGCCGAAGTCAACAAAGAGAGAGCGAGTGGGCCCTCAATCCAGAGGTCTTCCATCTCTTGGCAAGGAGGTGGGGATCTCCGGAAATAGATCTCTTTGCGTCCAAAGAAAAACGCACAAACCCCTTGTTTTTTCTCTCGGAACAAGGGGGAGGGAGCAAGGGGGGTAGATGCTTTGTCTCAGAGCTGGCGGTTCGGAATTTGTTACGCCTTCCCACCACCAGTACTTCTACCAGCGGTTCTAAGGAAATTCCAGCTGGAGAACACTTCTCTGATTCCAGTGGCACCACATTGGCCCAAAAGGGCTTGGTTCTCGGTTCTCAAACAGCTGGCCATGGAGCCTCCCGTTCTCCTTCCATCGCAAGAGGATCTCCTCTCACAGGGCCCAGTCCTTTGCCCACAGGTTCACAGATGGAACCTGGCGGCATGGCTACTGAGGAGGCCCTGCTGAAATCTAAGGGTTTTTCTGAAAGGTTAACTGCCACCCTTCTTAATTGCAGAAAAAAGGAAACCCGCTCTATATATAGGAAGATCTGGCTTAGTTTTAACTCATGGTGCTTAGAATTTTCCTATTCAGCGCAGAACCCCACATCTGTTTTGGAGTTCTTACAGTGTGGAGCAGACAAGGGACTTTCAGTTAGTACACTTAAGAGTCAGGTCTCAGCCCTTAGTGTGTTTCTAGAAAGCCCTTTGGCCAACAATCCCTGGATAGTCAGGTTCTTTAAGGCGTTAACCAGGCTGAAGCCGCCTCAAGGGCCCCCCTTCCCCAGGTGGGACCTATCTTTAGTTTTACAAGCAGTGTAAAACTGCTAGGAGGGTCAGCGAGTTAGAAGCCTTGTCCGTCAGACCCCCTTTTTGTGTTGTTTTTCCGGATCGGGTTGTTTTTAAGACCGATCCAGCCTTTTTACCCAAAGTGACTTCTAAATGTCATAAATGTCAGGAGGTGATTCTACCTTCTTTTTGCCCCAAACCCTCAGGTAAAAGGGAGCAACAGTTTAGCACATTAGATGTCAGGAGATGTATCCTACACTATTTAGAGCGGACTAAAGACATTAGGAGGTCAGACTCTTTATTTGTTTTATTTTCTGGGACTAGAAAGGGACAAAAAGCATCCCTGCGCACAATTGCTAGGTGGATTAGACTAGCCATTGTACAAGCATATGCCTTGTCTGGTGAGGAGGTCCCTACAGGAATAAAGGCACATTCTACTCGAGCGGTGGCTGCTTCTCAGGCTGAAAGTGCTGGAGCGATGCCAGAACAAATTTGCAGGGCGGCAACTTGTTCCAGCTACTCCACCTTCGTCAAGCACTATAGAGTAGACTTGGTGTCGGCAGCCGAACAGGCCTTTGGGCGAAAGGTTCTGCAAGCCGTAGTCCCACCCTAATTGGCAAGTGCTCGTTTATCCTCTCTATTGTGGCTGTCCTGAAAGACGAATGGGGAAAAATGGAGTTACACTTACCGGTAACGTCCTTTTCAGTAGTCTTTCAGGACAGCCCTGGTTACCCACCCAAAGAAGGTTTGTTTGGTCCAGGAACATTGTATGTGATTGATGATTTAAACTTAAAATTACTAACGTGTTCTTGTGTCTCCCCAGCTGACCGGAGGTGCTTGTATAAAAACTGAGGTCTGGCAGGGGGAGGAGAGGTTTTAAAGGCTGTGCAGTGTTTCCCAGAGGAAGAGGAGGAGCCTATCTCTATTGTGGCTGTCCTGAAAGACTACTGGAAAGGACGTTACCGGTAAGTGTAACTCCATTTTTTTTGCTTTGCTTGTTTTAGAACTCTGTAGCCAGCGTGCTAGGAGGTGGCAGAAACCTGTCACATGACCTTGAAATATGTCATGTGACAGCACACTTCTCCTATGGGCAAGTATTTGCAGCATTATGCAGAGAACACCACACAGACTCCACATTATCATCATAAGACGTAAAGCGCCATGTGGAGCGTTTCCTGTGCTGTACAGAGTGTGGAATATGCCGTTCTTTTAGGCCTCTTAGTTTTCTACCATTATTGTCAACTTCTATTTTCCTGTTCTCTTTTTCCCCCATAGCTCCTGAGCAAACAGGCCGACAAGCATGAAAGAGCAATCGACAACATTGAACACCAACCCTTTTTTCCAAGAAATAAATTGGGTGAAGCTGGCTGCAGGAGAGACAGACCCTCCATTCCCTGTCCGTTGGAAGGCAAGTAGAAATTTGGGATCATCCGATCTGATTCCGTACACACAGCTGGGGCCCATCAGAAAAGAAATGACATTTGTGAGATGTACCATTGTGCTCAGAGAAGCCATCAGGACCAGATTCATGAAAGAAGCTGAATATTCCATCTTCCCTTATTAGAATTGTCATATTAGATTTACTGAAATCTGATTCGCCAGTTTGAGAACCAGCGGGGGAGGAGTCACCTAAGCTCCGACAGCGCTGTCTCCCAACTTCCGAGTGTGCATGACCGCATCAAATAACAGAGCTCTGTACATATTCCCATTTCTCTCAGGACTGTTATAGGATAGGTTGTGCACTGACAGACCTCAGAAGAGCCATCACCCCGACTCTCAATCTGAAGGCTTGGGGGACACAAAGTAAAATATGTGGACAAATATAAACCTTTCAGAAGTGAGTTTGCACAATTATAATAGTGAAGATCCAGATCCTTGCTTCTGCACAGTGATGACCGGTATCTGACATCTCAGTCATGTGGGCTTGGATGACCCATAGAGGGGGAAATGGCCCCCGGAAGTCATAGAGGGATTTCTTCTACTCATTCATGGATCTCATTGTTCCCTCTCTCTCTTTTTGAGTGCCACATATTTCAACAAATGGAAATAGTTGCAGATCAAGAAGAGGACATTGCGGATCAAGAAGAGACCATCTTGGCCAGAGAACAAGCACTGTTTAATGGGTTCTCATTCCTCAGTGAGGAATGGATAGCCATGAGTAATTGTAATGAACTATAATACCCAAAGGCATGAGAGGACAAAAGGAAGAGGGGACGAGGGTATAAGGGGAAGAAAGGACATGATGGGGTGTTTGGGGATACCATTAAAGGAACGCGATAGGTTGACACTTGGGGTGTGGGGTTGTACAAATCTACATCAGGAAAAGGGTTTCCAAAGAAGAAGACCACAGAATATGGATTTTCAATGGACAATGGGGGGGGGGCATAGACAAGAGAGGACTTGAAGGCATTAAACCAACAACAACCCGGAGATTTCAAAACCATTTCCAACTGAAAGGAAGGAGGAGATCTTTAGGCTGAAGATGTATGCACAGATGGACAGAGCATAATATTACTTCATCCTCAAATCGGAGGATCGAGATTTTATTGACCGAAGGCAAGATGAACTCCGAATTGTAGACAACATTAGAAAAAGGATGACTAGCATCCAGTAGGGTAGCTTAGTGTAGGTCCTGCCCTAGAAGAGTCTACCTTGCCATGGTGGGCAGGCTTGGAATCTCTTGGTCAAAAGTGTGGGTGAGAGGATCACTAGATCTTCACTTCTGGCCAATTGATTTTACCAAAGGACTCTTGGTTTAATCAGAGTATATGTAGTTGGAAAAGGAAAAAATGTGTGTATAGGTCCATAATTATACTTTCATAAACACTAGGGCTGTGCAAATTAACTTTTAATTAATCGATTAATCTTTAATTTTTTTGATTGATCAAAATCTTTTTGATCGATTAATATTCTTTTGATTGGTACTCACCTCTCCGCCGGCTTCTGGGCATTCAGGGAGTTCCGTCGGAGATCCGGTAATGTCACGGACACAGGCGGGGCTTGCCGTGTCCATCTGAAGGGCTCCTTTGCTGTGCCTTCATATCTGTATGCCTCCGGGACCTTACTATCTGCCACATGCAAGGGCTGTTACACTTCCCTCTATCAACCTGGGATTCTACAACTATCCCCTGGGAGTTGTGATAGTTCCCTTCATAGGACATCTACATGCCAACGAACTGATGTTAACCCCTCCTCATCTGGATTCAGCAGTGGTATCGTTGTACACATTTTTATACCAGTATCATACTTAGCTACATGTTTTTATGACTGCTTTTGGTACCGTTTGGTATTACTCGCACCATTTTTACAGTTTATGTAGCTACATCGATTTTATCTCTAGTGCAATATTTATTTGGTTACCTACTTGAAGACTATAAAAGTTTTAATGCTATTCCCATCGAGCGCTGCCTTTGTGTGTTTTTTGTATCCTGCTCTCCATATTTCCAGTTGTTGGAAGCTGCACTGGGAATCAGCCTGCAAGGAGATCAGCTAAAAGTAGTTGGATCTGTACGTGCGTTATAATTAATCGAAATTGGTCGATTAATCGATTAAAAATAAAAACGATTAATCGAACACAAAAATTTTGATCAGTAACAGTCCTAATAAACACACAATAAAAATGTGTTATATTTACATTTGAATTGCTTCCTCTTTTATTTAATCCTTTCATGACCGGGGGTCATTACCACTTGGATGCACAGGCCACATTTGCATGGCTGCAAAGGGCTCTATGGCTATTTCTTCAACTTCTGGTGTGTGTAGGGATGTGTTATAGGTGTTTATGTATTAAAGGAGTTGTAAAAGAAAAATGTTTTTGCTGAAATTACTGCTTACAGGGTATAGAGACATAATAGTTAACGGATTCCTTTAAAAAACGATTAAAAATAGATAAAAATCAATCATATAATGTACCTGCAGTTTCAGTTTCGTTTTTGCATGCCGTTTCATGCTTCTGTGATGTACAGAGGCCCAGAACCAATAGAAGGCAGTGATGATTGGGAAAACGAAAGTGATCGGTGCTAAGGGGTTTAAGACACACAGTAATCACACCTCCTTGATTAGTGACCACAGAGAGAAAGCTACCAGGACTGTGGTGATCAGGGACCAGACAACCAGGAAGTGTGGAGATCAGAGGATTACAGCAACTTGAGAGAAAAAAAAACGAACAATGAGGACATGAAAACAGCACTGCATTAAGGTAAAGGAAGCTATGAAGATTAACAAAAAAAAATAATTCCTTTACAAACCCTTTAACCACTTAAGGACCGCCGCATGTAAATTTACGTCGGCAGAATGGAATGTACAGGCACATGGACGTGCCTGCATGTCCCTGCCTAGATGTGGGTCCGATCGGGACCCCCCGGTAAATGCGGCGGTTCTCGTGGCTGCAAGAGTGATCCGGGATGAGGGGGGCGGCTGTTGGTTTCTGTCCGCCCCCTCGCGATCGCTCCCAGCGAATCCGCCGAGCCTTCGCACGCACTTTGGCCATGCGGTCTCCTAAAATAAAGAGAGGCGAAGGACCTATGGGGCTGGGTGGGCTAGACCCCCTCACTCCCTCATAGGGGGAGTCCCTCTGCCCCGTTGGGGTCCTGCTGGGCCCCAGTTGGGCTCCCAAGTGGAGCAAGTAGGGTGGGGTGAGTGGGAGGCCCTCCCTCACACCCGCCATTGCCACCCGGGGGCATGGAGAAGGATGGCGAATGCCTCCGGGAGTTGGGTCTGCCTACTCCCAACTCCTGCAGTCCGGCTTCTCTCTCTCGAGTCCACGCACAAAATACACTTAAAAAAGAAAAATATACGCTTATTGCGTTTTTTTTTATTTTTACCAAAAATATGTAGAAGAAAACATATCAGCCTACACAAATATAATATATAGCTATATAGATAGATATAGATATATCTATGTATATATTTTTTTTACAATTTGATTGCTTTTTTTAAGGGGGGGGGGGGGGGTCTACAGTGTCTGTGTTTTCTATTTAATTTTTTACAATAATTTTTTTATTTATTGCAATTTTTTTTAATCAGCCCTGTTGGGGGCGCTTTGGTGAGATATCAGGGGTCTTAACAGACCTCTGACTTCTCCTCTTTGAGACAGGGAAAGGGTCTAAGGATACAGATTCCCCAGTCCCTTTCTCTGCTGCGCTGAAAATAAATGGAGAGAAGACAGCGGCTCCTCCTCATTCATAAACATAGTTTACGATATTTCAGTTATATGAATGGACAGAGTCAGTGATCACTGACTGTACATTCGAAAAGGGTAGGAGCCGGATTTACCGTCTCCTACCTTCGCTCTCCATCCTGACAGATTGAGGGGGGGGTGGAGAAGGAGCACAGAGGGGGACGACAGAGCGGGGCTGAAGGAGTATACGGGGACAGTCAGCGGTGATTGGTGCTTGTAACTCCACCACCGCACTGACCAGGTATCGAGTGAAGCATCGGAGCATCTGCCTGAGTACAAGTGCAAATGCTCGGTATCGGGACAACCCTAATTATGACAGCTAGTATAAAATGATTAGACGGGGGCCCCTGGAAGCCAGGACCCTGGATATTTGAACCTCGATATCCTTCATCTGTCAGCGGGATATCCCCTCTGACAGCTGAAATGACAAGAAAAAAAAAAGCTGTCAATTACCGGTTGTAAACCACTTCAAAACACACCTCCCATACCGGGCCTATTCTGGCACTTCTCTCCTACATGTACAAATCATAATTTTTTTGCTAGAAAATTACTCAGAACCCCCAACATTATATATGTTTTTTTAGCAGACACCCTAGGGAATCTAAATGGCGGTCATGCACGGCATTTGCGCAATACATTTTCAAACGCCTTTTTTTAGTAAAAATAAATAAATAATTGGTTTCACAAATTAAAAAATAAAACAGTAAAGTTAGCCCAATTTCTTTGTAAAATATGAAAGATGATGTTACGCTGAGTAAATAGATGTCTAACATGTCATGCTTTAAAATTGCGCACACTCATGGAATGGCGCCAAACTTTGTTACTTAAAAATCTCCATAGGCGACGCTTTACATTTTTTACAGGTTACCAGTTTAGAGTTACAGAGGAGGTCTAGTGATAGAATTGTTGCACACGCTCTAACGCACGCGGCGATACCTCACATGTGTGGTTTGAACGACGTTTACATATGTGGGCGGGACTTACGTGTGCTTTGGCTTCTGAGCGCGAGCTACCGGGGACAGGGGCATTTAAATTTTTTTATAATTTAACATTTTTTTTTACTTTTTTTTTTTTCGATCGCTTTTATTCCTATTACAAGGAATGTAAACATCCCTTGTAATAAGAATAGTGTGCGACAGGTCCTCTTTATGGAGAGATGCGGGGTCAATAAAGAGGCTGTAAAGAATGAGGTCGTGAAAAAAAATTCACAGAACTCATTCTCACTAGCCGCAATTGCGTTTTTTTTTACTTACGGGTACGGCCTCCGACGGTCAGAGATGACTCTGGTGACCATCTCTATGCTGCACATCCGGCGGACAGCGATCATCTCCCTGGGCCCCCGATGGGACGGGAAAGCCCGGAGAAGCACCGGATGGCGGCGGGAGGGGGGGGATGTCCCCTATAAGAACGATCAAGCGCTATGATCATTCTTACGGTGCGCAGGATCGCCGCCAGAAGAAAATATCTGAATGATGCCTCTAGGTGCCCCCATCATTCAGATATCACCGCACAAAGTACAGGACATCATATGACGTCCACCCGGGATAACAGATCCCCTTTTTGGACGTCATATGACGGCGTGCAGGTTTAAAGTGGTTAAGTAGTGGGGCCGCCTCAATCTTAACAACCGATGACTCATTCAGCTGTCAGAAGAGTTTCCCTGTTGACAGCTGAAGTGTAAACAAAGTCCCGCAATTGGAGCCATCAAAAAAAAATTAAAAATCTGCGTTAGCATTTTTTAGTTATTAACCACTTGGCGACCGGCTCACGCCGATAAACATCGGCAGAATGGCACGGCTGGGTAGATCGACGTATATATATGTTGCCTTTAAGACGCGGCATTGTAGGCGTGGGCATGCGTCTGCCATAAGCTCTGTAAGTGCAATTGTGGGTCCCGCGAACTGTATGTCCACGGGGATATCTGCGATCGTCTCACCGAGAGGAAGAACAGGAAAATGCTGATGTAAACAAGCATTTTCCCCAGTCTTCCTAGTGACAGGACACTGATCACAGCTCCCTGTAATCGGGAGCGGTAATCACTGTCGCGTCCCACATAGCCCATCCCCCTACAGTTAGAACACATCCCTAGTACACATTTAACCCCTTCACTCCCAGTGCATATTTATAGTACTGATCGCTGTGTAAATGTGAATGGTCCCAAAATAGCACCAAAAGTGTCTGATGTGTCCACCATAATGTAACAGTCATGAAAAAAAATTACCAAAAATATGTAGAATAATACGTATCGGCCAAAACTGATGAAAAAAATTGTTTATATATATATATATACATATACACACAGTATATATATTTTTGGGGGATATTTATTGTAGCAAAAAGGTAAAAAATATTGCTTTTTTTTCCAACATTTTCTCTTTTTTTGTTTATAGCACAAAAAATAAAAACCGACAGAGGCGATCAAATACCACCAAAAGAAAGCTCTATTTGTGGGGGGGACATCAATTTTGTTTCGTTTTTTTTTTTCAATGAAACAAAAAAAACACTGGAGAGACGCGTTTTTGCGCATTTATCCAAATTTTAGGATATAGGACATAGGATGCATTAAGGTTAAAAAAAATAAAAAATAAACAAGGTTTACAGCCACTTTAACTCCTTATTCTCCTTCTCCATTTAATTACTGTATTTATTGGCGTATAACACTCACTTTTTTACCCTGAAGATAGAGTTTTTTTCCTGAAACTTCCCTTTTAAAGTTAGGCCCCTTTCACATTGAGGCGTTTTTCATGCGGTACAGCGCTAAAAATAGCGCTGCTATACCGCATGAAAAATCATGCCCTGTAGTGTTCAATGTGAAAGCCCGAAGGCTTTCACACTGAAGCGGTGCGCTAGCAGGAACGCTCCAAAAGTCCTGCTAGCCGCATCTTTACCGCGGTATAGGAGCGGTGTGTTCACCGCTCCTATAGCGCGCCTTCCCATTGGAAACAATGGGAAACCGCGGCAATAGCGCGGTAATACCGCCCGCAACGCGGGCGGTATTAACCCTTTTTCGGCCGCTAGCGGGGGTTAAAACCTCACCGCTAGCGCCCGAATATCGCGGTAAACACGACGGTATAGCGGCGCTACAAATAGCGCGGCTATACCGTCACCGCGGCTCCACGCCTCAATGTGAAAGGGGCCTTAGAGTTAGGTGTTATACGCCGATAAATATGGTATTTTCCTGCTGATTTTTGTTTGTTCTCTCCAATTTATAAACAATGGGCCAGATTCACAGAGCCCTTACTCCTGTCTAACTAGTGTTAGACTGGAGTAATTTCAAATTACGCGCGTTTTTTAGCTAGTCGGAAACCTCAAACCATGAATAGACGGCTGCGGGCTTCAATTCGACTGGATTACGTGTTTGTACGCCTTCGGATCTACGCTGCAATAAAATTGTGGCCACTGGGTGGACTTCCCGTCGTTTCCGTGTCGGGGTATGCTAATGAGCTTTTGCCAGCGATCCCAGAAATTACGAACATCTATCGCAATCTCTTACGGCACCTTTAGTCATTTTTTTTTGCGTAACACTATACCAGCTTTTTGCTGCTCTAATATTAGATAGCCCATGTTAAGTATGGCCGTCGTTCCCGCGTCTAATTTCTACGTTTTCCGACGTCTTTTATTATTTTTTACGTAAGTCGTCCGGGAATAGGAATGTTCGTAAACGACGCTACTCAAACAACGAATGACGTAACGACGTGATTTCGCGCAATGCACGGCGGGAAATTTCTGAACGGAGCATGCGCAGTTCGATCGCCGCGGGGACGCGCCTAATTTAAATGCTTCATGCCCCCTAATCACGCATTTCGAATACGCGGCGAGAAATAGACTACGCCGCCGTAGCGTAGGGGCAAAAATCTACCAGAATTCCATTTGAGCCTGGTAAAATACGGCAGCGTAGAGTATTTCGATTACGCAGCGCAATATTAAGTGTATCTGAATCTGGCCCTATATTTTTACACCTCTAACATATATATTTACATATATTAAAAAAATAAATACATTTCATTTGTAAAAAGCTTTTCAATGCTTTGTACCATTGCTGACAGATAAAGTGTAAACAGAACAGTTGCTGGTAAGTATCGGTAATTGGTATCAGCGAGTACTGAAAAAAAAATTGAGCCCCCATCTATCCCCGGAGGTTGTGGAGAGGCAAACTGAAGTCGTATGTGACTCCAGGGCCAAGGTATGAATATTTTTATTCTTTTTTTTAATGGTAACAGTCCCAATAAAAATCACAGATCGCCGCCATTACTAGTAAAAAAAAAAAAAAAAATGCCATAAAACTATCCCCTATTTTGTAGACGCTATGGCCCAGATTCAGAAAGTATTTACGTTGGCGTATCTATAGATACGCCGTGTAATAACTAAGAATAGCCGGCGTATCTTTTTTCTGTATTCAGAAAACAAGATACGCCGGCTTTCTCCTAAGATACAAGCGGCGTAAGTCGCTTACACCGTCGTATCTTAAGTTGCATATTTACGCTGGCCACTGGATGGCGCTTACGTCGTTTTCCGCGTAAATTATGCAAATGAGCTATTTACGCCGATTCACGAGCGTACTTGCGACGGCGCGTCGTATTTTACGTCGTTTGCGTAAGCGTTGGACTGGCGCCGTCCAAAAAAAACGTAAATGACGTGGGGTCATGATTCATTTACATGAAATACGCCCCCACTTCAGAAATTTGGCTTACGCCGGGCACTTTACGCTACGCCGCCGCATATGCCGTTCTGAATAGGGCACTTGACCATAATATTTGCGGCGGCGCAGCGTAAAGAGGAAACGCTACACCGCCTGACAGATACACCAAATGTATCTGAATCTGGCCCTATAACTTTTGCGCAAACCAATCAACAAACGCTTACTGCGTTTTTTTTACCGAAAATATGTAGAAAAATACGTATCGGCCTAAAGTAAAAAAACATTTTTTTTGGGGGGGGGGGGGGGGGGGATATTTATTATAGCAAAAAGTAAAAAATATATTTATTTTTTCAAAATTGTGGCTCTATTTTTGTTTATATTACAAAAAATTAAAACCGCAGAGGTGATCAAATAATAATAATTCTGTCCCCTATTTTGTAGGCGCTATAACTTTTGCGCAAATCAGTCGCTTATTGCGATTTTTTTTTACCAAAAATATGTAGAAGAATACGTATCGGCCTAGACTGAGAAAAGTAAATGTTTTTAAAAATTAATTGGGCTATTTATTATAGCAACAAGTAAAAAAATATAGAATTTTTTCTCAAAATTGTCGCTCTTTTTTGTTTATGGCGCAAAAAATAAAAACAGCAGAGGTGATCAAATACCACCAAAAGAAAGCTCTATTTGTGGGAAAAACGACTGCGCAATTGTCAGTTAAATTGACGCAGTGCCGGAAGCTGAAATTTCACCTGGGCAGGAGGGGTATATGTGCCCAGTAAGCAAGTGGTTAATAAAAAATAAATAAAAATAATGACAAAGAAAAAAAAACAAACACACAGACAGAAAGAAAAAAACAGAAAAAAAAAAAAAACACACACGGTCACGTCTGCCCAAATTTCTATTTTTTTTACTTTTTCATCTTAGAGTTGATACATTCTATTGTCAAAATTATTGGGACACCTGCCTTTACACACACATGAACTTTAATGGCATCCCATTCTTAGTCCGTAGGGTTCAATATTGAGTTGGCCCCGCCCTTTGCAGCTATAACGGCTTCAACTCTTCTGGCAATGTTATCCACAAGGTTTAGGAGTGTGTATATGGGAATGTTTGACCATTCTCCCAGAAGTGCATTTGTGAGGTCAGGCACTGATGTTTGACAAGAAGGCCTGGCTAGCATTCTCCGCGCCAATTCTGTTGGGATGAGGTCAGGACTCTGTGCAGGCCAGTCAAGTCCCTCCACCCCAAACTCGCTCATCCATGTCTTTATGGACCTTGCTTTGTACACTGGTCCCAATCATTAAGGGGTGTAGGGGGGAGATTATGGTGTGGGGTTGTTTTTCAGGGGTTGGGCTTGACCCCTATTTCCAGCGAAGGGAAATCCTAAGGTGTCAGCATACCAAGACATTTTGGATAATTTCATGCTCCCAACTTTGTGGGATAAATTTAGAAATTTCCCCTTCCTGTTCCAACATAACTGCGCACCAGTGCACAAAGCAAGGTCCATAAAGACATGGATGAGCGAGTTTGGGGTGGAGGAACTTGACTGTCCTGCACAGAGTCCTGACCTTAGCAAAATAGAACATTTCTGGGTTGAAGTAAAACGCTGACTGAGCCAGGCCTTCTCGTTTAACATCAGTGCCTGACCTCACAAATGCACTTCTGGAAGAAGGGTCAAACATTCCTATAGACCAGGGGTGCCCAACCGCTGGCCCGCGGGCCACATGTGGCCCGCGGCGTCCTGTGATGTGGCCCGCCATGTCTTTCTCTGAGATGGCGGGTCGGCAAGCCCAGATTGCGGGTTCCCGACCCGCTATTTCTGAGCATTGCAGTGTGAAGAATCGGGTCATGTGCGGCGGCCGCGGCGGGGCTGGCCTATCGGTGATCGCGGCGGGGCTGGCCTATCGGTGATCGCGGCGGGGCTGGCCTATCGGTGATCGCGGCGGGGCTGGCCTAGCCTATCAGTGATCACGGCCAGCCTGAAGTCCCGCCTCCACCTCCACCGCATTGTGAACACTGCTGCCAGTGCCTTCACCTCCTCCAGGCTCCCCCTCTCCTCCAAACTGATGAAAGCTGCAAGCTGCAGGTGAGGGGGGAGGATACGGTCTGGGGAGAGAGGGAACAGCCAGCCAGAATTAGTCAATATAAATTAAAAAAAACATCTGGTGTCAGTGTAAGTGTAGTGTAGTAGTCAGTGTAAATTGTCAGTGCAGTGTAGTGGACAGTGTAGGAATCAAGTAGTGTAGTGGTCAGGATAGTGGACAGGTAGGTCAGTGTAGTGGCAAGTATGGGATGCAGGTAGGTTAGTGTAGTGGTCAGTCTAGGTATCGGGTAGGTCAGTGTAGGGGCCAGGTAGGTCAGTGCAAGAATCAGGTAGGTTAATGCAGTGGTCAGGGTAGGTTAGTGCAGTGGTCAGGTAGGTCAGTGTAGGAATCAGGTAGGTAGGTTAGTGGTCAGTATGGGAATCAGGCTGGTCAGTACTATTGTAGGAAGGGACTCAGGGAGTGCTAAAAGTCCACAGGTTAGGGAATTTTGCCTTGCCCCATGTGCTGACAACCCACGCTACGCCACTGACGCTCATTGCGGCCCGCGACCCGTTACCATGTCGATAAAGTGGCCCTCGCTCCTCAAAAGGTTGGGCACCCCTGCTATAGACACACTCCTAAACCTTGTGGACGGCCTTCACAGAAGAGTTGAAGCTGTTATAGCTGCAAAGGGCGGGGCCAACTCAATATTGTGACCACCCGTGTCACCAATGCGAGGCCCTGCCCAATGCAAATTTAGGTCATGGTTAGAAAATGACACCGGACTCGCATTAACCACTTGACCTCTGGAAGATTTACCCCCCTTCCTGACAGGTAATTTTTTTTTTTCAATACGGCACTGCGTTACTTTAACCACTTAAGACCCGGACCAAAATGCAGGTAAAGGACCTTGCCCCTTTTTGCGATTCGGCACTGCTTCGTTTTAACTGACAATTGCGCGGTCGTGCGACGTGGCTCCCAAACAAAATTGGCGACCTTTTTTCCCCACAAATAGAGCTTTCTTTTGGTGGTATTTGATCACCTCTGCGGTTTTTATTTTTTGCGCTATTAACAAAAATAGAGCGACAATTTAAAAAAAATGCAATATTTTTTACTTTTTGCTATAACAAATATCCCCCAAAAATATATAAAAAAAACATTTTTTTTCCTCAGTTTAGGCCGATACGTATTCTTCTACGTATTTTTGGTAAAAAAAAATCGAAATAAGCGTTTATCGGTTGGTTTTTGCAAAATTTATAGCGTTTACAAAATAAGGGATAGTTTTATTGCATTTTTATAAATTTTTTTTTTTTTACTACTAATAGCGGCGATCAGCGATTTTTTTCGTGACTGCGACAATATGGCGGACACTTCGGACAATTTTGACACATTTTTGGGACAATTGTCATTTTCACAGCAAAAAATGCATTTAAATTGCATTGTTTACTGTGGAAATGACAGTTGCAGTTTGGGAGTTAACCACAGGTAGCGCTGTAGGGGATGTGTGACCTAATGTGTGTGTTTACAACTGTAGGGGGGTGTGGCTGTAGGTGTGACGTCATCGATCGCGTCCCCCTATTACAGGGATGACGCGATCGATGCTGCAGCCACAGAGAAGCACGGGGAAGCCGTGTGTACACACGGCTCTCCCCGTTCTTCCGCTCCAGGGACGGATCGCCGCACTCCAGTGGCGATCGGGTCCGCGAATCCCACGGTCCCGGAGCTTCGGACCGGGTCGCGGGTGCGCGCCCGCGACCCACGGCTGGGTACTAAAATCAACGTATATATACGTTGATGTGCCCAGCCGTGCCATTCTGCCGACGTAAATGTGCAGTAGGCGGTCCTTAAGTGGTTAACTGACAATTCATCGGTCCTGTGACCGAAAAAGTAAGCCTATTTTTTTCCACAAATAGGGCTGTCTTTTGGTGGTATTTGATCATCGAGTTTTTAACAAAATAAATAAATAAAATAAAAAAGCGACAAATTTTTATTTTTTCAATAAAACACAAAAAAAAAAAAATTACTTTCTGCTATAAAACATCCAATAAAAAAAAATATCGAATTTCTTTGTATATTTAGGCCAATATGTATTCTGCTACACGTTTTTAGTAAAATAGTAAAAAAAAAATCCCAATAAGCATATACCAAATATGGAATATTTATTTTTTCTAGTAATGGCAGCGAGCTATAGTGGGACTGCGATATTGCAGCAGACATACTGACACTGTACTTTTTGGGAACCAGTGATACAAATAAAGTTATCAGTGCTAATATGCACTGTCACTGTACTAATGACACTGGCTGGGAAGGGGTTAACATCAGGTACAATCCAAGCGTTAAATGTGTCTAGACAGTGTTTGTGTGCTCTGCAGGAGGTTATTTGACTAGCGGAAGAGATAAAATGTATTCTCTGCTTTGCAGAGACACAAGATCCACGCCTTCCCTGGTGTCATAACATCAATCTGCCTGATGCTTGGCAGGTGCCTGAGGACAGCGAGTCTGCGGTACCCTCCGATTGGCTCCAGCTGTGTGTAAACACAGTGAGAGCGAGTCACCAGTGCGCACGTGTGCCCCGTCCACGCGCTGATGAAGTCCCCGCCCATAGGATGTAACACGTACGGGGGAAGGAGGCCACATCTGACGTCACCCGCGACCATCTTCCTGGTTGTCAACAACCCATTCGTTCGTTTGTATACTTGCTCGCGGTTTCTTTGAGTGCTCCATTTGTGAGTATTTTAAAAATTTATGGTACAATAAAAGCTGGATTCATTCAGAGAGCACTACATTGCTTCTGTTTTATGTTTTGACATATGCTGGGGAGTTCCCACGATCGCCGACTGTGTTACCATCAACCCAGGAGTGGTTCTTATTGGCCTTGTGACCCGATTCAGGTCGATGAAAGGAGGTGAGAGGGAGGAAGTCTTTGCACCGTTCCCAGTGTCTGCTTGCCGTGTCACCTGAGGTTTCAAGTTGTGATCTTCTCCTCAAATTCTTGATGCATGAAGCGTTAACCTTGGATCTGTTGGGATAATTTACCATTTTTTTGTAGCATTCCTATATCTTATCCTTATGGACTTTTTATTATTAGGAATTTAATTTATGCGCTGCGCTATTTCTGATATTTCCCACGTGTGCCCCTTACCCTGAAGAGTCGGATCACATTTATATTCATGATCCGACGCAGAGGCACCGTTAAAGGGCGGACCTTAACCACTTAAGGACCGCCTCCTGCACATTTACGTTGGCAGAATGGCATTGCTGGGCACATGCACGTACAGGTATGTCCTGTGCTAGTACCCAGCCGTGGGTCAGGGGTGCGCGCCCACAGCATGCACCTGTGACCAGGGGCGGACTGACCATTCGGTCCGTCGGGCACGGACCGAGGGCCCCATGGCCACTAGGGGGCCCCAGCAGGGTTGCCAGCCTTGGTAAAAGCAGGGACAGTTTGTTGAAATCAGTGTATTTTTACATCTATTAGTGAAATGGCCACTACCGACATTATTTTGATGTGCAAATCTCGAGATTGTAGCTGCCCCGCCTCTCCACTGCCTTCTCAGCCAATGGGAGCACAGTGTACACGCCCCCTTCTCCAGCGCGGCTTTTTTGACATAAGAGCAGGAGATGCCGACTGCAGGAGACTGAGGAGAGGAGAGGGAGGAGGGGACAGCCTGTAGTGTGGGGTGGATTGCTGCCTGATAAAAGGTAAGCTGGCCAGGCTGGAAGAATTGTATTATCAGTGCTTTCCTATCCTGGTGAGGAGGGGGAGGGGGGAGGCTGTGTAGCAGCCAGGCTCCTCTTGCTGTTAGATCGTTTTTCTGTGTGTAAGAGAAATGCCATGCTTCTGGGAGAAGGATGTGCTAAACTTCTCCAATCTCTGCTACATGTCCCTACTCATCACCTGCCCAGCAGTACACAGGCACAGCCTCCTCCTCCTGTATTACCACATGCTATGTCTGTAAGCTGCTGGGGCACTACAAGTACCAGCATGGCAGAAGGGGCAGGGCAGCAGCAGTGTGTTCTATCAGGATGATTTATCTATATATACACACACCAGCACTTTTTTCCCCAAAAATCATCCTGATAGAACACACTGCTGCCCCTTCTGCCATGCTGGTACTTGTAGTGCCCAGCAGCTTACAGACATAGCATGTGGAGGCTGTGCCTGTGTACTGGTGGGCAGGTGATGAGTAGGGACATGTAGCAGAGATTGGAGAAGTTTAGCACATCCTTCTCCCAAAAGCATGGCACTTCTCACAATATATATATATATAATATATATATATATATATATATATATATATATATACACACACACACACTGTGTATGTATACTGTGCATGTGTGTGTGTGTATACCAGGGAGCTGTCCATCCATTAAGGGTACCACCCCCTCTATGTAGAATGTATAGATTCATGCTCGCCGCTGCCCGTCCCACATCTCTTCGGCCATCATCCACTGCCTGACCTGCCACTAAGATGGCACAGTTGGCTGCATTTGATGGGGCACAGTTGGCTGCATTTGATGGGGCACAGTTGGCTGCATTTGATGGGGCACAGTTGGCTGCATTTGATGGGGCACAGTTGGCTGCATTTGATGGGGCACAGTGGGCTGCATTTGATGGGGCACAGTGGGCTGCATTAGATGGGGCACAGTGGGCTGCATTAGATGGGGCACAGTGGGCTGCATTAGATGGGGCACAGTGGGCTGCATTTGATGGGGCACAGTGGGCTGCATTTGATGGGGCACAGTGGGCTGCATTTGATGGGGCACAGTGGGCTGCATTTGATGGGGCACAGTGGGCTGCATTTGATGGGGCACAGTGGGCTGCATTTGATGGGGCACAGTGGGCTGCATTTGATGGGGCACAGTTGGCTGCATTTGATGGGGCACAGTTGGCTGCATTTGATGGGGCACAGTTGGCTGCATTTGATGGGGCACAGTGGGCTGCATTTGATGGGGCACAGTGGGCTGCATTTGATGGGGCACAGTGGGCTGCATTTGATGGGGCACAGTGGGCTGCATTTGATGGGGCACAGTGGGCTGCATTTGATGGGGCACAGTGGGCTGCATTAGATAGGGCACAGTGGGCTGCATTTGATGGGACACAGTTGGCTGCATTTGATGGGACACAGTTGGCTGCATTTGATGGGACACAGTTGGCTGCATTTGATGGGACACAGTTGGCTGCATTTAATGGGACACAGTTGGCTGCATTTAATGGGACACAGTGAGGCTGCAATTGTTTGCCCATGAGAGGCTTCTGGTGAATTTAGCGGGTCACCAGCTCTAAGCCACTCAGCATGTCACGGAGCTTGGTGCTTCTCCGCATGGGTTTGCCCACATTCATGTTGCTTTAAAAAAAGATGGCGGCCATCTCTAAGCCTGGGGGCCCCATAATCTCCTATTGCCCGGGGGCCCCATGAGTTGTCAGTCCGCCCCTGCCTGTGACCCGGTCCGAAGCTCCGGGACCGCGGGATTCGCGGACCCGATCGCAGCTGGTGTGCGGCGATCAGTCCCTGGAGCTGAAGAACGGGGAGAGCCGTGTGTAAGCACGAATTCCCTGTTCTTCACTGTGGCGGCAGCATCGATCGCGTCATCCCTTTTATAGGGGGGACACAATCGATGATGTCACACCTACAGCCACACCCCCCTACAGTTGTAGACACACATAACCCCTTCAGCGCCCCCTTGTGGTTAACTCCCAAACTGCAACTGACATTTCCACAATAAACAATGCAATTTAAATGCACTTTTTGCTGTGAAAATGACAATTGTCCCAAAAATGTGTCAAAATTGTCCGCCATAATGTCGCAGTCATGAAAAAAAAAAAAAATGCTGATCGCCGCCATTAGTAGTAAAAAAAAAAAAAATTTATAAAAATGCAATAAAACCATCCCCCATTTTGTAAACACTATAAATTTTGCGCAAACCAACCGATAAACGCTTATTGCGTTTTTTTTTAACAAAAATAAGTAGAAGAATACGTATCGGCCTAAACTGAGGAAATTTTGTTTTATATATATTTTTGGGGGATATTTATTACAGCAAAAAGTATTGCATTTTTTTCCAAAATTGTCGCTCTATTTTTGTTTATAGCGCAAAAAATAAAAACCGCAGAGTTGATCAAATACCACCAAAAGAAAGCTCTATTTGTGGGGAAAAAAGGACGCCAGTTTTGTTTGGGAGGCACGTCGCACGACCACACAATTGTCAGTTAAAGCGACGCAGTGCCGAATCGCAAAAAGGGGCAAGGTCCTTTGGCTGCATTTTGGTCCGGGTCTTAAGTGGTTAAGGCTTAATGTGAAGCTCTAGGGCAGGGATATGCAATTAGCAGACCTCCAGCTGTTGCAAAACTACAATTCCCATGAGGCATAGCAAGACTGACAGCCACAAGCATGAACCCAAAGGCTGAGGCATGATGGGACTTGTAGTTTTGCAACATCTGGAGGTCCGCTAATTGATTATCCCTGCTCTAGGGTGTTTATTGTGAGTGGAGAAATCTGTGTTCTGAGTTTTTCCCGGGTTTTGTAATCCCAGATCGGGGCCTGAAGTTTGTAGGTTCTAAAGAGTCTTGGGTGGGACAGAACCTTCAATCCTGTGTCCGGACTTTGCTTGACACCTGCAGCCTCTACGAGTGCACAGGTGTACAGGGTCATTATATGCGAAGATAGCGGTATGCCTCAGGCCAGGAGATGTGATGTTTTTACTGAATGAAACTATTATTTTGTGTGTTTAGTTGTGATTGGCCATAGCTAATCACATGGTACAGATGGGCTGTGATTTGCCCTGTATCTACCATGTGATCACAGGTACCAATCACAGTTAACAACACAATTCTACACAATAGATGGCTTTAAAAGAAGCCATCCACTGTTTACAATTGTCATGTGATCTTCTGTGATTGGTCACAGTGATCACATGGTACCAGCAACAGGCCAGTACACTGATCAGTCATCCATTGAAAAACAGCCTGTGACATATCACACCGCAGTAATGTACGCCACGAGCAAGGCACGATCCGGGAGGAAGCATGTCCACCCAGATTGACTAAAGTCCCGCCCAGCTGTCATTTTGCTATAGACCGGGCAGGACTGACGCAGACTCACTTTAAAACTGCTGAACACCATTAGGTTACCTGACCTCCAGATCACAGCCAATAGAATTTCATTCAAAAATATATTAGTACAATTTTCTAATGGCTAGAGACGACAATGATTCGAAGGCCCAGGATAGAATTATGTTCATTCGAGAAAACGTTTCCAACTATGAATGGGGTTTTCATTTGGGAACAATCTTACAAATTGTAATAATGTTTAAGATTTCTGGAATTCCATTCAAATAGTAGGTCTGGATGAAATTTGGGGAAATTTTCTAAATAAATGGAGTCAACGATGGCACAAAAAGAAAGAATGTACTGAGGAACAATTTTTTTTTAGGAACGTTTGAGTGAAAGTCTGGCCAGCTTGACTGGGGACTCCACAGTGGAGAGGACGACACAAACAACCCTTACCGATCTCTTTTGACACTTTCTCAAGCTTTTCCAGTGTCCGGCTGATGAGGACCACGTTGAAGCCCCTCCTGGCCAGCTAGAGCAGGAAAAATAATACTATTATAGGAGTACAACATCAGGAAGGAGGGATGGATAGAAGAAAAATCATTACCTCTTCTGCGTAGGCTTTTCCGATGCCGTCTGTAGCTCCCGTTACCACTGTAGATGGCAAACACAGCAATTTTATTACAAACAAACACTCAAAGACTAAAAGTGATTCTAAAGGCAGAAGGTTTTCCTATGCATTAGGATGAAAAACTTTCTGTGCGCAGTAGCCCCCTCAGCCACCCTAATACTTGCCTGAGCCCCATCGTTCCATCGATGTTACACAAGAGCCTCAGCTGCCCTGTACTCTCCCTCCTCATTGGCTGAGGCAGCGGCGGACAACATTGGCTCCTGCCAATCAAAGTCAGTAAGAGGGGGGCTGGGCAGAACTGAGGCTCCGTGTCTGCATGGACACACGGAGCTACAACCTGGCTCGGGTGCCCCCATAGCAAGCAACTTGTTGTGGGGGCAATCAACAGGGAAGGAGGGGCCAGGAGAGCTGGAGAGGGAACCAAGAAGAGGAGGATCCGGGCTGCTCTGTGCAAAACTACTGCACATAGGAGGTAAGTATAAAGGGATTTTTAAATACAGCTTACCTGTAAAATCCTTTTCTTGGAGTACATCACGGGACACAGAGCGGCATATTCATTACTATATGGGTTATATGGAGTACCTTCAGGTGTGGACACTGGCAATCTCAAACAGGAAGTCCCCTCCCTATATAACCCCCTCCCCTAGAGGGAGTCCCTCAGTTTTGTAGCAAGCAGTATGCCTCCCAAAATGTTTCCCCAAAAGAGGGGTGGGAGCTCTGTGTCCCGTGATGTACTCCAAGAAAAGGATTTTACAGGTAAGCTGTATTTAAAAATCCCTTTTTCTTTCTCGTACATCACGGGACACAGAGCGGCATATTCATTACTATATGGGATGTCCGAAAGCAATGCTTTAATGAGGGGAGGGAGACATCTTCCAAAGAAGGATTCAATTTAGAGGTAAACTCAAATAATAATAATAATTCCAACTTGGTCAAGAAAAAACTTTTTTTTTTTTTTTTTTTTTTTTTCTTTTTACAACCAAGGGTGCTTCTGATCCAGAGGATCTCAAACTGCAGCCTGTAGTACTGCCTGTCCAAAGGCAGAATCTGCATTCCTTCTCACGTCTAGTTGATAAAACTTTGTAAACGTGTGGACTGATGACCACGTCGCTGCCTTGCATATCTGAGCCATAGAGATCTGATGGTGTGCTGCCCAGGAGGCGCCCATGGCCCTGGTAGAATGGGCCTTTACCGACAAAGGAGGAGGCAACCTCTTCAAACCGTAGGCTTGAATGATTAATTGTCTAATCCATCTCGAGATGGTGGATTTTGCAGCTGCCTGCCCCTTCTTGGGGCCATCTGCTAGAACGAATAACACATCTGTCTTCCGGATCTTTTCTGTAGCTTTAAGATAGGCCTTCATGGCCCGGACAATATCCAAGGTATGCAGCAACCCCTCCTTTCTAGATGTGGGTTTTGGAAAGAAGGATGGAAGTACCAAATCCTGGTTCAAGTGAAATTTGGATATAACCTTTGGTAGAAAGGAAGGATGGGGCCGGAGAACTGCCCTGTCCTTATGCAGAACGAGATATGGTTCCTTACACGATAAGGCTGCTAATTCTGACACTCTCCTGGCCGAAACTATGGCGACCAAGAAAACCAGCTTTCTTGTCAGTAAGACTAAAGGAATCTCAGCCAACGGCTCAAAGGGTTGTTTCTGTAAAGTGGACAGGACAAGATTTAAGTCCCATGGACAAATTGGTGACATGACAGGAGGATTAATACGCAAGACCCCCTGTAAGAAGGTCTTTACCAGCGAGTGGGTGGCCAGCGGCCTCTGAAACCACACTGACAGAGCTGAGATCTGTCCCTTGATTGTGCTTAGTGCCAGGCCTTTATCCACTCCTAGCTGGAGAAAACTTAACACCCTATCAATAGTATATTTGCGGGAATTCCATCTTTTGGATTCACACCAGCCTACGTAGTTCCTCCACACCCTGTAATAAATCACCCTGGAGACCGGCTTTCTAGCCCTAATCAGGGTAGGAATTACCTGCCTAGACAGACCTCTACCCCTGAGAATCAGGGATTCAGCCTCCAGGCCGTCAAATTTAGACGCCGTAATGTAGGGTGGAGGATCGGGCCTTGTGAGAGTAGGTCTGGTTGTAGAGGAAGAGTCCAAGTGTCTCCCACTGCCATCTTCAGGACTAGTGAGTACCAAGTCCTCCGGGGCCAAGCCGGAGCTACTAGAATGACTGGCTTGTGCTCCACTCTGATCTTGCGCAACAGGCGAGGGAGTAACTGTAGCGGAGGGAATGCATATAGAAGTTTGAATTGATGCCAAGGGCAAACCAACGCATCGGTTCCGCAGGCCATAGGATCCCTCGCTCGAGACACGAACCTGTCTAGTTTCTTGTTGAACCTGGATGCCATTATATCTACGTCTGGCATTCCCCACCTCTGGCAGATTGTCTGAAAGACCTGGGGATGCAGAGACCACTCCCCTGGCAACAGACTCTGGCGACTTAAGAAGTCTGCCTGCAGGTTGTCCACTCCGGGAATGCATATTGCCGAAATGCAGGGTACATGAACCTCTGCCCACTGAAAAACCAAGCTCACCTCCCTCCGAGCGGCCCGACTCCTGGTTCCCCCTTGGTGGTTTATGTATGCCACCGCCGTGGCATTGTCTGACTGGATTCTCACCGGGAACCCCTTTAATCTGGAGGTCCATGCCAGAAGGGCTAGGCGAGCAGCTCTGATCTCCAAGATATTGATGGGGAGCTGCCTCTCTGCTTTCACCCAAGTTCCCTGGCGAGAGAACCCCTCGAAGACCGCCCCCCAGCCTGCCAGGCTGGCGTCTGTGGTAACTACCTTCCAGACAACAGGGCTGAAGGATTTTCCCTTTAGAAGATTCTGGGGGTTCAACCACCAGGCCAGGCTTTGTCGGACCCTTGATGATAGCGTCAAAGGGGACTCTAAGGCATGTGCCCTCTTGCCCCAGGCTGCTAGAATGGCTGCCTGTAGGACGCGAGTGTGGATCTGAGCGTATGGTACTGCCTCGAACGTGGCCACTAGCTTGCCTAGTACTCGCATACACAGGCGAATAGTTGTTTTTTTCTTGTTTAGAACCAACTGAACCAACCCCTTGATAGCCTCGATCTTTACAAGGGGCAGGAACACCCTTTGCTGTTCTGTGTCTAACCTCATGCCGAGGTATTCCAACTGCTTTGTAGGTTGGAACGCTGACTTTTCCCGGTTTAGGACCCAGCCGAATCCTTCGAGGTACCGAACCGTGAGGTTTACTGCCTGTTGCAGACACGGCCATGAGTGATCTATGATTAAAAGGTCGTCCAAGTACGCTAGGACTGTGACCCCTTGGATCCTTAAATTGGCCAGAACTGGGGCAAGGATCTTCGTGAATACCCGGGGGGCCGTGGCCAGCCCGAAGGGGAGCGCCCTGAATTGGAAGTGTCGCTGCCCCACCGCGAAGCGTAAAAATCTTTGATGCGACTGAAAGATTGGTACATGAAGGTAAGCATCCTTTATGTCTATGGAGGCCAGAAAATCGTCCCTCTGAAGCGCGGCGGCTGCTGACCGGATGGATTCCATCCGGAAGGAACGAACCCTTAGGTAACCGTTTAACCTCTTTAGGTCCAAGATTGGCCTGACATCGCCGTTGGGCTTTGGTATGACAAAGAGATTGGAATAGAAACCTAGCCCTTGCTCTTGGGCTGGCCCCTCTATTATTACGTCCTGGCAAAGCAGGTGATCCAAAGCTGCCAGCATTGAGGCCTTCCTTGCTGGATCCTTTGGTAGCCTTGACTCTTGAAAATGAGGCGGAGGAAAGTTTAGAAACTCCAGTCTGTAGCCTGCGGTTACAGACGCCCGGACCCATTTGTCGGGGATCTTGGCTTCCCAAACTTCTGAGAAGAAACGAAGCCTTCCCCCCACCCGCGAGAGTGGGGGCGCCCCTTCATAAGGCAGACTTAGGGGCTGTCTTTGTCGGCTTGCGATACCATGGCCTCTTACCCCCAGGGGCCTGTCCCTGCGATCTACTGTTAACGTTGGATCGTGCAGGCGGCCGTCGATACTGCCTGGAATTTGAGGGCCCCGAGACAGGAAAGAGCTGCCTTTTAAATGTAGGACCCCGGAATGTCTTTTTGACCGGTAAAAGGGTACTTTTGCCACTTGAAATAGTCTGAATGTATTTATCCAGATCCTCCCCGAAGAGTCGTCCTCCATGGAAGGGAAACCCTGCCAGAAGCTTTTTGCATGGGGGCTCCGCCGCCCAGTTCTTCAACCATAAGAGCCTTCTCATGTGCACCAAAAATAGTGATAAACGAGAGGCCTGCTGGATGGAATCCTTTATAGCATCTACAGCAAAACACAGAGCTCTGGGAATGTCAGAAAACTCTTCTGCTTGTTGGGTAGGCATGTCCTTTAACATTTCTTTTGTCTGGTCCTTTAACGCCTGACAAACTCCAATTGCAGCCACAGCTGGCTGTACCACTGCTCCTGCCGTAGCAAAGGATGCTTTTAAAAGTGTCTCTAACCGTTTATCAACCGGATCTTTAAACATATGTATGTTTTCCTCCGGGCAAGTTAGTGATTTATTCACACATGAGATGGCTGCATCCACCACTGGGAGCCTCCACCTCTTGGAGAATTTTTCCTCCATGGGGTAAATGACCGCAAATCTCTTCGGTGGCAGAAAAATCCTGTCCGGCCGTACCCAATCCCGAAAGATCAATTCCTCCAAGAGAGGATGGACCGGAAAAACTGCGTTGCTTAACGGAGCTTTCAAAGAGCCCAGAGAGGATACCGGAGGAACCTGAGGCTCTGGCAATGGTAAACTAAATGCCGAGCGGACCATGTCCGTCAAAGACTGTACCCACAGTCTCTCTGTCTGGGAGTCTGAAAATGGTTCCTCAGAGGTAGATCCCTCAATCCCTGAACCCTCTTGGTTCAGGTCTAGTTGATCCTCCTGCGATTCCAATTCCTCCGGAGAGAGAATCTCAGCATCTGAGGATACACCTCTTGGTGATGGGGATCTAACCCGTTTCTTGCCAGGAATAGCTCTAGCGATCAATGCTGCTATTCTCTCTTCTAGCCCCCCTAGGGATACGGCTAGCATCTCCTCTGTGATAAACACAGGGCTGGGCTGATCTGGGCCAGCCTCCGCACCAGATCCCCCTAATGGCTCATCCAAGGCGCCCTTTATGGGAATAAGTTGCGGGGAAAGTATCGGCATATCATCAGAATCAGAGGGGGAACCCCTTTGTTTTTTGGTCTTTTTTGTACCCTTTGACCCCGAACCTTTGGAAGCCATAATACAAAATCGAGGGACTCCGCCAACAACAACAGACTGTAGTGGCCAGGAGTACAAAACTAGAGCTTAGGGGACAATAGATCACTAATGCCCAAAAACTGATGGGGCCCCGTATGTTTTTTTTTTTTTTTTTTAAATATATATAAGTCTCTTTCTTTTTTTTTTTTCAAACATACAGTGACCCCAAACTTAGTTTGCCAGCCTCCAACCTGCTGCAAAAAGGGGGATTTCTTGGCTTAACAAAAAAAGGCATTGGAACAAAGTCCAGCATGTACTACCCCTCTTCCGCCACCGGGAGTCACTGTTCTGCCGCTCTGCGTCCTCTCCCTCTGAGATCAGCCTCAGACTGAGCACTGACAATGCCTGCTGATCTATAACAGCACAAGGCGCGCCCCTGTATGACGCTGCAGGCACGCCCCCCCCCGCCCTCCTCTCCGAACGGCGCGAAAAACGTCTATAAGACGTGCGCGCGCACGCGCGCGCGCGTATGCCGGAGCAGGAGGAACATGGAGGAGCCGCGCTGCTGGAGACCCAGGACTGCAGAATCAGGCGGCAGATTCAAACCCCCGGCCAGGTAGGACTCTTCAAAAGGCCCCATAGGGATCCTTACCAGTCCTAGGAAGAAAGCAGCAGGTAGCTAGCAACACCATTCTTGGACAGGGGAACCTAGTGATGGGGGAAAAGGGATCATCCTGTCTTTCTCAGACATAGTGAGCAAGGTTGCCAATGCAGAGCATACTTAGGCTACCCCCCTTTTAGGTTACCCCGGAGAGCCTGCTGTCGAACCAAGTCCCGCAGGCTCCCCTCTTACCTGCTCCATGCTGCAGGATGTTTGTCCAGCAAAACGATCCAATCTTCTCCCATCTCCGTGGGTAGCGTAGTAGACCTTCAGGCCCTGGGGTCCTATGAAGGTACCCACTGTCCTGGACCTATATAGCACCCTGGCAAACAGGAACTTATGGTTTTTACAAACTCCAAGTCCTGGGCCCAGGGTCCAGCCCTCCAAAGAGGAGCATTATAGGCAAAACCCCACGGTTTGGGGCCCGGGTACTGTCCACTTTGGCACTGAGGCTCCTTGGACAGATCCGGTTAGCCCGCCCTTAATCCCAAGGATGTGGAGCAAAGCTATTCCGTGACCAACACCTAAGACACTGGCGAAAAAACTGAGGGACTCCCTCTAGGGGAGGGGGTTATATAGGGAGGGGACTTCCTGTTTGAGATTGCCAGTGTCCACACCTGAAGGTACTCCATATAACCCATATAGTAATGAATATGCCGCTCTGTGTCCCGTGATGTACGAGAAAGAAATGTTTGTTAAATAACTGTGACTAAAGTCTATAATATCATCATAAGGATTTATTGGAACAAGAATAGAAGATAAATTGGGAGGGTAAGAGATTGTGAGGGGGAACTATCAAAAGTCAGAAATGAAAATATTTATTGTGTGAGCGGATGCCAAGGATCACAGACCTTCTGGGCACACCCTAATCACTCTGTGTGGTTCCGATTCCCCCTGCTTCCCATCTCCCCCCTGCAGTGCTACCAGAGTCCCTCTTCTCCTCTCAGGAGCAAAGAACGGCTGGTAAACATTGAATTAACTAGCCCCTTGCTTTTATGAATGAACACAGTACTGTCTGCTCCGGTCTTCATTATTAACGGAAGCATAGTGAATTATATTTACTGTAGGCTGCAGAGAAAGGGACTAGGGAATCTCTGATGTCAGTTTCTTTCTCTGTCTCAAAAGTGAGACATCAGGGTCTGTTCAGTCCCTTGATATTTTACCAAAGCACCAAAACAGGGCTCCTAAAAAAAAAAAAAAAGTTAACACCACACACATTTTTTTTACTAATATATATATATATATATATATATATATATATATATATATATATATATATATATATATATATATATATAATTATTTTTTTTACAAAAAAAAATAAAAACCTGTGAAATAATAATAATTTTTATTTTATTTTTTAAATACACCGACACCGTTTACTGCCCTACTGACACCAATCTTTGCCCCACTGGCACTGTCCACTGCTCCGCTGATATACACACATGCATGTTTGTGCTCTCGGGTGCACATCCTAATGCAATAGGCTCCCCAGACCAATGCCTTCTGGAAATGTTAAAAGCTCCACTTTAGGTAAAATTGTTGGCACATACAAAAGACACTTACCTGCCCATCCCCCGTACTTCTTGAGGTCCTTCCTCCACCATCGAGAAAGGACGTGGACTCTGAACCCGTTCAGAAGCTTGCAGGACTGTGTGAGGACCAGATGGGACAGAGTCAGGAAGCCCAGCAGGGCCAGTCCCTGGTAGAGAATGAAGTCCTTCATTTCAGCTGTCCTGTCGGTGAGGTTGTGGTTGCCTCCCCCAGGTGATAATATCTTCTTACTCTCAGGTCTCGTGCGCTGTGTCACATCCAGACTGTCCTTTAGTACGGAGGCAGATGATAGGTATTAATATATATATATATATATATATATATATATATATATATATATATTATATATATATATATATATATATATATATATATATATACAGAAGCAAAAAAAATTCAGCAGGTTAGAGGCGAGACATTCTTATTGGTTGATTAGGTGCCCAGCAAAGTGTCGCCTCCAGACCAGATTTGTATGCCTACCTTTGGGTCTCTGGGTTTACATCCCAGATCTGAGGGTTGCTGGATGAGCCCCCTGTATTTAAGGGATTTTCTAGATCTTCTAAAGAAAAGTTACAAAATGAGTTGGGTTAAAAAAAGTCCATCTACTGCAACCAATAGAAAAAAATGATTAAAAAACATACACCCTGGAAACCTATTGATGAACTTGCCTATACTCACAGATCCATAGGAAGGCAAACATTTCCCAATAAAAACATAGTACAATTTGCTCCAGTGGTGAAAAATAAATTGCTTCCTGATCCCCCAAAAGGCAAATTCAGAGATACAGTAGTACCTTGGATTGCAAACATAATTCATTCCAGAAGAATGCTTGTAATCCAAAGCATTCGTATAGAAAAGCGAATCAATGGAAACGCTGATAATTGGTTCCAATGTCACTGCTGGTGTATGTAGTACCGCATGTGGCCAAAGGGGCGGGGGCTCCGGCGACACTCAGTTACAGCGGGGTGGTGACGTGCCTGGCTGGATTCCCCGCGGGGATCCGAACCAGTTAGTGGTGCAAATACCTCTCTCAGACAGGTAACTGCACCCCCCCTCCCCCTGAAAGGTGACAAATGGGACAGCGGAAGGGGGGTCCAAAAAACGAAGGTTCACTTTTTGTGTGAACCTCTGCTTTAAGTACTCCTCGTGCCCTGACATGCCACATATGCCATGTCATTTTTTTGGGGGAGGGGTACCTACTTTAGAGAGGGACTTTCTGTCCCACTTTCTCCTTTCTGCTCTTGGCCGCCTAGGTGACTCCTCCTCTCCCCCTAGGCAGCCTCTCCCTCTCGGAACACATCACAGGTTCCAGAAGATTGTCTGGCCACTAGCAGAATGTGGCGCAACTCGCGCATGCGCCCTAGACATCGGGCGCAGGCGCACTGAGCATGCCGCTTCTAACAGCATCATGCCATTAGAGGCTGTTCCCACGCGCATGCACGGGAGTGACATCATTACTGCTCCGGCAGTCACAGCGCCAGAGCAGCGATACCCGGAAGCCATTCATGACGGCGTCGCAGGTGAACAAGGGCTGCTGCAGGGGCTTCGATCTCAGGTAAGTAATTCATAATGAGCTAGTATGCTATGCATACTAGCTTATTATGGCTTTGTCTTGTAGGTTGCTTTTTTACAGCTGAAAAAAACGACTGAGAACCCACTATTTTTTTTTATTTTTTATTTTTTTACACTGCTCAAAACTGCTGATAACAGACTAAGGGGGTTATTTACGAAAGGCAAATCCACTTTGCACTACAAGTGCAAACTACAAGTGCAAATTGCACTTGGAAGTGCAGTCACTGTAGATCTGAGGGGGACATGCAAGGGAAATAAAAAAATAAAAAAACAGCATTTTAGCTTGCACATGATTGGATGATAAAATCAGCAGAGCTTGTAGTGCAAAGTGAATTTGCATTCAGTAAATAACCCCCTACGTGTGCATGGACACAGCATAACATGATGGAGAGTTTAACCACTTCACATCCCGCATATAGTGAAATGACGGCTGCCCAGGTGGCTCTGCCATCCTGGGCAGCAGTTATACGATGTCCTTTGGGCCACCCGGCCGCTAGAGGGGCGCGTGCCCGCCGTGTCACTCCGGTGCGGATGTGCGTGCATGGTGGCCCTGCGATGCCCTCCAGGCACCAGCGATCGCCAGTTACAGATCTATGTCCTGTCAGGGAGAAGAGACCAATGGTGTCTTCTTTGTACATAGGGACACCAATCAGTCACCTCCCTCAGTCAGTCCCCTCCCCTTACAGTTAGAATCACTCCCTAGGGTACAGATTCAACCCCTTGATCGTCTGCTAGTGTTAACCCCTTCCCTGCCAATGACATTTATACAGTAATCAGTGCATATTTATAGCACTGTTCGCTGTATAGATGTCAATGGTCCCAAAATAGTGTCAAAAGTTTCAGATGTGTCCGCCGCAATATTGCAGTCCTGACAAAAATCGCAGATAACCGGCATTACTATATGCTTATTGCCATCTCTATGACCGTTGAAGGCCTTTGGTTGATGTTATGTCACGCCCGGGCCCCAGATGTAAACAAAGCCCCAATTGCGGCTGTCAGCATGAGAATTGTGAATTTTTTTTCCCCAATCCCATTATTTTCAGCCTGGAGGAGAGATGTGAGGCCTTATTGACCCAGCATCTCTCCATAAAGAGGACCTGTCGTGAAAGATTCCTATTACAAGGGATGTTTACATTGGCACGGTCAGTCGGTGGGTGGTAACGTCGGTGCGATGGGTGGGATCTCGGCACGGTCAGTCGGTGGGTGGTAATGTCGGTGCAGTTCGTCTGTGAGAAGTCGGTGGGTGGTAATGTGGGTAGGATGTCGGGGCAGTCAGTCGGTGGGTGGGATGTCGGCACGGTCGGTCAGTCAGTGAGATGTCGGTGCGGTCAGTCACTGAGCAGTCGGTGGGAGGCAATACGCATTTTGAAAAAAATTCTGGAATCGCGGGCAGTGTCGCAATTCCGCCTGCGATCCAGAACGCTCAGGTGTGAATGGAGCCTTAGCTAAACCTGAAGTGAAGATGTGGGCACATCCACAGAACATGTTGGTTACCTTGTCAGGCGCTTCTCCCAGCCGCACCGCATGGGTCTCCATCAGCCAGGTGTCCGGAGTGCAGCATCTGAAGGAAGAATCACAACCAAGATTTAGATCAGGGCTCAAAATTTCAAGTCCTGAGCTACTAGCCAGGCCTCAAGGCGTACTCACCACCAGTTGCCCCGTCCAACCCCTACCATGTCCCGCCCCTAATCCCGCCCCTAGACACACCCTCATAAATCTCATGAAATGACACTTAAATGTTTTGTGCAGATTTAACCTAAAAAAAAAAAAAAATATTAACAACAACAACAAAATGCACGTGACCCTTTCACGCCGATATACGTCGGCAGAATGGCATGGCTGGGCACATCCACATACATGTACGTGGCTCTTTAAGCCCAACCATGCCATTCTGCCGACGTATATCGGCGTGAAGGGGTCCTTAAGTGGTTAAGATGTTAGTTACGTGGTTCAGTTTTACTGGTTAATATCTGGATTGCATAGCGCAGCGGCATCTAGATTACTGTATTCCACAATGTATCCACCAGGGGGTATCCTCACAATAGGAGTATATTACACGTACGAACATTTGTAGGCATATTATTTGCATACAATGAAGTAATTTGACATTGCTATTAAATGTTAGCCTCAATATTATTGGCATCAACAATTAAAAGTACTTTTTGTCAGCCCTTGAAGGTACTTGGGGTAGAGAATGAGAGGCAACTATTATTCAGCAGGTTTAACACGCCCATATAGGAGGCATCTATATGCTGCCCAGCTACAAATGACGCTGGACGTGGCGCGCTGTCAGCACCTTTGCGAACGTCTTACGACGAAACGCGTCAGTTGACCAGACAGCGGAGACGTCACACGTCATATCCGGTTTGGAGGAGTGTGGCCGCGGAACGCACCAGCCGGCACACATCACTCCATACATGGACACTATACCGTTTTTATCTTACTTGCAAGCAAGTTTTTTTAATACATTTTTATTAACTGATTGCCAACCAGCCGCTGCAGTTATACGGCGGCAGGTCGGCTCTGCTGGACCAGATCACGTAGATCTACGTCATCTCGCCCCTGACGCCGACATGCGTGCCCGGCACATGCAAAAGCTCGGTCCTGTCAGGGGGGAGAAATGCTGATCTTCTGTTCATACAATGTATGAACAGTGATCTGTCATTTTCTCAAGTCAGTCCACCCACCCCCCCGCCCCATACAGTTAGAACACACCCAGGGAACATACTTAACCCCTTCCTCGCCCCCTAGTGTTAACCCTTTCCCTGCCAGTGGCATTTTTTCAGTAATCAATGCATTTTTATAGCACTGGTCGCTATAAAAATGCCAATGGTCCCAAAAATGTGTCAAAAGTGTCTGCCATAATGTCGCAGTGCCGATAAAAATTGCTGATCGCCACCATTACTAGTACAAATTTATTATTTTTTTATAAAAATGCCATAAAACTACCCCCTATTTTATAAAGGCTATAACTTTTGAGCAAACTAGGTGTCAGGGGATGCCTACACAGGCATCCGATACTAGGCAACAGGTCAATGGGCTGCACTAAAGTCAATAGGTACCAGGATAGTGACAAAATATATGTTTAATAAAAGGTTAAGCACACGTGAAACAATCGTGTAAAACCCCCAAGACAAGCAAGCATAACACAGCAAACCCTAAACCAATAATCAACAAATATATACAAGGTGGGAGCATATATACCAGGTCAAGCAGGGATGTGAGGAACAAGGGGAAGCATAGTCCAGGACAGGGCAGGGATCAAATCAGGAGAGTCCAGCACAGGGCAGAGATCAAATCAGGAACAGGTTGTGTCCAGCTAACAGATCAGGCAGGTAACAGGCTGACAAGGAAAATACTGAAGCACTGGATTGTAGTGCAGGGCGGGTTTATATACACCTGTAACAGTTCATCCCAATTAGAGAGGAGTCCATCCCATGGGAGACACCCGCTGGTGGACATCAGAACTGCACCCCTGTTGCTGGGAGAAACAGTGCCACCAGCAGGTGACCAAAGCCATGACATGGATCATGACACTAGGGTTGTCCCGATACCACTTTTTTAGGACCGAGTACAAGTACCGATACTTTTTTCCCATGTACTCGCCGATACCGATTCCCGATACATTTTTTAAATGTGTCTCCACAAATGCAGCCATGTCCCCCCCCAGAAATGCAGCCATGTCCCACTCCCCACAGAGAAAGCCAGGCCAAGCCCTCCCCCCACCGCCACCGCCTAGATGATCAGCACGGGGAACATTATAGCTTTCATTTTGGCTCTTTGAGTACTGCTCCACTCTCCGCCCCCTCTCCAGAAAAAAAAAAAAAAGTATCGGGTCTGGCATCGGGAGCGTTTGCGCGAGTACAAGTACTCGCGCAAATGCACAGTATTGGTACCGATACCGTTTACATATGTGGGCGTTACTGACGTATGCGTTTGCTTCTGCGCGCGAGCTTGGCAGGACGGGGTGTGTTTTTTGGCTCCTAACTTTTTTAGCTGGCTACTAGATTCCAATCAAATTTGTCAAACCCTGCACTAAGGAATTTTAATTTATATAATATGGGCTAGATTTACGTAGGTGCGCGTATCATTGTGCGGGCGTAGCGTATCCTATTTACGTTACGCCTCCGCAAATTTTACAGGCAAGTGCTGTATTGACAAAGCACTTGCTCCGTAAGTTGTGGCGGCGTAGCTTAACCACTTCCATACCAGGCACTTACGCACCTTCCCGCCCAAGCCAATTTTCAGCTTTCAGCACTGTCGCAATTTGAATGACAATTGCGCGGTCATGCTACACTGCACCCAAACAAAATTGGCGTCCTTTTTTCCCCACAAATAGAGCTTTCTTTTGGTGGTATTTGATCACCTCTGCAATTATTTTTTTTTGCGCAACAACTAAAAATAGAGCGAAGATTTAAAAAAAAAAATACGTTTTTATTTTTTTCTGTTAATTTTTTTGTAAATGAGTATGTTTTCTCTTTCAATTACGGGCACTGATATGGTGGCACTGATGGGCACCGATGAGGTGGCACTGATGGGCACCGATGAGGTAGTTCTGATGGGCACCGATTAGGTAGCACTGATGGGCACTGATAGGCGGCGCTGGTATGGGGCACTGATGGGCACTCATGGGCGGCACTGATGGGCACTCATGGGCGGCACTGATGGGCACTCATGGGCGGCACTGGGCACTCATAGGCGGCACAGGTGGGCACTCATAGGCGGCACAGGTGGGCACTGATAGGTGGCACAGGTGGGCACTGATAGGTGGCACAGGTGGGCACTGATAGGTGGCACAGGTGGGCACTGATAGGTGGCACAGGTGGGCACTGATAGGTGGGCACTGGGCATGGATTGGCACTGACAGACACTGGGGTGGCACTGATGATCACTGAGGGGTGGCACTGATGGATCACCTGTTGCCAATCAGTGCCCATGTGTGGGCACTGATTGGCATTATTGGCATTATTTATTTTTTACTGCCCTTTTTTTGTCCTTTTTTTTTTTTTTTTTGTAAGTACCCTGGTGGTCTAGTGTGGGCACTCCCTGGTGGTCCGTGTGGCGATCCGAGGGGGGGCTGCGCTGATAAACAATCAGCGCGAACCCCCCCTGTCAGGAGAGCCGCTGATCGGCTCTCCTGTACTCGCGTCTGTCAGACGCGAGTGAGGAAGAGCCGTCGGCGGCTCTTCCTGTTTACATCGTGATCAGCCGTGATTGGACACGGCTGATCACGTGGTAACGAGGCTCCGCCGGAGACTCGTTACCGAGATCGGAGGTGCAGGGTGTCAGACTGACACCCCGCATCACCGATCGCCGCGCTGCGCGCCCCTACGGGCGCGCGCGGCATTGAAATCGTGCTAAGCCGTTTGAGAACGGCTAGTCACGATTTCATAACCACTTTCCGGCCGTAAATCGGCTATTGGCCGGGCGGGAAGTGGTTAAATTGACCGGCGTAAGTGCTCATAATTCAAATTAGGCATGTAGGGGGTAGTGTTGTATTGAAATTAATGGTGACCCCACGTAAATGACGCGCCAAACAAACGTACGCCCGGCCGTCGCAGTAAGATACGCCGTTTACGTAAGGCCTTTTTCAGGCGTAAAGATATTCCAACCAAAAGATTGCGCAGCCAATGTTAATTATGGACGTCGGGACCGCGTCGAAATTTATAAATTTTACGTTGTTTGCGTAAGTCGATTCAGAATGGGGCTGGGCGTAAGTTACGTTCACGTCGTTTTCATTGACTATTTGCGACGTGATTTGGAGCATGCGCCGGCCGTGGACGTATCCCAGTGCGCCTGCTCCAAATCACGTCGCAAATAGTCAATGAAAACGACGTGAACGTAACTTACGCCCAGCCCCATTCTGAATCGGCTTACGCAAACAACGTATAATGTATACATTTTGACGCGGTCCCGACGTCCATACTTAACATTGGCTGTGCAATCTTTTGGTTGGAATATCTTTACGCCTGAAAAAGGCCTTACGTAAACGGCGTATCTGTACTGCGACGGCCAGGCGTACGTTCGTGAACCGGCGTATCTAGCTAATTTACATATTCGACGCGTAAATCGACGGAAGCGCCACCTAGCGGCCGCTCGTATCTTAGCTCAATCCCGGCGTATCTTGTTTTCTGAATACAGAAAAAAGATACGCCGGCGCATTTTAGAAGTTACGCGGCGTATCTCGAGATACGCCGCGTAAATTCTTACTGAATCTAGCCCTATAGATTTAGCATTCATTTATTCACATTGGATTTGCACTCGGTATCATATGCATTTGCACACAGCCTCATTTCCCCCACACATGGGATCTTATGAGCAATATACATTTAATTCCAAAGCTGACATGAGGCACTAAAAGGGATTGCACCATTATATTTTATAGCTCCCCAAGGGGAAGTCTTCATCAATATTTGCAGCACAGGGATCCTTATCCTTCCTGGCTGACCAATATCAGGGTTTACTTCTGACGGCACACAGGGTAGAGCTCCTTTATTATATGAGCATACCATCAGAGGTCACCCCACATTTGTTTATACATCCCACACCAAGGGCGGATCCAGAGTCTAGTCTCGGGGGGGGGCACTGCCAGAAAATAAGGTGTTGCTTACAGAACTCAATTAGGTGTCCGATGTGTCCGCTGCAATGTTGCAGTACCACTAAAAAATCAATGATTGCCGCCATTACTAGTAAAAAATATTTAAGTATAACTGCCATAAATCTATCCCATAGTTTCTAGACGATTGTCAGGGACTGCAGACATGGTACAAGAGATGGTCAGAGACTGCAGACATAGTACAAGAGATGGTCAGAGAATGCAGACATGGTACAAGAGATGGTCAGACTGCAGATATAGTACAAGAGATGGTCAGAGAATGCAGACATGGTGCAAGAGATGGTCAGAGACTGCAGACATGGTGCAAGAGATGGTCAGAGACTGCAGACATGGTGCAAGAGATGGTCAGAGACTGCAGACATGGTACAAGAGATGGTCAGAGACTGCAGACATGGTACAAGAGATGGTCAGAGACTGCAGACATGGTACAAGAGATGGTCAGAGACTGCAGACATGGTACAAGAGATGGTCAGAGACTGCAGACATGGTACAAGAGATGGTCAGAGACTGCAGACGTGGTACAACGGATGGTCAGAGACTGTAGACGTGGTACAGGAGATTGTCAGAGACTGTAGACGTGGTACAGGGGATGGTCAGAGACTGCAGGCATGGTACAAGGGATGGTCAGAGACTGCAGGCATGGTACAAGGGATGGTCAGAGACTGCAGGCATGGTACAAGGGATGGTCAGAGACTGCAGGCATGGTACAAGGGATGTTTAGAGACTGAAGACATGGTACAAGAGATCAATGCAGCCTCATCAGTGCCCATCATTGCAGCCTCACTGTGCATATGAACGCAGCCCCACCTTTGTATAAAAATTCAGTCCCACTTTTGTATATTAATGCAGTCCCACTTTTGTTTATTAATGCACTACCACTTTTGTATATTAATGCACTACCACTTTTGTATATTAATGCAGTCCCACTTTTGTATATCAATGCATCCCCACCTTTGTATATGAATGCAGTCCCATCTTTGTATATGAATGCAGTCCCACCTTTGTATATAAATCCAGACCCACCTTTGTATATAAATCCAGACCCACTTTTGTCTATGAATTCAGTCCCACTTTTGTCTATGAATTCAGTCCTACTTTTGTCTATGAATTCAGTCCCACTTTTGTCTATGAATTCAGTCCCACTTTTGTCTATGAATCCAGTCCCACTTTTGTCTATGAATCCAGTCCCACTTTTGTCTATGAATCCAGTCCCACTTTTGTCTATGAATCCAGTCCCACTTTTGTCTATGAATCCAGTCCCACTTTTGTCTAATAATGCAGCCCCACTTTTGTCTATTAATGCATCCCCACTTTTGTCTATTAATGCAGCCACACTGTGCATGGCACTCACCATGGCATTACCTCGATCACACACAGCAGGTATCTCCTCTCCCGACGTGTGTCATGGAACAAACAGGAGCTGTAGGTCTGTGTTCGGCAGGGCAGTGTGCTCTAGCAAGGTCCCCCCTAGACGGGCTTGTGTGATAGACAAAACACTGATTCAATCAGTGTTCCATCTCCATCTACTATCACACAAGCAGGTCTAGCACAGGCAGCACAGGCGAACACAGATCCAGCTCTCACATACAGCCAGAGATGCCCAATGTCATACACACAGGAGAGAGGGGAGCGCTGCAGTCAGCTACAGCTCAAAGCAGCCTCAGGATAGGCAGCCTACCGGCCCTGGTGATGAGAGAGAGAGAGAGAGTGAGAGACTCGGCAGCGGCAGCTGCAGGCAGGCCCGGACTGGGACAAAAAATAGGCCTGGGCATTTTAGACTGAGCAGCCCAGGGGGGGGGGGGGAGAAAGAAAGATAGATAAAGATAAAAAGAAAGAAGGGGAGGAAGGAAGATAGATTGATAGATAGATAGATAGAAAGCAATAAGGGAAGATAGATAGATAGACAGATAGATAAACAAGAAAGATAGATAAAGATAGAAAGCAAGAAGGGAAGGAAGGAAGATAGATAGATATATAGATAAAGAAAAAGGGATAGATAGATAGATAGATAGATAGATAGATAGATAGATAGATAGATAGATAGATAGATAGATAGATAGATAAAGATAGAAAGCAAGACATGAAGGAAGGAAGGAAGATAGATAAAGAAAGAAATATAGATAAAGAAATAAGGGAAGATAGATAGATAGGTAGATAGATAAAGAAGGGAAGGAAGGGAGATAGATAAAGAAAGAAAGATAGATAAAGATAGAAAGAAAGAAGAGAAGGAAGGAAGATAGATAAAGATAAATAGATAGATAGATAGATAGATAGATAGATAGATATAGATAGCGGCGGTGCGTCTATAGAGGCCACCGGAGCGCCGCCCCCTCTGGCTCAGCCGCGACAATGGGCACAGTGGCGACGATGGGCACAGTGGCGACGATGGGCACAGTGGCAACGATGGGCACAGTGGCGACGATGGGCACAGTGGCGACGATGGGCACAGTGGCGACAATTAAAGGGCACAGGGGCATCTATTGGCACAGTGGCGACAATTGAAGGGCACAGTGGCTGTGTTTGATGGCATGGCACAGTGGTGACACTTGATGGCACAGTGGCTGTGTTTGATGGCATGGCACAGTGGCTGTGTTTGATGGCATGGCACAGTGGTGACAATTAATGGCACAGTGGCTGTGTTTGATGGCATGGCACAGAGGTGACAATTGATGGCACAGTGGTTGTGTTTGATGGCATGGCACAGTGGCTGTGTTTGATGGCATGGCACATTGGTGACAATTGATGGCACAGTGGCTGTGTTTGATGGCATGGCACAGAGGTGACAATTGATGGCACAGTGGCTGTGTTTGATGGCATGGCACAGTGGTGACAATTGATGGCACAGTGGCTGCGTTTGATGGCACAGTGGCTGTGTTTGATGGCACAGTGGCTGTGTTTGATGGCATTGCACAGTGGTGACAATTGATGGGCCCAGTGGCTGCGTTTGATGGGCACAGTGAGGCTGCAATTGTTTATCATTTGCGCCCACCAAAGATTTTGAGCACCAGCCGCCACTGTAGATAGATAGCTAGATTATTATCTATCTATCTACAGTGGCAGCTGGTGGGGGGGTGCAAACAAAAAAAAGAGAGAGAGAGACAGAGAAAGAAAGAAAGGTGAAGAGAGAGCGAGAGAGAAGGGAATGAAGGGCACCCCATACATCAGTGTACAGTACTCTCAGTACTCACTCAGAGGCAGGAGGGACTGACTGGATGGATGGATATCAGACTCCATCTTTCCTTTCTGATTGCTAAGCTTGAACCTTCCCGCCCACATCCCTTAGGCAGCAGAACAGTGTCCGTCGGGAGAGTGGGCGGGGCAGACACGGGAGGAGAAGAAGAGAGGAGAGGGAGGGGTAGAAGCAGCTCCTCTCCTCTAACTGGCCGTGGGGGCAGCAAGGGGAGGGGAGAAGTGTCAGAGCTGGCTATGATACCCCAGCTGATCTCTCTCTATCTGGCGCTGTGTTGGTGGTGTACACCGCCGAGGGCCGTTCGCGGGGCGTAATCAGCCCGCGGGCCGTTCGCGGGCCGAAGACGGCCCGCGGTCCACAGGCATTTGCTAGGTTTGCCCTATGGCCATTCCGGGCCCGGCTGCAGTTAAAAAAAAAAATGGTAAAAAAAAAAAAAAACATTTTTTTTTTTTTTTTTTTTTAAAGCCAATGTGACATGATTGCCTCGGGGGGGGGCAATTGTCCTGTTGCCCCCCCCCTGGATCCGCCGTTGTCCCACACCCTAGTAACACACAGGGTCGTGTGTTTTTGCTCCAGGAGACTTCAGGCTGGTTTGGATTGTACTAACACACTTTAGCAGCACCACCACCCCTTTTCTTCATCTCACCAGGAAGAAGGGATTGGTTGTTTTTTTGTAGGGAGGTCCACACACCTCCAATGGAAGGAGGAGAAGTCTTGTTGTGGATTGGACAGATTGGTGTCACAGCAGATTGGAGCCGTGATTGGGTCCTCAGCACTGCCGGGCCCCATAAAAACGGTCACCTGATCCGCTATGGCTACACTTAGGAAGGCCATACATTACACAACAGATTCCAGGAAAGGAAATCGCTCGATTCCCCCATCAGCACAGTAAGTGATAATGGGGGAATCCCTCCAGCTGTGATATTGTGTTCTGCAGGCAGAGAGCCTTCCCTGCAGAACACAATGATCACCAACGGTGGCAAAATCCGCCTGCAGGGAAAGCATGAAACAAATCTGACAGGTCCATTGTACAGATGTCGATCGGTGGATCAACCTCCGTACAACCAGCCTGCCAATGGATGAATTGAATCTCGACCAGTCCCCCCCTCAACCAACTAAGCTTCCATTCATCTATGTACAATAACACAACTTCCACAGGAGCCCAGAACCCCCCTTCTCACCCGCAGAGCTGACAGCTCGATGTCATCCAGGCTCCGGGCTTGGGGGGGGTCGGAGGTCATCCTTCCTGAACACCGGAGGAGACGCCAAAAGTTGTGATGTCACAGCACAACGCACGCTGCTCCAGAGAGGACATGGACTGCACACTACCAGAGACACCGACAGACACACAACACTCTGAGAAGAGAAAAACACAAAGTGTACATTGATGTGTTCTATGCAGAGATGGGGGAGGGGGAGGATTGTATTACTGAAACACACACTGCACCTCACATCAACAACACACCACAGGAAACACAAAACCCCACACACCTCCTTCACATCACACACACACACCACAGGAGACACAAAACCCCACACACCTCCTTCACATCACACACACACCTCCCATCATAAACACACCACACACCACACCACCTGTTGGTCAGTCAGTGGGGGGGGGGGGGCGGTTGGTCAGTCAGTGGGGGGGGGTGATCAGTCAGTGGTGTGGGGGGGATGTTTGTCAGTCAGTCAGTCAGTGGTGGGTGGGGGGGATGTTTGTCAGTCAGTCAGTGGTGGGTGGGGGGATGTTTGTCAGTCAGTGGTGGGTGGGGGGGATGTTTGTCAGTCAATCAGTGGTGGGTGGGGGGTGATCATTCAGTCAGCGGTGTGTGGGTGGGGGGGGTCAGTCAGTCAGTGGTGGGTGGGGGGGGTGATCATTCAGTCAGCGGTGTGTGGGTGGGGGGGGGTCAGTCAGTCAGCGGTGTGTGGGTGGGGAAGGGGGGGATCAGTTAGTCAGTGGTGGGTGGGGGGGTTGTCAGTCAGTCAGTGGTGGGTGGGGGGGATTTTTGTCAGTCAGTCAGTGGTGGGGGGAGTCAGTCAGTGGTGGGTGGGGTGGATGTTTGTCAGTCAGTGGTGGGTGGGTGGGTGGGGTTTGTCAGTCAGTCAGTCAGTGGTGGGTGGGGGGGATCTCTGTCAGTCAGTCAGTGGTGCGTGGGAGGGGGTTGTCAGTCAGTGGTGGGTGGAGTTTGTCAGTCAGTCAGTCAGTGGTGGGTGGGGGGGTGTTTGTCAGTCAGTCAGTCAGTGGTGGGTGGGGGGGTTTGTCAGTCAGTGGTGGGTGGGGGGGGTTTGTCAGTCAGTCAGTCAGTCAGTGGTGGGTGGGTTTTTTTTTCAGTCAGTCAGTCAGTCAGTGGTGGGTGGGGGGGGTTTGTCAGTCAGTCAGTCAGTCAGTGGTGGGTGGGGGGGGGGTTTGTCAGTCAGTCAGTGGTGGGTGGGGGGGGTTGTCAGTCAGTCAGTCAGTGGTGGGGGGTTTGTCAGCCAGTCAGTCAGTGGTGGGGGGGTTTGTCAGTCAGTCAGTCAGTGGTGGGGGGAGGTTTGTCAGTCAGTCAGTGGTGGGGGGAGGTTTGTCAGTCAGTGGTGGGTGGGGGGGTTGTCAGTCAGTCAGTCAGTGGTGGGGGGAGGTGTTAGTCAGTCAGTGGTGTGGGGGGGGTTTGTCAGTCAGTCAGTGGTGTGGGGGGGGGTTTGTCAGTCAGTCAGTGGTGGGGGGAGGTTTGTTAGTCAGTCAGTGGTGTGGGGGGGGGGGGGTTGTCAGTCAGTCAGTGGTGTGTGGGGGGGTTTGTCAGTCAGTCTGTCGGTGGACGGGTCACACACCTGCAGATCTGTACATCCGGATAGGGGGAGGGTGGTCCCTGGTGTCCTGGATTGGTGGTCGGTCAGGTGAGAGGAGTTCTGCAATGGCTCTGCCTTCATGTCCTCTGAGGTGGAACCCCCACCGTCTCTGTTCTACAGTCTCTCCCGTCAGCCCCTCACGCACACTCCGTTCTCCGGTGTCTCCCGTCGGCCCCTCACGCACACTCTGTTCTCCGGTATCTCCCGACGGCTCCTTACTTCTCTAGCAAAGTAAACAAATTGCAGTGAGCAGATCTGTTTTTGTGTGCTCCCTGAGGATTCATTGTAGAACAGTGAAAACGTTATATAGCCAGTAGTTTCAATTTTATAGAGAGAAGGAGAAGGATTTATTATTAGCCACATCACTTTTTATTGTGAGATATTAATTTATATTAAAGATGATGGATTCTACAAGAAACACCCCAAAATGTTCCTTTCGGCCAAGACCTGCCGCGGTAGAGAGGATAATCACACATAGGACGCCAATGAGAGGAGGCACTCAACTAACTGACAGAGAAAGTTTAAACGATTTTAATGAACTACATCGTCTCATGGAGGGGAAAGATGAAAGGCTAGGGGACTTACTGGCGAGGCAGTACAAAGGAGGAAATAGTGAGGCCCATAGAGCAGGCAGATGAGGTTCAGATGAAGAGGAGAAGAGAGGAGGAAACAGAGAGGCCTGTACAGAAGAAGAGAGTCATGGCACTAAGAAAGAGGAGAAGAGAGGAGGAAACAGAGTTCCCCGCAGAGCAGGCAGATGAGGTTCAGAGAAAGAGGAGAAGAGAGAAGAAAACAGAGAAGCCTGTAGAGAAGAAGAGAGTCATGGCACTGAGAAAGAGGAAAAGAGAGGAGGAAACAGAGTGCCCCGCAGAGCAGGTAGATGAGGAGAAGAGGAAGAGGAGAAGAGAGGGGAAAACAGAGAAGCCTGTAGAGAAGAAGAGAGTCATGGCACTGAGAAAGAGGAGAAGACAGGAGGAAACAGAGTGCCCCGCAAAGCAGGCAGATGAGGTTCAGAGGAAGAGGAAAAGAGAGAAGGAAACAGAGAGGCCTGTAGAGAGTAGAGCCAAAACACAGAGGAGAGGAGGAAGCTGAGAAGAGAGCCAAGGCTCCAAGGAAGAGGAGTAGAGTGAAGGCAGAGAAGAGATGCAAGGCTCTGAGGGAAGACGGAGACGATGAGGAGAGAGGAGAAAACAGAGAGCCCTGTCAAGAAGAGATGCAAGGCTTCAGGGAAGAGAGAGGAGGGAACAGAGAGCCTTGTAGACAAAATTTTGCAGAACAATGAGGATAAGGAGAAAATAAAGATTCTTATGCAGAAGATAATGGAAAAAGGAAAGGTATTGCACAAGGAAGCAGAGATCACCAAACAGAAGGAGGAAAGGATGGAAAAAGAATGTAAGTATTACTATAATTTCAATTGTCATATAGTACATAGGTGAGGTAAAAAGACTTTATACTAAGTGAGGACTATATAATTGGTAGTGGTACCAAAGAAAAATATATCACCCTGAGTGCAGATGCCCCTTTTAAAGTGGAATAAATCACCTTGTGTTAATACAAATATAACACTAAAAAAGGTATGGCGCTAACTCAAACACAAATAACTAAATTTATCACCAAACATAATTCCACATCATCAGCATAAATTATCCAGTCCACAATGTATAAGTTCCATAATGTGACATTTCTATAAAATACGACAAAAAAGTCCTCAACGAGTTTTCCAATCACTGTGATTAAAGGATAAGTGCAGTAGCAGATTATTTGTTTAACTGCGCTCCACTATCATCAACCGTGTGTGAGAAATGCAAACTCACCAAAAATCGATAATAAATGTGCCTTGTAACAATTACACTCTCTTGGTCAGCAGCATATATGATGGTGATGGTGATGGTTTTTAGCCCCAGAGATATCTCCTTACATTGATCTACCATAAACGCTTGGGAGAAGCATATTGAATATCATAGTGCAGTATGTTTATTAAAAGATCATGTTGCAGCAGTTAAATAAAACATGTGCACTTACATTTGTGGGTGCTGTGAGTCAGCACCAACATGTACAGCCAACTAAATGCACTCGCCTTCTCTCCAGGATGCGGCATGTGTTCCAAAGCATCAGAGGTAGGAACCAACCAACTGGAAGTGACGTCAATACAGGCGCAGCCTCCATCCACCTGTATTGATGTCACTTCCGGTTGCTTAGTTCCAGATCCGGCGCTTTGGAACGCATGCCGCATCCTGGAGAGACCGCGAATGCACTTAGTTGGCTGTACATGTTGGTGCTGACTTACAGCACCTACAAATGTAAGTGCACATTTTTGGTGATTAATCTGCTACTGCACTTATCCTTTAATCACGGTTATTGAAATATTCTTTGAGGACTTGTTTTATGTTTTATGGAAAATACCTCACAGCTGTAGATCTGCAGTGTGAGATCTAAGGCATTTCTGCCTGTGACTGCTGGCCTTATCAGATTTGGATGGATATTTAGTGATGTCACTTGTTTGCTGTTCTTCCTGCTGAAGGCTCTGATATGAGGAAGTAAAGTCAGTGGAAGAACAAACAAATAAACTTGCGTAAACTTATGAAACTTGTGAACTCCTAAACCCTTTCACAGCCAGAGCCGTTTTTGTATTTTTTGCACACGTTTAAATGATAATTTGTGTACTGAAGAATACATAAAACCCCCACATAAAACCACCCTAGAGAATAAAATAGCGGTAGCTCCAATTTTTTAAGTCGCGATATTACCGCAAAGGTTAATTTTAAGGGAGCACAAAATGCAATAAATGACCCAAGGTTGCACCAAGTATATAGATACCCACCATGTCAAACCTTACATGTCAGTGCCCTATATTTCTCAAAGTCAAAGCTTTAAAAGTCCCCTACGGAAGAGGTCTGGTGCTAGAATTATTGCTCTTATTCTGGCGTGTGCAGCGATATGTAACGTGTATGAATCATTTTCAGGGATAGGTGCCCCACCATGTGCGCTAAAGCCCCAAACACGGTCGGACTTTTGGCCAACCAACTTCAAATTCTGCAACTTTTCGAATTTGTCCGACCGTGTGTACGTTCCATCAGACCAACTTTTTCGGATTTCATCGGACAAAAAGTGGGGTCTGCGAACGGACCAACTTTTCGGCAACAAAAGTCTGATGGTGCCTTGTCCGATCGTGTGTACAGCTCTCCTCCCTCCATTCTACCCGATGGCACCCGCTATGTCGCATGTGCAAGCAAAGCCCAGGATACATAACGGGGGTAGGGCGTGCATGGGGTGTGGAGAGAATTTGGGCAGCACCCCAGGCGCCAGGGCAAAACTTTTTGATGTCATGACAACCTGGCGCCTGGGGTCTGTTGAACCCTGTTTTATACAATATAATGTTTTGAAACTTTATTAAGCATCTTTTTTTGGCATACATGTGTATAAGGCAGCCACCCCAGGATGATAGTATAGCATATTATACTGCAACATGTTTGGTTAGCTTTAGTACAAATCTATGGGTCAGGTCTGTCCTATATACAATCAGGAGATTTTTGAAGGCCAATTGCAATTTTCTGAGCAGAGTTTTTTTTTTTGTTAGAACAGGCCCAGAGACTTGTTCTATTTCTGGGGTTAATCACTGATTTGATGTTTAAATGTAAAACCAAATGATCAGATGTATGTGGCGTCAGCCACGTGATATCCCCCGTACTCCGGTTTAGCTCTTTTTTTCTATTTTGGGGGTTTCATTGTCAATAGAAATAAGCAGAGTAGTATGACGTGTATGAGGACAGGGTAATAAAATTGTTTTCTCTTTCTCTCTTTACAGCGCGTGTACCAGGTTGTCTGTATCCAGAGAGCTTCATCTTCCATAAAAAACTTGGAGCAGGATGCTATGGGCAGGTAAGTGACAAAAGATTAGTATTTACATACAGGGGAGCACATTATAACCATGGAAGACTACATGTCAGGTGCAGCATAAACATGTACATTTAACTCAGCCTTTGGGGGGAGGGGGGTTTTGTACTGAGCAATTAGGGCTGTACGCCCTTTATGTAACAGTTTAAAGTTGAACTCCAGGATATAAGAAAACATTACCTTTGTGGGTTTCTCTCTCCACTGGAAATTTAAAAATGTAAGTTCACCTTTATAGAGAATCTGTAAGGTAACATTACACTGGACACCCTCCCCATCCCCCTGCAGTCAGACACCGGGATGCTACTTCAGTGGACTGGGGATTTAAAATCTCTGTGGCTTAATCCCTTACCCGTACCTCACTGCATGTATGAAAAAGAGGCATTCTAATTGGTCAGCACTGTCAAATCGACGATGCTGACCAATCAGAAACCGACTAGCCTATCCTGTCAATGAGGAGAGGAGAGCAAGCTACAGGTAGTTCAAATCCCCGGACCGGTGAAGCACTGCAGGGGATTGCGGGACTCAGTGGGATCAGGGGATGGGTTCCAGTGTAATGTCTTCTTACAAATTTTCTGTAAAGCTGAACTTACATTTTAAGCACTAATTTTTATTACGGGATATGAATCAGGTGATATCCTTAGCCTATCCCAGACAGCCAGCACTCTTATCTGCTGTTCCATGACCCTCTGTATCCTCCTGTACAATGCAGGACTGCTGATTGTACACTACATGGGATAACACTGGAAAGCTGTGACCGGTCAGGTCGTGAAGGGAACAGGCTTGGGGGGGAGTAGTCATGCTGTGCAAAGAAATCCTTGCAGTGTTAAGGAGGAACGCACTGTTCAGCTTAATGCAGTGTTAAGTGGGGTACACACTATGAGAAAATCAGAAGAATTCTGTACAAGGCACAATTGTTTGCTTTTTATACTGTGTATGCAACGTTTTTTACATCTGATCCAGACTTTCCAAATTAAAAATTTCCTTAGGGACCAACTCCCAAATTTTCTCGTACATAAACAGAATGATTTTTGTTTAAGGTGTACAGTTTTCTACACATTAAATTCCAGTGTTGTAACTAACGGGGTTTAAATAAACGCCGTTAGGTAACGATACCACTTTTGAGGGTAACGAGTAATCTACCAGATTACTCTTCCCCCTAACGGCAACGCCGCTCCCATTACTAGGGCGCGGTTACGGTAATTACTTATCTGTGTCAGCAGCAGCCGAGCCGTCGGTCGCCGTCCATTATCAAATATATTATCAATATATTATTGACAATATAGGGACCTGAGAATCAGTCTGCTGTGTTGAACAAGACCAGCAGCAGCTCTGTTTGATGTGAAAAAGCATTTAGAGCAGTTGGTCATAATTCAGCAGGAAAGGAAAAAGGGGGACAGAAAGATAAATCAGAACATGAGGAATTGTTAGTAATGTTGTTAAAACTAGAGAACACGGAAAATATGTACTTATTGTCCCTTTCCTATAGGTGCTGCTGGCAACCCATTGTGATAGTGGCAAACTGGTGGCCATTAAGATCGTCCAAAAGTTGGGTTTAACTTTCCAAGACCGGGACACCATCATGAATGAACGTCAAGTAATGCAAATGGTTATGGGCAACCCGTACTGTACCAAGCTCTACGCCACTTTCCAGGCAGAGGTAAGTCTAAGTTTGGCTAGATAGATATTTTGATGATTGTATATATAGATAGGTAGCTATAAACAGATAGATGTTTGAATGGATATAGAGATAGGTAGATAAAGATAGACTATTGGTTGGATGGATGGATGGATATAGATGTTTGGATGGATGGATGTATAGTAAATATAGATAGATGTAGAAAGGTAGCTGTAGATAGATAAAAGTTTCAAAGGATAAACTAATATCTATTGTGACAGGGTACACGACTGTGTGTACACCAGTGAGAGACTGGAAAAGTCAGCGTTCCCTGCCCTGGAAGGGGTTAAGCCTGGCCAACAGGTAAACCTCCTCTCTTCCCCTATTAATTAACACTCACCTGGTAAGGAAGTGGGAAGTGAGAGCTCAGTGTGAGAGGTATGCTGAGCTGGACGGACAGGTTGGAAACTGTCTGCATTGAAGGAACAAGGTCTGTCACAGATTTGTTTATTTGGACTGTTATTCTGTTTGTTTTATACTGGAGGCTGGAATAGCCCCTCCAGTACAGTGTAGTGAGGGACACTACTGTCAGTTAGCCTCCTAAATTGGAGTAGGCCATTTTGTTTTGTATTATCTATTTTGAGTGCAATAAAGCCGTATTTATTGCTTAAGATCAGCGACTTTGCTGCATTGCATTACCGCTATTTCTGCGACTTTGTCACAAGTGGTGTCAGAAGTGGGATGTTCGCTGTTGTACCGGTCAATTTACAGTTATAGTGGCCTTAAAGGTACAGGACCCAGAAAATGGAAGATATTGTGAAAGCCCTGTTACAAGCTGCCTCTGTGCAGTAAGAAACTAATAAACAAGCCGCTGCAGCGCAACAAGAGATTAGTAGACAGGCAGCTGCCGCAGCTGCAGTACAACAGGAGACCAACAGGCTCCTGACTTTGCAGATTGAAGCTTTGACTGAAGCACAAAAGTCAGACCATGCTGTTCTCAAAGCAACCCTGGATCAGATGACTACCAAAGGGTCTTCTAACCCACCAGCAAGGGGGGTAAGCCAAATACGTGCAAGCAGCTGTCTGCAGAAAATGACCCCGGATGATGATGTGGAGACTTATCTACTGGCGTTCGAACGAGGCTTGGTTTTCGACTCGGCGAGGTTCTGATTTCAGAACGAGGCTTGTTTTTCGATTTGTTTTCCGCTCTACGAGCGAAAGTGAGGAGAGGCTGTGATTGGCCAGTGATGACGGGACTTCCCATTCCAGTACGAGGCTTGGCCTATGACGCACTTCCGCTTACACGAGCGGAGATGAGGCTTGGTTAAGCGTCTTTTTACATTTAAGTGGTGATTTCAGTACGTCGCCCGTGCCCTTTGAGAACGACAATTGTTTCGAAACTGGTAAAAAAGGACGGTGCTGCGTATATGATGTCACCACGTCCCCACATGACCCCGCAAGCACGGGTGTTCGTCTGCTGATTTTTAAATTATGTCATTTTAGCCTGCTGGCTAGGATTTTTTATTATGTTTTTTTTTGTAATGGGAGCTTTTAAATAAACATCCCTATTTTTAAGAGGATAATGCACATGTTGCCTCTTTTCTGTTACAACTCTACGGTCTATGGTCCACATCCGCTGGAGAGAGGATAGCACCCTTGGGCTGATGTATACCGATCAATGAGGACACTCCGGGAGATCTACAGCTGAGAGGGATTCTCTGTATCCATAACCTCCGCAGAGGTTCATATCTGCACAGGCGCTTTCGACATTACATCCTAAGGTCCAACTGATGTGGTAAGTGTCCCCCCCTTCTATTTCTATTTTTTGCTTGTCACTGGAGTAAAGACATACGGTGGTGGTGGCTTCATCTTCATCCTTGTTTTCACCTACCCATCCCCTTTTCCTGGTTGGGATTTGGAAAAATTCATTATACACGGACTGTTGTTCCATGGCTTGTCCATGAGCAGGACTTCTGTTTATTTTGTGTTGTTCACCTTGGACATTGCTCTTCACCTAGGGCAATTCCCATTTTTCACAGTAGTCTATTGAACTGTGTTGACACCGTTTTTCTCTAAAGGGGACCTGTTACTATGGCACCCATTATTATAGACATTCCTAAAGGGGACCTGTTACTATGGCACCCATTATTATAGACATTCCTAAAAGGGACCTGTTACTATGGCACCCGTTGCCATAGACATTCCTAAAGGGGACCTGTTACTATGGCACCTGTTACTATAGACATTCCTAAAGGGGACCTGTTACTATAGACATTCCTAAAGGGGACCTGTTACTATGGCACCCATTATTATAGACATTCCTAAAGGGGACCTGTTACTATGGCACCCGTTGCTATAGATATTGCTAAAGGGGACCTGTTACTATGGCACCTGTTACTAAAGACATTCCTAAAGGGGACTTGTTACTATGGCACCCATTACTATAGACATTTCTAAAGGGGACCTGTTACTATGGCATCCGTTACTATAGACATTCCTAAAGGGGACCTGTTACTATGGCACCCATTTTTATAGACATTCCTAAAGGGGACCCTGTTACTATGGCATCCGTTACTATAGACATTCCTAAAGGGGACCTGTTACTATGGCACCTATTACTACAGACATTCCTAAAGGGGACCTGTTACTATGGAACCTGTTACTATAGACATTCCTAAAGGGGACCTGTTACTATGGAACCTGTTACTATAGACTTTCCTAAAGGGGACCTGTTACTATGGCATCCGTTACTATAGACATTCCTAAAGGGGACCTGTTACTATGGAACCTGTTACTATAGACATTCCTAAAGGGGACCTGTTACTATGGCATTCGTTACTATAGACATTCCTAAAGGGGACCTGTTACTATAGACATTCCTAAAGGGGACCTGTTACTATGGCACCCATTATTATAGACATTCCTAAAGGGGACCTGTTACTATGGCACCCATTATTATAGACATTCCTAAAGGGGACCTGTTACTATGGCACCCGTTACTATAGACATTCCTAAAGGGGACCTGTTACTATGACACCCATTACTATAGACTAAGGTGACCAGATTTTTAAAATGAAATCCGGGGACATATTTTTGGTTTACTAGTAATGGCAACAATCAGCGACTCTCTGCCCATTGCCGCCCGCCTCACAGCCTCTCAAGTCTTACTCTGCGTGCCCCGGCTACTACTGGGTGGGGAGCGGAGGAAGATCACTCCACCAGGGAAGGCAAGGAGATAAGAAGGTGGCTGGCCAAGATTTGTGCCAAGGCAGAAGAACATTTGAGCGAAGCTGAATGGGCATGCGCCCGAAACTGAAGAAATATTCCCTCCACTCCGACCAGCACATGATCATCAGAAAGGGGCACAGATAATGGGAAAAATACAACCCCCCTATGCTAGTAGGCACAGCGGAGCGGGGGGGTGTAATTCTAATTTTTTTATTTTAATTCTGCACTGACTGTCTTTGAAATTGCCCCATGCCCACTATTAAATCCAATCTGGGGACAAAACCAGGGACAGACTTGGTCCAGGGACAGTGTCCTCAATCAGGGGACTGTCCCCTGAAACTGGGGATGTCTGGTCACCCTACTATAGACATTCCTAAAGGGGACCTGTTATTATGGCACCCATTACTATAGACATTCCTAAAGGGGACCTGTTATTATGGCACCCATTACTATAGACATTCCTAAAGGGGACCTGTTACTATAGACATTCCTAAAGGGGACATGTTATTATGGCACCCATTACTATAGACATTCCTAAAGGGGACCTGTTACTATGGCAGCCGTTACTATAGACATTCCTAAAGGGGACCTGTTACTATGGCACCTATTACTACAGACATTCCTAAAGGGGACCTGTTACTATGGAACCTGTTACTATAGACATTCCTAAAGGGGACCTGTTACTATGGAACCTGTTACTATAGACTTTCCTAAAGGGGACCTGTTACTATGGCATCCGTTACTATAGACATTCCTAAAGGGGACCTGTTACTATGGAACCTGTTACTATAGACATTCCTAAAGGGGACCTGTTACTATGGAACCTGTTACTATAGACATTCCTAAAGGGGACCTGTTACTATGGCATTCGTTACTATAGACATTCCTAAAGGGGACCTGTTACTATAGACATTCCTAAAGGGGACCTGTTACTATGGCACCCATTATTATAGACATTCCTAAAGGGGACCTGTTACTATGGCACCTGTTACTATAGACATTCCTAAAGGGGACCTGTTACTATAGACATTCCTAAAGGGGACCTGTTACTATGGCACCCATTATTATAGACATTCCTAAAGGGGACCTGTTACTATGGCACCCGTTGCTATAGATATTCCTAAAGGGGACCTGTTACTATGGCACCTGTTACTAAAGACATTCCTAAAGGGGACTTGTTACTATGGCACCCATTACTATAGACATTTCTAAAGGGGACCTGTTACTATGGCATCCGTTACTATAGACATTCCTAAAGGGGACCTGTTACTATGGCACCCATTTTTATAGACATTCCTAAAGGGGACCTGTTACTATGGCATCCGTTACTATAGACATTCCTAAAGGGGACCTGTTACTATGGCACCTATTACTACAGACATTCCTAAAGGGGACCTGTTACTATGGAACCTGTTACTATAGACATTCCTAAAGGGGACCTGTTACTATGGAACCTGTTACTATAGACTTTCCTAAAGGGGACCTGTTACTATGGCATCCGTTACTATAGACATTCCTAAAGGGGACCTGTTACTATGGAACCTGTTACTATAGACATTCCTAAAGGGGACCTGTTACTATGGCATTCATTACTATAGACATTCCTAAAGGGGACCTGTTACTATAGACATTCCTAAAGGGGACCTGTTACTATGGCACCCATTATTATAGACATTCCTAAAGGGGACCTGTTACTATGGCACCCATTATTATAGACATTCCTAAAGGGGACCTGTTACTATGGCACCCGTTACTATAGACATTCCTAAAGGGGACCTGTTACGATGGCACCTGTTACTAAAGACATTCCTAAAGGGGACTTGTTACTATGGCACCCATTACTATAGACATTCCTAAAGGGGATCTGTTACTATGGCATCCGTTCCTATAGACATTCCTAAAGGGGACCTGTTACTATAAACATTCCTAAATGGGACCTGTTACTATGACACCCATTACTATAGACTAAGGTGACCAGATTTTTAAAATGAAATCCGGGGACATATTTTTGGTTTACTAGTAATGGCAACAATCAGCGACTCTCTGCCCATTGCCGCCCGCCTCACAGCCTCTCAAGTCTTACTCTGCGTGCCCCGGCTACTACTGGGTGGGGAGCGGAGGAAGATCACTCCACCAGGGAAGGCAAGGAGATAAGAAGGTGGCTGGCCAAGATTTGTGCCAAGGCAGAAGAACATTTGAGCGAAGCTGAATGGGCATGCGCCCGAAACTGAAGAAATATTCCCTCCACTCCGACCAGCACATGATCATCAGAAAGGGGCACAGATAATGGGAAAAATACAACCCCCCTATGCTAGTAGGCACAGCGGAGCGGGGGTGTGTAATTCTAATTTTTTTATTTTAATTCTGCACTGACTGTCTTTGAAATTGCCCCATGCCCACTATTAAATCCAATCTGGGGACAAAACCAGGGACAGACTTGGTCCAGGGACAGTGTCCTCAATCAGGGGACTGTCCCCTGAAACTGGGGATGTCTGGTCACCCTACTATAGACATTCCTAAAGGGGACCTGTTATTATGGCATCCGTTACTATAGACATTCCTAAAGGGGACCTGTTACTATAGACATTCCTAAAGGGGACATGTTATTATGGCACCCATTACTATAGACATTCCTAAAGGGGACCTGTTACTATGGCAGCCGTTACTATAGACATTCCTAAAGGGGACCTGTTACTATGGCACCTATTACTACAGACATTCCTAAAGGGGACCTGTTACTATGGAACCTGTTACTATAGACATTCCTAAAGGGGACCTGTTACTATGGAACCTGTTACTATAGACTTTCCTAAAGGGGACCTGTTACTATGGCATCCGTTACTATAGACATTCCTAAAGGGGACCTGTTACTATGGAACCTGTTACTATAGACATTCCTAAAGGGGACCTGTTACTATGGCATTCGTTACTATAGACATTCCTAAAGGGGACCTGTTACTATAGACATTCCTAAAGGGGACCTGTTACTATGGCACCCATTATTATAGACATTCCTAAAGGGGACCTGTTACTATGGCACCCGTTACTATAGACATTCCTAAAGGGGACCTGTTACGATGGCACCTGTTACTAAAGACATTCCTAAAGGGGACTTGTTACTATGGCACCCATTACTATAGACATTTCTAAAGGGGACCTGTTACTATGGCATCCGTTACTATAGACATTCCTAAAGGGGACCTGTTACTATAAACATTCCTAAATGGGACCTGTTACTATGACACCCATTACTATAGACTAAGGTGACCAGATTTTTAAAATGAAATCCGGGGACATATTTTTGGTTTACTAGTAATGGCAACAATCAGCGACTCTCTGCCCATTGCCGCCCGCCTCACAGCCTCTTAAGTCTTACTCTTCGTGCCCCGGCTACTACTGGGTGGGGAGCCGAGGAAGATCACTCCACCAGGGAAGGCAAGGAGATAAGAAGGTGGCTGGCCAAGATTTGTGCCAAGGCAGAAGAACATTTGAGCGAAGCTAAATGGGCATGCGCCCGAAACTGAAGAAATATTCCCTCCACTCCGACCAGCACATGATCATCAGAAAGGGGCTCAGATAATGGGAAAAATACAACCCCCCTATGCTAGTAGGCACAGTGGAGCGGGGGTGTGTAATTCTAATTTTTTTTCTTTTAATTCTGCACTGACTGTCTTTGAAATTGCCCCTGCCCACTATTAAATCCAATCTGGGGACAAAACCAGGGACAGACTTGGTCTGGGGACAGTGTCCTCAATCAGGGGACTGTCCCCTGAAACTGGGGATGTCTGGTCACCCTACTATAGACATTTCTAAAGAGGACCTGTTACTATGGCATCCGTTACTATAGACATTCCTAAAGGGGACCTGTTACTATGGCAGCCGTTACTATAGACATTCCTTAAGGGGACCTGTTCCTATAGCACCTGTTACTATATACATTTCTAAGGGGACCTGTTATTATGGCACCCGTTACTATAGACATTCCTTAAGGGGGCCTGTTCCTATGGAACCTGTTACTATAGACATTCCTAAATGGGAACTTTTACTTTGTCACCTGTTACTATAGACATTTCTAAGGGGACCTGTTACTATGGCACCTGTTACTATACACATTTGTGGACACAGAATTCCTCAGGCATGTCAGCACCGCCCTCACAGCACACAACATGGCTGTCTAGAGACTAACATGATTCGTCCATTTCCACTACTTCTCCCACTGTATTATCTTCCTCCTTCCAGCGCTTGCCCTTATAAACAGCCCTGATTCTCGGTGCTTGCCAACCAAATGCAACTGTAGGCAAATTTGCCCTTTTTCAAAATGGCCCCCGCCTCCCTTTTTAACGTACTGCGCTACGCATCCGTACTACTGGCTGCGTGCTTTATCTAACTATAAGAAACAGCCAGTTTGCCCTTTTCCAATACGGCCGCCGCCGCCCAATTATGACAGCAGCTGTATCTACGCCCGAGTAATTTGCATAGGGGCCCCGCCTGCTCCTTCGCCACGCCATACCTCCTCCTCTCAGGTGCCCCCTTCTGTAGCGGGCTCTCTCCGTCATGTGATCGGCTCGTGCCTCCTCCTCCTTTTCAGTCTCTCTCCTTCTGCAGCCAATGAGGAGCGCGGCTGGGTTCGAGAGCGCGAGACCAGGGTGCGCGTGACCGCGCCCGCTCCCAAATCCTGTCAGGTGCGGCCTCGGGAGAGGTGAGGGCCCGCAGAGCGCGTGAAAGGGGCCCCCCCTGCAGAACTGCCTCCTCCCTCGCGGGGCTGCCGCCCCCGCTGCGCCACCTGACGTACTCGCACCTGAGGGACACCGTCGTAGCTTCTCTCCGTCCCCCTCCCTCTGCCCTCCCATCGGAGTCCCCTGTCACCGTAAGACTGTCCCAGAGTCGTGCAGGCACCGGGTACGTCTCAGGGGACACCGAGCTCAGCATTCTGAGTCCTGCAGACCCGGGTGTAGTCCTGGGACAAGTGTTGGGGACCCCCTCATAAAGTCCTGGGGAGTCCCTGTCTACAGAGGCTGAGAGGGGCCGTCACAGGGACTGAAGACCCCCCACCCCCCCTGCCGTTCCCTGGATAGGGGTCCTCCATGGGACTGAGTGCTGATATTCTTCATAAAGGGTCTTGGAGGGTCCCTGTCTGCTAATGGACCGTCCCAAGTGTATACAGTAGGGACCGCAGCCTTCCCGTCTCTGGAGGTCCCTAAGGTTCCAGGACCGCCGCACAGCCCAGGACTGGGAAAGAATTGTCTTTGTGGTCCTATAACCAGGACCGATCGTGGAGAATTGTTCAAGGACTGGAGATCTGTTCTGTACCGGGTCTGGGAGAAGGACTGGAGCCTGAATTACACCTCCGGGGTCCAAGAGGGACTCTTACAGGTCCTATATATTGAATCCTAGAGGGACTGTCACAGGTTCTACACACCAAGTCCCAGAAGAACTGTCACAGGTTCCTTTTTTTTTTTTGAGTCCTTGAATGGTCACGGGTTCTACACACCAAGTCCAAGAAGAACTGTCAGGGTCCTTTATATACTGAGTTCTAAAAGGACTTTTAAGAGGTTCTACATACCGAGTCCTAGAGGAACTGTCACAGGTTCTACATACCAAGTCCTAGAGGAACTGTCACAGGTTCTGCCTACCAAGTCCTAGAGGAACTGTCACAGGTTCTACATACCAAGTCCTAGAGGAACTGTCACAGGTTCTACATACCAAGTTCTAGAGGAACTGTCACAGGTTCTGCCTACCAAGTTCTAGAGGAACTGTCACAGGTTCTGCCTACCAAGTTCTAGAGGAACTGTCACAGGTTCTGCCTACCAAGTCCTAGAGGAACTGTCACAGGTTCTGCCTACCAAGTCCTAGAGGAACTGTCACAGGTTCTGCCTACCAAGTCCTAGAGGAACTGTCACAGGTTCTGCCTACCAAGTCCTAGAGGAACTGTCACAGGTTCTGCCTACCAAGTCCTAGAGGAACTGTCACAGGTTCTGCCTACCAAGTCCTAGAGGAACTGTCACAGGTTCTGCCTACCAAGTCCTAGAGGAACTGTCACAGGTTCTGCCTACCAAGTCCTAGAGGAACTGTCACAGGTTCTGCCTACCAAGTCCTAGAGGAACTGTCACAGGTTCTGCCTACCAAGTCCTAGAGGATCTGTCACAGGTTCTGGAAAATCAAGTCCTAGAGGATCTGTCACAGGTTCTGCCTACCAGGACCTTGAGGAACCGTCACAGGTTCTGCATACCAAGTCCTTGAGGATCCGTTACAGGTTCTGGAAAACCAAGTCCCTAAGGAACCATCACAAGTTCTAGAGGAGCCATCACAGGTTCTGCATACCAAGTCCTAGAGGAACCATCACAGGTTCTGCATACCAAGTCCTAGAGGAGCCATCACAGGTTCTGCATACCAAGTCCTAGAGGATTCGTTACAGGTTCTGGAAAACCAAGTCCCTGAGGAACCATCACAAGTCCTAGAGGAACCATCACAGGTTCTGCATTCCAAGTCCTAGAGGAACCATCACAGGTTCTGCCTACCAAGTCCTAGAGGAGCCATCACAGGTTCTGCATACCAAGTCCTAGAGGAGCCATCACAGGTTCTGCATACCAAGTCCTAGAGGAACCATCACAGGTTCTGCATACCAAGTCCTAGAGGATCCGTTACAGGTTCTGGAAAACCAAGTCCCTGAGGAACCATCACAAGTCCTAGAGGAACCATCACAGGTTCTGCATTCCAAGTTCCAGAGTATCCTTCAAAGGTTCTGCATACCGAGTCCTAGAGGAACCGTCGCAGGCCCTAAACTAAAGGGACCATCAGAAGCCGCATTGGTTCCCGCCTGGTCCTCCTGCACCTTTCTGCCCCACCATCTTGCAGGACAGGAAAGCAGAACACTCCAAATCCTCCCACACCTGAGTGACTACCAGCTGTCTCTTTTTGGTCCCTGCAGGGACACAACAGTCCAGGACACAGCTGCCTTTACCACCCCCCCTTCGGCCTATTTGGATTTACAGATCTGCCGGTGTGTGTGACCGCACTCACAACGCAACGCACGCCGGCTCTTAGAGAGAGGGGTCCCTGCGCTCTACCTGAGTCCCTGCAGTGGAGTTGTGTAGTTGAGGGGGAGGCTGTGTGTGGTGGTGCAGTCAGTGTTTGGGGGGTTGTGTTGTTAGGGGGGAGGCTGTGTGTGGTGGTGCAGTCAGTGTTTGGGGGGTTGTGTTGTTAGGGGGGAGGCTGTGTGGTGGTGCAGTCAGTGTTTGGGGGGGGGGGGGGTTGTGTAGTTGAGGGGGTAGGCTGTGTGTGGGGGGGTTGTGTAGTTGCAGGTCTGTGTGTGGCTCGTGTCAGGTGTTTGGGTTGTGTAGCCGGGGGCAGGTGCAGGTTGTGGGTGTGTGTGGATGACAGGCGGTGACAGTGTGTGGGTGCCCTCTGTGTGCGATTCCTGCAGCCGCCTCCTGTGGGTGTTGTGAAGATTGTGGGTGTCGCAGGTTGTGTGTGTTTGTGTGTGTGTGTGTGTGTGTGTGTGTGTGGTGGTTTGTGTGTCTCCTGCAGCATGTGAGTCACTGCGGTGTGTTGCAGGGTTGATGGGGGAGCTGCAGTGTGTGTAGCAGTAATGCAATCACTCCCCTCCTCCCCCGTCTCTGCATAGAACACATCGCTGTACGAGAAGCCGTTTGTGCCTCGTTTGGTTTATTTTTATTTTTTTCTATTATTTTCAGATCATTGTGTGTCTGCGGTGTGTCTCTGGTTGTGCGCAGTCCATGTGACCCCCCCCCCCAAAACGAGCAGCGTGCGTTGTGCTGTGACCGCACACCTTTTGGTGTCACCCCCAGCGCGCAGGAAACATGGCCTCCGACCCGCCAGCCCGGAGCCTGGATGACATCGACCTGTCAGCTTTGCGGGTGAGCAGGGGGGGTTCTGGGGTCTTGTATAAGTTTGTGTTATTGTGCCTTCTAATTTTCTTTGTCGGTCACTGTAGGTGTAGCGGAGTAGGTGAATGTTTTAGGGGGGGGTTTCCAATCACAGGGACATGTATCTGTCCAATCCGCAATAAAATATTGCCTTAAATTGCATGCTGCGGCCCGAGCTGCCTGTCTGTTTTAGGGGTTACGCAGGCTGCGGGTCTTAAAGCTGAACTCCGCAACCAGCAGATATTCTCTGAATCCATCATGTGTATCCATATCTGAATTTTGTGTCTGTACAGGACCACTCGCTGCTGCTCTCGCCTCTTGTGCAGGGTGACTGGTCTTGTCTCTGCCCCCCCTCCTGTAGTTGGTGGAGCCTGCTGGTCCCTCCCACAGCTCTGCTCTCTCCTCTTGTGCAGGGTGACTGGTCTTGTCTCCGCCCCCCCTCCTGTAGTTGGTGGAGCCTGCTGGTCCCTCCCACAGCTCTGCTCTCTCCTCTTGTGCAGGGTGACTGGTCTTGTCTCCGCCCCCCCTCCTGTAGTTGGTGGAGCCTGCTGGTCCCTCCCACAGCTCTGCTCTCTCCTCTTGTGCAGGGTGACTGGTCTTGTCTCCGCCCCCCCTCCTGTAGTTGGTGGAGCCTGCTGGTCCCTCCCACAGCTCTGCTCTCTCCTCTTGTGCAGGGTGACTGGTCTTGTCTCCGCCCCCCCTCCTCCTGTAGTTGGTGGAGCCTGCTGTTCCCTCCCACAGCTCTGCTCTCTCCTCTTGTGCAGGGTGACTGGTCTTGTCTCCGCCCCCCCTCCTCCTGTAGTTGGTGGAGCCTGCTGGTCCCTCCCACAGCTCTGCTCTCTCCTCCTGTGTAGGGTGACTGGTCTTGTCTCCACCCCCCCTCCTCCTGTAGTTGGTGGAGCCTACTGGTCCCTCCCCCAGCTCTACTTTTTCCTCCTGTGTAGGGTGACTGGTCTTGTCTCCGCCCCCCCCTCCTGTAGTTGGTGGAGCCTACTGGTCCCTCCCCCAGCTCTACTTTTTCCTCTTGTGCATGGTGACTGGTCTTGTCTCCGTCCCCCCCCCCCCTTCTTCTGTATTTGGTGGAGCCTGCTGGTCCCTCCCCCAGCTCTGCTCTATCCTCTTGTGCAGGGTGACTGGTCTTGTCTCCACCCCCTCCTGTAGTTCTGTGCCAGTAGTGGGTGGAGCTTCTGGTACCCTCCCACAGTTCTGCTCTCTGCACAGGTTAATGTCATTACAAATTATGTCTTACTTTTTATGTCATTACTCTCAGCTCTACATGTTCGGCTATTTGCGGAGACTCGTTTGAGGTTCGTACTGAGCAGGCCCCGCGCCTGCACAGCACAGGGGGGGTCCTAATCCGCCAGGGGAACATTTTTGGCAGGACTGCGGCGCTGATGAGGCTGCACTGTTGGGGCGCTGATGAGGCTGCACTGTTGGGAGCGGCACTGATGGGGCCCTGATGAGACGGCACTATTGGGGGGCTGGTGAGGCAGGCACTGTTGGAGCGGCACTGATGTGCCCTGATAAGACTGCACTTATTGGCGGTGCTGATGAGACTGCACTGTTGGGGTGACGCTGATGAGACTGCACTAATTGGCAGCACTGTAGGGGCGCTGATGAGACTGCAGTGTTGGGGTGACGCTGATGAGACTGCACTAATTGGCAGCACTGTTGGGGCGCTGTTGAGGCGGCACTGTGCCCTGATGAGACGGCACTATTGGGGCACTGGTGAGGCAGGCACTGTTGGAGCGGCACTGATGTGCCCTGATAAGACTGCACTTATTGGTGGCGCTGATGAGACTGCACTAATTGGCAGCACTGTTGGGGTGCTGATGAGGCTGCACTGTTGGGACGGCACTGATGTACCCTGATGAGACGGCACTAGTGAGGCTGCACTGATAATCGGGACACTGAATATAAGTGCCCTGACTATCAGTGTAGATTTCCCCTGTCACACTTGCCGATTACCAGCTCGGCTCTTTCCTCACACTGTGACAGTGCATGGGGAAGGGAATTCTGATAACGGGCAAGTCTGTTTACATTGTGATTGGACACAGCTGACCGTGTAGTAAAGGGCTGCTGTGATTGGCCCTATACCCTGATCTGTGATCAGCTCTGCCCAAAGGACGCAGCGATCGTGAAAGTGCCGCAGCGGGGTGTGCGCCGGTCATGTGGGGACATCAATAGATGCCCTCCCAGAACTGGACGACCACGCTGTAGTCGTCATTTGGCTGTAGCGCGGTCGGCAAGCGATTTCACCATAAAAGCTGAAGTTAAACTTGCTTACATTTTGTCTCCCTGGGTTGTTTTTTATTTTTTTTTCGTTCCTCCCTCTCTCCTCATTAGGATGCTGATTTTATTTTTTATGAAACCTTTCTTTTCTCATTTATGTACCTGGTAATATCATTTTGGTTGCTGTGCTTCTCTATGCTATGCATGCAGATCGTGGCTGGTGGCAGGGGACAGCAGGGTGAGGTTTTCAGCTTCCTCAAGATATTGCCGTAGCCCAGTGATGGTGAACCTTGGCACCCCAGATGCCTTGGAACTACATTTCCCATGATGCTCATGCACTCTGCAGTGTTGGTGAGCATCATGGGAAATGTAGTTCCAATACATCTAGGATGCCAAGGTTCGCCATCACTACAGTACACCTTTCAAGGGCCCTTAGTCAGAGGGTGGGCTCTTCAGAGAAGTTATGTAGGTGGATGTCAGTCTGGAGGCATTAGCGATCCTAGGCATGATGTATTTGCTTGCATACCCCCCCCCCCCCCAGGTAACGCCCACATGTGATACTGAGCTTCCCTTATTGAAAGAACTGAAATTCAACAAGTGAAAGGGGCGAGTCGGGGACCTTCAGGTTGGGGGGGGGGGGAGCAAAGGGGTAGGTAACGACCTGTGGCCCTTCAGCTGTTGCAGAACTACAAGTCCCATCATGCCTCTGGAAGTTATGCCTGTAACTGTCAGCCTTGCAATGCCTCATGGGACTTGTAGTTTGTCAGCAGCAGCTGGAGGACCGCAGTTTGACACCTGTAGAGGAGCCCTCTATTAGAGCCCTTCCTGGCTGTCAACGTTGATGTCCTCCAATCAGGAAATGAGGCGGGGTCTGTGTGACTTGCTGAAGCTTCTAATACACATTATGAGAAGCTCACAGTGTGCAGTGAAAACGGAGTAAGCCATTTCTGTACAGGAGAGGAGCCGGTACAACTGTGCAAGACTGAAGGGAAGGCCAGAGATGAGATTTACATTTATTTCTGGTGATCCCACGGAAGCCCCTCCAGGGCCATAGCGTAGAGCCCACGGAAGCCCCTCCAGGGCCATAGCGTAGAGCCCACGGAAGCCCCTCCAGGGCCATAGCGTAGAGCCCACGGAAGCCCCTCCAGGGCCATAGCGTAGAGCCCACGGAAGCCCCTCCAGGGCCATAGCGTAGAGCCCACGGAAGCCCCTCCAGGGCCATAGCGTAGAGCCCACGGAAGCCCCTCCAGGGCCATAGCGTAGAGCCCACGGAAGCCCCTCCAGGGCCATAGCGTAGAGCCCACGGAAGCCCCTCCAGGGCCATAGCGTACAGCTGACGCTGGAGTGAGTGCATGTAGACTGGAGGTGGCTGTAAAGAGGCTTCAGGAGATCGGCAGAACTGGGATATAGAAAAGGCGAAAGCAGTGTTTTAGTGTAGAAATGTGAACAGGCCTCCAAGTCTGTAGCATACAGCAATAGAAGTGTACCTGTCATAATGCTGCAAGACAGGACAGGCAACCTCGGCACCCCAGCTGTGGTGAAAAACTACAAATCCCATGAGGCATTGCAAGGCTGTTAGAAAATTGTATAGTGTGTATCATGATTTACATAGGTGACTGCTGGAAAAGGGGCCCTCTTGGGGCGACAGCCTGGGGAAGGGGCCCTCTTAGGTTGATAGGTTGACCCCCCCCCCCCCCCTTTATCCCTTTATATGGGTCTTTGGGAGAGTTGGTGAGAAAATAATCACATTACTTTTGTGTTCAGTGGTGGGACAGTTTTTTTTTTTTTTTGCTATTGGTGTTACTGAGTGTCAGAAAATGCTCATTGCACAAAGAACCCCGAATAACCTCCCGGTTGTGACTTTGCGCCCCCCCCTCTTCTAAAGTGCATGAAAATCCCGGGAGGTAAGCAGTCTTAGATGTTGCAAGCTCAGTGTCTAGCACAAACCACAATTCCCCTGTCAGAGGTTCTCAGATCACATGTCCCCCCCCCCTTCTCATGTCTGGTCCAAATACACGTCGTCCTCTACCGAGTTGCAGCATCATGTTTTTCTGTTTGCCTCTCTCCTGATTATGTAAGAAAACACAGGAAGGAGTAGAAGAACCTGCTCTATGGGGGGGGGGGGGGGGGATGTTTGCTACTGAAGCGAGAACTGCCAGATTTATTTTTTGTTTGGGAATATCTAGGAAGTCCTCATACCATGATGCCCATGGAGATGTGCGGTGGGTACTGATGTGCTGTTGCAGTTCGTGACCAATCTCTTTATAATTGATTTGATCAGGACTCTAGGCCAACAAACCAAAAGTGCAGGATGCATTTACATTTTTTGCATTGCAATATTGGGAACTGGTTGTAGAGAATACAAAAATATACTTGGGGGGGGGGGGGGGGGGGGGGGGGGGGAAACCTTAAAAATGCTATACATCTAAGATGGTGCTGCTATAAGACCAAAAACAGTACAAAACACGTTAAAGCGCACAAAGGCAAAAATGACATTTATCCTGCAAGAGTGCAAGGCTAATTACCCAATTGAGCCCCTGCATATCCTCAAATGACGGAGGCAAGGTGGCTCTGTAAATCCAAGCCGCCGTCATTTGACCTCTTCATGTCCTCCGGCCACTGGGAGGCGCGCAATGCCTGGCGGTCGCGATGTCCGCCAGGTACCCGCCAATCTGCTGTTTCAGAGCAGGGACGTGGAGCTCTGTGTGTAAACACAGAGCTCCACGTCCTGTCAGGGAGAGAGGAGACATATCTATGTCCCTTATACATAGGGACACAGCATCGGTCACCTCCCCCAGTCACCCCCCCCCCCACCCGACACAGTTGGAACACACCCAGGATACACATTTAACCCCTTCCTCACCCCTTCCCTGCCAGTCACATTTATACAGTAATTGGTGCGTTTTTATAGCGCTGTTCGCTGTATAAATGTGGTCTCGAAAATGTGTCAAGTGGCCGATGTGTCCATCGCAATATTGCAGTCCTGACAAAATTCGCAGTATTACTAGTAAAAAATAAAAAGTCAGAATTCTATCCCCTATTTTGTAGCCACTATAACCTTTGCGCAAACCAATTACTATACGCTTATTGAGATTTTTTTTTTTTTGTTTACCAAAAATATGTAGAATACATATCGGCCTAAAAAATATATATTTTTTTGGATATTTATTATAGCAAAAAGTAAAAACGGCAGAGGTGATCAAATACCACCAAAAGAAAGCTCTATTTGTGGGGAAAAAAGGACGTCAATTTTGTTTGGGAGGCACGACCGCGCAATTTTAATTTAATTTAAAACAATGCAGTGCTGAAAGCTGAAATTTCACCTGAGCAGGAAGGGGGTATATGTGCCCAGTAAGCAAGTGGTTAAAAACACCTGAACATATTCAAAAATATAGGGGTTTGGTCACACTATATGGTCATATAGTGCTAAGCCCACTTACTTTTGATTATGTTCAGGTGTTTTTATCCACTTGTCCACCAGGCCTATTCTGGCACTTCTCTCCTTCATGTAAAAATCTAAATTATTTTGCTAGAAAATTAATCAGAACCCCCAAACATTATTTATACATGTACATTTTTTAGCAGACACCCTAGGGAATAAAATGGTGCTCATTGCAACTTTTTTTTCTCGCACGGTATTTGCGTAATTTTCAAACGCCTTTTTTGGGGGGAAAAAAATGGTTTCATGAATTAAAAAAATAACAAAACAGTAAAGTTAGCCCAATCTTTTTTGTATAATGTGAAAGATGAAGTTATGACGAGTGAATAGATACCTAACATGTCACGTTTTAAAGTTGTGCGCACTCATGGAATGGCGCCAAAGTTCGGTACTTAAAAAATCTCCATAGGTGACGCTTTAACATTTTTTTTACAGGTTACTATTTTCGAGTTACAGAGGAGGTCTAGTGCTAGAATTGTTGCACACGCTCTAATGCACGTAACGATACCTTGCATGTGTGGTTTTAAGGCGTTTACATATGTGGGTTTGCGTGTTCGCTTCTGCGCACGAGATGACGGGGACAGACAGGGGCGTCTGTAAAAAATTTTTTTTATTTTTTTTATTTTTTTATTCTTACACTTTTTTTATCACTTTTTTTCCTATTTCAAGGAATGTAAACATCCCTTGTAATAGGAATCAGTGTGACAGGTCCTCTTTATGGAGAGATGTGGGGTCAAAAAGACCACATCTCTCCTCCAGGCTTAAAAGCATGAAATCGGTGAAAAAAAAATCCGATCTCATGCCGACAGCCGCGATTGTGGCTTTTACTTCCGGGTACCAGGCGTGACGTCATAACATCGCACCCGGTCCTCTGACGGTCATAGAGATGACTGTGACCGTCTGGTCAGCAGTCATCTCTATGCTTCTATAAAAAATGATAAATGTAATGAGCTACTGTGAGTAAACAGGCTAAATTAGAATTACATAAAATGTACTGAGGCAGCTATATCTAGAAGTGTTCACAATACACAGCTGAAAATGAATATAGAAAATAAGCGCTTCAGAAAATTATGTGATGGGTGACCACAATAAATAAAGTTAGTGCATATCAAAATAATCTCTATACTTCTGCAGCGAGCGCCGGCCGATTCGCTCTCCGGGCCCCCGATTGCACGGGAGAGCCCGGAGAAGCACCGGATGGTGGCGGGGGGGGTGGGGGGGGGGACGTCCCCTCCCGCTGCCTATACGAACGATCAAGCGGCGGAACCGCCGTTTTGATCATCCTTAGGCTCCATTCACATCTGAGCGACAAAACGCCGGTCGCCCGACGCTCTTGTCGCTCGAGATGTGAAATAACATTGCGGTCTATGGAGATGGTTCACATCTTAACGCCTGTCTCCTGAAAAAAAGTCCCGGACCCTTTTTTTCAGGCGATATTGGCGTTCGCTCATAGACCGCAATGTTAAAGAAAGAAGAAAAAAAAAAGTTTAATCTACAGGCGGCAAGATAAGCGGCGTATCGTGTTGCCTAGGTGTGAATGCAGCCTTATGGTGCACAGAATCGGCGGCTGAAGACGGCGATATCTGAAGGATGCCTGTAGCTGCACCCATCATTCAGATATCCCCGCACAAACTGAGGGCGTCATATGACATCCTCCAGTGGACAAGTGGGTTAATTAGCCTTGCAGGATGAATGTCATTTTTGCCTGTGTGCACTATAATCTGTTTTGTACTGTCTTTGGTCTTATAGCAGCACCATCTTGGATGTATAGCATTTTTAGGGTGTGCCCCCCAAGTATGTTTTTGTATAGACTCTGACCAGGTCTCTTGGGCTGGAGCACCCCTCCCTCTCTTCATTACCTTGCACTAGTTCTAGAGAAGATGGGCTTTTGTCTGCATTTGCACAGAGTATGACCCCCTGTGTCGGAGCATTCTCATTGGAGCTTGCAGTGATGATAAAGCGAAGTTCGACCGAAAGAAATAGAAATAATAATAAAAAAAACATTAACCACTTGCCGCCCGTCAATGACAGATTGACGTCGGCAAAGTGGTTTCAATTCCCTGAGTGGACGTCATGATGTTCTCAGGATATTGAGCTGCTGCGTGCCCCCGGGGGCGCGCATCGTGGCGATCGTTGTTGCAGGGTATCAGTCTGACACCCCGCAACACTGATCTCTGATGGAGACTCTTTACCACGTGATCAGCCGTGTCCAATAAATGGGAAAAGACGGTAATCGGCTTTTCCTCACTCGCGTCTGTCAGGCGCGAGTAGAGGAGAGCCGATCGGCTGCTCCTCTGACGGGGGGTTTGTGCTGATTGATTATCAGCACAGCCCCCTTTGAGGATGCCACTAGAACACAAGGGATGTAAAACAACGGTATACCACCCTAGACCACAATGGATGCCAATCAGTGCCTGCAATGGGCATCACTGATTGGCATCCATTAGTACAACACATACGTTGGTGCCACCCATTCGTGCCCATCGGTGCTCCATCAGTGAAGAAGAAAACATACTTATTTACAATGTCTTATAACAGAAACAAAAAAACGTTTATTTTTTTTCTTAATTTTTGGTCATTTTTATTTTTTTTGCAGAAAATAAAAATCCCAGAGGTGATCAAATGCCACCAAAAGAAAGCTCTATTTGTGGGTACAAAATAACAAATTTCTTTAAGTACAGTGTAGCATGACCGCGCAATTGTCATTCCAATTACAACAGCACTGAAAGCTAAAAATTGGTCTGGGCGGGAAGGTGTATAAGTGCCCGGTATGGAAGTGGTTAACTATTCAAATGCTGTAGCTGCTGACTTTTAATATATGGACACTTACCTGTCCTGGGCCCCACGCAATGTCTGAACCGGAATGCCGATCTGTCCCTCGGGTGGAGGCGCCGCCATCTTTGGTAAGGGAATCGGGAAGTGAAGCCTTACGGCTTTACTTCCTGGTTCCCTACTCCGTATGCGGGAGTTGTGCTGGGCGATCCCACTGGTCCCTGTGTCTTCTGGGACCTGTGTGTCTCCCCAGAAGACAGCAGGGTGGACGAAGTGTATATGGGCACTTACCTGTCCTGGGCGCCCGTGATGTCGGCACACGATCTGGCTCTTTTTTTAACATCCTCCAATCCACGGGGATGTTAAGGAAAGAGCCTGGATGCCGAACGAGGTTTCGCTGGTGTGCACTGTCGTAAATGCATTGGAACGCATCGCGCATGCGCAGTTTGCCGCCACAGCACTTCCGCAGCAGTCTGTGATGGGGAGCGGAGTATGACGGTGCACCGGCTCTGAGAGCAGGAATGAACAGTTCCCTTTCACTAATGTAACTTTGGTGACCTGGTCAATGAGCTCTATGGTGTAGATAAGAGAAGGGGGTCCCAACCCCCCCCCCCCCCCCCCCCCCCCTCCTTATCCCAAAGAGGCAATCGAATTTTCCCTGGATCAACTTTACGTATAAATGTCAGTACTCAGTTATATTGTGTGCATTTAGGAAATCATTTTTATTTTATTTTTTATTGCCTAGTAAATAGATTTATATTGGCTAAACCTATAAAGAGATGCTCAAAACTGATACACAAAGTAATCTTTCAAAAAAATAATAAAAGATGCCTAACTCAAATGCTAATGGAGTCGTTAACCACTTAATCTCCTTGAAGATTTATCCCCCTTATGACCAGGCCATTGACCGCCTACTGTACATTTACGTCAGCAGAATGGCACGGCTGGGCACATCAGCGTATATATATACGTTGGTTCTAGTACCCAGCCGTGGGTCACGGGCGCGCGCTCACCGCGCGCTCCCGTGACCCGGTCCGTAGCTCCGGGACCGCGGGACTCCTGCCTGTCAGGAATCCCCAGTGTGAACTGAGTTAAAATGCTTGTAAAATCCTATAATCCACTCTATTACAGTATTATATCATCCATGTACAATGTGTGTGTTTCTGTAATATAAATGTGCCAAATACCTTTGTTATAGCGCCGCTCTGCGCTTCAGTGACCCACCTGAGCTCTCTCCCCACAATTATATTACAGAAACGCACACATTGTACATTATATACTACTATATTAGAGAAGATTTTAGGATTTTACAAGCATTTTTAACTAGGGCTTATTTTCGGGGTAGGGCTTATATTGCAGCACTCCTGGAAAATAACGCTAGGTCTTATTTTCAGGGTAGGTCTTATTTTTGGGGAAACAGGGTAGATCAGGGGGTCTCCAAACCTTTAAAACACAGGGCCAGTTTATTGGCCTTTAGACCACTAGGATGGCCGGATTGTGGTCAGCTTGGGCAGAAAATGTCCTGAGCCCAGGAGCAGCAAGAATAAATGGGGCCTCAGGGTTCGTGGTCAGTAGTAGGAGGAGTAGTGCCTCTATTAGTATGAGGCATAGTATCCTATCATTGCTATCAGTGGAAGAAATCATGCTTCCTTGTCGGTGTCAGTGGGAGGAATAGAGGGCCAGATAAAGGCTAGCAAAGGGCCGCATCTGGCCCCCGGGCCACAGTTTGTAGACCACTGCACTAGATGATGCTGGGTGTCTTCCAGCCAGGAGATGAGGTGCGCTCTATCTGCCTGTGAGGTGAGGGAGCAGCTTCAGCCCAGGAGAGGCACTCGAACTGGTGTCCCTCCAGCTGTTGCAAAACTACAAGTCCCATCATGCCTCTGCCTGTGGGAGTCGTGCTTGTAACTGTCAGCCTTGCAATGCCTCCTGGGACTTGTAGTTTAGCAACAGGTGGAGGGCCGCCAGTTTGGGACCCCCTACTTTAGGGAAGGTCGGAGGTCAGATTTAACCTAATCAGAAGATTGTTCATAGTAATCTGGTTGTAGTCGCACCTCTATAGGATAACGTTTCCTTGAATGAAGTCTGTGGGGGGGTGATGATGATCTATGTAAGGGGAGAAGTGGGTCGCTATCCATTTGGGGAGTTCTCTGGCCTTACCCCCCCACCCTGAGCGATCCAGGGCCAGGTACGGACAGATCCATCAGACACCCCCCCCCCCCCCCCCCCTTTCTCTCTCCTGAATGGTGCTGAGGTGTTATTTGTGTCTGGTCTGCGGGATGCGATGGAACGCTGAGCTTTTCTTGCTGACTCACCTCCTTCTGCTGACACAATTATCTTTGACAGATTTCCACCTCTGGGAAACGTGCCTTCTACATCTCAATCAATTATCAGAGGGCCACCTTTCGCCTGGGATACAGCAAAAAGATCATATCTAACAAATTAAAAATTAACTGCCCCCCGGGGAGAGACCTCTGCTGAGATGGTTAAAGGGCCAGTCCTGGGTGGAGATGAAAAGGCTTAAAGGGCGACTCTGGGGCAAATGAAACGCTATTGCCGCGTACACACTATCATTTTTTCAGTACAACACGTACGACGGCACTATGCGGATGGCGCCACCCTTGGGGCTGCTTTAGCGGATTTTGTGTTAGCAAAAGACTATTCGCGCTTACAGCGTGATGAATGTGCGATCTCCATTACGAACGCTAGTTTTACCAGAACAAACGCTCTAGTCTCATAACTTCTGAGCATGCGTGGGATTTTCACGTCCTTAACCACTAGAGGTCCGCGCTATTGACAGAATACGTCAACAGTGCGGACCTGAGGCGCCGGGGTCACGTCTTTGGACGTGATGTATTTGTAATTCCCCACGCGCGCCACAGGGTGGTGCGCGGCAGGGAAAAACAGTCCCGTCGCATCACCGAGGATTCGATGCGTGTACCCGGCGGCCGCGATGTCCGTCAGGTACACGCGATCGGCGGTGACGGAGCTGTGTGTGTAAACACAGAGCTCCACGTCCTGTCAGGGAGAGGAGACAGATGCCGTTTCCCTTGTACATAGGGACACAGCATCGGTCACCTCCCCCAGTCACTCCCCTCCCCCCACACAGTTAGAACACACCCAGGCAATACATTTAACCCCTTCCTCACCCCCTAGTGTTAACCCCTTCAATGCCAGTCACATTTATACCGTAATTAGTGCATATTTATAGCACTGGTCGCTGTATAAATGTGAATGGCGCCAAAAATGTGTCAAAAGTGTCCGATTTGTCTGCCGCAATATCGCAGTCCCAATAAAAATCACAGATCGCCGCCATTACTAGTAAAAAAAAAATATAAAAAAAAAATCATAATTCTGTCCCCTATTTTGTAGGTGCTATAACTTTTGCGCAAAGCAGTCACTTATTGTGATTTTTTTTTTTTTGTTACAAAAATACGTAGAAGAATACGTATCGGCCTTAACTGAGAAAAAAAAATATTAAAAAAAATAAATAAATTGGGATATTTATTATAGCAACAAGTAAAAAAATAAAATATATTTTTAAATTGTCGCTCTTTTTTTGTTTATAACGCAAAAAATAAAAAAACGCACGGGCGATCAAATACCACCAAAAGAAAGCTCTATTTGTGGGGAAAAAAGGACGCCAATTTTGTTTGGGAGCCACGTCGCACGACCGCGCAATTGTCAGTTAAAGCGACGCAGTGCCGGAAGCTGAAATTTCGCCTGGGCACGAAGGGGGTTTATGTGCCCTGTAAGCAAGTGGTTAAAGCCTACACACGATCATTTTTTTACAACCCGAAAAACAACGTTAAAAACTTTGTTAAAAAATAGAGCATGTTCGAAAAAAAAATTTGCCTGTCTTTCAGAACCCGAAAAATGCTCTGAAGACCACACACGATCGTTTTAAATGATATTAAAAAAAAAAACCACGTCATTTTTTACAACTCGAAAAATGATCGTGTGTACGAGGCATAAGGCTGGATTCGCACCTACGCAGTTTTAGTGCTTTTTGCATTTTTCAGATTTGCACAGAACATTTTACATGGTTACCTATGAAACGCGTCTGGTAGTGCAAGTATGCCAAAAGCACTAAACATGCATAGGTGTGAATCCAGCCTCAAAGGTGTTGTGTATATATATACTAATTTCTTTTATTTTTTATTTTTTTCTGAATGTCTTCCTTTACCTATTTGTTTTTTTTTTTCTTTGTTTGAATTTCTCACTTCCTGTTTCTCCTCAGTAAGCTTTCTACCATCCTCCTAGCGGTGGAAAGTTATTTAGAACAGCTTACTGAACACCTTACTGAGGAGCAACAGGAAGTGAGAAATTCAGACAAAGAAAACAAAGAAATAAAACATTTAGAAGGGAAATGGAAGGAAAAGGTAACAATGCAGTAGCTTAAAGCAACCTATTTAAAAAATAAAAAACAAACCTTTACAACCCCTTTAAAGCGGAGTTCCACCCAAATTTGGAACTTCCGCTTGTTCCACTCCTCACCCCCTTACATGCCACATTTTGCATGTAATTTTTTTTGGGGGGGGGGTGGGGGCTTCAGGAGGAGTGGGACTTCCTGTCCCACTTCCTTCTTCCGCTGAGGGGCTGGTAAGGCGATTAAGCTTAATCGCCTTAGTGAAGCCGATCGTCTAGGACACAAGACAGGTCCTAGACGATCGCCTGTCGAATCAGCCGCGCGCGCATGCGCAGTGTGTGCGCCCGGCCGTGAAGCCGAAGGTGCCCACAGTAAAAATGAAGATGCCGGGGAGGGGGGGGGGAGGGAGGTGCGTAGCCCCGGTTGGCGCGTCGCTGCAACGCTGGAGCAGGTAAGTGTGTGTTTATTGAAAGCCAGCAGCTACACTTTTTGTAGCTGCTGACTTTTAATAAACATCAAATTTGGCTGGAACACCCCTTTAAGGCTGGCCATACATTATACAATTTTCCCTACAAAAATTCCCTTTTTTTTTTAAATTAAAAAATAAGACAACAATAAATTTTCGCCCAATTTTTTTTACATATTGTGAAAGATAATGTTACGCAGAGTAAAATGATACCCAACATGTCACGCTTAAAAATTGCACCCGCTCGTGGCATGGCGTCACTTTTACCCTTAAAAATCTCGATAGGGGACGTTTAAAAAATTCTATAGGTTGCATTTTTTGAGTTAGAGGAGGTCTAGGGCTAGAATTATTGCTCTCGCTCTAACGATCTCGGCGATACCTCACTTGTGTGGTTTGAACACCGTTTTTATATGCGGGCGCTACTCGCGTATGCATTCGCTTTTGCGCGCGAGCTCGTCGGGACGGGGCGCTTTAAAAAAAAAAAGTGTTTTTGTATTTATTTTTATTTTATAATTTTTAACACTGAAATAAAAAAAATATCACTTTTATTCCTATTACAAGGAATGTAAACATCCCTTGTAATAGAAAAAAGCATGACAGGTTCTCTTAAATATGAGATCTGGGGTCAAAAAGACATCAGATCTCATATTTAGGCCCCTTTCACACTTGTACGACTTCAAAGTCGCGCGATTTTACCGTGATTCGCGGTCGCGATTTCAATGAATGCCTGTATAAGTGGCATCAAAATTGGACCAAAGTAGTGCAGGGACTACTTTGAAGTCGGCACTACCTAAAGTCGTGCCAGTATGAATGGTGTTCATTGAAAATCATGGAGAATGACTTGTCATATGATTTTTGCAGCCCAAAATCGTGAGACAAGTCGTATAAATGTGAAAGGGGCCTAAACATTTCTTTAAATTTTTTTCAAATGACAAAAAAAAAAAGTCTCTTTAAGACGCTGGGCGGGACTGACGTTTTGACGTCACTTCCGCCCAGCAGAGCTATGGGGACGGGTGGGGGCCATCTTGCCCTCACTGGCATCCCCACACAGCAGCAGAGAGGACCCGGTCGCCTCCGCCACTACCGATGGCTACGGTAAGCGGCCGAGGGCGTGGGAGAGCGGCGGGAGGGGGGTCTCTCCCCCGTCACCGATAACGGCGAATCCGCCGCGGAGACCGCCGTTATCGTGTACAGGCCCGCCCACTGAAGAGATGGATATCTTGGTTGTGGCAGCAGCTGCTGCCGTTAACGAGATATCCATCTTTAAAAATAGGACATATATATATATATATATATATATATATATATATATATATATATATATATATATATATTGGGCGGGCTTTAAGCGGTTAACTGTCAACCTTGCAGTTGGGGATCGACTGATTTTCGGTGCGAGGCATGATGGGACTTGTAGTGCCGCAACAGCTGGAGGGCCACCAGTTTGACACCCCCTGCTCTACTGCATATACAGATTGATTTTACTGTTGTGGGCTTAGTAACACTTTTAAGATGAACAATTATTATAATAATGAACACTCCTCACCCCCCCCCCCCCATCCTGTACAGGACTACACTTTCTTTGCTAATCTTAATGGCGCTTTACCAGCTCAGAATAAGTTCTCCCTGAGCATCCAGTGCAGACCTATAAATGTCCTTATTACCGGCACTGCCGGGCTCTCCAGTGACATTCGTGTCGGCAAACTCGGGAGCCGTCCTAGAACAGATTCATTAACGCCAGCCAAGACACAAGATCATTTATTAACACAATTAGCAGCTGCGGCAGAATAGATAGATGGGGGGGGGGGGGCTCGCTGACAAGCCGTCTCTACACATGCCGCCACCGCCGTAACCCAGCGACATAGTTTGCTGTCAGGGACGGCATTGCTGAAGGTTTCTGAGTGCTGAACTGTCTGTGATCCTCCTTTTTGTCATGTTGCCAAGCACATTCAGACTAAACATCTGATGTTCTGACCCAAAGCTCCCTGTGCCACACAGATATCCGCCGCCTTGTCTTGCAGCCAGCGCATTCCTTCGTTTTTTATAGTTGCCAATGATAACGTGAGAATGTTTGGATCAAGGAAATATTCTGATTTACTTTGAGGGGTGGAGAAGTCGTGTGTGTGTGTGTTTTTATATTCCTTTTGCAGAGCAAAGTGGTCACATCTCTCTTCGGAGGGGTTCGTTTTACTACCTCTGGACCACAACTGCTGGTGTCAGTCAAAGGGTGGACTTTCTGCATAAACTTTTTTTTTCTTTTTAAAGTTTTGTATATTTTGTATTTATTGAGAAAAACATGTATACACAAATATAAGTGCAACTTATGTCAAACAGGGTCCACATCGAGCATACAGCGCGGTACAGTGCAAAAGGTACAACAGAGCAACTGAAGAACAAGGTACCATTTCCTAGATAATATAACTGATCCGTCAAGGAGAGCCCAACCCCCCCCCCCCCCCAACTTGCTTACTCGTCCACCATCAAATCCTGGGGTCTTGGACCCAATTATTCAAGGAGCCCCCACATCTCAGCACCCCATATGGGGAGGGGGGGGGGGGCCCAAAGCGCCTTTTTTAAAAAAAAATATGAAATATTATACCGAGTAAATAGATACCTAACATGTCACGCTTTAAAATTGCGCACACTCATGGAATGGCGCCACACTTGTTATGTAGCTTTTCCGTGGGCAATTTGTTGGGGAAATGGCTGGTGTTAGCGCTTCAATCATCACAGAACAATGACTGATATGGGGTTGGGATGATTGAAGCGCATTATTTCTGTCATTGCATTGTAATATAAAATGAAATACTTCAAATTCACTATAATGCAGAATCTGCCACCAGATGCAGTTTGTCACTTGCCACATCACCTGCCACCCAGGTGCAGTGGGCCGTGGACCAGGGGTTAGGGAACCCTGATGTAAATAGTCAAATTATGGTTTGGAAACGCATGGGGTCAGCATTCTTTTTTTCTGACTTGGTATTTTGTTTAGACAAACTTGTTAAATAACTGACTGAGTATGAGAGGCTGGGGGTATTTTAAGGATCCTGGACACATTGACATCCATTACGGTGTGTATTAGGCCCCTTTCACACGGGCGGACCTGTCAGTTTTTTTTTTTAGGCTAACCTGAACGGACAATCCATGCACCACTATGGAGCTTATCGCTGCCGTTCGTGGTAAAAAAAAGAATGATTAATAAAAATGCAATAACACTATCCCCTATTTTGTAAACGCTATAAATTTTGCGCAAAACAACCGATAAACGCTTATTTCGATTTTGTTTACCAAAAATAGGTAGAAGAATACGTATCGGCCTAAACTGAGGAAAAAAGTTTTTTGTTTTATATATTTTTGGGGGATATTTATTATAGCAAAAGGTAAAAAATATTGCATTTTTTTTCAAAATGGCCGCTCTTTTTGTTTATAGCGCAAAAAATAAAAACCGCAGAGGTGATCAAATACCACCAAAAGAAAGCTCTATTTTGTGGGAAAAAAAGGACGCCAATTTTGTTTGGAAGCCACGTCGCACGACCGCGCAATTGTCAGTTAAAGCGATGCAGTGCCGAATCGCAAAACCTGGCCGGGTCTGCCTAAGTGGTTAAAGATGTTGAACATATGAGGAAAAGTAGCGGTAGTATGTGACCTCTTTTGGTGGTATTTGATCGCCTCTACAATTTTTTATTTTTTGCGCTATATACAAAAATAGAGCGGCATTTTTGAAAAAAATATCAATATTTTTTACTTTTTGTTATAAGAAAAATCAAATAAACAAAATTTTAGTCAAATATTTAGGCCAAAATGTATTCAGCCACATGTCTTTAGTAAAAAAAAAAAATTAGCTACCTAGCGGGAACAGCGACACTAATACAGCGATCAGAAAAATGATCGCTTGGTGACACTGGCAATAGGGAGTGAAAGGGGTTAACTAGGGCGGTGATCAAGGGGTTAAAACTTTATTAGGGGGGGTGGGTACGGGGCTATCCTGAACCTAACACTAACTGCCTGTCCCACTGACACTAAATGCAGTGATCAGTACATATATGATCTCTGCATTCAGTGACACTGTGACAGGGGGGTGGGGGCGATCACGGGGGTTAAATGTGCCTATGTGTAGTGTGTGTCAGTGTAGTGTTGTGCAGACTTATGGCCCATGCACACGATCCGAATATCGGCCGATGGATCGTACGACTTTTATGTATGTATGTATGTGTGTGTGTGTGTGTGTGTGTGTGTGTATGTGTGTGTGTATATATATATATATATATATATATATATATATATATATAATATATTAATTTTTAAAACAAACCTTTTACAACCACTTTAAACTGGCTAACTGCGTCAAAGTTGGGATTTGAGCACAGGTATATATTTTCTTTATCTTAAGAGCCGGTTCACACTGGGGCGACTCGGCCGCCTGACAAGTCGCGTCCCGTTCTATTCAATAGAACCGTTCTAATAGGAGAGACGCAAGTCGCTCCGACTTAGAAAAAGGTTCTTGTACGACTTTGGGGGCGACCTGCATTGACTTCTTTACAAAAGTCATTTTGCAAGTCCCCTCTGAAGTCGTCTTCAGGCCGCCTTGCCGAGTCACCGCCAAAGCCATGCCGCCCCAGTGTGAACCGGCTCTAAAGGGGTATCTGTCGTCCGCATCAATATACAACTGGGAAACTGATGCATGGTTGGTAATAATGGACCTAATGTGTGGCAAAGACATTCCCCACACCACTTCACCACCAATCTGAACTATTAACATCAGACAGGATGGAGCCCTAGATTTATACTTTGTAGTGAGATTACGTTTCAGCTTAATGGATGTCTTTGCACTTCCTTTGAGTTCTTTCCATAATTGGCTTAAAAGCACAAGTGCATACATGTGGCCTCAATCAGTGCATTGCTGACGGCATCCAGGACACATTATTGTTGTGTTTGAGCTGAAGATTGATTCGGTTTACTTTACATTGAATGTTCATCTTGTCTTCCCCTGTTCTGTCTCTGGATTTCTTGAGGGGCTTGTAGGCAATCCTGCAGGATAATTCATGTAGGCATTGCAGGGATGGCCAGATAGCCATGGAATGGGGATTAGTTGCAGGGACGAGATGCATGCTTAGGAAATGTTTTTTTTGGAAAGCTTTTAATAGGGAGCAGCTTTAAGGATAGGGAGTTGGGGGGGGGGGGGGTTACTGAGAAGCAGGGCTTGACAAAGGAGCCAGCTAAAAAAGTTAGGAGCCAGTTTTTTTTAAATCGGCTGTCCAGCGCCCATATCTGCATGTCCGGTGCGTCAGGCAATAAGAATTGCTCGGGCCTGGTGCCAAGCGAAAAAAGACCAAAAAATAAGGTGGCACTGATGAGGCTGCTCTGATGGGTACTGATAGGTGGCGCTGATGTGGCTGCGCTGATAGGCTGCACTGATTTAGATTGCACCGATAGGTACTGATAGGTGGCACTGATGGGCAACAGGCGATACTGATGAGGCTGCGCTGATGCAACCTATCAGTGCCCAAAAGTGCCATCCAATCAGTGCAGCCTGTCAATGCTTATCAGTGCAGCCTCATCAGTGTCGCCTGTCAGTTTCACCTCAGTACCAATATTGGTGCCCATCAGCACAGCATGATCAGTGCTGCCCCCCCCCCTCCTGCAGTATAGATCCCCCACACTAAGAACAGACCCCCCCCTCCCTCAGTACAGATATTCCCATCAGTGTAGTATCCCCCCCCTCTTAATGCAGACCCCCATCAGTATACAATCCCCCTTTGTGCAGACCCCCCCATCATTATATAATCGCCCTTAGTACAGACCCCTGCAGTATACACCCCCCCTTAGTACAGACCCCAGAAGTATAGAATCCCTTAGTACAGACCACTGCAAGATAGACACCCTACTTGGTGCAGACCCCCATCAGGCACCCCCTCCTCCGCTGCACATGTCCAACTTAATAGAGTGTACAATACAGACCTCAGAACAGCATGGCCGCGGACATGTACACAAAGCGGTGTGTACCCCTCGGGCTGCTGCTCCTTACTGGATGTAAACAGAGGAGGAGGTTCCGGCGGCTTCGGTCTGACTCCTGCGCTTCCCTTGCTGTGTCAGTGGAGCGATCAGTGTAGGGCAGTGGGTGGTGTCACAGCTACTGCTATGCACGGGTGTCACCCCTCTGGCGTGTATCACCCGGGTGCGACCCACACCCCGCCTGGCAATGCACAAGCCTAGCTGTCAACCTGGGAAGATGATTTCGGAGGTGGGGGCGCAGTGAGAGCAAGCCGTGCTCATCACAGCACTGTCCACCAGAGGTCGCTGGTTCGCAGATAGGAGCGTGTATCCTGCTTCAGCAGGCGGCAAAGCCGCGGCCTCAATTAATCAGCCAGCCCGACGCTAGTCTGCGAAACTGCTGCAGTGTAATCCAGGCGCCAGGATGCAATTTCCAGTCGCCATTGCGACCTGACGGGAAGTGATGGAGGCCAAGTGGGAGGATAGCAGAAGGTGATGTCATTATTTATGATGTCTTAGGTCTGCGTTGGTACTGAACCATAATTGCATGCAAGGATTGCTCCCTCCCTTCCTCCCCCCCCCCCCCCTGAAAGGTCCAAAATGTGACACCGGAGGGGGGGCGGGAGAGGATTCCAAAAAGTGGACGTTGCTTTTTTGGGTGGAACTGCACTTTACCAGTTAAGCACTCCACACCGATATACGTCGGCAGAAGGGCATGGCTGGGCACAGGCACGTACGTACCTGTATGTCGCCTTTAAAAGCCCAGCCATGGGTCGCTTGCGCGCCGGCGCGCTCGCGACCTGGTCCTGTTCTTTGTGACCGCGCCAGTGAGACCCGCGATCGGGTCACAGAGGATGAACGGGGAGAGGTGAGTGTAACCAAACCTTCCCCATTCTTCCTAGTGTGGCTGTCGCTGATCGTCTGTTTTTTTTATATATTTTTGGGGGATATTTATTATAGCAAAAAAGTAAAAAATATTGTATTTTTTTTTTTTTCAAAATTGTCGCTCTATTTTTGTTTATAGCGCAACAAATAAAAACCGCAGAGGTGATCAAATACCACCAAAAGAAAGCTCTATTTGTGGGGGAAAAAGGACGCCAATTTTGTTTGGTAGCCACGTCGCACGACCGCGCAATTGTCAGTTAAAGCTACGCAGTGCCGAATCGCAGGGGCAAGGTCCTTTGCCTGCATAATGGTCCGGGTCTTAAGTGGCCAATGTTTTTTTTTTTTGGTGGTGGTTCTTTTGGTGTCATTGGCATGTGGTGTGTGAGGAGCACCCTAAACAACAAAAAAAATATATAGCCACTAGGGGTCCCAAAATCCCCCTTCCTCTGGGCCAGCATGTGTAAAAGGAGATGGACAATGTAACGTTAAGGGTCCTTTCACACAGAGCGGTCCATTTTTCGGTCCGCTCCGCATGTGTCCGTCGGCTCAGTGGGGATCCCCGCTGAGCTGTCGGCGGACAGGGCGGTCCCCGCACTCTCTGCAGGGACCGCCCTCTCTCTCCTCTGCTCTCCCCTATGGGGAATGGGATGAATACGGACCGTTTGTCCGTATTCATCTGATCCGCCGGACGGAAGAAAAATAGGGTTTTCTTCCGTCCGAAAAACCGGATCCAGATGGACGCGGAATCATTGCGGATGTTAGCAGATGCATCATCCGCTAATGGACGCGACCCCATAGGCGTCTATTACAAGTCCCTAAACGGACTTGTAAAAAACGGACGAACGGTCCGCTCATGTGTAAGGGGCCTAAAGGAGTTGTAAAGGAAAAAAAAATTTTTTTTTTGCCTAAGACACCTTTCACACTTATACGACTTCAAAGTCGCGCGATTTTGTGGCCACGATTTTACCGCGATTTTAATGAATGCCTGTGTAAGTGGCATCAAAATCGGACCAAAGTAGTGCAAGGACTACTTTGAAGTCGCACTAATTAAAGTTGTGCCAGTATGAATGGTAGTCATTGAAAATAATGGAGAATGACTTGTCATACGATTTTGCTGTTCAAAATTGTGGGACAAGTCGTATAAGTGTGAAAGGGGACTCAAATTAATGTCTGCAAGGTAGACAGACAGAATAGTGTAATGATTCTGTTAAAAAAAAAAAGACGCGTAAATACCTATTAAATTCCTTCATCTATATCACCTCCGGCGTTCTAGTTTCTGTTCTCTCATTCACTTCCTGGTTTGCGGCGCTCGTTCATGTAAGAACTACATTTCCCTGTATGCATTGCGGCACACCCAGTAATTCACACCTCCTTGAAATCTCTAAGGCCCCGTACACACGACCGAGTTTCTCGGCAGAATCCAGCGAGAAGCTCGCTGGGAGACATATTCTGCCAGGAAGCTCGATCGTGTGTACACTTTCGTCTAGCGTCCCGTCGGGAAGCTCATCGAGCCAAAATAGAGAGCAGGTTCTCTATTTGCTCGACGGGCCATCGGGACTAATGGCTCGACACCTTTTTCGACAGCCTGGTCGACGAACTCGACGGCCGGCCGAGAACCTCGTCAGGCGGAACGATGGGTTTAGCCCAGGGATCCTCAAACTACGGCCCTCCAGCTGTTGTGGAACTACACATCCCATGAGGCATTGCAAAACTCTGACATTCACAGACATGACTAAGCATGATGGGAATTGTAGTTCCTGAACAGCTGGAGGGCCGTAGTTTGAGGACCCCTGGTTTAGCCCGACGAGGTTCTCGGACATGTGTACGCGGCCTAACACGTAGAGAGCGTCCTGCCGCACAGATGTAGTTCCCAGGAGGGGGCAAGCACGTCACTGACCACCGCAGTAAAGTCTCCCTTCACGGTGGTGAGTAACAATCAGACAAGCAGGAAGTGAACAGAACAGAGAAGAAATAGAGTAACGTCTGAGCAAAAACGAACAATGGGGAAGTGAAAAGAGGAATGCCTGCAGGTAAAGGATGCTTATTATGGGAAAAAAAAATCCTTTACAACCCCTTTAATTGCAATGAAGACGTTGAAACTTCCACAGGCTAGCTCAGGTTGTATTGGCTTCTTCCCCCGTGTTGCGTTTTGGTGTATTATTTGTTCTTTTTACTGGAGTATATCTTATTTGTAACCTTGAACATGCATGTGGAAACCACCACCATGCACGCATGTCGTGTCAGTTACTGAAACTGTATATTTGGACGGCTATACGAATAAAGCTTCTATTGTTCTAATCTCTGCTGTACATCTTGCCTTTCTCTGGCGGCTCCTGAGTGACCCAGTTACTTCTGGCCTGGGAGATGCTTTGCGGGGAAAGTAGATGGGAGTGACTTGCAATCTTGTGGATCCGTTCACCTCTGACCTGCAGGATTCCACAGCGTGTTAGAGAGAGAGAGAGAGAGAGATGTGTCTCAGACTTAACGTTTTGCATTCTATCTGACACGGGGGACTGGGCCTGGCTGCATGTTGTCATTTTCATCCTGGAAAGCTGCACCCTTCTGCCTTGCCAGCTAATTATTTTACTGTTTTTATTATTTACATTGCATGGACATAATATTAGGGTTGTCCAGATACCACTTTTTTAAGACCGAGTACAAGTACCGATACTTTTTTTCGAGGACGCACCGATACCAAATACCAATACTTTATTTATTTTTTATGTCATGTGACAATGGCGTGTTTTTTTTTTTTTTTTTTTTTAATCAGCCCTGTTGGGGGTGCTTTGGTGAGATATTGGAGGTCTTAACAGACCTCTGACATCTCCCCTTTGAGACAGAGAAAGGGACTAGGGAAACAGATAGGGTTGTCCTGACTTTTTTAGGACCGAGTACAAGTACCGATACTTTTTTTCATGTACTCGCCGATACCGAATACCGATACTTTTTTAAATGTCATGTGACAGTTTTCAAACCACAATACAGACTAAGGATATTTTCTTTAGAATTATGAAGGACTCTAACTCAAGACATTATAAAAGAATAAAAATTTGTAAAAATTAATAAAAATGTTTTATTTGCTTGTCACGCAGTAGTAAAAAACTCAAAGAATTTTCACAGAACATGATGATAAATACAAAAAAAGTATTCTATTCAGGCATCGGGAGCATTTGCGCGAGTACAAGTACTCCCGCAAATACTCGGTATCGGTCCCGATACCGATACTAGTATCGGTATCGGGACAACCCTAGAAATAGATTCCCCTGTCCCTTTCTCAGCAGCCTCAGCTGCGCTGAAAATGAATGGAGAGAAGACAGCGTCTTCTCTTCATTCATAAACTGAAACATTGTTAATCACAGTTTACGATGTTTCAGTTCTGTGAATGGACAGTCATCGCTGACTCTGTCCATTCGGAACAGTAAGGAGCCGGGTTTACCGGCTCCTACCGCCGCTCTCCATCCTGACAGTTCCAGGGGGACACGGGGGAGAGAAGGAAACATCGGGGGACGCACAGGGGAGAGAAGGAAACATCGGGGGACGCACGGGGGAGAGAAGGAAACGGCGGGGGACGCACGGGGAGAGAAGGAAACGGCGGGGGGCGCACGGGGGAGAGAAGGAAACATCGGGGGGCGCACAGGGGAGAGAAGGAAACATCGGGGGGCGCACGGGGGAGAGAAGGAAACATCGGGGGGCGCACGGGGGAGAGAAGGAAACATCGGGGGGCGCACGGGGGAGAGAAGGAAACATCGGGGGGCGCACGGGGGAGAGAAGGAAACATCGGGGGGCGCACGGGGGAGAGAAGGAAACATCGGGGGGCGCACGGGGGAGAGAAGGAAACATCGGGGGGCGCACGGGGGAGAGAAGGAAACATCGGGGGGCGCACGGGGGGAGAGAAGGAAACATCGGGGGGGCGCACGGGGGAGAGAAGGAAACATCGGGGGCGCACGGGGGAGAGAAGGAAACATCGGGGGGCGCACGGGGGAGAGAAGGAAACATCGGGGGGCGCACGGGGGAGAGAAGGAAACATTGGGGGGCGCACGGGGGAGAGAAGGAAACATCGAGGGGCGCACGGGGGAGAGAAGGAAACATCGGGGGGCGCACGGGGGAGAGAAGGAAACATCGGGGGGGCGCACGGGGGAGAGAAGGAAACATCGGGGGGCGCACGGGGGAGAGAAGGAAACATCGGGGGGCGCACGGGGGAGAGAAGGAAACATCGGGGGGCGCACGGGGGAGAGAAGGAAACATCGGGGGGCGCACGGGGGAGAGAAGGAAAACGGCAGGGGGGACACGGGGAGAGAGACTGCAGCAAAACGGAGGGGGGCTGTAGGACGACAATGAACAAGTATCGGGTGAAGCATCGGGAGCATTTGCCTGAGTACAAGTACTCGGGCAAATGCTTGGTATCGGTCCCGATACCGATACTATTATCGGTATCGGGACAACCCTACATAATATACAGCACTTTGCAGAGTACATAGCGCTGTTCACATCGGTTCCTGCACCCCCACCTATGGCACTCGCATTGTTTTTACCACCCTTACACACACTGCGGTCAACTTGGGAGGAAGGCACTTAACCTAGCAGCAATTTTGGCTTGTGGAATGCACTATAGTTATCAGGATCCTGAATAAGCCTGTAGATCAGGGCTTGACAAATTTGCTTGGAGTCTAGGAGCCAGCTAAAAAACGTAGGAGCCAGAAAACGCGCCCCGTCCCTACAAGCTCGCGCGCAGAAGCGAACGCATACGTGAGTAGCGGCCACATATGTAAACGGTATTCAAACCACATTTGTGGGGTATCCCCGCGATTAGTAGAGCGAGAGCAAAAATTCTAGCCCTAGACCTCCTCTGTAACCTAAAACATTCAACATGTAGAATTTTTTTTAAATGTTGCCTATGGAGATTTTAAAGGGTAAAAGTTTGTCGCCATTCCACGAGCGGAAGCAATTAATTTTTGTGTGACGTGTTGGGTATCAATTTACGCAGCGTAACATTATCTTTCACAATGTATAAAAAAATTGGCCTAACTTTACTGGTGTCTTATTTTTTTATTAAAAAAAAGTGTAATCCCCCCCCCCCCCCCAAAAAAAAAGTGCGCTTGTAAGACCGCTGCATAAATACGGTGTGACAAAGTATTGCAACGACTGCCATTTTATTCTCTAGGGTGTTAGAATAAAAAATATATATAATGGTTGAGGATCCTGTCTTTCCGTACGCCCTCGCCATGCGATCGCGTGACGGCCGGTAATTGAGGCCGCGGCTTTGCGGCCTTGTGAAAACCAAGCTTTCATATGTGACCTGGCACCATCTGGTGGTGGCCGTTGAAATTACAAGTAAAACAGCAGTTCTAATGTGTCATTTTTCACTGCCATCTCCCTTCCTCTAATTAGAACCCCCAAACATTATATATATTTTTTTATTCTCACACCCTAGAGAATAAAATAGCGACTGTTGCAATACTTTGTGTCACACTGTATTTGTGTAGCGGTCTTACAAGCACACTTTTTTGGGGAAAAACACGTTTTTTTCAATAAAAAAATAAGTCAACAGTAAAGTTGGCCCAATTTTTATTTTATATCGTGAAAGATAATGTTACGCCGAGTAAATTGATACCCAACATGTCACGCTTCAAAATTGCGTCCGCTCTTGGAATGGCGACAAACTTTTACCCTTTAAAATCTCGATAGACGAAGTTTAAAAAATTCTACAGGTTGCATGTTTTGAATTACAGAGGAGGTCTAGAGCTAGAATTATTGCTCTCGCTCCAACGATCACGGCGATACCTCACGTGTGGTTTGAATACCGTTTACGGGGCGCGTTTTTTGGCTCCTAACTTTTTTACCTGGCTCCTAGATTCCAAGCAAATTTTGTCAAACCCTGAGTTTATGACTAGCAGAGGGGGGGGGGGGGGGGGGAGATGCATGTTGGAGGGGCAGTTCATAGCAAGTGCATATGATAAAATTCCCTAGAAGCTCTCATTCTTGTATACCAGGAAATGGTACTCAAGTAAAATCCTTGGCTTCTGTTTAAACAATGAAAGGAGGTCTCGGTTACACGCATCATTAAGTATGTGGGCAAACCCACACGGAGACTGGCAAAAGGCTGCTTCCTGTGTGGGAATTCGTCTGCAGTGGAGAACCTCGGTGATTTGTGGGCGGAGATCAGCATGTTGCTATATAAAAGGGAACCCGCGAGGAAAGACATTAGAGGGGCTGCCATGTTTAAAGAGATCATGCTCTGGGTTTGTCATCCTGACTTTCATCTCCTGTCGGGTCAGTAACCCAGAAAAACAAAGCTGGGAGGGAAGCTCAGACATTTCACACTTCATTACCTGCATGTGGAAATGTATGTAACAACCCAACAACAGAAATCCATTGAGCTTCTTACTTCTCTTCCCCTCCTGCATTGAAATTCAGAGCAATCTTATATGCCCTGCGTAGTACAGCTCCATGGACTGCCAACACTAGAGCTGCACCATTCTGCCTAAAATGAGAATCACAATTTTTTTTTTCTTTTTTTGCTTAGATAGATCACGATTCTCTCATGATTCTTGCTGAGTAACATTATCTTTCACATTAACCACTTGCCCACGGCGTCATGGTAAAAAGACGTCATGATTTTAAAGATGGATATCTCGGTAACGGCAGCAGCTGCTGCCACAACCGAGATATCCATCTTTTCCGTGGGCAGTCCTGTACACGATAATGGCGGTCTCCGCGGCGGATTCGCCGCGAGATCGCCGTTATCGGTGGCGGGAGAGGGCATCCCCCCCCTCCCGACGCTCTCCCGCGCCCTCCGCCGCTTACCGGAGCTGTCGGTAGGGGCGGAGGGCATCGGGTCCTGTCCCGTCTTTTTGATCTCATATTTAAGAGGACCTGTCATGCTTTTTTCTATTACAAGGGATGTTTACATTCCTTGTAATAGGAATAAAAGTGATAATCTTTTTATTTTTATTTATTTCGGTGTATAAAATTATAAACTAATTTAAAATAAATAAGAAAACAAACAAAAAAAAAATTGAAAACGCCCCATCCCGACGAGCTCGCGCACAGAAGCGAACGCATACGCGAGTAGCGCCCGCATATGAAAACGGTGTTCAAACCACACTAGTGAGGTATCGCCGCGATCATTAGAGCGAGAGCAATAATTCTAGCCCTAGACCTCCTCTGTATCTCAAATGCAACCTGTAGAATTTTTTAAACGTCGCCTATCGAGATTTTTAAGGGTAAAAGTTTGACGCCATGCCACGAGCGGGCGCAATTTTTAAGCGTGACATGTTGGGTATCATTTTACTCGGCGTAACATTATCTTTCACAATATATAAAAAAAATTGGGCCAAATTTATTGTTGTCTTATTTTTTTATTCAAAAGTGATTTTTTTTCAAAAAAAGTGCGCTTGTAAGACCGCTGCGCAAATATGGTGTGACAAAAAGTATTGCAATGACAGCCATTTTATTCTATAGGGTGTTAGAAAAATATATATATAATGTTTGGGGGGTTTAAGTAATTTTCTAATTGTTTGTTTAGTCTCGTAAACACCGAATCTGAAAAACAGGCCCGGTGGGCAAGTGGTTAAAACAACAACAAAAAAAATAGGCCAACTTTACTGTTTTTTTTTAAATTCATTGAAGTGTATGTTATTTTTTCCCCAAAAAAATTGCATTTGAAAGACCGCTGGGCAAATACAGTATGACCAAATATTGCAGCAACTGTCATTTTATTCCCTAAGGCAGGGATATGCAATTAGCGGACCTCCAGCTATTGCAAAACTACAAGTCCCATGAGAAATAGCAAGACTCTGACAGCCACAAGCATGACACCCAGAGGCAGAGGCATGATGGGACTTGTAGTTTTGCTAAAATATATATAATGTTTGGGGGTTCCAAGTAATTTTCTAGCAAAAAATATCGCTTTTTAACTTATTTTATTTTTTTTCCTAAATGGCTACCTTTTTTCTTAGTGCAGTCCTCCTTCACTTACCTCATCCTTCCATTTTGCTTTTAAATGTCCTTATTTCTTCTGAGAAATCCTCACTTCCTGTTCTTCTGTCTGTAACTCCACACAGCAATGTGAGGCTTTCTCCCTGGTGTGGAGTGTCGTGCTCGCCCCCTCCCTTGGATTACAGGAGAGAAGCAGACAGGCAAGACCTCACAGCTGGGGCCCGGAAGCTGACCAGGGAGTGGAGGCCTGAAAGAGAACAAAGAGGGACTAAGGCTGATTGGTGGAGAGGAGCTTGGGCACTTAGGTGAGGCTGTGTGCAGTCAGAGAGGGAATGGACGTCGATCTGCACCATCTACACTGAAACTGTATCGCTGCACACAGGGGATGGGAGGGGGCAGGGCCGTCTTAATGGCATCATGGGCCACTGGGCAAAGTAATGCTCTGAGACCCCCTACAATGATGACAGTGCAGGTAAACTGACATCGAGTAGGTAGGAGGCAGACTGCCTTCCCTGTGCATCTATCGTTCTCAGACAGTGCCATCATGGGGCAGCATGGGCTCAAGGACCAGCTGCTTTGGGGAAATTGCATGGGCCCCCTATGCAGCTGGGGCCCCATGGGCAATGCCCAGATGTGCTCTCATTAAGACAGGCCTGGGAGGGGTGCTAGGGCTGTCTCATAGCATCTTAAAAGGAAACTCCCATAAATTGGGCTTCAGCTTGGGGTGGAGCTGATACAGTAGATAAAAAAAAAACAGCGGGGGCTGAGTGCTACATGCAGTTGGTCTCTTTTTTTTGGGATTCAACAGCCATTTTTAGGTTGTATTGATAATTCATTAAATCAGGATGGCAGCTTGACACACGTCAGCTTGCTAGACTTTATCCCTCCAATGCAAACTGTACATTCGCTGTTGATCTCTAGTACCTCTTGACGTGTTTGTTTTTTGTATACCTACCGCTTGGCTTTATAAAACGGTTTTCTAAGCCTTCCCTTCTGCTTTTTAACATCTAAAAATAGATGCCTTGTTTTTCTGTAAAAAATAGATGCCTTGTAAACCTGCCAGAGTTACCACTGCCATAGGAACAATAGACAATCAACTGCCTTAAAAACCAGCAGGTATGGAGCGCGCCATTCAGCCCGATTATATTATGTCAGTAACTGACCAGAATAATCATTGGGCTGAAAATTAAAATAATAATAAAAAAAAAAACCTGCAGCTTTATGCGTTTTTGTGAAATTGGCGTTGGTGTGTGATGATTGGTGGTGGTCGTCGGGGGTAAACGTCTAATCCCAAAAGATCTTCCTGGGCACAGCTGGTGGTCCCCGAAAGGCCCGGGCTCACATATGCCACCAGGTGCCAAAATCCAGATGGTTAACAGTAGCAAAGATTTGACATGCCAGTGAATGGCCCCTGTCGCTATGGAAACCGCAGCATGCTGTGACGCAGTGTTTCTGTGGTTGTCATGGTTACAGTGTTTTTAAAAGGAAGCGATCAAGGAAAAAAAAAAGTGCATGTATTGCGTTTACTTGTAATAATGTTCCATCCATGTGGAGTTGGCATTGTTTTGGTCTTATACTGTGTCCGTTGTATTGCAATAAAGAGATTATTGTCTGTATAATGAACAATGTCAATTAGACTCAGTAGAAGCTTGTTCTGTTCAGGAGGCTCTTGTAATGTTTGTCCTTCCAGCTCTGTATGCAGTCATTGGTGCATTCTTCTGAGAGCCGTGGAAGGTGGTGTTGGGGGTGCGGAGGAAGGCGGTGTTGTGGGTAGCGGAGGAAGGCGGTGTTGTGGGTAGCGGAGGAAGGCGGTGTTGTGGGTAGTGGAGGAAGGCGGTGTTGGGGGTAGCGGAGGAAGGCGGTGTTGGGGGTAGCGGAGGAAGGCGGTGTTGTGGGTAGCGGAGGAAGGCGGTGTTGTGGGTAGCGGAGGAAGGCGGTGTTGTGGGTAGCGGAGGAAGGCGGTGTTGTGGGTAGCGGAGGAAGGCGGTGTTGTGGGTAGCGGAGGAAGGCGGTGTTGTGGGTAGCGGAGGAAGGCGGTGTTGTGGGTAGCGGAGGAAGGCGGTGTTGTGGGTAGCGGAGGAAGGCGGTGTTGTGGGTAGCGGAGGAAGGCGGTGTTGGGGGTAGCGGAGGAAGGCGGTGTTGGGGGTAGCGGAGGAAGGCGGTGTTGGGGGTGTGGAGGAAGGCGGTGCTGGGGGTAGCGGAGGAAGGCGGTGTTGTGGGTAGCGGAGGAAGGCGGTGTTGTGGGTAGCGGAGGAAGGCGGTGTTGTGGGTAGCGGAGGAAGGCGGTGTTGTGGGTAGCGGAGGAAGGCGGTGTTGGGGGTAGCGGAGGAAGGCGGTGTTGTGGGTAGCGGAGGAAGGCGGTGCTGGGGGTAGCGGAGGAAGGCGGTGCTGGGGGTAGCGGAGGAAGGATGTGATTGAGTAGGAGAAAGGGTGAAGGGGGAGAGAGGTGATACTAACTTTTTTTTTTTTTTTTTTTTTTTTTATGTTGTTAAAAATAACAGCTTTTTTATACTTGCCTGCCCAGTGGATTTGCACAGAGCAGCCCAGATCGTCCTTTTTATGGGTGCCCCCTCTTCGGCACTCCTGGCCTCTCCCTTCTGTTAGGTGCCCCCACAGCAAGCAGTTTGCTATGGGGGCACCCGAGCCAAGTCTCAGCTCCCTGTGTCCAATTGGACATTTCCCTCCTCATTGGCTGACTGACTTTGACAGCAGTGGAAGGCAATGGTGCCATGCTGCTGTCTCGGCCAATGAGGAGGTGAGTCCCAGGGAATCGAGACACTCATGCAGCATCCCTGGATCAAGATAGGGCTCAGGTAAGTATGATGGAGGCTGCTGAACACAGAATGTTTTTTATCTTAATGCAAAAACCTTCTGCCTTTACAACCTTTTATTTTATTTTTGCGGTACAGCGCTGTGTCGCTTTAACTGACAATTGCACTGTCCCAGTAGAAAATACAGGCACAGCAGCCCATTGACATGAAAGGGTTTGTACAGGATTTTTTTTTTGTTAATCTTAATAGCTTCCTTTACCTTAATGCAGTGCTGTTTTCATGTCCTCATTGTTCGTTTTTGCTCTCAAGTTGCTCTAATCCTTCTCTGATCTCCACACTGCCTGGCTGTCTGTTTCCTGATGACCACAGTCCTAGGAGCTTTCTCTCTGTGGTCACTAATCAAGGAGGTGTGATTACTGTGTGTCTAAAACTCCTCAGCACCAATTAGTTTTGTTTTTACAAACCATCACTGCCCTGTATTGGCTCTGTGGCTCTGTACATCACAGAAGCAGGAAACGGCATGCAAAAACAAAACTAAAACTGCAGGTACATTAGATGATTGATTTTTTATCTATTTTTAAAAGTTTTTAAAAGGAATCAGTTAACTATTATGTCTCTATACCCTGTAAACAGTAATTTCAGCAAAAAACATTTTTTTCCTTTAATGGGGGTTGTCGTGCCTGCACACCTGGGCTATGATGTAAAGAATCAGACTTGTTGCATAAAAATGCAACTTGGACCTTGGCTGGAAGAACATTTTACTAATCATAACTCCATGAATTTTAACTCGATACCCCTGGTCTAAAGCAAACAAATTGTTTGGAGAGATCGGGGGTACCATCATCCATGTGCAGAATGTCCTTTATTGTCCAGGAAGGAGATGGGGGAGGAGATGGGACTAAAGAAGTGGAAATTGAGCAGCCATTTTTTTTTTCCTAGTCGCTCATTAGATGGGCTGGTACAGGGGTCGACAATATCCGGGCGCCAGGTCGCAATTGCGACCAATAATTGTGACCTGGCGCCCGCGACCGCTGGTAATTGAGGCCGCGGCTTTGCGGCCTACAAGTCCGCGAAGCCGCGGCCTCAATTATCGGCTGCCGCGGGCCCGCCGCGATCGCGTGGCCTGGGAGGTGGGGGAGCACGGAGGCACAGGATCCTGTGTCTCCGTGTGCCTCCACCTCCCCCGCCGCATGATCACGGCGGGTCCGCGACGCCCGGTAATTGAGGCCGCTGCCTTGTGAAGTCCCAAGCTCTTCCTTCTGTGAGCTGGCGCCATCAGGTGGTGGCCGTTGGCATTACAAGTTAAACAGCAATTCTAATGTAATTTTTCACTATTTTCACTGCCATCTCCTTCCCTCTATTTAAAACCCCTAAACATTTATATATATATATATATATATTTATATAGAATATAACACCCTAGAGAATACTTATTCGTTGCAATACTTTGTATCACGCCGTATTTGTGCAGTGGTCTTGCAAGCGCACTTTTTTGGAAAAAATAAATAAAAATTCAATTTGAAACGGTAAAGTTATCCCAATTTTTTTTTCATATTGTGAAAGATAATGTTACGCCGAGTAAATTGATACCCAACGTGTCAGGCTTCAAAATTGCGTTTGCTCGTGGAATGGCGACAAACTTTTACCCTTTAAAATCTCCATAGGCGACGTTTAAAAAAAATCTGCACGTTTTGATTTACAGAGGAGGTCTGGGGCTAGAATTATTGCTCTCGCTGTAACGAACGCAGCGATACCTCACTTGTGGTTTGAATACCGTTTACATATGCGGGCGCTACTCACGTATGTGTTCGCTTCTGCGCGCGAGCTCTTCGGGACGGGGCGCGTTTTCTGGCTCCTTACTTTTTTAGCTGGCTCCTAGATTCCAAGCAAATTTGTCCAGCCCTGGGCTGGTATGATTATGGTGGTGCATAATAAACCTCCTGAAGTAGCATTGGCAAAGCCATTGACTTGTCTGGAGAGACCAGCAGTTCTCCTCCTGTGTGCACAGGCCCTGATAGTAGATTAAAGTTATTTATTTAGGTAATATAATGGAGATCCTGACCTGGTGATTTATTTATTTTTTCTGTCCTGCTTTTATAAGAAGATGCGTCTTTCCCGTCTCAGACAGGCGGGAGGTATCGAACCGTTCTGGCTCTGGATGATCAGGTCTGCTTTGATTTTTGCACTTAGAATTGCTGTAGATGTAGACACGTCTGCGCTCTACAGGTGTATGAGATCCATTTACTTCCGCCTGATTGCCTGTAAGTAAAGCACAGCTCTTCTTCGTTTTATAATTTCTATCGAGTAATCATGTTGTGTCCCCCTGCGGCCGGCCTGCCCGCCTAATGTAAGCGGTAATGTTTAGTGCTAATGAATTAATGATGTGGGAGTAAATCACTTCTGATTTCATTTCTGCAGTGCAGTGCCAGCCGGCGTGGGGGGCTCTTATTGCTGACATGGCAAGATTGTAAAGCTATGAAATAAATGGCCATGTATCGGCCTTATTCGATAAAGTGCTGATTCTTAAAGCAAACCTGGGCTTTGCCTATGCGGGGCACAGCGATGGGTTTGCATACGAAGCCCAGGTTCACACTAGTGTGGTGCCAATCGCATGCAACGTTTGTGCAATGCTAGTTCAGCCATGCAGTTATATGGCTGAACTCGCATTAGACTTGCCTGAAAATAGTGCAGGAACTTTTTTTTTTGTCCAGCACTTGCATTGGATCGCATGGGTGTTCTTACCTATGCGATCTGATTCCTGTGCGAGTTCACAGTTTGCCCTGCCATCTGGGAACCAATCTGTTGGTGTCATTGGGAGGAATGGTGGCCCCATTGTTGGTGTCATTGGGAGGAATGGTGGCCCCATTGTTGATGTCATTGGGAGGAATGGTGGCCCCATTGTTGGTGTCATTGGGAGGAATGGTAGCCCCATTGTTGGTGTCATTGGGAGGAATGGTGGCCCCATTGTTGGTGTCATTGGGAGGAATGGTGGCCCCATTGTTGGTGTCATTGGGAGGAATGGTGGCCCCATTGTTGATGTCATTGGAAGGAATGGTGGCCCCATTGTTGGTGTCATTGGGAGGAATGGTGGCCCCATTGTTGGTGTCATTGGGAGGAATGGTGGCCCCATTGTTGGTGTCATTGGGAGGAATGGTGGCCCCATTGTTGGTGTCATTGGGAGGAATGGTGGCCCCATTGTTGGTGTCATTGGGAGGAATGGTGGCCCCATTGTTGGTGTCATTGGGAGGAATGGTGGCCCCATTGTTGGTGTCATTGGGAGGAATGGTGGCCCCATTGTTGGTGTCATTGGGAGGAATGGTGGCCCCATTGTTGGTGTCATTGGGAGGAATGGTGGCCCCATTGTTGGTGTCATTGGGAGGAATGGTGGCCCCATTGTTGGTGTCATTGGGAGGAATGGTGGCCCCATTGTTGGTGTCATTGGGAGGAATGGTGGCCCCATTGTTGGTGTCATTGGGAGGAATGGTGGCCCCATTGTTGGTGTCATTGGGAGGAATGGTGGCCCCATTGTTCCAACCAGTGGAGAATAGTGAGGACTGTTTTTGACTTGGAAGGAAGGTGAATCCCAAAATGCCTGTGCTATGGCATGGGAGGGAGGGGAGTCGCCAAGTGCCAGCACAATGACTTGGGAGAAAGGGAGAGTCAAAAAGTGCCAACGCTATGAGATGGGATGAATGGAAGTCAACAAAATGCCAGAAATATGATATGGGAGGAAGGAGGAGTTGCCAAGTGCCAGCACTATAACATCGGAGGAAGAGGAGTCACAAGGTGCCTGTGCCATGACATGGGAGAAATGGGGAGTCACCAAGTGCCAACTCTGATATGGGATGAAGGGAAGTCACTAACACACTATGATATGCCATATAGTGCTGGCACTTGGTTACTTCCCTTCAGTTCCCTTGGTTAATTCCCTTCATGCCATATCATAGTGCTGGCACTTGGTGACTTCCCTTCAGGGAAGTCACCAAGTGCCACCACTATATGGCTTGAAGGGAAGTCGCCAAGTGCCAGCACTATGATATGGGATGACGGGAAGTCGCCAAGTGCCAGCACTATGATATGGCATGAAGGGAAGTCACCAAGTGCCAGCCCTATGATATGGCATGAAGGGACATCACCAAATGCCAGCACTATAATATGGCATGAAGGGACATCACCAAATGCCAGGACTATGATATGGCATGAAGGGAAGTCACCAAGTGCCAACTTTGATATGGGATGAAGGGAAGTCGCCAACACTGTTATGCCATATCACTTGGTTACTTCCCTTCAGTTCCCTTGGTTAATTTTAATATGATTATGGCATTAAGGGAAGTCACCAAGTGCCAGCCCTATGATATGGCATGAAGGGAAGTCACCAAGTGCCAGCCCTATGATATGGCATGAAGGGAAGTCACCAAGTGCCAGCCCTATGATATGGCATGAAGGGAAGTCACCAAGTGAAAGCTATAATATAGGAGGAAGGGGAGTTGCAATGTGCCAGTGCTGTGTCATGGGAGTAACAAAGTACAAGCACTGTGACATGGGGGGGGGGGGGGGGGGGGGGGGGGGAGTAACAAAGTACAAGCACTGTGACATGAGGGGAAGGGGAGTCACAGTGCCAGTGCTAAAGGTGGCATTGGAGTCACAAAAGGGCAGAGCTATAGGAATAAGAGGAGTCACAAGGTGCCAGCACAACGGAGGAATTGCCCACGAATCCTCTGAGTGCGGTCTGTTGCCCGTGTGACCGCCCGCTCCCTGGCTGCCAGTAGGAGGGCATGCTTGGACATGTCATTTTATCTCAGCTGTGAAGATGCAGATTACTTTTATAACCCTGAACATGAATCTGCTTTCTGTTTTCTATGACACGGTGTGTCTGGCTTGTTGTGTCTCGAGTTGCACCTCCACCCATTGTGCGGAGAGGTGTGCTCAGTGTGTCACACACAGGCCTCGATCTGTTTCCTTATTTTCTGAATAAATAGCCGTGGAGACACACCTCTCCAGCACTGTTTATCCAAGGATCGGCCCTGCTTCCCACACTCCTTGCAGCCTGACACTTCCCAGTCCCCTCGACTTGCATTGTTTCCCTGAAATATCCAGACCTCCCATACAGTACAAAGCTTTCCTGAAAGGGAACCCGTCAGCCTTTTTAAACTTTTAAGAGGTGCCTACTGTTGTTTTTATTAAGGCGCCCATAGCAACGGCCAAATGTCCTTTGAGGCCCCTGTAGTCACTTCAGGCCAAGGCTGAGGAGAAAGAAGAATTGTCCAATCATTATTTTACATCTAATACAGAGAAGTCCTATCTGCAGCGCAGCGAGCATGCCCTGCTCCCATATCAAAGGGCTTGTGTGGGCGACCATTCATTTTAAGGGACCTGGCAGTCATAAACAGGATCCCCAGTGACCTCTATAGCAGGGAGGTTGCAACCGGAGGGCGTTATAATTTTATGTATTTTTTTTTTGTGGGGATCTCTCTGCTTTCTATGACCAATGCCCTCATTTGAGTGTCTTGTGGACTCTAGTTACCGTATATACTCGAGTATAAGCCGAGGCACCTAATTTTATCACAAACAAATGGGAAAAGGCATTGACTCGAGTATAAGCCTAGGGTGTCCATCTGCATGCCTCGCTGTGTCTGCGCCCCCGCTGTGTCCGCGCCTAGACTGACGTTTAACATGGGAGTCTATGGAAGGGGTGCCCGGCTTTGAAAAATCGGTAGGATTTTTTAGGATTAACCCTTGCTAAGTGTCATTCCTCTATTCTGCGTGAGCATCCTTGGCCAGTGAAACATTCTCATTGGATGGGGGAAGATTATGGAAAAGGTTTAAATAGATGACAGGTTCACTTTAACCACTTCAATACCAGGCACTTGCACCCCCTTCCTGCCAAACGCCAATTTTCAGCGCTCTTGCTGTTTAAATGACAATTGCGTGGTCATGCTACACTGTAGAGCTTTCTTTTGGTGGTATTTGATCACCTCTGCGGGTTTTCTTGTTGCTAAACATATAAAAAAAGGATGAACATTTTTATTTTTTATTTTTTTTGTTTCTGTTATAAAATGTAAATAAGTATGTTTTTCTCCTTCACTGATAAAGCGGCACTGATGAGGTGGCACTGGTAGGCGGCACTGATTGGTGACACGAATATGCAGCACTGATGGGCATTGATAGTCGGCACTCATGGGTGGCACTGAAAGGCTGCACTGATAGGTACTTATGATTGGCCCTGAAGAGCGGCACTGATGGGCATCCCTGGTGGCACTGACGGGCATTTTGGATGGGCACTGATTGGCAGCTGCCTGGGCACTGATTGTCATTTCCCTGTTTGGTCCAGTATTGTGGCCTTCCCTGGTGGTCCTGACGGCATTTTGGTGGTCCTGTGCGGGCATCGTAGGTGGGGCTGCGCTGATAAACAATCCGCACAGACTCCCCCCCCCCCCCCCCCCTGTCAGGAAGGCAGACGATCGGCTGTCGGAAGCGAGTTAGGGAAAAGCCGATCGACGGCTCTTCCTGTTTACATCGTGATCAGCCGTGATTGGACACGGTTGATCACGTGATAAAGAGCCTCCGCTGTGAGGCTCTTTACAGAGATTGGTGTAGCGGTGTGTCGGACTGACGCGCAGCACCACTGATCGCCGCGATGCGTGCCCCCACGGCTGTTATCCTACAGGACGTCATATGACGTCCAGTCAGGATAACTGAACCACTGCCCGGTTGTCATTCTGCTATAGGTTGGGCGGGAAGTGGTTTAAGTGTAAACTTACCTTTTATTTTACTAAAAATTCAAAGGTGAATGAACGCCCTACGCTGTCCCCCATCCCCCCCCCCCACTTCTGCTGCAGTTACCTCTGTGGACGATTAGCTGTTGCTGAGAATGGAGACTAATCTAAACTAGAAAAAATGGACGCCGTCGCTGCCCACGCCCGCTGCAGAAGTCTGGGGATTTTAAAGCCTCTTCTTTTACCATCGTTCCGCAGGGCTTCTGGGATGGATCACAACGATTCCGATTGGTCCATGTGATCACATGCCTGCATGTGGCCACTCAGAATAGTTCTGATCCATCCTAGAAGTCCTAAGATCTGGGCTTGCAATTAAATGGACCTCTGCACCGGCTGCATGGGCATTGACGGCTTATTACCCACAGAGGTAAGTGCAGCGAGGACCAGTGTCGGCTAGTCTTCAAAATATTTAGAGGGGGCGCACAGTATTAAACAAATTTGTTCTAAAAATAGGCCGGGGGGGCTTGGGTGCGCGAAACCCTGGCAGATTATGATGGAACCCTGCTGCTGCTAATGGACAGCCAATAGGAAGTGTCCATGTCACACAAACGGTGACAAAGCCACCCAATGAAGGACCCCCGTTGGATGTAAACCTGAGAAGGATGCTTGGGTCTGGAGTTTCATGACTTCAGCTTTATAGAGAAGGAAAATAGTTACCATTATCCCAGAGATGGGTTTTAAAGTGAATGGAGCATCAAAGCAGATTGAAACGATTTGTTTTTTCCTTTCAGGCTGAGTAATCAAATGTTTTATTGCCCCGAATTAGAAAGCTGCCGGGAGCTCTAAACACTGCAGATAATTTATTCTGAATGGCTACGCCCAAAGAAAATTGATTATTACAGTGTAACATTAACTTACATGATGATGGACTCTTTAGAAACGTTAAAGTGAACTTCCAGGCTAAAGCCTGGTATATACTACTAGTTTTTTTTTCCCATTCAACCCAGCAGGGCTAAATAGAGGGGGGGAGAGCCCCACTTGATAGGAACCAATGTACTAACTATGCAATGTTGGTACTAGGGCTGCAACTAACGATTATTTTCATAATCGATTAGTTGGGCGATTTATTATTTCGGATAACCACTTAAGCCCCTGACCAATATGCTGCTAAATGCCCAGAGGCGTTTTTACAATTCGGCACTGCGTCGCTTTAACAGACAATTGCGCGGTCGTGCGACACGGCTCCCAAACAAAATTCACATCCTTTTCTTCCTACAAATAGAGCTTTCTTTTGATGGTATTTGATCGCCTCTGCGATTTTTATTTTTTGCGCTATAAACAAAATATAAGCGACATTTTTGAAAAAAAATCAATATTTTTTACTTTTTGTTATAAGAAAAACTGAATAAACTAAATTTTAGTCAAACATTTAGGCCAAAATGTATTCAGCCACATGTCTTTAGTAAAAAAAAAAATCACAATAAAAAAAAATTAGTTACCTAGCGGCAACAGTGACACTAATACAGCGATCAGAAAAATGATCGCTTAGTGACGCTGGCAATAGGGGGTGAAAGGGTTAACTAGGGCGGCGATCAAGGGGTTAAACCTTTATTAGGGGGGGGTACGGGGGCTACCCTGGACCTAACACTAACTGGCGGTCACACTGACACTAAATGCAGCGATCAGTACAGTGACAGTGTGACAGGGGGGTTGGGGGGGGGGGGGGGTGATCGCAGGGGGTTAAATGTGCCTGCGTGTCCTGGTGTCAGTGTAGTGTTGGTGCGACTCACTGTGTCTCTTCTCTCATCTCGACGGTTTGAAAATACCGCCGAGATGAGCGCTGCATCACTTCCTCTGCCTGTGTTTACATTTTACAGGCAGAGGAAGTGACACGGCGGCGGCGCACGGGATTGGCTGGGAGCGATCACGAGGGGGCTGACAGAAACAAACCGCTGCCCCCTCGAGTCGGATCGCTCCCGGAGGTAAGCCGCACGCAGCAGAGGGGGTCCCGATCGGACCCCCGACCCGCTAGTAGGCAGGGACGTATATATACATCCATCTGCCTGTCCGTGCCATTCTGCGGACGTAAATAGACATGCGGCGGGCGTTAAGGAGTTAATAACGTATAAACAAAAAAAACAAACAAAAAAAAAGGTATTTTGCAGTGATTTGCTTTTTTTTTTTTTTTTTGCCAATTTGTTGTTGGGCAGATTAAAAAACACAAATTGCCACAAAAACACATTACACGCTTTTCTGCAGCTTCTCCATTGCATTATAGTGGAAAAAAAAATGGCACGATTTTACGTTAAAAAAAGTCCTTGCCCTTTCCAAATACGCAACAGCTGAAAAAAATCATGGATGTGAACGTGTCCCATGTAAATGTGTTTCTGTAAAAAGCACCAAGTTGTGACCCCGGCCTGAGATGTTTAGTAATATAATGGAGCTGAAAAAAAACTAAAATTAGTAAAAAAAAAAGAGCAGATAATTGTTACAGTAAGGGGTTAATTTCTTACTGTGGGACAGTGAAAGTAATATTTACAGTAGCGATTTGCTCTTTTTGTAATATAAAGGGCCAATTTTAGTTTTTTTTAACCCCATTATGTTACTGGCCGATTAATCGATTATGAAAATGGTAATCGATAAATTTCATAATCGATTAGTTGGTACAGAGATCTTCCCTGCTGGGCTGTTGTGTTCTGCATAAAAGGGGTCCACTACCCCCACCTATGACTGGCCATTACCATAAGCAGCATTGGAGGGCAAGTGGATATAAACAAGGCCAATGATAAATCCAAGTAAAATTCCAAGCTTGCTTTACCGACCAGCCTGCGGACAACTGAATCAACCTAACAGTATGCGTTAAGAACAGGGGGTTAGTCTGCACACATTTTGCAAATGCATGGGTGAACAACTGAGCCTTGTAGGTTTTAGGAGATATGCAGGTAAGCCTTAAAGGAGAGTTCCAGGCATTTTTAATGTCTATTTAAAAGTGTAGCTGCTGGCTTTTACTAAACATGCACTCGCCTGCACCACGGTCCAGCAACGCGCCAGCCGGTGTCCTAATTTTTAAGGGTGGGCACCCGGCCTTGACAGCTTTCAGCTTCACGGCAGGACGCGCACTGCGCATGCGCGAGTGGGTCTGCGCCCTGTGATTGGTCAGGCGATCGCCTGGGACCTGTCATGTGTCCCAGGAGATCGCCTACAGGGATGAGCCGCCAAAAGGCAATATGACGTATCGCCTTAACGGTCCCTGGGCGGAAGGAGAAGTGGGACAGAATGTCCCACACCTCCTGAAGCCCCCACTCCCCCCCCCAAAAAAATGACATGCCAAATGTGGCATGCAAGGTGGCGAGGAGTGGATTAAGCGGAAGTTCCACATTTGGGTGGAACTCCGCTTTAAAGGGGTTGTAAAGGTACAATTTTCTTTTCCTAAATATCTTCCTTTACCTTAGTGCAGTCCTCCTTCACTTACCTCATCCTTCTATTTTGCTTTTAAATGTCTTTATTTCTTCTGAGAAATCCTCACTTCCTGTTCTTCTGTCTGTAACTCACCACTGTAATGCAAGGCTTTCTCCCTGGTGTGGAGTGTTGTGCTCGTCCCCTCCCTTGGACTACAAGAGAGTCAGGACGCTCTCTACATTGCAGATAGAGAAAGGAGCTGTGTGTTAGTGGGCGTACCAACTCTCCTGTATTCCAAGGGAGGGGGCGAGCACAACACTCCACACCAGGGAGAAAGCCTTGCATTACTGTGTCAAGTTAGACAGAAGAACAGGAAGTGAGGATTTCTCAGAAGAAATAAGGACATTTATTAGGGCTCATTTCCACTGGCGTTTTTACAGCCACTTTTCTGAGCGTTTTTGCAGCTTAAAAACGCCTGTCCATGTTAGTCTATGGCCTCATGCCCACCATGACGTTTTTGAGCTGTAGATGGCTAAGCTGCAAAAAAAACGCGGGACCAGTGCGTTCTGAAGCTCCAGCAATAGAGCTGTAAAAACGCCAGGCATTAAACGCTCAAACGCGCAAAAACGCTCAAACGGCCGCTGCGTTTTTAAAGCTCCATTTTTTTTTTCTAAAATAAACATGGACAGGCGTTTTTAAGCTGTAAAAAACGTGGCCGTAAAAACGCCAGTGGAACTGAAGCCTAAAAAGCAAAATGGAAGGATGAGATAAGTGGAGGAGGACTGCACTAAGGTAAAGGAGGCAATTTAGGGAAAAAAAGTGTACCTTTTTAACTAGGCTTACCTGTAGGTCAAAGTGGTCTGTAAGGCCTCGTACACACGGGCAATTATGTAGTTCTTACATGAACAAGCACCGCAAACCAGGAAGTGAATGAGAGAACAGAAACTAGAACGCCGGAGGTGATATAGATGAAGGAATTTAATATGTATTTACTCTTTTTTTTTTTTTTAACAGAATCTTTACACTATTCTGTCTGTCTACCTTGCAGACATTCATTTTAGGCAAAAATGTTTTTCCGTTAAGTCACTTTGACCATTTACAGTCCTATATTCACAAAAAATACCACTTTATCCAGGCACTGCATTTGATCGCTGAGCAGTTCTGGGGTTAACTCCTAATGCCTGCTTCCTGTACAAAACGAAGCCCCATCGCCTTAATGTTAAAGGAAAACTTCAGCTTCATTAAACATTAATGCTCTGTATAATTGCTGCACCAGCCGTTTTGTCGTTTAACGTTAATAAAAAAAAACAATAATTGCACGTCGAGCTGCAGCCACCAGAAAATTAAAATTTCTCTTCCTCGAGTCCGTGGCCACAGCTCAGGATCCTCACTCCCCCCTCCCCCCACCGCTCCTTGGCCCACATCCTCTCCAGATAGTGGCACAGTTCTCAACATTGTAATGCATCCCCAGCGCTCCCTGTGGGTTTACTTCACTAGGAGTTTAATCTCGGTGTTTATGTTAAACGTTTGGAGTGATTATAGTGAAACCTTTCCTTTCATATTGGCACCTTTTTTTTAATGGTTGGACACACACACTCGCACTCACACTCACACACTTCAAAATTCCACAATTTGCTGCTAATGCCGAATTCCAGGCGTGTTTATTGCACGGATCCCATTGGTCTAGCATGGACAAATCTAAGAATGCATATTGCCCTTCACAATGGTGGAATACCGTATACACTCGAGTTTTTCAGCACATTTTTTGGTGCTGGAAATGCTCCCCTCGGCTTATACTCGAGTCACCTTTTTGCGCCTCATCTCCCGGACTTTGGGCACCCGGTGCCGGCCGGCCCCAAACTTGCTACACATATATCCCCCACTCTTCCCCTACAAGTGTGCAACGTTTTTTTTTTTTTGACCGGGGAGCACCAATTTTTCGAAGTCTGGCACCCCTTCCATAGACTCCCATGTTAAACGGTAATTTCTCCAGTAACTTTGGGGACCCGGTACCGGCCGGCTGTAGGTCCCCTGGACACGAAACTTGGCACACATGTAGCCCCAGTTCTACAAGTGTGCAAAGTTTGCTGTCTGGGGGACATTCGGCCGCAGAGCAGCGTTTTTTTTTTTTTATTTTTTTTTTTTCCAAAGCCGGGTACCCCTTCTATATACTCCAGGGCTTGACATTTGCTTGAAATCTAGGAGCCAGCTAGAAAAGTTAGGAGCCAGTCTTTTTTTTTTTTCAGCATGCCAAATGCCTGGCTTCTGTCGGACCGGCTACCATACACATGGGCCGAATGGCAGCTAGTTTTTTTTTTTTTTTTTTGAACCGACCAATGTCGTCCGGCATTTGGCCATTGTATACAAGGCTTGACGGTGTGATGGGCAGCAGCTCACCGTACAGCAAGGTGGGGATGATGGGAGATCCAGTAACTCATGCCGCCCTAGGCCTAGGCCCGTGCACACGGGCGCCTCTGCTAAGCGGAATCCGCTTGCTCGGCAAAGATTTCTCCGCTAATCCACGCTGAGCAGGTGGATGACAAGTCCTCCGTATACAGCTGGCTATGTTATAATTGTATACAGAGCTCCTTATACAGCTGGCTATATCTGGACATGGCAGAACTCCTGCACAGTTACTTACCATCCATTCAAAACTATGCTAGCTTTACTAACACGCGACAATCACACCTCCCTCTTCAGTCAGACGTAAAGGCATGGTCTGCGCCAGCATGGCAACCAATACGTCATCTGACGGCTGGTATACGCGAGAAATTCGGTTCCTACCTGTGCACGCTTAACCCCGCTGTTCCTGGGTAACGTTTATCTGGTTCTGCTGAACAAGAGCCCCGTACAGTGTGGCGGATAATGCCAGGGAGGGCTGTGCGCTGCAGGTAACAAGTCTCCCATTACCGTCACAGCTCGCTGTGGGCACGGATGTCACAATGTAGGGTCGCGTTTCGGCGGGAAATAGCTAGGGGCGTGCCTTGCAAGTCAAGAGGGCGCAAGTGCATTGTTCCAGCAGGCCGCAAAGCCTGGGATTTGGGGGGGCGTACGGAGACGCATGATTCCCTTAGCTGTGCTGCGTCTGGTCGCTAATTGTAGGCGCAAATGCGACCTGGCTCCCGGAATTTGTCGAACCCTCATATACTCCCATGTTAAATGCAAGTCTAGTCATGGACACAGTGAGGCACGCACGCGGACACAGTGAGGCACGCACGCGGACACAGTGAGGCACGCACGCGGACACAGTGAGGCACGCACGCGGACACAGTGAGGCACGCACGCGGACACCCTCGGCTTATACTCGAGTCAATAAGTTTTCCCATTTTTTTGTGGGTTCCTCGGCTTGTACTCGGGCCGGCTTATGCTCGAGTATATACGGTATGCATTCTTAGGTTTGTTCAAGCTAGACCAATGGGATCCATGCAATAAACACGCCTGGAATTTAGCTTTAGCAGCAAATTGTGGAATTTTGAAACAAGCTTATATATAGGTGCCCAACCATTAAAAAGGGTGCTGATATGAAAGGAAAGGTTTCACTATAATCACTCCAAACGTTTAACATAAACACTGCGATTAAACTCCTAGTGAAGTAAACCCACAGGGAGCGCTGGGGATGCATTACAATGTTGAGAACTGTGCCGCTATCTGCAGAGGATGTGGGCCAAGGAGCCGCCGGGGGCACGTGGAGGTTAAGGGTCCTGAGCTGTGGCCACGCACTCGAGGAAGAGACATTTGAATTTTCTGGTGGCTTCAGATCGATGTGCAATTATTATTGGAAGCTGGAAATCGCTGTAGTAGTAGCTGTTGCTAGTACAGTGATCATTGCCTGCCTTCTGGATCCCTTCTTGAGCGGTTGATCTGCTGCATGTTAAGCACAGAGGTTTTGTGTTTGTTTTTTTTCACTAAAACCCCCCCCCCCCCCCAGCCCCACCGGTTTACTTACGCCTGGGACGCGCTGTCCCTGTGCCCAGGGGTTCTCGGCTCTTGATTGGTAGCAGCACAGCCATTGGCTCCCGCTGCTGTCAATCAAATCCAGTGACGCGGCCCCTGGGTTCACTGGGTATCATGCATGTATTATCATCTGTGCTGGTGGAGGGTGAGGGTGATTATCTCTTCTATCCCTTTTAGGGCAGATATCTGTCTTTGGAAGGGGTGGACATATTAAAATGGTACTCGGGAGCCAGCTGGATTCGCCTGCCAGTTTTTTTATGCGGACCTGAACGGGCGCTCTGTGCTCCTCTATGGAGCCGCGGATGTCAGCGGTGACATGCCCGCTGACATCCGACCTGCTCCGATCCGCCAAAGTGTGACGGAGGAAAGACCTACTTTTCCATCCGTCTGGCGGATCGGATCAGTTGAACAGACAGATAGTTTGTGTTCAGTCCGATCCCCCCCATAGGGGAGAGCGGAGAAACGACAAGGCGGTCCCTGCACAGTGTGTGGGGACCGCCCTGTCATCCGCCGGCTCAGCAGGGATCAACGGAGCGTATATTGATTGGTTTGTGCAAAAGTTATAGCGTTTACAAATAGGGGATAGATTTATGACTTTTTTTTTTTTACTAGTAATGGCGGTTATCAGTGATTTTTGTCCGGACTGCGATATTGGGGCGGACAGATCGGACACTATTTTGGGACCATTAACATTTATACAGCGAACAGTGCTATACATATGCACTGATTACTGTATGTGACTGGCAGGGAAGGGATTGACACTTGAGGGTGATCAAGGGATAAATGTGTTCCCTGCTAGGTGATTCTTACTGTGGGGGGAGGGGAGGCAATCTGTGTCCCTATGTACAAGGGACACACCATCAGTCTCCTCTCCCTGACAGGACGTGGAGCTCTATGTTTATACACACACACACACACACACACAGATCCACGTCCCTGGCTCTGTAACTGCTGATCGCGGTAACCCGGCGGACATCGCCAGCCGCCAGGAACGCGCATCGGCAATCAGCGTGACGCGGTGGCCATAGATTTTGCATGATGCCCGTCTGGATTTAGTAAACGGGAGGATGTCCTATTTTTGGCAGCAATTTACCAGCTGAATTGCAGTGGTATTTGGCCAATAGCGGTACAGTTTTACCACCGGTAATGCAGAGATGCATTGCCGGTGGTATAGCTGCGGTTTTCCCATCGCTTTTAATTTAAAGGAGCGGTAAACACACTGCTCCTTCACCTAGTAGGACTTTTGGAGTGGTCCTTCTAGCATACCGCTGCAGTGTGAAAGCCCTCAGGCTTTCACACTGGAGAAACAGCAGCCGCTGTTTCAGGTCGATTTGCAGGCGCCATTTTTAGCGCAATAGCGCCTGCAAACCGCCCCAGTGTGAAAGGGGTCTAAGAGAATAGTGTTGTGGCGGGTTTTTTTTTGTGGAAAATAACTGATATGTATGGATGTTGGCATATTTAATACCTAAAGCAGTAGCACCTTCCTTTCTTCCACTTAACTTATTCACTTTGTACATTATCCTTTATTATGGTTATTATTATTATCATCCTTTATTATATTTTATAGGTTATCCTTATCCGTTCATTTTTCAGATTAAAGTTACATTCATAAAGTTAGTTACGTGGATAGGTGCCATCTGGAATACATGCATGTAGGTTGTGCAAGCTCCATAGAGCTCATGCTTATCCTTACTGACCTATCTCATATGCCTCATAATTCCTGGTGCTTTGCTGGCTGCATGCTTGATTCAGGTATCAAAGAAAGAATACAGTAAAACCTTGGTTTGCGAGCATATTTCATTCCAGAAACTTGCTTGTAATGCAAAGCACTTGTATATCAAAGCAGTTTTTTTTTTTACAGGGTATAAAAGAGAAGAGAGGCACCTCTAAGTGTAGCAATAAGTTGCTAAATGTTGTACGTTCATTAAATGTAACCATATTACTACACTTAGAGGCGCCTCTCTTCTTTTTTATACTCCGTTGTGACATGACGCTACTCTTATATCAAGACATCGCTTGTTTATCAAGGCAAACTTTATTAAAACCATTTGCTTGTCTTGCAAAACGCTCTTAAACCAAGTTACTCTCAAACCAAGGTTTTACTGTAATGAAAACAAACCTCCATACATGTACTTTCAAAATCCAGTCAGCTGCTGCAGCCTCCCATGCCTTCTATTCTGACAGATTCCCTCTAAAGCATAGGTGGCAAACACAAGGCCCGTGGGCCGAATCCGGCCCTCCAGGCCATTTCATGTGGCCCTCGCACCTCTCCTGCAGCTGCAGGAGAGCCCCAGCCCTCTTCCAGACCCCTAGTTTTTGCTTTTAAGCAATGCATCCAGCTTCTTCCCAGCAGCAGCCTAAGGAAAGGGCGGTGCACTGTGATGTAAGGGAGAGTGGGGGACTCAACTTCTGATGGTGGTGGGGCTCTAATGTAAGGGGAGGGCATGTGCTGGACATCTAATATTAGATACAACCGGCCCCTTTTGAGGGCACTCATAATACTGATGCGGCCCACAATGAAATTAAGTTTGACACCCCTGAGATCCCCTCCATCCACTGATGATCACGTCCTCCATTCTTCTCCACTGCTCTTTTCCTCTGTGGGCACCATGAGGACTCATTCACACCATATCTGTTGCGCTGCATATAGATACTCAGGGTTCAACACAAGAGAACATGGAAAACAATTGTCTTTATTTACTCCCTTACTACTTTGGAGGTCAACATCTAAAAATTGTGTTCCTCAAACCATTCTTGATTTTATCAGAATTACTTTGGTTGCTCCATGATCCAGCTTATGTGCCCCTTGTAGGAGCCTTTGGCTGTGGACAAGGATTAGCTTTGGCATCCTGACCGGTCTGCAGCTACACAACCCCATCCACAAACTATGATGGTCTGTGTGTTCCGACACCTTTCTGTCAAAGCCAGCATTCACTTTATCAGCAATTCTATTGGAATGGCCTATATAGGCCAGACTTCCCTCTCCACTTAAATCAGTGAGCCTTTTGGTCACCCACGACCCTGTCCGCTGGTTCACTGGTTTTCTTTCCTTGGACCACTTTTGCTTGGTACTGACCACTGGAACATCCCACAGGGGCTGTCATTTTGGAGATCCTCTGACCTAGTTGTCTAGGCCAGTGGTTCTCAACCCTGTCTTCAAGTACCCCCAACAGGCCATGTTTGCAGGTTTTCCTTTTGTCGTGCATAGGTGCCTTTAAATCGGAGTCAATGGCTTTGTATTTTGGATAGCTATTTTATCTAAGAGAAATTCCCAAAACATGGCCTGTTGGGGGTACTTGGGGACAGGGTTGACAACAATTGGTCTAGGCCAGGGGTCTCCAAACTTTTCAAACAAAGGGCCAGTTTATTGTACTTCAGACTTTAGGAGGGCTGGCTTGTGGTCAGCGTGGGCAGGAAATGCCCCGGGCCCAGCATCAGTGAGAATAAATAGGGCCTCGGGTTCGTGGTCAGTAGGAGGAGGAGTAGTGCCCCTATTAAGAGGAATAGTATCCCACCATTGGTATCAGTGGAAGAAATAGTGCCTCCTTGTTGGTGTCAGTAGGGGGAATAGTACCCCAAGGGCCAGATAAAGGCTAGCAAAGGGCCACATCCATCCCCCGGCCCGCAGTTTGGCGACCCCTGGTCTAGGCGTTGCCATTTGTCCCTTATCAAAGTCGCCCACATCCTTTACGATTGCCCATTTTTTTGTTTTTGTTTTTAACACATCAAATTGTTGCCTAATTCATGCCACCAATTTTCAGTTGCCATTGCAACGAGATAATCCGTGCAAGTGGTAATAATGGTACGGCTGATCAGTGTAGGTCACCGCATATCGCTGCCTTGCATAGACTTGAATAAAATAAAATTTTGTGATGCTTCAATAAAGTAAAAAAAAAGTTAACAGTGTGATGCGTTTACAACGCATTGTACTGCCCCTCGTTGCTCCTATACAATGCAAACCAGCACAAGCCATTGTGAAAATAGCCCGGAGTCTAAATCCTGTGTAAGCTCCATGTCGGTGCTTACATAGGTGTAACGCTACCCCATTCAGGAGCCGCTGATTAGATTGGGATCGGCGGATTAAGTTTCTCCTGTGTGGTGTCTAGGGGTGGATGTAGTGAGCAGAGCAGTAACGAATATCCAACCTGTAGCTGAATTTTTTTGAATGCTTTATTTTCCCGGTCCAACACGACCAACACATCAACCTGAGGTAGATAGGAAAGGTTGATGAAAGTAGAGTAACTTTGCAGAGTCAGGCTTGGATAGAGAAGGCAGTACTGCCTTATGCGATTTAATTCAATCACGTCGCCACTCCAGTGCACCTGGACAGGCCTCTCACACAGGCCTGGCAGCCAGACTGTCACTGAGAAGGGAAAAGTCGCTGCCACCGACTTGGCTCTAGAAGATTAGTAGAGGCCTCTGCCACAGGTCCGGTACTCAAAGGGGAGTTTCACCCACAATTTTTACTTTTTTAATATAAATGCCCCTGTAATACACGAGCTTAATGTATTGTAGTAAAGTTAGTCTGTAAACTAAGGTCCGTTTTGTTAGGTTGTTACAGCATTTAGATTTTATAATCTAGAAATAGACCGTGGCCATCTTAAGTGTGGGCATCATGAAGCCAGACTGTATGACTTCTGGATTTCAGCTTTTCATATCTCGCACATGCTCAGTGCTTCACAAGCAATGTAATAGGTTTCAGTCAGGTTTGCAAAGACTACTGGGAAACATGATGCCTATCCCAGAAACCCTTGCAAATAGCCTTGTGACTTAAAGCGGGGGCTTGACCCTTTTTTTTATTTTTTATTATTTTCCTGCTCTTAACTTGTTTGAATAGAAGCCCGTGCGTCCCACTTTTTTCGCCGCCAGCATTGTTTTTTCCAACAAAAGAATACTTTATAATATGCGGAGGTGGCAGGTTCCATCTTTACTTTGCCACGTTGAAGCCGAGGACGATCCTCTTCCGGGATACGGTGAATGCTGGCGTCCCAGCATTCACCGCTCTATCCCGCGCATGTGCAGTGTTGACGGCGAGCCGCGCCGTCAACACTTCACAGTTCCCATGGCAACGGCCGGCGTCATAATGAACCGCCCCGTTGTGCTGAGACACAGCTCAACATGACCCGCTTGCCGAGTCACGTGACCCGCTTGCCGAGTCACGTGACCCGCTTGCCGAGTCACGTGACCCGCTTGCCGAGTCACGTGACCCGCTTGCCGAGTCACGTGACCCGCTTGCCGAGTCACGTGACCCGCTTGCCGAGTCACGTGACCGGCGAAATATCGCGGGATTTGATGAGAGAGCGTCTCCTGGGCACGTAAGGACTGAGTCCCAAGAGACATTGCGCCGTCGGGGGAAATTGATAGGCATGCCCATTCCCCCGCGGTGTACTATGATTGACAGGGCCGAAATAAAGGAAGAAAACGGGTAAGCCTTTAAAAAAAACACGCATTTGGTATTGTGAATAGAAGGCTGTTTTATGCATATTAAGTGGAAAATTAGGGTGAACCTCCACTTTAATAGCCTAGGCTAATAAGGAGGAGGAAGTAATGAAGGACTACAAAATAAAGGTATTTACAAGCAACAAAATAAATACAAATTGTCCATTCTGAACACTGAGATTAGGGCATGCAGCACAGACAAACATAAAACAATGGGTGGAACTTCACTTTAAGAGCAATAGAGCATATCCCCTCAGTCCAGTTCTTTTGAGATGCAGAACCCCAGTAAGTCACTGAGGTCCCTCAATCATTTCAGTGTCTCTGAGCCATGAGGGCCCAGAGTCGGGAACTCCGCGTAGCACGGGCCCCGGCCAGGTAGACCATAGTGATGGGGCCCTGTGATGTGCACACACCCTGAAAGTGGGTGCCGCACCTGGAACCAGGAACCCGCGAAGACCCCGGAAAATGGCGTCTGCCACAGATATACCCTCCCCCAGCATGCCCCGCGAGGGAAAACTCCTCCAATTGGCTGCTGGGGAAAAGCGGCTCTACTTGCCGCCACCTGCCGTCCAGAGATGGGACCACATCCCTGGAGCGCAGAATGACTTACAGGACAATTCAGGGCCGACAGCTGCCGATTTGAAAAAATCAACCTAGATGAGAGCAAGCAAGTCTCTCACCCTACTAACTTTAGCGTAGTGCCCTTTCTGAAAGTAAGGGGGCGCTACACAGGGTTAAACTATTTTTCTCTTTCGCAACATATTACAATTGGTTGACCAGACAAGAGGAGGAGGCCACATGTTTCCTCATAGTTAGTATTGGTGGGTATTTTTGAGGTTCCTCACAGGCTAAATTAATGAGTGTCAGGGAAGTGTGGCAAAGGTATCAGTTGGTGTTTGGGTAATAGGAAGAGAATTGGTCGCTTTGTCCTGAATAATGCAGTGTGACAGGTTCTCTTTATATGCAAAATCTTTTTCACAGTAATAAGTCTGCAGAGCACCTGTCCCCCTCCCCCTCCCTCCCTGACAGCACTACAATGGCTAGAGAATTACGGGTGTATATTGGAACATGTCAAGTGTCAGCACGCCCGTCAATTCCCCCCACTGGCAGCACATTGCTGAGACTTGTAGTTCCAGTACAGCAGGTGTGAGCAGGTTGGACTGGTGTTATCTGATTAACACGTCCCAAGGCAAGAAGTGATTTTTAGGTGGTGACGGCATTAGCCGGGTACACAGATAATAATCCTGTGAGGCGCTGGGACACCTGGAGCTGCTGTTCTCCTCCTATATTCTCTTCTCATTAGGAGAGGACACCGGCTAGGCGAGCGCTCGATCGTGAGCTATGCAACAGTCGTCATAATAAAACGCATACTATCCATGGGCCTGATGTATTTCAGTGTCGGTACTAAGAGCTGACATTTATTTTCCTGCAGCCACCAACCAGGTTTAACCACTTGCCACCCAGGCCAATTCTGACATTTCTAGAAAAAAAAAATCCTCTAAAAAAAAAAGTGTGTGTGTGTGTATTTTAATTTATTTATTTTTGTTAGAAAATGACTTGAACTCCCAAACATATATATATTTTTTAAAGCGAAAGCCCTAGAGAATAACATGGCTTTTTTTCTAACACAAATTTATGGGGAATAAATACAATGAAATGAATTTTAGTGCACACAAACACTATATACTACTTTAATTTATTTGTAGAATGTAAAAGATGTCACGTCGAGTAAACGGATACAAAACATGTTGGGCCAGATTCAGTAAGAAGTTAGGCGGCGTATCTCGAGATACGCCGCCTAACTTCTAAAATGCGCCGGCGTATCTTTTTTCTGTATTCAGAAAACAAGATACGCCGGGATTGAGCTAAGATACGAGCGGCGTAAGTCTTTTACGCCGTCGTATCTTGGTTGCATATTTACGCTGGCCGCTAGGTGGCGCTCCCGTCGATGTACACGTCGAATATGTAAATTAGCTAGATACGCCGATTCAGGAACGTACGCCCGGCTGTCGCAGTAAGATACGCCGTTTACGTAAGGCCTTTTTTTTTAGGCGTAAAGATATTCCAATAAAAAGATGGCACAGCCAATGTTAAGTATGGACGTCGGGACCGCGTCAAAATGTATACATTTTACGTCGTTTGCGTGAGCCGATTCAGAATGGGGCTGGGCGTAAGTTACATTCACGTTATTTTCATTGACTATTTGCGCAGTTCGTTCGGCGCGTTATTTACGTGGGGTCACCGTTAATTTAAATACAACACGCCCCCTACCTGCCCTTCACAATTCTTGACAAGTGAGTTATATTCCTAGGAGAGGAGTCCTCTTCTATGAACAGGAACATAACCCACTTGTCAAGATTTGAGGAGCTGTGTCCGTCCATGGACGACAGAGAAAAGGATTTTACGGGGAGTACAAAAAATTCTATTTTTTTTTTCAACTTTTTCTGTTAAATTGTGATAACGCTCCATCGACCTCAGTACAGCCAACCTTTTGGATTGGTTTTTGCATGCGATTACTGCCGGCGGCTATAGCTGCTAACCATATTCATGGTGTTCCACAGACAGGGAATTTGCTTTTGCTATGAGACTAGCATGCAAAAAAAAAACAGATGTCCAATCATCTGATTGCGTGTACCCGGCTTCATTGTCTATTGTGGAAGTTGAAGGTGGAGAGGGGCTACTTGGGTAAGCTCACAAGGTAGAAGATAGACATCGTATCGGGGTGCACAGGAATGCAGTTGTCTTCTGGATGATTGCTGGGATGTCATATGAAATTAATTGCACCCCAACATATTAATGTGCACTACCGTGTGTTGTGGTGATGTATGTGTATTGTAGTGTGAGCGAGCCCTAAAGAGCACCTGTTGCTTTGCAAGGTTCAGGTTCCCTTTTGTGTTTCTTTCTTAGCTGATGAGTGCAGAGCCAGCAGCAAAACCTCTTAGCAGAAAGCTCCTCATTACTCCTGTGATATAAACATTCCTTCCTCTCTGACCATGGCTTCCCCTCATGTTTATCTTCAGCCATAATTTCACCTTCCAGGATATCCTGCTGTGCTATGGAGCCCCCCCCCTCCACACTTGCGGGTGTTGATAGGCCCTGTCATTGTGTCACCAGTAAATATTCTCTGCCCGCCGCTTTCTGAAGGGTTGATGCCTGTAGAGCTGCAGAGCCGTGCTGCAGTGCAGTATGGGATATGTGCCAGCGGCTGGAGAGCAACTCCTAATGCCATACATCCGTCTTCCTACCCAAGTATTATGATCTGTATATACCATGCCAGACAGGATCCGCTTAATGTTATCCACAGTCCATCTCCCTAAACTGATCTGTGTATACTACACTGGACAGGTGCTTTCCCCTCCCTCTCAATAAATCCAGCCAGGCATGGTTGGCTGCTGTTAAAACTTAACCACTTAAGACCGGACCATTATGCAGGTTAAGGGCCTTGCCCCTTTTTGCGATTCGGCACTGCGTCGCTTTAACTGACAATTGAGTGGTCGTGCGACGTGGCTCCAAACAAAATTCTCGTCCTCCCCCCCCCCCCCCCACAAATAGAGCTTTCTTTTGGTGGTATTTGATCACCTCTGTGGACAGTGTCGGTGTGTTTTGTGTGTGTGTGTGTTTTGTGTGTGTGTGTGTGTTTTTTTTTCATATTTCTACAATTATTATTCATATTTCTACAATTATTATTATTTTTTTTATTTTTTTTATTCGCCCTGTTTGGGGGGCTTTGGTGAGTGAGATATCAGGGGTCTTAATAGACCTCTGACATATCTCCCCTTTGAGACAGGGAAAGATACTAGGGACACAGATTCCTCAGTCCTTTTCTCTGCAGCTTCAGCCTCAAACCACCCCCCCTGGAGTGCTGGGCTGTCGAGGCATGTGGGCAGATCTGGACTTCATTGTCACGATCTTTGCTGAGCCTGTACCGGCTCATAACTTCAGCCTGCTGCCAGCTGAAAACGGGTCACGGGACTGCAGAATGAACTGTCGGCAACTCTCTGCTCTGCCCCCCTCCCCCCCGCGCTCACTGGAGCGCTGTGCTGTGGAGGGGGCAGGAATGGCTGGCTTAGGCTCCCAGCGGCTCGCTATGGGAACGTTTAACCATTTTTCCCAAGCGCATTTGTGATGTCAGGAGCTGATGTTGGATGAGGAAGGCCTGTTTTGCAGTCTTCGCTCTAATTCTGCCTAAAGGTGTTGAGGTCAGGACTCTGTGCAGGCCAATCACGTTCCTCCACCCCAAACTCGCTCATACATGTCTCCACCCCAAACTTATGGAAATCGCTCATACATGATCTCTTATGGACATGTAGGAGAGAAATTGTCAGAATTACCCGGGTAGGCAAGTGGTTAATAGCTGCTATGTCACGAATTGGCCCGGGTGGCAAGTGGTTAATAGCTGCTATCACGAACAAGTGTTCTCACTTCACTTAAAAGGTGCAAATCAATAGACAGTGCTGCGCTATAAAAACCCATCAATAATAATAAAAGTGTAACTAAAAATGGTAATCGATAAACACACCGTATTGCTGAAAGTTCATATACAGTATCTGTGACTGATTTGAAGTGAATTAATAAAAATATCTAAATACTTGTGCTTTTCCCCACCAGTCTCACAGGCTGCCCACCTCACATCTGAGTCTGGTGGGCAGGGATTGAAGGGGACGATGACCCCCCACAGCAGGATCCACATTCGTCCTGTAATCAACTTCAATTCCCAGCTGAAAGTGTCTATACATAAGATGGGCATTGCCACCTGTGATGCTGCAGCTGCCCCCAGCCCTCTGACCATAAATTGGGTCAGAACCTGGTCAGCTCTAAATGGGAATTGGTGACTGTAGCTGTCAGTCAGGTGGATCCCGACAATATAGTTAGAATCCTTTTTCAGAGCTTGGGGCGGCTCAGTGCTGACAGCGGGCTTTAGCCTGCCATTGGCTGATTATTGGCCAGAGGCGAGCACAAGTAAGTGCACCCCTGTGACCCACAGGGGACGTTTGGCCATACTTCTGTTTTTAATTTAAAGCTACAGAAGTATGTTGCTGGGTTTGGGTGCGGCAGGTTTTTAGACGGCAGTCAAAGTCCGAATGTGTACAAAGGAAATGCTCTGACGGAATAGGATAAAAAACGTGTGGCCTTGAGGAATGAATGGGACTCCGGCATGCAGCCATCATGGTTTTTATACATACAAGGACAGTCTGGGTGATATAAAATGTAACTGCTTGACTAGAATTTATCTGCTTTGAAAGGAGGTTTTTTTTTTTTTTTTTTTTATGGAGCTGTGAGTACAGTAATATCGGACCTCCATCGAGGCTTAATTGGTGGATTAACCACTTTCCGACTGGGCCATAGACAAATGATGGCTACAGCTCGGTCATGTAGTTCTGGGAGAGTGTACTATGACATTCTACTGAATGTGCGCGTCCCCTGGGGTTGTTCAACTCTTTCTCCTCTCTATCTGTACAGCATGTGAGGAGAGGAGGGTGCCAGTGCAGCAGCAAGAGTGGGCTGGTTCTGAAGTGACCCACCATGCTGATCTGTGCCTCATACATGCCCATCTCCTCCTTGCCTCATACATGGCCCATCTCCTCCTTGCCTCGTACATGGCCCATCTCCTCCTTGCCTCGTACATGGCCCATCTCCTCCTTGCCTCGTACATGGCCCATCTCCTCCTTGCCTCGTACATGGCCCATCTCCTCCTTGCCTCGTACATGGCCCATCTCCTCCTTGCCTCGTACATGGCCCATCTCCTCCTTGCCTCGTACCTGGCCCATCTCCTCCTTGCCTCGTACCTGGCCCATCTCCTCCTTGCCTCGTACCTGGCCCATCTCCTCCTTGCCTCGTACCTGGCCCATCTCCTCCTTGCCTCGTACCTGGCCCATCTCCTCCTTGCCTCGTACCTGGCCCATCTCCTCCTTGCCTCGTACCTGGCCCATCTCCTCCTTGCCTCGTACCTGGCCCATCTCCTCCTTGCCTCGTACCTGGCCCATCTCCTCCTTGCCTCGTACCTGGCCCATCTCCTCCTTGCCTCGTACCTGGCCCATCTCCTCCTTGCCTCGTACCTGGCCCATCTCCTCCTTGCCTCGTACCTGGCCCATCTCCTCCTTGCCTCGTACCTGGCCCATCTCCTCCTTGCCTCGTACCTGGCCCATCTCCTCCTTGCCTCGTACCTGGCCCATCTCCTCCTTGCCTCGTACCTGGCCCATCTCCTCCTTGCCTCGTACCTGGCCCATCTCCTCCTTGCCTCGTACCTGGCCCATCTCCTCCTTGCCTCGTACCTGGCCCATCTCCTCCTTGCCTCGTACCTGGCCCATCTCCTCCTTGCCTCGTACCTGGCCCATCTCCTCCTTGCCTCGTACCTGGCCCCATCTCCTCCTTGCCTCGTACCTGCCCCATCTCCTCCTTGCCTCGTACCTGCCCCATCTCCTCCTTGCCTCGTACCTGCCCCATCTCCTCCTTGCCTCGTACCTGCCCCATCTCCTCCTTGCCTCGTACCTGCCCCATCTCCTCCTTGCCTCGTACCTGCCCCATCTCCTCCTTGCCTCGTACCTGCCCCATCTCCTCCTTGCCTCGTACCTGCCCCATCTCCTCCTTGCCTCGTACCTGCCCCATCTCCTCCTTGCCTCGTACCTGCCCCATCTCCTCCTTGCCTCGTACCTGCCCCATCTCCTCCTTGCCTCGTACCTGCCCCATCTCCTCCTTGCCTCGTACATGACTTTTTAGTGCTTATTCTAACGGTGCTCACAAAGCAAGGACCATAAAGACACGGATGAGTAAGTTTGGGGTGGAGGAACTTGGTCTGTACAGAGTCCTGATCTCAACCCGATAGAACACCTTCGGGATGTATTCTATCGGAGAATGCGAGCCAGGCCTCCTCTTTTAACATCAGTGCCTGACCTCACCAATGCTCTTCTGGAAGAATGGTGAAACATTCCAATAGACACACTCCTAAACCTTGTGGGCGGCCTTCACAGAAGAGTTGAAGCTGTTATAGCTGCAAAGAGAGGCCCAACCCAATACTGAACCCTGCGGACTAAAACGCCATTAAAGGTGTAAAGGCAGGCGTCCCAATACTTTTGACAATATAGTGTACATATAAATGTTACACACGGTATGTGTTCATGGTGGCAGCCATAGGCACTCATGTTTTTTAAAGGGGTTGTAAAGGTTTGTTTCATCATCTGAGCCGTTCTGTCTGGGGGTTAGTCGGCGCCCTCGCCCCCTCCCCGCAGGGATGTAGTCCCAAAAAAGGGGCGAGCGCAACGACGAACCCCAAGCCCCGAACGTGTTCCTGAGCAGGATAAATCATAAACCACATTAATTTCTATGCTACCGGGAGATGATTACTGGGGCATCTCAGAGGCATTTTCTCCATTGGAAATAATCGTTTACTAAATGATGGTCCATCTAATCACCTGGGGATGGAAAGCCCCTTTTTTCACCTCTTTATGACTGCCCAACAGATTTGTGCACAGTGGAGGGCTGGTGGCCAGCCGCTGTGGCTGTGCCCCCGGCCCGACTTCCTAGTGCACAATAAAAAAAGAAAATTGTAGTGGGCAGTGGCTGCCGGACATTTTGAACATAAGTTAGAGTGGCCTGGGAGGCAATTGACACCATGCCCCCCAGCCCAGCCCTCCGTGCATCAGAAAAAGGGTTGGTTTTGACTAGGGTTGTCCCGTAACCACTTTTTTAGGACCGAGTACAAGTACCGATACTTTTTTTCATGTACTCGCCGATACCGAATACCGATACATTTTTTAAATGTGTCCCCAAATGCAGCCATGTCCTGTCCCTCACATATGCAGCCATGTCCTGTCCCTCACATATGCAGCCATGTCCTGTCCCTCACATATGCAGCCATGTCCTGTCCCTCACATATGCAGCCATGTCCTGTCCCTCACATATGCAGCCATGTCCTGTCCCTCACATATGCAGCCATGTCCTGTCCCTCACATATGCAGCCATGTCCTGTCCCTCACATATGCAGCCATGTCCTGTCCCTCACATATGCAGCCATGTCCTGTCCCTCACATATGCAGCCATGCCATGTCCCTCACATATGCAGCCATGCCATGTCCCCCATACCTAGTGGTAGATGATGCCGATGCCACCACCGCCGCCGCTGCTGCTGCCGCGTTAACCCCCTGCATTACAGCGCCGCACTATACAGGCATCTTCCGTTTGAATATTCCTAATCCCCGCCGCGCCATGCATAGACACTCCCCTTCTCGGGATTGGACGGATCCATCCAATCCCGAGCAAGGGGGAGTCTGATACATGGCTCCGTGCATATACACTTCCCCTTGCTCGGGATTGGACAGATCCGTCCAATCCCGAGAAGGGGAGTGTCTATGCGTGGCGGGGATTAGGAGTATTCAAACGGAAGATGCCTGTATAGTGCGGCGCTGTAATACACGGGATTAACGCGGCGGCTTTGTGGTATGCGGCCGCGGTGGGGGGGGAAGTATTCTATTTTAGGTATCGGGGGTATTTGCGGGAGTACAAGTACTCCCGCAAATACTCTGTATCGGTCCCGATACTGGTATCCGTATCGGGACAACCCTAGTTTTGACGCCCACATGCCGCACATATGTTTTGCTGGGCAGGCGATGTTTATGTGCTGAAAGCACACTCTGAGCACAAAGACCGAGCTGTCCTAGACCGTTCTCAGGCTAACGATTGGTAGTCAGTGGGACCAGCTTCCAATCATGTGACATCGGTCACATGATCGCCGATCTTTCCCGCCCCTCAGATGTTACTGTTTAACCACTTCCCGTATGCAGAATGACAGCCAGGAAGTGGTTCTGTTATCCTGACTGGGCGCCGTATGACGTCCAGCAGGATAACATGCCGGCACGCCCCCGTAGTGGTGTGCGGCGTTTCAGTCTGACACCCCGCACCTCCGATCGTGATAAGCAGCCTCTGTCAGAGGCTTCTTACCACGTGATCAGCTGTGACCAATCACAGCTGATCATCGAGTGAACCAGGAAGTGCCGGTAAACGTCATTCCTTGGTTCGTGCTGACGGGGAGAGCCAATCAGTGGCTCTCCCTGTCAGAGGGGGGGGGGGTCCTTGCTGATCTGAACATTGATTATAAGCAAATGTACCAATCACCTGCCAACCAGTGCCCAGCAATGTACAAACATTAAATTCTGCCAGTGCCCACCATAGTGGCAATTACTGCCCAGCAGTAACACTTGTTGTCAGTACTTATCAGTACATCATCAGTGCTGCCCATCTCTGCCGCCTGTCGGTGCCCATCTCTGCCGCATATCAGTTCTGCCTATCTCTGCCGCTTATCAGTGTCCATCAGTGCTGCTTATCGGTGTCCATCAGTGCTGCTTATCAGTGCCCATCAATTCTACATATCAGTGCCACCTTATCAGTGCCCGTCAGTGAAGGAGAAAACCAGAAACTAAAAAAATAAGTTTTTTTTCCAAAAATTTGTTTTTTTTTTTTTTTGGTTTTTTTTTTAGTTTGTTTAGCAAAAAAATAAAAACTGCAGAGGTGATCAAATACCATGAAAAATAAAGCTCTATTTGTGGAAAGAAATGAAAAAAAAAATTTAGTTTTGGATGACCGCGTAATTGTCATTCCAAGTGTGATAGCGCTGAAAATTGTCCTGGGCAGGAAGGGGAGTAAGTGCCTTTCCCTCTTTCTTTTCCTCCCCTTTCCCATCTTCCTTGAGTATCCTTTCCTCTGCACCCTCGCTTCCCTTTCCCTTCCTCCCTCACTCTACCTTCAATTTCCTATCCTCCCTCACTTTCTATGTCTGTCTACACTTGCTCTTCCTTTTATTTCCTATCTTACACAGTTTTCCCTTCCCTTTACCACTATTCCTAGCTCCCTCTTCCCTATCCTGTCTTCTCTCACTCTTGCTTCCCTTTCCTGTCTTCTCTCGCTTCCCTTTCCTGTCTTCTCTCGCTCTTCCTTCCCTCTCCTGTTTTCTCTCACATTTTTACCCTTCCCATTTCCCTTGTCCTCTCATGTTTCACTTTGCTTTGCCTTTTCTCTTGTCCTTTCTTCTTCTTTTTACCTTCTTCCCTTTCCTTTATCTCCCCTTTTTTAGCAAAAAAATAAAAACTGCAGAGGTGATTAAATACCATGAAAAATAAAGCTCTATTTGTGGAATGAAAATGAAAAACAATTTAGTTTTGGATACTGTGTTGCATGACCGCGTAATTGTCATTCCAAGTGTGATAGCGCTGAAAATTGTCCTGGGCAGGAAGGGGAGTAAGTGCCCGGTATTGCAGTGGTTAAAGGGGACTAGGGTGAGCGGGAAGGATTTAAATGGATTAGGCGTGGTACGTCTTTTATTTCTTTAGTAAAGATGAATGTATAGTTGGTTTTGTATACAATAGGCAAGGTAAATTATGTTGCATATGAATATTGTGTGGTCTGAATGAATATAAGTGCACTGTTTACAGCGCCCAATAGCTCAAGCTGGGAGTTACACATGTATAAGTGACTGACGCCAGTGTTTCATTGCTTTTGATTAATTGAACCAAATCTGTAAACGGACAATGCCCTACTGTGCAATGTCTTTAGCTAAACCGTAGTGCCCTGGATATTCCTTGTCATGTATGAAATGTGTATTGTGAAATAAAGATGTTATATGGTACAAAAAAAACAAGAAATAACCGTTCATGGATAACCCTGTGAAATGTTTTTGTTTTTGTAGGATCCAGCTGGGATCTTTGAACTGGTTGAAGTGGTCGGGAATGGCACCTATGGTCAGGTGTATAAGGTGAGACATGCTTTTTACTGCGGTCATACTTTCTTTGTATACTGTATGTGTGTTCAGACTTGCTTCTTGTGTTCTGTCTAAGGTCCACCGCACCGCTTCTTCCTTTCCTTGCCACGTTCTTCGTCGTCCTATCCACCTTCTTTGTTTTGAGATATTCATAGATGAGAGAGTACAGTGTCTCCTTCAGATCAGACAACCTCAGCCAATGACTTACCTAAGTGGAAGTCTCTTCCTGCAATCTTTCTTCATCTTTCTCCTCTCTTCACAACTTTATACATACATACTTGGTTAAAGTTCTGCATGTTTATGGTGCTTCCAGAAGATGGGGGAAGGTTTGGATCCTGCCTGTGGGTCTGACAGCCCTTTAATCTTAAAGCAATTGTAAACCGCTGGACGTAATTTTTTTTATTTTTTTGTACTTGCAAAGTAATGTCATAATGTGCTAGCATGCTTCGCATACTAGCACATTATGTTACACTTGCCTGTAAAACAAAGCTCTTCCATTGCCAAGATGTCGGAGCTGCAGGCGTTCTCATCTTTACCTGTCTTGCATCCAGGTTTGTGGATTCTGGCTTTGTGGGTGGCCGGAGCCACGATGGCGTCACTCCTGCGCATGTTCGTGGGAGCCGCAGTTCGTGGCACAGGGCTCTGAAGAAACTGCACAGGTGGCCATTCCTTTAGAGCGCATGCGCCTGTGTCACCGGCTGCATGTACACAAAATATCTCCTAAACAGTGCACAATTAAGAGATATTTACACTATCTATAGGTAAGCCGCCTTATAGGCTTGCCTATAGGTAAAAGCAAGAGGTGGAGGTTTACTTCCACTTTCAGAGCTATGCTTTTTATATCCCTCCCCCACAAACCCCTTCAACCATCCTTCACCCTCCCTACCCTTTCCCTCTTTCTTTTCCTCCCCTTTCCCATCTTCCTTGAGTATCCTTTCCTCTGCACCCTCACTTCCCTTTCCCTTCCTCCCTCACTCTACCTTCAATTTCCTATCCTCCCTCACTTTCTCTGTCTGTCTACACTTGCTCTTCCTTTTATTTCCTATCTTACAGTTTTCCCTTTCCTGTCTTGTCCCCCTCTCCCTTCCCTTTACCACTATTCCTAGCTCCCGCTTCCCTTTCCTGTCTTCTCTCGCTCTTTCTTCCCTCTCCTGTTTTCTCTCGCTTTTTCACCCTTCCCATTTCCCTTGTCCTCTCTTTCATATTTCACGTTGCTTTGCCTTTTCTCTTGTCCTTTCTCCTTCTTTTTGCCGTCTTCCCTTTCCTTTATCTCTCCTTTTTTTTCCTCTCCCTTCACTTTTCCCGCCCTTTCCCGTCTTTCTTCCTTCCTTCCCTTCCCTTTCCTTTCTTCCTTCTCTTCTTCCTTTCCCTTCCTTCTCTTCTCTTCTCTTCTCTTCTCTTCTCTCCCTTCCCTTCCATTTCCTTTCTTCCTTCTCTTCTTCCTTCCTTCTCTTCTCTTCTCTTCTCTTCTCTTCTCTTCTCTTCTCTTCTCTTCTCTTCTCTTCTCTTCTCTTCTCTTCTCTCCCTTCCCTTTCTTCCTTCTCCTCTCCTCTCCCTTTAATGGCTTCCTTGCTTCCTTCCTTCTCTCCTCTCCCTTTCACGGCTTCCTTGCTTCCTTCCTTCTCTTCTCTCCCTTTCACGGCTTCCTTGCTTCAGGTTTTCCCTTCCCCTCATCTTTTTGCTTCTCCCCTCCTTTCCCCCTCTTTCCTCCTACGTCTTGCCATATTTCCTTTTCATCTTTTAAACCACTTTTTTTCCCCTCTCCCATTCCACTTCTTTCTTGTTTTCTCGTCCCTCCCTCCATCTTTTTTTTTGTTTTTCTTTTCTTCTTTCTCCTTCACAGTTTCTATTTTCAAGCTCTCATTATTTCTCTAAATTGTTTTATAATGTGGTGTACAATTTGTTTTTCTTTGACATCTTGTAAACCCCTCCCCCCCTTTACTTACACACACACACACACACACACACACACACACACACACACACACACACACACACACACACACACACACACTCTCCTATCTCTCTCTCTCCTTTATTTGCTCAGTTAAATCATTGATGAGAGTTCCACTCCATCCTCCGTGTCAGTTTATGTTCTTTGAATGCCTCTCTGTTGTAGCAAACATTGTCAGCACTGTTACCCTGGTACTGCCAGGCTGCAGACCACAGTCACACAGGAAAATGCAGAGTAAGCAGATGGAACAGAGAGAGAGGTGGAGGAGAGGGGGATTGTGGGTGAGAGAGACAGAAACAGAGGGGGCGTTATTAGAGGATTGAGTGGGGGAGTTGTGGACTAGTGCAGCTTTCCATAGCAACAGGGAACAGTGTACAGAATTAGTCCGCGATCCGTATCCGCTGTTCGCTGGCATTTTACCTTCACTTTTATCCTCCTGCAGTGGGGGGGCCTCTGCCTTTTTGCTTTTTAGTGACATCTGGTGAATGCAAGACCACAAGCCTGAATAGTACTGACAATTCTTGTCATTTAATCTCCTATTGCCAGCTCACATGAAAACCCAGCAGGCAGATTGTATAACCTTGCTTTGTTGTACTTTCAGTAGCTGTAATATTGCTGCTAATATATTCTGTTTGCTATGCTACTTGGGTACGCTTCAGAATGACACTCAGTCTTTCCACTTCTTGCAGGGTGATACAGGCAGAAGAGGGATATGAGTCTGTCCTCCTCCTGCAGGGTGTAACAGACAGAAGGGAGCTATGAGTCTGTCCTCCTCCTGCAGGGTGATACAGACAGAAGGGAGCTATGAGTCTGTCCTCCTCCTGCAGGGTGATACAGACAGAAGGGCGCTATGAGTCTGTCCTCCTCCTGCAGGGTGATACAGACAGAAGGGGCTATGAGTCTGTCCTCCTTCTGCAGGGTGATACAGACAGAAGGGAGCTATGAGTCTGCCCTCCTCTTGCAGGGTGTACAGACAGAAGGGGGCTATGAGTCTGCCCTCCTCCTGCAGGGTGTACAGACAGAAGGGAGCTATGAGTCTGTCCTCCTTCTGCAGGGTGATACAGACAGAAGGGCGCTATGAGTCTGTCCTCCTCCTGCAGGGTGATACAGACAGAAGGGAGCTATAAGTCTGTCCTCCTCCTGCAGGGTGATACAGACAGAAGGGGCTATGAGTCTGTCCTCCTTCTGCAGGGTGATACAGACAGAAGGGGCTATGAGTCTGTCCTCCTTCTGCAGGGTGATACAGACAGAAGGGGCTATGAGTCTGTCCTCCTTCTGCAGGGTGATACAGACAGAAGGGAGCTATGAGTCTGTCCTCCTGCAGGGTGAGTGCAGCATTAAAATGGGAGCTGGTGCTATCTTCTGTTGCCAACCTACTTTAGTTCTGTGTTGTATTTTTCTTGTGTTTAACCTGTTGGTGCCAACAGCATGCAAACATGCAGAGCCTCTCCGCGGGTGGGCCTTGGCGCTTAGGGGGCCACATATTTGCATGCAATATTGCAAGAACAGCTGTGCCGAGAGCACGCACCCTGCGCGATCCTGGCACAGTTACCGGAGGCTAATGGAAAGCTCCCGAACATTATTTGCAATCGGGAGCTTTCCAATTATGTGACAGCCAATCACGGAACTCACATTATATCTGACAGCTTAAGTCGGGGCCAGGAGGCGACGGCGCCAAGGGTTGGCATCCCACTGCTCTGTTCACTGATCTGAAACTTGTGTAAGGTGTTTTTTCTTGGTTAAGGTTAGAGAATCAGGTTGCTAATGAAAGACATTCACCGTCATTGCTCTTGGATACAGGGAGGGAGCACGCATTGATCTATCCTTAGCACACGGCAAGCTTAGACTAATGCAAACGGAGATCCAAGACACTGTTTTTGGCACCTCCGGCTATAGGAGGAGAGGGACTTTTCAGAAGAAGACTACATGTGTGGTATGTGTAGACCTCCTCTTCTTTAAAGAGAAAAAAACACATACATGCATACACACAATCAGATTTCCATCGGACAAATCCGTGGATTTTTTGTCCGAAGGGCGTTGGCCGTGAACTTTTTCAGCCAACATACATGAAACTACATGTTTTTTTTCAGCTCTTTGGCGCCACCCTTTGGGCAACTTCTGCTAATGTTGTCTGAGGGTTAACATTGGTTCGAAGCATGCGTGTTTGTACTTTGGATGTTAGTCCGATGGACTTGTGTATACACGATCGGATAGATACAAAATGGAACATAATGTATATATTATACAGGTGAGATATCAAAAAGTATATGTGTGTGTGTGTGTGTGTGTGTATATATATATATATATATATATATATATATATATATATATAGTGACAAAGTCGTAGAAATAGCGATAATGTCATGCAGCAAAGTCGCTGATCTTAAGCAATAAATATGGCTTTCTTTATCGTACATCACGGGACACAGAGCGCATAGTCATTACATATGGGTTATATGGGTACCTTCAGGTGTGGACACTGGTGTAATCAACTTCACAGGAAGTTCCTCCCTATATAACCCCCTCCCACTGAGAGTGCTTCAGTTTTTTCGCCAGTGTCTTAGGTGTTGGTCACGTCTAGCTGTCCCTCGGAGGTCTCGGGACCCAGGATAGCTAGCCGGATCCGTCCAAAGTGCTTCAAAGCAAAGGTGTACGGTACCCGGGCCCTGCTGGAGTGGGGTTTTGCCTATAATGCCTCTCCTTGGAGGGCTGGGTTCTGGGCTCCAGTGCCTTAGTCTCTTCCAAGAACTAAACGCTGATGCCAGGATGCTATATAGGTCCAGGGGTGTGGGTTCCTTAACACAGGACCCCGGTCCCTGAAGGTCCAAGACAATACCCACGGAGATGGGGGAAGGCTGGGCCTCTTGCATTTTGCAATACCCTGCGGCGTGGAGCAGGTAAGAGGGAACCTGCGGGACTTGGTTCGACAGTAGGTATCCCCCTGGGGGTTCTGGGTTGGCTAATGGTATGCTTGTGCATCAGCCACTATCTCCACTATGTCTTTTTAGGCAGGATGGGATGTACTAATGTTTACCCAGATAACATGTAGATATATGTATACTTGTTTAAGATATATATTTGCTACTCACCCCAGGTCTGCCTGTTAGCATTGATACTGCAGCCCCACGTACTGTAAAGAGGGAATTGCTGGTGAAAACTCCTGTTTCTTAGGAAGCCTATGGGGACAGCTTCCTCTCTGTGTGCACTACAGTAAGGATTAGTGCTTACCTGGTGTCTGTTGGTGCTGCTGGCGCTGGTCCATGCTTTTCCTCTGCTCTCTGCTTCCTCCATGTTGTTCAGCGTGGGGGGGGGGGGGGTGCGCGCGCGTGGGCGCGTGCACGCCGCCTTTTATAGCGTCGGCGTGCGTTGGGGGGGCGGGCCAGCAGCGTCAGGGTCAGTTTAAAGTAAAACGTTTTCTCTGGCTGGTCTTTTCCCTCCTGGAAGCAGAGGAAGAAGGACACAGAGCGCGCAGCTGGGTCTTTTGGCCACAGTGACACCCAGTGGCGGTTTGTGGATCTTCAGGTCTAGGACTTAGTTCCACTATTGACCAGAAAAAAAAAAAAAAAAAAAAATAGTTTTTTTGCTTAACCACTTGAGGCCCGCGCTACCGTCAGATGACGGCAACAGCGCGGACCTCAATATCCAACATGCCGTCATTTGACGGCATGTCTTTCTGGCGTTCCCAGCGCGCGCTGTACAGCGCGCTGCGGGGAAGCCCTGTGTTGTCCGTGTCCCTTGGACACGGCCAATCACAGATCGCGGCAAACGGCCAATCAGAGCGGCCGTTTGCAATGCGATCTGTGGGCGAATGAGAGATGATCTCTCATAGATCATCTCTCATTGCCGGCTCACACAGAGACAATGTCCTGTCTCTGGAAGGGAGGAGCCCGATCTGTGTTCCTTCCTACATAGGGACACAGATCGGTCACCCCCCCCAGTCACCCCCCCCCTCCCCCTACAGTTAGAACACACCTAGCATACACATTTAACCCCTTCCTCACCCCCTAGTGTTAACCCCTTCAATGCCAGTCACATTTATACTGTAATTAGTGCATATTTATATCACTGATCGCAGTATAAATGTGAATGGCGCCAAAAATGTGTCAAAAGTGTCCGATGTGTCCGCCATAACGTCGCAGTAACAATAAAAATCGCAGATCGCCGCCATTTCTAGTAAAAAAAAAATAATAAAAAATAATAATTCTCTCCCCTATTTTGTAAGCGCTATAACTTTTGCGCAAACCAGTCGCTTATTGCGATTTTTTTTTTTTTTTTTTTTACCAAAAATATGTAGAAGAATACGTATCGCCCTAAACTGAGAAAAAAAAATGTGTTTTTTTTTTTTTAATTGGGATATTTATTATAGCAACAAGTAAAAAATATTGTATTTTTCTTCAAAATTGTCGCTCTTTTTTGTTTATAGCGCAAAAAATAAAAATCGCACAGGCGATCAAATACCACCAAAAGAAAGCTCTACTTGTGGGGAAAAAAGGACGTAAATTTTGTTTGGGAGCCACGTCGCACGACCGCGCAATTGTCAGTTAAAGCGACGCAGTGCCGGAAGCTGAAATTTCACCTGGGCAGGAGGGGGGTGTAAGTGCACAGTAAGCAAGTGGTTAAAGGGACTCAGCCTTAGATCCAGCAGTATCTGAGTCAACCTTGGACTCCGGCTAACGGGCATTGGTGTTGCAATACTCACAGGTTTTCCTCAGTATTGCCACCTCCCAGGCGGGTAAACAAAAAATATATATATATATATATATATATATACAAAATTTTTCATTTTCCTCAGCCTGTTCTCATATTAATTACTCCTAGCTACAACAGTCAGGTGTTGGCTATAGGGGTGACTCAAGGTTGTGCAATGGCTCCAAGGGCATCAGGACCAGCCAAGGCTGCAAAAGGTGCCAAGAAACAAAAGGGGTCTCCATCGGGGTCAGAGGATTTGGGCCAGGCTTCAACGGCCCCACCCCCACCCTCACCAGTTAGACCACCGAGTAGCATAGTACAAGAGCCATTGGGGGTGCTGGGGGCAGAGGCGGCCCCCGATCCACCCATTCCCGTTTACGTAACGGAAGAAATGCTAGCGACCACCCTGGGTGGGCTAGAGAAAAGGTTAACTGCTTTGTTTGCCCGCCCTTTGCCAAGTAGCAAACGGGCTAGATCCCCCTCACCTAGTTTGGTGTTTTCAGATGCGGAGGTCTCCTCTTCGGAGGAACGGGACCCACAAGGGGATCAAGCAGACCCAAGTCCCGAAGGTTCAGACATGGAGGGTTCCACTGTAGATGAATATTTTTCAGCCTCTCAAGCGGAGAGCCTGTGGATCCAGTCTTTGACCGATATGGTTCGCACTGCTTTTAAACTTCCAGTGTCAGAACTAGTAGCCCCTGTGGTATCCTCATTGGGTTCTTTAAAGGCTCCATTAACTTGGGTGGCTTTTCCGATTCACCCCCTTCTGCGGAGCGTGATTTACCAGGATTGGGCTCGACTTGTTAGGATCTTTATCCCTCCTAAGAGGTTCTCTATTCTCTATCCTATGGAAGAGGAATTTTTAAAGAAATGGGCACTCCCCACAGTGGACGCGGCCATTTCCTGCGTGAATAAATCCCTGACCTGTCCGGTTGAAAATGTCCAGATGTTCAAGGATCCGGTCGACAAAAAATTAGAGACCCTACTGAAGGCTTCCTTCACCACAGTAGGTGCCATGGTTCAGCCAGCGGTTGCAGCCATTGGCGTTTGTCAGGCCTTAAAGGATCAGGCAAAACAGATATTAAAGGACATGCCGGCTCAGCAAACTCGTGAATTAGCAGATTTCCCTAGGGCTCTCTGCTTTGCAGGAGATGCTATTAAGGACTCCATCCAACAGGCATCCCGGTTATCTCTGCTGGTGGTTCACATGCGTCGTCTTTTGTGGCTAAAGAACTGGTCAGCAGAGGCACCCTGCAAAAAGCTTTTAGCAGGGTTTCCCTTTCATGGGGGAAGACTATTCGGTGAAGACCTAGATAAATATATCCAAACCATATCAAGTGGTAAAAGTTCTTCCTTACCGGTCAAGAAAAGACCGCGTGGGCCTGCGTTTAAACAGGCCTTTGCTGGCTCGGCCCCTTCGACTTCCCGTCAGTATCGACGGCCTCCCAGGCGTTCAGCAGTTAATAGCCGCCCACAGGGACAAGCCGCGGCAAACAAGAGGCCCTGGTCTCGCAAGCCGGCTAAACCAGTCATCAAGTCAGATTCATGAAGGGGCGCCCCCACTCTCTTGGGTGGGGGGAAGACTTCAGTTTTTCTCCGAAGTCTGGAAGGCCAGAATTCCCGACTCTTGGGTTCGGTCCGTGGTAGAAACAGGCTACAAACTAGAGTTTCGAGAAATCCCCCCTCCTCATTTTCAGGGGTCAAGTCTTCCAAGCGACCCGTTAAAGAGGGCCTCTCTCGTAAAGGCGTTGGATCGCCTCTTGCTCCAAGGAGTAATTGTAGAAGTACCAACCCAAAAAAGGGGGTCTGGGATTCTACTCCAACCTTTTATTATACCAAAACCCAATGGCGACGTCAGGCCTATCCTAGACCTCAAACGCCTAAATCGCTTTCTAAAGATTCAGACCTTTCGTATGGATTCCATACGTTCAGTGACAGCCAGCCTGCATCAAGGCGACTTTCTAGCATCTATAGACATAAAGGATGCATATCTGCATGTGCCGATCTACCCAGCACATCACAAGTTTCTTCGTTTTATGATAGATCAAAGTCATTTCCAGTTCGTAGCCCTCCCTTTCGGGTTGGCAACAGCTCCGCGGGTATTCACAAAGGTGTTAGCCCCGGTGCTAGCCGTCCTAAGGACAGAAGGCATTTTGGTCCTGGCATACCTGGACGATCTCCTGGTTATCGACAGATCAGCTTCCAACCTCAATCATGCAGTAGTCCGCACAGTTCGGCATCTACAAGAATTCGGGTGGGTTGTGAACCAAGGAAAATCGAGGTTGCAACCCACAAGACAGTTGGAATATCTAATCCTTCGGTTAGATACAGAATGCCAGAGGATATTTTTACCTCAAGAAAAGATCAGGTCATTGACTCAAACAATTCAAATAGTCCTAGGCAAAAAGAGGCCGACTATTCGCCTATGCATGCGAATGCTGGAAAAGATGGTAGCCGCCTTCGAAGCAGTGCCCTATGCCCAGATCCATACCAGAGTTCTCCAGGCAGCTATTCTCTCTGCTCGGAACAGGTCCATACAGGCATTAGACCGTCCATTAGGTCTTTCCCCAGGAGTCAGGCGCAGCCTGTACTGGTGGCTGGTCCCTCAAAAATTGTCAAAAGGGAAAACCTTTTGCCCCATCACGTGGAAAATAGTAACCACAGATGCCAGCCGAACAGGTTGGGGGGCAATCTTAGGAAAACGGACCCAGCAGGGACAGTGGTCAGAGGCAGAAAGTCTGCTTCCCATCAATGTCCTAGAGATCAGAGCTGCTCGGTTGGCCCTGGTCGCCTGGACTCTCCCCCTGCAGGGTCTGCCAGTAAGGATACAGTCCGACAATGCCACAGCGGTGGCATACATAAACCACCAGGGCAGCACAAGGAGCCTAGCGGCTCAAAGGGAAGTAAACCTGATTTTCTCAATGGCCGAAGCCCATGTACCCTGCATCTCGGCAGTGTTCATCCCAGGGATAGACAATTCTCAAGCAGATTTTTTGAGTCGTCAACAGTTACTCCCGGGAGAGTGGTCTCTTCACCCCCAGGTATTCCAAGAGATTTGCCAAAGATTCGGAGTTCCCGATGTGGACATCATGGCAACAAGATTCAACAAGAAATTGGACAAATTCGTATCCCGAGCCAGGGACCCCTCGGCCTACGGGACCGATGCGTTGGTTTGCCCCTGGCACCAGTTTTCTCTCCTGTATGCGTTCCCTCCACTACAGATGATTCCCCGCCTTCTACGAAGGATCAGGGTGGAGCGCAGGCCGGTGATCCTGGTGGACCCAGCCTGGCCCAGAAGGGCTTGGTACGCACTCATCGTGAGGATGTCAGTAGGGGCACCGTGGCCACTCCCCCTGCGCCCAGATCTGCTGTCTCAGGGCCCGATCTACCACCCTGCTTCACAGCAGCTAAATTTGATGGCTTGGCGGCTGAATCCCTAATTCTAAAGGGCAGAGGCCTCTCAGCCCAGGTCATATCTACGTTAATTCAGGCTAGAAAGCCAGTCTCTAGAAATATCTATTACAGAGTCTGGAGGACCTATGTGGAGTGGTGCGAGTCTCAAGGAGGGCATCCTCGCAAGTTTTTTATTGACAGGATCTTGCGATTCCTCCAGGTTGGCGTTGACAAGGGGTTGGCTCTTAGTACTCTAAAGGGGCAGGTGTCTGCCTTATCGATATGGTTTCAAAGGCCTTTGGCCACGCATTCGCTTGTGAAAACCTTCTTGCAGGGGGTCTTGCATGTGAATCCCCCTATTAGAGCTCCCCTCTGCCCCTGGAATTTAAATCTGGTCTTGTCAGCTTTACAAAAGCAGCCGTTTGAACCTCTGACAGAAATCCCTCTTGTGCTGCTAACCCGAAAGTTGGTTTTCTTGGTGGCTATGGCTTCGGCCAGAAGGGTCTCCGAGCTGGCAGCCTTGTCTTGCAGGGAACCGTACCTGATTCTGGATAAGGACAGAGTGGTTCTGCGGCCTCAACCTTCTTTCCTTCCTAAGGTCATATCCAGTTTTCACTTGAATCAGGACCTAGTCCTACCATCCTTCTTTCCTACTCCCCAGTCCAGAGAGGAAAGACTGCTTCATACTTTGGACGTGGTTCGAGCCATGAGGGTCTATCTCAAGGCTACAGAGAAGATTCGGAAAACAGATGTGCTTTTCGTTCTTCCGGATGGCCCCAAGAAGGGTCAGCCGGCTGCCAAGTCTTCCTTGGCTAGGTGGATTAAGCAGCTGATTTTTCAGGCCTATGGTCTGAAGCGCGTTCCTCCTCCCTTATCAGTTAAAGCCCATTCTACGAGGGCCATGAGTGCCTCTTGGGCGGCACACCATCAGATCTCTATGGCACAGGTTTGCAAAGCGGCAACCTGGTCTTCCGTACATACGTTTACTAAATTTTATAAGTTGGACGTCGCAAAGGCTACGGATGCAGCATTTGGGCAGGCGGTCCTACGGGCAGCAGTATAGAATCCTCTGGCCCGGTTCACGCCCCCTTTTTTCTGTTGGTGGAGCTATTTTACCTCCTGATAATGTTTTTTGTTTGGCTATTTTTGGCCTTACGGTCTCCCTCCCTTCATGGAGCATTGCTTTGGGACATCCCATATGTAATGACTATGCGCTCTGTGTCCCGTGATGTACGATAAAGAAAAAAGGATTTTTAATAACAGCTTACCTGTAAAATCCTTTTCTTGAAGTACATCACGGGACACAGAGCTCCCACCCCTCTTTTGTTGAACATTGTGTAACCTCGGAGAAATTGCTTGCTACAAAACTGAAGCACTCTCAGTGGGAGGGGGTTATATAGGGAGGAACTTCCTGTGAAGTTGATTACACCAGTGTCCACACCTGAAGGTACCCATATAACCCATATGTAATGACTATGCGCTCTGTGTCCCGTGATGTACTTCAAGAAAAGGATTTTACAGGTAAGCTGTTATTAAAAATCCTTTTTTATTGCACTCAAAATAAATAATACAAAAACAAAATGCCCTACTCCAATTTAGGAGGCTAACTGACAGTAGTGTCCCTCACTACACTGTACTGGAGGGGCTATTCCGGCCTCCAGTACAAAACAAACAGAATACCAGTCCAAAATAAACAAATCTATGACGGACCTTGTTCCTTCCATGCAGACAGTTTCCAACCTGTCCGTCCAGCTCAGCATACCTCTCACACTGAGCTCTCACTTCCCATTTCCCTACCAGGTGACTGTTAATTAATAGGGGGAAGAGAGGAGGTTTACCTGTTGGCCAGGCTTAACCCCTTCCAGGGCAGGGAAAACTGACCTTTCCAGCCTCTCACTGGTGTACATACAATCGTGTACCCTGTCACACATCCTCCCCCCCAGCTTAACACTTGGGTGGGAAGCGGCCATCTCTACAAACCCATGCACTCGGGACAGAGCATCTGCATTACTGTGGAGAAGACCTGCCCTATGTCGTACCACAAAAGTAAAGGGCTGTAGGGACAGAAACCACCTCGTGACCCGAGCGTTCTTGTCCCTATTGGTGTGCATCCACTTTAACGGAGCATGGTCTGTGACGAGGGTAAACCGCCTGCCCAACAAATAGTAGCGGAGTGTTTCTACTGCCCACTTGATTGCCAAACACTCTTTTTCCACTGTGGCATAGCGCTGTTCTCGAGGTAACAACTTCCGACTCAAATACAGCACAGGGTGTTCCTCACCATCCACATATTGGGACAAAACTGCACCCAGACCCACCTCCGAGGCATCGGTCTGGAGAAAGAACTCCTTTCTAAAGTCAGGAGCCACAAGCACAGGTTGGGTACAAAGCGCTGCCCGCAGACCAGCAAAGGCTTCCTCAGCCTCGCTGTTCCACTTTACAGTGTCTGGACTTCTGGCTTTAATAAGGTCTGTGAGCGGAGCAGCCCTCGTAGCAAAGTGAGGAATAAACCTCCGATAGTAGCCTACAATCCCCAAGAAAGCTCTGACTTGTTTTTTCCTCAATGGTCTGGGCCAGCTCTGTATAGCTCCTATCTTGTTCATCTGTGGTTTAACAAGTCCTCTGCCAACCAGGTAACCCAAGTATCTAGCCTCTCCTAGACCCAAGGCACATTTAGAGGGGTTAGCTGTCAGACCCGCTCTTCTAAGAGTGTCCAAGACTGCCTGTACTTTATCCAGATGGCTTTCCCAGTCCGGGCTATGAATGATCACATCATCCAAGTATGCGGCTGCATAGTCAGTGTGGGGCCTGAGCAACTTATCCATTAGCCTTTGAAAAGTGGCTGGAGCCCCATGGAGGCCAAAAGGCATGATCCTGTACTGGAATAGGCCATCAGGAGTGGCAAAGGCTGTCTTCTCTCGGGCGTGCTTTGTCAATGGGATCTGCCAATAACCCTTTGTCAGATCCAACGTGGTGAAGAACCTATCTTTGGCTAATCGCTCTACTAGTTTATCCACCCTAGGCATGGGGTAGGCGTCAAACTTAGACACCTCGTTTAACTTCCTGAAGTCATTACAAAACCTGATGGACCCATCAGGTTTGGGCACTAGAACAATGGGGCTGCACCACTGGCTATGAGACTCCTCTATCACTCCAAGCTCAAGCATTTTCCTGATTTCAGCCCTTACAGCTTCCCTCTTGGCCTCCGGAATGCGGTAAGACTTCACTCTTACGACAACCCCTGGTTCTGTAATAATGTCATGGGTAATCTCTCGGGTTTGTCCAGGGTTGGGGGAGAAAACATCGTTATTCCTCTCAACCAAGCCTCTAGCTTCTTTTATTTGCTCAGGTGTCAGCTCTGGAGAGATTGTCACCGAAGGACTAGGTGCCTGTGGACCAGGTGTGGTGTCCCCCACTGCGGCCATGCAGTCCTCTCTAGTCCTCCATGGCTTAAGAAGGTTTATGTGGAACACGGCCTCCTTCTTCCGGCGTCCCGGCTGACTAACTTTATAATTTACTGGGCTCACTTTTTCCAACACCTCATAGGGACCCTGCCACTGTGCTAGAAGTTTGCTTTCTGCGGTGGGTACTAGAACCATTACTCTGTCCCCTCTTTCAAACTGTCTCACTAGGGCCCTCTGGTCATAGTGGGACTTCTGCCTACTCTGCGCCTGCTCCATATGCTGGCGAACAAGAGGGGCAATCTGAGCCATACGCACCCGCATATCTTCAACATACTGGAGGACATTGGTCCCAGTTACCCCCTGTTCTTCCCAGGTTTCCTTTAGGATATCCAGAATACCCCTGGGATGCCTACCATATAAAAGCTCAAACGGGGAGAAGCCCGTAGAACTTTGGGGAATCTCTCGAACTGCAAACAACAGGTAAGGAAGTAACAAGTCCCAATCCTTCCCATCCCTGCTAACGACTTTCCTCAACATCCCCTTTAGGGTCCGGTTAAACCTTTCTACCAACCCATCTGTCTGGGGGTGATACACTGACGTTCTCAGAGTCTGTACATTAAATAGTTGACATAGCTCTTTCATAATACGGGAGACAAACGGAGTCCCCTGATCCGTGAGCAATGTCCTGGGTATCCCCACCCGTGTAAACATCTGAACCAACTCTTTTGCAATACTTTTAGCATTCGCCTTACGTAGTGGAATGGCCTCTGGGTATCTGGTGGCATAATCGACGATGACAAGGATGTACTGGTGACCTCGAGCTGTTTTCTCTAAGGGACCCACTAGGTCCATGCCAATCCTCTCAAACGGAACGTCAACTATGGGGAGAGGTATGAGTGGGGCTCTCAACTTCGGTCTGGGAGATGCCAGCTGGCATTCCGGGCAAGAAGCACAATACCTTTTAATCCCCTCATATACCCCAGGCCAGAAGAACCTCCTGAGCACCCGTTCTTGTGTTTTCTCCACCACTAAGTGTCCCCCCAGCAGATGAGAGTGAGAGTAATCTAGGATTTTTCGGGTGTTTGATGAAGGCACCACCAGTTGTTCAAGCTCTTGTCCCTCATCGGAGGTTACTCTGTAAAGAAGATCGTTTTTAAGGATAAAATAGGGATAGGCCTTTCCTGTTACCCCTTCTACTGGTACCCCATTAACCTCTACAACATTACTCCTGGCTTCCTGCAGCAGGGGATCATCTGCCTGGTCACGGCCAAAGCCACTACCCGAGATATCCAGGATATCTGTATCCCCTTCATCGTCTTCACTGGTAGCCTCTGGGGTGGGTTCTGGTTGACCAACTTCTGCCTCATCTTCTGTCTGTCGTGGGGCCCCACCTCTCCTGGACTGCTCCCCACGCTGATTCAACAGGACTTCCTGGACAGCCCTATTAAATCGTAGCTTGCTCTCCCTGCGTTCCCGTCTTGTTTTACCTCTTTTTGGATTAGAGATATACAAGTCAGGATGAGCAAAGGGAAATACTTCATGGACCCCTGTATTTCTCTGCTCCACTTCAGGTTCCCCTTGTTCTCCCCTCACAGGGGGCTGTAACAGAGCGTGGAAATTAGGGAAATTCCTTCCTATTATCAAAGGATATGGTAGACGAGGAACTACCACAGCTACGATCCTTACCAAACTGCCCTGTACTGACACTTCTATGTTGGCAGTAGGATACCGCACAGTACACCCATGAATACACAACACCCCCATGGTTTTATGCTTCTGAATCCAACAAGGTTTTACCAATTTACTGGCTACCAAAGTCAGGGCACTGCCAGAGTCCACCAGGGCCACTGTCTCTTGTTTGTCCAGCAGGACAGGTACTCGGAAGGTATGTCCCCCTTCTACCAGGCCTGCTAAACAAATGAGCCCACAAAAGTCAGAGGAATCTTCCCCTAGTCCACACTGCATTGGCTCAGGAAGATTGGGGCATCTTGCCCTGACATGTCCTTTGGCGCCACACTCAAAACAAGTTATGGAGTTTCTCCTAGGGTGGTCCTCTTTCCCAGGGTTTTGACTTCTAAAGTCAGGTTTGGAGAAACGGGCTCCGGATCCGAAGTCTGCTTCCACTCCACTCCTCCGGGCCTCCTGGTCTCTGTATTTTCCCGATCGTCCTAGAGAGAGATCGGTCCAAACTTTTGGTAGATAGGTACCGCTCCACTTGTGCGACCATACTATCACAGTCCAGGGGATTTCCCTGAGTGACCCACTCCCGGAGGCCATTTGGAAGCTCCCTCACGTAACGGTCCAGTACAAGCGCTTCTATAATCTGTGCAGGGGTTTGAGTCTCTGGTTTGAGCCACTTCCGCGCCAGATGAATTAAATCGAACATCTGGGATCTTGGCGCTTTTCCTTCTTTAAACCTCCAGTTGTAGAAACGCTGGGCCCTCACTGTGGAAGTCACCCCTAAGCGAGCCAGGATCTCTCCTTTCAGTTTGGGATAGTCTGCAGCAGCCACCTCATCCAGATCAAAATAGGCTTTCTGTGCTTCTCCCAGGAGGAAGGGTGCAATGATTCCAGCCCACTGTTCCGGGGCCCAGCCTTCTCGGGTAGCGGTCCGTTCGAACGCCAGTAGGTAAGTCTCCACATCATCATCCGGGGTCATTTTCTGCAGACAGCTGCTGGCACGTATTTGGCTTACCCCCCTTGCTGGTGGGTTAGAAGACCCTTGGGTAGTCATGTGATCCAGGGTTGCTTTGAGAACAGCATGGTCTGACTTTTGTGCTTCAGCTAGCTGTCTATTAGTTTCTTGTTGTGCTGCAGCTGAGGCCGCTATCTGTCTATTAGTCTCTTGTTGCGCTGCAGCTACCTGTCTATTAGTTTCTTGTTGTGCTGCAGCTGAGGCCGCTATCTGTCTATTAGTCTCTTGCTGCACAGAGACCGCTTGTAACAGGGCTTTCACAATATCTTCCATTTTCTGGGTCCTGTACCTTTAAGGCCACTGTAACTGTACATTGACCGGTACCACAGCAAACATCCCACTTCTGACCACCACTTGTGACAAAGTCGTAGAAATAGCGATAATGTCATGCAGCAAAGTCGCTGATCTTAAGCAATAAATACGGCTTTATTGCACTCAAAATAAATAATACAAAAACAAAATGGCCTACTCCAATTTAGGAGGCTAACTGACAGTAGTGTCCCTCACTACACTGTACTGGAGGGGCTATTCCGGCCTCCAGTACAAAACAAACAGAATACCAGTCCAAAATAAACAAATCTATGACAGACCTTGTTCCTTCCATGCAGACAGTTTCCAACCTGTCCGTCCAGCTCAGCATACCTCTCACACTGAGCTCTCACTTCCCATTTCCCTACCAGGTGACTGTTAATTAATAGGGGGAAGAGAGGAGGTTTACCGGTTGGCCAGGCTTAACCCCTTTCAGGGCAGGGAAAACTGACCTTTCCAGCCTCTCACTGGTGTACATACAATCGTGTACCCTGTCACAAAATATATATATATATATATATATATATATATATATATATATATATATACACATACATACATACATACATACATACATACATACATACATACATACATACACACACACACACACACACACACACACACACACACACACACACACACACACACACACACACACACACACACAACCACTTGACCCTGTCCAGTAGACAAACTAGGATAGAGAATGCTGACGCATTTCAAGGTTGGTGGCGATGAAACCTCTTCGGGGAGTAGTGGTTTAGTGAATGGTTGTCTCTATTCACTGAACAAGAGACTGGTCAAGCATGTCTCCAGACCTAATTCCTATTGATCATCTGTGGGGCTCCTCAAATGGAAGATGGAGGAGCGCAAGGTCTCTAACATCCACCAGCTCTGTGATGTCATCATGGAGGAGGGGGAAGAGGATTCCAGTGGCAACCTGTGACGCTCTGGTGAACTCCATGCCCAAGAGGGTTAAGGCAGTGGTGGAAAATAATGCTGTCCACACAAAATTATTGACACTTTGGGCCCAATTTGGACATTTTCACTTAGGGGTGTACTCACTTTTGTTGCCAGAAGTTTAGACATTAATAGCTGTGTTGAGTTATTTTGAGAGGACAGCAAATTTACACTGTTATACAAGCTGTACACTCCGTACACAACATTGTAGCAAGGTGTCATTTCTTCAGTGTTGTCACATGAAAAGAGAGAATAAAATATTTACAAAAATGTGATGGGTGTACTTGCTTATGTGAGATACATGTACATATACAGCATGTAAGAGAGGTTGTTTTTCTGCATGATCATTACCAGCATTTCTTAGATCTTCTCTTCTGTGTTTATCTCAGGGCCGTCATGTCAAGACGGGACAACTTGCCGCCATCAAGGTCATGGACGTGACTGAGGTAAGAAGAATTCTTATGTAACCGCTTGTGTTGTTGTGTGTGGAATAAAACAGCCTTCCAGTGTCGTTTGGATCAGGCTGTGTGTAATCCAGCTGACTTGTCTTTGCCAGAAGGGACGGGCGCAATTTTCTTGTGTAGAAATCATTTTACAAGACCTGTAAAGTATATTGTTCCAATATTCCTCTTCAGCTTCCACTGAAGCTCTGACGTGGGAAGGTTGTGGGGGTCTGGATACCTCCTCTGTCACGTGCAGTGTATAGATTTTAAGAGGACTTGTCATGATTTTTTCTATTACAAGGAATGTTTTCATTCCTTGTAATAGAAATAAAAGTGACACAATTTAAAAAAAATCAATAAATCAAAGGTAAAATAAATAACAAAGCTAAAACATTTTAAATGCATCCCGTCCCGCCGAGCTCGCATGCAGAAGTGAACGCATACGTGAGCACCGCCCACATATGAAAGCTGTGTTCAAACCACACATGTGAGTTTTCACCGCGATCATTGGAGTGAGAGCAATAATTCTAGCCCTAGACCTCCTCTGTAACTCAAAACATGCAACCTGTAGATTTTTTCTTTTTAAACGTCGCCTATGGAGATTTTTAAGGGTAAAAATTTGTCGCCATTCCACGAGAGGACGCAATTTTGAAGCGTGACATGTTGGGTATCAATTTCCTTACCGTGACATTATCTTTCACAATTTTTTTTTTAAATGCACCAACTTTACTGTTTTATTTTTTAATGGAATTTTTATTTTTTTTCCAAAAAAAGTGCGCTTATAAGACGGCTGCGCAAATACGGTGTGACCGAAAGTATTGCAACGACCGCCATTTTATTCTCTAGGGTGTTAGAAGTTAGAACCCCCAAACATTATATATTTTTTATTCTAAGTAAAGGGAAGGAGATGGAAACAGGCAGGGAGGCTCCATTAGCATTGCTGGTTGTCTTGTCATACCAACGGCCACCACAAGAGGGCACCGGATTCCAAAAGGAACCATAGGACGGCAGAAGGCCGCAAAGCCGCGGCCTCAATTACCATCCGGCATGGCCCGACGCGATCGCGAGGGCCGTGCGCAAGGGGGTTCTGTGGGTTTTATCCAATATTTAGCCAGACGTTTCTGAGCAATAAATGTTGTTTCACATTGTTGAATAGATGACTTCTCTAGGGCAAGAGTCCAGAAGCCCAAATACTCCTAAGGGGGTCCAGAGCCAGAGGGGACCCCATTGCAACATGTATGATCTAGACAGCTTGTTTCCAGTATCCCTCCATATCTGGGCAGGACCCCCACACATGTTTGGCATTAGCAGGCATATCACAACACTGGGGGGGCACAAGGGACTTGAGGAAACTAGGGTGGTTTCTTACTCCCTTCAATAAAAATTAGGATGGGAAGACAAGATGGAGTCACTTATGTCTGTTCTACCTCCTGTGATTTATGATTAGGATGAAGAAGAGGAGATCAAGCAGGAGATTAACATGTTGAAGAAGTACTCCCACCATCGAAACATCGCAACGTACTATGGAGCCTTCATCAAAAAGAGTCCTCCAGGGAATGACGACCAGCTATGGGTGAGCTCATATGCAGGCTTCAGGATGTATTAAAGTAACCCTGTCATTAAAGAGTACATACTGTATATAAAATGGCTGTAAAAGAAGCAACTGAATACATTTCATTTATGCTTACCTTTACCACTGTCTGTGCTGCCAGAACACGCTGGAAGGTTGCCTGGTCAAAGGCAAGTGGAAAAAGTGGTGCAATGAAAAATAGATTTTGGTGGAAAACATCTCACAAAACCCTATCATTGGGATTTAAGGGGGTTGTAAACCTTCCTGTTTTTCACCTTAACCACTTAAGACCCAGACCTTTAGTCAGCTAAAGGACCCGGCCAGGTTTTGCGATTCGGCACTGCGTCTCTTTAACTGACAATTGCACGGTCGTGCGACGTGGCCTTCCAAACAAAATTGGCGTCCTTTTTTTCCCCACAAATAGAGCTTTCTTTTGGTGGTATTTGATCACCTCTGCGTTTTTTTATTTTTTGCGCTATAAACAAAAATAGACAATTTTGAAAAAAATTCAATATTTTTTACTTTTTGCTCCTAATATCCCCCAAAAATATATATAAATTATTTTTTTTTCCTCAGTTTAGTCCGATACTTTATCTACCTATTTTTGGTAAAAAAAAATTGCAATAAGCGTTTATCGGTTGGTTTGCGCAAAAGTTATAGCGTTTACAAAATAGGGGATAGTTTTATTGCATTTTTATTATTTTTTTTTTTTTTAACTACTAATGGCGGCGATCAGCGTTTTTTTTTTTTTTTTTTCGTGACTACGACATTATGGCACTTCGGCCAATTTTGACACATTTTTGGGACCATTGTCATTTTAACAGCAAAAAATGCATTTAAAATGCGTTGTTTATTGTGAAAATCACAATTGCAGTTTGGGAGTGAACCACAAGGGGGCGCTGAAGGGGTTATGTTTGACCTAATGTGTGTTTACAACTGTAGGGGGGTGTGGCTGTAGGTGTGACATCGATTGTGTATCCCTATAAAAGAAATCACACGATCGATGAATGGGGAAGCTGTGTTTACACACGTATCTCCCCGTTCTTCAGCTCCGGGGACCGATCGCCGCACTCCAGCGGCGATCGGGTCCCAAGGTTCCGGTCACGGAGCTTCGGAACGGGTGGTGGGCGCGCGCCCGGGACCCACGACTGGGCACTAGCACAGGACGTACCTGTACGTGCATGTGCCCAGCCATGCCATTCTGCCGACGTAAATGTGCAGGAGGCGGTCCTTATGCGGTTAAAGGGACACTAAAGGTAAATGTTTTTTCACCTTAATGCATCCTATATATTAGAGTGAAAAAACATCCGACAATACCAGCCCCCCGTTTTACTTACCTGAGCCCATTCACCTGCGGCGCTCGCCCCCGACGTCCTCTTCGCCACTCAGCCTGGTCGCTGATTGGCTAGAGTGGATGGATTGAAAGCATCGCAGCCATTGGCTCTCGCTGCTGTCAATCGCATCCGATGACGCGGCACAAACGGGGGGTGGGCCCGAGTGATACAGTGAGCGACTATAGCCGCCGCCTGTATCACGTGAGCGCGCCTACAAGAACTTGCCACCATGCAAGCTTGCTCGCACAAAGGTGGAAAGTTCTTGCAGGCACGACCACAGACAGCCGCCGAGGGACCCCAGAATACGTGGATTGGGGCCACTCTGTGCAAAACTTGCTGCACAGTGAAGCCAAGTATAAAATGTTTGTTGTTTAAAAAAAAAATGTTCTTTACACAACCCCTTTAATGCATCCAATGCATTAAGGTAAAAAAACATCTGATAATTACTGGCCCCACAACCCCCCCCCCCCCCCCCCGTTTTACTTACCTGAGCCCTCGAGTCCGGCATTCTTGTCTATGGATGCAAGTACTGGACTCGGGAAGGTAACCCCCTTGGGACAGAGCTTCCCGGGGGGGGGGGGGGGGGGGGGCTTATCTGATGCAGGGAGGAGCCGAGACAGCTGCCGAGGGACCCCAGAAGACGGCATTCGGGGCCACTCTGTGCAAAACGAGCTGCACAGTGTAGGTAAGTATGACATGTTTGTGTTTTTTTTTTCAAACCTTTAGTATTACTTTAGGTCTAAATGAGGATCCCTAAATTACAATTTACAGAGGTCCATTCGGTAAAATTGTCTTCGAACGGAGGTTTGAATCCCATGTTTGTGTTATAACAATTGAGGCCCGCCCCATACATCAATGTATTCGGCCTACCGATCACAACATAGCACTAGTCACATCGGTGTCCTCTGTCCCCCTTTCACATCACAAGGGATGAAGGGAAAGGGTAACAGCAGGCCATAAGGACAGGACATGCTGCATATGCCCTGTGTTATTTGATTATGGTGGAAGATGAAGCTAAAATAACACTATTCTTAAAAATGTTCCCTCCCTTCTCCTCCTACCTATCAGCACACCCTTAAAAAGATCTGTGTACTTTTTCCTTTTTAATATGACGTGGTTCGTTAATGCGATCCTGCAGCCAATGCTCCCCTGCGACAGCGGCTGCTGCAGGGGGGGGGGGAACGCTGACAACGAAGATGCAATGGAAGCCTATGGGTGACATCACGGCTCCAGGAATTCACAGCTGTTGCTGATCGCTGCCTTACACAGAGCTGCAGGATCAGATTTAAAAAAGATACACCGATCTTCCTTTTTTTATATGCAGGATAGGGAGGAGGAGGGGACAAGGAATATTGTAATGTTGGCCTTTACTACCACCAAAACTACGTTTATTTTTTATTTTATTTTTTTGATCATGTGTAGCATGTCCAGTGTCCCCAACTGGTTAAAAGTAAGTACAAACTATTTGTTTATAGGATAAGGCAAGTGGTTTTGTCGACATTCTACTCTGCACAATACAATATTTTTTTTTTTTTTGTGCTGAAGATATACTGTATTTATTGGCGTATAACACTCACTTTTTTACTCTGAAAATAGAGGGTAAACTGTGCCTGCATGCTATACACAGGGGGCTGTGGAATTTTTTTTTTTTTTTTCCTGAAACTTCCCTCTTAAAATTAGGGTGCATGTTATACGCCGATAAATACGGAAGTTCTACTTTAATTTTCCATGGCTTTGTCCCCCTCCGGTATAAGGACCACTAAAAAGAAAAGGCATATAAATTAATTATACTTTTCTCTACCCAAATGTAGCATGCTTTATCATGCTGATGAATGGCGTGGTTATATCCTATGTGTCTCTCCTCACAGCTGGTCATGGAGTTCTGTGGTGCGGGATCGGTCACCGATCTGGTGAAGAACACGAAGGGGAACTCCCTAAAGGAAGACTGTATTGCATACATCTGCCGGGAAATCCTACGGGTAAAGTTGTATGCATATTTGCTTTTACTGTGCAAGTTTTTTTATTTATATATATATATATATATATATATATATATATATATATATATATATATATGATTACGTTTTTTTTATCCGATTTCTTTTTTTAATAATTGAAAGTAGAAAATCTCCTGTTTTATTGACCACTTGCCTCACAATTGCATACATGTACGTCATTGTGTTCAAGTGGCTATATTGGCCTATGGTTGCAGCTGTCAGCCATAACCCTGGTATTAAAATTTTCAGCCAGGTTATCCGAGTGGTTGATTAGCCATTGCATCACTTTTACAAGCCCCTGGCTGGTGTCTCTCTAGGGAGCTCAGCACTGAAGCCGACAGTTCTGCCAGCGGATCATAAAACTGATTAGGGAGTGGAACGTCCCTGATCATCTCTATGGTCTAAAAGGGCGGAAGAGGCGAGCAGTTTGTCACTTTTGGTTAGGGCAATTGTGAACAGTCAGACATTTTAAATTTATTTTTGGAAAGCATGAGTTCAATGTGTGTTGTGTTTTTTTTTTTTTTTTTTAATGCCTAATGGTAGACAGATACCCGCTCACACTTCCGACTGAGTTCACCATGGCAAAGTGAGCCGGAAGTTGGCCCCTCTCCTGTCCCTCCACACAGCCGTCCCATTCAGAGTGAAGCGTGATTTGCGCAGTAGGAAACTGACAGGCTTCACTGCTGGTTTTCCTCCGCCAAGATGGCGGCGCTAGCAAGAATCGGCTGGGGTGAGGACACAGCTGGATGCCTAGACATGAAAGTTCCCCAATAGTAAGTCAGCAGCTACAGTATTTGTTGCTGACTTTAAATTTTTGAAGAGGGGGAGGCGGGACTCTGCTTTAATGTTATTGCTATCATAAGGGATGACCAACATCCCTTGTGATGGCATGGGTCATGACAGGTCCTCTTTATTGAGAGGTCTGGGGTCTATTAGACCCCAAATCTATCCTCTGGCCTCCAGTGCAGCCTATCTGTCACATGTCTATCTGATCGGCTGCTTTCCTGGCCACTTACGGCCAGGTAAACAAATAGGCGGAACCAGAAGTGATTAAGTCCTCGTCGCTTCTGGTTCACAGTCTGTTCTTCTCGCTCTCTGTCTAGTGCTGCTGGTTGCAGAGGTGGTGGTGATGGGAGGCAACCACCTTTTCACCGAAAAGGAAAGGCTGATGTGTCCGAGCCACTCTAGGCTCCACCCAGCTGCCTGATTGACAGCTAGCTCCGCCTCTCAGTGGACGGCTGAGAGTCAGACCCAGCTGCACCGTTTTCCCCCTCCCCATCCCAGCACTGGAGGAGCAGGAATTTAGAGTAGTGACTGACAGTCAGCGCTCTCTGCTTGGAACAGCTGGAGAACTGAGAGATCAATGGTCATGTGGCTGGTACACATTGAGTATTTTCATAAAAACACAGAGAAAAGTGGGAGAAAAACAGAATTGTTAATTTACTCACTTGGGTCTATTCAATGGGCAGAGGTATCAGTCAAAGTTCAAGGAGCAGGAGGTATTGTGCTCTCGGAATCACCCCAGGAGCCCCAGACCTTCAAGAATTTTTTTGGACACCCTCTGGCCTCAATGTCATCTTATACAGCGGTATAGCACGATTGATGGTGGTGAGCCAAAAGACAATGATAGGTAAGGATGGAGACTTCCAGTGGAAGGTTATAGACTGTACTATCCGCAGGAAGGTTTGCATATTCTTAGATATAATCTCGTCATCAAAGTAGCCCAGTAAACACCTCAGTGGATTGCATGTATTGGGTATCTGCGTCAGCGAGCTAATGAAGGCCGTGACCTCCGACCAGAACTTTCTAATCGGAGCACACTCCCACATCAAATGAAAGAACGTGCCTTCGGCCACGCCGCATCGGGAGCATAGCGCTGAGGGGATTCTGTTCAGTTTAAACAGTAAGCATGGTGTGAAGTAGGATCTGTATAACAGTTTGGTCTGTATTACCTTGTCACGGGACGAAATGACAGAGGGGACCTGGAGGGGCAATACCTCGGGCCAGATCCCCTCTGTCAGCTCAGGGATGCCGGCTCTCCAGCTAGCAGCCGCTTTGCTCAGCCTTTGAGTCGTGCAGGAGAGACCCATAATATGTGAAGACTAACTTGGTGTGCGAGGGGTCAGTTAGTAGTCGCCCCAGCTGAGAAAGCTGGACTATGTTACGAAGGCCAAACTGCGTGGCTACTGGGCGAGGCGACGTTATATTACGTGCTCTCGCCCAGCAGAGCCAACCTGCTGCTGTAAAACTGCGGCGGCAGGTGTGGGATCGGTTAAGCAACCTTTTTCCTGCTGTCCTTTGATAGCTGTACATGAATTATCAGGTGTCTGGCTAATTGTCTCCTGTCATGTGCAGACGTGGGCCTAGTTGGCCTAATAAAGGCAGTTTTTTTTTATAGCCTGTCTATGTTGTGTGAGAGCTTCTTGAGCTAATTTGTGCTTACCAGTAAATGGTTAGCATGTGAACCTGAGGATGCTTTCTTTGACCTCTTTTGCTCTTCTTTCAGCACATTACCCTTTGCATGTGTTTTCAGACACTTAAAGGCATGTGCTGCATAGAAACTGATTTTAGGGCTGTTGGCATTAGATCAGCCAGGTCTAATAATAAGCAACACAAACTGTATGTGCTAAAAGTAAATAAAGTCTTCTTTCTTTGCCGTCTTCAGGGTCTGGCGCACCTTCACGCTCACAAGGTCATCCATCGAGACATCAAGGGTCAGAACGTCCTCCTGACCGAGAACGCTGAAGTTAAACTGGGTAAGTTCATATATGCAAGGAGTGTGCGCAAACCATTTCTGTAATGCACTACCTGGCCCAAAGTTTGCAGACATATGATCAGCGCATCCAAACTTTGAGGTCATTTTACTAATTAGCTTCCGTTTTTTTTTTTTTGTCAAAGCTTGTAGGGACACTAAAGGTTCCTGTGTTTATTTAAAAAAATAAAAAAAATGTCATACTTGCGTCCATTGTGTAGTTAGTTTTGCACAGAGTGGCCCCGATCCTCCTGTTCTAGGGTCCCACGGCGGCTCTCGCAGCTCCTCCCCACATTAGTTAACTCTCTCTGGGAAGCTCTCTGCCGAGGGGGTTACCTTGCGGGCGTGCATGTGTTATACACTCACCATGCCACTTTGATAGATCACCCATCCAATCCTGTCTATCAAAGTGCCCAGACAAGAGGGTGGGGCTATATATGACGAGGCGCGGCGGGGAACACACAGCTGTTCAAATGAAAGCTGTAATGTTCCCCGTGCTGATCAACTAGACTGCGACGGCCGCAGCAGCTCTCCTCCATTAAAGACATGCCGGAGGACTGCTTTGCTTCGCTCTCCGCCCCCTCTCCACCCCGCTCTCTGGGGGGAAAAAAAAGTATCGGTTGACGCATCGGGAGCATTTGCGCGAGTACAAGTACTCGCGCAAATGCTCAGTATCGGTCCCGATATTGATACTAGTATCGGTATCGGGACAACCCTACTCTGTATACTTGAAATTAATACATTTGGTGCCTAAAAAGTTCACCCAGGGGAACTTTCCCTTTTTCTCTATTACAAATATTGCATGTGGCACAGCATGTATTTACCATTCGCCCCCCTTTTATGTAGATCTATACTTGGACATAAAAGTTAAAAAATATGAAATGAGGGGAGGGACTTGGTCTATTTTTGTGCCATCACTAATCTTTCTTTCTGAGAGAAGATGTCTCTCACCTGCACTTTATGTTGTGACTGGACAGGAAGTGAACGCAAATTTCTCCAATTGGACACATTTGGCAAATAGATAAACCCGACCTCTGAATAAACTGTGATGATTTAATTGCAATAAGGGCCAGCTTCATCCAAAACATTTCTCAGTTTGAATATGTAGAATGACTCTCCGGGTCTATCCGTTTCTTGGAAACGGCTATTCTGAGGTTATATAGCAGTGGGTAACATAATACAGAGTTCATTCTCATAGCTGAGCGCTCCCCAGTTATTTGGTGCATTCTTTCTAATGAAAGATCTATGGAGGTAGGATGACACCATCGCTTGGCTTTGTAATGCCCATATGCTATATGTATTCAGAGGTAAGTTGGCTCTTATTCTTATCTAAGAAATATAAGTGAGTCGTCTGTGTGTCTTGTGGTTTGCATTGTCCCATTTATACATATCCCGTTCATTACTAAGAATTTCTTGGGAGCCAAAAAGCAATTGAATATTATCTTTGTCCACTAATTATAAATATTTTTTACGCTGAAAATCAAAGTTTTATTGAAACTATTTCCGTTACAGTTTAATAATACGTATCGGAAGCATGCTTGAATATTTTTAGTTAGAATTGCCTCTTCTCTATATATTGCACAGCTGGAATATCACCTTTCCTTCTTATTTTTTCACAGTTGATTTCGGAGTCAGTGCACAGCTGGATCGCACTGTAGGCAGAAGAAACACTTTTATTGGCACTCCGTACTGGATGGCTCCAGAGGTCATTGCGTGTGATGAAAATCCAGATGCCACATATGATTACAGGGTATGTGACTATATTCTACCATGGCAGCTTTGTATCACCCTGCCGGAGGGGAGAGAGACTCGTAGCCCCCTTCTATTTGTGTCACCCTGCAGAAGGTGGGACTGACTCGTAGCCCCCTTCCTGTTGTGACTGGAGAAGGTGGGACTGACTCGTAGCCCCCTTCTGTTGTGACTGGAGAAGGTGGGACTGACTCGTAGCCCCCTTCTGTTGTGACTGGAGAAGGTGGGACTGACTCGTAGCCCCCTTCTGTTGTGACTGGAGAAGGTGGGACTGACTCGTAGCCCCCTTCTGTTGTGACTGCAGAAGGTGGGACTGACTCGTAGCCCCCATTTTCCTGTTTTTATCCCAGCTTGTTTTCTGTTGCTTTATTATTGTTTTACATTGGACAATAAGACTTTACAAATTAAAGAAGATATCCAGGTATGGTATATTTATACCTAGTTAAAGCGGATTTCCACCCTAAAAACAAACTTTTTATGAACACCTTGCCTTTAATGTTAAAAAATAAATAAAAGAATCTTATTTTTTTTTTTTTTTTTTTTTTTACGCACTTTTATATGGCTGTTACTAGGCCGATTTCGTAATCTGCCTAGTTCCTAGTCCAAGGTGGTAGACCTTCCTGTCCTAAGACCCCATTGACTCCTGGGAAATGATGACACTCGTTTCCCAAGAGTCTCTAGGCAATACTGGGCCTAAAAATCCCAGCATGCACCTCTCTCGGAAAATCAAGGAAGAAACATGAACTGGGCTTCATAATGCCCCCAGCTATGATGGAAACGGCCACAAGATCCCCGGGATGATATCAGGTAAGTTTTTGCAACTGTTTTATGTAGCAATCGTGCTTCATTAATACAGTATGTTTTAAGGAGTATATTTATTATAATATAATTGAGATTGCAAAAAAAAATAAAAAATTTTATGCCCGGAACCCACTTTAAATTGGTCCAGTTTGTACCGATGTAACTATACATATATGATCCCGAGGCAATGCTCCTGGAAGCTGGAAATCATCCTGATGTAAGTACAGGTGATAGCCCACTTTGCACAGGCACCAATCAGAGAATGCAATTTCTGAATTAATGCAAAGCATTGTTTGATTGGACATGGTGGAGGGGTGGCGTGGCGATGTCGTGCTCTCCACCTCATCCAATCAGAAAATGCTTTGCATTTATTTAGAGCAGGGGTCTCAAAGTACCGGCCCGCGGGCCATTTCCGGCCCGCAAACTGGTTATAAATGGCCCCATGTGCCCTGATTGTGCCCTCATGTTCCCCATGTGCCCTGATTGTGCCCTCATGTGCCCCATGTGCCTTAATGCGCCCTGATTGTGCTCCATGTGTCCTGATGTGCCCCATGTACCCTGATTGTGACGTCATGTGCCCCATGTACCCGGAGTGTGCCCTCATGTGCCCCATGTACCCGGAGTGTGCCCTCATGTGCCTTAATGTACCCTGATTGTGCCCTCATGTTCCCTGATTGTGCTCCATGTACCCTGATGTGGCCTATGTGCCCGAATTTGCCCCATGTGCTCTGATGTACCCTGATGTGCCCCATGTACCCTGATGTGCTGGGCTCTGTACCCTGATGTGCTGTGTCCTGTGCCCTGTACCCTGATGTGCCATGTGCCCTGTCCTAATGTGTTGTGGCCTGATGTGCCATGTGCCTTGTCCTAATGTGCCTTGCCATGCCCAGTACCCTGATGTGCTGTGCCCTGTACCCTGATGTGTTAGGCTCTGTACCCTGATGTGCGCTGTGCCCTGATGTGTTGGGCTCCGTACCCTGATGTGCGCTGTGCCCTGATGTGTTGGGCTCCGTACCCTGATGTGCGCTGTGCCCTGTACCCTGATGTGCGCTGTGCCCTGTACCCTGATGTGCGCTGTGCCCTGTACCCTGATGTGCGCTGTGCCCTGTACCCTGATGTGCGCTGTGCCCTGTACCCTGATGTGCGCTGTGCCCTGTACCCTGATGTGCGCTGTGCCCTGTGCCCTGTACCCTGATGTGCGCTGTGCCCTGTACCCTGCTGTGCGCTGTGCCCTGTACCCTGCTGTGCGCTGTGCCCTGATGGTGAGTGGTCAGTGTGTAGTGTAGTGGTCAGTGGTTTGTGTGTAGTGGGTGCAGTGTAGTGGTCAGTGTGTAGGGGTCGGTGTGCAGTGCAGTGCAGTTGTCAGGGTTAATAATGCATCCGCTGACACCAGTGCTGGGGGGTTAATAATGCGTTCGCTGACACCAGTACTGTTGTTTCTGAAGTTTGCATGCGGCCCCCCATGGGATATGAAAACTCGTCTTGTGGCCCTCAGGTAATTTGAGTTTGAGACCCCTGATTTAGAGAATAAAAAGCATCATCTGAATGGAGACAATGTCAGGTGGCCGACCTCCTTTATTTACAATGCATTAGACTGGCTGCTCAACATGGGGACCTAGAAGCTAGGGGAGATTACTGAAGTATTGGTGTCTACTATTGCGATTTTTCAGCTTCCAGGGGTATCTGCTAGCTATGGCATATAAGTAGTTATATTGGTCTAAGCTGGATGTAAAAATATACCATGCCTCCAATTCATCTTGAGGTTGGGTTCACATATGAACTGTATGCGGCTCACAGCAGGGGTGCGGTGCATCCTGGTTCACCGTTTCAGGTCTGATTTCAGCCCAAATTTTTGGCTAAATTCACACATGAAACGGATCAAAAGACGCACAGCTTTTTTTTGCAAAACGCACCGGACCTGCTGCGCAGATATGTAAACCGGCTCTGTAGAGAAAATGTCCTATTACTAATTGGATGCGGAGAACTCGCATGCAATTCGCAATGGTGTGAACCCAGTCTTAAAGTGATTCTAAAGGCAGAAGATTTGATACCTTAAAGAAGATGGGATTTACTTCCTCTATCTTTCCCTGCAAAGGTAAAGCATAATGGGCTACTATGCATCGTATAGTAGCTCATTATGTGACGCTTACCTGCAGTTGAAGCCAGCGATGTCACCGTCTTCCACGTTGGCAGCGAGCATTCATCTTCACCCCTCTTCTTCCGGGGGTCGCGAACTCCAGCTCTCTGACTGGCCGGAGTCGTGTGACCGAGCCGGTATGACTCTGGCTTGAAACGGCACAGTGTGCCCTTTCAAGACAGTGCATGCGCTGTTGAAGTCGTCGCTCTGCGAAATTGCAAATATCTCAGAGATTGTGTAGATCTCTGAGATATTGCAAGCACCTACAGGTAAGCCTTAATCCAGGCTTACCTGTAGATGTACCTTTTCCCCAAGGGGTTACAACCACTTTAATGCATTCTGTGCATTAAAGTTAAAAAAACTTTTTGCATGCATTGCCCCAGCCTCCCCTGTAACTTTGATAGTTCTCAATAGAAAGTATTTTATTTTTTCATTAACGTTTGTCATTGTGCATTTCCTTTCAGAGTGACATCTGGTCCCTGGGAATTACTGCTATTGAGATGGCTGAAGGGGCTCCACGTAAGTGACTTTTACAGTAGTCTGGTTTTGCCTGTGAAATATTGTGGCTATTTAACCACTTAACCCCCGGACCATATTGCTGCCCAAAGACCAGAGCACTTTTTGCGATTCGGCACTGCGTTGCTTTAACTGACAATTGCGCGGTCGTGCGACGTGGCTCCCAAACAAAATTGGCGTCCTTTTTTTCCCCCCACAAATAGAGCTTTCTTTTGGTGGTATTTGATCACCTCTGCGGTTTTTATTTTATGCACTATAAACAAAAATAGAGCGACAATTTTGAAAAAAAATTATATTTTTTACTTTTTACCATAATAAATATCCCCCAAAAATATATATAAACGTTTTTTTTCCCCCCCTCAGTTTAGGCCGATACGTATTCTTCTACATATTTTTCAGAAAACAAAATGGCAATAAGCGTTTGGTTTGCGCAAAAGTTATAGCGTTTACAAAATAGCGGGTATTTTTATGGCATTTTTATTTTATATATATATATATATAATTTTTTACTAGTAATGGTGGCGATCAGCGATTTTTCTTTTCGGTTACTGCGACATTATGGCGGACGCTTTCGGACACCTTTGACACATTTTTGGGACCATTGGCATTTTTATAGCGATCAGTGCTATAAAAATGCATTGGATTACTATAAAAATGCCACTGGCAGTGAAGGGGTTAACACTAAAGGGCGGGGAAGGGGTTAAGTATGTTCTTGGGTCTGTTCTAACTGTATGGGGGGGTGGCCTCACTAGGGGAAATCACTGATCTTCTGTTCATACATTGTATGAACAGAGGATCTGCATTTCCCCCCCTGACAGGACCGGGAGCTGTGTGGTTACACACACAGCTCCCGGTCACCGCTCTGTAACGAGCAATCGTGGGCACGCGCATGGAACTCGGGGTGAGCGGGGGCGAGCGCCCCTAGTGACCTGCAAGAGAGCCGACGTAGAGCTACGGGCTATCGCGCAGGGGAGCCAACCTGCCGCCGTAAAACTACAGCGGCAGGTCCGCAAGTAGTTAAACCTGGCCTCCAGCTAGAACACACCTTGTTTTCCAATGTGCAATAACTAAAAAAAAAAAAAAGATATTAAAACCCAATTGAATTTTTTATTTGATTTATTACTGTAATGTTGTCGGGCTGTGTATGCAGTAATACATATACTTGTGTTTTTTTTTTTTTTTTTTTTTTACATACCGTTTGCTGCAGCATGGGTTAAAGTACCCAGTGTTGGCAGTACATTGGCGAGTCGGACTCCCTCACTCACATAACACAGCAGTCCAACAAGCCCCCTTGCCATTATCAACAATGCTATAAAAAAAATATTTTTTTAAATATATGTATACATCTGTGTATGCCCTCGACTTGAAGTAGTTGTAGCAGGAAAATTACTGTAGTCATGGTCCTGCTATTTTTTTTTTTTTTTTTTTTCCAGCTAGCGATTCTCTTTCTAGAAAAAGGTATCGGAGTGACTATACAGCCACTGGATCATTTTTATAGGCAACCACCTTTACCTTTTCTCTCCGTTAAATCGGGGAGCCTGTTAAAGATGGGAGCGATCCGATAAGAAAGTGACAGGAAGAAAGTTCCCTCTCCTCTTCTGTGGTATTCTAAACCAGAAGTGACAAGGATTTTGTCACTTCCGGTTTTGGTTTGTTTGTGGCCAAGCCATTACCAGCTTGTACAGCATCTGATCAAACCGATCTCTGTTTGAGCAGATGCTTTGGAGGCAGATGAGAGATCTGGGTCTAATAGTCCCCAGATCTCTCTAAAAAGAGGACCTGTGATGGCCATGCTGTCACAGGCGATATTGTTTAACTTTTGGGAGTGCACAAAAGTTGATAAAACAAAATTTAAAGATGCAATGTTAAAAATAAATTTAAAAAAACATTTTTGTACATTCTATACATTGGACACCTATGGATAATTTAATATACCATAGTTTGTCGCCATTCCATGGGCATGCGCAATTTTAAAGTGTTGCATGTTTGGTATCTATTTACTCGGTGTAACATATTTCACCTAAAATAATAAAAAATGGTGTGTATATTGTGTTTTGTGTTCACTAAAATTCATGCAAGTGTATCTGTCCAAAGAAATTGCATTATAATAAATGCTGCACAATTACACTAGGGGGTGATCAAGGGGTTAAGTGTGTTCCCTGGGTGTGTTCTAACTGTAGGGTGGATGGTCTCGCTGAGACACGACAGAGATCACCGTTTTCGATCACTGGGAACAGAAGATCTGTCATGTCCCCTTTCAGAATGGGAATACGCCTTGTTTACACTGGTAGATCCACGTTCTGCCACTTTACTAGGTGATCGCAGGTCGCCGGCAGACATCGAGTCTGCCCAACCCACGGGCACGCTCCCGAAGCGAGAGCGTGCCGCCGGTGGCGCCCACCTGTGTGAGCCACCGTACAGGTACAGCACTTTTCACAGCACTGCCGCAATATATCTACGTGAGCTGGTCAGCTATTGGTTAAAGAGTAACTCCACTTTTGGTGAGAAGGAAACATTCTCTTCTAGGTATTCAATGTACATTGCATGGGTTTTTATCAAACTTTGTTGCAGATTTTTTTTGTTATTCTGAATGAATAGATGTCTGTGTCCATGTGGAAAGTGAATCTGTATGGGAGTGGTTTCAAAATTATCAACCAGCTGTTGCACTTGCAGGGCAACAATAGGGAAAGCGGCAGGATCTGCAGTCCTTTAAACGTGATTTCCTATTGGAAGTATCTCACGGAAAAAAGACATTTTTGGTTGCAGGAGATCCCTGAAATCTGACCTGTATCTTAGTGTAGATTTATGGTAATATCAGTGAGCCAATCGCACAAGCAGGAAATTGTGTATCTGGGTGGGGCGCATCCTGTACACTTTCTCCAGGTCGCCATATTGCATTTTACAGAAAATTACAGCGGCTGCAGTTTGAAAAGGAAAGGTCATTTTTTAATAACTGGATCACTAAAGGATTTTTTTTTTTAGCTAAATAGCTTCCTTTACCTTACTGCAGTACTGGTTTCATGTCCTTATTGTTCATTTTTGCTTTGAAGTTGCTGTAATCCTGCTCTGATCTCCACACTTCCTGCTTGTCTGTTTCCTTATCACCACCATACTGGGAGCTTTCTCACGATGGTTTAAGCTGTCATTACTGTGTGTCTTAAACTTCCCAGAACCAATCAGATTCATTTTAAAAACAAAACACTGCCCTGGATTTGTTTGTTTTTGTTCTGTGTGTCTCTCTACTTCACAGAAACAAGAAGCCAGTTCAAAAGTGAAACTAACCTGCAGGCACATTATATGATTGATTTGTATCTATTTTTAATCATTTTGAAAAGGAATCAGTTAACTTTTATGTCTCTATACCCTGTAAACAGTCATTTCAGCAAAAAAAAAAAAAATGTTTTCCTTTAGTGACCATTTAAATTGCAATATTACTTGTGTCTTAATTTGTATACACTTATTTTTTTCTGTTTTGTTTTTTTATCATTTTCTGAAGTTGGCCTTTACCGATATTGTAAAGTGCTACTGGTATCTCTGTTTACGTTCTCTTTTGAATTCCTGTGTCTCAGGCTCTGGAATCTGAAGGGGGATATTTAAGCACCTAGCAGGATAGAGGGTCACACAAGGAGAGATTAGCATTTCTAAGAGTGCTCAGTAATAGTATTAGGCTGGCTGAAGGTAAGATTGTGATCGGGAGAGTTTAGAATAAGGGACTGCTTTCTGAATGGGGGATAGAATCTCAGGGTTGAACAGAATTAAAGAATTCCTGGTATGCCATTTTTTTCATAGTTCTATTGCTCCAGCTTGGAGTAATGCAACGTTGCATATACCATACCAGGGGTCGACCAATTATCAGTGCGGCCGATGTTCACTTTTTATTTGTAACCGCTTAAATACCCGGCATTTCCCACCCCCAATTTTCAGTTTTCAGCGCTGTCACACTTGACAATGACAATTGCGCAATCATGTGATGCTGTACCCATAAGAAATTTTTATAATTTTTTTCCCCTACGAAAAAATGGTGTTGTTCGATCATCTGTTTTTTTATTTTTTGTGCTATAAACCAAAGAAGAGTGACAAGTTTGAAAAAACGCAATAAGTGTATATTGATTGGTTTGCGCAAAAGTTGTAGCCTCTAAAAAATAGGGGATAGATTTGTTTTTAACACTAGTAATGGCGGTGGTCTGCGTTTTTTTTTTTTTAACATATTTTTTGGTAAAAAAAAACGCACTATGTAGAACATGTACATGTAGAACAAATCAACATGTACGTGGACTAACTAAACTGAGAATTAAAAAAAAAAATTGTGATATTTATTAAAGCAAAAAGTAAATAGTATTATTTTCAATTTACTTTTTGCTTTAATAAATATCACAATTTTTTTTTTAAATTCTCAGTTTAGTCAGTCCACGTGCATGTTGATTTGTTCTACATAGTGCGTTTTTTTTTTACCAAAAAATATGTAAAAAAAAGAAACGCAGACCACCGCCATTACTAGTGTTAAAAACAAATCTATCCCCTATTTTTTTAGAGGCTACAACTTTTGCGCAAACCAATCAATATACACTTATTGCGTTTTTTTTTGTTTTTGTTTTTTTACCAAAAAATAAGTGTATATTGATTGGTTTGCGCAAAAGTTGTAGCCTCTAAAAAATAGGGGATAGATTGTTTTTTTTTTTTTTTTTTTTTTTTACACTAGCAATAGCGGTGGTCTGCGTTTTTTTTTTTTGACCGACTTTGGTTTGGACATTTTTGACACCATTTTGGGACCGTTGACATTTATACAGCGATCGGTGCTATAAAAATGCACCGATTATTGTATAAATGTCACTAGCAGGGAAGAGGTTAGAACTAGGGGGTGATAAAGGGGTTAAGTGTTTTCCTTAGGCAGTGATTCTAACTGTAGGGGCTGGGGACTCACAAGGGGAGGAGACCAATGAGTGTTCGGCTATACTGGTAACACACCATTGATCTCCTCTCACCTGACAGGATGTGTGTGTGTATAAGTATACACACACACCCACTCACCTGCTTTATTGGGCAATCGCGTTGGCTCCCAAGTGACGTGGCGCGCCCCCTAGACGGCCGCGAAGCCCATGACGTCATATGACGCCCGCCCAGGATGAAAGATCCCTCCTGCAGACATCATTGGGCGGGGTAGGAAGTAGTTAAGAATACGTATTGATAACAAACATAGATATTGCTTTAAGTGATTGTACCGGAGTGATATGCAACTGTAGGCACCACCCCGGTTTCATTCTTTGGAGCGGACGGTCGGGGATACAAACAATGCGACTAAGCAGCTGCTTAGCTGTTTTCACAAGTATCGGGAGGGGACGTCCGCCCCCACCCCCCCTTCCACTGGGAGCCCTGAGTGACCAGCCGGCACATCTGCTGGCTGGCCAGAGACCCGAACAAAGCCAAAATTGTTTTGTTCTGGTCTCGGATCTAGTAACCCAGAAGCAATGTCATGACTTCCGGATTTCTCTCATCCTAAGGCTCCATGCACACTGAAGCTGATAAACTGCAGTTTATTGGCGTTTTGGCTTTTTTTTTTTTTTTTAAGCCCATAAACTGAACTCTGTTAGCCTATGTGCCAATGCACACCTGGGCGTTTTTCAGTGTCAATGAGCTGCGGAGTTTATTGGCTTTTTTTCTGAACGCCCGAAATTTGCGTTTAAAGTGCAGTTTTTCGACGGGAAAAAACGATAAAAAACGAAAAATGCTCAAACGCCGAAAAACGCTGCCGCCAGCGTTTTTTAGCGGTTTTTTTTATCCATTGAAAAAAAAAAAAGGAAAAAAAAAAAAATTGCTGATAAAAGCTACACTGAAAAACGCTGATTAAAGCTATTGCAAAAACGCTAAAAAACGTTGCAAGGCTGTCGGAGTGTAGCGGTGCAAGTCTCAGCCAAACTGACAGTGCCTGTCTTGAGAGGCTGATTACGGTCTGGCCTTCAGAGCATAGCAGGGAGGGTTCCTGAAGGAGTGGCATGTTTCTAGACTTTCCCTACTCGTCTGGAATTTTTTCCTACCGCTGTTACTGTCTTTGACAGATGGGTAACCTGTCCCTATACTGTCCACACCTGAAATGCTCCCCAAACCCAGAAGCCAGGGTCTTGGAGCGGAGGTATGCCTAAAAAAAAAAGAAAGATTAAAAGCAAGTAGCTACAAACACTGTAACTGCTGACTTTTAATAAAGCGCTCCGGCTTCACTGCCCGGTTCCCTACAGCGCACGCGCGAGTCGTGCAGCGCCGTCCTCACGGGTCCCCACTGTGTTCTGGGAGCCGAGTGTTTCCCAGAACACAATGGGGTGGGAAGTGAAGCACTACCCGCAGAATCCCTGCAGAGAGGACTCCCGGCAGTGGGTGCAAATACATGTATTGGGTATCTGCACCACCCTCCCCACTGAAAGGTGTCCAATGTGACACCGGAGGGGGGGGGGGGGGTTCCGATGAGCGGAAGTTCCACTTCAAAAAAACACAAGGGCTTACAACCACTTTTAAATGTGCTCCTTGGGAGTGCTTTCTAACTGTGTGGGAGGTGCTTTGACTGAGATCAGTGTTTCTGCAGAAACATAGGAATCTCCATTTTCCCCTCTCACAGAACAGTGGTCTGCCTCTCCTGAGAACGATCGGTGCCCCAGATACCAATACACAAAATCACATACTGGTATGTGATTTCACACAGGAGGGCCGCCCTGCCACAGTATTACTGCGTTGGGTGGTCCATAAGATGTTAAATAGACTCTGCCTGATCCAAGATGGCCGGCAGCCTCGCATGAGCCGTCAGCATCCAACTGGATGATTACCCAGTGACCCAGGAAACCATAGACGAGTCGTGTTCCTCTTGACTTCCTTTGTCCCTTCAGTTGAGCGCCACCTGCAGTGAAGAAAATAAGGCTGCACCTACCTACAGCTCTCACAAGCAGGGTCCTCCCAACACTCTTTTAATGAATTATATTGTAACTGTACTGTCTCTTTATATTGTAAAACAATGTTTTGGCACTAATATAAAATCCTGTTCAATAAAAATAATAATGTTTGGGTAAATCACACGGTGCGGACATTTGTATGACACCCGAGTTAATGGCTGTCTGACCTGACTTTCTTTCTCATTGCCGTTGGGGATTGTCAGTCCAGCACCACTACAGTTCTTCAAAGCCTGTCTCCATTCGCTGAAGGGAAAGTCTAGCTGAGTTGGTACAACTTGTAGACTTCATTGAACACTACAGAGAACCCGTCTGCCTTTTTTTTTAGCCAGGCACATCGGCCTCAGATGTAGGTTTGCGTATTGACTTCAGTGTGGATGTATAATGCCCCATTATGGAGGTAGGCCAGCTCCCTATAGAGTTCAGTACGTTTGAAGCATCAAAGGCTCATCTCCTGCTTTCTCCCGCTTTTAGGGCTAAACCATAAATAGTTCTCTTTGTTCTACCTGCATTTCCACAAGCTGCTGGCAGTCAGTCACCGAAGCAAAACATCACATAGCTGTGGAAGCGAGCCTCACATTAGCACATGACCACATTTAAAGGCTAAGTATACTTTTGTGGTCAATGTAACGTTGTGCCATCCATCTGAATCCGTGCCTGGAGTTATGAATGGATGATTTCCAGTTCAAAAGCAGCCGGCCTGTACTCGGGTCTGCAGGAAGATTTACCTCGGATGATACCTTGCCAGCCAGGCGTGCCTAGGCATGAATAGCCTTCTTTTATGGGATTGAAATATGGTGTAGCTGCTATTGCTGGCCTGACTTTACCGGTACACAGAGTCTTCATCATTGTTTTGCTACCCAATGACCCGGAGAAAACCTACAACCCAGCCCGTGAGGTTTGAAGTCCAAATTGTTTGTTCCATATTAGTTATTAGGGCCCATTCACACCTGAGCGTTTTGTAGCCTGAAGCATGTAGCTACAAAACGCTAGAGGGGAAAAATCCATTATTCTCAATGGAGATGGTTCACATCTTCACTCTGAAACGCATGAAGCCGAAAGCCTGAAGCTCAAACAAGTTCTGGACCCTTTTTTTTTTTTTTCTTCGCTCGAATTGGGCTGATTTGGGCATCTTTGAATGTTTGTATTCCCATAGAAACTAATGAAAACGCTCGATTCAAGCAGCTAGCGCGACAACAATCATTTCTACGGGCGTTTTGTCGCTTTAATCTGTTCTGTGAAATGGCATATTCACCCAGGAAGAAGATAAAAAAAATCTAAAAACATAGCAACAAAGGATGAAAGAGATGATGATAATTTTTCCTATTGGCTAAAATAAAAAATAACAAAGTTCAAAAAAGTCGGACAACGCTGTATGCAAACGTGTGAATACGTGCGACAAAACGCCGGAAAAATAACGCTCAAAAACGCTACGCTCAGGTGTGAATGGGGCCTTAGTGACCTCCATTTTCTTGCATGCCTGATGGTAATATGTAGGCTTACTAGTATCGGTATCGGGAACGATACCAAGAATTTGTGCGAGTACTTGTACTCGCACAAATGCTCCCGATGCCTAATCCGATACCTGGAATGGGAGAGGCGGCGTTCAATAGGGGCGGAGTCAGCAGGCGGAGCGGAGATAGAGTCCTCGAGCAGGTAAGCTGGCCTGGCAGAGGTGCAGGGTCCATCCGCATCATCGGTAACTGAAGTGACGCTCCGTGTTGCCGTCAGTGCTTGGACATCCAACGCCCATCTTGGTACACCCTGCACTCGCCCACATTAAGCCAGCAGCGGACACCTTGTTGCACTTGAATCCCCTTTTCTTCCCCATTTTTATGCTCGTTTTGGACCTCAGCAAGTCTTCTTCACCACTTCATCACTAATAAAGTGGCCAGGGAGAGAATAATACTAGGGTTGTCTCGATACCACTTTTTTAAGACTGAGTACAAGTACCGATACTTACCGCCCACCCCTTCCCCCCCCCCCCCCCCCCCCCCCCAAGTACTCGCAGATACCGATTCTTGTTTTTTTAATGTCCTGTGACAGTGGTGCACTAATGGCTGGCACTAATAGATGGCACTGACTGATGGGTACTAAAATGTGGCACTGGGTGATGGTTACACCCAACCCATATAGTTCGGGCTGGGTGTAACAAGATGTCTGCTGCCGCTTTTTATGCGGCTGAGTGCAAAGTGTACTAAGATGGGAGTCGCAGGCAGCATAGCAAAATATTGGTTTAGTTCTTCTTTTCCTCTCATGTCATTTATTTCAGTGCCCATAAGTGCCAGCCACCTGTCAGTGCCATCTGTCAGTGCACATTCATCTGTGCCATCCATTTGTGCCAGCCATCAGTGCCCACCCGTCAGGCCTACTGTCAGCCATCAGTGTGTGCCACCTATCATTGCTCATCCATCAGTGCCACTGCCAGCCATCAGTCCCGACACCCAACCATCAGTCAGTGCCACATTTTAGTACCCATCAGTCAGTGGCAGCCATCAGTGTGCCACGGTCACATGACATTAAAAAAAAAGTATCGATAATTGGTATCGGCGAGTACTTGGAAAAAGTATCGGTACTTGTACTCTGTCTTAAAGTGGTATCGGCACAACCCTAGTAATATACAGTCCCTGGACACTTTATTGGTGACATTGCTTGGTAACACAAATTGCTAATCAGCAAGTCACATGGCAGCAACTCGATGCCTTTAGGCATCTAGACGTGGTGAAGACGACTTGCTGAGGTCCAAAACGAGCATCAGAATGTGGAAGAAAGGAGATTCAAGTGACTTGGCATGGTTGTTTTGTGTCAGATGGGCTGGTCTGAGCATTTCAAAAACTGCTGATCTCCTGGGCTTTTCACACACAACCATCTCTCTGGTTTACAGAGAATAGTCTTAAAAAGAGAAAATATCCAGTAAGTGGTAGTTGTGTGGAGGAAAATACCTTGTTAAGGTCAGAGGAAAATGGGCAGACTGGTTCCAGATGATGGAAAGGCAACAGTAACTGAAATAAGCACTTGTTGTATCCAAGTTATGCAGAATACCATCTCTGAATGCACAACACATTCAACCTTTAAGGCTCTTTCACACGGGGGGCGGATCAGTATTGATCTGCCCCGCGTGTCTGTAAGCTCAGCGGGGATCCTCCGTAAAATCCCCGCTGAGCTGTCGGCTGACAGGGCGGTCTCTGCACACTGTGCAGAGACCGCCCTGTCTTTTCTCCGCTGTCCCCTATGGGGGGATCGGATGAACACGGACCGTATGTCCGTATTCATCCGATCCAATCCGCCAGACGGAAGAAAAATAGGACATTCTTCCGTCCGAAAAATCGGATCATTGCAGAGGCGGACAATTATCCACCGACACCCGTAATCACATAGGGACCAACGTATGTCCCGTTTTCATTCGCAAGCGGATGGATGAAAATGCGGACATACGGTCCGCACATATGAAAGGGGCCTTAAGCAGATGGACTACCAGCAACAGAGGACCACACTGGGTGCCAATCCTGTTGGCTAAGAACAGGAAACTGAGGCTACAATTTGCACAGGATCACCAACCTTGAACAATAAAAGATTGGAAAAACAATGTCTGGTCTGACAAGTCTCGCTTTCATCTGTGACATTCAGATGGTGGGGTCAGAATTTGGTGTAAACATGAAATCATGGATCCATCCTGCCTTGTATCAGAGGTTCAGACTGGTGGTGGTGTAATGGTGTGGGGGATATTTTCTTGGCACACTTCGGGACCCTTGGTACTAATTCAGCATTGTTTAAACACCACGGCCTACCGGAGTATTGTTGCTGATCATGTCGATCCCTTTATGACTACAGTGTCCCCATCTTCTGATGTCTCCTTCCAGCAGGATAATGTCACCATGTCACAAAGATCCGATCATCTCACCACTGGACAATGAGGTCCCTGTCCTCCAATGGCCTCCACACTCGCCACATCTCATCCAATAGAGCACCTTTGGGGTGTGGTGGGCGATTCTCATCATGGATGTGCAGCCGATAAATCTGCAGCAACTGTGTGATCCTATCATGTCACCACGGAGCAAAATCTCTGAGGAATGTTTCCAACACCTTGTTGAATTCATGCCACGGAAGAATAAAGGCAAATGGGGGTCCAACACGGTACTAGCAAGGTGTACTGAATAATGTGACTGGATTGTGCGTGTATCTATCTATCTATCTATGAGATCTCTCCTGCACTATAGCAGACCACAACACACAGCCGTGCGCTGCTTTGTCAGAAATAGTGCAGATATGTTTTGTTTTTGTGTGTGTTTTTTTTTTTTGTGCATTGAGGCATGTTGGCCCATTCAGAGTGAATGGAATGTCTGTGCAAACATCCCGAAGACATGAATTGGATGTTGCTCCTGCAGTACAGGGAGTGCAGAATTATTAGGCAAGTTGTATTTTTGAGGATTAATTTTATTATTGAACAACAACCATGTTCTCAATGAACCCAAAAAACTCATTAATATCAAAGCTGAATATTTTTGGAAGTAGTTTTTAGTTTGTTTTTAGTTTTAGCTATTTTAGGGGGATATCTGTGTGTGCAGGTGACTATTACTGTGCATAATTATTAGGCAACTTAACAAAAAACAAATATATACCCATTTCATTTCAGTTATTTATTTTTACCAGTGAAACCAATATAACATCTCAACATTCACAAATATACATTTCTGACATTCAAAAACAAAACAAAAACAAATCAGTGACCAATATAGCCACCTTTCTTTGCAAGGACACTCATGCATCCTGCCATCCATGGATTCTGTCAGTGTTTTGATCTGTTCACCATCAACATTGCGTGCAGCAGCAACCACAGCCTCACAGACACTGTTCAGAGAGGTGTACTGTTTTCCCTCCTTGTAAATCTCACATTTGATGATGGACCACAGTTTCTCAATGGGGTTCAGATCAGGTGAACAAGGAGGCCATGTCATTAGTTTTTCTTATTTTATACCCTTTCTTGCCAGCCACGCTGTGGAGTACTTGGACACGTGTGATGGAGCATTGTCCTGCATGAAAATCATGTTTTTCTTGAAGGATGCAGACTTCTTCCTGTACCACTGCTTGAAGGTGGTGTCTTCCAGAAACTGGCAGTAGGACTGGGAGTTGAGCTTGACTCCATCCTCAACCCGAAAAGGCCCCACAAGCTCATCTTTGATGATACCAGCCCAAACCAGTACTCAACCTCCACCTTGCTGGCGTCTGAGTCGGACTGGAGCTCTCTGCCCTTTACCAATCCAGCCACGGGCCCATCCATCAAGACTCACTCTCATTTCATCAGTCCATAAAACCTTAGAAAAATCAGTCTTGAGATATTTCTTGGCCCAGTCTTGACGTTTCAGCTTGTGTGTCTTGTTCAGTGGTGGTCGTCTTTCAGCCTTTCTTACCTTGGCCATGTCTCTGAGTATTGCACACCTTGTGATTTTGGGCACTCCAGTGATGTTGCAGCTCTGAAATATGGCCAAACTGGTGGCAAGTGGCATCTTGGTAGCTGCACGCTTGACTTTTCTCAGCTCATGGGCAGTTATTTTGCACCTTGGTTTTTCCACACGCTTCTTGCGACCCTGTTGACTATTTTGAATGAAACGCTTGATTGTTCGATGATCACGCTTCAGAAGCTTTGCAATTTTAAGAGTGCTGCATCCCTCTGCAAGATATCTCACTATTTTTGACTTTTCTGAGCCTGTCAAGTCCTTCTTTTGACCCATTTTGCCAAAGGAAAGGAAGTTGCCTAATAATTATGCACACCTGATATAGGGTGTTGATGTCATTAGACCACACCCCTTCTCATTACAGAGATGCACTTCACCTAATATGCTTAATTGGTAGTAGGCTTTCGAGCCTATACAGCTTGGAGTAAGACAACATGCATAAAGAGGATGATGTGGTCAAAATACAACTTGCCTAATAATTCTGCACTCCCTGTATAGGTAGAGCCTATTCAAGTTTATGGAATATTAGTAAGTGGGCCAACCCGTAATCTTTACCAGCCAGGCTGCAGACAGTGCAGAATTCTGCAGCCATCAGAGGAGAAAAATATGGATCTCCTGGGGTAGCTGGCTATTGAGGGGGGCATGGGGGTGTGAATGGAAAATGGGAGTAAAGCTGTGGCAGATACATTATTTCTAGCCTAGTAGGTGAAGTGTAATGGTGGCATCCTCTGCCTCACACTTTACTCAGTGTCCCTGCTCATCAACCTGATCCTCAGCAATGGGCCCCGTAAGGTGGTTGTAAACCCGATTAAAAACAAAAAAAACCTGCAAGACAAAGGCATATTGAATAGATCAATATCAATTACACACCTGAGATCTAAGCCCATGCAGCCGTCCTCGTACATAGCTTGTACGTAACTTCCGTCATGCACGGGGACTCGCTGGTAACGGCACATGGACTGAAGCAACGGCACATATGTGTGCCGTTGCTTCAGTATGCCCCAGTGCGCATGTGCCAATGACATTGGCACATGCAGGGGATGTCTCCTAAACCGGGTAGGTTTAGAAGATATCCTGGGTAGCTACAGGTAAGCCTTAATATAGGCTTGCATAACCCCAAAAAATTGCAGCTTACCTATCTTTAGATGTGATGGCTACATAAAGATTTATTGTAAAATCAAAGGCAAAGGGATTCCAAGAATGGAAAGGGTTAAAACATGGCTGACAGACAATCCAATGTTAAACATCATGCTAGGTGTTGAACTGAAGACCACCTCTCAAAACCTTGTTTTTGGACATTAATTTTTTTCTCTGCCTTTTTGAAAGTACCGAGTGTACTTCCGATCCAGCCGGACCGCGGCCCATGACGTCGCCTCTTCTGCAGCGAGCTCCCCCATTGTCTTCTGGGACCTGTGTGTCTCCCAGAAGACAAGCTGGCCATTCACAAAGCTCAGTGCGACTCGCGCATGCGCAGTAGGAAACTGGCAGTGAAGCCGCAAGGCTCCACTGCCTGTTTCCCTTGGTGAAGATGGCAGTGCCGGGACCTTCCATGATCGAGGGATCGGTCTCAGGGGGGCTGGCATCGCGGGCGCCTAGGACAGGTAAGTGTCCTTATTAAAAGTCAGCAGCTACAGTGTTTGTAGCTGCTGACTTAAAGGGGTGTTCCAGCCCATTTTTCTGTTTATTAAAAGTCAGCAGCCACAAAAAGTGTAGCTGCTGGCTTTTAATAAACAGACACTTACCTGCTCCAGGGTTCCAGCGACGCACAGGCTGGGGCTCCGCTCCTCTCCCCCCCTCTCTGAGCCGGCGTCTTCATTGTAAGTGTGGGCACCCGGCTGTGACAGCTTTCGGCTTCACGGCCCGGCACCCACTGCGCATGCGCGAGCGGCGCCGTCCGATTGGACAGGGGATCACCTAGGACCTGTGACGTGTCCTAGGCGATCGCCTTCAGGGAGGGGCTGAAGATAGGCGATTAAGCTAATCGCCTAACCAGCCCCTCGGCAGAAGGAGGAAGTGGGACAGGAAGTCCCACTCCTCCTGAAGCCCCCACTCCCCCCCCCCCCCAAAACAATTACATGCCAAATGTGGCATTTAAGGGGGTGAGGAGTGGGTTAAGCGGAAGTTCAAATTTTTTTTGAGTGGAACTCTGCTTAAAATAATTTGGTTGGAACACCGCTTTATGTTTTTTCTTATTCTCATGATTTCTGCACTTATCGATGAAGCCATATCAGTCTAGGATTATACAAAACCTTTACTTCAGATTTTTTTATTTATTTTTTGTTCTCTCCCAGCAGTAGGTAAAAGAAAGGCAGCTCTGGTTTGCATTACTAGCCTCCATTCTGGATATTTCCCCTGCAGGAGTTTTTTTTTTTTTTTCATCACCAGTCTTCTAGTTTGAATAATGCCCAGTGTGGACTGAGGACATACTGTGAGTGCAAGGTGTCATGAACCAGCCTCCTTGGGGGCGTTGCCACTCGGCGTAATGATATAGAGAGCAATGCTGACGTTGTCCTAAGTCTAATGCCAGAAAGGACCTTGTTTTATTGGAAAGACCAGGAGTTTAGCCCCACCCTGACGAGTCCAGTTTCTCAGAGCAGTGTATATGTCATCAGTGATTTATAATTGCATTCCACTTTCCTCTTCAGCAAACTGAGGAGAGACTGGAAACTTGCTAGACTATATGCAATCCACATTATTATTATTCATATTTGGAACTTATATAGTGCCTGTAGTTTTGACAACTTTTATCTTTTTTTTTATATTTTGTTTTTTTTCCTTCTCTTCCTCTAGCTCTGTGTGACATGCACCCGATGCGGGCCTTGTTCCTCATCCCCAGAAATCCACCTCCAAAACTGAAATCGAAGAAATGGTAAGTCTGACTCTCACGATAACCACAACCAAAAACCTTCTAGTTACAGCCACATCGAGGGGTTATAATGGGATCAGACATTAAAATGCAGAAATTAGTCAGAAGGACCGCATTACCCATTGATGTTATTGTGAATAGTAATTACATTAGAACCTTGGTTTATGAGTAACGCAGTTAACAAGCTTTTTGAAAGACGCTTTTTTTCTGACTCGAGTCGCGAGTGTTGTCTCCCAAAAACAAGCAGAATTCAAGCTAATGGGGGTGGGCAATACCGCCTTTGGCCAGAGGTGCGGGGGCTCCAGTGACACTTGGAACGGTTTGGAGCCGTTCGGAAATACTCAGAATCGATCATAAATACTCAGTTCCCGAGATCGTCAAGCTGCCCCCGAGTATTTGAGGCTCGCCAGCACCCACCCCCCCACCTCTGGCCACATGCAGTATTGCATGCTGTAGAAGTCAATGCGAAACTAATTATCTTTGTTTCCATTGACTTCTATGAGGAAGCTTGCTTTGATATGCGAGTGCTTTGGATTACAAGCAGTCTTCTGTCTCTCGTCCACACCCCAATGTGTTCTGTGGGTCGAAACACGTTGGATTGTGGCCCAAATGTACTCACTGACAGTGAAGTGTGCACCTGAAGAATAACCCTAATGCGGAGCGTCCCATAAGCTGCACATGGCAACAAAACCCTGTGTGTGGAAAGTGATAACAGCCCCAGCCCGGGGCTTCATCTAGGCCACATGCCCAATGCGTTTTGAACCCACAAAACGTGTTTGGGGGTGTGGCCTGGATAGAGCCCACGCCGAGGCTGTTTTCCCTTTACAAACACAGGGTTTCGTTATGATGTGTGGCTTATGGGACTTCTTTTTCCATCGGTATCTATGGAGCATAGACGAGCCCTGTCCTTGCCTGTGCTCCCAGTGGTTGATAATAGAGGAGAACCCGTTGGCGCTTCGAGCAGCAGCCTCAGTTTCGTCATGGGTTCACAGTGAAGAAATGACTGTCCCACCCTGCAGACCAGAAGAGAGAAGACTCTGTTCCTGACATGTCACATGACCACAGCTTCAGGTGAGTATTTGGGCCATTTAGGGCAGGTTTTGGTCCAGGTGGGATTTTGTGTCAGGGAGGTCCCTTGCTGGACTTCAGCTTTCAGTAAATACTAATCGTGAATCTGTTCTCAATCCAGAGCATATAGAAAATTCCCTACTGTGTCCTGTTGATTGCTTGTCTGTCTCGGCCGGTCACACATTGAAATTGCTTTCATTTTTCTCTGAAGGTCAAAAAAATTTATCGAATTCATTGACACTTGTCTCATCAAGAACTACATGAACCGACCACCAACTGAGCAGCTGCTGAAGTATCCATTCATCAGGGACCAGCCAACCGAGAGGCAGGTCAGGATCCAGCTGAAGGATCACATCGATCGTTCCAGGAAGAAACGCGGTGAGAAAGGTGTGTCCACGGCCTTTAAGGGGCGTCCACAGACCTAAGAAAGGAGGTGGACAACCATATTTCCTTTTTATTACACCGTGTGTCCTAGCCAGGAGTTCTAAACCAAGTACCTTTTTCTTTCTCGTACATCACGGGACACAGAGCGGCATATTCATTACTATATGGGTTATATGGAGTACCTTCAGGTGTGGACACTGGCAATCTCAAACAGGAAGTCCCCTCCCTATATAACCCCCTCCCCTAGAGGGAGTCCCTCAGTTTTTTCGCCAGTGTCTTAGGTGTTGGTCACGGAATAGCTTTGCTCCACATCCTTGGGATTAAGGGCGGGCTAACCGGATCTGTCCAAGGAGCCTCAGTGCCAAAGTGGACAGTACCCGGGCCCCAAACCGTGGGGTTTTGCCTATAATGCTCCTCTTTGGAGGGCTGGACCCTGGGCCCAGGACTTGGAGTTTGTAAAAATCATAAGTGCCTGTTTGCCAGGGTGCTATATAGGTCCAGGACAGTGGGTACCTTCATAGGACCCCAGGGCCTGAAGGTCTACTACGCTACCCACGGAGATGGGAGAAGATTGGATCGTTTTGCTGGACAAACATCCTGCAGCATGGAGCAGGTAAGGGGGAGCCTGCGGGACTTGGTTCGACAGCAGGCTCTCCGGGGTAACCTAAAAGGGGGGATAGCCTAAGTATGCTCTGCATTGGCAACCTTGCTCACTATGTCTGAGAAAGACAGGATGACCCCTTTTTTCCCCCATCACTAGGTTCCCCTGTCTAAGAATGTGTTGCTAGCTAACCTGCTGCTTTCTTCCTAGGACTAGTAAGGATCCCTATGGGGCCTTTTGGAGAGTCCTACCTGGCCGGGGGTTTGAATCTGCCGCCTGATACTGCAGTCCTGGGTCTCCAGCAGCGCGGCTCCTCCATGTTCCTCCTGTTCCGGCATACGCGCGCGCGCATGTCTTATAGACGTTTTTTCACGCCGTTCAGAGAGGAGGGGGGGGGGGGCGTGCCTGCGGCGTCATACAGGGGCGCGCCTTGTGCTGTTATAGATCAGCAGGCATTGTCAGTGCTCAGTCTGAGGCTGATTTCAGAAGGAGAGGACGCAGAGCGGCAGAACAGTGACTCCCGGTGGCGGAAGAGGGGTAGTACATGCTGGACTTTGTTCCAATGCCTTTTTTGTTAAGCCAAAAAATTCCCCTTTTTGCAGCAGGTTGGAGGCTGGCAAACTAAGTTTGGGGTCACTGTATGTTTTAAAAAAAAAAAAAAAAAAAAATATATAATATATATAAAAAAAAAACATACGGGGCCCCATCAGTTTTTGGGCATTAGTGATCTATTGTCCCCTAAGCTCTGGTTTTGTACTCCTGGCCACTACAGTCTGTTGTTGTTGGCGGAGTCCCTCGATTTTGTATTATGGCTTCCAAAGGTTCGGGGTCAAAGGGTACAAAAAAGACCAAAAAACAAAGGGGTTCCCCCTCTGATTCTGATGATATGCCGATACTTTCCCCGCAACTTATTAACATAAAGGGCGCCTTGGATGAGCCATTAGGGGGATCTGGTGCGGAGGCTGGCCCAGATCAGCCCAGCCCTGTGTTTATCACAGAGGAGATGCTAGCCGTATCCCTAGGGGGGCTAGAAGAGAGAATAGCAGCATTGATCGCTAGAGCTATTCCTGGTAAAAAACGGGTTAGATCCCCATCACCAAGAGGTGTATCCTCAGATGCTGAGATTCTCTCTCCAGAGGAATTGGAATCACAGGAGGATCAACTAGACCTGAACCAAGAGGGTTCAGGGATTGAGGGATCTGCCTCTGAGGAACCATTTTCAGACTCCCAGACAGAAAGACTGTGGGTACAGTCTTTGACGGACATGGTCCGCTCGGCATTTAGTTTACCATTGCCAGAGCCTCAGGTTCCTCCGGTATCCTCTCTGGGCTCTTTGAAAGCTCCGTTAAGCAACGCAGTTTTTCCGGTCCATCCTCTCTTGGAGGAATTGATCTTTCGGGATTGGGTACGGCCGGACAGGATTTTTCTGCCACCGAAAAGATTTGCGGTCATTTACCCCATGGAGAAAAAATTCTCCAAGAGGTGGAGGCTCCCAGTAGTGGATGCAGCCATCTCATGTGTGAATAAATCACTAACTTGCCCGGTGGAAAACATACATATGTTTAAAGATCCGGTTGATAAACGGTTAGAGACACTTTTAAAAGCATCCTTTGCTACGGCAGGAGCAGTGGTACAGCCAGCTGTGGCTGCAATTGGAGTTTGTCAGGCGTTAAAAGACCAGACAAAAGAAATGTTAAAGGACATGCCTACCCAACAAGCAGAAGTGTTTTCTGACATTCCCAGAGCTCTGTGTTTTGCTGTAGATGCTATAAAGGATTCCATCCAGCAGGCCTCTCGTTTATCACTATTTTTGGTGCACATGAGAAGGCTCTTATGGTTGAAAAACTGGGCGGCGGAGCCCCCATGCAAAAAGCTTCTGGCAGGGTTTCCCTTCCATGGAGGACGACTCTTCGGAGAGGATCTGGATAAATATATTCAGACTATTTCAAGTGGCAAGAGTACCCTTTTACCGGTCAAAAAGACATTCCGGGGTCCTACATTTAAAAGGCAGCTCTTTCCTGTCTCGGGGCCCTCAAATTCCAGGCAGTATCGACGGCCGCCTGCACGATCCAACGTTAACAGTAGATCGCAGGGACAGGCCCCTGGGGGTAAGAGGCCATGGTATCGCAAGCCGACAAAGACAGCCCCTAAGTCTGCCTTATGAAGGGGCGCCCCCACTCTCGCGGGTGGGGGGAAGGCTCATTTTCAAGAATCAAGGCTACCAAAGGATCCAGCAAGGAAGGCCTCATTGCTGGCAGCTTTGGATCACCTGCTTTGCCAGGACGTAATAATAGAGGTGCCAGCCCAAGAGCAAGGGCTAGGTTTCTATTCCAATCTCTTTGTCATACCAAAGCCCAACGGCGATGTCAGGCCAATCTTGGACCTAAAGAGGTTAAACGGTTACCTAAGGGTTCGTTCCTTCCGGATGGAATCCATCCGGTCAGCAGCCGCCGCGCTTCAGAGGGACGATTTTATGGCCTCCATAGACATAAAGGATGCTTACCTTCATGTACCAATCTTTCAGTCGCATCAAAGATTTTTACGCTTCGCGGTGGGGCAGCGACACTTCCAATTCAGGGCGCTCCCCTTCGGGCTGGCCACGGCCCCCCGGGTATTCACGAAGATCCTAGCCCCAGTTCTGGCCAATTTAAGGATCCAAGGGGTCACAGTCCTAGCATACTTGGACGACCTTTTAATCATAGATCACTCACGACCGGGTCTGCAAAAGGCAGTAAACCTCACGGTTCGGTACCTCGAAGGATTCGGCTGGGTCCTAAACCGGGGAAAGTCAGCGTTCCAGCCTACAAAGCAGTTGGAATACCTCGGCATGAGGTTAGACACAGAACAGCAAAGGGTGTTCCTGCCCCTTGTAAAGATCGAGGCTATCAAGGGGTTGGTTCAGTTGGTTCTAAACAAGAAAAAACCAACTATTCGCCTGTGTATGCGAGTACTAGGCAAGCTAGTGGCCACGTTCGAGGCAGTACCATACGCTCAGATCCACACTCGCGTCCTACAGGCAGCCATTCTAGCAGCCTGGGGCAAGAGGGCACATGCCTTAGAGTCCCCTTTGACGCTATCATCAAGGGTCCGACAAAGCCTGGCCTGGTGGTTGAACCCCCAGAATCTTCTAAAGGGAAAATCCTTCAGCCCTGTTGTCTGGAAGGTAGTTACCACAGACGCCAGCCTGGCAGGCTGGGGGGCGGTCTTCGAGGGGTTCTCTCGCCAGGGAACTTGGGTGAAAGCAGAGAGGCAGCTCCCCATCATTATCTTGGAGATCAGAGCTGCTCGCCTAGCCCTTCTGGCATGGACCTCCAGATTAAAGGGGTTCCCGGTGAGAATCCAGTCAGACAATGCCACGGCGGTGGCATACATAAACCACCAAGGGGGAACCAGGAGTCAGGCCGCTCAGAGGGAGGTGAGCTTGATTTTTCAGTGGGCAGAGGTTCATGTACCCTGCATTTCGGCGATATTCATTCCCGGAGTGGACAACCTGCAGGCAGACTTCTGAAGTCGCCAGAGTCTGTTGCCAGGGGAGTGGTCTCTGCATCCCCAGGTCTTTCAGACAATCTGCCAGAGGTGGGGAATGCCAGACGTAGATATAATGGCATCCAGGTTCAACAAGAAACTAGACAGGTTCGTGTCTCGAGCGAGGGATCCTATGGCCTGCGGAACCGATGCGTTGGTTTGCACTTGGCATCAATTCAAACTTCTATATGCATTCCCTCCGCTACAGTTACTCCCTCGCCTGTTGCGTAGGATCAGAGTGGAGCACAAGCCAGTCATTCTAGTAGCTCCGGCTTGGCCCCGGAGGACTTGGTACTCACTAGTCCTGAAGATGGCAGTGGGAGACCCTTGGACTCTTCCTCTACAACCAGACCTACTCTCACAAGGCCCGATCCTCCACCCTACATTACAGCGTCTAAATTTGACGGCCTGGAGGCTGAATCCCTGATTCTCAGGGGTAGAGGTCTGTCTAGGCAGGTAATTCCTACCCTGATTAGGGCTAGAAAGCCGGTCTCCAGGGAGATTTATTACAGGGTGTGGAGGAACTACGTAGGCTGGTGTGAATCCAAAAGATGGAATTCCCGCAAATATACTATTGATAGGGTGTTAAGTTTTCTCCAGCTAGGAGTGGATAAAGGCCTGGCACTAAGCACAATCAAGGGACAGATCTCAGCTCTGTCAGTGTGGTTTCAGAGGCCGCTGGCCACCCACTCGCTGGTAAAGACCTTCTTACAGGGCGTCTTGCGTATTAATCCTCCTGTCAAGTCACCAATTTGTCCATGGGACTTAAATCTTGTCCTGTCCACTCTACAGAAACAACCCTTTGAGCCGTTGGCTGAGATTCCTTTAGTCTTACTGACAAAGTTGGTTTTCTTGGTCGCCATAGTTTCGGCCAGGAGAGTGTCAGAATTAGCAGCCTTATCGTGTAAGGAACCATATCTCGTTCTGCATAAGGACAGGGCAGTTCTCCGGCCCCATCCTTCCTTTCTACCAAAGGTTATATCCAAATTTCACTTGAACCAGGATTTGGTACTTCCATCCTTCTTTCCAAAACCCACATCTAGAAAGGAGGGGTTGCTGCATACCTTGGATATTGTCCGGGCCATGAAGGCCTATCTTAAAGCTACAGAAAAGATCCGGAAAACAGATGTGTTATTCGTTCTACCAGATGGCCCCAAGAAGGGGCAGGCAGCTGCAAAATCCACCATCTCGAGATGGATTAGACAATTAATCATTCAAGCCTACGGTTTGAAGAGGTTGCCTCCTCCTTTGTTGGTAAAGGCCCATTCTACCAGGGCCATGGGCGCCTCCTGGGCAGCACACCATCAGATCTCTATGGCTCAGATATGCAAGGCGGCGACGTGGTCATCAGTCCACACGTTTACAAAGTTTTATCAACTAGACGTGAGAAGGAATGCGGATTCTGCCTTTGGACAGGCAGTACTACAGGCTGCAGTTTAAGATCCTCGGGATCAGAAGCACCCTTGGTTGTAAAAAAGAAAAAAAAAAAAAAAAAAAAGTTTTTTCTTGACTAAGTTGGAATTATTATTATTATTATTTGAGTATACCTCTAAATTGAATCCTTCTTTGGAAGATGTCTCCCTCCCCTCATTAAAGCATTGCTTTCGGACATCCCATATAGTAATGAATATGCCGCTCTGTGTCCCGTGATGTACGAGAAAGAAAAAGGGATTTTTAAATACAGCTTACCTGTAAAATCCTTTTCTTGGAGTACATCACGGGACACAGAGCTCCCACCCCTCTTTTGGGGAAACATTTTGGGAGGCATACTGCTTGCTACAAAACTGAGGGACTCCCTCTAGGGGAGGGGGTTATATAGGGAGGGGACTTCCTGTTTGAGATTGCCAGTGTCCACACCTGAAGGTACTCCATATAACCCATATAGTAATGAATATGCCGCTCTGTGTCCCGTGATGTACTCCAAGAAAAGGATTTTACAGGTAAGCTGTATTTAAAAATCCCTTTTTTATGCTTACGTTCTGTAAAGGGAAAATCTGCAATTGGTACAGATATTCTGGTCTGCCCTATCTACTGTCATTCCTAAAGATGGTGACACTCAATATAGTCCAGCTGAACTCTATATGGAAACTTTAATGCCTTTGGCTACCTTAAAGCGGAGTTTCGCCAAAAAAAAAAAAAAATAAGTCCGCAGCTACAAATACTGCAGCTGCTGACTTTAAATTTTAGGACACTTACCTGCTCAGGGCGCCCGCGATGTTGGCACCCGAAGTTGATCTGTCACTCTGCTTTTAGGTGCTGCTGCCATCTTCGGTACGGGAATCAGGAAGTGAAGCCTTACTGCACATTCGCGAGTCATCTCACTGGTCTCTGCTGTCTTCTGGGACTGGTGTGTCTCCCAAAAGACAGCGAGGGGACCCCAGAGGAGCGGCCGTACATGGCATAGATACTGTGGCAATCTATGCCCGGAAGTAGGAGAAAATACCTGTATTACACAGGTATCTGTTCCCCCCTGAAAGGTGCCAAGTGGAAGTGCAGTTTTTGGGTGGAACTCCGCTTTAAAGCTGAAAGGGGTTGTAAAGGAAAACCTTTTTTCCCTAAATAGCTTCCTTTACCTTAGTGCAGTCCTCCTTCACTTACCTCATCCTTTTGCTTTTAAATGTTTTCATTTCTTCTGAGAAATCCTCACTTCCTGTTCTTCTGTCTGTAACCCCACACAGTAATGCAAGGCTTTCTCCCTGGTGTGGAGTGTCATGCTCGCCCCCTCCCTTGGACTACAGGAGAGTCAGGACGCTCTCTACGTTGCAGATAAAGGAGCTGTGTGTTAGTGGGCGTCCCGACTCTCCCGTAGTCCAAGGGAGGGGAGAGCTCGACACTCCACACCAGGGAGAAACCCTTGCATTACTGTGTGGGGTTACAGACAGAAGAACAGGAAGTGAGGATTTCTCAGAAAAAATAAGGACATTTAAAAGCAAAATAGAAGGATGAGTTTTTTTTTTTTTTTTTACTATTACAAACCCTGGAAGTTTTTAGCAAAAAAAAAAAAACAAGTTTAGTTAAATGACTTGCCTGTGATGATGTCTGTCACACAGGCAGTCTGTGCCTAGGGCCAATCATTTGCACGTGATTGCTACTTGGCTCTGCCTCCTCCAGATAATTGCTGTAAACCCCCCCCCCCCCCACTGTTATCTGGTGCATTTGCAGGTGTGAGTGCACCCCAACGCCTCTGTTAAGCCCAGTCATCACCCTTGCAGAGCTACAGGTGTTGCTAGAACCTTCAGCACCTGACATTGTTTGTTGTGTTGGATGCCTTCGTCTCCCCAGTACCTCTTGTAGCTCTAACCACAGTCCCTAGTCACTAGTGTGTCCCTTATGTGCTACAGGAACACTTTAGTGATATCAGTGGTTTAGAAAGGGGTGGGGGGGCACCCAACTCGTCCTAATGTGTCTGATGCAAAATTTGGGCAATTTTATTTACACATCTACGGTATAATTCAGTGTTGTGTTTAACGCTTTAATGCAACAACAATGTCTCTGCAAGGAATACTGTCGGGTCCAGGAACTCCCTAGGTTGTGACCGGACATTGTAAGAGAAGCAGCACACTGACTTCTATATACTGTAGAGCACAGGTGTCAAACACAAGGCACGCGGGCGGAGTTCGGCCCTCCAGGTCATTTCATGTGGTCCTCGCACCTCTCCTGCAGCTGCAGGGGAGCTCCAGCCCTCCTTTGGTCCTCCTCCAGACCCTTACTTTCTGCTTTCAAGCAATGCATCCAGCTTCTTCCCAGCAAAAGCATAAGGAAAGGGGGGTGCACTGTAATGCAAGGGAGAGTGGGGGACTTCTGATGGTGTGGTGGCTTTTGACATCTAATGTAGGGGGAGGGGGTGCGCTGGACATCTAATATTAGACACAACCGGCCCCTTTGAAGGCAATCATAATGCTGATGCCGCCCACAATGAAATTGAGTTTGGCACCCCTGCTGTAGAGGCTGGGTTTATTTGTGTAGGAGTTTTATGACACTGCGATGTTCTGGGATCCTGAAAAGTCTTTGTTTTTTGCTGTTTTAGCCGTTTTAGCCTGCATTACGCCCCTGCAGTTTTTGCACCTTACTGCTCTTTTGGCCTGCATTATGCTTTACTTTCCATTACAGATGAGACAGAGTACGAATACAGTGGCAGTGAGGATGAGGAGGAGAATCACGGAGAGGAGGGAGAGCCCAGGTAAGAGAAAATTAGCTTTGCACTCTTTCTATTGTACACAGAACAGTGACCACACCTGCACCTTTATGGACATTTTTTTTTTTTACCATATCGGTGAAGATTGTTGTAGAACTAAAAATGATTCTGAATATTCACTTCTGAACGCATGACATGTCTCACCCTATTGCTGGAAATGGAACCATTCAGATGGCTGCAACTCTTGTCACTCGGTCTTTAAAAAAAGGTCCCTGCAGCATTTTTGTTTTTTCCTTTCCGATTTCACTGCGACTTGCATTGACCTCTGTTAAATTAAGTCGCGAACCACAGTGAAATCGGAAATGTACAAATCGCACTAATGTGCGGCTTTAAAAATTGCTCTGAATTAGCTGGATTTCCAAGCTGCACCTAATGGGGTTTTAAGGCCTAATGCGCACACAAAGTTTTGTAAGCTATTTTATGTGGCCCGCGGAGCCCTCTGATGTGGCCCGCGACCTCCTGCTCTGGGATGGAATACAATAGAATAGAATACTGTTATTAAAGGTAAGTTTATTACTAAAATCACAGTGTATATATGGGCATATCTGTTCTGCAGTGGTTACTGGGCTGCTTTTAAACTGATCCGCAGGTGCAGAGTAGTGCACCTGCAGATTACCTGCACTGAGCCATAGACTTCTATTACCTGCAAGTTCGATGTGCTTTCTGAAAGTGCACCACACCTACAGAATATAATAGAAGTCTATGGCAAAGTGCAGCTAACCTGCAGGAAAGCCACAGGTGCTCTGTGCTGCACTTACTGGGGGCCAGTTAAACAACCGTGCATTAGTGTGAAAGTGGCCTTAGGCCCCTTTCACACAGTCAGTCTGACCCAATCGGACCCTCCATTCACCTCTGAGTGGCAGATGTAAATGGACTACCTCGCCTACCTCCAATCTGATCCGCTAAAAAAAAGAGTGGAGTGGGCTTCTACCAAGTCGCTTAAGTGGCCCTCACTCTTCAAAAGGTTGGGCACCCCTGGTCTAAGGGCTAGTATACACTTTGCTTCACAAAAAGGTTTTGGACAGGCTTGGTTTATAGCTCTCTGAATGCCAGTCAAAGCTCCTGTCACTAAATAAAATGGTTAGATTAAAGTCCTGTTTATACACCTTGCATTTTGCTTTGCTTCAAAAATTATACCCCATGTAGCTTTAGTGGTGCTTCAAAGCCTCCATAGAACTCTGACAAAGCTCGCTTGAAGCACCTGCAGCTTTTGGAAGGCTTTAATTCAGCTTTAGCTTCTTTTTTGGAGAAATTTAAGTTATGAAATATCCACACACACAGAGCATTTGTCAAGCTTCAAGTCTACGGGCTAAGACTGGGATGCCATTAGAGTCCATGTGCGTGTTAAAGCGGATGTCCGCTGAAAAAAAAAAATTAAAAGCCAGCAGCTACAAATACTGCAGCTGCTGACTTTTAATATTAGGACACTTACCTGTCCTGGACTCCAGCGCCGTCCGCAGCAGAGGACGAGCGATCGCTCGTCACTCTGCTGCTCCCCCCTCCATCCACGGTGAGGAAACCAGGAAGTGAAGCGCTCCGTCTTCACTGCCCGGTTCCCTACGGCGCATGCGCGAGTCACGCTGCGCCTGCCAATTGGCTCCCGCTGTGTACTAGGAGCCGAGTGTTCCCAGCACACAACGGGGGGGGACGGGCGGTGACATCATGCCCGCAGTGTGCGTGAGACTGTTGTGGCCGGAAGTGGGTGCTAATACCTCTCTTTAGACAGGTACCCGCACCCCCCTTCCCCCTGAAAGGTGTCAAATGTGACACCGAAGGGGGGGAGGGTTCCGATCAGCGCGAGTTCCACTTTAAGGTGGAGCTCCGCTTTAAGGCATGTGTCTCAATACTTCTGACAGTACAGGATCTGTGTTAGAGCGAACAACAATCCACACCCACCTCAGACAATCCTCTTCATATTTAAACAAAAGAATGCTTCAAAGTGGGAAAAGTTGACTTGGAGGATCCTAATTTGACAGTGGATGAACTATAGAAATAGCATATAGGAGACCTTACCCAAGCTCAACTGCTGTATTCAAATGCAAACGCTGGAGATCAATGCTCTGACTTGGTTGTTCCACTGCCAAAACATGAAATCCATAACAAATCCAGCCGACCACTCTGTGTATTCTTGACAGAATTTCTTTATTGGCTACACACAAAAGAACACCGTATCCAAAATACAATGCGTTTCGGCTCACACAGCCTTCCTCGTAGCATGAGAGAGGCTGTGTGAGTTGAAACGCATTTCATTTGGGATTCTGTGTACTTTTATGTGTAGACCAAAAAAGGAATCTTGTCAGAAGTACACCGAGTGGCCACCTGTATATGCTATGGATTAAATAACTGGCATGTTCTAATTTATACAGTGGATACAGTGTAGCGCAAAAAAATATAATAAATATAAACAATCAATAAATGAGAAATAAGTCCATATGTGTCAGTGAAAAAAAGGGAGAAAATCCAATCAATTTTCAATCGCGCAGTGCAGGTAAAATAAGTGACCAAAATAGATATCCTCCATCGTGCATGAGTATGGCCTCTCACCTCAAATAATCGACCTGAGAAGGTCACTAAGCTTAATGATAAATCATGGAATCCTGGTGTGATATGGCAAGAGATTGATAGACAGCTCCGTGGGATCTAATATGACCAGATAGAAAATCAATATTAAAGAGGAGTTCCACCCACGAAAACCACATTTGCCCATCTAGCTTAAATACAGTGCAGAAAATAAGTATTTGAACACCCTGCTATTTTGCAAGTTCTCCCACTTGGAAATCATGGAGGGGTCTGAAATTGTCATCGTAGGTGCATGTCCACTGTGAGAGACATAGTCAAAAAAAAAAACTCCAGAAATCACAATGTATGATTTTTTTAACTATTTATTTGTATGATACAGCTGCAAAGAAGTATTTTAACACCTGAGAAAATCAATGTTAATATTTGGTACAGTCGCCTTTGTTTGCAATTACAGAGGTCAAACGTTTCTTGTAGTTTTTCACCAGGTTTGCACACACTGGAGGAGGGATTTTGGCCCACTCCTCCACACAGATCTTCTCTAGATCAGTCAGGTTTCTGGGCTGTCGCTGAGAAACACAGAGTTTGAGCTCCCTCCAAAGATTCTCTATTGGGTTTAGGTCTGGAGACTGGCTAGGCCACGCCAGAACCTTGATATGCTTCTTACAGAGCCACTCCTTGGTTATCCTGGCTGTGTGCTTTGGGTCATTGTCATGTTGGAAGACCCAGCCTCGACCCATCTTCAAAGCTCTGAGGGAAGGAGGTTGTTGCCCAAAATCTCGCAATACATGGCCCCGGTCATCCTCTCCTTAACCACTTAAGACCCGGACCAATACGCTGGCAAATGACCCAAGGGGTTTTTGCGATTCGGCACTGCGTCGCTTTAACAGACAATTGCGCGGTCGTGCGACGTGGCTCCCAAACAAAATTTGCGTCCTTTTTTTCCCACAAATAGAGCTTTCTTTTGGTGGTATTTGATCACCTCTGCGGTTTTTATTTTTTGCGCTATAAACAAAAATAGAGCGACAATTTAAAAAAAAAATGCAATATTTTTTACTTTTTGCTATAATAAATATCCCCCAAAAATATATAAAAAAACATTTTTTTTCCTCAGTTTAGGCCGATACGTATTCTTCTACATATTTTTGGTAAAAAAAATCGCAATAAGCGTTTATCGGTTGGTTTTCGCAAAATTTATAGCGTTTACAAAATAAGGGATAGTTTTATTGCATTTTTATTAATTATTTTTTTTTTACTACTAATAGCGGCGATCAGCGATTTTTTTCGTGACTGCGACAATATGGCGGACACTTCGGACAATTTTGACACATTTTTGGGACAATTGTCATTTTCACAGCAAAAAATGCATTTAAATTGCATTGTTTACTGTGGAAATGACAGTTGCAGTTTGGGAGTTAACCACAGGTGGCGCTGTAGGGAATGTGTGCCCTAATGTGTTGTTTACAACTGTAGGGGGGTGTGGCTGTAGGTGTGACGTCATCGATCGCGTCCCCCTATTACAGGGATGACGCGATCGATGCTCCGGCCACAGAGAAGCACGGGGAAGCCGTGTGTACACACGGCTCTCCCCGTTCTTCCGCTCCAGGGACGGATCGCCGCACTGCAGCGGCGATCGGGTCCGCGAATCCCGGTCCTGGAGCTTCGGACCGGGTCGCGGGCGCGCGCCCGCGACCCACGGCTGGGTACTAAAACCAACGTATATATACGTTGATGTGCCCAGCCGTGCCATTCTGCCGACGTAAATGTGCAGTAGGCGGTCCTTAAGTGGTTAATACAGTGCAGTCGCCCTGTCCCATGTGCAGAAAAACACCCCCAAAGCATGATGCTACCACCCCCATGCTTCACAGTAGGGATGGTGTTCTTGGGATGGTACTCATCATTCTTCTTCCTCCAAACACGGTTAGTGGAATTATGACCAAAAAGTTCTATTTTGGTCTCATCTGACCACATGACTTTCTCCCATGACTCCTCTGGATCATCCAAATGGTCATTGGCAAACTTAAGACGGGCCTTGACATGTGCTGGTTTAAGCAGGGGAACCTTCCGTGCCATGCATGATTTCAAACCATGACGTCTTAGTATATTACCAACAGTAACCTTGGAAACGGTGGTCCCAGCTCTTTTCAGGTCATTGACCAGCTCCTCCCGTGTAGTCCTGGGCTGATTTCTCACCTTTCTTAGGATCATTGAGACCCCACGAGGTGAGATTTTGCATGGAGCCCCAGTCCGAGGGAGATTGACAGTCATGTTTAGCTTCTTCCATTTTCTAATGATTGCTCCAACAGTGGACCTTTTTTCACCAAGCTGCTTGGCAATTTCCCCGTAGCCCTTTCCAGCCTTGTGGAGGTGTACAATTTTGTCTCTAGTGTCTTTGGACAGCTCTTTGGTCTTGGCCATGTTAGTAGTTGGATTCTTACGGATTGTATGAGGTGGACAGGTGTCTTTATGCAGCTAATGACCTCAAACAGGTGCATATAATTTAGGATAATAAATGGAGTGGAGGTGGACATTTTAAAGGCAGACTAACAGGTCTTTGAGGGTCAGAATTCTAGCTGATAGACAGGTGTTCAAATACTTCTTTGCAGCTGTATCATACAAATAAATAGTTAAAAAATCATAAATTGTGATTTCTGGAATTTTTTTTTTGGATTATGTCTCTCACAGTGGACATGCACCTACGATGACAATTTCAGACCCCTCCATGATTTCCAAGTGGGAGAACTTGCAAAATAGCAGGGTGTTCAAATACTTATTTTCTGCACTGTAAAATAAAACGTGAAAAAAAAAAAATACTCACCCGAAATACCTGTTGCTATGCGGAAGTCCGTAATCTGCCTCTTCCACACCGCGGTGTCTTTTCTTCTGCTTGTGAATGGGGCGCGCTGCTTTCTGGGAACTGTGTGTGTTCTCAGAGAGCAGCCGCCCATTCACAAGCCAGCGTGAGACTCACGCAGGCGCAGTAGGAAATGGCCAGTGAAGCCGTACGGCTTCACTGCCTGTTTCCCATAGTGTGAATGGCGGCGCGGGACCTGCATCGATCGTGGGACCGGCATTGGGGGGGCCATCAGCGCGGGCAAGTAGGACAAGGTAAGTGTCCTTATTTAAAGTCAGCAGCTACACTGTTAATAGCTGCTGACTTTAAAAAAAAAAAATTGCGGCTGGAACACCCCTTTAAAGTGAGTGTCAAAAATCAAGTGTGAATAAATAAAATAGGGATCAATAGAGTTAGTGATCATAATACGTCCCATAAGCAAGAGATTGCAATGATGAGCTGCCAAGCTAAAGAAACAGAATGAATGTCCACTCAAAGGATAGGGATAAATGGATGTAAACAATCAGGTGGGGTATCCGTCAAAGGGCTCCCAGAACTCTCACTTCAATACAGAGTGAAAAGCGCCTTCAAAAGAATCCTGTCCCGTCATCCACCTCATAGATCGCCACAGAGCCTTCACGCCTGTCCCACTTCAATGATGTATCTCCAGCCTCTCCAACCTAATGGTGTTGGCACCCATCCAAGGCACGGTACCTACACAGCAAACCGTCTCGGAAGGGGAGGGAGAGATAAACAAAGAAGCCTCCAATGGTGTAGTAGTCAAAGCACAGGGAAAAATGTTATAGAATAACCTGCGCTCACATTAAAACAAAAAGTATGCAACAGTGGGTAAACAAACAGCGGTGTCTCAGCGCCTGCCTACGTCACGCCAGGTGTACGCCGTCGCACGCTGAGACGCCGCTGTTTGTTTACCCACTGTTGCATACTTTTGTTTTAATGTGAGCGCAGGTTATTCTAATAAATTTTTCCCTGTGCTTTGACTACTACACCATTGGAGGCTTCTTTGTTTATCTCTCCCTCCCCTTCCGAGACGGTTTGCTGTGTAGGTACCGTGCCTTGGATGGGTGCCAACACCATTAGGTTGGAGAGGCTGGAGATACATCATTGAAGTGGGACAGGCGTGAAGACTCTGTGGCGATCTATGAGGTGGATGACGGGACAGGATTCTTTTGAAGGCGCTTTTCACTCTGTATTGAAGTGAGAGTTCTGGGAGCCCTTTGACAGATACCCCACCTGATTGTTTGTTTACATCCATTTATCCCTATCCTTTGAGTGGACATTCGTTCTATTTCTTTAGCTTGGCAGCTCATCATTGCAATCTCTTGCTTATGGGACGTATTATGATCACTAACTCTATTGATCCCTATTTTGTTTATTCACACTTGATTTTTGACACTCACTTTAATATTGTTTAATATTGTTTTTCTATTTATTCACTTATTTCTCCTGGTAGTGTCAGTGTTTGCGCATACCCCCTTTTTTATTTTATCTCACCTGTGTATTGTGAACACTATCAGGTTTTTCTGCACTCTCCCATTTGTTTATTGTTACATCATTGACACATAGTAGAGCGGAGGCTACCCTACATTATCTAATATGACCAAACACCTCCACAGCAATGATCCACCATATAGGACAAAAAAAAAGAGACAGATCAAATGCTCTCAGTAGCAACAATTTATTGTAGATGAACACATTAAAATCACTCACATGCTGGTGCACTCTAAGCCGAGTGCTAGCTGACAAGCGTGCAGTGTAAACAATGTCTCCATACAGACTACGGCGATCGCAGGTGACGTCATGCGTGGCTCCTCCCCCCGTACGGGTTGCGTCCTATGGGCAGGACTTCTTCGGCGTGGGGCAGGCAAATACGCAGACGTCCCGCTGTTGCTGATATATATAGTAAGCGTAGCGGTATGGCAACCGATACACTGACCAATCGGAAAGCCGGAAAGGCACAGCCAATAATGGCTCTCGTCTCATAAAAGACATACATCTCATTATATATTAATACATATATGTTTTGATTTATAATCGCACTATTAGGGCTTTTGTTCACTTCAAGCAGGTTTTGCATTCCTGTTCGATTAAAAAAATACAAAACCCACTTAAAGCAGGTAAAATGCAGGTCAGAGGGAGGTCAATTGCACGTGTCAGTGAATTCTAAATGATTTCTGAAGCTTTTTTGATGCAGGTCCTTATAAAGATAATATTTACTGTAAGTGTGTCGTTTTGTGATTGTTTCCATCAGCTCCATCATGAACGTGCCTGGAGAGTCCACACTCAGGCGCGAGTTCCTCCGCCTACAACAAGAGAACAAAAGCAATTCAGAAGCCCTGAAACAGCAGCAGATGGGCCCACAGCACCGCGATTCAGAGGCTCACATTAAACAACTTCTTCACGAGCGCCAGAGACGTATCGAGGAGCAAAAAGAAGAGCGCCGACGTGTGGAAGAGGTGAGCAAAGTGGATCATTCTGAGGTACATGACCCCTGACGCTCACGGCTTTGATGCCTTTTTCATTCACGTACATTTGTGGTGTTGTCCTGATAGGTCACAGGAGATGAAAACTATGGCTTGAAAGTTGACATGTCTATTTTGTTTTTCAGCAACAGCGGCGGGAGAGAGATCAGAGGAAGCAGCAAGAAAAGGAACAACAGAGGCGGCGAGATGACCTGCGACGGGAGGAAGAGAGACGGATGGCTGAGAGGGAGCAAGTAAGTGCACGCATCTGCAGATCTGTGTAGAAATAGATACTGGTATTGCCAACACCAGAGGCACGGAAAATACTAATTATTGACTGCATTTATGTAAACACCTTTCTGCAACATACAAACACATTTTTCCTGTCACTGCACCTTACTGCAAGACTGGACACGCCTCGCATGTCACTAAAAAAACAGAGCACACCTCACCTCTTACTTCAAGACTGGGCACACATCCCCTGTCCTTGCAAGAGGAGACAAGCCTCCCCTGTCGCTGCGGGGGCTGGGCAGGCTGCCTCCCCTGTCGCTGTGGGGGCTGGGCAGGCTGCCTCCCCTGTCGCTGCGGGGGCTGGGCAGGCTGCCTCCCCTGTCGCTTAAACTGAACTCATGTTGTCACTCAGTCTGGATATTCTCTACGGCTTACTGCAAAGCGTCACACACTTTTGCAGTCTTTGCACATTAATACGACATTGAGCCTACCTCTCTTGCGACTTCATTACAAGACTGAACACAGTTGTTACCGCACTTCACTACAAGCCTAGACAATGATCACAGCTCTCCTTTTAACTGCAACACTGAACATGCATCTTCTGTAAGTGCCCTTCCCTGTCACTTATCAGAAATGTTCCTGTGAAATAGACAGACCTCTCTTTTAACTCGCAGCAAGACTACACGTGTCTGTCCTGTCATTTCACCGGAATATCGGACACACCTTAACTGTCACTGCAGCTACTAGAGGACTGAACACAGCTCAACATATACTAAAATGTTTTATCTCTGCTTCTAAATTGTATTTTATTTGTGATTTTTCAGTGTTTCCTGCCTGTGTTACCCTGCAATGAATGTGACTGATTTGTGTGGGTCTTCTGTGTGTGTGTAACATGGACAGGGCGATTCCTCTCGTCCTCCATGTTGTGCATGTTACTGTTGTATGGAGTCCGGCTAAGTTTGTGTAGGGAAGGGAATACTGTTCATGTGTAATGCCGGGAATGTTCCCTTCTGATCTGGTCCTTGTGTTCTCCTTCCTAGCTTGTTCTATTCTGATTTATTTTATTGTTCATTGTGGGAAACGGCACCATGGATCCTGCAGGAGGATTGACACCAAGAATCTTGGCGGTTCCCACAAGAAGAAGCAGTTTTTTGTCACTAGGAGAAAGGCTTCTCTACTTTTTTTAATTTAACTAAGCAAATTTTCTAATCCTACTGATTGCCTATGCAGTGATGGTAAACCTTGGCATACCAGATGTTTTGAAACTACATTTCATGCTGGTAGCAGAGGAATGAAGCAGCAGACAGAAATCATACTTGGTGCTCTTAATTGAGACAAGTACACACTAGAGCAGTGATGGCGAAGCTTGGCACCCCAGATGTTTTGGAACTAAATTTCCCATGATTCTCAACTACAGTGCATCATGGGAAACCTAGTTCCAAAACATCTGGGGTGCCAAGTTTCGCCATTATTGCTATACAGCAATGGTTCTCAACCGTTCTAGTGCCGTGACCCCTTGATAACATTTCCCAAGTTGTGGGGCCACCTAACAGAAAACATTTTCGTAGCGTGGGTTGTCAGTACCCAAGGCAAAATTTGTGCCCCTAACCCTTACATTTGTGAAGTATTAAAACCCCTTATGGTACATTTTAGTATGTACCACTCTTTGTTCTCCTTTCTTTCCCTTTTACCTCTCTATCCTAATTTCTTCTCCCCCCCCCCCTCCCTCAATCTAGCCGTCTTTCTTGCTCTTTCTCTTAATCTTTCTCTCCCTTTTTATTTGTTGTTCCCCCCTCTTTTTTTCCTTTCCACTTATTCTATTTTTATTCCTTCCCTTACTCCTTGGGGGTGGGGAGTTGGGATGAGTGGCAGTGCTGGCGGGAGAGTTGGGAGGAGTGGCAGTGCTGGCGGGAGAGTTGGGAGGAGTGGCAGTGCTGGCGGGAGAGTTTGGGAGGAGTGGCAGTGCTGGCGGGAGAGTTTGGGAGGAGTGGCAGTGCTGGCGGGAGGGTTGGGAGGAGTGGCAGTGCTGGCGGGAGAGTTTGGGAGGAGTGGCAGTGCTGGCGGGAGGGTTGGGAGGAGTGGCAGTGCTGGCGGGAGGGTTGGGACGAGTGGCAGTGCTGGCGGGAGGGTTGGGACGAGTGGCAGTGCTGGCGGGAGGGTTGGGACGAGTGGCAGTGCTGGCGGGAGGGTTGGGACGAGTGGCAGTGCTGGCGGGAGGGTTGGGACGAGTGGCAGTGCTGGCGGGAGGGTTGGGACGAGGGAGTGCTGGCGAGTGGCAGTGCTGGCGGGAGGGTTGGGACGAGTGGCAGTGCTGGCGGGAGGGTTGGGAGGAGTGGCAGTGCTGGCGGGAGGGTTGGGAGGAGTGGCAGTGCTGGCGGGAGGGTTGGGAGAAGTGGCAGTGCTGGCGGGAGGGTTGGGACGAGTGGCAGTGCTGGCGGGAGGGTTGGGACGAGTGGCAGTGCTGGCGGGAGGGTTGGGACGAGTGGCAGTGCTGGCGGGAGGGTTGGGACGAGTGGCAGTGCTGGCGGGAGGGTTGGGACGAGTGGCAGTGCTGGCGGGAGGGTTGGGACGAGTGGCAGTGCTGGCGGGAGGGTTGGGACGAGTGGCAGTGCTGGCGGGAGGGTTGGGACGAGTGGCAGTGCTGGCGGGAGGGTTGGGACGAGTGGCAGTGCTGGCGGGAGGGTTGGGACGAGTGGCAGTGCTGGCGGGAGAGTTGGGACGAGTGGCAGTGCTGGCGGGAGAGTTGGGACGAGTGGCAGTGCTGGCGGGAGAGTTGGGACGAGTGGCAGTGCTGGCGGGAGAGTTCTGATCAGCCAACATAGTTGCTCTTGATCAAGGTCATTTGCTGAACTGTATTGAGGACTTTTAATGGGAACTATAATCACAGGTAGTGTTACTCACCATGTCTCACACTTCACATTCCTCACGAGTCAGCTGACCTAGAGTCTCTGCCCCCCCCCCCCCCCCCAGCCATGTTGTGAAATGAATGGGCGGCTGCAAAGAGGCTAAGTAGGCGGCTGGGGGCTCCAGGGACAGCCCTGCTGGGTTGCCCAGCATTTGGTGACCCCTGGCAAATCATCATTTGACCCCCGAGCGGGTCCCGACCCCCAGGTTGAGAACCACTGCTATAGAGTGATATACTTTGTTTATATTTTATATCTGAGGTTTACCACCACTTTGAGGCTAGGCCAAATGTAATTCCTTTGGTCAGTGAATCTGGTCCATATAAGGGTTGTGTAGTTTGCTCTAATTTTGGGGCTTGTAAAAATGAATAAAAAAGTTCATAAAATCGCCGCCTTTAGCACTGAAACATGGGTATTTGGAGCTCATTGTTTCTATGTAAGTGGTTTGGGGTTTCATACAAACATAAACACAAAGAATCAGAACCAGACCTCTCCGAAGCCAGCAAGTCCAACCATCATCTGTGGTCACCGTCAATCCCCCTGCAGACAAAGAGTGTCTCCTATGGTGCTGTGTCCCCCGGTGAACTCAAGGAGAAAAGGATTTAATGGTGAGTAAAAATAAATAAGAGAAAAAGAAATCCAGATTTCTCCCATCTTGTCTTTCGGCTATCTCTGCCTCTCTCTCCTCCTCTAGGAATATATCAGACACAAGTTAGAGGAAGAACAGAGACAGTTAGAGATTCTCCAGCAGCAGCTTCTGCAGGAACAGGCCCTCTTACTGGTAAATCATCAGTTCCTTCCTCTTGATTTTTACAGTGCGGCCCCTCTTCACTTTGTCATAGATTACATTTATTCCTGTAGATCTAGCACCAGCCTTCCTCTGCACCCGCCGGAGCTCAACCATGCCATCATCATACAGCTCCGCGACACTTCCCAGCTATGTCATTGGCTGTTCTACATACAACCTCTGCAATACCATGCCACCAGCAGGGGGCTCTCCCTCAGTCAGACTTTACCCATCATTCCTTCCATAGCTTGAGCAGACAAAATCATCATTTTTTTTTTGTCAGTTTCTCACTGGAATCCTTGAATTTAGGAAATGCCATTGTTAACAAAAATAAAATAAAAGCGTAGGCAGGGGTATCAAGTCAGGGCAGTACATTTCCTTTTGTCCTCATGTGACTCATATCCAGCAATTGCTCTGCTAAAAGATGGCGGGGGCAGATCCTGACTATATTGTTGGGTTCCCCCCCCCCCCCCACTGCTTGCTTGACAGGCGACTCCGCCTTTCATTGTGCAACTGAGAGCTGAAGGTCAGCCATGCCTGCCCCGTCCCCAGCCCAGCACTCCATGAGCACTGGAGAAACATTCTCTTGGGGGTCAAGGCAGTACATTTTTATTTATTTTTGTCCTCATGTGACCCATATTCAGCTATTGCCCCGCTAACAGCATGGGCAGATCCTGACGATATTGTTGGGATCCCCCCCGCGGCTAGGTTGATAGCTGACTCCGCCTTTCATTATGCAACTGAGAGCTGAAGCCAGCCATGCCTGCCCCGTCCCCAGCCCTTCTTGAACACTGGAGGAACAGAGTGGAGAGCGGTGATCGACAGTCACTGCTCTTTGCTGAGAACTGAGCGCACACCCGTCGCCTGATCGCACAGTTCTCGGTCTTGGGGGTAATGTAAGACAGCTGCAGCATCACAGGTATGCTGCAATGTGGAGGTGAGTACAAATGGCTATTTTTTTATTTTTTAAGTGCATACTACTTCTTTAAGATGTGGATTGCTAAAAGGTCACTCCACCCAAGACGACAACATGTCAGCGCTGCTTTCTGCATTGTTGTATGTAAGTGAAGGGTAATTCCTCCCCATAGACCAGATCCAAGACTCCCTGCGCTCACAGGATGTCCTCAGTCTTTCCTAAATATAGGCTTGGGCCCCACCAATTACCCTTTTTGTTGTTCTAGAAGCCTGACCAATAAGATCATTGTCTTTGGCCACAGGGATGGCAATGGAGCTTAGCTTTGTTACAGAAAGTCCAACACAGTTGCAAAAATCAGAGGGGGCGACAGAGAAGGGCTATCTGCAATAGAAAGGTAGTAAAGAGGAGCTCCACCCAAAAAGGGAAGCTCCGTTTGTTTGCACCCTCCCTCCACTGTCACATTTGTCACTTTTGGGGGGGGGGGGGGGGTACACTTCGTTTTGACAGGTACCGTCACAGCGAACTGAGCCAGGAGTTCATCCCCACCCAACCAACCCTCGCAGTCTTCTGGGACACATCATGGGTCCTAGAAGAGTATGGGGCCATTCACAAGACTCGGCGTGACTTGTGCATGTGCAGTAGGAAACCAGCTGTGGAGCCGAAAGGCTTCACTTCCTGTTTCCGTTACTTCAGATGCCGGTGCCTGCACTCAAAGCCGATTGCAGAGTCGGCTCGGGTGAGGCCATCGCTGGATCCAGGGACAGGTAGATGTCCTTTTTATACTAAAAGTCAGCAGCTAGTATTTGGGGGGAGCTCCGCTTTACCAGGCTTCACATGATGCTTATTCTTAGGCAGCAGTTTAACTTTAGAAGTTTAAAATGGCCTTTAGGTTTACTTTAACCACTTCGGCCCCGAAAGAATTTATCCCCTTCCTGACCGGGCCATTTTTTGCGATACGGCACTGCGTCGCTTTAACGCGGTAGTGCGATGTGGTACCCAAACAGAATTGACGTCCTCCTTTTTTTTTTTTTTCTCAAATAGAGGTTTCTTTTGGCGGTATTTGATCACCTCTGTGGTTTTTATTTTTGGCGCTATAAACAAAAATAGAAAAAAAAGCGATATTTTCGCTTTTTGCTATAATAAATATCCTCCATAAATATAAAAAAAAAAAAAATCTTTTTTGGTTTGGGCCGATATGTATTCTACATATTTTTGGTAAAAAAAAAAAAAAAATAGCATTTATCGTATATTGATTGGTTTGCGTAAAAGCTTTTTTTTTTTGGGGACTGCGACATTGCAACGGACAGATTGGACACTTTTCACACTATTTTGGGACCATTGACATTTATACAGCGATCAAAGCTATAAATAGCCATTGATTAGTGTATAAATGTCAATGGCAGAAAGGTATTAACACTAGAAGCCAATCAAGGGGTTAAATGTGTATCCTAGGGAGTGATTCTAACTGGGGGGATGTGACTGCCTGGGGAGGAGACAGATTGGGTTTCCTAGGCAGTAGGAACAATAGATCGCTCTCCTCAGCCCTGACAGAACAGAGATCTGTCTGTTTACATCTCCGTTCTCTCCTTTTCAGGAGCAATTGCAGGTAGCCGACGGCCATGCACGTGGGCTCCTATTTCATGCGGCGGACGCGCGCCCGCCGTATACTTCTTAAAGTGCTCGCTGTACAGCTACGATGATTCGTGCAGAGCTGCTGCAGGAAGAGACACCCGGAGGTGCAAATACGACACAGAGGCCTCCTAAGAAATTGGATGGCCTCACTGACCAATGGTAGTAGACAGGATAGGAAATGGGCGAGCTTTGCCTGTTGGAAGAGCCCAGTGTTTGGCTGATAGATCTGGGAGGCAGCTGAACATACCTCTTATGATAGAATATGAAGGCTGCCATTGCTGAGGCTAATACCCAGCCTTTATCTTGAACTGCTGTCTTGAATACCTTTTTAAGACTCGTACGCACAGGTGGTCGAAAGGACAGTAAAAGCAGGTGGCTTGGCAATGGTTTTACTGACCCCCCCCCCCCCCCCCCAACCACTCACCTTGACTAGGGCATTCTGCTATTCAGGGCTGTACACCTGCTGTGGCAAATATTAAATGGCATGCTGCTTACTGCAGGCTCGCTTGCTCGCCCACTGAACGTAACCCAGTCAAGTGACCGGGGCCAAGCAGAAAACGCCCTGCGCCGAGCTGTCTGCAGGGGTGGGTCGGCATTTTGAGGGTTTAGACTCGGGTACCTGTTCCAGGTCAGCGACTGAAAATTTATTAAAGCCAGAGGGTCGGAATACTATCCAGGCTCCTGCATTTTCTGAAGAAAGTCAGCAGTAGCAGCCCCATGGTATGTTCATTGTGGGTAATATTGCCACCAAAATGTTAGTTACCAGAATTTTCTTCCCCTGTTCACCACTGGACAGCTATCCTGCTACACTCGTGGCTTTAGGATGCCGCAGGGCAATGGCTGCCTTTACAGTATACATTTCTTCTCTTCCTTTGCTGTACAGAATGTAAACAATCCCCTAATATTCTGGAGAGTGTGTGGACACCTAAATCGGCTCGGTAGCTTTCTTGAGTCTTGTACATACAGTATTTTGCATTTGCCACTCTTAGTGCCAATTTTCTTTTATGCATAAAGAGAAAATCACTCAGAAAATAACACAACCGATGGCATATGGTGCCTTTCACAAAGCAGTACAATACCACTGTGTCCTGCTTTGCGAACCATGGACCACAGGGTATCGAAGGGTTGTGGAAAATAAGTTTTGCTGGTTTTACTTTTATAGATGTCATTACACCTTCACGATGGGCATGAATGATTAAGAAGCTTTTTAGGTAGAGATATTATCCCTGTCCTTTCCTGCGATTTCCACACTGCCACCCTCTCGTCTCTCTCCCTTTCACTGTGTTTAAAGCTTGAGACCCGTTCTTTTTATTACTGTAAATGAACCATATGTCCTTGTTTGTACTTGGTGTGAGGGGGGTATTCATAACATTGGGAAGAATGTGTACTGGTTTTATGTTTCCCATAGCCACCAATCGGATTGCAGCTTTCATTTTACTGATGTGCACAGGAGCTTACACTTTAGACACCTTTCACATTGGGGCCGCCCACGCATTGGCAGTAAAGCGCCGCTCGTTTTAGCGGCGCTTAAGGCCCCTTTCACACCCTTTCGGGTGATACAGCGCTAAAAATAGCGCTGCTATACCGCCTGAAAAACTCATGCCCAGCCTTCTGAATGTAAAAGCCTGAGGGCTTTCACACTGAAGAGATGCGCTGCCAGCAGCATCTTTGGAGCGGTGAGAGGAGTGGTATGTATACCGCTCCTTCCCATTTAAAACCATGGGAAACCGTGGTAATACCGCCCGCAATGCGCATCTGCCGTGGCGCATTGCGGGCGGTATTAACCCTTTACCGGACGCTAGCAGGAGTTAATATCGCACCGCTAGCGGCCGAATCCCTTGCCAATTATGACTGTATAGCGCCGCTATTTTTAGTGGCGCTATATCGCCACCGCGCCTCCCGCCCCAGTGTGAAAGGGGCCTTATCCTGCTGTTTAAGCGGCGCTTTTCGCCCGCTAGCGGGGAGCGCTTAACCCCTGCTAGTAACAGAAGAAGGGGTTAAAACGCCCATGTAGAGGCGATTTCGAAGTGCTTTTTGGGCATTTCAGAAGGGCTGCCCAATCATTGCAATGGGCAGGTGTCTTTTGGGAGCGCTGTATACAGCCAAAGATGTTGCTTGCAGGACTTTTTCTAACGTCCCACAAGCACACCGCCCCAGTGTGAAAGCACTCAGGCTTTCATATTCTGGGGGGCGGCATGGGTGGCAGTTTTCAGGAGCTTTACCGGTGCTATTTCTAGCGCTAAAACACCTGAAAACTGCCTCGGTGTCAAAGGGGTCTTAATGTGGTAGGAGACACACGCGCAGACAATCCTGAGCTAGTCCTATCAGTCTCTGCACCAGAGGAGCTTACACTCTAATTTCCCCACCATAGGCACACAGTACTGTACAGAGAATGCTGAAACATTCACATCGTATTTGCTAATATTATATATGTATATAGCGCTGTCATATTCTGCAGTGCTACTGAGCCATTCACATCAGTCTCTGCACCACAGGAGCTTTTACTCTAATGTCCCCACCATAGTCGTACACTATTATTACTATTATACATTTATATCATGCTGTCATATGCTGTACAGCGAATACTGAGCCATTCCCATCAGTCTCTGCCCCAGAGGAGCTTATGCTCTAATTTTTCCCACAACCGTATTCTTCTTTATTAATATAGCTCTAAAAAAAATCTGCAGTGCTGTACTGGGAACACTGAGCCAGTTACATCAGTCTCTGCACCAGAGAAGCTTACACTCTAAAGCCCCAGTCCCATACCATAATACATTTATATAGCTCTGACATATACCACAGTGCTGTATAGAAAAAAACAGCTGCATCATTCTCTGCACCAGATGAGCTTACACTCTAATTTCTCCCTGCAGTCCCACACTATTATTATACATTTATATAGCTCTGACATATACCACAGTGCTGTACAGAGGTTTCTGCGACATTTACATTGGTCTCTTGAAGACGGGTGAAACTGAAACACCAGGAAGAAGCTTTTAGACACAGAGAAAGCATACAAAGACGACACAGATGGGGATACTTCTGGAAAACTACTCGGGGCCTCAAATTCTGCTTTACCGCTGCAGTGTTGTCCAATGAGCCGCTGTATAAAAGCGAAGATTGGTGGCAATGGGTTACAATTCCTGGTATTACTTTCTGCTGAATCACTGAATACCCCTGTTAGTGTACACTGCTTCCTGTAGTTTAGTAGAATGGTTCTCCTTTTTTATTTTATTTTCGATACTTCTAACAATTGACTGTCATTCCACTGAAGTACTGAACAAGCTTTGTCTGGGCAGGAGTACAAGCGCAAGCAGCTGGAGGAGCAGCGCCAGTCGGAGCGTCTGCAGCGACAACTCCAGCAGGAGCATGCCTATCTGAAGTCGCTGCAACAGCAGCAACAGCAGCAGCAACAACAAGATAAGAAGCCCCTGTATCATTATAACCGGGCCGTCATGACCCCCAGTGAGAAGCCAGCCTGGGCCAGAGAGGTAGGTGTACTTGTAGCCCCATGTATTCCTCCTTATAGCCCCATCTACGCTAGTGTTCATTTTGTCAGCAAATTTGGATTTAGTTTTGGTCTTAGGACTAAAATGGCATTTTAGTATTAGTCCCATTTCAGTCTTCTGCAATTGTTTTAGTCGACTAAATCTCCAGTACATTTTAGTTGACTAAAATCTAATGGGTGTAATTAAAATTCCAAACTCATTATATACTGCTGGAGTGAAAAATCTCATATGTTGTTTATGGTATTATTATTATTATTCTTCAAGATTTATATAGCGCCAACAGTTTGCGCAGCACTTTACATCAGGTATTGAGGAACATGCACTACAGTTAATTTTGAAGTCAAATTTCAATTTAGTTTTAGTCTTAAAGGGGTTGTAAAGGTTTGTTTTTAATTTCTAAATAGGTTCCTTTTAAAGCGGGGGTGCACCCTCAAAAAAAATTCTAACAAGACACGGAGCCGACCCATCCGACCGACAGTATGCCAGTATTTTTTTTTTTTTTTTTCAGTACATACCTTGTTATGGCCTCTTTTCACCCCCGGTTATCCCGCCGGACTGGGCGTTTCCAATCACAGGCTGTGATTGACGTTCCTTAGACTGCGCGTCACGAGAGGCCGAAAGAACCCGAACTTCGGTGCGCAGGCACCGTATAGAGCCGCACCGACGTTCGGGTTCTTTCGGCATCTCGTGACGCGCAGTATGCGCCGGTCTAAGCAACGTCAATCACAGCCTGTGATTGAAAACCCCCAGTCCCACGGGATAGCCGGGGGTGAAAAGAGGCCATAACGTATGTACTGGAAAAAAAAAAAGAAAAACACTGGCATACTGTCGGTCGGATTGGTCGGCTCTGTGTCATGTTAGAATTTTTTTTTGCGGGTGAATCCCCACTTTAAGCTTGTGTATTGTTGGTTCACTTATCTTTTCCTTCAATTTCCCTTCTAAATGTTTTTTTTCTTTGTTTTCTTTGTCTGAATTTCTCACTTCCTGTTCCTCCTCAGTAAGGTGCTCAGTAAACTGTTCTAAATGACTTTCCACCGCTCGAATGATGGTGGAAAGCTTACGGAGGAGGAACAGGAAGTAAGAAATTCAAACAAAGAAAAAAAAACATTTAGAAGGGAAATGGAAGGAAAAGATAAGTGAACCAACAATGCACTAGCCTGAAGGAACCTATTTAGAAAATAAGACGAACCTTTCAACCCCTTTAAGCCCTGTACTTGGATATCCGATGAAGCCGGCTTTCATCAGTCTTGCATACACACTATCAGACTAAATTCCAACCGTGCCAAAACGCAGAGGCGTAAAACACTACAACGAGCCGAAAAAAATTAAGTTCAATGCTTCCGAGCATGCGTCGACTTGATTATGAGCATGCATAGATTTTTTTCCGATGGCGTTCCACACAGACGATCAGATTTTTCTATCGTTAATTTTTATCCATAGGAAAAATTTAAAACTTGTTCTATTTTTTAACACCGATGGGGAAAAAACACAGATGGTGCCCACACACGATCAGCTTGTCCAATGAAAACGGTCCATTGGTCTGTTTTCATCGGACAAACTGATCGTGTGTACAGGGCTTAAGTGTTTTGATTAAAATGGCATTTTAGTCATCTCAATAGTTTTAGTCGTATTTTAGTCGACTAAAATGTTTTATGTGTTTTATGTGATGACTTTCTTACTGGTTTCCAGCATAAGGACCAGTCGCTGCTACTTATTGTGCTAGAGTAGGGCATTGAATCCTTAAAGCGGAACTATGCTCACCTTCAATCCAGAGATGCACCATCCCAGAAATCCCTGACCTCCTCAGGCGGTTAGCTTCCTGGTCTTGATCGCTGGCCGCTGTCATTGGCTGGCCTGAGATGACATCAATCCCTCGCATGCGGACAGACAGTTTAGCTTTATTGCAGGAGAGTCAAAGCATGTCTCTTCTGCATTAAAAATCCTGCCTGTCTGCCTCTTCTAACTTCCTAGTATAAAGTTCCTCTTTTTGAAAAATGCTTGCCAGGTTTTTCGTTGAATTGGGAAGTCACTTGGCCTTTCAGGACAGTCAAATCCAAACAGAAAATGAGAGGGGGGGGGGGGGAAGCAGAGGAAACCAACTTATCTCAGAAACCATAATTGGTGTAACAATAAAGATGGCAATATATCGGTAACAATTTATGTATTGTTACACTAATTCAGGTTTTTATTGTTTGTGTCCCATTTGGGCAGGGGTCTCCAAACTGCGGCCCTTTGCCTGCATTTATTCGGCCCCTTGGAGCACTATTCATCCTACTAATACGAGACCCTATTTTGCCCTCTGACTCCAGAAATGGAGCATAATTCCTGCCACTGACATCACCAATGGGACACTATTTCTCCCCCTAATACTAAAGGTGGGGAATGGTTTACTCCCACTGATGCGGGAAAAAAAATCGATATTCCTGCTGGCCACAGTCCGGCCCCCCTAAAGTCTGTAGGACAGTAAACTGGTCCTTTCTCACTATGGGGGTGGGAAGGAGTGGGGGGGGGGGGGGTCAACTCCTTGCAATGGAGAGTGGTTTGCCAATGTTATTCCGTTCTGTTTTTGAATACTGTTTTGCTCTTATGTATAAACAAGCAAAAAATAGAGGAATCACAAAATGGAGTCCATATATAAGTTGCAAGCAGCGCTTAAATCCTCACAATGAAGCAAGAACTGCGTGGGATCCGATCCCAATTAATGCCAAACGGAAGAAAGTTCTTAAAGAGTAAAGATGTACAGTAGGGTGTCAAATCTTCTTAACAAGCCACCACTAAACCACCGCGTGACGTCAAACGGCCCCTTATGGGGGATATGCTTACCACAAGGATAAGATCAAAACAACCTTTCACACCACTTTGGGAAACTTTCTCCTTCTCTGAATCACTTTATGCAGATACTGGGTCTGGATATATCTCCGATTCATGTGAATAATAAACAACAAAGAGTGCTTCCATAGCATAATACTGTATATTTATTCAAAATGATCCCATATTCCCCCCTTAATCAGATGCACGTACATAGTTAAAATTAGGGTTGTCCCGATACCACTTTTTTAGGACCGAGTACAAGTACTGATACTTTTTTTTCATGTACTCGCCGATACCGAATACCGATACTTTTTCTAAATGTCATGTGACAGTTTTCAAACCACAATACAGACTAAAGATATTTTCTTCAGAATTATGAAGAACTCTAACTCAAGACATTATAAAAGAATAAAAATGAGTAAAAATGAATAAAAATGTTTTATTTTCTTGTCACGCAGTAGTAAAAAACTCAAAGAATTTTCACAGAACATGTTGATAAATACAAAAAAAGTATTCTATTTAGGTATCGGGAGCATTTGCGCGAGTACAAGTACTCCCGCAAAATTACTAGTATCGGTATCTGGACAACCCTAGTTAAAATAATACAAAACCTTTCAGCGCAATGCCAGACTGTTAGTGTGTTCTAGATGAATCACAGTTGTATATCCGCAAGGATGCACTCACAGTTGTTCCACACCATAACGTTCAGGCTGCTTCCGGGTTTGTAAAGAGGTGTAATCCTGACGTTTCGTCCAGTAGGACTTTTTCAAGTCGCTCTTATGTATGCTCAATCTCGTCATTTGTTGTTTTTTTGTTTTTGTTTTTTTGGTATGTATTTTTCCTTTGCTCTGAACCATGTATGTGTGTTTACCTTTTGTGCTCAATAAAAACGTTTTGTTTGATAAAAAAAAAAAAAAACTGGCCCTTTGTTTAGAAAGTTTGCAGACCCCTGCATTAGGGAAACATCTCCATGGCTGGGCACTTAAAGTGGGTGTAAACCCACTTTTGTGACTTTTACCCAGAGCTTTTTTTCTCAGAAAATAGGTGCAGGAACTCAACCACGACCCGTTCAGATTTCACAAACAGTAGAAGGGTCTTGAAGGGGCAGTAAATGCCAGAATTGCATTACATACAGTGTGCAGAGTTCAGGGGGTTACAAAGCAGTCACTTGTAAACACAGAAACCAGACTTCTGTGCTCACAAGTGATTGTGGTGAGCGGGCACCAAAGGGTCTGAGCCAAAGGTGGTGGAACTGAGTTCCACCAAGTTCCCCCAGAAAAAAAGCCCTGCTTTTACCTACAGGTAAGCCTATAATAAGGCTTACCTGTAGGTATAAAGAATATCTCATAAACCTGTGCGGTTTAGGAGATATTCCCCTCGCAATGCGCCGCTGATTGCAGCGGCGCATGCGCAGGGGGTACTCGAGGGCGAAAGGACCGGCTGCCGCCGGACCCTGCCGAATTTAAATCTCCCGCGCATGCTGGAGCGGCGATACCCCGAAGACACGCCGAGTCAAGATGATATCTCACTCGGCGTGGACCAGGTAAGTTCTCTTCTCCTCGTTCCGAAGTAAGTATTTCATAATGAGCTAATATGCGATGCATATTAGCTCAATATGACTTTTGCCTTGCAGGAGAAAAAATAAATACATTTTGATGCGGGTTTACAACCGCTTTAAAGAGGACGTACAGGTACGTGCTTGTGCCCAGCCGTGCCATTCTGCCGACGTATATGTGCAGGAGGCGGCCCTTAAGTGGTTAAGCAGCTCTGTAAGTCCACAAGTGATCACACAAAAAAATGTGTACATATATGTTGCCTACCTACATGACTATGTGGTATCCCTTTACCAGGTGGAGGAACGCTCAAGACTGAATAAGCAAAACTCGCCTCTGTCCATCACTAAACTCAGCTCGGTGGAGTTGTCGGGGCCCCAGTCGCAGACGCCTCCCTCCCAGAGACCGCTAGATTTTCAGGACCATAAGGTATGATGTGCTGCAGACTTCTGTAACAGTGCCACCTTGAGGAATTCTCTGTTTACCACATGTCCTCACTTTGACCATAAAAGAATGTTATTCAGTATACATAAAGTTTTGTCAAGATAAAGCTGGGCAATCCAGACCAAGCACATGACTGAATCTCAGGTTAACCATGTGTCAGGATGATGAATAAATCCACAGAGCTGGGAAGCTGAAGTCCTGCTCAGATCTCCGCTTGTATTTTTTTCGGATTTAGCCCAGCCTATCCCAATTCCTGAGTCTTTCTTTTTATCTGGTCTCAGGGTAGGGCTATAGTCTAATGCAGTGTTTCTCAACTACAGTCCTCAAGGCGCCCCAACAGGTCATGTTTTCAGGCTTGCTGTTATTTTGCACAGGTTATTTCAGTCTCACTGCCTTAGTAATTACCACAGGCATGTCAGCTGAGGGAACTCCTGAAAACATGACCCGTTGGAGCGCCTTGAGGACTGGAGTTGAGAAACACTGGTCTAACAGTATGTATAAATGGCAACCACCTCAACCTATAGCTAGCTTTTGTAGCAAGGAGCAAATGGAAGGGCGATGCATATAAAAAAATATTCACTGCTCACTTGGCAACCAGCCTGTAACAAATCTAATTGACCTACTCTATCAGTTTGTTAAAACCAATTGGTTTTGCACACATTTGCAAATATATGCATAAGCTGCAGTGGCCACTTCACGGCCCCCCATTGTACTGCAGTCCTAACTCTATACATTTTGAGAGCCTCCAAAGTTGGAGCATACCTTTTAAGAAGGGGTGGGCTCCCTCCAGGCATACCTGCCCTTTAATCTATCCATTATTATATATTTGCTCCAACTCAAACTTTCAAAATTACCTGCGCTCTTCCATTGTCCAGGGATTTGCAAATCGCTGGAGCTAGCTAGGAGGCTTTTCTTCCAGGAAACAAAGGTTGGCACCATATGTGACCCAATACCCAGCCATTACGTTGGCTTAATTAATTAATTTTTTAAGAACGGTAAAGATTTAATTTAAATAGCTGCACAATGTTAATGTTTCAATTACTGATTTTTATGTTTAAACCAGCCATTCTCAACCAGGGTTCCGTGGAACCCTAGGGTTCCTCCAGAGGTGGCTAGGGGTTCCTTGAGCTGTGGCTGATTTACCTCCTGTTTGATGGTGCCTACATACTTCTGAGCCAATGCCACTTGTAGGAGCCAATGATCTTTATAGCTCTCTGTAAAAGGGCCATTCTTACCACCACTGTAAAAAAGGGCATTCTTACTGAAGTAAGGGACATTGTTCCCACTTACCTCAGATGAATGGGTTTTTTCAGGGGTTCCCTGAGACCTGAAAATTATTTTAAGGGTTCCCCTGGGATAAAAAGGTTGAGAAAGGCTGGTTTAAACTATGGTAACTACTAAACACAACAAAATTGAGGTGCCTTTCCTTGGTTGAAAGTTCTGAGATTTTATTTGTATTTATTTTTTCCTGCATGAGTTAAAGGAGCTGTGAAGGCAGAAGTTTTTTTTTTTTTTTTTTTAATCTTAATACATCCTATGCATTAAGATAAAAAAAAACTTTTGTGTTTGGCAGCACCCCCCAATTACCTACCTGAGCCTCTCCTCTCTCCAGCGATGTCTACGATCCCCTCAGCCATCCAGGACACTCCTCCTGATTGGCTGACTGCTCTGTCTCAGCCAATCAGGGGAGAGAGGGCCAGGGCCAAGTCGGGGGTCCGTGTCTAAGTGGATACACAGAGTTCTGACTCGGCTTGGGTGCCCCCTGTAGCAAGCTGTTGGCTGCTCTGTGCAAAACCAATTGCACAGAGGAGGTTTTTTTATTTAAAATAACAAACACTTTAACCATTTTCCTCCAAAGTACTGTATTTATCGGCGTATAACACGCACCCTAACTTTAAGAGGGACGTTTTTGGAAAAAAACTTTCCACAGCCCCCTGCGTATAACCTATAACATAACATTATACGCAGGCACAGCTTACCCTCTATCTTCGGGGTAAAAAAGTTAGTGTTATACGCCAATAAATACAGTAATTGTGTCATCAGTATGTGACTTAACTTAGTCTCGCTAAATCTACCGCCAATCCATTATGTGTCATCATAATTCAAATCCATAGTAGGATGTCTCATTTCAGACCTTGTCATTCTCCCTTTTTTTTTTTTTTTTTCTTCATTTTGCTGTGTAATTCTCACCAGTGACAAGCTACAGCATTTCATTCAAATAGCGGTTTTATTCTCCTGAGATACACTGGGGCTGACTTTAGCATTGTTAGGACTGATAATATAGAATGCAAGACTGCACACAGCTTCATAACGAATCTAAGCACCAGTGGCGAATGTCTGAGTAGTATACTCATTTTTTTCTTGGTGTCAGGAAAACTTGTCAGAAATTATTCATGCTGATGGCAGAGGAATGAAGCAGCAGACAGAAATGACACTTGGTGCTCCTAATTTAGACAAGTGCAGACTACAGAGGGATATGCTTTATTCATATTTCATGTCTGAGGTTTACAACCACTTTATAGCCCAATTTTGGGAATTACATACAACTACCGTCCTGCACAGCAGTGTTGAAATGCTTGTTAAAGGGGTTATGAAGCTTTGTGTTTTTTCACCTTAATGCATCCTATGCATTAAGGTGAAAAAACACCTTGCACTCTCCAGCCCCCGTTTTACTTACCTGAGCCCCAAATCTCGGTGGGCGCGATTCCGCAATGCTTTTCCACAGCTTGAGGCGGCTCTTCATTGGATGATTGATAGCAGCGCAGCCATTGATGCCCGCTGCTGTCAATCAAATCAATGACGCGGCATGCCGGGTGGCGGAACTGAGTGATACAGTGCGCCCACAAGCTAACCCCCTTGGGAGAAAGCTTCCGAGAGGAATGGGGAGCAGGTGTGTTAAATTTGGTGTTATCGCTCTCACTCTCTCGTACTGGTCACTGGAAGCTCAACATGGCACCTCATTGCAAAGAACTCTCTGAGGATCTGAAAAAAAAAAATGAATTGTTGCTCTACATAAATATGGCCTAGGCCAGTTATGGTGAACCTTGGCACTCCAGATGTTTTGGAACTACATCTTCCATGATGCTCAACTACACTGCAGAGTGCATGAAGCATCATGGGAAATGTAGTTCCCAAACATCTGGAGTGCCAAGGTTCACCATCACTGGCCTAGGCTATAAGAAGATTGCCAATACCCTGAAACTGAGCTGCAGCATGGTGACCAAGACCATACAGCGCTATAACGGGACAGGTTCCACTCAGAACAGACCTCACCATGGTCGACCAGAGAAGTTGAGTGCACATGCTCAGCGTGATATCCAGAGGTTGTCTTTGGGAAATAGACATATGAGTGTTGTCTGCAATTGCTGCAGAGGTTGAAGGGGTGGGGGTCAGCCTGCCGGTGCTCAGACCATACGCCGCACGCTGCATCACATTGGTCTCCATGGCTGTCATGCCAGAAGGAAGCCTCTTCTAAAGATGATGCACAAGAAAGCCTGCAAACAGTTTGCTGAAGACAAGTAGACTAAGGACAAGGATTACTGGAACCGTGTCCTGTGGTCTGATGAGACCAAGATAAGCTTATGTGGTTCAGATGGTGTCAGGCGTGTGCGGCGGCAACCAGGTGAGGAGTACAAAGACAAGTGTGTCTTGCCTACAGTCAAGCATGGTGGTGGGAGTGTCATGGTCTGGGGCTGCCGTCACTGGGGAGCTACAGATCATTGAGGGAACCATGAATGCCAACATGTACTGTGACATACTAAAGCAGAGCATGATCCTCTCCCTTCAGAGACTGGGCCACAGGGCAGGGCAGTATTCCAACATGATAATCTCAAACACACCTCCAAGATGACCACTGCCTTGCTAAAGAAGCTGAGGGTAAAGGTGAAGGAGGGGCCAAGCATGTCTCCAGACCTAAACCCTATTGATCATCTGTGGGGCATCCTGAAATGGAAGGTGAAAGAGCGCAAGGTCTCTAACATCCACCAGCTCTGTGATGTCATCATGGAGGAGGGGAAGAGGACTCCAGTGGTAACCTGTGAAGCTCTGGTGTTCTCCATGCCCAAGAGGGTTAAGGCAGTGCTGGAAAATAATGGTGACCACACAAAAAATTGACACTTTGGGCCCAATTTGGAAATTTTCACTTAGGGGTGTACTCACTTTTGTTGCCAGCGGTTTAGACATTAATGGCTGTGTGTTGAGTTATTTTGAGTGGACGGCAAATGTACACTGTTATACAATCTGTACACTCACTATACAACATTGTCGCAAAGTGTCATTTCTTCAGTGTTGTTACAAGAAAAGATAGAATAAAGATATAATAAAATATTTTACAAAAATGAGAGGGGTGTACTCACTTTTGTGAGATAGTGTACAATAATGTGCTTCTTCAGCACTGCTATGCAGGAAACATATTTTTTTTTTAAGGACTACTCACTGACAAGGTCATCTGTGTTATGCTAATCATATTTTTGTACATATCTCAAATAAATTGAAAGCGAACCTGCCTGTTGCATACACAATGCAAACAAATTTGTATATAAGGAGTACACACCTATAGCAAGGGCATTATGTAACTTCAGTTAAATATGCATATTTTGTTTTATCTACACCCATTATCTGCATAGTTTTTTGGTAAATTAACCCTATAAGGAAAGGACAAGCATTTCTGTGTTAGTCTTTCAGTCATTCCATTCACTCATATGCTCATTCCGTCATCCATATCTCCTTCAGCCCCTCCGAAATGTTCCACAGAACCGCATAGTCCTCAAACCTAGTCCCCGACCAAATTCCCTTCAAGATCCAGCACCTGCTCCCAGTCGCCAGCCAGCCATCGCCCCTCCCATCTCTCGGGGCCAGCTAGCCCGTCAGAGTTCAGACCCCTCACCGGAAGGGGTTATGCCATCCACTCGACCAGACAGGGGACCCTGGGTGAAAATGGAACCAGATGCCCCACCTCCTAAGGTAATGGGGCCATGGCGTGTACCTTTGCTTGCCATAGGTCCCTGTCCATTCTGAGTCTTCCTTCTCTTATTCTGCTTCTGATTCTTCATCTCTGGCCTGTTACTGAAAACCTTTTACTTATTGGATTTCACGGCTATCCTCCTTGAACACAGTCTAAGCTACTGCCGCATCTTCAACTAATCCTGTGTTTCCCAAACCTTGGTCAGTTGTGTAACTAGTCCATGAACATCCGTTTACTCACATGTATTCTCAGTGTCATCGGCTCAAAGTGTTCATTACTACATTCTAATGCCCCCGTACACACGATTGGATTTTCAGACGGAAAAGCCTTGGATGGTTTTTCCGTCGGAATTCCGCTCAAGTTTGGCTTGAATACACACGGTCGCACAAGTTCTCTGAACTTTCGACAGTCGAGAACGTGGTGGACGTACAACACTACAAATGATGAAGTTCAATGCTTCCGAGCATGCGTCAAATTGTTTCCGAGTATATGTCGGAATTTTGAGTGTCGGAATTGCTACAGACGATTTCCGCTTGGAATTTTTTTCGTCAGAAAATTTGAGAATCTGCTCTCAATCATTTGTTGGCAAAAATTCTGACAGCAAAAGTCTGATGGAGCCTACACACAGTCGGAATTTCCATCCAAAAGCTCACATCAGACGTTTCTTGTCGGAATTTCTGATCGTGTGTACGGGGCATAAGGGTATCATTGATCAGAAAGTAAATGCAACATTGCTATGAATCCAAAAGAGCACAGAGTCAAAACTGTTTACCTACAACAGTATAAGTCTGGGTCAGAGACCCATTAGAATGATATAGACATGACACGTCATTACAGCAGAATAACGCAGAAGTCTGAAATATGTTGACACATTCTATATTGGGAATTGCAAGGTGAAAGTGTTCAGGCATCTTAAAGATGGTTTAGATCAGGGGTCTCTAACTGGTGGTTCTCCAGCTGTTGTGAAACTACAAGTCCCATCATGCCTCTGCATGGGGTGTAGTCATGCTTGTAACTGTCAGCCTTGCAATGCCTCATGGGACTTGTAGTTTTGCAACAGCTGGAGGGCCACCAGTTTGAGACCACTGGTTTAGAGCGACATACATATTCAGACTGCGGATTCAGTCACCTCTCATACAGCATTCCTGGACACCATGTTTATGGTGATTAAGGTGTTTAACCATCACTGGTTCACATTACACTCTTTGGGAAACACTTTTTAAAACCGTTCTTCTTCAATACTGACTTGGTTGAGGGTTTTGTCAAATGTGACGCTAAGGGTTCCTTTACACTTGCTTCACATTGTGGCATTGGCATCGCACTCTGAATGCCAATCAAAGTGCCTGTCACTAAATAAAGTTTGTAAACTTAAGTCCAGTTTACATGTAGTGTTTGCTTTACTTTTAAAATGATACCTCATGTTGCTTTCCTGGTGCTTTAAAGCGTCTGCAAAGCCACCATAGAAGTCTGACAAAGCTTGCTAACAGCACTTGAAGCTTTTGAGGGGCTTTTATTCAGTTTGCTTTGTTTTGGAGGTATTGCAGGTATGAGATATCCCAGGATGCACTGAGAAACCAACCAGCAAACCAGAAAAATGTCATCAGCAGTCACTTCCAGTTTGTGTGTGTGTATATATATGTGTGTGTGTGTGTATATATGTGTGTGTATATATATATATATATATATATATATAATATTCTGGGAGTGTCTGGTGCATTTGTCAAATCTGGTGTACAGCGAAGGGAAGTAGGAAAGTGAGCAGGGCTTGGATTGGAAAAGAGCAACTAGCAGACAGCACATGTGGTGTGCCACATGGGAATGCTGTAGCGGAAGGTAAGCAGAGACCGGAGAGTAAGGACAGAATGGTGGAGGATCAGCAGAGCTGGCAGACAGGAGCAGGGGAAACTAGCGATGTCACACATACGTGGTGCATAGCGTGGGAGCACTATAGCAGGAGGTGAGGAGGATCAACTGAGCTGGGGATTTCTACTGAGTGGGGGATCCGCAGAGCTGGAGGTTACTACTGAGCAGGGAATCAAACTTGGGAGTACTACTGAGTGGCGCATCAACAGAGCTGGGGGTACTACTGAACAGAGGATCAGTAAAGCTGGGGTTACTACTGAGCGGGGAATTATTAAAGCTGGGGGTACTACTGAGTGGGTCAACAACAAAGCTGGGGGGTACTACTGAGCAGGAAATTGGTAAAGCTGGGAGTACTACTGAGCGGGGAATTATTAAAGCTGGGGGTACTACTGAGTGGGTCAACAACAAAGCTGGGGGGTACTACTGAGCAGGAAATTGGTAAAGCTGGGAGTACTACTGAGCGGGGAATTATTAAAGCTGGGGGTACTACTGAGTGGGTCAACAACAAAGCTGGGGGTACTACTGAGCAGGAAATTAGTAAAGCTGGGAGTACTACTGAGCGGGGAATTATTAAAGCTGGGGGTACTACTGAGTGGGTCAACAACAAAGCTGGGGGGTACTACTGAGCAGGAAATTGGTAAAGCTGGGAGTACTACTGAGCGGGGAATTATTAAAGCTGGGGGTACTACTGAGTGGGTCAACAACAAAGCTGGGGGGTACTACTGAGCAGGAAATTGGTAAAGCTGGGAGTACTACTGAGCGGGGAATTATTAAAGCTGGGGGTACTACTGAGTGGGTCAACAACAAAGCTGGGGGTACTACTGAGCAGGAAATTAGTAAAGCTGGGGGTACTACTGAGTGGGTTAACAACAAAGCTGGGGGGGGGGTACTACTGAGTGGGGAATTAGTAAAGCTGGGGGTACTACTGAACAGGGGATCAGTAAAGCTGGGGGGTACTACTGAGCGGGGAATTGGTAAAGCTGGGGGTACTACTGAGTGGGTCATCAACAAAGCTGGGGGGTACTACTGAGTAGCGTATCTGCAGAACGAGGGTACCAATGAGCTGGGGGTCTGCTGAGTGGGGGTACTACTGAGCCAGGGTTCTACTGAGAAAATCAACACATACACAGGCCATTTGCTAAGCTTCATTAAAGCTTTAAAAAAAAGCATCACCAAAGCATCAAAAACACCTCATAAACGTATGTTGAAGCAGTGAGCACTTTAATGTGTGTTAAAGTTGAAGCAAGTGTAAATGAGCCCTAAAATATGGTGCTCAACCAGCTACATGGAGCTTTTTTGAAATAAGAGTATACACTTTATGTTCAATGATTTCAATGCAGAAAAAGCTTAATATATAACTAAAGACAAACCCCCCCCCCCCCATTTGTGGTCCCATTAGAGAATCCCAATTGGAGAGATTCCCCCTCTCTTTGTCCTGTTTAGCATTACCATTAGAGCCCAGGTTCACACCAGTGCGATCAGACATTGCATGCGATTCGCACCCGTGGTGCCAATCACATGCGATGTCTGTGAGATGCGTGTTTAGTTATATGGCTGAACTCACAATAGATAATCGCATAAAAAAGTGCAGGGACTTGATTCCCCCCCCCCCCCCCCGCACTAGAATCGGATTGCATGTTTTTTTCTCTCACTTATGCGATCGGATTCCTGTGCAGGGTTTACAGTCCGCACTGCGATCCGTGAACCGATCTGGGGGTGTCATTAACAATGTAATGACACCCGCAGCGGTTCGCAGATGGCAGGTCGGGAGAAGAGCGATGCGGGAACCAGGGCTGGAATCGTGCTAGTTCCAGCATCGCATCAATGTGAACCTAGGCCGAAAAGTTAAAAAATAAATAAAATAAAAAATATCCTCAGAACAGTAATAGAGGGAAAATCGTCCAATGGGGAACACTAGTTCTGGTGACCTAGGGGTCCCCAAGGGATTCTCTTAATTTGCACTGATTTTCTCCAACTTCTGGTTTTGGTTATGGGACAGGAAATGGAAGGGAAATCTCCCAACAGGACTTTGATAGCTAGAAAAATAAATAAAAAAAACCTGACGGGGCTTATAACCCTCCCCTTAAGCCCCATACACACGGGCAGAATATCGGTTGGTATTGGCCAGTTCAATAGAAATCGCCCAACATTCAGCCCATGTGTACGGCAGCCAGTCCCTTTAGAAGCCAGCCGAACGTGCAGCTTCTGTCAAAGGGGCATGACCGCAAAAAAGGTCTGACGACCGGCATCTGATCAGCGTTCTCAGCCAATGGCTGAGAGTGCTGACAGGTGTGTTGGGGGGGGGGGGGGGCAGAAGTTTAACTGTCAGGACACAATATCTCCATGTGAAGATCACTGTACTAACATCGGATTCTCAGTATAGGATCTCCTGATCTGGTGGCGTGTACCAGGCTTTACTTTTTGCCACCTAATGGCAAAAATAAAAATGAATTCCCAGTCCACTTCAAGGAAAGGTGTTAAAAAACCTACCTTTGTCTAAAAATAAGGAAATGCTGCCCCCCTGCTTTGCCTGGTCACATGACAAATGCCAAGACTTGGCATTGCATGGAATGGGGTTCCAGCTTGATTCAGGGTCCTACTCCCCATCCTACAATATCTAGTAATCCTTCTTTTTTTTATTTTTTTTTATTTTTTAGATTAGTAATATTCCTTTACCTTAGTGCCATCCTCCTTCACTTGCCTCATCCTTCCATTTTGCTTTTAAATGTCCTTATTTCTTCTGAGAAATCCTCACTTCCTGTTCTTCTGTCTGTAACTCCACACAGTAATGCAAGGCTTTCTCCCTGGTGTGGAGTGTTGTGCTCGCCCCCTCCCTTGGACTACAGGAGAGCCAGGACACTGTCTACGTTGCAGAGAGAGAAAGGAGCTGTGTGTTAGTGGGCATTCTGACTCTCCTTTAGTCCAAGGGAGGGGGCAAGCACGACACTCCACACCAGGGAGAAATCTTCACATTACTGTGTGGAGTTAGACAGAAGAACAGGAAGTGAGGATTTCTCTGAAGAAATAAGGACATTTAAAAGCAAAATGGAAGGATGAGGTAAGTGAAGGAGGACTGCACTTAGGGAAAGGAAGCTTTTTAGGGAAACATTTTTTTCACCTTTACAACCCCTTTAAATCAAATCTCTATCCCATAGGTGTTCTGGCCACCGGTATAGTCTGATTGTTATATTTAGTCCTGGTTAAGACCCCTAATATTAATGATGAGATTGTTAGAGCTTAGGTGCTACACAAGACAGGGTCTAAACTAGCTATTAGTAATAAAGCCAAAATATTGAAAAGCAACATAAAAAGTCGGGGTCTGCATTTGAGGGCCACAAAATGTAACTGGTTGTGCACCATTGTACTAAGATCTACCACTCCTCCTCCAAAGTTCTCAGAGTTTCACATCTGCTGCTTTCTGCATAACAAGTTTGTCTTTCTGTCGTCCAAGAGATTTTCTTCCATGTTTTGCACTTTGGCTGCTTTTTTCTCCCCCGCCCCCATAATCCTCTATGTTCAGTGTTTTGCATTGGGGCTTTTTCTTCTACTTCTGGATGCAGAGATTAGTCATCAAGGGGATTTTCCACTTCTTCCTGAACCTACTTCCTCTTCCATTTCTGTCATAAGAAAAATTACTGAGCTTGCAACTGCTGACCTTTCTTCAATAAATGTCTGTTAATTCCAGAGGATTGGTCTGTTTTTTATTTTAAAAGCAAGCCACTGTGTCCAACCTCGCTATTTTCTTTTTTCTTTTAGGTTCCACAGAGGACGACGTCCATAGCTACAGCCCTCAATACAAGTGGGTCAGGTGGGAACAGACAGGTCCAGGCTGTGAGAGCCAGGTAACTAGCATCAGCTGAATCTAAGAAAAGCCCCAATAGATATGGCTTAGGGCAGGGGAAGCTGGTACATTCCTTAAGACCACTTTGTCTGAAAGTGCACTTAACAGTATCACTTAAAGGGGTTGTAAAGATACAATTTTTTTTCCCCCTAAATAGTTTCCTTTACCTTAGTGCAGTCCTCCTTCACTTACCTCATACTTCCATTTTGCTTTTAAATGTCCTTATTTCTTCTGAGAAATCCTCACTTCCTGTTCTTCTGTCTGTAACTCCACACAGTAATGCAAGGCTTTTTCCCTGGTGTGGAGTGTCGTGCTCGCCCCCTCCCTTGGACTATAGGAGAGTCAGGACGCCCACTAACACACAGCTTCTTTCTCTATCTGCAACGTAGAGAGTGTACTGACTCTCCTGTAGTCCAAGGGAGGGGGCGAGCACGACACTCCACACCAGGGAGAAAGCCTTGCATTACTGTGTGGAGTTAGACAGAAGAACAGGAAGTGAGGATTTCTCAGAAGAAATAAGGACATTTAAAAGCAAAATGGAAGGATGAGGTAAGTGAAGGAGGACTGCACTAAGGTAAAGGAAGCTATTTAGGGGGGAAAAAAATTGTACCTTTACAACACCTTTAAGAATTGTAAGAAGACAGGAGGCCACACGATGAGACTGGAGGAGAAGCGGTTTAACCTTGAGCTGTGTAGACTCGGTTTTTCACTGTCAGGGCGTAAAGGATGTGGAACTTTCTTCCACCATGGGTGGTATCCGCAGGAAGTATGGATAGTTTTTAGACTCTTGGATATGCATCTTAAACCCATCAGGGTTTACTTCCTCTTTATTTCCCTGCAAAGGTAAAGCATAATGGGCTACTATGCATTGCATAGTAGCCCATTATGTGTCACTTACTTGAAACCGAAGCCTGTAATGTCCCCACTAGCAGCAAGCGTCCATCTTCATCCCTCTTCCTTCCTGGGGTGCGAATTCCGGCTCTGTGACTGGCCAGAGTTGGATGACGCCACTCCCTCGCATGCGCATTGGAACCGCCAATCTTGGGCATGACCCCTTTTAGAAACGGCGCTGTTTCTAAAAGTGCGCCTGCAGCGTAGACATTGGTGCATGACTCTATTGTAAATATCTCCTAAACTGTGAGGCCCTATACACACGATCAGTCCAAACTGATGAAAACGGACTGAAGTTAATTTTCATCGGTTCACAGACTGATGGTCTGATGTGCGTACACACCATCAGTTCAAAAACCGATCGTGTCAGAACGCGGTGATGTAAAACACGACGACGTGCTTAAAAAAAAGTTCAATGCTTCCAAGCATGCGTCGACTTGATTCTGAGCATGCGCAGGTTTTTGAACCGATGCTTTTGTGTACGGACGATCGGTTTGGACCGATGGTCAGGCGTCCATCAGTCCGGACAACAGACTGATGGGCCATACACGCGATCGGTTTGGACCGATGAAACTGGACTTCAGTCCGTTTTCATCAGTTTGGACTGATCGTGTGTACGCGGCCTGAAGGTTTAGGAGATATTTCGCGCACTTACAGGTAAGGCTTAATCTAGGCTTACCTGTAGGTACAAGTGGTTGTACAGGGTGTACAACCACTTTAACGAAAACAATATACGGGGATATGGGAAATTATTTTCTACCCACACACACACCAACACACAGCTTGAACTGGATGACGGCTGCCTAGTGGTAGCACCGGCCCTGTCTACATGCTCTTTGCAGTATCAAAGGTTGATTTTAATTGGCCACCTATTTCAATTTTACAGGTAGACACTAAAATTCCAGCAAAGCTTATTTGATTAATACCCTTTATACACACCTCCCAAACCATTTTTTTCCTCGAACATTGCCACATTCACTTGATAGGTGATCATCGTATTTATTTCTCAACATGAACATTTAGGTACCAGGGTACTGGCTTTCTTAGATGCAGCCCAAGTGTTTGATGTGGTAGAAAAGGAAAACCTTTGGAAGCTTCCCCAAAGGCATGGCTTTGGCCCCAATTATATAGCTTGGTTGTGTCTACTGTACTCTGATCCAATGGTTAGGAGCTTTGTACATGGAAACACATCCAAACTATTCTTGTTGTCCTGAGAAACCAGTCAGGGGTGCCTGTTGTCTCCATTATTTTTTTGCATGAGCAGTAAAACCTTTGGTTATCCAAATCAGGGATGGTCCATTGATACATAGGTTTGAATCAGACCGGCAATACACTTGGCAAGTACAATGAGGGATTTAACAGCACACACTAAGAAAGCAAAGTCAGCCACCAAAACCGGGTATCTATATCTGTGGTCATCAACTCCTGTCCTCAGGACCCACTAACAGGCCAGGTTTGCAAGATAACTGAAATGTATCACAGGTTATATCATTTGTGTCCCCCACTCGGCTTGAGTGCTTCCATCATATACCGCTTCCTTCCAGCCTGGGTATAGATATCGGATATTCCAGCTGTTCACAAGCACACAACGAGACGAGACTTGTTTGTCTGCTGAACATGGAGAGTTTAATAGAACCAAGAATACAACCTTATATACAGTTAGAGAAGGTAACCAGAACAGAAATTAACATGCGCTAATTAACTAATGGTTTACCCAGACTAGGCGACTCATAGATATGACCTTTTCAGGGTAGACGTCTCCTTGCGCACCTTCTATACAAAACACATCATAAGTGTAAACACAGGACATCTTCGCACAATAGCAGGGTCCATTAGCACAGATGACTGGAGGTGAAGGCATTAGCATCTCCTTACACTGTATGTCCCAACAGTATGAATCTGTATCTAATATGGCATATACAGGGTCCCCAGGCATACAGCTCACAAAGAGCACCGTTCCCCCAAATGCCAGGGCCTATGATCACAAGGCAAGAGGCTAACATTCAGTCCCCTCCAAAAGCCTCTGTCCCAGGTGAGTCTGTCACAATTTGCTGCTCAGTGATTGCAGTATTCTAGTCTGCATCTCCCCAAGGTAATACATAAAATCTGGCCTGTTAGTGGGCCCTGAGGACAGGGTTGTTGATCACTGATTTAGATGCAATGGGCTACATAGATTTCAGATTAGAGTAATTACAGTGGATTTTATTATTTAGCCCTGAACGCTTTAATTGTTCACTTGTTGATCTTGCATGTTAGAATGCCCTTAATTGTCATTTTAATCTCTGTTTTATTATTGAAATGAGGAAAGGGCTAAGCTTTTGTAAATTATGTTCCAGTATGTGTTCAGTAGCTGTTTTTTTTGTAAATCATTTTAATAATAATTTTTGGTAAATAATAATTACCCTATTTCTGAGTATATGTTTTGCTTGTTCTCTCTCCTTCCAGTAACCCAGACCTCCGCCGGGCAGAGAGCGGCTGGGAAAGGGGAGATTCACTCCTGCAGTCTCCTCATCCAAACCTTCCCCAGGCTGGATCTCTAGAGAGGAACCGCATAGGTGAGACCCGATACTGCCAATAACCCTTGCCTATCTAGTGTTGGATATGGTCAGGTCTGAGCAAAGGCAGATCTGTCACTAGTGTGACTTTCTACCCCAGAGACTTGGTACAGAGCTCGCCCAACCTGTGGATGATCATTCTTATACAAGATGATACTATGATCAATAAGCATTCTCTCTGTCAAAATAAATGTAATTCATTTAAATGTTTTCACCCAAGGTTCACGTAACATCACCTAGAGCCCTGTACACGCGACCGGGAATCCCGTCAGGGAAAAAAAACACGTTGGGATTCCTGACAGGCTTGACTTAAAAATCTGTGTAAAGTGGGATATTCATTATAGCAAAAAGTAAAAGATATTATGTTTTTTTTTCATAATTGTCGCTTTTATGTGTATAGCACAAAAAATAAAAACCGCAGAGGTGATCAAATACCACCAAAAGAAAGCTCTATTTGTGGGGAAAAAAGGACGTCAATTTTGTTTGGGTACAACTTCAATTGTCAGTTAAATCGATGCAGTGCTGTATCGTATCGCAAAAAATGGCCAGGTCATTGAGCAGCCAAATCTTCCGGGGCTGAAGTGGTTAAAGTGTTACTAAAGTAAAACATTTTTTTAAAATAAACCTGTTATACTCTCCTGCTCTGTGCATTGCTAATACACAGGGCAGTCCCGACCCTGCTTTTCACTGGGTTGCCGTGGCTCCTTCTCCTCTTCATGTGTCCCCATAGCAAGCAGTTTTCTATGGAGGCACACAGGTGCTCCCGAGCTGTGTCTGTGGAGGCGCACTTCATCGACTAACTCAGCTGTGCTTAGCCCCACCCCCTCACTTTCTCCTTACTGCACTTGATTGACATAGGAATGTGAAGTTTTAATCTACTACAGCAGGGCTCAAAATGTCAAGTCCTGAGCCACTAGCCAGACCTTAACAGTTACTCGCCACCAGTTGCCCCACCCAACCTCTCCCCTGCCCCACCCCTAAGTCCGCCCCTAAACACGCCCTTGTAAATGATCTCATGAAATTACACTCTTAAATGTTTTCAGCAGAATTAAGTTCCAAAAATAAATAACACATTTAACAATATTAACATAAAGCATATCAGTACCCATCAAACGCAGCCTTGTTGTGCCCATCAAATACAGCTTTATGGTGCCAGTGATTGCAGCCTCACTGTGCCCATCAATGCAGCCTCACTGTGCCCATCAATGCAGCCTCACTGTGCCCATCAATGCAGCCTCACTGTGCCCATCAATGCAGCCTCACTGTGCCCATCAATGCAGCCTCACTGTGCCCATCAATGCAGCCTCACTGTGCCCATCAATGCATTTTCACTTCAGAGGGCCCATGTGTCACCCCTGCACACCTGGATAGGAAGAGGGCTGGGGGCAGCATACAGAGGAACCCGACCCCCTCCATTTTCCCATCCCTGATCCCATTCCCCCATCACTGCTACCACTGCTCACTGTCGCTCATCCCAGCTCCATGCTTCAGGGGGCCCATGTCTCACCCCTGTACACCCGGATAGGAGAAGCAGCGGGCGGCATATAGAGGAATCAATACCCTCCATTTTTCTCCTGCTGTCACGGCTATTGGTTCCTCTATATGCGGCCCGTTGCCCCTACTATCCGGGTGTACAGGGGTGAGACATGGGCCCCCTGAAGCATGGGGCTGGGATTAGTGACAGTGAGTGGTGGTAGCAGTGATGGGGGAATGGGATGGGATCAGTGGTGGTGGGTTGGGTGAGATGGGATCAGTGGAGGCTGTGAGGGGGGGGTTAGATCACTGGCAGTGGTGACGGGGAGTGGTGATGGTATCAGTGGAGGGCATGGTGGGATCAGTGTTGGTGGTGGGGGGATGGGATCAGTGGTGGCTGTGAAGTAGGTAAGATCACTGGCAGTGGTGATGTATGGGGGGTGGGATCAGTGGTTGTGGTGGGATCGGTAGTGGTGGGTGGGATCAGTGGCAGGGGTGGTGACATCAGTGGTGGTTGGTGGGATCGGTGGTGGCATCAGTGGTGGTGGTGGGTGGGATCGGTGGTGGGATTAGTGGCAGGGGTGGTGACATTGGTGGTGGTGGGTGGGATCAGTGGCAGGGGTGGCGACATTGGTGGTGGTGGGTGGGATCAGTGGCAGGGGTGGCGACATCGGTGGTGGTGGTGGTGGTGGGATCAGTGGCAGGGGTGGTGACATCGGTGGTGGTGGCATCAGTGGCAGGTTCGGTGGTTGTCAGGAAGAGCGAGAGGCAGAGGTGATGGTGGTGGGGGAGGATGGCACCGGGGATTGGGATAAGATCTGTGGTGGTGAGGGGGGGGGGTCAGTAGGAGGCAGAGGTTGGGATCAGCTGCACTGGCTATTATGTCACTTACTTTACTCCCATGCCTTCAGGGATGCTCCTGTGTTATGGGATCTCCTGCAGAGGGGAGAGCTCCTCCCCCTTCACTGCATTGGTGTCAGCTGACTTTCCCTTCCAGCGTGTTACATTAATTTTTTTTTTCAGCTGCTTTGCCTTTCTTCAGCGGGCGGGCAAACAAACGCCACCCCCCCCCCCCCCCCCGGCACGCAGTGTAACAAGGTCCCACACCTCTAGATGGCTAGTTTCATAGACTGATACTTTTATATACGCCGGTCTAGGGGGGGCGGGACCTTATTACACAGCGCGCCGAACAGACACAGCCAGCTTCATCACACACAGCGTGACAATCCCCGCTGTGTGTGCAAAAACATAACAAGAGGAGAGAGAGGGAGGGAGGGGAGAGCTGCAGCCTCCTCACCTCAGCTCAAAGCGGCGCCAGGTCAGTCCGGTCCTGCCGCTGTGTGTGCTCTGGCTGACCGTTTCCTGGCTGATCACTTCAGCCAGAAAACGATCAGCCTGGTCCACCCCAGTTCCTCACTCGCCCGGAATGAAATTCCACTCGCAAATCGCGAGCAGGCGAGTGGAATTTTTGAGGGCTGTACTACAGGCTGTGTGTTCAGGCCAACAAATGACACCATGAAACTACATTATAAATGTACATCTTATGCAGGAGAAAAACGCAAGGTGAAAGTGGGAAGGTTTATAATGTCTTTAGAGCGGAGTTCTGCCTGGAAAAAAAAAAAGTCACCAGCTACAAATGCGGCAGCTGCTGACATGTAGGATAAGGATACTTGCCTGTCCAGGGTGCCCGCAATGTCCTCACCCAAAGCCGACCTCTCCCTCGGCTCCCAGGTGCAGGTGCCGGCACCCTAACTAAGGTAATAGGCTATGAAACTGCAAGGCTTCACTTAGTTGTTTCCCTACTGTGCATGCGTGAGTCACACTGCATGTTATGACTGGTCCCTGCTGTCTTTTGGGACCTGTGTGTCTCCCAGAAGACAGCGGGGGGATGGAGAAAGGGGTCTGGACATGGCGTAAACCACCGAGGATACTGCGGCTATCTTTCGCCAGAAGTTGGAGCAGTTACTCGTTTTAGACCGGTATCTGCTCCCCCCTCCCTGAAAGGTGACAAATGTAGGGTGGGGGCGCCGGATAAGCGGAAGTTCAATTTCTGGGTGGATCTCTGCTTTAAATCAAAGGGCATGATCAAAGTAAAGGAAAAAAACTATATTGGGGAGCAGTGGTGCGCATATAATTGAGTAAAGACACACGATCGGATATTCCAATGGGAATTGTGCGATGACAGGCTGTTGTCAGAAAATCTGAAAACTTGGCACACATGTAGCCCCACTCTTCCTCTACAAGTGTGCAAAGTTTTTTTTTTTTTTGTCCGGGGGACCTACGGCCGGGGAGCACCGATTTTTTTTTTTTCAAAGTCGGGCACCCCTTCCATAGACTCCCATGTTAAACGATAATTTCTCCGGTAACTTTGGGGACCCAGTACCGGCCGGCTGTAGATCCCCTGGACCCGAAACTTGGCACACATGCAGACCCAGTTCTACAAGTGTGCAACGTTTGCTCTCTGGGGGATCTACGGCCGGGGAACACCGATTATTTTTTTATTTATTTTTTATTATAAAGCCGGGCACCCCTTCTATATGCTCCCATGTTAAACGTAAGTCTAGTCATGGGCACAGTGAAAGCATGCACATGGGACACAGTGAGGCATGGACATTATTATACAGGATTTATATAGCGCCAACAGTTTGCGCAACGCTTTACATCAGGGAAGACAGTACAGTCACAATACAAATCAATACAGGAGGGATCAGAGGGCCCTGCTCGTTAGAGCTTACAATCTAGAAGACATGGGCACAGTGAGGCATGCACATGGGCACAGTGAGGCATGCACATGGACACTCTAGGCTTATACTCGAGTCAATATGTTTTCCCATTTTTTTGTGGTAAAATTGGGTGCCTCGGCTTATATTCGAGTATATGCAGTAGTTATGGTGCTCCCGTATTTTTCTTAATATTTTTTCCTGCTTGTGTCTCTGGCAGCCCCCCTTAAACTAGAGGAGTCTTCAATCAGTCCGCCAGGCAGTAAAACTCCTGGAGAAGAGCACCGGTCCCGACCAGGACGCCCAGCTGTGAGTATCTGACTCCTTCCATTATATTCCAGATCCCCAGGATAATGTGACTTGCCTTATGCAAAAAAAAAAAGCATCTTTTCCCACATGTGGGTACTGCAGACTACCTGCTATGGAGTTTTCATTCCATCAGTTATATTTGATGATTTTACTTTTTAGGTTTTTGTAATGCTTCACTTTTCTGTGTTCTATTGGGTCCTTCCCAAACCCTTGTACTTAAAACCCCCTTCAGGAGTGTTCGTCACCAACACACACATTAATGAATGCTTTTATTGCTTTTTTTTTGCCTATATAATTTAATTTCTGTCAGAAAAAAAAGATGATTTAATATTTATATGGTTTTAGAGAGTGGGTTAGCATTTTCAAGAAAAACACTGCACGGCTCACATGTCCTTTTGGTTTACCAATAGCAAGGATACATATTGTACCATCCTGCTAAGGAAGGAATGGGCCTTTACTGGTTTTCCTGTGTGCTTTGTACATGCAGGTGGTTCTCTGTGTACAGTAGAGCTGCACAATTGCGAAAAGATTGCGATCTCGATTCACTCCCCGCCATCTTCAGGCTGGCCAAACTTGCGATTTTCGGGTGCGGCCATAGGAAAGTCCCCGGCTTCGGCCTAGCTCCGGAGCGGCGGCCATCTTGGTACACCCGGCGGCGGCTGTCTTGTCAGGAAGTGACATTTCATCCCCGCTGTCTTGCTCCACCCCACACTCCTGCACAGTAATGTTAGTGAGAAGGGGGCAAGCGGACATTTTGTTACACCCAACAGCGTTTTAAATTTCACAGTTATTGTCAACACAAAACGGAGCTTATGTGCTTAAATACAGTAATAAATCTTACGGACTGTTTTATATGTTAAATTTGTATTTAAGCACATAAGCTCCCTTTTGTGTTGAAAATAACTTTAAATAAATACATTTTTGAGAATCGTGATCTTCATTTTATGCAAAAGAATCGCAATTCAAATTTTTCACAGAATTGTGCAGCTCTAGTGTACAGTAACTGCCAATGGAGTGTAGACATGGGGTTTGAATAACAAAATAAGGCTATTTTAAAATTCTTTTTTTTTTTTTTTATGAAAATATAATGCTTTGGGTCTGTTATATGGATACCCAGGGCTGTCAAAACGTACACCTTTTTTAAATTTTGTGTGATAAACAAAATGCAATATTACATTTCCTCATTCAAGGTGATCACTCAAATGTATTATATTTTCTCATGCAAGGTAATGAAAGTTTTTTTTTTATTTTTTTTAACAATCATAAACATTTAATCCATGTTCTTTAAATAATCCTTTTTAACTACTTGTGATCCGCGCTATAGCTGAATGACGGCTTTAGCGCGGATCTAAATTACCAATTATCAATTGACGGCTTGTCATTGGCAGCTTCCCTGCGCGCGCTCCAGAGCGCGCTGCGGGGAAACACTGTGTTGGCCGTGTCCAGATCACAGATCGGCACGAATGGCCAATCAGAGTGGCCGTTTGCGATGCGATCTGTGCGGCCAATGAGAGATGATCTCATATGTAAACATATGAGATCATCTCTCATTGCCGTTTTACACAGAGACAGCGTCCGTGCTGTCTCTGGAGAGGAGGAGAGCGATCTGTGTCTCTTGTACATAGGGACACAGATCGGTCACCCCCCCCCCCCCAGTCACCCCCCCTCCCCCCACAGTTAGAACACTATACAGGGAATACATTTAACCCCTTCCTCACCCCCTAGTGTTAACCCCTTCAATGCCAATCACATTTATACAGTAATTAGTGCATTTTTATAGCACTGATCGCAGTATAAATGTGAATGACGCCAAAAATGTGTCAAAAGTGTCCGATGTGTCCGCCATAACGTCGCAGTCCCAATAAAAAAATCGCAGATCGCCGCCATTTCTAGTAAAAAAATAATTCTGTCCCCTATTTTGTAGGCACTATACATTTTGCGCAAACCAGGCGCTTATTGCGATTTTTTTTTTTACCAAAAATTATGTAGAAGAATACGTATCGCCCTAAACTGAGAAAAAAAAGTTTTTTTTTTTTTTTAAATTGGGGTATTTATTATAGCAACAAGTAAAAAATATTGTATTTTTTTTTCAAAATTGACGCTCTTTTTGTTTATAGCGCAAAAAATAAAAATCGCAGAGGTGACCAAATACCACCAAAAGAAAGCTCTACTTGTGGGGAAAAAAGGACGTAAATTTTGTTTGGGAGCCTTATCGCACTACCGCGCAATTGTCAGTTAAAGCAAAGCAGTGCCGGAAGCTGAAATATCACCTGGGCAGGAGGGGGGTGTAAGTGCCCAGTAAGCAAGTGGTTAAAGTGCTTGGTGTGCTCCAGTGACAAGTGCTGTCAAAGTGCCCGCTGTGCTCCAGTCCTTATAGTGGGTTATGTGCCTGTGTTAAAAATGGGGCTTTCAATCCTCCAGTGGATAGCTGTGTAGTTTCCTTCTCAGGGATTCCAACACATGGGGAAAATAGACTCCTCACATATGTATGGGGAAATAGAACCAGGAGAGATTCATAGTGTAGTTCTGTTTTTTATTAATATAAAAGCATGTACAAAAGCAGATTTTGCACTTACAAAACCCTCCTCTTTGTAAGTATTTTTCCCCCAAAAAAGTGCGCTTGTAAGACCGCTGTGCAAATACGGTGTGACAGAAAGTATTGCAACGACCGCCATTTTATTCTCTAGGGTGTTAGAATACACCACATTAGAATAAAACACATTAGAATTGCTTCACAATCAACCAGGCAGCGCTGGACATATGCAACATTTAAACTTTAAACAAATAAATATACAAATATTGAATATTGTCCTTGGAATAGAAAAGTTCTTAAATGAAGAATGGCAGTCTTTAATGCAAATATTGGACTGAACAATCCTTATTCAGACAAAGTCCACTATAGCCCAAGATGATAGGTTTGGAAAGACACCGCTTCACGTCTGTGCTCATAGAAGAAAGAGGGGGGTGTGTGAGAAAAGAGAACCCCCTCTTGAGTAGCCTCTTACCGCAAAGAAAATTTATATCAGCGTGTCACAGGTGCAATCTCAGCCTCAATCACTGCTCAGCGTCTCTGAATGGCTCAGGGTTCATACATGAAAAAGATGGTAGGAAACAGACACATAGCGTGATCCTGCTTAAAAATCTTTAATCGCCCAATAAAAACATCATCCAATACACTCACATGTATAAAACTTTAAAATGGCATATCTCACTGATTTACCCAAATCGGGTCAGGTTAACCACATCACCAAACACTCATTGCTGGTCAAGCTGCGAGGAGGGGAGTGATCTCTAATGCCGACTGACAATCAGACTGCTTCACTTGGTTCAGCCCTGACTAGTTTCATCCCAAGGGATATCATCTGATGATATCCCTTGGGATGAAACTAGTCAGGGCTGACTACAACGGTTTGATTACATTAGAATTGCTGTTTTGCTACTTGTAATGTAACCTGTAATGCCAACGGCCACCACAAGATGACGCCAGATTACAGAAGGAAGCTGAGGCCTGCAGAAGGCCGCAAAGCCGCGGCCTCAATTACCAGCTGGCCCAGAATGGGTGTAGTATGAGGAGCTAGTCACAAATATTGAACCAATCACCAGAGATTTACAGCTTCTAAGGACGCTTCCTGGGTGGAGCAAAATGCATTAAGCGGGTGGATACTTCCGGTGACGCCATGTCCGCTTGTTGGAACGCAAATCGTGGTTTTGAGTTACAAAGAGGCGTCTTTACATGCTTCCCATTTGTTGGAATCCCTGAGAAGGAAAATACACAGCTATCCACTGGAGGATTATAAGCCCAATTTTTAACACAGGCACATAACCCACTATAGGGAAGGGAGCACAGCAAAGACTTTAATTGACAGCACTTGTCACTGGAGCACACCAAGCACGATTATTTATGGACACACAGATTAAATGTTTATGATCAAATCCATAAAAATAAAAACAAACTATCGTCTTGCATGAGGAAATATATAATATTTATTTTTTTTCTTTTGAGTGATCACCTTCTACGAGGAAATGTAATATTGCTTCTTCTTTGAGTATTACACACATTTTAAAAAGGCATGTGTTTTGACAGCGCTGGGTATACAGATAACATACTCCATAGGAATTTTCATCCTACATCCCAGCAGCAGTCTGATAAGTTCACCAGAGCAGAGATCATAACATTTAAATGCTTTGGGTCTGTTTAATTTATTTTTATTTTTTTATTATTATTATTATTTTGGTTGAAACTTTACACACTCGGGGCCCATTCACACCTGAGCGTTTTGTCGCCTAAAGCATGAAGCTCCAAAATGCTAGAGGGGAAAAAATCCATTATTCTCAATGGAGATGGTTCACATCTCCACTCCAAAACGCCTGAAGCTCAAACAACTTCTGGACCCTTTTTTGTCGCTCAAATTGGGCTGATTTGGGCGTTTTTGAACGTTTGTATTACCATCGAAACTAATGGAAACGCTTGATTCAAGCATCTAGCACGACAACTAGCGTTTCTACGGGCGTTTTGCCGCTTTAATCCTATCTGTGATATAGAATATTCACCCAGGAAGAAGATAAAAAAAAAAATCTACAAACATCGCAACAAATGATGAGAGATGATCATTTTTTCTATTGGCTAAAATAAAAAACGACAAAGTTCAAAGACGTCAGACAACGCTGTATGCAAACGTGCGAATATGCGCGACAAAACGCTGGCAAAAACGCTCACAAACTCTACGCTCAGGTGTGAATGGGGCCTTAAAGACTGTTTTACATACTTTTTTTTTTTTTTTTTTTATTCTTCTTGGATACAAGTCTTAAAGGTGTTGTAAAGGTAAACGTTTTTTCTTTATCGTACATCACGGGACACAGAGCGCATAGCCATTACATATGGGTTATATGGGTACCTTCAGGTGTGGACACTGGTGTAATCAACTTCACAGGAAGTTCCTCCCTATATAACCCCCTCCCACTGAGAGTGCTTCAGTTTTTTCGCCAGTGTCTTAGGTGTTGGTCACGTCTAGCTGTCCCTCGGAGGTCTCGGGACCCAGGATAGCTAGCCGGATCCGTCCGAAGTGCTTCAAAGCCAAGGAGTACGGTACCCGGGCCCTGCCTGCGTGGGGTGTTGCCTATAATGCCTCTCCTTGGAGGGCTGGATTCTGGGCTCCAGTGCCTTGGTCTCTCCCAGGACTAAACGCTACTGATGCCAGGATGCTATATAGGTCCAGGGGTGTGGGTTCCTTAAACACAGGACCCCGGTCCCTGAAGGTCCGAGACAATACCCACGGAGATGGGAGAAGATTGGGCCTCTTGCAGTTTGCAATACCCTGCGGCGTGGAGCAGGTAAGAGGGAACCTGCGGGACTTGGTTCGACAGTAGGTATCCCCCTGGGGGTTCTGGGTTGGCTAATGGTATGCTTGTGCATCAGCTACTATCTCCACTATGTCTTTTTAGGCAGGATGGGATGTACTAATGTTTACCCAGATAACATGTAGATATATGTATACTTGTTTAAGATATATATTTGCTACTCACCCCAGGTCTGCCTGTTAGCATTGATACTGCAGCCCCACGTACTATAAAGAGGGAATTGCTGGTGAAAACTCCTGTTTCTTAGGAAGCCTATGGGGACAGCTTCCTCTCTGTGTGCACTATAGTAAGGATTAGTGCTTACCTGGTGTCTGTTGGTGCTGCTGGCGCTGGTCCATGTTTTTCCTCTGCTCTCTGCTTCCTCCATGTTGTGCAGCGTGGGGGGGGGGGGGTGCGCGCACGTGGGCGCGTGCACGCCGCCTTTTATAGCGTCGGCGTGCGTTGGGGGGGCGGGCCAGCAGCGTCAGGGTCAGTTAAAAGTAAAACGTTTCTCTCTGGCTGGTCTTTTCCCTCCTGGAAGCAGAGGAAGAAGGACACAGAGCGCGCAGCTGGGTCTTTTGGCCACAGTGACACCCAGTGGCGGTTTGTGGATCTTCAGGTCTAGGACTTAGTTCCACTATTGACCAGAGAAAAAAAAAAAAAAAAATAGTTTTTTTGCTTAAAGGGACTCAGCCTTAGATCCAGCAGTATCTGAGTCAACCTTGGACTCCGGCTAACGGGCATTGGTGTTGCAATACTCACAGGTTTTCCTCAGTATTGCCACCTCCCAGGCGAAAAAAAAAAAAAAAAAAAAAAAAAAATTTTTTGGAAAAAAATAAATATATATATATATATATATATATATATATATATATATATATATATATATGTGTATATATATATATATACAAAATTTTTCATTTTCCTCAGCCTGTTCTCATATTAATTACTCCTAGCTACAACAGTCAGGTGTTGGCTATAGGGGTGACTCAAGGTTGTGCAATGGCTCCAAAGGGATCAGGACAAGCCAAGGCTGCAAAAGGTGCCAAGAAACAAAAGGGGTCTCCATCGGGGTCAGAGGATTTGGGCCAGGCTTCAACGGCCCCACCCTCACCAGTTAGACCACCGAGTAGCATAGTACAAGAGCCATTGGGGGTGCTGGGGGCAGAGGCGGCCCCCGATCCACCCATTCCCGTTTACGTAACGGAAGAAATGCTAGCGACCACCCTGGGTGGGCTAGAGAAAAGGTTAACTGCTTTGTTTGCCCGCCCTTTGCCAAGTAGCAAACGGGCTAGATCCCCCTCACCTAGTTTGGTGTTTTCAGATGCGGAGGTCTCCTCTTCGGAGGAACGGGACCCACAAGGGGATCAAGCAGACCCAAGTCCCGACGGTTCAGACATGGAGGGTTCCACTGTAGATGAATATCTTTCGGCCTCTCAAGCGGAGAGCCTGTGGATCCAGTCTTTGACCGATATGGTTCGCACTGCTTTTAAACTTCCAGTGCCAGAACTAGTAGCCCCTGTGGTATCCTCATTGGGTTCTTTAAAGGCTCCATTAACTTATGTGTCTTTTCCGATTCACCCCCTTCTGCGGAGCGTGATTTACCAGGATTGGGCTCGACCTGATAGGATCTTTATCCCTCCTAAGAGGTTCTCTATTCTCTATCCCAAGAATCTCCAAACTACGGCCCTCCAGCTGTTTCGGAACTACATTTCCCATGAGGCATTGTAAAATTCTGACATTCACAGACATGACTAGGCATGATGGGAATTGTAGTTCCTGAACAACTGGAGGGCCATAGTTTGGAGATCCCTGCTCTATCCTATGGAAGAGGAATTTTTAAAGAAATGGGCACTCCCCACAGTGGACGCGGCCATTTCCTGCGTGAATAAATCCCTGACCTGTCCGGTTGAAAATGTCCAGATGTTCAAGGATCCGGTCGACAAGAAATTAGAGACCCTACTGAAGGCTTCTTTCACCACAGTAGGTGCCATGGTTCAGCCAGCGGTGGCAGCCATTGGCGTTTGTCAGGCCTTAAAGGATCAGGCAAAACAGATATTAAAGGACATGCCGGCTCAGCAAACTCGTGAATTAGCAGATTTCCCTAGGGCTCTCTGCTTTGCAGTAGATGCTATTAAGGACTCCATCCAACAGGCATCCCGGTTATCTCTGCTGGTGGTTCACATGCGTCGTCTTTTGTGGCTAAAGAACTGGTCAGCAGAGGCACCCTGCAAAAAGCTTTTAGCAGGGTTTCCCTTTCATGGTGGGAGACTATTCGGTGAAGACCTAGATAAATATATCCAAACCATATCAAGTGGTAAAAGTTCTTCCTTACCGGTCAAGAAAAGACCGCGTAGGCCCGCGTTTAAACGACAGGCCTTTGCAGGCTCGGCCCCTTCGACTTCCCGTCAGTATCGACGGCCTCCCGGGCGTTCAGCAGTTAATAGCCGCCCACAGGGACAAGCCGCGGCAAACAAGAGGCCCTGGTCTCGCAAGCCGGCTAAACCAGTCATCAAGTCAGATTCATGAAGGGGCACCCCCACTCTCTTGGGTGGGGGGAAGACTTCAGTTTTTCTCCGAAGTCTGGAAGGCCAGAATTCCCTACTCTTGGGTTCGGTCCGTGGTAGCCACAGGCTACAAACTAGAGTTTCGGGAAATCCCCCCTCATTTTCAGGGGTCAAGTCTTCCAAGCGACCCGTTAAAGAGGGCCTTTCTCGTAAAGGCATTGGATCGCCTCTTGCTCCAAGGAGTAATTGTAGAAGTACCAACCCAAGAAAGGGGTCTGGGATTCTACTCCAACCTTTTTATTATACCAAAACCCAATGGCGACGTCAGGCCTATCCTAGACCTCAAACGCCTAAATCGCTTTCTAAAGATTCAGACCTTTCGTATGGATTCCATATGTTCAGTGACAGCCAGCCTGCATCAAGGCGACTTTCTAGCATCTATAGACATAAAGGATGCATATCTGCATGTGCCGATCTACCCAGCACATCACAAGTTTCTTCGTTTTATGATAGATCAAAGTCATTTCCAGTTCGTAGCCCTCCCTTTCGGGTTGGCAACAGCTCCTCGGGTATTCACAAAGGTGTTAGCCCCGGTGCTAGCCGTCCTAAGGACAGAAGGCATTTTGGTCCTGGCATACCTGGACGATCTCCTGGTTATCGACAGATCAGCTTCCAACCTCAATCATGCAGTAGTCCCCACAGTTCGGCATCTACAAGAATTCGGGTGGGTTGTGAACCAAGGAAAATCGAGGTTGCAACCCACAAGACAGTTGGAATATCTAGGCCTTCGGTTAGATACAGAATGCCAGAGGATATTTTTACCTCAAGAAAAGATCAGGTCATTGACTCAAACAATTCAAATAGTCCTAGGCAAAAAGAGGCCGACTATTCGCCTATGCATGCGACTGCTGGGAAAGATGGTAGCCGCCTTCGAAGCAGTGCCCTATGCCCAGATCCATACCAGAGTTCTCCAGGCAGCTATTCTCTCTGCTTGGAAGAGGTCCATACAGGCATTAGACCGTCCAATAGGTCTTTCCCCAGGAGTCAGGCACAGCCTGTACTGGTGGCTGGTCCCTCAAAAATTGTCAAAAGGGAAAACCTTTTGCCCCATCACGTGGAAAATAGTAACCACAGATGCCAGCCTAACAGGTTGGGGGGCAATCTTAGGAAAACGGACCCAGCAGGGACAGTGGTCAGAGGCAGAAAGTCTGCTTCCCATCAATGTCCTAGAGATCAGAGCTGCTCGGTTGGCCCTGGTCGCCTGGACTCTCCCCCTGCAGGGTCTGCCAGTAAGGATACAGTCCGACAATGCCACGGCGGTGGCATACATAAACCACCAGGGGGGCACAAGGAGCCTAGCGGCTCAAAGGGAAGTAAACCTGATTTTCTCATGGGCCGAAGCCCATGTACCCTGCATCTCAGCAGTGTTCATCCCAGGGATAGACAATTCTCAAGCAGATTTTTTGAGTCGTCAACAGTTACTCCCGGGAGAGTGGTCTCTTCACCCCCAGGTATTCCAAGAGATTTGCCAAAGATTCGGAGTTCCCGATGTGGACATCATGGCAACAAGATTCAACAAGAAATTGGACAAATTCGTATCCCGAGCCAGGGACCCCTCGGCCTACGGGACCGATGCGTTGGTTTGCCCCTGGCACCAGTTTTCTCTCCTGTATGCGTTCCCTCCACTACAGATGATTCCCCGCCTTCTACGAAGGATCAGGGTGGAGCGCAAGCCGGTGATCCTGGTGGCCCCAGCCTGGCCCAGAAGGGCTTGGTACGCACTCATCGTGAGGATGTCAGTAGGGGCACCGTGGCCACTCCCCCTGCGCCCAGATCTGCTGTCTCAGGGCCCGATCTACCACCCTGCTTCACAGCAGCTAAATTTGATGGCTTGGCGGCTGAATCCCTAATTCTTAAGGGCAGAGGCCTCTCAGCCCAAGTCATATCTACGTTAATTCAGGCTAGAAAGCCAGTCTCTAGAAATATCTATTACAGAGTCTGGAGGACCTATGTGGAGTGGTGCGAGTCTCAAGGAGGGCATCCTCGCAAGTTTTTTATTGACAGGATCTTGCGATTCCTCCAGGTTGGCGTTGACAAGGGGTTGGCTCTTAGTACTCTAAAGGGGCAGGTGTCTGCCTTATCGATATGGTTTCAAAGGCCTTTGGCCACACATTCGCTTGTGAAAACCTTTTTGCAGGGGGTCTTGCATGTAAATCCCCCTATTAGAGCTCCCCTCTGCCCCTGGAATTTAAATCTGGTCTTGTCAGCTTTACAAAAGCAGCCGTTTGAACCTCTGACAGAAATCCCTCTTGTGCTGCTAACCCGAAAGTTGGTTTTCTTGGTGGCTATGGCTTCGGCCAGAAGGGTCTCCGAGCTGGCAGCCTTGTCTTGCAGGGAACCGTACCTGATTCTGCATAAGGACAGAGTGGTTCTGCGGCCTCAACCTTCTTTCCTTCCTAAGGTCATATCCAGTTTTCACTTGAATCAGGACCTAGTCCTACCATCCTTCTTTCCTACTCCCCAGTCCAGAGAGGAAAGACTGCTTCATACTTTGGACGTGGTCCGAGCCATGAGGGTTTATCTCAAGGCTACAGAGAAGATTCGTAAAACAGATGTGCTTTTCGTTCTTCCGGATGGCCCCAAGAAGGGTCAGCCGGCTGCCAAGTCTTCCTTGGCTAGGTGGATTAAGCAGCTGATTTTTCAGGCCTATGGTCTGAAGCGCGTTCCACCTCCCTTATCAGTTAAAGCCCATTCTACGAGGGCCATGAGTGCCTCTTGGGCGGCACACCATCAGATCTCTATGGCACAGGTTTGCAAAGCGGCAACCTGGTCTTCCGTACATACGTTTACTAAATTTTATAAGTTGGACGTCACAAAGGCTACGGACGCAGCATTTGGGCAGGCGGTCCTACGGGCAGCAGTATAGAATCCTCTGGCCCGGTTCACGCCCCCTTTTTTTGCTGTTGGTGGAGCTATTTTACCTCCTGATAATGTTTTTTTGTTTGGCTATTTTTGGCCTTACGGTCTCCCTCCCTTCATGGAGCAATGCTTTGGGACATCCCATATGTAATGGCTATGCGCTCTGTGTCCCGTGATGTACGATAAAGAAAAAAGGATTTTTAATAAACAGCTTACCTGTAAAATCCTTTTCTTGAAGTACATCACGGGACACAGAGCTCCCACCCCTCTTTTGGGGAACATTGTGTAACCTCGGAGAAATTGCTTGCTACAAAACTGAAGCACTCTCAGTGGGAGGGGGTTCTATAGGGAGGAACTTCCTGTGAAGTTGATTACACCAGTGTCCACACCTGAAGGTACCCATATAACCCATATGTAATGACTATGCGCTCTGTGTCCCGTGATGTACTTCAAGAAAAGGATTTTACAGGTAAGCTGTTATTAAAAATCCTTTTTTTCACCTTAATGCATATTATGCATTAAGGTGAAAAAAAATCACAGCATTAGCAGCCCCCTCCCCTGAGCCCCCCGTTTACTTATCTGACCCTTGGAAAGTTTCGCACCGTGAACATGCAGGCTTCTCGGTTGGTTTCTCGGCTCATTCATTGGTTGGTTGAAAGCAGCGCAGCCATTGACTAGTGCTGCTGTCAATCACATCCAATGACAAGGAAGCGCGCCGGGAGCTGGGCTGACTGATACAGTGAGCGGCTATTGCCGCCGGCTGTATCACAGGAGCGCCCCCACAAGACCTCCTCACCATGCAAGCTCGCTTACATGAAGGTGATGAGTTCTTGCGAGGGGGCGTGGAGACAGCTGCAGAGGGACCCCAGAAGACCAGGTTCGGGGGCCACTCTGTGCAAAATGAGCTGCACAGTGGAGGTAAGTATAACATGTTTATTTTTTTGTTTGTTTTTATATAATTTCCTTTACATATCCTTTAAAGAGGACCTGATGTGCAGAAGCTGTGCCCAAACAAAGGCAAAGCATTAGTCACTGGTCTCCCTGCAGCTGGAATTTTCTTTATTACGGACTTACCATGCCTTGTTCTGCACTCCATGTGAAGCCAGCCATATTGGCAGAGACTGGGCTTTACGTTCTCATGTCCATAACCTCCCACCCTCTCCCCCAAACACTGGTGGAGAAATAATCAAGAAGCAGCAGCCGGGGTGGAGGAAGCACAGTCCCATGGAATGGGGGAAACAGAAACTGGGAGCTCTTGCACGGCAGGTTCTTGGGTACAGCTTCCTCTCTAAGAACAACAACCAGCAGCACAGTAGTAACATCACCAAATCTACCTCCATATTCCATTAGATTTTCTCTCTCTGCCTGAGCAGAAGTAGGAAAGTCTGTTCAATCCGGCTATATTCAGGGTATATGTAGTGCTATTGTAAGCATGAGTTTAGCGCAGTGTTTCTCAACTCCAGTTTTCAAGGCGCCCCAACAGGTCATGTTTTCAGGATTTCCCTTAGATGAAACAGCTGTGGTAATAACTAAGGCAGTGAAACTCATCAAATCACCTTTGCAAAATAATGGAAAGTCTGAAAACATGACCTGTTGGGGCGCCTTGAGCTCTGGAGTTGAGAAACGCTGGTCTAGCGTATAAGCGTATGCAAAAATAGAACATTTTGTATGTTTTATATATGCCCATACGCTATACTCACGTTTACAATGGCACTATATATACCTGGAGTGAAGCTTTGCACAGCCATTCGGGTCTATGGAAGGCTTGTGCCGCACCTGGCCTGCTGGGCAGGGGGAAGAAACCCCCGGACATGAATGGGATCAGGCACCTGTGTACAAAAGGCCTTTTCTATGTCGCTCATATCATTGGGATCCACACTGCTGGAATTCTCATATGTAAGTGTGGTTCAAGGAATGAGGGTGCATGAGGTCCAAAAGGCCCCTCTACTAGATCATTACACAAGCCAGATTTCAGTTTACGTCCAGCAGATTGAATTTCAACTCAAATCAAATTGTACTTCTGTCTATTAACTACTTTGATCTATTGCTTTTCCCTGCTTCCCCCACCCACATCACACAATGAGCCTCAATACACATCTTTTTGGTAGATATCATGACTCTGGCACTTGAGCTAATTTACATGAGCTAATTAACTACAGCTGATGTCTCAGACACATGACCTTTAGACTGTCTGTTAATTTGCAATACACACATTACCATCAATAGACCTTCACACAATACAGGGTCAATAAGCCCAACACAATGAAAGATCCTTAGAAGTCATCCTAGATTAATTTACATCACAGTAGCAGACTTAATTACCACAGCAAGCTTTATAGTACACAACAGCCAACACGCAATATATATATACAATATCTATACCACATTAAATCTGACTAGCACAGACCATAGTGGCGTTCTCATTCACCCTGTGCCCCTATTAGAGACACAGGGTGATCTACACATAAGAGGCATTGGGAAGCTTCTGGGTCCCGCGAGCCCTTCCGTTACATAGTCCATCACTGCTACTCAATAAACCCAAGTAAATATTTGTGCGCTTGCAAAAAAAATTTAAACGTTGGTGACAAAAAACAAAATAATAGAAAATACAATAGAAACTCAATTGAATGGGCAGCAGCATCAAAATCGCCAATCCGAGGAGAATGTGCAACAAGCTCCAACCAAACCATAAAAAGTGTGCTATCCTTGTGCTAGGTATAAGTTGGGTCCCGCCCAACGCGTTTCTCTGTAACAGCATTGTCTGGGGATATGAGGCTTCATCACTACTACGGCTAGATGTCTGTTTTAACCATTCACCATTCCAACCATTCACTACTCTTCTGGGTAATAATTATTTGAGTTATTCTTGAACATTTAATACATTTTTTGGTCATGTTCCTAAGCTTCAGTAAAGTGTATATGTCTGAATCTGACATTCACCCTTTCATTGACATCCCTGTATACCTGTGTACTGAAAACACATTAATTTGTTAGAGAAGCAAAGTGATGTTATACTGCATTAATCTCTTTCTTTTCTCTACTGCTGTCAGAGCTATAAAAGGGCAATAGGAGAGGTTAGTGTCACTGTGTGAGGTTTTCTGAACCCCAAACTGCTTGTGTTGCTGTCACAGTGATGTGCTTTACCCGCTCTGTGTGTATCAGTGACATTATAGCCCAACTTCAGCCAAAACCTGGAAGAAAAGGTCGCTGCTCCCAAGCTCTGTCTGATGACGGTGTCTGAAGACTTGGTGCAGGCATCATCCAAAGCAAAAGAAAAGAATCCATTAATTTCGGCATTCAATAAAATATTATTGTCCTGAAAAGAGAAAAAAGTGGGTGTCCTTCAAACTCGCCTCTATCCGAATTGGCGCATTTCTTTTACTCCAGTGAGCTTCGGGCCGGGTCGTTTGTGCCCTGAAACCCGCCTCTTAAAAGAGAACTTGAGAATTTAATTTTTCAAGAATCATACTTGCCCTAGGTGGATAAGCATCGGATACGTCAGTATGTCCCCCGCCGACTGAGAACCAAGCGATGAAAGACCACTGATCGCTCAGTTCTCAATGCTTCATGAGCAGAGACCTGGTGATTTTCAGTCACTGGGTCTCTGCTCTGACCCTCCCCCCGCGCTCAGTGGAGCACTGGGCTGTGGAGGGGGTGGAGCCGCTGGCTCAGGCTCTCAGTGGCTCACTCAGTTCTCAGTGCTTTGTGAACAGAGACCTGGTGACTGTCAGTTACTGGCTTTCTGCTCAGACCCCCCCCCACGGGCTGTGGAGGGGGGGGGAAATCGTTGGCTTAGGCTCGCCGCGGCTTGCTGAGAGACTGAGCCAGGGGCTGGTCCAGGGTTGTGGGCAGATCCAAGCCATATTGTCACGATCTCGCTCCAACCTGGACCTGCTCTGTGACTTCAGCCAACAGCAGGCTTCAGCCCGCTGTCTGCTGGAAATTTGTCACAGGAGTGCAAAATGAACTGCACTCCTGTGAGAGGAGAAGTACAGCCAAATTAACAGTTTCAAAAAGCAGTTACATTTCCGGCATGCCGGGATTGCCAACTGTCACATTGGTTGTGCTCTCAACCAAACTGTCAAACCATCCAATGGCTGGTGTCATAACTGATCACATGTGCAGCACCACGGCGGTTGAAGATTAAACATAGGCCAAGATGGCAGCTTCCTTGGCTGAAAATGATAGAAGGGTTAACTTCCACTTTAATTGAGCGGCGGGGTGGGAATTGGAGTGATAGAAGAGCACAAGTTTGGCTAGAGATGAGTTCATTGGATGCCCAAGCTCACCTCTAGTTCTGAAGATCATGCTCAGAGAAGTCCTCCTGGCACCTTCCTACTCTGCTCTGATTAAGCCCGACCAAGGGTAAAACATGTCAGAGCAGGGAGGCCCCGGTGGGAGTTCTATGCGCATGTTCTTCCGAACAATAATGTTTTATTGAATGCAGAGTTCATTGCTGTGTAGCTTGTTTTTCGCTGTGGATGTTGCAACCAAAACGTGTTAATGCTATAAAGTGGTGAAAGGGTTAAAAGCTTTGTTAGGTTGCTTTTTGTGTTCCCATTTGGGAGATTTTCTTTTGCATCCTGTCTCTCAATGCACAACATTTTGGCTGGAGTTAATTTTAAGGTATACTGGTCTGGTCTTGGTCTGGGTGTGCAATACTATTGCATTGTTACTGTTTCAATTTTTATATTTTTGTGCATTACTCTCCGTTTGTGCACTTTTATGTTTTTGTTATTTTTGTTGTATTTTTGTATTTTTTTTTTTTTTGTCTGTCTTTTTTTTTTTTTGTCATTTCAGACTGTTGCGTTTTTTTATTATTTATTATAATAATAATATTTAAATTATGTTAAATGTTGTGGTGTTTTCTGTCTCAGGACCACCTATTAGTGAAAGATCGCCCAGAAGATGTGCCCAAACCTCCCAAAAAGGCTCTAGACTACTCTTCCTCTAGCGACGAGATGGACAGCAGTGATGAGGATGACGAGGATGGTGACCAGGAGAGGCAGGAACAGAGCAGAGACAGCTCATCCGCCAGGTATATAATACAGTAGCAGACAGTATTGTTTCTTTAAATTGGAATTTTAACCGTGATCATCTCTGACTGTCGGAGGCCCAGGTGCGACGTTATGACATCACGCCCAGGTACCTGGAAATAAACAAAGTCGCAATCGCAGCGGTCGGCATGAGATCAGTGTTTTTTTTTTTTTTTCACAATCTCATGCTTGTAAGCCTGGAGGAGAGATGTGAGGTCTTGACACCACATCACTCCATAAAGAGAACCTGTCACAGTGATTCCTATTACAAGAGATGTTTACATTCCTTGTAATAGGAATAAAAGTGATAAAAAAAAAGTGTTAACTTAAAAACTTAAAAATTAACTTAAAAATGAAGTAAAAAAAATAATTTTAGTTTTTAAACACCCCTGTCCCCGGTAGCTTGCGCTCAGAAGCGAACATGCATGCAAGTCCCGCCCACATATGTAAACACTGTTCAAACCCCACATGTGAGGTATCGTCGCTTGCGTTAAAGCATGTGCAACAATTCTAGCACTAGACCTCTTAGTAACCTGTAAAAAAACGTAAAGCGTCGCCTATGTCAATTTTTAGGTACCGAAGTTTGGCGCCATTCCATAAGTGTGTGCAATTGTGTGACATGTTGGGTATCAATTTACTCGGCTTAACATCATCTTTCACATTATACAAAAAAAATTGGGCTAACTTTACTGTTTTTTGTTATTTTTTTTAATTCATGAAACCGTTTTTATTTTTCTCAAAAAAAGGCTTTTGAAAAATTATTGCGCAAATACTGTGTGAGGGGAAAAAAAAAGGTTGCAATGACCGCCATTTTATTCCCTAGGGTGTCTGCTAAAAAATATATATAATGTTTGGGGGTTCTGAGTAATTTTCTAGCAAAAAAATTAGATTTTTACATGGATAGGCCCGGTATGGAAGTGGTTAACAACCACAGTCGAATTTCACCTTTTCAGTTTTGAAGAGCATCTTTTCCTTTCTGCAGGATATCTGTCTGCGTAAATCATTTGTCCAACATTTACCATAATACACATTAACACATTGCTCATTGCAGAGGCATTCATTGTCAGTAGCAACCCGACACAACTCTACTGCACATGTGCTGCAAAGCATGGTAATCCAGTACTGTGCATTGTGATGTGTGTGCTGTGTCGGAAGGGGGAGCAATGGAACATGCGTGATTTATTTTTTTATTTTATTTTTTTGTCCTGGTAAATTAGAATGAATTAAGCTGCCTTATGGCCCGTACACAGGATCCGAATATCTTACGACTTTTTTTAAAACGCTTAATAGTGGCAAGTAAATTGAATAGGGTACTCAAATCACGAAAATGCTTGTATGTCAGAAAAAAAACCCGGAAGTGATGTCATTTGTATTTTCGGGTGACGACTATACTGACTAAACGAAAATCGTACGATCTGGTATCGTACGAGGAAAATTTTCGTGCATGTCCGATCGAATAATATCGGAAGAACTGTCGCGAACGGCTCTCGAAGGTAGTGTACACACGATCCGACAATCATACCATTCTTCCTCGGACGGCAGTTTTCGTCCGATATTCGGATTCGTGTGTACCTGCCATTAAAGCAGAACAATGCTCACCTTCAATATAGCTATGCGGCATGCCTAAGCTCCAGACTGCTAACATCTTTAAGCAGCTCACTTCCAGGTCTCCATCACTGGCTGCGGTCATTGGTCGGGCCACGATGATGTCACTCCCGCACATACACGAGACTTCTGTCAGATTTGGCCTTGCTAAATTTGTGCAGTGAGCTGCTCATGTGCGGTACGGGGGCAGTCAGGCAGGTAAGTAGTTTTTAATGCATAAAAGACAAAGCAGGTATCTTCTGCATTAAAAATCCTGCCTGTCTGCCCATTTTAATAATAAAAAGCTACACTTAAACTGAACTGAAAGCGGGATTCCACCCGCAATTTTTTATTTTTTTTTAAAGTCAGCAGCTACTAACACTGTAGCTGTTGACTTTTAATAAGGACACTTACCTGTCCTAGTCGCCCGCGATGTTGGCCCCCCGACAACGATCGCTCGGTCCTGGCGCCTCCATCCTCATTAAGGGAAACAGGCAGTGAAGCTTTACGGCTTCACTGCCCGTTTCCTGCTGTGCATGCACGATTCGCGCAGCGCTTTGTGAATGGGCGGCTGCCTCCTGGGATACACGCAGTTCCCAGAAGGGAGCGTGTCCTATTCACCAGAAGACACTGCGACGGAGGACGAGGAAAACGATACATAGCGGTGGAGGAAGAGGCAGAAGAGCTAGTTCCGCATAGCAACCGCCTTCTTTTTTTTTTTAAAGATTTTTTGGGGGGGAAAAAAAACAGGGTGTAACTCCACTTTATAAAAAACTGCAAGCGGGCATCTCTGTCTCTTATGAAATAACAAACCCTTACCTGGTGGTTTGTCTTCTATTGAATGTACACTGAGCTGCGCACTTGTGGCGCGGCTTTCGTTCCTAGCCTCCCTCTGGGTGTGCCAGAATGACTGACTCCCATGCACATGCGCAGGGTGCTTGTAATTGCCCCACCGGCCAATCAAGAGGTAGAAAATCCAGCACCCTAAAGAAGCCAGGGAGAAGATGACAGCGTCTGACAAGGGATGTAACCGTCACATCACTGGAAAGTGAAGGCGAGCATTTTCTTGAGGGTTTAGTTCTAATTTAATGCAACACACCAGAAAAGACAGGTGTGAGGGGGCTCCAAGACAATATCAAGTTGCATTTGTGAGAAATTAGCACAATGGTGCCACACATGGGGCTTTTGTTCATTGTGGAACAACTTTTCTCACATACAAATCAATAAGAATGCAACAGCAGCATGGTGCAGCTTAGGAGGAGGTCAACGCCAACAATTTTTTTTTTTTTTAAATACATTTTGTCTTGATATACAAGTAGCGTCATGTGACAACTGAGTATAAAAGAGGAGAGGCACATCTAAGTGTAGCAATCTGGTTACATTTAATGAAGGTACAACATTTAGCAACTCGCATGGTTGATGAATAAAACGGACACATCTAAGTATACAGGCATCCGGGGTAAAGTTGTTCACATAGATCATCCTCCTCACCACCATCAACGTCCGGTCTTCCACGCTGCGCTCCATGAGCGGTTCAAGCCTCACTTTCAGATCGCTCTACTGCAGGGTAGTCTTCCCAGTCATGATTGCAGACTGACAGCGGTTAGAGCCAACAGTGAGGATGGTCTGTGGGCAGCTTTACCCCGGATGCCTCCATACTTAGATCTGCCTGTTTTACTCATCAACCAATCGAGTTGCTAAATGTTGTAGCTTCTTTTAGTGTAACCATATTGCTACACTTAGAGGCAGCTCTCTTCTTTTATACTCTGAAGCTCCTGCTGGATTTTGCTTCTAATCCCCTTGGGGAGGCTTCCATTTGTGGATGGTCATTTTATGATTACACAACCGATCACATTGCTATAATCTTTTTATATGAACTATAAACTGAAGGACTTATAAATAAATGGTTGTGGAGCAAATCATTTGAGTTTCCATTATTTCTTATGGGTAAATTTGCTTTGATATGAGTGCTTTGGATTACAAGCATGCTTTAAGAACAAATTATTCTTGCAATCCAAGGTTTTACTGTACTCTACTGTTACTGCTTGGGAACCTTTGCCTCTACCCACACCATAATATGTTGCTAAATATCAGCTTTACCAAAAGGAGGAGATGGTCCAAATAACTGCTGATCTATGTTGTTCAATATACAACAAACCTTCCTCTGATTTCCTGCTTCCAGCTGTGTGTGTTGTCTCTATTTACTGCAGGTCAGATGCACCTGTTAAGGAGCTCAGACGAGCCTCCAAAGCTTTGCATGCACTCAAAAGCACACTGCATTTGCCAACATGCCTGTCCCGAGTGTCAGCTGGGGTATCCATGGTTTGGTCCGGGGGGGGGGGGTGTACTAGCACTGACAATAGTGATTGTTTATACTTTTTTTTTTTTTGTGTTGCAGCCGGAACGGGCGAGATGCAGACACGGATAGCGTGAGTACCATGGTGGTCCATGATGTGGAGGAGCTGGTGGGCAGTACGTCAGACAGTTCATACGGTGATGGGACCATGATTGTCCAGAGGGTGAGCCGTCCTGTATTTTTTGCGCATGCTTTTACATACATGTTTAATCATTTTATTGTCATTTTCAAGCAAAAGCGGGAAGTAAATTTACAGCACACTGTGACACACATCTACTTTCCCAGCTTAACAAGTCACATGCTTATATAGCTACCGTGTTTCCCAGAAAATAAGACCTAACATTATTTTCCAGGAGGACAGCATTATAAGCCCATACCCCGAAAATAAGCCCTAGTTTAAAATGCTTGTGAAATCGTATAATCCACTCTATTACAGTATTATATAATGTACATTGTGTGTGTTTCTGTAATTTGGAAGAGAGCTCTGGCCTGTCACAGAAGCGCAGTGCGGCGCTATAACGAAGGTATTTGGCACAATTATATTACCGAAACACACACATTGTACATTATATATTACTGTAATATAGTAAATTATAGGATTTTACAAGCATTTGAACTCAGATCACACTGGGAATTCCTGTCAGGCAGGGAGGGAGAGGGAGAAGAGAAGACGGCACATTACATGGTATCTTACCCCCCCCCCCCACCCCGGAAATAAGCCCTACTGTGTCTTTTGTTGCCAAAATAACGTAAGACCCAGGCTTATTTTAGGGAAAAGCGGTCGTTGATAAAAAAAATATCCCACATCTGTCAGATTCAATCATTGACCAACTCCATCAGTCACCGTCCAGAAGCGTCAACCCCTGTCTTTTCTACACAACAAACAGGAGCTGAGGAGTAGTGCCTCAGATATAAAGGAACACATTTTGTACACATTATACCATCGTACATAAGCATAGTAAAGTTCTTTCAAATGCATGGCAGACTGGAGGCTGCTGTTGCTTCTTCTGAAGATGCTAGTTGCCTGGCTGCGTCGGCCATAAATACTTTGCAAATGAAGAAAGTCAGCACTTCGTATTCATATTCCAGGTCAGTGACTCCATGCAACTAACAATTTCAGAAGGCGTGGCCACCAATAACATCATTCATATCAGGGGTGTCAAACTCAATTTAATAGTGGGCCGCATCAGCATTATGGTTGCCTTCAAAAGGCCTGGTTGTATCTGTAAGATTAGATGTCCAGCGCATCCCCCTCCCCTTTACATTAGATGTCAAGCGCCACCTCACCGTCAGAAGGTGAGTCCCCAACTCTCCCTTACATCACAGTGCACCCCCCTTTCCTTATGCTGCTGCTGGGAAGAAGCTGGATGCATTGCTTGAAAGCAGAAAGTCAGGGTCTGGTGAAGGACCCAGAGGTAGGCTGGTGCGAGGGCCACATTAAATGGCCTGGAGGGCCGGATTCGGCCCACGGGCCTTGTGTTTGACACCTATGATATATATAGTCTGTCATGACCGGTGTACTGTGAGATCTAAAACACCTTAATTCTTTGCAGAATATCCTGTATCTTCCATCATTTCTCAGCATTTTAATTGGCTGCTTTGTGTTTGTTTTTAGACGCCGGAAGAAGAAAGGAATCTTCTCCACGCAGACAGCAATGGGTACACCAATCTGCCAGATGTGGTACAGCCAAGCCATTCTCCCACCGAGCCAAAGGGTTCGTCTCCCAGCAAAGAAGGCAGTGGAACTGACGTGAGTGCTTTAAGGTCTAAATCTGGGGGTCTTAAACTGGCGGCCCTCCAGCTGTTGCACAACTACAATTTCCATGAGACATTGCAAGACTGACAGTTATAAGCATGACTCCCACAGGCAGAGGCTTGATGGAACTTGGAGTTTAACAGCTTGAGGGCCACCAGTTTAAGACCCCTGATCTAATGAATGTGTGCTGTAGCTTCCCAGATCACCAACAAAATGGATTGGGCTGAACTGGTACACAAGGGCTATTGCACTGGGTAGTAAGCTCCACTTTGTGATTTTTACCTACAGGTAAGCTTATAATAAGGCTTACCTTATTAATATCTCCTACACGTGCCCCATTTAGGAGATATTTGCTTGCCTGACAGCCTGGGACGTCACTGACGCATGCAATCTGAAGGAGCCTCATACTCATGCCGTTCCTTCAGAGCTCTGTGCTGCAGCTGGAACGGGAGTGACGTCATTGAGGCTCGGCCATTCAAACGAAATGAGCCTGGAAACCATCAAGGAAGATCGAGTGATGGCGGAAGCCCTGTCAGCGGTGACAGCGCACCACTGGAGGGCTTCGTTGCAAGGAAAATCTCTCCTAATGTGCTCGTGTGTGATGCATACTAGCACATTATATTATCTTGCAGGTGAAATTATTTTTTATACAAGTTTGTTACCTGCTATAAGGTAGGATGCGGCGTGTACCTGTATTAACCTCTTCAGGTCCGCGCTATTGACATAATCCGTGAACAGCGCGGACCTGAGGCGCCGGGGTCACGTCTTTGGACGTGATTTACTTGTAATTCCCCGCGCGCCACAGTCCCGACGCATCACCAAAGATCCGATGCGTGTACCCGGCGGCCGCGATGTCCGTTAGGTACACGCAATCGTCGGTGAGAGAGCAGGGACGTGGAGCTCTGAGTGTAAACACAGAGCTTCACGTCCTGTCAGCGAGAGGAGACAGATGCTGTTTCCCTTGTACATAGGGAGACAGCATCGGTCACCTCCCCCAGTCACCCCCCTCCCCCCACACAGTTAGAACACACCCAGGCAATACATTTAACCCCTTCCTCACCCCCTAGTGTTAACCCCTTCAATGCCAGTTACATTTATACAGTAATTAGTGCATTTTTATAGCACTGGTCGCTGTATAAATGTGAATGGTGCCAAAAATGTGTCAAAAGTGTCCGATGTGTCTGCCGCAATATCGCAGTCCCAATAAAAATCGCAGATCGCCGCCATTACTTGTAAAAAAAAATATAAAAAAAAAATCATTATGTCCCCTATTTTGTAGGTGCTATAACTTTTGCGCAAAGCAGTCACTTATTGTGATTTTTTTTTTTTTTTTTACAAAAATACGTAGAAGAATACGTATGGGCCTTAACTGAGAAAAAAAAATATAATTTATTATAGCAACAAGTAAAAAATATATATATAGTTTTAAACTGTCGCTCTTTTTTTCGTTATAACGCAAAAAATAAAAACCGCACGGGCGATCAAATACCACCAAAAGAAAGCTCTATTTGTGGGGGGAAAAAGGACGCCAATTTTGTTTGGGTGCCACGTCGCACGACCGCGCAATTGTCAGTTAAAGCGACGCAGTGCCGGAAGCTGAAATTTCGTCTGGGCACGAAGGGGGTTTATGTGCCCAGTAAGCAAGTGGTTAAAGGGGTTGTGTGTGTTTTGTTTTGTTTTTAAATAACAAACCTGTTCTACTTACCTCCCACTGTGCAGTTTGTTTTGCACAGAGTGGCCCCGATACTTCATCTTCTAGGTTTCCTCGGCTCCTCCCCGCAAGAGCTAACCCCCCCTCTGGGAAGAGCTCTCCCAAGGGGGTTAGCTTGCGGGTGCGCTTCTGTGTGATTCAGTTGGTGGCCATAGCCGAAGCCTGAAATAAAATAATAAATAATAATCGGCTTCCCATCCAAGGCGGCAGCATATTTTCAAATGGCGGCCAGGCGTGATGTTATAACATCGCGCCTGGCCTCCGAAAGGTCATGGAGCCTTCCAGGGATGTCCCCTCCTGCTGCCTGTAAGAATGATCAAGCTGTTGAACAGCCGCTATGATTGTTTTTACGGTGCAGGGAATCGCCTTCTATGCTGACACACCTGCGGGGTCCATCCCAAGCTGCGCTGTCTGCATCCATGGACACAGACAGCGCAGCTCAGCCGCAACCCCCTGTTCCCTCGCCACAGGAATTGACTGACCGCAAGGGAGGCCAGTGGCTACCACTGCCTCAGCAAAGCCTGTGAGAGCAAGGAAAGCTACTACAGGCGGGCACAGTGCTGGATCAGGTGAAGACTCGGTTTAGTATAAGAGTAGGGGTGAAGGGGCGATACAGGTACTGGAACTTTTTTTTTTTTTTTCACCATAATGCAGGGAATGCATTAAACTAAAAAATATTTAGAACCACTTTAAGAAATACCATGGTTGGTGAAAAGTGAAGATAAATAAGACCTCTTACATGTTGTCACATGTAAGTATTGTGTTGCATTAAGATTTCTCTCAGAGACAGAATGCTGTCTTAGGCAATTCTCCACTTCAAGGGTTACCAAAGATTCTTTTAAAAAAAAAAAAAAAAGAAAAAAAGTCATACTTGCCTCCACTGTGCAGTTGGTTAAGCACAGAGTGACCCCAATCCTCCTCTTCTGGGGTCCCTCAGCGGCGTGGTAGCTCCTCCTCTTAAGTGAGCCGTCGGAAAAGCGCTCTCCTTCGGGACACCCGTGCGGGCGCACTCTTGAGTCCTGCTTCTGCATCTATTGACACAGAAAGCAGGACTTGGCCCGGCAACTGCGTCATTGAATTTGATTGACAGCAGCGGGATCCAATGACGGCGTTGCTATCGATCTATCCAATCAGTACCCTGAGACACTAGCTACAGCTGGTGTGCTTATCCCCGGCGAGAAAAAGACCGGGTTCAGGGGCACTGGGAGGCTGCAGCATGAGAGAAGGTTTTTCACCATGCATAGAATGCAAAAAGAGTGTCTGCGAAGCTCTTTATGATATCTAAGGTTCCTGCATGTTTTCATGATTAATTTAATAATGTGCTGTAACCACATCTGCACATGTCCATGCTTGCTTTCACAAAGAATATTTCCATGTCTCCGCAGTATCAGTCCCGCGGCCTGGTGAAAGCTCCTCCCAAAACCTCATTCACCATGTTTGTGGATCTGGGGCTCTACCAGTCATCAGGAGGAAGTGGGGACACCATACCTGTTGCAGGTATTTAAGTTTCTTATTATGTTTTGCTATTACATGTTGTGCAGGTAGATGGATATAAGGGTAACTTTCAGGTGGTGCCTATGGAGAGGTGAGAGGAGGGTTCTGCAGTTAAGCCCGCCAGGAATACGAATGGTCTCTAGAAAAAAACGCATGTGAAAGAAATTAACTTAATTTAAACAATTATGCCAGTGTTAAAGAATATGCCTCGTGTATGTAGGTGACAAGCTGCATTAAAGCCCTATTCACACTGGGGAGGGAGATGCAGTGGCAGTATAGCGCCGCTACATTTAGCAGCGATATATCGTCGGAATTGCAGTGGTTTTAACCCCCGCTAGCAGACGAAAAAGGGTTAATACCACCGGCAATGCACCTCTGCAGAGGTGCATTGCCGGCGGTATAGCCGCGGTTTCCCATTGCTTTCAATGTGGAGGAGCGGTAAACACTTCTCTCCTCTCACCGCTCCAAACATGCTACTAGAAGGACTTTTGAAGCGTTTCTGCTAGCGCACCGCTCCAGTGTGAAGAAACAGCAGCCGCTGTTTAGGGTCGGTTTGCAGGCACTTGTTTTAGTGCAATAGCGCCTGCAAACCACCTTAGTGTAAAAGGGGCCCTAAGAAGCACGTGTAGTCTGTAAACACAGCTGACTGAACTAGTTGGCTTTAACAACTAGCTTATCGGTATTATTAAAGGGGTTGTAAAGGTAAAAAAAAAAATCCCTAAATGGCTTCTTTTACCTTAGTGCAGTCCTCCTTCACTTACCTCATCCTTGCATTTAGTTTTTAATTTCATTATTTCTTCTGAAAAAACCTCACTTCCTATTCTTCTGTCTGTAACTCCACACAGTTATGCAAGGCTTTCTCCCTGGTGTGGAGAAAGCCTCTTGAAGGGGGAGGGGGCGTACAGATGGAGAAAGGAGCTGTGTGTTAGTGGGTGTCCTGACACTCCTGCTCCCCTCTCCCCCCTCAAGAGGCTTTCTCCACACCAGGAAGAAAGCCTTGCATTACTGTGGTGAGTTAGACAGAAGAACAGGAAGTGAGGATTTCTCAGAAGAAATAAGGACATTTGAAAGCAAAATGGAAGGATGAGGTAAGTGAAGGAGGACTGCACTAAGGTAAAGGAAGATATTTAGGGAAAATGTTCTTTACCTTTACAACCCCTTTAAGAAAAATAAAGAAATCCACCAGACATTTTAATTCTTAAGCTGGCCACAAACGGTGCAAATTTCTTTCTGGCAACCATGGGTTTTATTGCCAGGGGAATTCATCCCGCCGAGCCATTGTGTTATCTTGTGGGGGAAGCTTTCCCTGTCACAAGAACATGGCGATTATTGCTTGTGGCTATAAGAATCAACTTGGGTACATTCAGCCTGCCTATACATTGTTCGAATCTCAGGCCCTTCCTGCTGAGATTTGACACTGTCTGTGGCTGGCTTTGGGGAAATCAACAAGTGTGGGCACACCAATGTTTTATGCTCCTTCCTACCTGTTGATTCCAGGAGTCTTTGGGTGGGCTATTTACAAATGCACTTGAAATTGAACTGAAAGTGCACTTGGAAGTGCAGTCGCTGTAGATCTAAAAGGAGGGGAAGCTCTGCTGATTTTATTATCCAATCATGTGCAAGCTAAAATGCTGTTTTTATTTTCCTTGCATGTCCCCCTCTGATCTACAGCAACTGCACTTCCAAGTGCTCTTTCAGTGCAATTTCAAGTGCACATTGCACTTGTAGTGCAAAGTGGATTTGCCTTTAGTAAATAACCCCCTTTGTCCCAATGCTGCATTCTCTGTTGGGTTGGTTAAAGAAGTGGAAGGTAGAGCGAGACTCTCCCTACCTTGTCCCAGCAGCAGTGTATAACAATTAGCAATAGTTTACCCTGTATTTGAGATTGTAAATTTGCACGTTTTTGTTTTTGCAGCGTCTTTCGTAAGCGCAGATGCCGCCAGGTTGGAGCAGTTAAAATATGAAGCACGAAAAGGATCTGTTGTGAACGTGAATCCAACCAACACAAGGCCACACAGTGACACTCCAGAGATCAGGAAATACAAGAAGAGATTCAATTCTGAAATCCTGTGCGCTGCACTGTGGGGTGAGTGGAAGGGGTTGCAGCATGTTTAGGAAAAGCATATTCTTTCTATAGACAAATATCCCTATTTTTACTATATACGGTAAGTCGCCTCAAAAGACGGTGGAACACTGAATTGTAAACTACTGTGGCCAAAATGTCATGTGCTCCCCTCCAAATTGGGTTTAGGTACTTCTAGTGGAGGGTGCTATTAATACTACAGCATGCAAGGACATTTTAACCAATTGTTCCTAAGCTCATTTCCATAGAGGCCATTGTTTCCAAGATAAGGACTAATCCCCCTCTAAACAAGTCTTCCGTGTGTGTGTGTGTGTGTGTGTGTGTGTGTGTGTGTGTGTGTATACACACACGACTTGTGGATACTCTCCTTTTTTTTTTTTCTTTTTTTTTTTAGATGCTTCCACCGTAATTTCAGATAAATATTTTTTAAAAGGGTTGCAATTGATGGACCTGTCAGCTTCTCTGGCCCCTTTTACACTAGCGGATTTCTGGCCCCTTTTACACTAGCGGACTGATCGGGTCTGTCCATTTTGCAAGGAGATCTAATCGAACCCTCCAGTCTCCTCTATGGAGCAGTGTATCGGTTGACAACTGCCGACATCCAATCTGACCCCATCAGCTAAAAATGGGTGCATGAGGATCTGTTCCCCCATCCATCTGGCAGTTCGGATCAGATGGCAGTCAGGTGTAAACAGACAAACGAACATATTCAAGTAAAGGGAAAAAGAAAGCCCTAGGGCTGACGCTGCGATAAATGATAATTTGCAATAAGTGTAATAATGGGTTAATAAAAAAAGCAGCTAACACTAAAGTTCAGTACAAAAACTTGGATAGAGATACATTTCAAAAGAGTGCAGCGCTGATTGTGAAATTAAATTAATGCATAAAAACGAACATATTCGCCAGCACACCAATTTTTTTTTATAGTGCAATGTTTCGAGGTCACGCAGGACCTCTTCGTCAGGTGAGTGATAAAGCAGCCACCAATAAAAATCACATGTAAAAATTTTAACACCCCCTCCCCATGACTTCATTAAGGCGTTAGAATCCCGCCAAACAATTTGGAAACAATCGGGCAAAAAACAAGCAATGGCGGTCACTTACATAAACAATGCTGTTGCAGTCCAGTAGGTGTACAGTATATTACCTCACGATCATAGCTAACATGCGGGCATTATGCTTAATGCGCACGCTTGTCGTATGCCACAGAAGTATACTATAGTAAGGTGGTCCGATAGCTGCTCAGCAACACTGGCTGCCTATCACGGCATGCCGCGTTTAAGCAGGCAAGCGGTACATTGAGATCTGACCACCAGTAGAGGAGAGCGGGCTGCGTTTTGTTTCCACTATGCATAAGCGGAACGGACACGGACCAGCCATCTGCCTGCTCAGTGGGGATCAGTAGACAGATTCCCCACTGAGCAGGCGCACTCCAGCAGAGCCCGCCCTGTGTGTAAGGGGCCTTTATTGTCTAATGTTTTGTTGCGTGAAAAACAATATGTTTGCTTCGTTGTTTGGGTACATAACAAATGGAAAAGCGTATCAAAGTTCCCAGTGCTATCTCTTTAAGGTCAAAGTACAACATTTTATGTTCTAGGGGTCAATCTCCTGGTGGGCACAGAAAACGGCCTCATGCTTCTGGACCGCAGTGGACAGGGCAAGGTTTACAGCCTGATCACCCGGCGGAGATTCCAGCAGATGGATGTACTGGAGGGTCTCAATCTGCTTATTACTATCAGCGGTAAGTGTATGCACTTTAAAATTCAGTCCAAAGTAAACATGTTGCTTGAAGTTCTAAACTAAATGCTTTTTTTTTTTTTTTTTCTTAATGCATTCTTTGTATTTAAGGTAAAGAAAAACTTCTGTTATTGTGATCCCTAATAATAATAATAATACCTGAGCTCAATCTCGATCCAGTGCTGTGCCTGAGTGCTTTGGCTCTCTCCTTGTGCTCTCTCTTCTCACTGATCATGAAGGTATCAGTGGGAGCCATTGGCCTCTGTTACTGTCAATCACAGCCTGTGAGGAGAGAGAAGGTGGCGGGACCGAGCCATGCTGTGTGTGTCGGTAAACACGCAGAGCCGACTTGGGATTGAGCCCGCACCAGTGCCCCTATAGCAAGTGGCTTGCAGTGCCGCATAGATTTGAAAAAGTAGTACATGCACTGCTTTTGGCGATTTCAGGAATGACATCTGTGCATGAAGCTGTGCAGATGTCTTCAATGTCGCACCCGAAGTCGCACTGACAGGTTTGAAATCATGTGATTTCAGATCAAGTCGCAGGATTTCAAAGCCGCAGTGAATGTGAACGAAGGCTGAGTGTTGCTTTTTCCCCCTGCATTGAATTTTCTTTTTTTATGAGGAAGCCGTATATTTCAATGGTGTGTACAAGAAGCTTCCCTGAATACATGTATCAAAGGCTAGCTACACCAGAGACTAATGCCTTCCCTTTAATTTTATTTGTGTGCAGAACACACAGGCCAGGACTCAATGCCTGGCAGGATTAATAGGTTGTTTTTTCACTAATTTAATAAAAAGCATTTAATGCTATATTTAACAGACAAAATGGAAGCAAATACAATAATGTGATTGTTAGGACTTGCACAAATCTCATTCACGTTTGTAAGATTTTGATATTTCCCATGAAAACGACCACATCATGTTGTTGTTGCAGGTAAGAGGAACAAACTGCGGGTGTACTATCTCTCCTGGCTAAGAAACAAGATCCTCCATAATGACCCAGAGGTGGAGAAGAAACAAGGGTGGAGCACGGTAGGCGATATGGAAGGATGTGTACATTATAAAGTAGGTAAGGATCGCCGGTTATGTGTTCTCATTGGTTATCCGATCTTCTGCATTATTAGAATAGCAAGGTTCATCTCATCTTACCATCTTGTTATCTTTCACAGTGAAATACGAACGTATTAAGTTCCTGGTGATTGCACTGAAAAACTCTGTGGAAGTTTACGCCTGGGCCCCCAAACCTTACCACAAGTTCATGGCGTTCAAGGTAAATGTTCACAGATTACCACTGACACATATTGCCATAAATCTTTATCATCTGCACTTGGCTACACTTCTTTAGGGCTTAGGCCCCTTTCACACTGGGGTGTTTTTCAGGCACTTTTCAGGAGCTTTGGCATTAAAAAAAAGCCTGAAAGAAGCCTCACCTGCAATCCCAATGTGAAAGCCTGAGTGCGTTCAGAGCCCTTTCACACTGCCAGCGCCCGAAAAATGCTGGTAAAGCACTGCTAAGACCCAGGCACTCGGGCTTTCACATTGGGATTGCAAATGCAGCTTCTTTCAGGCGCGTTTTTAACGCTGAAGCGCCTGAAAAACGCCACAGTGTGAAAAGGGTCTTGGATCAGGAGTAGGCAACCTACCAGAAGTTGATATCTACCTGGAAAACGCAGAGAAATTAAAATATCCAGGCGGAGCTGCAATCGGGGCGTGTCCTGTGCATCCCCTTTAGTAGTGTTCTGTAACAGACCGTGTAGCTGAGGGTAGGGGAGGTTTCTGCTGTTTAGAGCAGCCCAAAGGTTGTTAATGTTTAGTAAAGCGGCAGCGTGGTGTATACTCAAATGACGAACCTTTCTATCTCTGCAGTCATTTACAGATCTCCCTCACAGACCACAGCTGGTGGACCTCACAGTGGAAGAGGGTCAACGGTTGAAGGTTATTTACGGATCTTCATCAGGTTTTCATGCTGTTGATGTGGACTCGGGGAACAACTATGATATTTATATCCCGGTCCATGTAAGTACTTGTCCACCCCCACATAACAGGATCTGGTGCCTCAGTTCCCAGTTTAATTGCGTTGTACTCTTTTCTGCAGATCCAGAGTCAGATCAACCCTCACGCCATCATATTCCTGCCAAACACAGATGGCATGGAGATGCTGCTGTGCTATGAGGATGAGGGGGTCTACGTTAACACTTATGGCAGAATCATCAAGGATGTGGTGCTGCAATGGGGTGAAATGCCAACCTCTGTTGGTAAGTTGAGTTCTGAAGTTAAGCACCACATCACCAAGTGCGTTTAATTTTAAAATTGTCATGAAATTACTGCATGAAATTGAGACTTAAAATTAACAAGTTGGCCTACCTAATGTTCTAAGGTCAGGCGCCAGAACTGATTACACCAGGTGGGTAAGGACCTGATGGGTTCCTCTAAAGAACTATTGTGACTTTCATGAAAGTGCCAATAGCCCGCAAATTACCACCGCCTCCCCACCTGCACACAGCAGGAGTCTGTTAAGGTGTTGGAGCTTTCCCAGGTGGAAGACGGCACTGCTTCTCCTCACATGACAGTGTGCCAGCCTGGCCATTGACTACGCTGGTCCAAGCACTGGGACATGCAGCAGGTAACATGTCCCCACCAAACCAAGAAACATATTTAAGCATCTGAAATGGGGCTCTGTTGAAGTGGAGCGGTGGCTAGAGAGTGTAGATTGGTGGAGTGTGACTTGCTATTAGTTGACACTAAATGGGCAAAGTGACTTAAAAAAAAAAAATTCTATTAAAAAAATATATATTTATTATGGTCATTGATACTTTACTGCATATTTCTTTGGTATTGGGGGTTAGCCACCTCAGCCCTGAAAGGATTTTCCCCCTTAATGACCAGGCCATTTTTAGCGATATGGCACTGCGTCGCTTTACCTGACAATTACGCGGTTGTGGGACGTTGTACCCAAACAAAATTTACATATTTTTTTCCCCACAAATAGAGCTTTCTTGTGTGTGTATGAATTTATTCCGTTTAGGCCGATTTATATCCACATATATTCAACATATTTTTGGTAAAAAAAAATCCCAATAGGCGTATATTAATTGGTTTGCGCAAAAGTTATTGCGTCTACAAACTATGGGATGGATTTAGAGACTTTTATTTTTATTTTTTTTATTGTTTTTACTAGTAATGGTGGCGATCTGCGATTTTTAGCAGAACTGTGACATTGCGGAGGATGAATCTGACCCCAAATTCCACTTTTTGGGGACCAGTGACATTATAATGATCAATGTAAAAATTACACTGGCAGGGAAGTGGTTAACACTAGAGGTGACCAAGGGGTTAACTGTGTTCCCTAGGGGTGTTCTAACTGTAGGGGGTTGGGCTACCAGGGACATGACAGACATCACTGTTCCTGATGACTGAGAACAGTAGACCTCTGTGATTTCCCCTGTCAGAACAGGGATTCACCTCGTTACAAAGGCTGATCTCCGTTCTGCCTTTGTACCAGGCGATCTTGGGTCACCGGCGGTCAGAGTCCGCTCGACCCATTGCTCATGACATTGAGTCAAGCTGACGCACAGCTACACCGATTTGCGCAGGAGAGCCAACTTGCCACCGTATAATGGCGGCAGCTGGTTGGCAAGCAGTTAAAGTAGAAGGTAAGCCATAACCTATCTAGCCCCATAAAGAAGAAATCCCGGTACTTGCCTGTTCTGCAGCTGGTTCCACGCTGAGCTGTCAGTGGCAGCTTTACTGTGTAGGCGTGTGTAGGAGGGGCAGCCGACAAGGAAAGTCCCATAGGAACTCTCTGAGTGACGTCCCTTCCCACGCATTTCCTAGCCACTGTTCTCTCCTGCACACTGGATCGGCTTCAGAATAGGTATGTACGGGGGATTTCTTCTTTACAGGGTTAGTTTCATATTAGAATATGGCTTTGAGTAGATTCAGAGTTGGTTAGGTTATGGCTGAACTTCCACTTTATATACATTTTCTGAAGGCCGATAATGGCCGCATTTTGTGTTTTACGTAGGACGTTGATGATCACGGTTCTCTTCAAAGGCTTGTGTATACCCCTCACATTCCATGTTCTTATTGGAGTGTCCGCCACTCCAGTATAGGGTGGTGTGAACTGAAAATTTCACTTACATAAAAGCTGCCGGAGCCCCTCAATCGCCCCCAAAACAGAAAGCTCTATTGTGATCGGAATGTGGTCCTTTCTGCAGACTGGGCGTCCATGAGTTTGAGGTAGAAACCAGACATGCAGTGAGAAGTTTCAGAAGGGATAGTACGTGGTGGCAACGTACTCTGGAAATAAACCTGTAACATGAACATAGAGAATCTGCACAACACTGTACACAGGGACAACAGGTCTATGAAACTCTGCACTTTTGCAAATAGTAGAAGGCCAAGTCTTACTGCAATCTTCTTTAACTTTTCAGCATACATCTGCTCCAACCAGATCATGGGTTGGGGAGAGAAGGCCATTGAGATTCGCTCGGTGGAGACTGGTCACCTCGATGGGGTGTTTATGCACAAGAGGGCTCAGCGACTAAAGTTCCTGTGTGAACGCAATGATAAGGTAATCCTCTTTTGTTTGAAAGCTCAACAGGGATCTTTTAGAAAAGATTGGGATGATATTTATTCACTATAGGTACCCTTTTTTTTTATTCTTATTATTCTACAGCTAAGTGTCAGTTCATAGAAATGTCATTATGACCCATAGCTTGCTTTGCTCATCTTCCAACCGCTACAGACTGGCAGTTGATTCACAAGGTTACCAAGAAACGGCAGCTTAATTGCAATAATGCATACTACCGTATTTATCGGCGTATAACACGCACAGGCGTATAATACGCACCCTAACTTTAAGAGGGAAGTTTCAGGAAAAAAAACTTTGCACAGCCCCCTGTGTATAGCACGCAGGCACAGTTTACCCTCTATTTTAAGGGTAAAAAAGTGAGGGTTATACGGCAATAAATACAGTAATTTCAGTCTTTGATGGCCTCATGTGTTGAACATATTTTTGATGTTATTCCTCTTTTCTGTGTATATTTGTGCAAAACTTTTGTATCCAAAGAAAGTACTTGACAAATGAGAGAATGTAATAGAATTGTATTGAAGAGTATGTAGGAAGCAACATGATCAAATGCATATTTAAATAATTTGGCCACTTTTAATTTCTTTTGCATTTATTGCTGATAGTTACATAATGTTGACATATTAAGAGATTTTCGATATTATTAGAAAATAACAGCAAGACACAGTTTCAGCTTTTGTGTTTTTTCTCTTCTTTTTTTTTTTTTTGTCTTTCTATGTGACCGTGATATTAATGTTTCCTTCCTCTGCTCTGTCTCTTCTCTCTCAGGTCTTCTTTGCCTCTGTTCGTTCCGGTGGGAGTAGTCAGGTCTATTTCATGACGCTGAACCGCAGCTGTATAATGAACTGGTGAACGAGTTTTGGGGATACAATGATGATTTTGAAAGACTGCTCCTGATCTCCCCACACACACACTGGAGCCCATCCTTATTAATCCCTCCCAGCACACATTGCCCCAATCTTTAACACTTCTTACAGCGCCTTGCTTGCTTATTTTATCTACATTTTAATTTATTGGGGTGTTTAATAGCTATAATCTTACAAGGACAAGAGACGGATTATTCCCCATTGCTATCCCCTCCAGTTTTTAGGGGAGACGGAGCCAGGGACGGTGAAGAGTGAAAATCCCCAGGGACACTTTGGACTTTACTCTCACTGAAAGCTTGCACACCTTAACTCATGTGTCAATGCAAAGAAAACGTCCTGTGTGGATATTATATGGACCCCAGTGTTTGGCAATGTTTGGATTATTGGCGCTTTTGGGGGATGGGGGATTTATGTGAAAACCACCATAACTTATGGAGCGTGAGCCAGCAATTTCATGGAAGACCCCTTTGGGAAATATGAAGAGCCAGTTCTTTTTTTTTTATTGGTAAAAAGTTGTTTAAATGGAAACTTCCTCTGCTGTGGGGTTATGTCAGACCCCATCGCAGTACCTCTTTTATATGCTAACCCTTATCAAAAATTGATTTAGGATTGTTCACTAATGGCACATTACCCTTTTAAAAGCACTTTATCAAATATATAAACTTGTATGAATCCAAAGTTCCCTGACAAACAAGGTCTATACTTTCCTCCTTAACAGCACTCCTGCACATTTTATGCTGCAGTATTTCTATAACTTGCAAATTTAATTATCTTAGTTGTTTGTTTCTAGCGACTAACCAGCCCCTCCAAACAAAATTTTGCATGTCACTCCTGCAACACTAGGTTTTTTTCCTTGTTCTGCTGTGGCTTTTGACGATACTTCCATACTTTAAATTGCCACAAGCTGGATATTTTAATTTGGTGCTATATGCAGAATTTTTTTTTTGGGGGGGGGGGGGGGGTTTTGGATTTTGTACTGTAACTTGGAAAGCCAAATCCTACTCCGCAGCATAATCTTTAGTTTAAGGACTGCTATGTGTACTTCACATTAGATTCTGCAGATGGCCATTAGTTCTTCTCATGCAGGCAGTTAACTTGTCATGAGCTTAAAACAGGAGCTTTATCCACACCTGAAGACCGGGATCTGTGTGATGTTTTTCCTTTTTTTTTCTTTTCATTTTTGCAAGTCTCTGAGCTTTCTTTGAGTGTTTGGAGATGCCTCTCCCTGAGGCGTTCCTCACAGTGCAGACCACTCCATGGTGAAGGCTATACCAAAAAAAATAGACCTTTTTAGAATCTAGGTATCATTCCCAAAAAATGTTTCTTTCCCTTGTGTGTGAACTCGGGTGACCCTGGAATCCCCGCACAGTGAGAGACAATCGAGGTGTTCATCTAGGTGGAATCGAATTTGCTATTTTTGTAAACTTGACAGATGATTATAGGGAGGTGACAAACAAACATATTTTATGTAGCAAATTGTATAAAGGTTGAATTTGAGAAAAAAAAATATACAACCGCTAATATTGGTGACATGTTATTGCTCTTAAATAAAGTTATGTCTGCTAAAACCACCGTCCGTGCTTTATTGCTGAAGATGGCTATATCGGCCTACTATGTATACTGTATGACAGAAAGTTTTCTTGACTGAGTTCAGGTGTTTCAGAGACACCCATTAACAGCTGTTTAACCACTTCCTGCCCAGCCTAATGTAATATGACGGCTGGGCGCTACATTCGTTGTTTCTAGGTGGATGTTCTCCCTTGAAACGCACCTTGCACAAACTCCACAGGCAGTGCTCTGGCGTGACTTATCAGTGTATGGGCACGCTGACCAATCATAGCAGCTCACATGACAATTGTAAACAATAAATGGCTTCCTTTCATGCCTTCATGCCATTCATTGTGTGCAATTGTGTTGCTAGCTGTGATTGGTCACAGTGATCACATGGTTCAGACAGGACCAATCACAGGCAATCCTTACCATGTGGTTAGTTGTGGCCAATCACAGCTAATTACAATATCAAATTCTGAATTAATCGATTTACTGCTTATACCTGTGAATTTCACTGGTATATGCCGCCATAATGTGAAAAAAAAATCCTGATCACTTCCCCAGATATAGTATAGTGTTACTATGGCAACATTGTATTGCTCTGGCCACTGTGTTGAAAAAAAGTGCATATGGTCAGTGTCCCTGATCACCGCCACATCAGTTATATGGTGGCGTTGTACTGCACTTGTGACCGTATGTAAAAAAAAAAAAAAAAGTTAATTTCATAATTTTTCAAATAATTGTGACAAGAAATGCCTCTTACTAAAAACCTTGGACTTCCTTTCCAAAAAGGGGTTATTTGGAGAATATTTGTGATGTACCATATTTATCGGCGTATACCGCGCACTTTTTTCCCCTAAAATAAGGGGAAAATCGTGGGTGCGCGATATACGCCGATAGCTGCTTCCCGCGCTTAGTTTGAACTGAGCCGCCGACATATACCGAATGCAGTACACTCGTGTATATTCGACCAGGCTCGGCTTCACTCGTGCTCACGCATAAACTGGCTGAATGTACCCGAGTGTACTGCACTCGGTATATGTCGGCGGAGGCGTTCAAACTGAGCACGGGAAGCCAGGATTCGACTCGCCGGAGCACTGGAAATGCTGGGAGGACACCACTGAAGCCGAAGACGGACGCCGGACCGGGCAATAGACGGGGCAATCTTCGGGGGCCGGGGTCTGTGTGGAAACAAAATATATTACATAGGGTTTACAGAACCATATTATAACATAGTTTTTACAGTTACATCAAACTTAAAGGCAGCGAGTGTCATGAGATATCAACTCGGTAAAAACACAACAGGGCATCTCGACCATGGCAGAAAGGTTGGTGATGGCTAATTCTCAGTTGGTTATCGCCCCATAAAGCTACCCATCACCAGCTTCTCACCCCCTTCCTCTCACTCCCTCTTTCTCACCCCCTCTCTCCCCCTATTTCTCACCCCCTTCTCTCTCTCACACTCCCCCCCTCTCTCTCACTCCCCTCTTTCTCACTCCTCTCTCCCTAACCCCCTTCACTTTCTCACCTCTCCCTCTCTCCACGGTGTCTTTTTTGATAAAAGTCCAACATGCACCAAAAAAGATGATAAATAAATCCTCCTCCTCAGTGGCAAAATAGATGTATATTAATTCCAACCCACATGCAGCATGCTATGCACTCCACAGGTCCTCCCTTTGCTCATATGTCCCTCATTTGAAAGTTCAAAAGTTTGGCGGTATGTATATTGTGTATAGTGCAGGAGTGAGAATGTTTCACCAGTCCCCTCCCCAACCTCTGGCTTCACAGTCCCCTCCCCATCCTCAGTCCTCACCATTCTCAATCCTCTGTCTCACTCATACTTGGTCTTCACAGTCCCTCCATCCCCAGTTTCACCCCATCCTTCAGGCTTGACAGCCCCCCCATCCTCAGGTACCACAGCCCACACCATCTTCCCCCCCCCCATCCTTGGGCTTCTCAGACCCCCCCCCCCCAATCCTCAGTTGTAAACTTAGACATCACGCTGACAGATCTAAAAATAGCAACTGACAAAAACAAGTGTATCAAAATAAATAAAAGATTTCAGATGTAACAAAACGCGTAGGAAAGAGCTTACACTCGTGATGTTGCCATGCACACCGAAACCAGGAAACGGTCAGAACCCTGGGAAACACTCAGAGATTTGTGTTTTTAACATTCAAACGCTTGTTTGTTTTTTTTAATATTGTGAGTGGCTAGTCTTATATTTATCAATACAATTTCCTTACCATTTTACACTATGTGGATCTTTACAGGTTTCTTTTTTCTATACTTTGATGGAACATCTCATGTTGCTGGTTAAGAGACTTTGGTGACCATTGGTGAAGCTATGGTGGAAAAACTGGTATTTTGCAGATGGTCCATCAATCTATATACCCTTCTTGACTCTTTCCAAGGGGACCACGTGTTCTGTTAAGAGTCCTTTTTGCCCTCAGGCCATTGGCAGGCTTGTTAGTCTCAGTCCCCCAATCCTCAGGCTTCTCAGTCCCCCTAATCTTCAGTCTTCCCTTCATCCTTCAGCCTCACGGTCCCCCCCCCCCATCTTCAGTCTCCCCCCTTCATCCTCTGTCTTCTCAGCCCCCTCCAGACCATCTTCGCAACCCCCCCCCCCCCCTCAGTGTCTTAGATCTCTCTCACATGCATGGTGTATTTCTTCCTCCTGGGCACAAGTGGATGGCATCAGCCACCACTCTGTGTCTGCGTGAAATTGGAGGCACACAGGATCCTCTATGACAGGAGGCAGAGAGCAGCAGTGAAGGGGTGTGGTGTGAAGCGGCCAAAGTAAGAGGGGCTCAAACATAGGTGTGCGCAGCCTATTACATTAGGGTGTGAACCCCAAAACTCAAACACATGCGTCTCTCTCCATCTATCTATCTATTATATATATATCAATAGATGGCGTCAGTAGAACAGTTGATGTCAGTAGTTGATTTTTATTCTTTTTTATTATTATTACTTTTTACAATTTTATTTTTTTTATTCTTTTTTATAGTATTTTTTTTTTTTTACAATATTTTCTTATTTTTATTTTACAATCTTTTAGGAGCACCATTGGGGGGATTTAGTGAGATATCAGGGGCCTAAACAGACCCTTGATACTTTTGAGATAGGGAAAGGGGCTGAGGACAGAGATTCCTGAGTCCCTTTCTCTGCAGCAGGGGGAATATGTGCAGCACAGGGTGATTAGGGTATGCCTGGGCACACCTGACACACCCTGTGCGCACGCCTATGGGCTCAAACATGACTCAGCATGTGCTTTAGATCTGTAAAATGTTCACATTAGGAACGTGATCAGTTGGCATTATTGAAACCCTCTTTCCCCTTTAGCTGGCAATCCCACTAACTGAAATATTTAGGAATATACCTCATTCCTGACCCAGCATCCTTGTTTCATAGGAATTATATCCCTTTGCTGAACTCCATCGGAGCGGATTTAAAAAAGGGACACAGATGGCTCACTCATGGTTGGGATGCATCAGCATAGTAAAAATGAATGTTCTGCCCAGACTGCTCTTCTTCTTGTTCCAAATTATTCCTTAGAAGATTCCCACTGGATTCTTTAAGGTAGTGCAATCTATATAGTATGCAGATATGTTTGGAATCGTAAATGGTTAATTAAACTTAAACATGGGGGTGGTCTTGTGCTTCCAAACTTTAAACGCTACTTTCTGGCCATTCCACTGAACCGTATTTCGGATTGGAAGTACCGCAAAGCCTCAAAACTCTGGGAGCAACTGGAAATGGATATGAGCGGGGTAGATTTGTTCACACTCATCTGGATACCTGGCAGATTCCGTAAGTTTAGCCTGACTGTTTCGCCACTTACCAAATCCACTTTTGCAATGTGGGGCTTTTTATGCAAAAGACAGAAATGGCCCTATAACTCTCCGCTCATGCAACTGACTGGCCATGATTACTTCCTGCCTGGGAACATGGATCCCAAATACAGCACTTGGATCTCGGACACACCTCTTTTACTACATCAAGTGACCTTGAACACCGGCATCCGACATATATCTGACCTGTTGCCAACGACGCCAATCTCATTTATGGACCAGTGGAAACATCGCCAACTCTTGAAATTTGTAAAATCTCTCCCTCAACCGATACAGTCGGAGCTGAATCCCGTAGAAAGCTTACTTGCAGGGGATCAACCCATTTTGTTTTCTTTATCGTACATCACGGGACACAGAGCGGCAATCCATTACTATGTGGGTTATAGAGTCGACCTTCAGGTGTGGACACTGGTGTAATTAACTACACAGGAAGTTCCCTCCCTATATAACCCCTCCCATACTGGGAGCTCCTCAGTTTTTTCATCAGTGTCTAAGGTGTTGGTCACGAATGAACATGTGCTCTTAGGAGCTCCACTGGAGGGATCCATGCTGGATGTAAAAAACCTCCATAAATCCGGATCCGTCCAAGGTGCTTCATAGCCAAAGTGGACGGTACCTGGGCCTCGGTACGAAGAACGAGGTTTAGCCTATAATGCCTCTCTGCGGAGGGCTGGATCCTGGGTTCCAGAACTTTGTGCCTTCCAAGGACCAAATGTTTTTTCTGCTGCCAGGATGCTATATAGGTCCAGGGGAGTTGGTGTTCCTGCCATGGACCCTGGTCCCTGAAGGTCTAGGACAATACCCACGGTGAAGGGGGAAGATTGGGCCTCTTGCTTGGCAATACCCTGCAGCGTGGAGAAGGTAAGAGGAGGGCCTACGGGACTTGGTTCGACAGTAGGTCCTCCGTGGGGGACTTGGGTCTCGCCTATATTATGCTTCTATGCATGGGCAATGTAAACCACTATGTCTTCTGAGACAGGATGGCTCAGGGCACCCATATACCTCCCCTAGCCGGCATGCAGCCTGGCCCACCATGTCTGTTAGACAGGATGGCTGCAGTACCTATATATCTCCCCTTGAAGGGGCCGGTATGTAAAAAAAAAAAAAAAAAAGAATATGCCCTTAATCCTATACAAAGGATTGTCTTCTGTGAGTAGCTGCAAGTCTTATCTGTGTTTCCACTACTATGGGCAGTAGAAGACATGCCTGATGTTTTTGCTTACCATGCTTTCCAAAAACGGAAGCTTAAGTGTTAGCTGATCTATTGTGTCCCACTTCCTCCGCTTCAGGCTCTACCATGTTGCACGTGCTCACCGGCTCAGTGCAGTCGCAGAGAAGGCTCTTCAAAGGGCCCGGACGTCAGAGCTCTGTAAAGCTAGGGGGACACAAACATAAGCACCTTGTGTGAGTTGGATACAGATTCATCTAAGACGCCTACTCGCATCTAGCTGTGCAGATTAACAGGCATTGTGTCAGACTAAATTCAGCTATTTGATGCACCTGGGTTAAGTGCCTCTGCTTATAGCTTAGGACTTGGTCTCCCCATTGAATAAGGTCAGGGGTAGGAATATAAAGAGGGATCGCCACCTGAACCTGGTGGACCCTTATTCTCCTCTGTAGAGACTTAAACAGCTCATAGATTGAGCCATCAGACCTGTCAGGCAATGCAGCCTTCCCCCAACATTGCAATCACTCTGCATGTGTTTTGTGTTTTGCAAGGAAAAAAAAAAGGGGGGGGGGTGTCCCCCTTTTCCTGCTTTAATCCTGAAACAAAGGGATTAGAAGGCTTGGGGATAAAAGTTTCACTGTCAGAGGACAGGAGACAGGAGCTGCAGCCTAACAAGGAGAAGCTATCAAAAGCCCTACAGGTTCTGATTACAACTCTATCTTCTCCTTGAAGTGTAAAGAGAGGTTTTCCTATAGGTGGCTAGTAAGACCTCCATATAATCCTCAGCCTGGTGTCGGCTTCAGGCTAACCAAATGCATCGGAGGGATGCACAGTTGCGGGCACCCATTGCTAATGTCTCTTAATTGAGGAAACGCACATCTGCAGAGGATAATTTCCTCTTTACCAGTCCTCATGTTGCATAACATACATGAGTTTGGAATGCATGTGGGATAAAAACAAGTAACAGAGCAGATTCTATTGTGGATCGCATAAGCATACATGTTTCTGTCTGTATGGTGCTGCATGTTTCCACAAAAGAGGTTGCATAAAAGATGCTTGTATGCATAAAAATGCTGAATCGCATAAAGACGTTTGTAGGCATAAAAATGCTGAATCACACATGATTACCTGATCACCCAAGTCCTTGTTTCCCCCAAGGATGTTTGGTTACACAGAAGAGGTTTGTTTCCACAGAAAGGCCTAAAATCGCATAAAGTTGCTTGGATGCAAAAAAGATGCTGGATCACACATGGTTAACTGATCATCAGCGTCCTGGATTACCCAAGGATGTTTGGTCACACAAATAGGCTTGTTTCCACAAAGGTACCTAAAGTCGCATAAAGATGCTTGTAGGCATAAAAATGCTGAATCACACATGATTACCTGATCACCCAAGTCCTTGTTTCCCCCAAGGATGTTTGGTTACACAAAAGAGGTTTGTTTCCACAGGAAGGCCTAAAATCGCATAAAGTTGCTTGGATGCAAAAAAGATGCTGGATCACACATGGTTACCTTGTATGCATAAAAATGCTGAATCGCATAAAGGATGCTTGTATGCATAAAAGGGTTGAGTCACACAGGATTACATGATCACCCAAGTCCTTGATTCCCCAAGGACATTTGGGCATGCAAAGAGGCTTGTTCCCACGGAAATTGCCTAGAATCGCATAAAGAGGCCTGAAGGCATAAAAAGGCTGAATCACACAGGATTACCCGATCACCCAAGTCCTGGATTACTCAAGGCCTAAAGGGATCGCTTAAAGATGCTTGAATGCAAAAAGAAGCTGGATCACACATGGTTGTTGGATCAACAGAGTCCTGGATTACCCAGGGATACTTGATCACATAGAGAGGCTTGTTTCACAGAAATGCCTAAAGTCGCATTAAGATGCTTGGGTGCATAAGGATGCTGGAACGCACAGGGGTGCTTGGTCACACAAGGGTTCTTGTCCGCACAGTAGTGCTTAAAATGCATAAGATGTTGATCGCATGGAAGATGCTGAATCGCATGCATGGTTACTTTAAAGTTGCACATGGTGGCTTAATTAAGCAATACAGGATGCCTTGTGTTTGCATAGAGATACGTGTCTGCATGGGTTCATGTTGCACATTGTTGCATAACACGTTTATAGCACATGCTTGCTTGCAAAGATGCTCGTTCCAGAACACACATGCTATATGCATGTTTGGCGTGAGACATATTTATATGATTTCATGCTTCCATGAACACACACTGCCATGTACACGCGCTTCCATTGAGGCATATGGCTTTAACACTTGCCACATACACATATGGGGAGCCAGTTGCATATGTGTTTATTTACTTGGGACTGCAGAGGTTGTCTGCGTTTCGCAGGGGAACAGCACTATCTCCAGTTGGTGGTCTTGCCCTTTTGGGTTAGCCTCCGTGCCTGGGTTGTCAGGGTGCTAGGGCCCGTCTCTAGCAGGTCTGTAGGCCCAGGGTATAGCAGTAATGGCATACCGAAGCAGACTCCTGCTGATGGATCAGTCAGCAGCATGGCTGGACCTAAGGGTGTCCAGCATGGTCAGGTATCTGGATCTCCTGGGTTAGGATTCCAGTCTAAAGATACATTCTTCATTGACAAGAAGCTGGGTATGTTTTGCACCAGGAGAGTCCTTTTGGCCTAAGACAAGACCATCGCTATGAGAAAGCTGGTCTAGGTGGTTACGGCAAGGAACAGTTCCTTACTTTTTGCCTTCTGCTTAAGGCACTAGGGAAGATGCTGGCTTCATTCAAGACAGTTCCCTATACTTTTATTCAGGACTGTTATAAACAGTATTGTGTTGGCCTAGAAGGAGTGGATCTTGACCTAGCAAAGAACCCGGTCCCAGAGATATGCTGGAATTCCTCTTGGTGGTTCTTAACTAAAGGGTTTGCCAGGTCAGGAAGAGACCTTGGCCCAGGGGAAGTAGTCGAGCTCCAAGGGAGCCTTATCGGTCAGCTAGAGCTACCGATGGAGCATCTGGCTTAGGGGCCTGAACGTTCAGGTGGCTGGTTGGTTCGGTCAGAGTTCAATCAGACTATACCATATTAAGTGATTTACTTCATTTACCAAGGAGGAGCTTGTGCCTTGCCTATTGACATTCGTCATTTCATGAAATGCAGAATTGGCAGGCGATTCGCTGTAGCCGTCAACAAGTGTCTCCGGGAGAATGACCTCTACACCCCGACTGTTTTCCTGACCAAGGGCCACAGAAATAGTACCCTGTACATAAGATGTATTGGCGTCCAGGCTCAACAAGAAATTGAACAGCTTGAGGTCAAGGACAAGGGATCCACCCGCATGCGGGGCAGATGTGTTAGTAATCTGGTGGGACCAGTGGTCACTGGTTATGTCTCTCCCCCCAGTGCCGCGGCGTTTGTGGCTTCTATGCAACATTAGAGGATGGCGGAAGCTGGTCTGATTACTCCGGCATAGCCCTGACGACCTTTTCTGTGCAGGGACAGTAGGGGTGGTAGTAGAGGACCCACGGTCCCTTACATCTTGTCCAGGCCTACTTCGAAAGGGGGTATTACATCCTGTCGTGCAACAGGTGAATTAATGGTCTGGCTATTTTAGCCCACATTCTTCAGGATCAGGGTTTTTAGAATCAACGGCACTTCCTTGATTCATACAGGAAGGCTGGCCTCCAGGACCAGATATCCCAGGATCGGGAGAGCCCATGTTCCTGGTATGAAACAGATGGTGGCATCCTTGGAAGTTTGTCAAAGATAAAATTCCTTCCTTCCTGCATTTGGAAAGGAGACGGAGCTAGCCTTAAGTTACATCAAGGATCCGATCTCGGCCTTGCCTCCAAAGGTCGCTTGCTTCACACTCTTTGTTCCGAGCCATTATACAAGGGGTGACGCGCATAAGTCCACCAGTTTAGTCGCCCTTGTGCTCGGAGGATTGGCTCTAGTTTTGTCGGCTTACAGGGTCAGCTCTGTGGGCCGATGCACCATATTTCCCTTCAGCCTTTAACAAGGGAATTGGTGTTCTTGGTTGTGGTAGCCTCCAAGAGAGTTTCAGTATTGGCAACCTCTTGGCATAAAACCATACGTATTCTTACTAGTAGGGTGATGTTAATCCTCACCCAGCCTTATTTACTAGAAGGATCTAGTGTTCATTTGAATCTAGATATTCTTACCTCCCCCTTTTTCAAAACCTTGTTTTTGGAAGGAAAGGTTATTGCTTTCTCTCAGTAGAGATGAGAGCAGTTAAATATCTATCTGAAGGTTCAGATATAGAAAGCTGAAGTTTTTTGTGCTGCCTGAAGACCCTAGATGTGGGCAGGCAGTGTTCAGTTCAGCTATTAAAATGGTTACACTCTCTCTCCTTTGGAGTAGAAGGGTCAAGGCCTATCTGAAGCGGCTGCTCGGATACGGAAAGCTGATGTTGTTGTTGCGCTACCAGGAGGCCCCAGGAAGGGGCAGGCAGCGCCTAAAATCAACTGTTTTCAAGATTGATTCATCAGGGTATTATTCAGGCTTGTGGTTCGGAGAGTGGGACTCCCCCTGTTTCTTGGGGGGGTGCTCCGTACCAGGATAGTAAGCGCTTTATGCGCGATGCTTTACCAAGCCTTTATGACGCAGATTTTCAGGGCTGCAACTTGGCGTCTGTGCTTAGGTTCACTGATTCTTGTCAGATGTACATAGGAGGGCAAAAGGATGCAGCTTTTTGGCGCAGTATGCATCTGGCAGCATTATAGATCCTCACATCTGATGGCGGCCTGCGTTGTTTGTGTCTCCCTCCCCTCAGTAAGCATTGCTTTCGGACATCCCACATAGTAATGGATTGCCGCTCTGTGTCCCGTGATGTACGATAAAGAAAATAGGATTTTTTATGACAGCTTACCTGTAAAATCCTTTTCTTGGAGTACATCACGGGACACAGAGCTCCCGCCCCTCTTGTTTGGGGATATTGGGACACTTATTGCTTTGCTACAAAAACTGAGGAGCTCCCAGTATGGGAGGGGTTATATAGGGAGGGAACTTCCTGTGTAGTTAATTACACCAGTGTCCACACCTGAAGGTAGACTCTATAACCCACATAGTAATGGATTGCCGCTCTGTGTCCCGAAAGCAGCGGAAGTAAACTACAAATTGTTAACTAGATGGCATTATACACCAGTAGTGCTTCACAAAACTCCCCCTGACATGTCGGATCTCTGCTGGAGGGGATGTGGGAACCGGGGGACTCATGCCCATATATGGTGGTCCTGTCCTCTCATTAGGCCATATTGGAATGATGTGCTTCATTGGATCAAAGAAATTCAAGGTAGTACCGTCCCTGAGCGATATTCCTTCATTGCACGAGTGAACCAATAGGAGCGTATAAAAAAAATCTATTACACCCCACCTCTTGAACGCGGCTAAGTCGCTTATTCCAAATTTTTGGAAACAACAAACAATTCACACGATACGTCAATGGCTGGCGGTGGTGGATCACATCTACCATATGGAAACATGCACGCTCACACTAAGGGTCCTTTCACACGTGCGGACCGTTTTTTAGATCCGTTTTTTTATCATCAGTTGATCCGTTTTTTCGTCCGTTTTTCATCAGTTGTCATCCGTTTTTCATCCGTTTTTTTCATCAGTTTTCCATCCGTTTTTTCATCCGTTTTTTTTTTTTTGGTTAGAACTTTATTTTTATTACATATTTTGATGAAAAACGGATGTTAGCGGATCGGATGTTAAACGGATCGTCCGCTAACATCCGTTTTTCGTCCGTTCTGTTTTTTTGACGGAAGAAAAATAGGGTTTTCTTCCGTTCAAAAAAACGGAGCTTAACGGAGACGGATGTTAACGGATGGGTGTGAAAGGACCCATAGGAAAGCATTGCGGTCCGTAAACGGACGTCTAAAAAACGGACGAACGGTCCGCACGTGTGAAAGGACTCTAAGAAAGAAATCTGACTTGGCGAATAAGATATGGTCCTGTTGGTTCGCCTTTAAATATGCATATTAAGCATTATGGCCCAACAGGGATAGCTGGGAAAGTGTATAGATATATGAGTACATTTATCTGAGCAGGCTGGTTATCTCCCCCCCCCTTCTCTTTTCTCCTCCTTGCTTTTCCATTTCTTCTTTCACTTTAAAGCGGAGGTTCACCCCCTCCATTGTCACATTTGACACCTTTCAGGGGGGAGGGGGAGCAGATAACTGTATAAAAGAGGTATTTGCTGTATTTGTGGTTGCTGGCTTTAAAAAAAAATTCAGATGAACCTCTGCTTTAAGGTTTTATGACCAACTTTTATTTGCATGATATCTGGATGCTTTCCTGTTTTGGGGCGGGTAACACTTTAATGATACATACATGGTTGGTAGTGGCATCAAACTCAGGCCGCTGACTTTCAAAAGATTTGATGTAATGATCAGCCCATAGCTCTGATAGCTGTTTACAAAGGTATCTCCCAGCACACTGACCCCTCTGCACCCCAGATATCCCCCAGAACACTGACCCCTCTATACCCCACATATCCCCCCCAGCACTCTGACCCCTCTACACCGCACATATCCTCCCAGCACTCTGACCCCTCTACACCCCACATATCCTCCCAGCACTCTGACCCCTCTACACCCCACATATCCTCCCCAGCACTCTGACCCCACATATCCCCCCAGCACTCTGACCCCTCTACGCCCCAGATATCACCCCAGCACTCTGACCCCTCTACGCCCCAGATATCACCCCAGCACTCTGACCCCTCTACGCCCCAGATATCACCCCAGCACTCTGACCCCTCTACATCCCAGATATCCCACCAGCACTCTGACCCCTCTACGGCCCAGATATCACCCCAGCACTCTGACCCCTCTACGCCCCAGATATCACCCCAGCACTCTGACCCCTCTACGCCCCAGATATCACCCCAGCACTCTGACCCCTCTACATCCCAGATATCCCACCAGCACTCTGACCCCTCTACGCCCCAGATATCACCCCAGCACTCTGACCCCTCTACGCCCCAGATATCACCCCAGCACTCTGACCCCTCTACGCCCCAGATATCACCCCAGCACTCTGACCCCTACGGCCCAGATATCACCCCAGCACTGACCCCTCTACGCCCCAGATATCCCCCAGCACTCTGACCCCTACGCCCCAGATATCACCCCAGCACGACCCCTCTACGCCCCAGATATCACCCCAGCACTCTGACCCCTCTACGCCCCAGATATCACCCCAGCACTCTGACCCCTCTACGCCCCAGATCACCCCAGCACTCTGGCCCCTCTACGCCCCAGATATCCCCCCAGCACTCTGACCCCTCTACGCCCCAGATATCACCCCAGCACTCTGACCCCTCTACGCCCCGATATCACCCCAGACTCTACCCCTCTCCCCAGATATCCCCCCAGCACCCTGACCCCTCTACGCCCCAGATATCACCCCAGCACCCTGACCCCTCTACGCCCCAGATATCACCCCAGCACTCTGACCCCTCTACGCCCCAGATATCCCCCCAGCACTCTGACCCCTCTACATCCCAGATATCCCACCAGCACTCTGACCCCTCTACACCCTAGATATCCCCTACCTCTTACCTACTTGATTTCTGTTTACCTGCACTGTCTCCATTGTAGGGGCCCTAGAGCATTACTTTGCCCAGGGGCCCATGATGCTATTAAGACGGCCCTGCTTGTATGGCCGTGGCCACGAATGATGTACTTTTGTTAAGTGTCATGTGGGGATACTGTACCTCATTATAATTTCCCTTTTTTTTTCTGGTCTTTCCATTTCCTGTAATGTCATATTTCCTCTAATAAAAACGTATTAAACAAAAAACAATAGCTCACATCGCACTTTTCTTTTCGGAAATCGTGCTCTTGTGTATTAGGCAGGGGGAAGCGTACAGAAAAGAGGACAAGTGATAGTGCGCAGCAGAGGAATCATAAATAAAGAAGGGGGGGGGGTGATACTCTGCAGGGACAAGTGATCAGTAAATAAGGGAGTGATACTTTGCAGGGAGAAGTGATCAGTAAGGAGGGAAGTGATACTCTGCAGGGAGAAGTGATCAGCAGATAGGAGTGATAGGTAAGGAGAGGATTGATACTCAGTGGGATCCCTTACAGCAATGAAAAAAGCAGTTGAGGTTTTAAATGTTCTGTAATTTCCCCCAAACATATTATATTGTATGGACGATAAGGGACTATAGCAGTGCTTATTCACAACATACGAAAGTAATTTTTAATAATTTATTAAAATGATTTGACTTTAAACTCGGCTCTATTAATACAGAAATGTTTTCATATTACAAATAACATATTTAATGAAGCAAATATTTTTTTTTAGGTCAGCCCAGTTCACACGTGCACCTGCAAAAATGTATTTTTATTTGCTTCATTAAATATGTTATTTGTAATGTGAAAACATTTCTGTATTAAAAGAGCTGATTTTAAAGTTTCGATCCCAACCTAGCCCCTGATGAAGCCGGATTTGAGGCGAAATATATTGGGCATAACATCACCTTGGTTGATTGATCATTCGTAACACGCTTCTTATATCTAATCGGGATCTACAGCTACCTGGTTCAAATGTCCATTAGATTGTATGTGCTATAATATTTATTGTGTACTTTACTATGTGTCAAATCATTTTAATAAATTATTAAAAATTACTTTCGTATGTTGTGAATAAGCACCGCTATAGTCCCTTATCGTCCATACAATATAATCCATTATTCTCTGGGATGAGGTGCGACAAACCTGTATGAAAATTAAACCAAGCAGATCCCACTTCTTCTCTTCCCCATTGTCCCCCAAACATATGTTTTATTGGTGTTTTGTGCCCCCTATCCTCACTTCCTGCCATGGTGACCACACAGGAAGTGACATCTCCCCAGACACAGCAGTAAAAATCAAAAGAGGCTCTACAGTAACCCTTCACCACTCCATCCAGCAATACAATGAATGTGTACGGAGTACAGCTTCCATCACACATGACCCAGCTCCTGGACACGGCGTAGTGAGGATAAAGTCTTTGATTTTCGGGGTTACTGCTGTTTGGAAAGGGGTTCAGTGATTCTTTCATGCTTATCCTCCTCCTCCTCCTAATTCTCCATTCTGGCTTTGCACATACGCCCACTCATCTTCTTCAAAGCGCTTCTTCTGTAAGGAAAAAAAACATTTGTCATAATAGCTCCACTTTTTCATTGTAAAATTCCTTTTAGCGCTCATTGAAGGATCAGTCATAGGAACTGTTAGGGCCCCAAATGATCATATGGAGGTAAACTGAACCCATGTTTGCCTGAAAGGGAATTCTGAAATGGTTTGGGGGTCATTCTCTTTATCTTCTTTTAGTTTGTCCATTTTTAACAGATGTTTTATTTTTTCTAAACTCTGTTTTACACCTAGGGTTACCACCAGCCCAGGATTCACCTGGACAAGTCTGGGTTTCAGCCTGCCTGAAACCAGACACAATATTCAGACAGGAATGTGGCCAGAGGGTGAGGGGGCACTACGCATGCCACAATTACTATTCTCTTTGGAGCGCCCAAAGGTGTCCAAGTTTTGTTATACTCATGCAATTAGTGGACCTCCAGCTGTTGCAGAACTACAAGTCCTATGAGCCATAGCAAGACTCTGACGGCCACAAGCATGACACCCAGAGGCAGTGGCATGATAGGACTTTTTGCAACAGCTAGAGGTCCGCTAATTGCATATCCCTGGTTATACTAAGAAAAAAAAAATAGCTGTGACCCGCTAAAGTGTTTGGGTTTGACTTAAACACTTAAGGACCGAGATTTCTGAGATTTGGTGTTTACAAGTTAAGAACGGTTTTAAAAAACATAAAAACAATTCTACAGGTTGCATGTTTTGAGTTGCAGAGGAGGTCTAGGGCTAGAATTATTGCTCTTGAGGCGATACCTCACGTGTGGTTTAGACACCGTTTTCATATGCGGGCGCTGCTCACGTATGTGGTCGCTTTTGCACGTGAGCTCATCAGGATGGGGCGCGTTTAAAAAAAAATCGTATTTATTTTGCATTTTTTATTTTACTTTTTTACACTGTTCTTTTAAAAAAAATAAAGTGTCACTTTTATTCCTATTACAAGGAATGTAAATATTCCTTGTAATAGGAAAAAAGCATGACAGGTCCTCTTAACCACTTAAGGACCGCCTTTTGCACATTTACGTCGGCAGAATGGCATGGCTGGGCACAGGCACGTACCGGTATGTTGCCTTTAAGAGTCCAGCCGTGGGTCACGCGCGCGACCTGGTTCGAAGCTCCGTGACCGCGGACCCGATTGCCGCCGGTGTCCCGCAATCGGACACAGGAGCTGAAGAACTGGGAGCGGTGTGTGTAACCACTCCTTCCCCGTTCTTCACTTCGGCAGTGACACTGATCGTCTGTTCCCTGATATAGGGGACGACGATCAGTGATGTCACGCCTACAGCCACACCCCCCTACAGTAAGAATCACTCCCTTAGGGCACACTTAACCACTTAGCACCACCTAGTAGTTAACACCTTCACTGCCATTGTCATTTTCACAGTAATAAGTGCATTTTTATTCGCAGTGAAAATTACAATGGTCTCAAAAATGTGTCAAAAGTGTTCGATGTGTCCGCCATAATGTCGCAGTCACAAAAAAAAAAAAAATCGCTGATCGCCGCCATTAGTAGTAAACAAAAAAATATTTATAAAAATTACAAAACTATCCCGCTATAAATTTTGCGCAAACCAATCGATAAACGCTTATCACAATTTTTTTTTTTTTTTACCAAAAATAGGTAGAAGAATACGTATCGGCCTAAACTGGGGAAACATTCATAGGAGAGGAGGAGGGGAGAAGACACATGGAGGGGAGAAGACACATGGAGGGGAGAAGACACATGGAGGGGAGAAGACACTGCTCGCTGTCACCCGCTGCCCCACGATAGAGGGTAAGTTCCAGGCAGCATGGGAGGGCACAGCGGCAGCATGGGAGGGCACAGCGGCAGCATGGGAGGGCACAGCGGCAGCATGGGAGGGCACAGCGGCAGCATGGGAGGGCACAGCGGCAGCATGGGAGGGCTGCAATTGATGTTTTTTTTTAATTTTTCAATTTGTTTGTGCCCCCCCAAAAATTTTGAGTACCAGCCGCCAGTGTCATTTTAACAGTAATCAGTGCATTTGTATAACACTGATCGCTGTAAAAAGCACAATGGTGCCTAAAAAAGGTGTCAAAAATGTCCGACGTGTCCGCCATAATGTTTCAGTCATGATGAAAATCGCTGATCGCCGCCATTACTAGTAAAAAAAAAAAAATAATAATAAAAATGCCATAAAGCTATCCCCTATTTTGTAGACGCTATAACTTTTGCGAAAACCGATCAATAAACGCTTATTGTGATTTTTTCACAAAAAATATGTAGAAGAATACGTATCGGCCTAAATTAAGGAAAAAAAAATTTTTTATATATATTTTTGGGGAGATTTATTACAGCAAAAAGTAAAAAATATCGAATTTTGATATTTTTTTATAGTGCAAAAAATAAAAACCGCAGAGGTGATCAAATACCACCAAAGGAAAGCTCTATTTGTGGGAAAAAAAGGACGCCAATTTTGTTTTGCACGTCTGCGCAATTGTCAGTTAAAGTGACGCAGTGCCAAATCGCAAAAAGTGGCCCGGTCTTTGACCAGTGTAAATGTGTAAATGTAGTACTTTCAGCCATTGGGAACAGTTAATTAACCACTTCACCCCCGGACCAGATTGCTGTCCAAAGACCAGAGCACTTTTTGCGATTCGGCACTGCGTCGCTTTAACTGACAATTGCGCGGTCATGCGACGTGGCTCCCAAACAAAATTGGCGTCCTTTTTTTCCCACAAATAGAGCTTTCTTTTGGTGGTATTTGATCACCTCTGCGGTTTTTATTTTTTGCTATTTTGAAAAAAAATGCAATATTTTTTACTTTTTTCTGTAATAAATATCCCCCAAAAATATATAAAAAAATGTTTTTCTCCTCAGTTTAGGCCAATACGTATTCTTCTACATATTTTTCGTAAAAAAAACAAAAAAACGCAATTAGCGTTTATTGATTGGTTTGCGCAAAAAGCGTTTACAAAATAGGGGGTAGTTTTATGGCATTTTTATTATTTTTTTTTTTTTTACTAGTAATGGCGGCGATCAGCGTTTTTTTTCGGTACTGCGACCTTATGGCGGACACTTCAGACACTTTTGACACATTTTTGGGACCATTGGCATTTTTTTAGCGATCAATGCTATAAAAATGCATTGGATTACTATAAAAATGCCATTGGCAGTGAAGGGGTTAACACTAGGGGGCGGGGAAGGGGTTAAGTGTGTTCCTATTTGTGTTCTAACTGTATGGGGGGGTGGACTTACTAGGGGGAATCACTGATCTTCCGTTCATACATTGTATGAACAGAAAATCAGCGTTTCCCCCGCTGACGGGAACGAGAGCTGTGTGTTTACACGCACAGCTCTCGTTCCCCGCTCTGTAACGAGCGATCGCGTGTGCCCGCCGGCGATCGTGCCCGCCGGGCACGTGACTTGGGGGCGAGCGCGCGGGCCGCCGGCGGCGCGCACGCGCCCCCTAGTGGCCGTCTAAAGGGGCGACGTAGAGCTACGGGCTCTCGCGCAGCAGTGCCGACCTGCCGCCGTATTACTGCGGCAGCTGGTCGGCAAGCGGTTAAAGCGGAGTTCCACCCAAAATGGAACTTACGGTTTTCGGAATTCCACCCCTCTCGGTGTCACATTTGGCACCTTTCAGAGGGGAGGAGGGAGCAGATACCTGTGTAATCCAGGTATTTTCTCACACTTCCGGACATAGGTCGCCATGGATGGTGACCAACGCCACGTCCATCGCCTACTTCATCCCCCCCTGCTGTCTTCTGGAAGACACAAAGGTCACAGAAGTCAACAGGGGGATTTCGCAGAACTAATCCTGCATGTGCAGTAGGGAACCATTTCCTGATTCCCTTACCGAAGGTGGCGGCGCCTCTACCCGAGAGCCAAGGGACAGATTGGCTTTGGGTGCCGACATTGCGGGCGCCCAGGACAGGTAAGTGTCCTAATATTAGAAGGGGGTGCTCTTTGCAAATATGTATTTTTTCTTTGCAAGTAATTGAATGGGGGCCCAAATGTTGGTCTTGCACAGGGGCCCCTTAACCACTTAAGGACCGCCTCCTGCACATATACGTCGGCAGAATGGCACGGCTGGGTACAAGCAGGTACGTCCTCTTTAAGTGCCCAGCCGTCGGTCGTGGGTGCGCGCCTGCGATCCGGTCCGAAGCTCCGTGACCGCGGGAACCGCGCACCCGATCGCCGCTGGAGTCCCGCGATTGGTCCCCGGAGCTGAAGAACGGGTAGAGCCGTGTGTAAACACAGCTTCCCCGTTCTTCACTGTGGTGTTGTCATTGATCGTGTTTTCCCTTATATAGGGAAACACAATCAATGACGTCACAGCCACACCCCCCCTACAGTTAGAAACACAGATGAGGTCATACATAACATAACCCCTTCAGCGCCCCCTTTTGGTTAACGCCCAAACTGCAATTGTCATTTTCACAGTAAACATTTTTTTTTCTGCGAAAATGACAATGGTCCCAAAAATTTGTCAAAATTGTGCAAAGTGTCCGCCATAATGTCACAGTCACGAAAAAAAACGCTGATCGCTGCCATTAGTAGTAAAAAAATTTTTTTTTATAAAAATGCAATAAAACTATCCCCTATTTTGTAAACACTATACATTTTGCGCAAACCAACAGATTAACGCTTATTGCAAATTTTTTTTTTGGGTGATATTTTAGCAAAAAGAAAAAATATTGCATTTTTTCAAAAATTGTCGCTCTATTTTTGTTTATAGCGCAAAAAATAAAAACCGCAGAGATGATCAAATACCACCAAAAGAAAGCTCTATTTGTGGGACGCCAATTTTGTTTGGGAGCCACGCCGCACGACGCAGTGCCGAATCGCTAAAACTGGCCGGGTCCTTTAGCTGCCTAAAGTTCCGGGTCTTAAGTGGTTAAAGTGGAGTTCCGCTGGAAGAAAAATTAATTAAAAAAATAGTGCAGCTGCTGAGTTTTAATAAAAAATTTTTGGGCGGAACTCCACTTTAAGGGGCCCCTGTGCAAGACCAACATTTGGACCCCCATTCAATTTCTTGCAAAGAAAAAATACACTGTATATTGATGGACAGCCAGGTAAAAGTGAGCCAGCCAAGTCCAATTTTACAAGACGAACCCTACACACTGTGCATAGCACTCCCCTTAACTCTGCACTCTGTACAGAGAGCACCCCTGAACCATGTACTGTGTACCATAGGCGTGCGCACAGGGTCTAATCGCCCTAATCATCCCGTGTGGTGCCGATTCCCCCCGCTTCCCACTTCCCCCTGCGATGCCTTCCCGCTTCCCTCTCCTCTCAGGAGTGGGGAACGGGTTGGTAAATATTTAGTTAACCGTCCTTCCTTTTCTGAATGAACACAGCGAGTGATCTGTACAGATCGCTCCTATCTTCATTTTTAACCCAAGCAGAGAAAGGGACTGGGGAATTTCTGTCCTTAGTTTCTTTCTCTGTCTCACAAGTAAGACTTCAGGGATCTGTTTAGACCCTTGATATTTCACCAAAGCCCTACGGGGCCTACATTTTTTTTTTTAAATGTATAAAAAATATTGTAAAAAAATTATTAAAAAAATTGCTGACACCCTCCACTGCCCTACTGGCACCAATCTCTGCTCTACTGACACCGTCCACTGCTCTGCTGATAAACACGCATGTGTGTTTGTGTTCTGGGGTGCACACCCTAATGCAATAGGCTGCGCACACTGATGCTCTGTACATATCGCATCCCTAAACCCTGCGCTCTGTAGCGCATTCCTGAACTCTGTACATTGTGTACCCCTTAACCTTGCACTTTGTGCATAGCACAACCCTGAACTCTGTGCATACATAGTGAACCCCTAAACCCTGCGCTCTGTAGCGCATTCCTGAACTCTGCACTCTGTTCATAGTGCACCCCTTAACCCTGCACTTTGAGCATAGCACACCCCTGAACTCTGTGCATAGTAAACCCCTAAACCCTTCGCTCTGCAGCGCATTCCTGATCTCTGCACTCTGTACATAGTGCACTCCTTAACCTTGCGCACAGCACATCCCTGAACTCTGTGCATAGTGAACCCCTCAACCCTGCGCTTTGTAGCACATTCCTGAACTCTGCACTCTGTACATAGTGCACCCCACACCCCTGAATTCTGTGCATAGTGAACCCCTAAGCCCTGCATTCTGTAGCGCATTCCTGAACTCTGCACTCTGTACATAGTGCATCCCTTAACCCTGCACTTTGTGCATAGTAAACCCCCTAAACCCTGCACTCTAACACACTCCGGAACCCTGCACTCTGTACATAGTGCACCTCTGAACCCTGCACCTCTGAACCCTGCACTTTGTACATAGTGCATCCCTAAACCCTGCACATAACACACGCCTGGTATTTATTGCCCCTTTAAGATCCTCCCACTGTTGCAATTGAGCGTAGTTGAGTTTCTGCACCTATTCTCTTAGAAAAAAAGCCCTGGATACATTTATATAGTACAGATTACAACTGACCCTTTGAGGGCAGCAATAATGCTAATGCGGCCGACAACGAAATTGAGTTTGACACCCCCTGCAATACAGCCAACCACCCTAGCCAAAATGACAGAGGTGCATCCCTACTGGACAGTGATAAGAACAGATACTACACTTAATCTTAGCCAAAAGGCAGAGAAGCTGCTGAGAGAAAAAAAAGCGCTAAATTATGCTGTTAGATTATTATATACATAGTGATGGGCTACTCGTATCTATCATTCACCATCATCAAATTAATATAACCACACACAAAGAGTGCAAGGAAAAAAAAAATCCAAATCATAAAAAGTAATCCCATCACAGAGCTTTAACACCAAGAACTACATAAACACACCACAGAGCTCAACCTGTTGTGCCCAAATAAAAACACGTCAATGTCTAAAATGATAATTTATCAGATAGGCATAAATAGTAATCAGAACAAAATCAATAGACACATAGTAAAGTTCATTTAAAACAATGTGAAGTCCCACTTAAAAGTGTGAGTCTATAAATCTCTACTTCAAATAGTTAATCTAGGTCTTTACCCTGAGGAAGTCACGTGATTTGTGATGAAGCGCATTAGGCGGAGTCGGGTGACGTCACTACCAGTTAGAGCCGAAAAAAACGGAAGTTAAAAAAAAAAAAAAAAAACAATACTGAGTTGTTTTAAATGATGTGTATGAGTGTACGTGGCTCAGTGCAATATTGGCCTTTGCTTTTATGGTTTTTAACCACTTAAGACCCGGACACTAACGCTGCTAAATGACCCAAGGTGTTTTTACAATTCGGCGCTGCGTCGCTTTAACAGACAATTGCGCGGTCGTGCGACGTGGCTCCCAAACAAAATTTGCGTCCTTTTCTTCCCACAAATAGAGCTTTCTTTCGGTGGTATTTGATCGCCTCTGCGATTTTTATTTTTTGCGCTATAAACTAAAATAGAGCGACAATTTTGAAAAAAATCACTATTTTTTTACTATTTGTTATAAAAAAAATCAAATAAACTAAATTTTAGTAAAACATTTAGGCCAAAATGTATTTAGCCACATGTCTTTAGTAAAAAAAAAAAAATCGTAATAAAAAAAATAGCTACCTAGCGGGAACAGCGACACTAATACAGCGATCAGAAAAATGATCGCTTAGTGACGCTGGCAATAGGGAGTGAAAGGGTTAACTAGGGCGGTGATCAGGGGGTTAAAACTTTATTAGGGGGGGTGGGGGGGCTATCCTGAACCTAACACTAACTGTTTTTTACAGTGCCTGTCACACTGACACTAAATGCAGTGATTAAATCACTGCATTCAGTAACACTGTGACAGGGGGGTGGGGGGGGCGATCACAAGGGGTTAATATGCCTATGTGAGTGTGTGTCAGTGTTGTGTTGGTGCACACTTACTTGTGATGTCTTCTCTCATCAGCAGCGCTGGGAAACAGCGCTGCGATGAGAGATTACATCATTTCCTCCTTCCTGTGTAAACACAGGAGGAGGAAGTGACAGGCTGGGAGCGCGCTCCCATTGGCATCCGCCCGCTCGTCGGCGATCGCTCCCAGAGCCAGGGGGACCGCCGCACGCCGCGGAGGGGGTCCCGATGGGACCCCCGAACCGCACTAAGGCGAGGACGTAAATTTACGCCCTTGTGCCTGTACGAGCCATGTTGTGGACGTACATAGGCGTGCGGGGGTCCTTAACTGGTTAATAAACGGATGGCACTGTAAGTGATTTCTCCTCTTTTCTATGAGCATATCCCAACCACTGGCAACAGAGTGGGAGCCTTAAAGGGACCGACATACCAATTTCTGGGAGAAAGTCGCACAGGGAGTAGATTAGAACAAGTGTGTTTGACCTACACTATATTACCAAAAGTATTGGGACGCCTGTCTGACCTCAACCCGATAGAACACCTTTGTGATAAATTCGAGTGGAGACTGTGAGCCAGGCCTTCTGGTCCAACATCAGTGCCTGGCCTCACAAATGCGCTTTTGGAAGAATGGTCAACCATTTCCATAGACACTCCTAAACCTTGTGGACGGCCTTCCCAGAAGAGGTGAAGCTGTTATAGCTGCAAAGGGCGGGGCCAACTCAATACGGGACCCTACAGACTGGGATGTCATTAAAGTTCATCTTATGGTTACTATTTTTGACTTAAGTACAGTAAATTTGGATATTTGCAAGGTGTTTATTTGGGCACAACTGTTGAGCTCTGTAGTTTTTTTTTTTATCCTTGCACTCTTCTCTTGTGTGGTTATGATAATGTGATGGTGAATGATAGGTACGAGTAGCTCATCACTATGTATATAATAATCGAATTACATTTAGATGTGGAAAGGCAGCAACTCTTTTTTCACGGTTAAAAAGGTTCAGTTTATTGAGAAAAGAGCAAATAAAGTACAAAAAGAAAAACACAATAGCAAATGGCAGTTGGTACATTTCATAAACCAGGATTAGGCAAGGAAAATATTTACATGGAATTTATCTGGACATGTAACTGTATTCAATACCCCTTCAGGACCTCAGGTTAGGGCAGACCAAAACGAAGAGAAAAAAAAAAAGGGGGGGGGAAGGCGGGGGGACAGGAAAAGAAAAGGGGACAAGGGGTGAGGAGAAAGGCCACCGTTTGGAATTACATGGTTTGTCTCAGTATATTTAAATACCTTCCTTAGTTTGTTCCGTGTGGTGTGCTGCTCAAGCGACGTAATTATAATTAAACATCAATATGAAAGATACCTGACATAGCAGCAGATAATGACACCCCCAGCAGCTAGGCCGTCCAAGGCAACCAAACTGCTTCAATTTTTTTGGGACACTTTCTATTTAAGTACCGTATTTATCGGGGTATTGCACGCTCCGGCGTAAGATTTTTGTACTTACAGTTTTGGTGTCTTGCGCGGCGGCCTCGTCGGGTCCGGCGGCCGTCTGCGGCTTCGGGTGTCCTCTTCGTTGGGTCCGGCGTCCTTCTGCGGCGTCCTCCCCACTCGATCCCCGCGCCGAGTTTGAATACTGCGCCTGCATATACCGAGCGCAGTACACTCGTGTATAGTCGGGCAGGCTCGGCTACTCTTGCGCTCACGTCCTGTACGTCCAGGACTTAAGCGCGAGAGGAGCCGAGCCTGCCCGACTATACACGTGTACTGCGGTCGGTATATGCAGGCGCAGTACACTCGTGTATAGTCGGGCAGGCTCGGCTACTCTCGCGCTCACGTCCTGTACGTCCAGGACGTGAGCGCGAGAGGAGCCGAGCCTGCCCGACTATACACGTGTACTGCGCTCAGTATATGCCAGCGCAGTATTCAAACTCGGCGCGGGAAAGCAGGTATCGGCGTATATCGCGCACCCATGATTTTGCCCTGATTTTCAGGGCAAAAAAGTGCGCGGTATACGCCAATACGGTAAGTCATCTTGTACAGTGGTAAGGCACTATTGATGGTATTGTCCCATAAAGTTAACGTAGGGGGGATACAGAGTTCCATTTAAGCATAGTAAAGCAGGTAAGAGTTCAAAAGTTTAGTGTATCTGGGCCTCTGGTCGTCATCCTGTATTCCAAGCAGCGCCAACTCCGGAGACCGAGGCAGAGATAGCCGAAGGCGCTCATTAACGGCTTCAAATACCGCATCCCAAAACTGTGCCACTTTAGGACAACTCCAAAACATATGATAATACGTCCCCGTGTCCAATCGACATCGAGCACACAGGTGGTCCCCTCTGTGGAAACAGTCTGTGCAGCCACTGCGGAGTATAGTACACTCTATGTAGAAACTTGGCTTCATCAGCTTATCTGTAGAAGATATAACTAGCCCCAAACTATCCTCAAAACAATCATTCCAATCCTCCGTCTCCAACGCTGGGATATCAGCTTTCCATGCTTCCCAGAGCCTATCCAGCCTGGGAGAGTCCAGGCTTAGCAGCGACAAGTAGAGGGAAGAGAGGGGCCTGGGCAAGGAGTCCTGAGCCAGAAGCTCCTCTATGGGGTCCATAGACAAAGTGATAGACTCTGGAAACTGGGCCCTAGTCGCATGACGCAATTGGCAGTAACGGAAATACATCCATCCGGGCAAATTAAATTTGGCTGAAAGATCAGCATAGGTCAACAGTGCCCCTGCCTGCATAATATCCCAAAGAGTTTTTACCCCATATTTCGTCCCAGATCTGTGGATCCGGAATAGTGCGAAAATGCGGGAGTGTAGGATTGCCCCACAATGGGTGAAAGGGCGACCAGGTATTCGGCCTGAGAAATCTCCTCCTGGCAACCACCCACACTCTAAGAGTAGTCCTAGTCGGCTGTGGAAGTGCATTGTAAGCCCCACCACCCCTATATACCAAGTTCCCCAGGTCACCAAGCGAGCCCAATATGGCCGCCTCAAGGCACACTGCTGCATTAGTCCTGGAGCATACAAACCACCAGCGAACCGAAACAATTACGGCCGCCCAGTAGTATACCTGGAACTTGGGCAGCGCCAAACCCCCACATCTCACAGGAAGACACAGGGAGAACCTCGCTAGATGGGGAGTGGCTGCCTCCCAAATAAAGGCTCCAATGTAGCTGTCCAGGTCCCTAAAAAAATTTACCCGGAAGCCACACCGGGGAATTCCGAAATAGGTAATTGAATTTGGGAAGAAACACCATTTTTATAAGATTAATGCGCCCCAACAGTTTCAGTGGCAAAAAACCCCAGGAGGCACACCTAGCTTTCAACTTTAGGAGCACAGGATGTAGGTTAAGGCCATAGAACTCAGCGGGACCGTGACTTACCTGGATTCCCAGGTACTTAAAGCAATCAGCCCACCGCAGCCGAGGTGCAGTGGCTCGGGACAGGGGATCTAAGGAAAAAAGCACAGATTTCGACCAATTGATTCGGACCCCTGAAAAACAACCAAACCCATCAAAGATCCCCAGGGCGGCCCACAAGGAGGAGTCTGCATCGTGCAAATACAGCAGGGCATCATCAGCATACGACACCCTTTCCTCCAAGGGGCCGACCTTCACTCCCTCCTCAGCAACTCTTTCTTGCAATTTTATTTACATTATACTATATTGTCAAAAGTATTGGGACACCTGCCTGTACACGCTCATGAACTTTAATGGCATCCCTGTCTTAGTCTGTAGGGTTCAATATTGAGTTGGCCCCGCCCTTTGCAGCTTTAACTCTTCTGAGAAGGCCATCCACAGGGTTTAGGAGTGTCTACTCGTACACACAGTGGCGTAACCAGGGTTATGGGCGCCCGGGGCAGAACTTTTTTTTTCGCCCCCCCCCCCCACCCCGGCGCTAGCACATGACCACATACCAACGGCGGATCCAGGGGGGGGGGGCAACAGGGCAATTGCCCCCCCCCGAGACAATCATGTCACATTGGCTTTAAAAAATTTTTTTAAAAAAAATATTTTTTTACCATTTTTTTTAAACTGCTTTGTGGTGCCTGCAGCCAGGCCCGGACTGGCCATAGGAAAAACCTAGCAAATGCCTGTGGGCAGCGGACCAGCTTCGGCCCGCGGGCCGGGTGCGGCCCGCGAACGGCCCTCGGCGGCCAGCGGGCCGTATGTCACGTCTCCCCAGGGTTGTACACCACAAACACAGCGCCAGATAGAGAGAGATCAGCTGGGGTATCATAGCCAGCTCTGACACTTCTCCCCTCCCCTTGCTGCCCCCACGGCCAGTTAGAGGAGAGGAGCTGCTTCTACTCCTCTCCCTCCTCTCTTCTCCTCCCGTGTTTGCCCCGCCCACTCTCCAGACGGACACTGTTCTGCTGCCTAAGGGATGCGGGCGGGAAGATTCAAGCCCAGCAATCAGAAAGGAAAGATGGAGTCTGATATCCATCCATCCAGTCAGTCCCTCCTGCCTCTGAGTAAGTACTGAGAGTACTGTACACGGATGTATGGGGTGCCCTTCATTCCCTTCTCTCTCGCTCTTTCTTCACCTTTCTTTCTCTCTCTCTCTCTCTTTTTTCTCTTTTTTTTTCTTTTGCACCCCCCCACCAGCTGCCACTGTAGATAGATTATTATCTATCTATCTATCTACAGTGGCGGCTGGTGCTCAACATTTTTGGTGGGCGCAAATGAAAAAAAAAAAAAAAAACAATCGCAGCCTCACTGTGCCCATCAAACGCAGCCACTGTGCCATCAAACGCAGCCACTGTGCCATCAATTATCACCACTGTGCCATGCCATCAAACACAGCCACTGTGCCATCAATTGTCACCACTGTGCCATGCCAAATGCAGCCACTGTGCCATCAATTGTCACCACTGTGCCATGCCATCAAACACAGCCACTGTGCCATGGCATCAAACACAGCCACTGTGCCATCAAGTGTCACCACTGTGCCATGCCATCAAACACAGCCACTGTGCCATCAAGTGTCACCACTGTGCCATGCCATCAAACGCAGCCACTGTGCCAATTGATGCCCCTGTGCCCTTTAATTGTCGCCACTGTGCCCATCGTCGCCACTGTGCCAGAGGGGGCGGCGCTCCGGTGCCCTCTATAGACGCACCGGCACTGTCTATATCTATCTATCCATCTATTTATTTATCTTTATCTATCTTCCTTCTCTTCTTTCTATCTTTATCTATCTTTCTTTATCTATCTTCCTTCCTTCCTTCCTTCCCTTCTTGCTTTCTATCTTTATCTATCTTCCTTCCTTCCTTCCCTTCTTGCTTTCTATCTTTATCTATCTTTATTGTTTATCTATCTATCTATCTATCTTGTTTATCTATCTATCTATCTATCTTGTTTATCTATCTATCTTGTTTATCTATCTATCTTCCTTCCCTTCTTTCTTTTTATCTTTATCTATCTTTTTTTCTCTCCCCCCCCCCCCCCGGGCTGCTCAGTCTAAAATGCCCAGGCCAATTTTTTGTCCCAGTCCGGGCCTGCCTGCAGCTACCGCTGCCGAGTCTTTCACTCTCTCTCTCTCATCACCAGGGCCGTTAGGCTGCCTGTCCTGAGGCTGCTTTGAGCTGTAGCTGACTGCAGCGCTCCCCTCTCTCCTGTGTGTATGACATTGGGCATCTCTGGCTGTGTGTGAGAGCTGGATCTGTGTTCGGCTGTGCTGCCTGTGCTAGACCTGCTCGTGTGATAGTAGATGGAGATGGAACACTGATTGAATCAGTGTTTTGTTTATCACACAAGCCCGTCTAGGGGGGACCTTGCTAGAGCACACTGCCCTGCCGAACACAGACCTACAGCTCCTGTTTGTTCCATGACACACGTCGGGAGAGGAGATACCTGCTGTGTGTGATCGAGGTAATGCCATGATGAGTGCCATGCACAGTGTGGCTGCATTAATAGACAAAAGTGGGGCTGCATTTATATACAAAAGTGGGACTAGATTCATAGACAAAAGTGGGACTGGATTTATATACAAAGGTGGGACTGCATTCATATACAAAGGTGGGGGCTGCATTGATATACAAAAGTGGTAGTGCATTAATAAACAAAAATGGGACTGCATTAATATACAAAAGTGGGTCTGAATTTTTATACACAGGTGGGGCTGCGTTCATATGCACAGTGAGGCTGCAATGATGGGCACTGATGAGGCTGCATTGATCTCTTGTACCATGTCTTCAGTCTCTAAACATCCCTTGTACCATGCCTGCAGTCTCTGACCATCCCTTGTACCATGCCTGCAGTCTCTGACCATCCCTTGTACCACGCCTGCAGTCTCTGACCATCCCTTGTACCACGCCTGCAGTCTCTGACCATCCCTTGTACCACGCCTGCAGTCTCTGACCATCCCTTGTACCACGCCTGCAGTCTCTGACCATCCCTTGTACCACGCCTGCAGTCTCTGACCATCCCTTGTACCACGCCTGCAGTCTCTGACCATCCCTTGTACCACGTCTGCAGTCTCTGACCATCCCTTGTACCACGTCTGCAGTCTCTGACCATCCCTTGTACCACGTCTGCAGTCTCTGACCATCCCTTGTACCACGTCTACAGTCTCTGACCATCTCTTGTACCATGTCTACAGTCCCTGACAATCGTCTAGAAACTATGGGATAGATTTATGGCATTTATATTTAAATATTTTTTACTAGTAATGGCGGCAATCATCGATTTTTTTTTAGCGGTACTGCAACATTGCAGCGGACACATCGGACACCTAATTGAGTTCTGTAAGCAACACCTTATTTTCTGGCAGTGCCCCTCCCGAGACTAGACTCTGGATCCACCCTTGCCACATACGCCCAATCATGCCATCTGCCGCAAAATTGTGGCCGCGTACCGTACTCGCTCGGGACACAGTACAGTAGGGGTGCAACGGATCAAAAAACTCACGGATCGGATCGATCCTCGGATCAGGAGTCACGGATCGGATCAGCAAAAAAAAAAAAAAAAAAAAAAAAAAAAACACAAGACAAACATACGTTTTGTCTTTTTGTTTATGACATTAGTAATAATAGGCTAGCCAGTAGTTTAACATGACATTAGTAATAGCCAGTAGAACAACATTGCCCCCACATGACATTAGTAATAGCCAGTAGAACAACATTGCCCCCACATGACATTAGTAATAGCCAGTGGTATAACATTGCCCCCACATGACATTAGTAATAGCCAGTAGAATAACATTGCCCCCAAATATAAGTAATAAAAGCCAGTAGTTTTAGCATTGCCCAACATGATTTAACTCACTTGTTGCAGTCTTGCAGAAGCATCAGCGCACGCTCTGGTAGGAAGAGATCCACGAGCAGAGTAGTGATGACGTCATTGCCAGGGGCGTTGCTAGGTGCCAAAAAGACCAGGGGCTTCAGCCTGAAGCCAAGCCAGCACCTGGGGGGGTGCGGCCGGTCGAGTGGTGCAGGGTGACCTACCTGACACATAACCTGCATACACTGACTGACGAGATGTGGCGTGGTGCGGCGAGCATACATCTGCACACATTAAGCCAGAGGAGGCTCAGGAGCTGTGGAGACACCAGAGAGCCCTGGTCCCCTTTTACATTATACAGTAACCTGCACCTCTGAACCCCTTTTACATTACACAGCACCTCTGAACCCCTTTTACATTACACAGCACCTCTGGACCCCTTTTACATTACACAGTATCCAGCACCTCTGGACCCCTTTTACATTACACAGTACCCAGCACCTCTGGACCCCTTTTACATTACACAGCACCTCTGGACCCCTTTGACATTACACAGCACCGCACCTCTGGACCCCTTTGACATTACACAGCACCTCTGGACCCCTTTGACATTACACAGCACCTCTGGACCCCTTTGACATTACACAGCACCTCTGGACCCCTTTGACATTACACAGCACCTCTGGACCCCTTTGACATTACACAGCACCGCACCTCTGGACCCCTTTGACATTACACAGCACTCTGGACAGTGGCAGCTGGTGCTCAAATTTTTTTTTTGGGGGGGGGGGGCGCAAACGAAAAAAAACAAAAACAATTGCAGCCTCACTGGGCCCACCACTGTACAAGATGACTTACCGTATTTATCCGCGTATACCACGCACTTTTTTGCCCTGAAAATCAGGGCAAAATCATGGGTGCGCGATATACGCCGATACCCACTTTCCCGCGCCGAGTTTGAATACTTCGCCTGCATATACCGAGCGCAGTACACTCGTGTATAGTCGGGCAGGCTCAGCTCCTCTCGCGCTCATGTCCTGGACGTACAGGACGTGAGCGCGAGAGGAGCCGAGCCTGCCCGTGGAGGCAAGTATAACTTTACACCTCCCTTTTTTCCCCTCTCGTTAAACTTCTGCATGGCTATCTTGCCCCCCCCCCCCTTTTTATGGATTAGGTGGGCGTGGCTTTGCTGGTTTTATATATTGCATAGAATTTAACCTACATAAATGGAAAAAGGACCTAAGACAGAGGACTTAAGGTGGAAGTATATAGATAATGGTTACATTTCTCATTTATTCTGTGTATAACATTGTGTGGTTTGTTGTGAATAAAAAAAAAAATACAACTTTGAAAAAACTTCCCATGCCTCTCACTAAATACGTTGCTGTGTCTACTATCCAAGGGGGGGGGGGGGGGGTCATTGGTCGGGTCTTTGTACTGTCCTGGCATTTTAGGGCCTCAAGAAACGAGATGAGGCCGTCAGTAAATCAGGATTGATCAATTTTAAAATACATGTACCATAGTTTGTGAACTTAAACTAAATTATTTTTTTCTGTTTAATTAGTTTTTGGAATTTTAGTTTATTCATATTTGAATTGATTCAAATTTTCCGAATGGATTTGAAACGTTTTCTAGTTCGAATTCAAAAATGTTTTCAAATTTCCAAATAAGTAAAATAGAAAACAAACGGAATAGAATAAAAAAAATACAACAGAGTAAACAGAATAAAGAATAGAATCAAATATAATAGAATATAACCATCTTCTGAAATCCGAATAGAATATCAAATAAAAAAAATAAAATAACTTATTTCCCCAAATTCTAATAGAATCAATTTGAAAAGAAAATAATAGTATAGAAAAAAAACAGAATAGAAATGATATAAAACCATCTTCCTATTCCAATCTATTTTTTATTCTAGTCAAAATCGAAAAAAATCTATTTGAATTTGGGGAAATGGTTATATTCTTTCTATGCTATTAAATTCTATTTTTCTATTTGTTTATTCTATAATTTTATATGCAAATTTTAAAATTTTGAATAGAATACATTTATTTATAGAAGATGGTTATATATAAAAAAAAAAGTACGCGTTTAACCAATCTTATTTTTTGTACAATTCTCCTTTAAGGGGGCGTGGCAAGGGGTGTGTCCTATGCCTGTATGCTTTTGCCGATAGGTGTCCCTCATTCCCATCTCAAAAAGTTGCATGAGTCTAGCCATAAGATGTATAGACCTGTGTAATGTGATGTTTAAAGGGGTTGTAAAGGTTAGTTTATTTTTTATTTTTAAATAGGTTCCTTTAAGCTAGTGCATTGTTAGTTCACTTATCTTTTCCTTCCATTTCCCTTCTAAATGTTTCCCCCCCCCCTTGTCTGAATTTCTCACTTCCTGTTCCTCAGTAAGCTCCCCCCCCCCATCATCCAAGCCGTTCTGGATGGGGGTTAGTCAAGGGAGGGGGGCGAGCAGGCTGACTAACCCCCAGCCAGAACGGCTTGGATGATGGATATCTCAGTAACGGCAGCATATCCATCTTTCCTGTGAGCGGTCCTTTAAACGATAATGTGGTCTCTGAGATCACCGAGCTGTCGGTAGCGGCGGAGGCAATCGCGTCCTGCTCGGCTGGGAATCGAGTGAGGGCAAGATGGCGCACACCCGTCTCCATAGCAGAAGCAACATCAAAACATCACTTCCGCCCATGCTTGTTAAAGGCATATTTTCTTGTCATTTTTTCAAACACATTTCTTATGCATTTTAGTATATATGAGATGCGAGGTGTAAGGTCTTTTTGGCCCCCGTATCTCATGTTTAGGAGGACCCGTCATGCTTTTTTCTATTACAAGGGATGTTTACATTCCTTGTAATAGTAATAAAGTGACTATTTTTACACTAAAGAAAAACTTTTTTTTTTTAAAGCACCCTGTCCCGCCAAGCTCGCACAGTAGCGCCCGCATATGAAAACAGTGTTCAAACCACACAAGTGAGGTATCACCGCAAAGAGCGACAGCAATAATTCTAGACCTCAGTAACTCAAAAGATGCAACCTATAGAATTTAAATGTCGCCTATGGAGATCAAGTGTAAAAGTTTGACGCCATTCCACGAGTGGGCGCAATTTTGCAGCATGACATGTTGTGTATCATTTTACTCGGCATAACTCGGCTTTCACAATATAAAACATTATCTTTCACAATATAAAAAAAAATAAAAAAAAAGTTTTAGGGCTCTTTCACACGTCCGTTCAGTTTTCCCCTTCAGTTTTTTCCCCTTCAGTTGATCAGTTTTTCATCCGTTTTTCGTCCGTTCCGTTTTTTTTGATGGAAGAAAAATAGGGTTTTCTTCCGTCCAAAAAAACGGAGCTTACCGCAGACGGATGTTAACGGACGTTTAGTGGATGCTCATCCGCTAACGGATCCGCTCCCATAGGGAAGCATTGAGGTCCGTTAACTGACGTCCAAAAAAAACGGATGAACTGAACGGACGTGTGAAAGGGCCCTACATCTTGTAAATGCCAAGGTACTTAACCACTTTACAACCGCCCTATAGACAAAGTACGTCTACAGGGCGGTTGCTTAACTCTGGGAGGCCGTTAATTAAACGGACTCCCAGATTCGCACACACCCTGAGGCGCGCACACGGGAGTGTCCGTGACCGCCGGGCCCGGAGCATCACGGTAAATTGCCGCTGATGTAATGACGCCGGTTCCTCCCTCCTCTCTGTACCGATCGGTACAGTGTGAGAGGGGAGGGAGCGGATGTCAGCAGCAGTGCTGTGGGCTGGATCTGTGACAAATTAGTCAGATCCACCCATCCCTCCCTGCTGGGCAATACCCCACTGGGAAATTTAGTTCTTACATGAATAAGAGAACAGAAACTAAAATGCCGGAGGTATTTACTCATTTAACAGAATCATTACACTATTTTGTCTGTCTACCCTGCAGAGATTAATTTTAGCCCAAAAAAAAAAGAATTTTACGGAAAAATAAAGCCGCAGAGGTGATCAAATACCACCAAAAGAAAGCTTTATTTGTGGTGGTGGGGGGGGGGGGGGACATTTCATTTGGTTACAGTGTTGTATGACCGAGTTATTGTCATTCAAAATTTGAGAGCACCAAAAGCCAATTGGTCTGGTTATTAAGGGTGTTTAAGTGCCCAGTGGTTAAAGGGGCTGTAAAGGAAAAAAAAAAATTCTCATAAGCATCCTTTACCTTCAGACATTCCTCTTCACTGCCTCATTGTTTTTGCTCAGAAGTTGCTCCATTTCTTCTCTGTTCACTTCCCGCTTGTCTGAATATTACCACCGTGAAGGGAGGCTTTACTGCTGTGGTCAGTGACATGCTCGCCCCCTCCTGGGAACTACATCTGTGTGGCAGGACGCCCTCTACGTGTTAGAGACTTCAAGGAGGTGTGAATTACTGGGCGTGCCGCAATGCATACTGGGAAATGTAGTTTACACGAATGAGCGCCGCAAACCAGGAAGTGAATGAGAGAACAGAAACTAAAATGCCAGAGGTGATGAAGGAATTTAATAGGTATTTACTCCTTTAACAGTATCATTACACCATTTTGTCTGTCTACCTTGCAGAGATTAATTTTAGCCCAAATAAAAAAAAAAAATATATATTTTACAACTCCTTAAGTGATTAAAGGAACCCATTAAAGGGTTTTTTTTTTTTAACTACAAAAATAAAATGTATGCAATCTTAGAACCCACCATATAAATGACAACCCGTATAAGGGATGTCTGTCTTTGTAGTTGTCAGTCTTTGCTGCTTCCGTAACTCACACGTCTTCAGCACATGAAGCATTTAAAGTCTGGTTGATTTTTTGCATGTAAAATTATAAAGTGAATGTTAGTGAGATTGCAACGCTGTAATTGTATCTAACTTTCTGCAAACAATAAAATTGGCTACCATGTTGCATTCTCCAATTTGAACACTAGACGGCCTCCGTGCTTCTTTTTGACTTTTCTTTGCCCAAGATAATGGTTATATTATAGAAGTGATTCATTCATAGCTCAGTACTGTCACGTCATGGTGAGGACTGGTACAGGGAAAAAAAGATGTTAGATTAACTTTTCTGAATCCACAGAATGGCGGCCGGGGCCAACAACGGAATGCAGCATTCCATAGACTCTGGGCTTCAGCCCCCCCCCCCCCCCCCAGCCACCCCCTCCTGACACCTGTGGTCAAACACTGTCAAGCAGGGATGGCCACACAATTTGCCTGGTCCCTGCTGAACCAGCCACACATTTTGATTAGTGTATAGCAATTTGTTACAGCACTGATCATGGCCCTGGTAATGCAAAGGTTAATACTGTGGTTACATTGTCAGTAATGAGATGGTTTCTATAACTTGTGAAAAACTCAACCCAAAATGAAAAACAGAATATCCAAATTATATATCAAAAAGTTTATTGCACTAAAGCTCATGAGGAAGACAATTTGCTCAGGACACATTTTCCAATCAAGGTGACGGTAGCAGCAGTCAGAACCAGACTGACGGAAGCTACGGTCACCAACATCCACAGCTGTGTAGGTCTTGGCTCTTGAGATGTTCTGGAAGGGTGACCAGGACCTGTTCTGGGGGCTGACCAATCCTGTGCGTCAATCACAAAGAGAGGACCAAGTGTGACCAGGCCATGTTCTTCTGAATGATGACCTGCAAGAATGAGGGGTATAGAGAAGTAAAGATGAGCAGTGGTGTTGCCAGGGAGTTACACTTTGCAGGGTCTGTTTAGAACATTACTCGAATATTCTCATTTTGACGTGTCACAGATCAGTACCATGCATCCCTGCTGGCTGTAAGGCAGAAAATAAAACTGTTTTACAACTCTGCTGGAAAGGATTGCATGCCAACCCAAGTAGAAGAAAATGCAACTGAGAAATAAGCATACCCGTGTAGCACCCCTTTGCTTTCAGCATGGGCACTATGCCAAAAGCTAGTTGGACTGGGAGAGTTACATTGCTCCCAGTCGTGATTTGTCTAAATTGTTGACCTCTGTCATTCTGAAAGGGTCCACTGGGTCGGACTGCAGTCAGGGGATGCAAGTTCATCTCTGGCCAGCAGTGGGCGCCAGAGGGATTTTCTGGTGGATCGAGTCTTCTCCAGCAGCCAATTGGAGGAGTTTCCCCTCCCTGGTGTCAAAAGTGTCCAAAGTGCCCGCCATAATGTCGCAGTACTGAAAAAACAAAAAAAAAAAAAAGCTGATCACCGCCATTACTAGAAAAAAAAAAAAAAGCCATAAAACGACCCCCTATTTTGTAAACGCTATAACTTTTGCGCAAACCAAACACTTAGTGATTTTTTTTGGATGAAAAATATGTAGAAGAATACGTATCGGCCTAAACTGAGGAAAAAAAAAAAAAGTATATTTTGGGGGGATATTTATTATAGCAAAAAATATTGCATTTTTCTCAAAATAGTTGCTCTATTTTTGTTTATAGCGCAAAAAATAAAACCGCAGAGATGATCAAATACCACCAAAAGAAAGCTCTATTTGTGAAAAAAAAAAAAGCCAATTTTGTTTGGGAGCCACGTCGCACAATTGTCGGTTAAAGCGACGCAGTGCCGAATCACAAAAAGTGCTCTGGTCATTGGACAGCAATATGGTCCGGGGCTAAAGTGGTTAAGGTAATTGGCCTGTGGCAGAGCCTAGAGCTGGGTCTGTGGGAGAGACCTGTTCCTCCCAGAGATTCAAGGTGATGTCTCGGCTGCCGGGCCTGTGGGAGGGACCTGTCCGGGGCACTTCGCCCACACGGACAGAATGGTGACGAGTTGATATTGTTTACTACTGAGGGCCAATCCGCCCTATGCATATCCAGGCCTGACATCAAAAGTTTCTTTCAACCTATTCTTTCCTAACCATAGTTGATGTTGGCTGTTTGGGCCTAGAAATAGAGCATTGGAAAAACCCTTTGTCTGAACCTCTGTTCACTGCTTGGCTCTTATTGCACCCCTAGGGTAACGTAATTTGCCGATCCCCATCATACAGCTCCTTCGGGGGTAGCACTACACCCATCATATCCAATGATTGGGTTGAGGCCTTCATCTCATCAATACAGGGATGCTGTTATGACAAACTACAAGCCAGCTGTAAACATCTGGGGTTTGTCCCATCTGTCCCCAAGGGGCCAGGCAATGGAGGCTACTGTGCTTCTCCACATCAAGATACATTTGCCTTGACAATGGGGGATGTTTGCTGAAAGTTACAGAACTCCTTTGAAGCGCATACTACAAGGAACCTTGGGCGATTGATTAAGCAGCTACATTTTATGTCAAAGCACTCAAGTCGATCCTGTCAAAAGTTGCCATTATAGATTTATATGATTGAGCTTAGGGATGGTCCTGATGTTCATAGAGCATACATATGGCGTGCTTTGGTGATGTTCACCCCTAATGCATTGCATTGATGGCTGCTGATTGGCCAAAGCATGCACCTGACCTAGCCAATCACAGCATGATGTGCTGTGAGCCATGATCGGCCAAAGACAAGGTGCCAAGTCCACACCCAACACTTGGCAACGCATCTGTATATGGTGACTGAATAGAGATTAGGCAGGTAGTATAATAAAAAGATACAAAATATAATTCAGAGTATATAGTGCAGTCGATGGATCCATCTCTACAAAATTTACACTGACTGCACCATTATATGTAGTGTTACCCCTGTAAGAGCTGCTGTAGGCCATTTGTCACCCTGCCTGGCATGCAAGTCCTCAGTCACTTCAAGGCAATGACCAGTCTTGGCTGGGGTATAGGATGCCCAGTGAAATTTTAGAAGAATTGGAACATATACAGATCTTCCACCAGCACAACTTACTGCAGACCATTACTCCAGCACTCTACTTTCCTGAGCTCCCCAGGCACAGCTAGCACCACATGGTTAGCCCTGACACTGGCCCTGCCAGGCCTTGGCAACTGTGGGCCTTTAGTGTAGTAACAGACACACACACACACGTGGTCAAGGGGGAACCCCCATGATGTACATCCATTATCACTCACACTACCCAACGGACCCAATTCTGTTTTTAAAGAGCTCCACCTTGACAGAAGGCCTCTTGGCTTTGAAAGCCGTCATATAAGCAAGGGACCCCCCACCGACATCAGAGGGGCCAGGGTCATCCAGTCAAGTCAGCAGGTGGCCCCACCCTTTCCCATTTAACAGCTGTCAAAGCCAAAAGACAGCAGTCACTGGGAGGCCTCCCACGGAGGCGGAGTTTTCCATTTTTCAGGTCCGTTGGGCAGCATGATTGAAGATGTACATCACAGCACAGTTTCACGCCTTTAAATAATAGTCAAAAACGTGGTTTCTCCTTTAACACTTTTGGTGAATCGATGTGAATGGGTCGATTGTATTCCTTATAGGGGGGCCGGGATCTGGGCCCCACTTGTTAAGGGGCTTCCAGATTTCAATAAGCCCCCACCTGCAGACCCCCTACAACAATCACAGCCCAGGGTTGTTGTGAAGAGGATCTTGTTCCAAAAACATGGGGACAATGTGCTTTGGGGGGCACCCCATCATGTTGAGGGCATGTGGCCTGGTTCAGGAGGAGGGCTGCTTGTCCCCCCCCTATCCCAACCTCTAGGCTCAGATAAGGGTCTGGTATATTTTTTGGGAGATGAAACACAGTTTGGGTCTGGTATGAATATTAAGTGGAACTTCACACCAAAATGTATATTAAGTGGAACTTCACACCAAAATGTAAAGGGCCTGGCATTGACTATGCCTTCCCCAGCCCCACCCCCTTGATTTTTCATCTATATTGCCGGCAATAACTTACAGCCGCAAGTTTAAATGTCTCCCCCCCCCCCCCCTTTAGAAAGGCAATTGTTGCTGCCGTACGTTTTACACATTGCACAGACACCCCCCCCCCCCCAGCATGATAAAGGAACTTTTAATCATAGTTTCAGCTATCAGCGGCGATTTACCGTGATCCGTGACCCGCCGGGTCAGGACATTCCCGTGTGCGCGCCCCAGGGGGCGCGACTCTGGAATCACGTTATATAACGTGATCCCAGAGTTAAGCAACCACCTTGCCGCCGTTATTTTTCGGCAGGTGGTTGCCAAGTGGTTAAGTTGGAGTCCGATGCTCATGACCGCCGACCAAGAGAGGCAGAACATGGATAAGCGAGACCCTACAAGCTGGGAGCCACGATCTTTCATCTCCTAGAGCAAGTCATAACCCCCCCCCCCCAGTTACAACACACTAGGGAACAGTTAACTGTAAATGTCACTGGCATTGGGTCATCAGTGTATTTGTATAGCACCAATCGCTGTATGCCAATGGTACCAAAAGTGTCCGCCATAATGTTGCAATTTTGTTTGGGTACAACGCCACATGACCGCGCAATTGTCAGTTAAAGTGACGCAGTGCCAAATTGCAAAAAAGCCTGGTCATTGAGCAGCCACATCTTCTGGGGCTGAAGTGGAGAAAAAAAAAATTTGCATTGATAAATGTCCCCTGAAGCAGTACCTGGGTCCCCATACACTTATGGCAATAACTTGCATATAATCCTTAAAAGTTGATTTCTCATGTCCCATAGAAATAAACAGGGTTTACATGTTCGCTAGAACTTTGTTTGCGCTGTTCACCGAACCAGGGGGCGTTCAGCCTACCCCCAATTAAGCTCCAGGACTTTATATCAAGTGTGACCATCAGTTACTATGTTGTCATGCACCCAAAGTTCATTGGATGCACGTTTAATGACCTGTCAAATAGTAACTGCAGGCATCATCCAAGACATGCAATTTCACAAGGTTGGTATCCTATACCAAGGCTGAGGCTTCAATCAAACTCACCAATGTCTCGCTTCCAGTGTCCCCTTTCAAATGATCCCAAAAACGAGCGTTCCCCAGAAGGGGCACTGCAGGTTCCTGTGTCACAGCACCGGCAGATGTCATTGGACCCTTCCACAGCAGACCAGCTAGGGGCAAGAGTGATAGTTTATTGCAAGAATAAAAGATGTTCTTTACCAAAGGACATAATTACGCTAACAAAATTAGTGTGTGCTGTAAATTTCCTCTTGCTGAAGGCAAACAGTAAATCATAAAGTGGAACTAAACCCAATTGATTGAATGGTTTCAACAGATACATACCTGGAATGCTAGGATTGATGTCACATTTGCAGGACCATAGCAGTTGAGCAAAAGCTTGGCTGTAAAGGATAGGGTCTTAGCAGATCTGCCTCTACAAACTTAGCAGTGCCTAATAGAGCAACTGAGCATGTGCAGAGCAAGGCGAGAGGGCATTACAGGAAATTATAGATCCTTATTTTTAAGGTCTTGCATAGCTATACCAGCAAAAGGGGCCAGCCTGGAGTAATCTAGCAGGACTTGTTTTTCTGACTAAAGTTCCACTTTAAATCTTGGAACAATTTACCAAAACCTGCAAATATGTCACATTTTCCAACTTCTATTGACAGATAGCCTTGCTAGATTCCCACTTATAAGTTCCGAGTACTGGCCACTCCCGTGTGCACTAAAATAATCCATGTATGGGAGCTTGGCAAAACTGATCCTCCTGTTACCATGCAAGAGTTTTGGGGGGGGGGGGGTTATCCCATGCCCTACCCCCCTCTTCTGTTAAAGTTCTGAACTGTCAGTCTGATAGGCTAAGCCTGAGTTGTCAGTGTTCATGGGATACTGCATGGGTGACCAGAAGCCTCCTGTACTTTGGGAGATTTCAGGAGTAGTGCTACAGTAGCACTACTCCTGAAAGCTCCCAAAGTACAGGAGGTTTCTGGTCACCCAAGCAGTGTCCCATGAACACTGACAACTCAGGCTTAGCCTATCAGACCGACAGTTCAGAACTTTAACAGAAGAGGGGGGGGGCATGGGAAAAAATTAAAATTTGAGCAGAGATGGATTAGCACACCATTCAAATTTTATTGCCGTCTGTCACTTACCATTAAAAGTTGTGGGGGAATCTTCCAATTGGGACTCCTTCACTTTCTACTTTGGCCAGCTGGAAGTCAAGTAAAATCTGCCCAATGGGACAACCAGTTATAGCCCTCCTTTACTTGCAAATAAAGTTTTAAATAAAGTGCCATTTTAATGCCAGATCCCTATTCCAAGAGAACTTGGCATAGTGATATTGTCTAGTGGACCGTCTTGACTGAACCTGAAGCTACCTTGCGTTTTCATTTATGGGGGGGGGGGGGATACCTTTGTGGGTGCGCTCCCGAGTCCCGCATCCGTGTCCATTCAGAGAATGCAGGACTCAGCCCTGCCCCCCCCCCCATTGGATTTGATCGACAGCAGCAGGAGCCAATGGCTGTGCTGCAATGTAGCCAACCAGGACACAAGACACCAGCTACAGATGTGTGCTAGTTCTGGACAGAGGCTGACAGCATCAAGTAAAACTGGGGGCTGCAACACCAAATTTTCACCTTAATGCATCAAGGTGAAAAACCATGAGGTCTTACAACCCCTTTAAGACTATTGGGTCTTTCCTGGCACCACTTTATAGCCAAGGTAAAGGAATTTTATATGTAGCGCTTACCCTTGCAGGAGCCGCTGAGTTGTTGTAGAATCAGCATAATTAAGTTACCCTATGAGATGTCTAGGGGCATGATGAAAAATGATGTCCAAACAGCAAGGTGTCGTTTTCTGTGCTTTTATTCTTGTGCCAAACATTGCAACAGGTAATTTCAGGTGAGAGAAAGATGGTGAAGGAGCGGAGAGTTGCAGATTCAGGCCTCAACTATGAAGCAGTCCCGCTTCAAAAGTACCTTTACTTCGTCGCCACTCCAGTTGGAGTGGGTATAGTGCACCCGGACAGTCTTACAGAACTGGCAGCCGGAAAAATCACATGGAACTTTAAGGAAAAACAAGCCTCTGCCACAGACTTGGCTCAATGGAAATAAAAGTGATGCCTCTGCCACAGGCTTTTGATTGGAAAGTAGTTTAGTGGAGAAATTTCCTCTCAATTGAAATAGTTGCCTGAATCTGTCAAGTAGCTCTCAACTTTGGTGACCGACTGACAGGTTGCCATCAACAAACTCCCAGTGTCCGGTACCTTGATCCCCGATGGTTCGTCCAGCACAAAACAGCAGTACAGCCCCCCCCCCCCCCCAGCATGCCCTGCGAGGGAAAACCCCCTTTAATTGGCTGCTGGGAGAAAGGCGCTCCCACTGGTCTCCACTGCCGCTACCTGTCGCTCCAAGATGAAAAGGCATCTCTGGAACACAGAATGAAACGACAGCACAGCAACTAAATTGGCATGAATCACATGAATGAGAGCCAAGCAACTCTTATCACCCTCTAAATTTGAATAGCGTCTGTACTTGGAAGTACAGGGGCCACACACACTTTTTTTTCTTACAAGTGCTTGCAGTAGTTTTCATTTAACCAGGCATGTATGAGGTTGTGTAGAGCTGATGCGCAGAAGAACCCAAATTACCAAGCAGTTCCTGTGGGGGGTAGGGGTAGCGCTACATAAACAGATTATAACAATTGAGGGGTGGCTCATGTGACCCAAAATATTGTACAATCTTAAGGTCACCTGCTTGTGGCTTTGCTGTAGGAACAGGCTTTGTTCATAGAGTCAGGGACTTGGGTGGCTGCAGTAACTCTCAGCTGACACGTGATGTAGATCTAGAACAGAAGAGCAATAACTCTGTAATTGAAGTAGCCCCAAGAAAAAAAAAAGAAGTGGTGTTCCAATAGCCCTTACCGTAGACTCATACACATTCTGAAATCGGAAAGCATCGACAGTGAACTGTAATGAGTCTGGATCAATTCTTGGAGAGATGAAGGCTGAAGACGAATCCTCCTTCCCATCCACCAAACACCTACAGAACAGGACAGGTCAGCAATTGATATCAGATAACCCCCCCACACCTCACATGATGGAACATACCCATTAGCATTAATTATCTCATATCGAGGCGATGAGTTCATATCATTAGATATGGTGGCCACACAGCCGTCAACAAACAGGGTCAGATCGATATGGTTCTGGATGTTCACAGAGGCTTCTATGTAGAGGATATCACCCAATTGGTAGACCGTGGAATTTCTGGGGCCACTCCAGTCATCTGTAGACCCAAAAAAATAGATCAGATGTACTGGGAATAAAGATTAGAAAGGATTAGACCCAACCCCCATTACTGCTCATACATACCAGCCATCAGACGCAAGGAGAAGTTCAATTTCTCTTCATTGGTCACTGTGGTGCTGAATGGAACCCATGTTGGCCTGACAGCCTCGCTGCTCACATTGCCGTGTCTGGACAAAAAGGAGAAATTTTAGCACAATAGTGTTAGACAAGACCCTATAGTGTTCCCATTTAAACCAAGTTAAAATTCTCATTAGAGTGACCTCCTTACTAACCAAGCTCCATTAGCCAAGCTTTCACCACAAGCTGAGGAAAATCGTTATGGCAAATAAAATGCAGTGGCATGGTTTTAATGTTGAGCACATATAGCCAGCCCCTTAGAGCCCTTTTACACCAACAGCGCTGCAGCGTTAGGGGCTGAATAAAGGATTTAAAGCATTTGCAAAGCGCCACTGCCCATTGATTTGAATAGGCAGGGGTGCTTTAGGAGCGGTGTAGATACCACTCCTAAAGCGCCTCAAAGGCTGCTTTCAGGACTTTTTTTTAACAACCTGCCAGCGCAGTGCCCCAGTGTGAAAGCACTCGGCTTTGACACTGGGATTGCAGATGAGGCATTTTCAGGCACTATTTTATCACTAAAGCACCTGAAAAACACCTTCAGTGTGAAAGAGGTCTCGGTGTTAAATTTGCTCTGGCTTCATCTTTGCTGACTCGCTTGGTCCCTGGCTTGAAACAAACTGCTCAAGCGTCACCTCCGCTGGTTGGGTCCCCAACCAACATCCCCCATGCCATGATCCTTCACCATGCCTGTTCGGTGAGAATATTACTCCTGTGGTCCCCTAGTGGTGACAACTTCCCCCTTCTACCTCCAACCACAACAGGTTCTCCAGCCGGCAGAACCACCACTTTTGGTTGGACTGCAAGCCACAATCCCAACCCTGTGCTGCCCTCTTACTTCTGGGTAGGCCCTTACATAGCCTAGCAGCCGGATACCCCTGGGATAGGCCAAATCTCTGGCCTAGCATCCCGTGGCAGACAACACATCCACCCAGATGGCAGTCTGGGTGGCAAGAAGCCCAACCAAATGAGCTCAGGCTGAACATTATAGCAATTTATTATTAATTTGTTAAGATATGGCATTCATTTCAGATAAGTTCATATTTGTTATGTTCACCAATAGCCAAATTTGAAATGAAAATCCAAACACCTATAGTTAGTAATAGTTAAGTTTCAGATTTTGCAAATAGTCAGAAGAGTTTGATAATTTGTATATTTCAGAGTTCATTTAGCGAATTTCGACCAATTTAGAACGAAACAAAATCGCACATGTCTAATTGCCATCCTAGGATAGACTATAGAACACCTCTCCACCCAACATAAGCATGTGGTGTTCTGCATTTAAGAATTAATCAGGGCTTTCAAAACCTTTTGAGATTTTAGTATAGCATAGGGAAGTTCCAGCACGCTTGGATTTTTTGGAGGATTAAAAAGGTTACCTTTAACAGTATATTTACCAGACTGCAAATGAGTAAAAAGCTAATTTTGGTGTTAAATACTTGATATTGCCTCAAGAAATTTAGTTTATTGCAATTTGCAACCATGAACCACTTACATGTGACAATGTTTGCACCACAACTACCATTTAAGTGTTAAACTACCAATTGTTATGTGTTTGCAGAGTTTTGAGTGACTGTTGCAAGCAGGGCCGCCATCAGGGGGGGGGGGGGGGTACAGGCAGTACACCTGTAAGGGGCCCGGATGGCTACCCCCTTATATTATACACACACACTTTCCCTTTTTTGCAAGAGGTCCCTAGGGCAACCCCCCCCCCCCCCAATTCTCTGCTCCAAGGGTCCCATGCCTGAAGTTGTGGAAGGGGGCCCACAATTCCTGATGGAGGCCTTGGTTGCAGGCAAACTATCAATACTTGACACCACCTATGCCCCAGGCCTTCCCTTCCTCAAGCTTTGCAACTGCCATATCCCTACACAGGAGATTGTTGTCTTCCACTGTACTCCCAAGAGAACTATAGTACACAGTGGGGGACGAAGCGCATTATACATCTGAAGTCAGGAATGTGGAAAACCAACCAAAGATTGAGGCACAGGTAAGCATTGCCATTTTGCAGGGTGCCCTTTCCATGGCCACAGTAACTTAGGAGTTTCCATTCAGGTCTGAACAAAGGCAAAATATTTTCACATCTGCCATAGTCCTCATTACTCACCTGGTGTAGTAGCAATTGATGGGGATGACAGCTGAGCTAGTCCTGGTAATAAGGACATTTGTGGAAGAGGCTGGGCTGTAGGTAAGAGTGGTGGTGTAGATCATCCAATCTGGTGTCATCTAGGGTAAAACCACAATGTTACACGGGTATCCAATAGATGAGTAACTCTTAAGTGGATGAATACAAAACAGACTTCTCACTTCAATAGAGTCTACCCAGGAGGTTTTCACAAGTCAGCTTGCTACCATTAGTAAACCACTAATTGGCCTTTTGATAATTTAGTACTTTACTTTTGTAGGTATGATCTGTACATAGGGACTCTTGTACCCAAGGAGAGGGGTAATAGGTCAACCATGATAGCAGCCCAAGGAGGTAGAAAAATCCTGATTTGGGCAAAAGTTGGCACCACATTTTACAATTCCTTTAAGGCAGTTATACTTCATACAATCAGTTTGTACATGTTCTCCTCTAGAGCAGTGGTCTCCGAACTGCAGCCCGGGGGCCAATGCAGTAATTTTCTGCATTTATCTGGCCCTTGGTGCACCATATTTATCCACCGATACCAACAATGGGATACAATTGCCCCCACAAACAAAAGGAACATAACTCCTCACAATGGCACCAATGATGCATCTGAATGACAGGGCACAATATCACCAACAATGTGGTCATTAGATATGTGCATTCCCGTTCGTACGAATGTCATTTTCGTACCCGCGGGATAATGTGTACATATGAAAATATTAAAGCACCAAAATACGAAAACGACGGGATAACGGATTAGCTGCATAACGAACGACCGCAATTACGAATGATCCGACGGGAAAAACGACAAAACGAAATCTGTATCAAGAGGTTTGCATTGTGTATTTTGTTTGAATCCGTTTTGTGTTCGTTTTCAGTTGTATGTTCATTGTTCAATGACATCTATAACAAAATAATTTCATTATGTATATTGAATGAATTCCTTTTTTTCTGTGTATTCAAAATACTGAAGGCAATTTTTTTGTTATAGGTGTCATATCAACATGCGAAAACAACAAAAGAAACGTGTTCAAATGCAAATCTTTTGTTTATGGTTTTTTTAATGGCCAGAGAGTTAGGCTGGCCATACATAATACAATTTTCTGTGCAATTTTCTTTAGATTTACCTTCAACTATGTAGTGCAAGGGCCTGCCTGATTGCATACAATTGAAAGTGTTGTTTAGTTTGACCTCATATATGGTTTTTGGTAAATCTAAAAGAAAATTGAACATGTATGGCCAGCCTCAGTGACTGAAAGCAGCTTCTCTTTTGTGCTGAGTACTAGAGTAGTGAGTACACTTGTACAGTAAAGCCGAATAAACTTTTCATCTGAAGGGACATCAGTTGGCCAGACATCTGAACCCAAAAATGGTTTTCTGATGCAGTTTAAAAACGAACGAATTTTCTGAGAACGATCGGAAAACGATCGTTTTTATGTTTGTTGTTAAAATAGTCTGACCAAGTGTATGGGGCTTAACAATAGGGCTTTGTTTTAAGACCAGTCTCATAATGTGCCAGTATGCAGTGGGATATTTCCTTGTAGGTGGAAACTGTCTTAAAGACTTTACTACTGCTCCAAGTCTGAAGGACGGCAAACTGGCCCCTTGTTTAGAAAGTTTGTACATCCCTGCTCTAGAGCTACCAGAACTAACAATGGCCTACCATGTAATGAGAAATTCAACACTTAAAGATTTGTCAGAGGTAATCTTCCAACGACAACCGGCTAAGAGCAGAAAATCCCATCTTTGTAGAGACTCCATTTCATAGTCCATCCTCACGCAGGGCACAGACAGCAAACATAGCCTAAGGCTTCATGCACCTGGCTGTACATGCAGTGCCTGTGTAATATTTCTCCTCAGGACCCACCATCACCAAGATGTACAGCATTAGAAGTGGCTGTACAGTGGTTGTCTAAAGCACCTGCACTGATAAATGGTCTGAATGCAGAGATCGTGTGTTCAGAACACGCTTTACAAAAAACTCTTGGTGCACAACGTCTTCTTCCAAAAACATCTTAACCTCCCTGGCGGTATCCCCGAGCGTGACTCGGGGTGGGTTTTTTCTGCTAAGAACGGTATCCCCGAGTCACGCTCGGGGTAGCCATGCAGAGCCTGCAGCGCGCGCTGGCTTACCTTTTTCCTGGATCCAGCGATGCATCCCCGCTGTGTGAGCGAGCGCTTCGCTTGATTCACACAGCGTCCCCGTGTGCCGCCGATCTCCGTTTCCTGCGACGTTACGACGCACGGAAGCGGAGAACGGCGCCAAATTCAAAAAAGTAAACAAACACTTTACATACAGTATACTGTAATCTTATAGATTACAGTACTGTATGTAAAAAATACACACCCCCCATGTCCCTAGTGGTCTGTCCAGTGTCCTACATGTTCTTTTATAAAATAAAAAGTGTTCTTTCTGCCTGGAAACTGTAAATTGCCCATAGCAACCAAAAGTGTCCCTTTATGTCAAAAATGGTTTTAGATCAGCTAGAAAACAGCGATAATAAATTTTAATCACTTGCAGAATTGAGCGATAGCGATTTGTGGGGAAATTCGTCATAAAAAAATAAAATAATGACAGCGACAATTCTGCAACTGAGCAAATTTCAGTGTTTTTGAGTTGATTACATTATTGAATATTTTTTATTATAATTACATTATAATTTGTTATAATTATTTATAGTTTTTTATTATATAAAAAATTATGATTTTGTTTTTCAAACTTTATCATACCCGGGATGTCTTGTTTGGACAGATTTAAGTGAGTTATTCCTAAGAATTGCATGCCTACAGTATAAAATGCCAAATTTCCATGCAAATAATTGTACCGCTTTTGGTACGTAATTCCAGACAGAATCATACCGCCAGGGAGGTTAAAGGGCCCAGGAAGGAAAAGGGGCAGCAAGTGCAATAGACACATATAAAAATAGTTTTAACCTCTTCATGATCACACCAAGACATTAGAGAGAGTCTCTCCCTCCCCCTCTACAAAAAACAAAACAAAAAAACACTATAGGATTGTAAAAGACCTGCTGTCATGGTCGTCCACTCCATGGGGCAAATGCCCACCCCACTGGAAAAGCAAGGCATTGAAGAGCCTCGCGGCCTGACTGAGCAGTCCCGGGCCGGATGTCACACAGGCACAGAGAGCAGAGTGAAGCCGCCTCCCCCTCCAGTGTTTATCTGTACACAGGGGGAGGAACCTGCTGCGCTAATGGCTGATCTGAAGTACGAAATGGGATGGGGGGTCCATCTGTGCTGAAGGGGGGGGTGGGAATTGTGCTGAATGGGGGTCCATGCTGAAGGGAGGGGGTTCTGCATGCTCTAGGCTATATTTATATGGGCATTGAGTTAAGCCGAATTATCTCAAGAGCTTTTTCACACTGCCAACTGGCCACATTATCGGTAAAGCGCCGCTAAAAAAGGCATTTTACCATCGTTTTAGCTACACTATTTGGCTATTAGCATTTGAAGAACGGGTTAAATGCGACTATCACCGCTGCCGAAGTGCCCCCCCCCTGAAAAAATTTCAGCAGATGCCCATGCCTGCTGTGTTTCCAGTGTGAAAGCCCTTGGGGCTTTCACACTGAAGCAGTGCACTAGCAGGACAGTAAAAAAAAGAGTCCTGCTAGCCACATCTTTGGAGGGGAGAGTATACCACTCCACCGCTCCCACCCATTGAAATCAATGGGACACTGCTGGCAATGTGCCTCTGCAGAGGTGTTTTTTTTTTAACCCTTTCTTGGGCACTAGCGAGCGGGGGGGGGGGGGGGGGGCAGAACACACACACACACCTCTAGTGGCCAAATAAAGGCACAATATTGCCAGTAAAAAAAAAAAAAGCTGCGCTTTTCCACCAACATACCTCTCACCCCAGTGTGAAAGGGGCCTAAGGAACATAGTTAAATCAAACATGGTCAGTCTGTACCCCAGTTAAAGCACCCCCCCCCACCAATATAAAATTTAAAAACCCTGAAAAAACTGATTGGGAGGGGAGATGAGGACAACTGGTGCTGCCACTAATGTGTCCAGGTAAACTTACACCCAGACTGTCAGGGCAAATCCTGGACAGGTGGAAAACCTACTTTGTAGATGTTTAGCCTCCAATACACATCCCTGTCAGCATAAAACCACACACATCCCTGTCAGCATAAAACCACACACACACACCCCCCCCCCCCCACACACACACACACTTTACAAGTGGAGGCGGTCATCCAGTGAGCAGACAGGCAACACAGAGCAGCAAAGTGGGAATAGGAGACTTTTTTTCCTATTAGTCGTGAAGCACAAGACAAGCCAAACAGAGTTACATAGATAAACAACAACTCCTCATTGATATTTCCCAGAAAGATTTACCTGCAAAACATTACCACAGTCCTGGAGGCCAACCTGGAAGACGATGGTGTCAGTACTCGGGGCACTCGGCTTGCAGCCTTGGGATCCCAGGCTCAGATCAGAGGGTTTTACCAACCTTCCATTCTTATAGAAGTCCCTCCTGACACTGATAGTCATGGAATCCTCTCCACACTGGACACTGATAGGGGAGCGCCCAGTCTGTGGCAGATCTCGAAGCCTCTCACCAGCATGTCCCCTAAGTGACCCACCACTGGAAGCCCCAAACCCATACAGAGGGTCAAGGCCTCCCCAGTTAGGCTTTCTGAGGCTCCCTCTAGAAAAGTCCTGGCCAGGTGCAACTCTCTGGTGGCTCCTCCACCAATCAGACTGGCGCTTTTGTCTTGCCAAAACACCAACATTGCCAAACCCCAGCGCCACCAGCAGCAGCACCAGCCTGACCCATGTCCTTATTGTCCAACCCATCCTGACTGCAAGATGAACACAATGTGGCTGAAAAAGGGAGTTGCCCTTTATAATCCTTCCCCAGCTGGGGCAGATCAGGATCATCACACCTACCTGACCTGCCCTCCCCAACAAATGTGAAATCTTCATGCAAAATAAATCATCCAAACTATTTGAGTCGCTCAATTGGGCTCCTGAAATCACTAGTGACCATTTACTACGAGTAGCATTTGATCGCTAACACTAGTATGTGTTTATTCCATCGGGGTAACGATCAATCAGTACGATTCATATCTTTGATATACAACAACTTGCAGTAAAATGAGTGTTGCTGTCACACATTACTGTCACACATGACCATTACTTTGGCACATGCTAATGCACCAACCATTGTACAGTGCATTGTGGAGCCATTCATTTTGAATGGCACAGAAATGCATGCGTACTGCAGGGCACCATACTACATTTTCTGTTCATTTAAATAAAGGGTTGCATTTTTTTTTCAGGGTAAGGTGCACTGCCAGCTTATTTAAAATGAGCGGGTTGCCTTTACGCAGGGTGCTAACTCAGTACTTGCATTAAGCACTTGTAGGGAGCTGCGGTGGCTCAACGCGATTGGCACTGCGCTGACAAGCCGTTCACCTCTGTAGCCAAGGGTTCGGATCCCGGTCTCGGCTGCATGTGAATTGAGTTTGGTGGTCTCAGCCCGTGCTATGCGAGGTAAGCCTGCGCTTAGTACGCCCACCCCCCTCCCACAAAAACCACCACACTTACACGCACTCGAAATTGTGTTAACATGCACGCACTTTGGCCCTACGCCACTTGCGTAGTGTGAGTATAGGGTGGATCAGCTCTGTCTGGCTCACAGCAGGGATTTGGTGCGTCCTGGTTCACTGTTTCAGGTCCGATTTCAGCCCAAATTTTGGGCTGAATTCTGACCTGAAATGGACCAGAAGACAGACAGAACTCATATGTGAACCGGCTCCAAAGAGAGACAGTCAAAATCTCCTGGTAGTGTGAATTGGGTGCGGAGAACCACATCCAATTTGCAATGGTGTGAACCCAGCCTCAAGGACTAAAGCCTCGTACACACAATCGGGTTATCCAACGGGAATTGTGTGATGACAGCCTGTTGTCGGAAAATTTTACCGTTTGTACGCTCCATCGGACAATTTTTGTTGGATTTTCTGCGGACAAATGCGGCATAGCATGCTTTAACCATTTCAGCCCTGGAGGATTTGGCTGCCCAATGACCATTTTTTGCGATTCGGCACTGCGTCGCTTAAACTGATAATTGCGCGGTCGTGCAGCTTTGCACCCAAACAAAATTGACGTCCTTTTTTCGCATAAATAGAGCTTTCTTTTGGTGGTATTTGATCACCTCTGCGGTTTTTATTTTTTGTGCTATAAACAAAATGAGAGCGACAATTTTGAAAAAAAAAACAATATTTTTTACTTTTTGCTGTAATAAATATCCCTAAAATATATATATATATATATAAAAAAAGATTTTTTTCCTCAATTTAAACCGATACGTATTCTTCTACATATTTATGGTAAAAGAAAGGCAATAAGCGTATAGTGCACAAAAGTCAATGGCTTTGAAAATGTTTTAAAGCGTTGCCTATGGGGACGTTTACGTATCGTAATTTGTCGCCATTCTACAAGCATGACATGTTGGGTATCTATTTACTCGCTGAACATCATCTTTCATATTGTACAAAAAAAATTGCAAACTTTAGTGTTTTTTTTTTTTTTTTTTATTCAAAATTTCTAAATTCAAAATTTTATTTTTTACAAAAAAATTGTGTTTGAAGAACTGCTGCGCTATTGGCGCAGCATTCTTTAAAGTGCAATTTTCTGGTAAAAATATTGTGAAAATATTGTAAAAATATTGCAACAATTTTATTCTCATGGGCATATATATATATATATATTTAATGTTTGGGGGCTCTAAGTAATTTTTTTAGAAAAAAATACTAATTTAAACTTGTAAACAAAAAGTTCCAGAAAAGTTCTGGTCAGCAAGTGGTTAAAAAAATAAGGGTTCTGGTCCCTATGGACAACTGGCCTGCATTTCTTACTGGCTGCTGTTATATTAATTTCTGTTTTATTTTTTATTATGTATACTGTTTGTATTATTTTTGAGTGTTACAATGTATTAGAAAGGATTTTTTGCTATTTTTTTTTAAACTTAACAATGAAAAATAAAAGTTTTCAGAAGAAGGTTTTGCTGGGAGTCAGTCCAGTTGCACAGGGTTACCATGATTGGGCCCAGCTGGGGAGTGTTATGTCTGCTGGGAGGGGTATAAAGGGCAGGTCCTTTTCTTTCCTTCCATAGTGCTGTCTGTTGTCAGGATGGCTTTGGGAATTTGGGTGCTGGTGGTGCTGATTTGCGGGCCGGTTTTCGGTGGCGCTCTGGTAAGGCAGCAGCGCCAAGCAGATTGGTTGCGGAATTACCGGAGACCCATCCCTGCTCAAGGCTCTCCTAGAGGGGCCAATAGAGAGAGTGTTGGTCGCCCGCTGGTGGGACTGGGCTCTCTCAGAGGTAGCACCCAGCATAGGAGAGGACCCAGTATTTTGTTCAGTGGGGCCCTTCCCCGACAGATGGTGCAGGAGCCCCCCAGTTCCCCCATCAGCATCCAATGTACAGTGGACACCATTGAGGTGATAGTTAACAGGGATTTCTATGGAAATGATATGTTGGTCCAACCCTCTGAGCTGAGCCTGGGGTCCCAGTCCTGTGAGCCCAAGCAGAATAATGACACCACCGTCTTCTTCTCCAACAATCTCCAGGACTGCGGCAACACTTTACAGGTAAGTGATGTTTGAGCATGGTCTATGGCTTCCATTTTGCTACTAAAATGTGATTGGGCCAATTATGGGTCTTGGTGCCCACATTCACTCACTGCCCTGTATTAATGGTAAAGCGGTGTGGTACCCCCTAGGCCAGGACTATAGAATGCCTTGCCCATACCTGAAACACAGGAGGTGTTCTGTAGTCTGCGATAGTTTGGAGCCATATCTCAAATAAAAGTAAGCATGTGGAGTAAAGGAGGGGCATATGACTTCAGGTAGGGTAAAAAAATAAAAGTATGTTTATTGCATCTCCTTATGGTACTTATGTGATGACCTCAGCAAGGGGATGACTTCTTGAACCAGTTGTCTGATCGGGAGGAGTACTGTGAGCAAGGAAATATTGGGTGGGGGAATACATTTTACATAATTTACACCCCCTTCACTAAATGAACATTAGCCATTACAAGTAGTGGAGGGGGGGGGGGTGCAGGAGACTACCTACAATACTAGGGTGACCAGACATCCCCCGGTTTCCAGGGACAGTCCCCGGATTGAGGGCACTGTCCCCAGATTGGATTTGAACAGGGGATGGGGAAATTTCAAAGACAGTCAGTGCAGATTAAAAGAAAACAAATCTGAATTGCACCCCCCTCCCTGCTCCTAGCTTTGGGGGGGTGTATTTTTTTTTTTTTTCCATTATCTGTGCCCCTTCCTGATTATCATGTGCTGGTCGGAGCGGAGGGAATATTTCTTCAGTTTCAGGCGCATGGCCATTCAGCTTCACTCGCATGTTCTGCTTTGGCTCAAGTCCTGGCCAGCCATCTGCCTGTTTATCTTCTTGCCTTCCCTGGTGGGTTGATCTTCCCCCCGCTCCCCACCGAGTAGTAGCCGGAGACTAAGATTTGACAGGCTGTGAGGTGGGCGGAGATAGCGATGGGCAGAGTCGCTGATTGCCACCATTACTGGTTAAAATAAAATGTCCCCGGATTTCATTTAAAAAAATCTGTTCACCTTCTACAATACTAATATACTTGCTGGCTTGCAAAACCATGCCTTAATACTCTTCTCAAGAACCCCAATGCCTTGTTGGGGTGCCAGCCCACTCCTCCAACCTGGGCACTGGTCTGGAGGAGTGGGCTTTATTGGAGCATCCAATGCTGGGGGCTTTATTGGAGCATCCAATGCTGGGGGCTTTATTGGAGCATCCAATGCTGGGGGCTTTATTGGAGCATCCAATGCTGGGGGCTTTATTGGAGCATCCAATGACCCCCCCCCCTCCATCCAATGACCCCCCCCCATCCACCCAATTCTGGGGTCTTATTGGAGCATCCAATGACCCCCCCCTCCACCCAATTCTGGGGGCTTATTAATGTATCCACTGACCTCCCTCATGTGCTGGGATTACTCTTCACCCACTCCTTAGTGCACCCCCAGGCCTGCTATGGTCTAAAAATAAGTAAATGTGGGGGGGAAGACATGCCACACTACAACACTAAGCACTGAAGTAATGCCCACTTTATGGTCCATGCCCATACACTGGCTGGGTGGTTAGTGTTGCACACTGCGTTTTTCTTCTCCAGGCCTTCAATGTGTCCCTTCCAAAATTTTCAGCCAGGATATGAGGCTCTGACTTGCAGCACCTTATAATGTACATTGTGAGAAGATCAGAGTGCAGAAACCGGACCAAATGAGGGGAGCCTGGAGGTCAGATTGATTTAACATGACTCATACCTGGTCAGATTTTTCATGTAGTCTATCCTCATGATTACCAGTCGGGTAGCAGTTTTAGCAATGGCAGCTTTAAAAAAATTCAGTGTAGGGTTTAATTGGAAGGGAACCTGTCTTGAGAAATCTAGGAGTGCCATTGCTGACCAATGCCACTTGTCTAGCTGTCTTTCAGATCATATTGCTTTGGGATCGTGCAGTGTACATGGTTCAAAGTCTGGAAGCCATCAGATTGATGGGAACTTTCAGGAGTTGAGGTCATAAGGGGTTGTAAAAGTTTGTCTATTTTCTAAATGGGTTTCTTTAAGCTAGTGCATTGTTGGTTCACTTTGACTTTTTTTTTTCTTCTAAATATTTGGTTTTTGTCTGAATTTCTCACTTCCTGTTTCTCCTCAGTAAGCTTACCCCCATCATCCATGCCGTTCTGGCTGGGGGTTAGTCAGCGTGCTCGCCCCCTCCCTTGGGACTACATCCCTTGTAGTCCTCTTGTCAACACGGCGTCTCCCTGCAGGGATGTAGTCCCAAGGGAGGGGGCGAGCACGCTGACTAACCCCCAGCCAGAACGGCATGGATGGCATGGATGATGGGGGTAAGCTTACAGAGGAGGAACAGCAGAGTGAGACACGGGGGGGGGGGGGGGGGACTGGTAAGTGAAACAAGGGGGAAATGGTAAGTGAACCAACAAATGCAATAGGTTAAAGGGACCTATTTAGAAAAAAAAGATGAACCTTTAACCACTTTAGGACCGCCTCCTGCACATATACGTCGGCAGAATGGGACGGCTGGGCACAAGCACGTACCTGTACATCCTCTTTAAGTGCCCAGCTGTAGGTTGCAGGCGCGCGCCTGTGACCCGGTCCAAAGCTCCATGGCCACGGGACCCACGGACCACGCAGCTGGAGTCCTGCTGAAGAACGAGGAGAGCTGTGTGTAAACACGGCTTCTCCCCCCCCCCCTCCCCCATTCTTTACTGTGGCACGGTCATTGATCGTGTTTCCTGATATAGGGAAACACAATCAATGACGTCCTGTCCTGCCCCTACAGTTAGAAACACAGATGAGGTCACACTTAACCCCTTCAGCGACTAGTGGTTAACTCCCAAACTGCAATTGTCATTTTCAGTTTTTTTTTTTTTTAAACATGATTAGAGGGGAGACCGACAATGCAAATCCCAAATTTATTGCAGCTCTGTAATCCTTGCTAAATCATTAAAGTCATTGTAAATCATCTTGTAAAACCCATTCAGTTTAAAATGGAAATGAAAATTTTTGTATAGATAAAAAAAAAAAAAAAAAAAAAATATATATATATATATATTTTACATTCCCTCTGTCAGCTTCATAAGAGCTGGGAGAGGAGCAGCAGTACACTGACCGTCCTAGTGAATGGCTGTGCAGCAGGGGGAGTTGTTAGGACAAGTATGATCATTAAAGTAGAGCAGGGTTTCCAGCACAGCTATTTTCCTGCTTGGTGTGGTCAGTTTTCAATGGGAAAGCAGGAACGCCATTGATTTCACGAAAAAGGAAGCAATAAAAAAGTATATTTTTCTCATACAAGTACATGGTACAGCAGGAATATGAAGTGTTTGGGTCAACAAACTCTTTAAACCTATTTTGTGCAAGCAGTTGGAGTTATCCTCTTGCATTCCACAGCAGAACTCAGGCTGAAGCAGTACACAAAAGAAACTGGTGCTGAAGTGCAAGGAAAAATGCTGATCGGAGGAGAGCAGTGTGACTAACTCATCAGTCTGCTTCTACTATGTTCAGTTAGGCTGGGGGGAACAAGATCTGTAATTAACAATTTTGTTTTATCAATTTTATTTAACCACTTGCTTACTGGCACATAAAGCCCCTTCATGCCCAGGCGAAATTTCAGCTTCCGGCACTGCGTCGCTTTAACTAACGTTTGCGCGGTCGTGCAACGTGGCTCCCAAGCAAAGTATTTTTTTTAAGAGCTTTATTTTGGTGGTGTTTGATCACCTCCATTTTTTTTTATTTTTTTTTTTTTTGCGCTAAAAATAGAGCGACAATTAAAAAAAAAATAAAAAAAAAAAATATATATATATATATATATATAATTTTTTTTTTACTTGTTACTATAATATCCTTTTTTTTTTTTTAACTATTTGTTTTTCTCAGTTAAGGCCGATGCGAGTTTATTTTTTTTACAAAAATACGTAATAAGCGACTGGTTTGCGCAAAAGTTATAGCGCCTACTAAATAGGGGAAGGAATTATGATTTTTTTTTTTACTAGTAATGGCGGCGATCTGTGATTTTTATTGGGACTGCGATATTGCGGCGGACACTTTTGACACAAATTTGGGACCATTTATACAGCGATTAGTGCTATAAAAATGCACTAATTACTGTATAAATGTGACTGGCAGGGAAGGGGTTGCATGTATTACCTGGGTGTGTTCTAACTGTGTGGGGGAGGGGTGACTGGGGGAGGTGACTGATGCTGTGTCCCTAAGTACAAGGGACACAGATCGGTCTCCTCTCTTCTGACAGCACGTGGAGCTCACACTCGCAGGGCTCCACGTCCCTGCTGTGTTCCCGCCGATTGCGTGTACCTGGCAGACATCGCGGCCACCAGGTACATGCATCGGCTCTTCCGGGATGCGCCGGGACAGTGTTTACCCACTGCGCGCCACCCAGAGGCGCGTGCCGGTAATGCACTTAAAAAGACGTCCACTCGGCACTTGAGAGCTGCGCTGTGGATGTCTTTTGTCCAGCGCGGATCTCAAGTGTTTAAAGCATAAGAAGTGTTCCTAGCAGTGACACTCATCCTGTCCAATGCTTATTTTACTTTATCGAAGAGCAATATTGTCACCCTAGGACAGTGCAGAACCTCAACCCAGTTAGTTGTAACTAAAGCCTTGATGCAAGAAATCCTGAAGGGGGGGAGGGGGTGGTTGACCAGGGCCCTCTGCTCCCATTGTGGGACCCTTTTTTTAATATGGTTTTGTGGCAGGACATGTGAGCAAAGTGCACCCCTGGTAGCTCCACAGTTGTGGTGTTTTTTCTTGATGTTGATCACTGGCTTTCTATTCCTTTAAAACCAAGGAAGGGGCCAGTAAATGATGCATTTACTGGCTCCTTTCCCTGCTCTCCATCCTCAATTTTTCATAATCTGATTTCAACAGGTGACCTCGGACTACGTGATCTACTCCAGCATCCTGACCTACAGTCCATTGGCTAATGGGGTCATCATCCGTTCTAACCCAGCTGTGGTTCCAATCAAATGTATTTATTCAAGGTAAGTCCATTCGATGAAGATGGATGGATATATTTGTTGACCCTTTGGAATGAGGTCTAGAAGGGCAATGGTAATCCCAGTGGCAAAGAACTTTGCATTCAAGGTGCTAGGAGAGTTAATGGATTTAGTTTTACTTCCAATCTTTAAAAAAGGTTTGGCTGCTGTGGGTCATTGCTGCCAAGTATGGGTCAAAATGCCCAAAACCACTCCCCCACCCATGCCCTCCAAATCGTGTCAAATAGTGGTCAGTCAAATTTCATGACCAGTAGGAGGGTCTTAAGGTCATGTAATACCAGGGTTGCATTACACAGAGCTGTCACTTGTACACACAGAAACCAGACTTCTGTGTTTACAAGCGATTGTGGTGAGCAGGAACCAATAGTTCAGAGCCAGAGGTGGTGGAACCGAGTTACACTAAGTTCCCCCTGAAAAAATGTCCTGGTGAGCGCACTGGTCGGGTTGTCTTTCCACCAGGGAGTTGTGCTTGTTTGGACTTTATTATAATACAGTTCTGTTGGCGAATCTAAATTCAAGGGTTTACCGCCACTGCACTGGGATTACCATTGCCCTTCTAGACCTCAGTGGCGGTAAACCCTTGAATTTTTAGATTCGCCAACAGAACTGTATTATAATAAAGTCCAAACAAGCACAACTCCCTGGTGGTAAGACAACCCGACCAGTGCGCTCACCAGGGCTTTTTTTCAGGGGGAACTTACTGTAACTCGGTTCCACCACCTCTGGCTCTGAACTTTTGGTTCCTGTTTACCACAATCACTTGTAAACACAGAAGTCTGGTTTCTGTGTGTACAAGTGACAGCTCTGTGTAATGCAACCCTGGTATTGACCTTAAGACCCTCCTACTGGTCGTGAAATTTGACTGGCCACTATTTGACACGATTTGGAGGGCATGGGTGGGGGAGTGGTTTTGGGCATTTTGGTTGGGTTCCAGCACCTATTGTGGGGGGGGGGGGGAAGCCCTGGCATTAACAGAATGTTGTGGAAAACTGTAACAGATGCTATTGGAGCATCCAAGACGGCTGCCTCGGATAGTGCAGCGTGGCTGGTTTGTGACCAAATGGGGGAGGTTTATAGGAAGTATGGTGTGTCCATGTGTCCATGTGCTCTCCCTATCACCAATGCTGGCCCTGTTGCATATGGAATGTGTATCAAGCCCTGGAGCCAGGTCTTAAATAGAATCTGCCTGACCCAAGATGGCCATCAGGGTCACCTAGAGCAGTGTTTCCCAACTCCAGTCCTCAAGGCGCCCCAACAGGTCATGTGTTTGGGCTTTCTATTATGCACAGTTTTGATCAGTTTCACTGCCTTAGTAATTGCCACAGCTGTTTCATCTGAGGGAAATCCTGAAAACATGACCTGTTGGGGCACCTTGAAGACTGGAGTTGAGAAATCCTGACCTAAAGGATCAGCATCCAATCAGATGGCTTCCCCAGTGACCCAGGAAACCGTAGAGGAACCATTTTCCTCTTGACTAGTACTCCTACTCCATATTCCCATCGCACACATTCCTGGAAAAGCTCAAGAGATTGGGTGCTGCAGCAACAACCAGCTGGGAACTGGTTCAGAAGTCACAAGAGAATGTTTGCCGCTTCCTTGTTGAAGCATGGCATGCTGTCAAAGTCCTCTTGATGCCCTTCCTGATGCAATTAAGCGCCACCTGCAGTGGAGAATTTGGACTGCACCTGCCTACAAGCATGTAGTTTGACCTGAAAGTAAATCCTATAACTAGAATGTGTTGTCTTAATCCATTGTACTTGAGTTTTGAAAACAAGATCTGACCTCTCATACTTTGCCTTTTTTTACAGATATGGCAATGTGAGCAGTGAGGCCATCATGCCAACCTGGTCTCCATTCAGCACAACCGTATCCTCCCATGAAAAACTGTTCTTTTCCCTGCATCTGATGAATGGTAAGTGAAGAACATTTCATAAGAGTGCAAGATTTTTGAATAATTTCTAATTCTCTTTTTGTTGGGTCCACAGAGGACTGGAGTGTCCCCAGAAGTTCTTCTGTCTTCCAATTGGGCCAGAGCTTAAACATTGAGGCCTCTGTAGACATTCACAACCACATCGGCTTAATCTTGTTTGTTGACTCCTGTGTGGCCACCATATCTCCTGATCCCAACTCGACGCCTCACTATGAACTCATTGCAGCCAATGGGTATGTTCTTCATTCAGGTAGGGCTGCTAATGAGGCTCCACCTTGAACTATAACAGAACCATGTTTTATAGGTGCTTTGTGGATGCAATGAGAGATGATACATCTTCAGCCTTCAGGTCTCCAAGGATCCAACAAGACAAGCTGCAGTTCACCATCGAAGCTTTCCGCTTTCAGGAAGTAAAGGAGTCTGTGGTGAGGACTTGGCTTTACTGTTATATTTAAAGAGGAGTTCCACCCTAAATTTTACTTTTTTTTTTTTAATCCCCTCCCCCTTACATGCCACATTTGGCATGTAATTTTTTTTGGGGGGGAAGTGGGGGCTTCAGTAGGAGTGGGACTTCTGTCCCACTTCCTGCTTCCGCCGAGGGGCTGGTTAGGCGATTAAGCCTTAATCGCCTACACCAGCCCCTCCCTGTAGGCGATCACATGGGACACTGACAGGTCCCATGCGATTGCCTCTCCAATCAGCAGCACCGCATGCGCAGTGGGTGCCCGGCCGTGAAGCCGAAGGCTGTCACGGCTGGGTGCCCACAGTCAGGATGGAGACGCCGGCTGGGGAGGGGGGGAGAGAAGCGGAGCCCCCCCCAGCGCGTCGCTGGAACGCAGGTAAGTGAGTGTTTATTAAAAGCCAGCAGCTACACTTTTTGTAGCTGACTTTTAATAAACACAATTTTGGGCTGGAACCCCCCTTTAATTTCAGGTATGTCTGTGCTTAATTTATTTTTTTTTTTTTTTTTTTTTTAGATCTATATTACTTGCAATTTGAGAGCAGTGTCTGCCTCACAAGTCCCCAACTCTGTGAACAAAGCTTGCTCTTATAACAGAGGCAGCGACAGGTGAGAATCATTCATGCAATTGTCAAGCTGAGTTTTTTTTTTTTTTTTTTTTTTTTTTTTTAGCACAAAGATCAGATCTATGCTTTTAGGCCAGGTTCACACCTATGCAAATTGAGTGCGGCTTAGACCGCATCCAATACGCAGAACATTTCTAAATACATTGTTTTCAATAAGGCTGGTTCACATATGTGCGATGCATTGCAGAAAAAAACGTGTGCATCTTTTAGGCCTTGTGGTGCGGCTCAGGTGTGTATTCATGCTCATTATCTTCTATGGGTACACAACTAATTCGCATATGTGTTCATGTCTCTTCAGGATTTACTCTCATTCACCTCGATACACTCTCCCAGGTCTCCAAATTTGCAGTTAAAAAGCAATGGATCTGCTAAACGGTAATCTTATCTCTCTGCAGAGATAAGAGCTGAAATTTGCAGCACAAGTGTGAATCTGGCCTTGTACTTTTTTTTTTTTTTTCTAATGCCATACAAGACCACTTTACTGGTAAGGGCAGACTTGCACTTTTGACACCAGCTCCTGAGCGTCCCCTGACTTGCAGCTATGGGGACCTCATAGTGTTTCAAGTGGGAGCATCACACATGGTCTACCCAGCAGAGTCTCCTGCATATGCCTAAAAATTAAAACTTTTGTGACCTTTCTGTTTAGGGCTGATGCTAGGCCAAAAGACGTCTGCACATGGACTGTTCTAAGATGAGCTTCAGTTTGGGTTTTTACTTCCTTTTTTTTTTTTGTCTAATATCTGATGTGTGGGCTTTTTCTCTGCAGTTGGTCCCCAGTGGAAGGGTCTAGTGACATTTGTCGGTGCTGTATCACTGGGGCCTGCGAACAGCCCTTGCCTCAGGGCAGCCGTTTGGGAAGTCTTGGAAGACCCAGGGAAGCTGGAAGACCCAGAGTAGTTGGAAGACCCAGAGGCCTTCAGAAGAGACATGTTGGTAAGTTCAAAGTTTTGGTCAGAAGTAAAAAAAACACACTTTGGTACAAGGTGCCTTTATAGGTTTGTCACCTGTACTACTCTCCCCTCTATCTGCTTAAATCTTTTTGCTTTCCTTGCCCCAACTAATAATCCAATGCAGCAGGGGTTATTTTGATCAGACAAGCTACCAATGAGTTCCTGCACTTTCCATCTAGCTCCTCCATTTATAGAAACTTTTTTTTTGATTTTTTTTTTTTTTTTCTTTCTGGATCTAAGAATGGATGATGACTAAAAGCAGGGCTGTCTTGATTGAGGGCACACCTGGGCACTGCCCAGGGGCCCCAGCTGCATGGGGGGGCTTGATTTCCACAAAGCAGCTGGTCCTTGAGCCCATGCTGCCCCAAAATTAGGGGGGGTTCCATGATGGCACTGAGTGATGGATACACAGGGGCGGCAGTCTGCCTCCTACCTACTTGATGTCTGTTTACTGTACCTGCACTGTCATTGTAGGGGGCCCCAGAGCATTACTTTGACCAGGGGCCCATGATACTATTAAGATGGCCCTGACTGAAAGTTCTGCCCCCTCTGTTCATGGATCCTGCATCATTCATAAGCAATCATTCAGCATTTAGGAAATGGAGCTGGGTGAGTATTAAGGCTTGTACTGATGCTAATCATTTGCATGAGTTTCAGTATTAATGCAAATGCTCTAAAAGTTTTAGCCTCAATTCTTTCCGCTGTTGGTGGGATTTGTTCCCCACCCCCCCTTTCTGACAGCTGACATGTTAAGAAGCATAGGGCCCCCCATGTCCTTAACCGATGACTCCTTCAGCTGTCAATGGGGTTTGCCTGTTGACGGCTCAAATCTAAACAAAACTGTTGCAGTAGGTATCGGCGCGCACTAAAGTGTTTGGTAGTCGTGGTTAAAAAAAAAACAGTTGGCCACTCAGAGCTGATTGAGCTGTGAAAGGCACTCAATTGACCTCATGGCACTGACTACAGCAAGTGGTAGGGGACTGGCAGCTGAAATATCTCTAGAAAACGGCAGCACACTGGACACCTGCTAATTAAATATTTCACTGCTTGTTCCTCCCACCCTTGCTCTGTTCCAGATGGCCACTTGGAGATGCTCCTTAAATTATCATTCTAGAGTTGAAGCCTGCAACTCCCTGATGGCATGTAGTGGTTCCTTTCACTAACTGGGTTGATTTGCTAAAAGCAAAGGGGGTTGGCTCTGCCCACTTCCATCCAATCAGGTGCAAGTAGAATGCATGTGGGTTTTTTCCTTACATGTGATTGGGTATTCTTTGGAAAGTGGAGCTTCAGAGTTGGTGCGTTTTATGGAGCTCTGGAGCAAATGCCCTTGTAGAGTACAACTGCAGTAGTGTGACTTCAGTAAATCCACCCCAATGTGTCCCTTAATGATCAGTGTTGAGCGGAATACGCCATATTCGATTTCGCGATATTTCATGAAAAATATTCATTAATATTGAATATTCGTGATATATTTTATCAAAAATTTTTTTGCGAAAACGGAGATAATTTCCTGGATTACTAAACTAATATGCACTAAACACTAACTCTACTTGCACAAACTTATATGACTAAACTAAAGCTAATTTTTTTTTATACACAAAACACAGAAGGGCAGAGAAAGTATTCGCGAATATTTGTAATACGAATATTCGCATTGCGAATATTCGGCAACATAAAAGGATCGACTCAGCTACTCAGCCCAGGGTCTCTAATCATACCAGCAATGCTTTTAGACGTCGATGGAGATCACTAGGATGTGATCTGTTTTAAAAATAAATTTGAAAAAATACGAATATTCGCAATGGCGAATATTCACTGCGATATTCGAGTTATTCGCCAATACTCAAATATGCAATATTCGTAACGAATATTCGCAATGCGAATATTTGTGAGCAACACTATTAATGATATTAAGGCTAGTTAACTACCATGTGTAATGAGGGAGTAGGCATCTGAATGTGACAAGGCCGGTACTCTGTGAGGGCGTGTGTTTTGAGGGGGGTTGGGTTTTTGACACTAGCTGGCCAGCAATGGTCTCTGAATCTGGCATGTGACTTTTCAGGTCTAACAAATGATCACCCCCCCCCCCCCCCCAAGATGTGACCTCTTAGAAATCTATGTCCTATATTTGTGTTTGCCAGGTTCATTGCAACAGGATGTAATTTGGGATGGTCATCGTTTTAATTAGAGGCCCAGAGGGGTAAAACAGAATTATAGTTCATTGTTAACCTGAAATCTTTTTGAATGACTTGCATACATTTTTATTTTTAGCACTTTAACTTGAATCAAATCTTTCTGTAGGTCATCATTCAGAGAAACATGGTCAGGCTATTCTTGGTCCACTCCTGGTGATTGGCGCAGAGGATCACCTAGCCCCCAGAACAGGGCTCAGTCGTGTTTCCAGGACTGCTTCAGAGTCGCAACCCTTGGCGCGGTGGGTGTTGGCGGCAGTGGCTTCTATCAGTCTGGTGGCTGTTCCTGCTGGTGTTGCTTGGATTGGAAAACTGCTGCTTAACAAATGTTCTTACAAAGCTGTAGAGAAATAAAGAGTTTAAATCTGACTTGTGGTGTGTCCTGAATCTGTATAGAACGGTAGCAGGTGGCTTCTGACATCTAAGTGCCATCAGTGTGCATCCAATGTTTGAGACTAGGAGTAGCTGAAACCCAAGAACAAACCTACAAATCCATTGATGTGATAGTTGTATTGGTACGGGTTTTCTGATGCTGCCAGTAACCATGCTTTTGCCCCAGGGTGACAACACTATCCCTTACAATATTGTATCTGTGGAGGAGCAGTGTTTCCTTTTAAAAGCAGCGGATTGGCCTATAGTACTAAAATTCCATCATGTGCTAGTAGCATAATGTTTAAGATCTCTGAAGTGGTGTTAATGGTGTGACAGTAGCAGCCGGTGCTCAATATTTGGGGGTGGGCCTGGCAGCAAACCAACGTCACGGGAGACAGATGGAATGTGGTGATTAGAGGTCTAGCCTTTAGGTGGCTGGGGGGAAAGAACTGGGCTGTTTCTCCTCCTGGATGAACAAAGTGTCCTGAGACTCCTTGGTCAATTGGGTCTCGGGACCTGCTTCCTGATTGGTCAGGAGGAGAATCAGACAATAGTGAAAAGAATTTACTATTGTTGCACAACTGTGCAGGCTCAGGGTGCAGTGCTCTGTGCCCCAAGCCCACTTTTTTAATTTTTTTATATCACACTGGGGAGGAACCCACTGAAAACCCATGCCCTGCATGTAGATGGCACCTCTTATGGGCAGGCTGCCACTGTGGGAGGGTGCAAACCAATACATGCAAGTTGATAAAGTGACTCAAGTGCTGATGTGAATTCTCAATTTAAATCAAAGATGAACAAATGATAAAAGCTGCAATTAGATTCTGCAGTCATTAGTTACATTGTATTACATATGTGATAATTTTTTTTTTTTTTTAGCAACAGTTGTGGTTTATAATGGCAGGCTGATTTTTAGCGTAACTTCAAATATTTATTACATGTGAGTGCTGTATTTGGCAGTGTCTTAAATGGTGTCTGGTGGACCAGGAACGCCCTTCCTGAAGATCTGGAACAGCATGGAGTGCCAGTGGGTAGCAGTTTTTTGTTTGATATTGCTTCTGGGTATTGAATGCTGAAACTTTTATATATACAGTATATATTTGTGCAGCAGAGTAGTACAAAATTCCGTATGGAATAGCTATTAATGGAAAAATATCCTTCAACCAGGCCTTGTAGTGCATTTGCAAAGACTTTTTGGGGGCGGGGAATGCACCAATCCCCAAACTGATACCTAGATTTTTCAGGCAGAACGAATGCCTCATCCATTTTGCAGTAGCCTTACTTTGGAGAGGTTAAAGGATGTACACAGCAATGCTGACTTAAAGGGGTTGTAAAGGTAAAATGTTTGTTTCCCTAAATGTCTTCCTTTACCTTGGTCCAGTCCTCCTTGCCTCATCCATCCTTTTTTGCTTTAAATGTCCTTATTTCTTCGGAGAAATCCTCACTTCCTGTTCTAACTACACACAGTAATGAGAGGCTTTCTCCCTGGTGTGGGGGCGAGCAGGAGTGTCAGGATGCCCACTAACACAGCTACTTTCGCTATCTGCAGAGTGTCCTGACACTACTGCTTGCCCCCTCCAAGAGGCTTTCTCTACACCAGAGAGAAAGCCTCTTATTGTGGTGTGTAGTTACAGACAGAACAGGAAGTGAGGACATTTAAAAGCAAATCTAAGGATGAGGTAAGTGAAGGAGGACTGCACTAAGGTACAGAAAGCTATTTAGTTTTTTTTTTTCCTTTACAACCCCTTTAAGCTCTTCAGATACATTGCTGAGGGACCAATTTGTAGTAGGGATGAAGACCCGTCCTGTCATGATTGCCCTGCAGGAACAAGTAAAGAACACAACCCTTCCTCACCTTATTGACTGAGGGACAGCACCACAAGGTCCCAAAAGGCCATAGACTTTGATTAAGCCCAGTTCAACCCCTTGGTAAATGGCCAGATCGTTCTGTGCTTGACTTAAGGTCCAAAGTCACTGTTATTTTGTTTTTGAGTGCTACATATAACAGTTCAGTAGTTGGACCCATCCTGGCTGTTCTTGAAAACAGCCAATATTCTGCTCATCATGGTGGAAGGACTAAAGGAACATGTAGGGGGCCATATACAGTCCAGTAAGTTTGTTCTGGGCATACCACATTTTCTGGCTAAGACCCCACAATTGAGTGGACGCACAAGGGGTTGCAACCTGAGCTGTTTGGCTCAATGTGATCTGTACCTCCAATGGCTAGACATTGGGGGGGGGGGGGGCGGGGGCTTCCCCCATTTGGCTGGAGAAATGGCCTTTCCCACCAACCCTCTGTATGATATGGTTTCTGAAGGCTGTGAATCTCTCAAAGTGGCTCCACTGCAATCTGCTGAGACACTGTGTGTTGAATGGGGACTGTTTCATCAAGTCTGCTGCTGACAGCAGGGTCACTTACCCCCTCCAAGGATTCACCAATCCAGGAAGTCCCTTTCGAGTCATGTATGCCTTACAATGAACCTGGGCCTCTTGCCCCAAATGATCCTGATGGAATACCACAGAATAGGGTTCCCCCATGAATCTGGCAACCTAGCGGGTCCTATGGTCAAGAGGCTTGGGCCCATTTAGGGACACTGAAACAGATGAATGTTTTGTGGAAACCCCAAAGGAAAAGCAGTGTTGGGTCTATTACAGTTCTTGAAAATGTCTACTGACACTGGTCTGATCAATGTCAAAGGGTGCTGAGGCCCAAACGCCACCTCCTGACTTGGCACATGTGTGCCCCCCACTGGAAGTTCTTCAATTTTCTTACACTAGCCATGTCATAGTGGATCACTTTACAAGTCTGCAGTGACAGTACTGAGCTATGACCAGACTGCGAAGATCACCCGGCTCAGGTTGATGTTCCTGCTGTGGAGCTCTCTGAAGCATAACCTGTTGAGTAGCCTGAAGATTGTCTCAAGAGATGGAACCAAGACTTAACTTCTTAGGTTACCACAAATCAAACATTGGAGCCTCGCTGAACACTTTATGCAAGATGAATTTGAATGGTCTGCAAACTTGCCAGGAACAGTGAGTTGGAGGGTAGAGGTTTGGGGGAATTGGCAGTTCTGAAGAGTAACTGACTACCTGAGGTGATCTGGGAGAAAAGGGGAGAGGTGACATGCTGTCATTGTCACCAGGATGCTCGCCATGAGGCAGTACCATCAGCTTCAACATTGTGCCCGGTCATGCATCCTCCCGAGCCGCCATTTTTTATTTGCCCTTATGCTGGGAAGGTGATATACTGTTCCTGCCCATGCTTGTTGGACCTTGTGTCACAGACACTACTTATGTTGACCCTGGCTATTGAAACGGTGACATTATCAATCCACATGTTTGTGGAGGATAGGCATGGCCTACTGGGCAACACATTGTACATGGGTACCTGGATCTGTGGTCCAGCACAGGCCATAAACTGGAAAGGGATAGGTGCAAAATGGGCAGGACTTGAAACTTAAGCTGCTGAACTAGTTCTACAAACATCAAGCAAGTAGGTAATATGAAGTTGAGGATAGACCACCCACCACTCACTGTCTGGATAAAGAGTGAATAACAATTGCATTTTTTTATTATATTTAATTGGCCAAAAAAATGTGTCTTGACTTTAATAAACAAAATATATTAGAACCATTACATAGTCCCTTTGATACTAGTAACTATGTTAATGGAATTCAATAAATTGGGTAAACTGAAGCACAAGGGGGGGTGGGGCGCAGAGTTGGTGTCTGGGGAGCTCTTCTCTGCCTATTGAGACTTTACTTTTCATAACCTGCACTAATTAAACAACACAATTAATCTAATTAGTCCCATGAGGATTTTACTGTTGCTTATGTTTTAGGGATATAAACAGCCCATAACTAAATGATGAACCTGGACCTCATTGCCCATCCCAAAGGCATGTACTCCACGTTTACTTTGCTCTGAGCCGATCATTATTGCGTTTTAACATATCCAACGTGAGAAGCCTCCTCCTGCCTTCTAGGTTCAGCTTCTTGCACAGGCAATTAAATGATATCTATCACCTGTCTCTCTGGTAAGAAGTTTACTGATGTGATATGTGAAAATATTTGTTACTAGAAATCGTTTTTGCTTTTAATCTTGCAATGGTGTGTCTTTTTTTTTTTTTAATTAGAATTTATTTTTTGATATTTTCGGTGACCATTGCTGACTCTTTTCTGCAAATGGTTGGGCCCAGGTTGTAATATTAAAATTTAAATGTACTTTCAGTGTAAATCAGCTAATCGCATTTCGGGTGCATCAAAAAAAGTTAGAAAAAACAAACCAAAGAATTGCAAAAAATACTGCGCTGAACTAAATGAAGTGATTGAGAAAATTGCTGCCAGCACCAAGTAATTGTAGATACAAAATTAGAAAAAGTGTTTAAATATGAGGTACGGCGCTAGAGAATTAATATTGATAATACCCAAAAATTATATGACAAATTCGGGAAAATATACAACATATATGTGCAAAAAATACGTGAATAAAAAAAAAACAATATTCAGAAAGCAAACATATAAAAAAGTAAGCAAAATCTGAACAGGGCATAAATAAGTGAACGTGATAATCCACTGGAAATAACATTATTTCCAGTGGATTATCACGTTCGCTTATTTATGCATTGTTCAGATTTTGCTTATTTTATTTTTTATGTTTTCTTTCTGAATATTGTATTTTTTTTTCACGTATTTTTTTGCACATATATGTTCTATATTTTCCTGAATTTGTCATATTATTTTTGGGTATTATTAACATCGATTCTCTAGTGCCGTACCTCATATTTAAACGCATCAAAACAAAAAGTGTACAACATTTTCCAGTTTTTCCTCTAGAAACCAGCCACAACATGAGCAGAAAAGCTTGTCTAATGCCATTTCCAAGGTAATAAGCAAGGGGGACTGTCAAACAAATGGGATGGGGGGATGGGGGGGGGGGGGGGCGTTGTTTCAATGCAATAAAAAAAAATACTGTTTAGCAGTAATTTTGAATAACGTACTTGGGGATGCTGTAAACCTGCCTGTGAAATTGGTACCAACAGCTAAAATGACTTTTAGAAAAAAAAAAAAAAAAGAGAACATTTGCTGCTAAATAACATTTCCTCTATCAGCCTTTTTTTTAATTTTATAAAAATGGTATGGAGACCCCCCCCCCCCCACATTAAATCAAGAGCATGGGGAGCTGCCCTTGGGGGACACGTACCAATGCAAGCAAATTTTAAAAACTTCCCTTCATCTACAGCAGGGGTCTCCAAACTGCGGCCCAAAGGGACAGTATTCTTCCCATTGTCACTTTCAGTGGGACACTGACGACGATAGGGCACTATTCCTTCTACCAATATCAAAGATGGGGCACTAATCCTTTCACTGATGCCAATAATGGGGCACTATTCCTCCTCTTACTGACCACAGGTGCTATGTAACTGACACCCAACCCTAAGGCAATGTTTATTCTCATTATTAATTCTTATTGCTGGGCCCAGGAAATGTTCTATCCCCACAATCCAGCCCCTCTAAAGTCTTAGGGATGGTAAATTGGCCCTTTGTTTGAAGGGTTTGGAGACCCCAGATCTACAGTATACCAGAATCTTATCCCAGATAAGGGTCTAGTATAGATGTTAAGGGAGGGCCCACACACAAAAAAAAGCATTGGTTCCCCATCAAAAGACATGCCAGAGCATGGGGGCTAGACCCTTATGCAAGCTTGAAGACAGGCTGACCAGGAAAGGGAGGGCAATGTGTGCACTCCCCTGATTGACTGAACCATACCAGGTCACATGCCCTCAACTTGGGTAGGATACCTTGCCAGGGAGGACCCCATCTTTTTTTTTTAAAGGAGGTATCCAGAATCTGATAAGTCTCCTCAGACCTTCCCCCATAGACCCCTCAGCCACCAAGCCAGGGTTGTGGGGAAGAGGCCCCTGCCCTCATCAACATGGGGGTAAAGTGCTTTGCGAGAGGGTCCCATCTAGAAAGGTACCCTCCCCACATCGAGGGAGTGTTGCCCAGTATGGATCAGGAGTGGAGGGGTGCAAACTCTCTTCCCCATCTCTTTTCCTTGCCACCCAGGCTGTATGCTCACATAAAGGTCTGCTATATTGTTTGGGCTTACAGATTTTTCTTGTTTTTTTTTTTGTGTGTGTGGGGGGGGGGGGGGGTGGTGTCCTCCCTTAAATCCATACCAGACAAAGGTAAGGATCTGGTATAGATTTTCAGAGTTTGCCAACAGAACAAAGTGGCTGAGAAATATGATTTTAGCATCTGGTAATATAAATAGTATTTTTTTTCTTCATAAATGTTACTTCAGTTTTAGTACATTCCACAGTTGCCCACTTCATGGGCAGGTTTAAGCCATCCCCCAAGCAAGTTTAAAGGAATTGTATATTTTGTATGGACATATTTTGCATGGACATACACAGAACACAGGGTACAGCTAATGTGTTTCGGGGTGCACCCCCTTCCTCAAAGCTAGGCTAGTCTCCCACACCATGGGCAAGTGCTTTTATAGGAAATGGTGGAATTGAAAACAGGGCCAGATTCACAGAGCCCTTACTCCGGTCTATCTCGTGTTAGACCGGAGTACTTTCAAATTACGCGCGTCGTTTCATTAGTCTGAACCCTTAAACCATGAAACGACGGCTTCGGGCTTCAATCCGACTGGCTTACATGTTCGTACGCCTTTGGATCTACGCTGCAATAATTTTGCGGCCGCTGAGTGGAGTTCCCGTCGTTTTCCGCGTCGGGGTATGCAACTGAGGGAAGATTTACTAAAATCTGGTGCAGCTGTGCATAGTAATAACCAATCGGCTTCTGTTTTTTATTGTCAAAGCCTAATTGAAAAAGCAGAAGTTAGGTGATTGGTTACGGTGCACAGCTGCACCATCTACTGTGTGCACCAGGTTTAGTAAATCGCCCTCTGGAGTTACATTTGTTATCTTTTTACTGAGCATTATTGTTGTTTTATTCTTTTTTTTTTTTTTTTTTGGTTCTAGTACTTCATCAGATACTTATTTATGGCATCCAAAAAATGACCAACAGGAACCACACACTGGTGAAAGAATTTCTGCTCCTGGGTTTCGGCGAGCTTCATGACTTTAAAATTCTACTTTTCACCATTTTTCTGATCATTCACATCCTGGCCTTAACCAGCAATGCCCTTGTTGTTGTGTTGGTTGCGTTCTCCCGGAGTCTTCATTCTCCAATGTACATCTTCATCAGTCAGCTGTCTTTGTCTGAAATCGTCTTCACCAGTATTATTGTGCCCAACATGCTCTGGTTGATACTGATGGGTGGTGGGAAAGTATCCGTGACTAGATGTTTTTTCCAGTTCTATCTATTAGCAGTTCCAGCAGTTGCTCAGTGTTTACTGTTGGCTTCCATGTCTTTTGATCGATATTTGGCCATATGTAAACCACTACACTATGGAAGCATCATGACCATCAGACAACAATTGAAAATAAGCACTTTTTGTTGGTCAGTGGGCTTAATGGTAGCTTTTGTACTATATGTTTTATTAGATAGTTTAGAATTCTGTGGCCCAAACACGATCAATCATTTCTTTTGTGACGTCACTCCCGTGGTAGAACTTTCTTGTTCGGATAACCCTGCTCTACAGCTGGCCACGTCTGTCTTTTCTTTTCCTTTTGTTGCCTGTCCATTTATTTTTATCATAGCCACGTACATGGCCATCCTCCACACTATCCTGAAGATCCCATCCATCAGTGGAAGGCATAAGGCTTTTTCCACCTGTAGCTCCCACCTGACCGTTGTGAACCTTTACTATGGAAGCTTAGCAGTAGGGTCCATACCTATCTTTCCAGGGTCTGTTAACCTCAACAAGATTCTTTCATTGTTCTACACCCTGGTGACTCCATTGGTCAATCCTTTAATCTACACCTTGAGGAACCAAGAAATTAGGAATGTTATTAAGAAGTTTGTCAATAAAAAGGGAACCCCAGCAAACTTCTAAATACACATATAGTGCTACCCCTGTAGGAGCCACTGATAAATAGGGATCCCCCACCCTGCACAGACAGGCACACCAAATTTTTCACAGCACACAAAAGTCAGGAAACAGCCCGGCCAGTGGCGTAGCGTGGATTGTCAGCGCCTGGGAAGAGGCAAGTAATTTGCGCCCCCCGACCCATGGACTTACCTATTTTCAGCTAGCTCCAGTCTGGTCACATGATCCACTGTGTGAGACAGCAGTGGCTGTAGGTAAGAGGAGAGCATGCTTGATAATGACTGCTAAAGCCTGGAGTGGTGACATCATGCATTTGTTCCTATGTCCCATCTGTTGTTGGTGCCCCCTCCTCTCCACACTCGTGACAGCGCCCCTTTAAATTTTGCGCCCAGGGCAGTGGTCCCCTTTGCACCCCCTATGCTACGCCACTGAGCCCGGCAACTTTGTTTTGTTTGTTAGGGGATTAAACTTGGATGGGGATAGGGGTATTATGGGATGCGGACTCAACTGCAACAAAGCCTCTTCAGGGACACTCAACTATATACACCCCTCTTCCTCCAGCACACCACTTGCTTGCAGAAACACAACTCCAACAGGAACACTGTTTGGGTGGAATCTGACAAGGCACACCAGATCCAGAAAATAGCCCTTTACAGGCAGGGACCATGGGCGCCTTTGGTGTGTAGAAAAGTCCCATTTTCCAGCTACATTCCTCCTGTGGCTATTCCCAGCATCACCTCTTAAGGCACTGCCAGCCCTCCTGGCTGCAGCTGCTCCTTTCCATTAGCTAAGCTTCCACAGTCCTCCCTGACTGACTCTACAAATGTGATGAACCCTTGTCCTCAACAGGACTAATTCCGCCGTAAATGCTTCCTCTGTCCAGAACCAGCACTATCCAAGACTTTTTTTAGGCCACTCAGTTACTAGCTGTACTTCAGTGTAGGGTAAAACATCAGACAGATTATTGGAACAAGAAAACAGTCTTATATAAAGTTAAAGAGTAGGTTCCCCCCTCCTGCTCATATTACTCTAACAATACACCTGTAACCAGAAGCATAAATTAACATGAGCTAATTAACTTATTATTTCCAGACTCTGAGATATGACCTTTCAGGTCTTAGCCTTGCTGTCTCTTAGCTTCCTAACTACAATACACAAATATCATAAATATCAACACAGAACTCCTTCACACAATAGCAGAGTTAATTAACACAAACAACAATGGGTAAAAGACTCTTAGATCCCACACTAGCCTTATTTAAAATAAACACATCAAAGCAGACAACAGACAGACAGGTGGCTGGAGTTGATGACATCAGTATCTTATAAGAGCCCTAACATTATGAAGCAGTCACTATTTATAATATGGCATATACAGGGTTCCCAGAGTCTGTGTGTTTTGGGGGGAAATGGACTTGAATCCAAAGTAGGTCCCCAGGCATAAACCTCACAAAGTGTATTGTTCCCTTAAAACCAAGGGCCCATAATCAGTAGGCAATAGGCTAGCATTCAGTCCTCCTCTCCAAAAGCCTCTGTACTGGCTAGGTCTGTCACAACAACCATTGCAGACAGCTGCCTCAGTCCTCTCAGGCTGTCTCTCAGTCTTTCCCGATTGTCTCATTCACCGGCCACCCACCTGTCTTCTCCCTGGAAAACTCCCGAACATGCTGACTTCCTCTCCTGCTGTCCTCACACCTGATCCTGTGCCACTGGACAGGACTCCTCCTTGGGATGTCAGAGGTTCCGTCCTTCACCCGAGCTCCCAGTCCCAAAGTCTCTCCCCAGACTAGGGGGGGGGGGCACCTTAAAGAGCCTCCCAACAGCTTCTTCAACACTGCATCTCCAGACTTACACCTGAACTCTGTATATATGAGGTGCCTGCCTCCTTCCAGTCCTTCTGGGGATTGGTTGGGGCACTCATGCATACTACAGGCAGTTCCTTCTAACTTCCCTTCCATTCTTCTGGAAGCTTCTCCAAGGTTCCAGCAAGTAAGGGGAGGTACCAGAGGTGCTGCCTGATGAGTCATCCAGCCTTACCGAGTCACTCAAACCCTGACCCAGAATAAACCCAGGCTTGGCTGCCAGCCAAGCCAAACATGTACCTACACTAACCTGTTTACATTTCTAGCACTAGAGGGCACACAACACAGAGGAAAAACATATCTGGTTGCGGTTTTACCTGCCAAAAGGAGTTGCATTTCTGTCTTTCCAATCCTGAGATTTATACAGTTCCGCCACACAACACAGCCCTGTCTAGCATGAAAGGGGACTGGATCTTTCTCTTTTGCAGCTTCAATTTCACTTAGAGCTTTGCTCCCCACCCCAGCCTATGACTGGCCAGTGAAAGGAGAAGCAGTGCACTCATGAACACTGTCGCACTGCTCTCTTCTCCTGTCAGCATTGTACATTGTATCACACCTGAATGACTCGCTGTGCTGATTCTCCCTCAAGTCTAAGCTCTGGTATACCAAGTCAAATTCTGGTACCTATGGTGTTCCTATTCTTCTCAAAGCGTTTAAGATCGGGGCACTGCACAGGCCACTCAAATTCCTCCACAGCAAACCAGTCAAAACATTCCTAGTTTTGTGCAACCAAACTCAATATTTTGGGTCATATAATGGAGCTCTGTAAAAATGTCATATGGATTTGTATAGTTCCAAGCACAGTCTGTATAATTTGTGTGGGGAGAGGGTCATTTATATATGGCTTTTAGAGCAACATAGAAAATGCATAAATCCTTTAAAAGAGAATGAAAGTTACATTTATTATACCAAGTATTAATAAAGAGCATTACTAACTGAAAACGCTGCATAAGTATTGTTGAAATATTTTTTCTTACTTTGAAAGTGTGGGCATGTCCTCAGTCCATCCCTGTAGCTGCCGTGTTTTAGTATTTCTGGCACTTCATAACAGACAATAATGTGGGGTGGGGTGGCTATTACCTCAGCTTCTTGTTGTTGGCTAAACTACACCGCCTAAAGTTTCTTGCAGTTACCCTCAGTAACACATTCACAGGCTTCCTTTAAATATGCATGTTCCAGGGAGGGAGCTGGTCACTGGATGATGAGAACTTTAGTTATGCAGTTTGACCATCAGTTGCGTGATTGCATCCTATTAGACCTTCTTCTGCAAAAGTTGTCAACCAAATGATCAGCATAGCACAGCTAAAGTATGCCTCATCCAGTGTCCAGTAGCTAGGAACATGCTCATCTTAAGGGATGATGAGAATGTGTTCTTTCACCAAGGCTCATCAGTCAACATCACTTGCACTTGTACTCTTCTCTCAGTGTATCTGACTGGATGTCTACAAAGGGAGATATTGAGAGAGCAGAATGCATTGTAGACACAGGCATAAAGGAATACAGATGGAGATCTCTGGAATGATACTAAGGTATTTGTTTACTGAAAGCAATCTTTGACTTTTAATGAAACAGAATAAATATATATATATGTATATAGATATATATATCAGGGGTCTCCTACTGGTGGCCCTCCAGCTGTTGCAGAACTACAATTACCATGAGCTATTGCAAGGCTGACAGTTGCAAGCATGACTCCTATAGGCAGAGGCATGATGGGACTTGTAGTTCCGCAACAGCAGGCGGGCCATCAGTTTAAGACCCCTGAGAGATATATCTATAGATATATAGATATACCGTATATACTCGAGTATAAGCAGACCCGAATATAAGCCGAGGCACCTAATTTTACCACAAAAAAGGGAAAACATATTGACTCGAGTATAAGCCTAGGGCTTCCATCTGCATGCCTCACTATGCCTCACTTTTGTCTCACTGTGTCCATGTGCATGCCTCGCTGTGCCCATGCCTCACTGTGTCCATGCCTCACTGTGACCATGTCAATGCCTGACTGTGTCCATGCCTCACTGTGTTCATGCCTCACTGTGTCCATGCCCCACTGTGCCCATGCCCCACTGTGCCCATGCCCCACTGTACCCATGCCTCACTGTGCCCATGCCTCACTGTGTCCATGCCTCACTGTGCCCATGCCTCACTGTGCCCATGCCTCACTGTGCCCATGCTTCACTGTGCCCATGCCTCACTGTGCCCATGCCCCACTGTGTCCATGACTAGACTGATGTTTAACATTGGAGTCTATGGAAGGGGTGCCTGGGTATGAAAAATCGGTGCTCCCCAGTCCCCTAGACAACAAACTTTGCACACTTGTAAAGAAGAAATAGGGCTACATGTGTGCCAAGTTACGGGTCCAGAGGAGCTATGACCAGCCAGTACCCGGTCCCCAAATTCACCAGAGAAATTACCTTTTAACATGGGAGTCTATAGAAGGGGTGCCCAGCTTTGAAAAATCAGTGCTCCCCGGCTGTAAGTCCTCCAGACAACAAACTTTGCACACTTGTAGAGAAAAAGTGGGACTACATGTGTGCCCAGTTTGGTCCTCAAAGTCCAGGAGATCAGGCGCAAAAAGGTGACTTGAGTATAAAAAAAAGTGCTGAAAAACTCGGCTCATGCCACATACACACGACCGTTTTTCGGAATGTAAAATTTTTATTTTTAATGGTCTAGAAAAAACAATGGGCCAGATTCAGAACGTATTTACGTTGGCGTATCTAGAGATACGCTGCGTAAATACTAAGAATAGCCGGCGTATCTTTTGTCAGTATTCAGAAAAGAAGATACGCCGGAATTCTGCTAATATACGAGCGGCGTAAGTCTGTTACACCGTCGTATATTAGTTGCAGTTTTACGCTGGCCGCTAGGTGGCGCTTCTGTCGTTTTACGCATCGAATATGCAAATTAGGGAGTTACGCCGATTCCCGAACGTACTTGCGGCCGGGTGTCGTAGTTTACGTCGTTTGCGTAAATGTTAATCCGGCGTAAAGTTACCCCTGCTATATGAGGCGCAGCCAATGTTAAGTATGGACATCGGGACATCGTTGAATTGTACGTCGTTTACGTCGTTTGCGTAAATCGTTCGGGAATGGGGCTGGACGTAATTTACGTACACGTTGTTTACATTGACTAGTTGCGACGTGATTTCACGCATGCGCATGCGTTCAGAAAATACGTAAATAGCGTGGGGTCATGATTCATTTACATGAATCACGCCCCCACATTACTAATTTGAATTAGGCGCCCTTACGCCGAACACTTTACGCTACGCCCCCGCAAGTTATGGAGCAAGTGCTTTCTGAATAAGGCACTTGCCCATAACAGTTGCGGAGGCGTAGTGTAAAGAGCATACACTACGCCTGCAAAAAATTACGCCCCCCCTTCTCTGAATCTGGCCCAATGCTTTTTCAACCCGATCGTTAAACCGGCCTTGCCTACACATGATCGTGGTGACATACAACACGTACGACGGCACTATAAAGGGGAAGTTCCATGCGGATGGCGCCACCCTTTGGGCTGCTTTAGCTGATTTCGTGTTAGTAAAAGACGTGAAAAATTGGAGCATGTTCTAAATTTTTAATGGCCATTTTTTTTTTTTATTCTTTATTTTTTCAGAAGTTTCACATTACAGATAATCACATTCCATATCATCCGTTTATATCAAAAAAGGAGGAAAGAGATGAAGAGACACCATATAGTCCCATCCCTTCTCTCTCCATTTCTTCTCTGATTCCGTGTAGCCTCTCGTTTTCTCACTGTCCTATTTCTCACTATTACCCCCCCCCAAAAAAACAAAGTCGTTCGCCCCCCCCCCTCCCGTGCCTATCCCCCTCGCTCCTCCCTATACTTCGGATATGGGGCCCATATCATCCTGTATCTCTCATCCTGGTCTTTCATGGGCAATGTGAGATTCTCCATTAGTTGAATCTCTGCCACTCTTGCGAGCCATTGTGCTCTAGATGGGGAGGTCTCTTGTTTCCACAGGACTGGGATACATGCCCTCGCAGCTATAATAAGATGTCTTAACAGTGAATTTCTATATTTTTTCAGTGACAAAATTCCTGTATTTTTACACATTCCCAAAAGATATGCAATAGTGTCCCTTCTACTGCGTGACATCTCCAGCAAACATCTGTCGTCTGCAGAGGTGTATTTAGGTTTTGTGCTGCCCTAGGCCTGACTAAACTTGCGCACCCTCTAATTTAAATATGACCCACCCCTTCCTGTCAAAGCCACATCCCTGTCATATTCTTGGGAAGAGGACAGAGGGACGCCATGGGAGAAGGACAGAGGGACGCCCTGGGAGAAGAACAGAGGAACGCCTTGGGAGAAGGACAGAGGGACGCCCTGGGAGAAGGACAGAAGGACGCCCCGGAACAAGGACAGAGGGACACCCTGGGAGGAGGAGAGAGGGACGCCCTGGGAGGAGGAGAGAGGAACGCCCTGGGAGGAGGAGAGAGGGCCGCCCCCCACAAAGTGCCGCCCTAGGCCTGGGCCTTGTTGGCCTAGGCCAGAATACATCCCTGGTCGTCTGAGGATATATTCAATGTAATACTGTTGGTGTTCTATACCATTAGGGATGAGCTTCGTATTCGAGTCGAACTCGTGTTCGACTCGAACATCGTATGTTCGATCGTTCGTCGAAATACGAACAAAACGGGTCGTTCGCGCCAAATTCGAGTTAGGTTTCACATACCATAATTCACTGCGGCATCGCTGGCTGATGATTGGCCAAGCATGCACTATGACCCACATGCTTGGCCAATCACAGCGTGCAAATAATGGAAAGCCATAATTGGCCAAAGCCAGGGTGGCTTTGGCCAATTATGGCTCAGGGGGTTTAGTACACGCCCACACTATAAAAAGCTGCCTGCAGATCGGCCTAATGTAGTGTGTTGCGGTGGTGGTTAGAGAGAACAGAGAGAGACAGAGAGAGTGTCATTTTTTGCAGGTATATAAAGCAGGCAGGCTAGTCAGTTAATGTTACAATGTGTAGAGAATATATATACATCCCAGGTGTTGTACATATATTTATACACTGTATAGTTTAGCTAGATCAGTTCTTCCTAATTTACTGACAGGCAGGAGATTGTGCTATTTAAAGACGTTTTCACAGGCATACTATAGACACCCAGCAGGTACAATATTTAAAGGAATTTTTCCTTTTTTTATTTTTTTATTTAATCATCATTAAAATCACTGCTCCTGATTCAGGAGCAGTGATTTTAATGATGCTTAAATAAAAAATAAAAAAAGGAAAAATTCCTTTAAATATTGTACCTGCTGGGTGTCTATAGTTTGCCTGTGAAAACGTCTTTGAGAACCCGGGTCTTGCCCGAGGGAACATGTATCAATGGAAAAAAAGTTTTAAAAACGGTTGTTTTTTCAGGAGTCCTGAACAAAACGACTGTTTTTAAAACTTTTTTCCATTGATACATGTTCCCTGTGGCAAGACCGGGGTTCTCAAAGACGTTTTATGACAATAACTTGCATATTAGGCTTTAAAATTAGCACTCTTGAATTCGAACTTTCGAGTCCCATAGACGTCAATGGGGTTCTAAATGCTTGCGCGAACGTTCGGTCCGTTCGAAGGTTCTGGTGCGGTCCAAACGGGGGGTTCGACTCATCCCTATATACCATCTAGTTAGAATTTTATATCCTCCCTCCTCATATTTGTTTGCTACTGAAGCCTTATGTGTAAACCGCAGAATCCTATTTTTCTGTTCTTGAGTGAATTTTAAACCCAAATCTCTCTCCCACGCCTGTATGAACGTGAATTCTTGTGGTATATTTAAGTTAATAGGTGTTGCATAGGAGTATGACAGCAAATGTCTCATAGGCTTCATAATGGCCATTTTTTACGTCGTGAAAAATGCTCTGGAGCCCGCACGCGATAGTTTTTAATGACATAAAAAAAAATATATGTTTTTACAACCCAAAAAACGGTCGTGTGTACGCGGCATTATACTCGAGTATATATATATATCTCCCCCACAATGTAAATGATGGACAATAATCCTCAACTTCAGTTGGCATCTGAATGTTGTGCTGCAAACAAACCGGCTGAGGGGTTGGCTGATGTTATTGACCAAATATCTACCTGGCTGGTTGTATACGAATTCAGGTGTTCAATATCACTGGGTATTTAACCCAATATTCAGGTACCTACATCCTAAAACATTGTTAGAGTTGGATGGAGAGAGGGGGCAGCTGGACTTTTCTCTGTAGCATCAAGGAAATTACACCAGATTAAAAGCGCATACATTTATTTTTACAAATGACATCACAAAAAGTATATAGTAAATGTTAAAACAAAGCAGGAGAATAAAAATCCCTCTTATGTGGCTGTGTAACAACCGAAAAATAATGCCAACTTACATTGTAAAGATGTTAATCCATACAGCATAATGAGTACAATGATGGAGCAGAGTTCTAAGAAAGAAAGGAAGAAAAAAGTATGCAAAATAATACCATAATGATAAATATTATACATTTCTCAGAAAAGCATCAAAATCATAAAGATGAATATTTGCTAGAGATGGTGGTCGATCCAACACCCCAAGAGCCGGATTCAGCCGATAAGCAAATACCATACAGGGCGCCAAAGCAATCCTCACTGGTCGAGCATGGGGGCAGATAAATAAGCCACAAAGCACCTATGTATATATAGCATCAAACGTTTAGAAGGGTCTGTTACCGTGGTAAATGTATAATATTTACCATTATTATTATTGGTATTATTTTGTATATGTTTTCTTTCTTCGTTATAGAACTCTTCTCCCTCATTATGCTCCTGTAGAAGCAAATCAATGTGGACAGTGTCATTTTTTATTTATTTATTTACTTATTTAATGTTTTACAATTTAACTTTGAAATACTTATTAGATTTTTTCTTTTTTTAAAACAGCCCTGTTGGGGGTGCTTTGGTGAGATATCAGTGGTCTAAAAAGACTCCTGATATCTTCCCTTTGAAACATGGAAAGGGACTGAGAATAGAGATTCCCCAGTCCTTTTCTCTGCAGCCTCAGCTGCACTGAACATGAATGGAGAGAAAACAAAGGCTCCTCTCAATTCATAAACGGAAGTATCGTAAACACACTTTACTATGCTCAGTTATGAATGGACAGTCAGTGATCACTAAGCCGGGGAGGATGCGGGGGGCAAACAGAGGAGGACACAGAGAGGGACCCATAGGACAAAATGGATCGGGACCTGGAGGAGGACATGGGGAGCACAGAGTGGGACCCAGGGGAGGACCCAGGGAGCAGGGGGGGACAGCCCAGGGGGGTCTGTGCCACAGTAGGGGCCGTTCCAAGCACTGATCTCCCTAACAGCCACGGGAGGGATAGGTGGAGAAGGAGCTATCAGAGAAGCTATACAGGAAGATCACTGCTTGTTGCCCCCCCCCACCCCCACTGACACATCGATCGTCTCAGAGGTTGCCTAGGTATCGGATCAAACATCGAAGCATTTGCACGAGTACAAATACTTGTGCAAATGCTTGGTATTGGCACCGATATTGGTATCGGTGCAACCCTAGTTGTGGGGAAGGGGCCCTTTTCTCATCAACATGGGGACAAGGTGCTTTGGCAGGACCCCTCCCTGGCAAGGTGCCCTGCTCTAATTCCAGAAGAGTGGTGCATGCTTTCTGCCCTTTATATTCTTGGCCAGGCTGCATACTCAGATAAGGGACTGATATGTTTTTGGGGGTAACCCCACACTTATTTTTTTTGCATGGCTACGTGTGTGTGTGTTTTTTTTTTTTCATTTTGAATGGGGTCCATCTTTAAAATTCATTCCAGACCCTGATCAAGGATATTTTTTTTTTTGCACAAAATTGGTACATGTCAACCATGGCAGCGCCCAACTACCCAAGCTTGCAAGCTTGCAAATTGACTAAAAAAGACAGAAAACAAATATTTGACTCTCATAATCTTCACTGAGGATTGGGCACTGTAACGGAATGTCCCACACTCCGATTGAGTGCTTCCGTCATATACCGCTTCCTATCAGTCTGGATATAGATATCAGATATTCCAGCTGCCCTCAACACACAACGAGACGAGACTTGTCTGTGTGCTAAGTATGGAGTCTTTAATAGAACCAAGAATACAGCCTTATATACAGTAAAGAGGAGGTAACTAGAACAGAAATTAACATGAGTTAATTATCTAATAATTTACCCAGACAAGTTGAGTAGACTTCACGTCTCCCCATTCAACTGCTATACAATACACATTATCTTAAGTGTAAACACAGGACATCTTCACACACAATAGCAGGGTCAATTAGCACAGAGAAGAGACAGATGGCTGGAGGTGATGGCATTAGCATCTATGAATGAGTCACTCTACAATTAACCCTTTGAGTTCAGAATCAAAAACATTAAATAGTTCTCTAGAGATATCCTGGAATATATTGTGGATAATAATTACACAATGATCCCATCTCAAGTAGTCCAAGATATCATTTCTCAGTCATCCTATGCCCCTAGTGGACATAGGATGATTTTAGACATAAGATGGTTCAGGGATGTCCCGGGTGAGTCTGTCACAGGCTCTATTCTCAGGGATTCATAGATTTTAGTCAGGTTCAGTGATCCAAACTGTTTCTCATCACTAGTGACAGTGTCCTATGGTAGTGCCTTTTTGACAGTGGAATTAAAAAAAAAATATTTTAAAATGTAGCTTTGCTTACAGACAATAGAACCCCCCATTACTCATCAACCAATCCACTATGATTACTTACACAAGAAACAGGCGGGTGTTTTCCTACAAAAAAAGGACACTGTCATCCCTTTAGATATAGATGTAAAAAAATTAGCCAGTGACAGGACAGTTTGGCATTAGGAGAACAGACTTAGCTCGTCTATACCTTTTATTTTTACCATGGGGATGGGTGTGAGCAGGGAATTTGTGAAGTTTAGTACAAACCGTTTTACACTAGTCTTTTTTTTACATAAACACCCCAAAAATGTATCAAAAAATACCCTATTAACACAAAATAAAACAAACATACCCTAAATCCACATAAAATTGTCTCCTGTCTAAATTGGCCCTAGTGTAGATACTGTATGTATACATGTGAGTTAGGGGCCTTAGATTGCAAATGCCTTGAGGTGGATGTGCAATGTATATACAGTGAAACCTCAGATTGTGAGTAACGCAGTTAACGAGCATTGCGCAATACGAGATTTTTTTTTTTAAAGTCCTGACTCGGTTTGCGAGTGTTGTTTCACAAAACAAGCAGAATTCAAGCCACAGCGGTGTGCAGTACCACATTTGGGCAGTGGTGTGGGGAACACCGGAGCCGTTTGGAAAAACTCAGAAATACTCAGTTCCTTAGTCTTTCCCAGGTTTTCCGAGTTTAGCCGAGCTGTCCCTGAGCCTTTCCAAGTATTTCCAAGGCTCTTTGGTGCCCCCCCCACATTGCATGCCATAGATGTCAATGCGGAACAAATTATTTTAATTTCCATTGATATGGGGAAACTCGTTTTGATATGTGAGTGCTTTGGATTATGAGCATTCTCCTGGAAAAGATTATGCCAGTTATCCGAGGTTCCACTGTATATGTTTAAAGTGCTGTGAGGTACCTGTAAAAAAAAAAAAAAAATGACTTCTGCTCTCAATTAATGACAAATGAAAACAAAAAACAAAGCCAGCAATACATTTTTTTAATAAAAAAACAGCAAATGGGCAGTTACACAATAGATGGCTAATTGAGTAACCTAAACAGTTTTCACCTCCTCCCCAAAGCCTACAAGGGAGGTTGCAGCCGAGTGTAATATTTAACTAGCTTTCAGAGGGACAGTATACTGTTATCCTCCACTCTTACTTGAGTCATTTTCAATTGAAGCCAGGTGGGTTGGCATTTTGACGGTGTAGCACGGCCCCCTTGGCGACAGCTTGGATCTACCCGCTCAACTGCACCGCCATGAACCTGTAAATATTCCAACCTACCCGACACTCTGGGTTCATACATCTTTGCACCACCTTAACCCCTTAAGGACCGCCGCATGTACATTTACGTCAGCAGAATGGCACAGGCAGGCACATCAACGTATATATACGTTGGTGCCTTGACGTGGGTCGGGGGTCTGATCGGGACCCCCCCCCGGTACATGCGGCGGTCCCCGTGGCTGTCCGAGCGATCCGGGATGAGGGGGCGGCTATTCGTTTTTGTCCGCCCCCTCCGGATCGCTCCCAGACAATCCGCGCGCTCCCCCGTGTGTCACTTCCTCCTCCTGTGTAAACACAGGAAGAGGGAAGTGATGTGATCTCTCCTCTCAGCGGTATTTTCAACCGCCGCTGAGGAGAGATCACATCACATAGTAAGTCTGCACAACACTACACTGACACCAGGACACGCAGGCACACTTAACCACTTGCGATCACCCCCTCCCCCTGTCACAGTGTCACTGAATGCAGTAATCATATATGTATGATTACTGTATTTAGTGTCAGTGTGACAGGCAGTTAGTGTTAGGTCCAGGGTAGCCCCATACCCCCCCTAATAAAGTTTTAACCCCTTGATCACCGCCCTAGTTAACCCTTTCACTCCCTATTGCCAGCGTCACTAAGTGATAATTTTTCTGATCGCTGTATTAGTGTCGCTGTTCCCGCTAGGTAGCTAATTTGTTTTATTGCGATTTTTTTTTTACTAAAGACATGTGGCTAAATACATTTTGGCCTAAATGTTTGACTAAAATTTTGTTTATTTGATTTTTCTTATAACAAAAAGTAAAAAATATTGTTTTTTTTTCAAAAATGTCGCTCTATTTTTGTATATAGCGCAAAAAATAAAAATCGCAGAGGCGATAAAATACCACCAAAAGAAAGATCTATTTGTGGGAAGAAATGGACGCAAATTTTGTTTGGGAGCCACGTCGCACGACCATGCAATTGTCAGTTAAAGCGACGCAGTGCCGAATTTACAAAAAGGGGCCTGGTCCTTTATCTGCATTTTGGTCCGGGTCTTAAGTGGTTAAAGTAATAAGTCAAACAACTCAGTGCGTTTATATTCTTTTGATGTTTACTGTAATAACTCAAAGAGAATATTGTTAGACAGAGGAGGTAATAGATCCACTGAGCTTTGGATAACAGTCCTAGCTCAGCAGAAGAATTTCTCTACAATAATACAAGTTAAGAAAATTTGTCAATAACAGTATATTATATATACGTATGTACAATGCACTACCACTTGAACATGACCTGAAAGGATAAGGAAGAGTTAAGCATGTATTCTGGCAAGACTTGTAAATGGGTACTCAGACTGGCCTATTTAACCTTTTAATCCTAATGAGAGGTCAAGTTTAACAAGTATGGTATGAGGGCCCTTTTAGCAGTAATGACAGCAATGTCCCAGTTGCAGGCCTGGTGGTCTTTACCTGCAGTCAGAGCTCATTAACTATATCCAATAAGGGGCAGTAAACAAGACAATGGTATTTCTTGGAACGAATGAAGCTAAAGGTGTCTATGTACAGTGTTCAAAAAGAAGTGCGGTAAAGTGTTTCCAAGGTAAAGCTGTCTATACACTGTGTCCCAGTGAAGTACCAAGCAAGGTTTGCAAAGGTGGGCAATTGCCCTCTCGCCAACAACCAGGCTGATTCAATGCCATCTGGACAGAGGCTCCCAGAGGGACGTCCTTGTATGGACTCGCTATGGCGATCACCCGATGCGAAGCTCGGAGCAGGAGATGTCGGATTACTGAGATGGTGCTGGATGGATGTCTGACGAACAGCAAGCAGTGCTAGGCTCTTCTCGTCCGGGTTGGAATGTTGTACCCCGTGTGGTAGGCCGCAACCTCACCCTCCCTGCATGGAGAGGTCCGTCACGCACAAGACCAAGGAGGAAGAGAGCATGGGACAGGTATCTGGCTTCTTTTATAGCTCTTCCCAGAAATCTCTCTGACATAGAAAGGATCCCTGGCCTGGGATATATAATCCGGGTGTATAGTCATGTGGAGCAATTGCCATTCAGTCCTCAATGGCCAATATGGCCTCGGAGCCATATTGGGGGAGTTCCCAAGTATCAACGGTAGGTTGGGGATTGACCTCATAAATCGAAGTTTGTGCATTTTTTATTTATTTATTAATTTACAAAACCAAATAAATGAAGGTGTGTGGGTATTGCCTTGCTTCCTTTCAGGCACACTGGGGTTTATTTACTGAACGCAAATCCACTGTGCACTACAAGATCCACTGCAAGTGCACTTAGAGCCGTTCACACTGGGGCGACCTGGGATTCGCCTTCAAGTCGCCCCAAGTCGCGTGGTCAAGAAAATGAATGGAAGTGAATGGGAGCCGTCCTAATGCACACTACTGAAGTCGCTCCAACTTCAGAAAAGATTCCCGTACTACTTCAATCCAATTTCTAGGCGACTTGTAGGCAACTTGTACCCATTGATTTCAATGGAAGTCGCCTCAGAAGTCGGATCACTGTCTTAACTGAAGAAACAATACAGGGAGATAACATACATTTCTCAGGCAAACCCCTCCCTCCGCCTCCCTCCCACAGAGCTGATTGTTGTTTGATTGGCCACTGGAAAGCCTCCTGTCCTGGAGGTGACTTGAAGTGGCCTTGTACTGTCCTGGAGGCGACTTGAAGTTGCCTTGTAAGTTGCCCAATGATTCATACTCAAGTCTTGTCCAAGTTGCCTCCCAAAGTCGTGCTGGAAGTCGTGTTGCCCCAGTGTGAATGGGCTCTAAGTGCAGTCGCTGTAGATCTGAGGGGGGCATGTAAGGAAAATAAAAAACAGCATTTTAACTTGCACATGATTGGATGAAAGAAATCAGCAGAGCTTCCCCTCATTTCTGATCTTTTCCTCGGAATTATAGCGACTTTGAAGAGCCGTTCACCTAGTACTTGTTGGTCGGACCATGGGGCTGACCATGAGGAGAGGAGCCCTCCAGGCTTTTTGGCTAAGTACACCAAGTTGTACTTTGCCCCTGTCAGGAGCCTTACAGATTTGGGGGGGTCAGGGTGGAGTCCTACTTCTTCGAAAGGTAGACTAAAGAAACACTATTAAATGTATTTTTTTTTTGTGTTTTCACATGCACTTGTTTTATACACTTATGTGTTTGTTTATTGCGCACCACTGTAGGTAAAAAAAAAAAAAAATCACCTACTGGCTGGACAGAAGAATACATAATATGAAAATTAAGTTTTTGTTATTTATCTTACCAAAAACAAAAAATTAGGGCTGTTACTGATCAAAATTTTTGTGTTCGATTAATCGTTTGTTTTTTTAATCGATTAATCGACTAATTTCGATTTATAACGCACATACAGATCCAACTACTTTTAGCTGATCTCCATGCAGGCTGATTCCCAGTGCAGCTCCACCCACTGGAAAAATTAATACCAGGATACAAAAAACACACAAAGGCAGCGCTCGATGGGAATAGCATTACAATTTTTATAGTCTTCAAATAGGTAACCAAATAAATATTGCACTAGAGATAAAATCGATGTAGCTACCTAAACTGTAAATATGGTGTGAGTAATACCAAACGGTACCAAAAGCAGTCATAAAAACATGTAGCTAAGTATGATACTGGTATAAAAATGTGTACAACGATACCACTGCTGAATCCAGATGAGGAGCGGTTAACATCAGTCCATCGGCATGTAGATGTCCCGTGAAGGGAACTATCACAATTCCCAGTGGATGGTTGTAGAATCCCAGGTTAATAGAGGGAAGTGATAGAGGGAAGTGTAACAGCCCTTGCGTGTGGCAGATAAGGTCCAGCCGACATGCAGATATGAAGGCACAGCTAAGGAGCCCTTCAGATGGACACGGCAAGCCCCGCCGGTGTGCATGATGTTACCGGATCTCCGACGGAACTCCCTGAAGGCCCAGAAGCCGGAAGAGAGGTGAGTAACAATCAAAAGAATTTTAATCGATCAAAAAGATTTTGATCGATCAAAAAAATTAAAGATTAATCGATTAATTAAAAGTTAATTTGCACAGCCCTACAAAAAATGTGTCTTGACTATAATAAATAAAATATAGATAAAGCCACTATGTAATCCCTTTTACATTGCTTACTATTTTTAAATATTAGACTATTTTATGTAAATTAAACGGTTGGGATTTAGCAGCATGGAGGCTCCAGAGTTGGTGTCGGGGAGCTCTGCTCTGCCACAATTTATCTAATTTTGCAGATGTGCATTTTTCTCTTGCGTATGTTTAAGGAATATAAGCATCTTATAACTAATTTATGAATGTAAGGTAAAACATTTATTTATTGGAAACATACAATAATATTGCAGTAAAAAATTGTATAATTAACATATGAGCTCAGTGCAATACATTAGTATATAACTTAGCTGCCCTAGATGCATAAGTGAAAAATAGCAAAGGGTTACAGCGCTCAGGGTATCTATCGAGATCAATCAAAAATAAAGGATATTATCAAGTAAAATTAATACAGCGGCTGCATATGTGGTATAATAGTACAATATTTTTAAGTCCATTAAAATTAGTCCAGGGACCGGGCCTGTGACGGTAGTCGAACATATCTCCGCCATCCATTCCCTTCTTCTCCCATAAAGAAATCACCCAATATTCCACGACTAGGAATATCCCTGGAATCGCTGAATAATCCACACATGAGCCATGGCTTAATGCTGAATGTAAACAGGACACACTTTATTGAAAGTACACAGCACACTTTATACAGGATTTGGAACATCCCGCCCCCAACAACCGCTTTCTTATTGGTCCATTGTAAAGTATGCAGTCTTCACTCCGGTCCTCTTAAACCATGCAAATGAGGACTTGAAAATGTCTCCGCAGAGATTGGTCCCAATGCTTGAATAGCCTGAATATGTGTGGCCAGAAGCCTGTGATGTGTTTTCAGACAAAAGCCCCAGGGGTCAATCAATGTACACAATAGCCAGCCACAGAACAATGGAGCCGTCTGGAGAATTGAGACAGGGCAGAAGTCATTTACACCTGATAATAGAAAGGCTTTAGATAGGGTTATCACACAATGGACAATGAGTATTTCTTCTGAGTCTATTGACCTGGCTGAGGTTCAGAATTAAATCTTCTGTAATACATGAATTAGGATTTCAGTATTTCATGGTCCATGACAGGGCCGTTGAGATATTATTATCATCAGCTGTGAAAAAGTCAAAGCAGGTGTTTTCAGGTACTCAGGGCAGCTCTCCAGGAGCGAAGTCAGCTCGAAACATACAATAGAAAAAAAAACAAGAAAAGAAAGTGCCTCTGAATAATCTGTATTTTAATAATTAAAATAGCAAGTATCCAACACTTACATCCAACATAACAGTGGTGAAGTCCGGGACGCTGGTAAGAAGTCTCAAAGACAGTCAATGGAACCAGGATCGAGATTAGTGCAACCTCAGCCAGTGTAGATCATCTGTTCAGAGTCGAGGGGAGCCAACTTCAACAATCGTGTACGAGTGCTGCTAGGCTGACAGTTCGTTTGCTGGTCCGTGGCGTCAGTTGGACGGTGGCGGGGAGGGATCACAACGCGTTTCAGAGCGTGCGCTGGTCAGAGGACAGACCTGCGTGCTCCTTTCTCAAGTGTAAACCAGGGAGGAAACAGGGGGATATAAGAGGTTGTCATATGACGGTACACCAGCCAATGAAAATGCTGAGAACACGATCAACCAGAAAACAATAAGGGATAAGTAAATAAGTGATATGTAAAAATTGTCCAGCGCTGGCGCTCCTCTCATGTGTGTGCTGGGAGCAGCTATCCTGGCTTCACGGTCCTGTATGGCTCACTGGCTTGCGGTGTGTGGACATCCAGCGCTTATCCCTTATAGATGTATATGTATCTGCACTTTCAAACCTTCCACGGTCAACTAGTGGTATTGTTTTCTGGTTGATCGTGTTCTCAGCATTTTCATTGGCTGGTGTACCGTCATATGACAACCTCTTATATCCCCCAGTTTCCTCCCTGGTTTACACTTGAGAAAGGAGTGCGCAGGTCTGTCCTCTGACCAGCGCACGCTCTGAAAAGCGTTGTGATCCCTCCCGGCCACCGTCCAACTGACGTCACGGACCAGCAAACGAGCTGTCAGCCTAGCAGCACTCGTACAAGATTTTTGAAGTCGGCTCCCCCCGGCTCTGAGCGGATGATCTACACTGGCTGAGGTTGCACTAATCTCGATCCTGGTTCCATTGACTGTCTTTGAGACTTCTTACCAGCGTCCCGGACTTCACCACTGTTATGTTGGATGTAAGTGTTGGATACTTGCTATTTTAATTATTAAAATACAGATTATTCAGAGGCGCTTTCTTTTCTTGTTTTTTTAGATGCATAAGTGGGCTAGCAAGGATACATGCTGTAAAATGAAGCCTAACATGTTTCGGACCATGTCGTCAAGCCTCAGAGGCTTATTGTCATTTGGAGCAATCATAAATGTTCTATAATATAAACACAGTAACAAATTCTAATCCCCTTGTGGAGGATTCCATTTGTGGATGGACATTTTTTGGTTACACAACCTGGTCACATTGCTATAATCTTTTTATATGGACTATAAACTGAAGGACTTAGGCCTCGTACACACGATCAAATCTGTCTGCTGGAAACGGTCTGCTAGACCGTTTCAGCAGACAGATTCGATCGTGTGTACGGGCAAACAGACGGATTTGGCCACCCGACAGATTTCAAAGCATGCTTTGAAATCTGTCGGCTGGGAACCCGTCCGCCCGACATGTCTGCTGGTTAGTACACTTACCAGCAGACATGTCTTCTCGCACACGCGCCGAATGATTTTGACGCATGCGCGGAAGTGTTTTACTTCCTGGTGCGGTGACGTGGTGGCGTCAACGTCACCGCCACGTCACCGACACGTCAGCGCGCTGTCTGCTGGTGGGGATCTTGGTTTGCTCGTGTGTACACGCGAGCAAACCAAAATGCCAGAAGACAGATCTGTTCAAATCGGTCGGTCCGACCGATTTGAACAGATAGATTTACTCGTGTGTACGAGGCCTTATGGATAAATGGTTGTGGAACAAATCATCTGAGTTTCCATTATTTTTTATGGGAAAATTTGCTTTGATATACAAGTGCTTTGGATTACAAGCATGTTTCTGGAATGAATTATGCTTGCAATCCAAGGTTTCACTGTATACTGCTTGCAGTATAAAGCACAAGCTAGGAATTGCACAAACTCCCAAAATTTCACTTATATGTTTATTTTTGTTGCACTATCAAAGTGCTGATACACTAGTAATACAACTCCATGACATAAAAAATATTACATCAAAATCATTGTTTAAAAATCAGTTCATCAAAAGTGTCCAAAGTTGATCATTTAATAAAGTGCACGTTGCAAAATCAGTCCAAATAAAAGGTGATCAGTGCAAGAATATTCTTGAAATAGATGTGCATATCGCCCCATTCTTCCCATGTAACCGTATGCCGCTCCACACCCGGGTGCACACCCAACTCACAAACTGCTTACCATCAGGTAAGACCTCAGATTCTGGGATGGTTGAATGGCACACTCCAGGACACAGAATAAGGGCTCCCAGAACAGTCCGCAGAAGAAGCTCAGGGGAATAAGAGATAAAGAATGAACTCATATGGGCTGATTTACCAAGCCTGTGCGCCAAGACTCATGGTGCACAAGCAGGAGTAAACCTGTTTTTGACATTTACAAAAGAAACACGCTGCCAGTGCAGCGTGTTTCCTCATTTACTAAAGTGCCTAATGCGCCCAGAAGAGGGCGCACAGCACGCCAGTACAGAGCTGGCGTGCGGCATTTAGTAATGTAAACATCGGGGATTCGGGCGGGAGTTTATGAGGGGAGGGAGGGGGTTGATGCAGGGGAAGTGTAGTGACATGTGTTTCAACTTGTGTGGCGGGCCGATTTGAAAGGGAAAGTGACTTTTGGGACCCGATCCCCGTGCCCTTGCAAAGTACGCTAGAACCTCGGAAGGTTCACTTGCATACTGGGCATGCGCAGAGGGAAAAATCGGAGCTCACCGCGCGCCGCTTCAGTACGCCGGGAAATCCTTGGTAAATACCAGGCGGCGTAGCAGTGTTTGCACTGCCTGGAGCGGCGCACGGCAAGCTCCGAGCTGTTCTCGGGCTGCGCTGACACTGAAGGGGAACTCCGCGCCAAATTTCAAATGTGAAACCGGCGCGGCTTCCCCCCCAGGGGTACAATAGGCTCTCCGGCTTGGTCCGGAACGTGAGGGGTTAACCCACGCCAAAATCGGCGTGGGGTTCCCCCCCAGATCCGTACCAAGCCCTCATCCCAGGCATGCAGTCTGGCCGGACAGGAATGGGGGTGGGGACGAGCGAGCGGCCCCCCCCCTCCTGAGCCGTACCAGACCACATGCCCTCAACATTGGGAGGGTGTTTTGGGGTGCCCCCCAAAACACCTTGTCCCCATGTTGATGAGGACAAGGGTCTCTTCCCCACAACCCTTGCCCGGTGGTTGTGGGGGTCTGCGGGCGGGAGGCTTATCGAAATCTGGAAGACCCCTTTAACAAAGGGGCCCCCCAGATCCCGGCCCCCCCCCTGTGTGAAATGGTAATGGGGTACCTTGTACCTCTACCATTTCACGAGTAAAAAAAAGTGTCAGTGTAAAAAAAGACAAGAGCCGGTTTTTGACAAGTCCTTTATTATCTTCTTTCTTCTTTCCTTCGGGTTTCTTCCTCCTCCATCTTCTTCTTCCTCTGCTTCTGTCTTGGGTCTTCTATTCCCGCATCTTGCCCGGCGTGTTCTTCCATCTTCTTCCGCTGTCCTTCTCGTCCGCATCTTCTTCTTCTTCTTCTTCGCCGGAGCGGCCGCTTCCAATTGAAATCCCCGCTGTCTGCCGGACCACGCCCCCCCCTCTGACGCCTCGGGCAAGCTCTTAGGAAAGTCCCCGTGTGGTGCCTGTGCGTCAGAGGGGGGCGTGGTCACATGTTCCAGAAAGCGGGCAATTCAATTGGAAGCGGCGACTCTGGCAAAGAAAAAGCCGCGCACGAGCTTCAAATTGAATTGGCCGCCCTCTGACATGTGACCACGCCCCCCTCGGACGCACTTGCAGCACACTCCTAAGAGCTTGCCCGTGGCGTCAGAGGGGGGGGCGTGGTCCGGCAGACAGCGGGGATTTCAATTGGAAGCGGCGCCTCCGGCGAAGAAGAAGAAGGAGAAGAAGATGCGGACGAGAAGGACAGCGGGAGGAACAGAAGATGGAAGAACACGCCGGGCAAGATGCGGGAATAGAAGACCCAAGACAGAAGCAGAGGAAGAAGAAGGAGGAGGAAGAAGAAACCCGAAGAAAAGAAGAAAGAAGATAATAAAGGACTTGTCAAAAACCGGCTCTTGTCTTTTTTAACCCTTTACATTTTTTTTCTCGTGAAATGGTAGAGGTACAAGGTACCCCATTACCATTTCACACAGGGGGGGGGCCGGGATCTGGGGGGCCCCTTTGTTAAAGGGGTCTTCCAGATTTCGATAAGCCTCCCGCCCGCAGACCCCCACAACCACCGGGCAAGGGTTGTGGGGAAGAGACCCTTGTCCTCATCAACATGGGGACAAGGTGTTTTGGGGGGCACCCCAAAACACCCTCCCAATGTTGAGGGCATGTGGCCTGGTGCGGTTCAGGAGAGGGGGGGGGCCGCGCTCTGTCCCCCCCTCTTTTCTGCGGCCGGCCAGGTCAACGTGCTCGGATAAGGGGTCTGGTGTGGATTTTAGGGGGGACTCCACGCCATTTTTTTTTTAATTTGGAGTGGAGTTCCCCTTAAATTCCACACCAGACCCGAAGGGTCTGGTTATGGATATTTGGGGGGAACCCCACGTCATTTTTTTAAAAAAATTGACGGCGGGGTTCCCCTTAATATCCATACCAGACCTAAAGGGTCTGGTTATTGAATTTGGGGGGACCCCCACGCTTTTTTTTCCCTTTTTTTAATGAATGAATTCTCCTGCAATTGCCGGGAGCCGACAATTCATTATAGCCGCGAGTCAGTTTTAAATGGCTTTTTTCCTTTGAAAAATGACATTTTGTGCAGAGACAGTTCTAACCACGGGAAACATGCGCTTTTTCACATGCTGACATTAGAGACCCCCATGCTACGAAATTTAAAGGAAAATTACACTTTTATTATTGCACTTTTAGCATTATTAAAATCACTGCTCCCGAAAAAACGGCCGTTTTAAAAAATAAAAAAAGCATTGGTACATGTCCCCTGGGGCAGGACTGAGGTCCCCAAACACTTTTTAGGACAAAACTTGCAGATTAGCCTTTAAAATTCACTATTAAGATTTTCCCCCATAGACTTATACAGGGAGTTCGGCGGCGGCTTTACTTATCAATCACATCGCGCTGCTGCTGCCGCCGGTTCATGCGCCTAATTAGGGCTTCATCCAGCGCACTAATTAAGGCATGTACCGGCGCAGCGCAGATTCATTAGTAAATCAGCCCCATAGTGTAGTAGTGTAAAACTTCACTAATTTATTAAAAAAAGAATGCTACTCACACAAGGCAGATAAAATCAGGCATGTAAATAAATTAACACAGTCAGTACCCTAGCAGCTGTGATTCCATCACTGCTGTAGCTCAACCCGACATGTTTCGTCCAATAGGACGTCATCCAGGGGTATAGGAGTATAGCGGTGATGATATTTAAGATACCTTTGTACTGCTAGGATCAGTACGAGCAACAGGTTAGTTTGCTTAAGGCCATTATCTTGAGAGATTTCTGGATGGCAGCTCTTATATCCTGATTTCGTAGGCTGTAGACTAATGGATTGAACAAAGGAGTCACCAAGGTGTAAAGTAATGAAAGACTCTTGTTGGCATCAACAGAGTTCTCTTTAGGTGGAAAGATATAGATTGAAGACAGAGTGCCATAGTACATGCATACAATAATAAGGTGGGAGCTGCATGTGGAGAAGGTCTTTTTTCTACCAGTGTTGGATGGGATCTTAAGGATGGCTTTAAGAATGGAGATGTAGGTGACAACAATGAACATAAACGGAGACAAAAGAACGGGAAAGGAAACCGCAGCTGTGACCGTTTCTACAAGATACGTATCGGAGCACGAAAGTCTTATGAGTGGGGCAATGTCACAAAAAAAGTGGTTAATGACGTTAAGGCCACAAAATTTTAACTGCTTTAAGTAAATATAAACCACCAAAGAAAGTGTGAAGCCCACCAACCAGCAGGAGAGGACTATCTGAAGCTGCTTTCCAAAAGTTATAATGATGGCATAATGTAATGGTTTACATATGGCCACATACCTATCAAAGGACATGCCAGCCAGCAGTAAACACTGGGTAACCGATGGAATCGCAAGCAGCAAAAACTGAGAAATACATCTGTCAACAGATAGCCTTCCACTGCCAATCAATATAAGCCACAACATGCTCGGCACAATATTACTTGTGAACAGGATTTCCGACAAGGACAACTGGCTGAGAAAGAAGTACATAGGAGAGTGGAGACTCTGGTTGGCTACAACTAACATGATGACAAGGACATTGCTGGTCAATGCCATAATGTGAATTATCAGAAAGATGATGAAGAGTGGAATCCTGAGGTTGTGGAGGTCACCGAAGCCCAGAAGGAGAAATTCTATGACCAAAGTCTGGTTCCGATCCAACACTGAAAACCAAAAGACAGCAGTGTTCAGAAGATCAGCCATAGTAAATAAAAACATTGGCCAAAGTGAATCTGTCACAAAGAGAATTGAAGCAACGTTCTTGTAAACCAATCCAACCAGTAGTCTGTGTAGTCAAATAGATTTAATATTATGACTGTATTAAAGCCAAACTTTTAGTCATGCTTTTGCTGGCTATAAGATACTGGCGTAGATTCATGTACAGATCCGACGGTGTATCTACTGATACACCGTCGGATCTGTGAGATCCGACGCTCGGATCTATGCGGCTGATTCCTCGAATCAGGTTCCGCATAGATCTCCCTTAGAGCCGACTGGTGTAAGTGAGTTACACTGTCGGTTCTTAGGCTGCATTCTCCCGCCGTCCGCTAGGTGGGAGAATGGCGACGAATATGCAAATGAGGAGAACCGCCGATTCAGAACCGAACGCCCGGCCGTCGCTTTTTTTTTACGTCGTTTGCGTTCGTCTTTTTCCGGCGGATGGTTACGCCTGCTATATGCGGGGTAAGTGCGGCGGATCCTATGTTAAGTATGGCCGTCGTTCCCGCGTCGAGTTTTGAATTTTTTACGTCATTTACGTAAGTCGCCCGGGAATACGGCCATACGTTAATAGCGTTAACGACGAAAACAATGACGTCCTTGCGACATCATTTAAAGCAATGCACGCTGGGAAATTTAGCCGGCGGCGCATGCGCAGTACGATCGGCGCGGGGACGCGCGTGAGCCGCGGAATTTGCATTCCGCCGGGGGATTTACGATCCGCCAGGGCTACTTACGAGGCAAGTGCTTTCTGAATACAGCACTTGCCTCAAAAACTGGCGCAGGCGGATCGTAGAAAAGATAGATCACGCGGATCAAAAGATCCGTTCTTAGGCTGCATTCTCCCGCCGTCCGCTAGGTGGGAGAATGGCGACGAATATGCAAATGAGGAGAACCGCCGATTCAGAACCGAACGCCCGGCCGTCGCTTTTTTTTTACGTCGTTTGCGTTCGTCTTTTTCCGGCGGATGGTTACGCCTGCTATATGCGGGGTAAGTGCGGCGGATCCTATGTTAAGTATGGCCGTCGTTCCCGCGTCGAGTTTTGAATTTTTTACGTCATTTACGTAAGTCGTCCGGGAATACGGCCATACGTTAATAGCGTTAACGACGAAAACAATGACGTCCTTGCGACATCATTTAAAGCAATGCACGCTGGGAAATTTCGCCGGCGGCGCATGCGCAGTACGATTGGCGCGGGGACGCGCGTGAGCCGCGGAATTTGCATTCCGCCGGGGGATTTACGATCCGCCAGGGCTACTTACGAGGCAAGTGCTTTCTGAATACAGCACTTGCCTCAAAAACTGGCGCAGGCGGATCGTAGAAAAGATAGATCACGCGGATCAAAAGATCCGCTGATCTACATGAATCTACCCCACTGTATTTAACTAGCTGCTAAGGTAAAGCACTAGTGCAGGGGTTGGTAGTAAGTAATTCAGAGTTCAGAGATCAGTATTGTGGGATGAAGAGTGCGTGGGTCAGTAGTATTTCATGCAGAATTCAGAGGTTAGTAGAAAATAACTCGGAGTGTGGCGGTCAGTAGTAAGTAGTTCGGAGGTCAGTAGTAAATAATACAGTGGTAAGTAGTGTTAGACATAAGCTTTTGGAGCTAAACAAATTACAGGCAGACAGTCTGTAGGTCGTGGAAACAGGAACTGAACTTTATTACTACTTCTTGTACATAGACAAAACATGAACTAGCAAACGTAACACTGCCATCTAGTGATCATATAATGTAATAGGCACACAGCAATTACATTTAGTAGATGTTGCTCATATAATACAAACCTTGTATGCTAACACCCCCACTCAACAACTACTATCTATGTCAATCCCATTTCTGATCTAAGATCAACAAATCTGTTTCTAGCTAGTGGTTTTGTCAAAACATCAGCAATCATTTTTTCCGTTTCACAATACACAAGTTCAATCACTTTCTGATCAACTAAGTCATGAATGTAATGATGTCTGACATCGATGTGCTTGGTTCTTCCATTAATCTTCTCACTTGTTGCAAGCTTAATGCAACCCTGATTATCCTCAAATAAGACAGTAGGTTCTGATGTTGCTTCTCCAAGATCCTTGAGTAATTGTTGTAACCACACAACTTCTTGACTGGCATAAGCTGCAGATATGTATTCAGCTTCTGTAGAGGACAATGCCACTGACATCTGTTTCTTGCTGGACCATGATATAGGACTGTCTCCCAATTTTAATAAGTAACCACTTGTGGATTTGCGTGTGCTGTGATCACCTGCCCAATCGGAGTCCACATATCCCACGAGGTTTAAATCACCACTTGCTGACAGTTTCAAATTTAAGTCTTTTGTCTGTTTCAGATATCTCATAACTCTTTTGATCGCATTCCAATCTCTTAGACGTGGTTTATCAACTCGCCTGCAAAGAAGAGACATGCTTGCTGCAATGTCTGGACGTGTAGTGGTTGCAATGTAGAGAAGTGCCCCCACTGATTGTCTGTATTGTTCATTGGATGTGAGAAGATCATCTTCTCCTTCTAACTTTGGATAGGCTGTATCCATAGGTGTGCTTGCTCCTTTCGCCTCTGTCATGTTGAATTGCTGAAGAATAGATTCAATTTTTGCGCTCTGATTCAACAGGAAACTTCCATCTTTCTCACGCTGGATGTCAATTCCAAGATAATATGTCACTTCACCTAGGTCTTTAGTTTCAAAGTGCTTGTTGAGTACTCCTGTTAATTTTGCAATTTCATTGTTATTTTTGTGAGCAATGATCAGGTCATCAACATAAATTAGCAGATACATCCACTCAGTGTCTACTTGTTTAGCGTATAGGCACGGATCAGCTTTGCTTCTTGTAAATCCTTCATTTAGTAGAACTTGATTAATCTTCAGGTTCCATGCTCGAGCTGATTGTTTAAGGCCATAAAGAGATTTATTCAACTTGCAGACAAGATGCTCTTGTCCCTTTTTCAAATATCCTTCTGGTTGTGACATGTAAATTTCTTCTTCAATATCACCATTAAGAAAAGCTGTCTTAATATCGTGATGTTTCACAATCATTGTACGCATGGCAGCCACTGTCATTAGTGTTCTGAAAGTACTTTGTTTAGCAACTGGAGCAAAAGTAGCATCATAGTCCTCACCGAACTTCTGTGAGTAACCTTTAGCAACCAGCCTTGCCTTGTACCGACAGACTTTCCCTTCAGAGTTACATTTGGTTTTAAAAACCCATTTACATCCTATGGTATGTTTACCTTGAGGTAGCTCTGAAAGTGTCCATGTCTGGAGATCTTCGAGTGATGTCATTTCTTCATCAGCGGCTTTATTCCATACTTGTTTCTCATGCATTGGCAGTTTCTGCATCTCTTTCCATGAACCTGGTTCAGTTTGAACAGCTCTGCGAGCTATGTAAGATAAACGTTCAGCTGGAACACCTTTATTGATTCTGGTTGATTTTCTGACTGAAGATATTTCTGGTTCAGATTCAGGTTTTGATTCTTCTGCAGTAATTTCTATTTCTGTATCACTTTCCTTATTTTCTTGAGTGACTGATGTTGATTCTTTCTCAGTTTGAATAGTTTGTGTCTGTTGTTCAAACTTTGAGCACATAGAGGTTTCATCAATAATCACACTTCTGCTGACTGTTACCTTGTTCGTGTCTTGATGTAAAATCCTGTATCCTTTTTGAGATTCACTGTACCCCACAAGTACACCTTCTTTTGCACATGCATCCCATTTTGTACGTTTTTCTTTTGGAATGTGTACATAGGCTTTACTTCCAAAAATTCTGATGTGTCTTAAATCTGGTTTCCTTTTGTTCCATAGTTCATATGGAGTTTTTGTTGTTGCTTTTCCCGGCAAACGATTTTGAAGATAACATGCAGTTGTGATAGCTTCTCCCCAGAATGTAGTTGGCATATCAGCATCAAATAGCATGCTCCTCCCACTTTCACACAGTGTGCGGTTCATTCTCTCTGCAACTCCATTTTGCTCCGGGTTATATGGAACTGTTGTCTGGAACATAATTCCATGCTTCCTGAGAATAGCTTGTGTTTTACCACTTGTATATTCTGAGCCATTGTCTGTTCGTAGTACTCTTGGCATTCTGCCGAAAATATTATTTACTTGAGCGAGATACTGTTCTAATTTCTCTGGCACTTCATCCTTATTGTGAAGTAGAAATACTGTGGTATATCTGGAGTATTCATCAATGAAGGTCAGGAAGTACTTTTTCTTTCCTGGAGTCATAGTTTTCATTGGACCACAAAGATCTGAATGTATTAAGTCCAGAGGTTTTTGAACTTTGCTGTTTGTCTGCTTGGGAAAAGGTGTCCTTGCCATTTTTCCTTTAATACAGCTGGTACAAATCATTGTGTGATCACATGGATTAATCTTAATACCACTTGCATAGTTATTCTCAACTATTTTCTTTATTGTGTCAGAATTTCTGTGCCCCAATCGTCTGTGCCAAGTGTGGATGCAGTTTGAATGTTTATCCTCTTTGGCTATTTTAACCATTTCACTGCAGTTCAACTGATATAGTTCATCTATGATTTTAGCCTTTGCAAGCAAGCAATCCCCTTTTGTTATGATACAACTGTCACCCTGAAATGTGACTACATTGCCTTGGTTAGTGAGTTTCTTTACTGACAAAAGGTTGCTTTCAAGATCTGGCACATACAGAACATTCCTCATATGGATCTTTTTAGTGATATCTGGAGAGATAGGACAGTATAGAAAGCCATCTCCTATTCCCACTGATTTCATGAGTTGTCCATTAGCTGTAGTTATCCCTTCTGTTTTGCTTTCATCAAGCTGAGCAAAGAAACTTCGGTTATTTGTCATGTGACTTGTAGCGCCTGAGTCCACACACCATGCTTGCACAGTGGTGACACAATTTTTGGATCCGAATGCATATTCCTTTGTTTCTATGACATTCTTAGCTTGTTGGAATGCACTTTGTTTTTGCATTCTAGCTTTCCAGATTCTACAATCTGCTTTTAGATGTCCTGGTTTCTTGCACACAAAGCATTCCCGCTTTTCTAGCTGCACGTTACTGTGTTTATTTTTGTATCTTGTCTTTAAAGCCGTCTCTGAACACACACTCACAGTACTCATGCTTTCAGTTTTGCGCTTGTATTCATCCACAAGCTTGCCTTTAACATATTCCAGTGCCAGATCATCATCTGGACGTGCATCTAGTGCTGTGACAAGTGTCTCATAACTTTCAGGAAGTCCACTTAATAATAGCGCTGCAACATGAAAATCTTTCATCTCTTCTCCAATCCCTCGCAGTCTCTCCACCATCTCTAAGGTCTGTCTTATATAGTCCTGCATGTCCTGGTCTTGCTGTAGCTTAGTCTGATAGAGCTTTCTGATTAAATACAGTTTATTGCTGAGATTAACTCTTTCATGTGCTTTCTGTAACTCTTCCCACATGTCTTTAGCAGTTTGACAGTTACATATATGTATGATTTGATCATCATCTATGCACAGGGAGATTGTGCTTTGCGCCTTCTGATCTCTGTCTAACCACTCCTCTGTGGGCTGTGCAGGTCTTTGTTCATTTATGCATTTCCACGTACCTTCTCTTATAAGCAGCATTTTCATCTTGAATTTCCAAGATTGGTAGTTCTGATTTGTCAGATTTGCAATGGAAAACTTTGCTGATGGCATGGCAGCTGCCATTACTGCTGTTTGTCTTTCTGTTGCTGTCTTCTGCACTGAATTGCTCTAGCTCACTGTATCTGGCTATATCCAGGGGTGATCTGTATTATATCCTGGGCTTCTGTAACATGCTCTGGGACCATAACCTGTTAGACATAAGCTTTTGGAGCTAAACAAATTACAGGCAGACAGTCTGTAGGTCGTGGAAACAGGAACTGAACTTTATTACTACTTCTTGTACATAGACAAAACATGAACTAGCAAACGTAACACTGCCATCTAGTGATCATATAATGTAATAGGCACACAGCAATTACATTTAGTAGATGTTGCTCATATAATACAAACCTTGTATGCTAACAAGTAGTAAGTAGCATAGAGTTCAGAGGTCAGTGTAGTATGTAACGTACAGTGCAGAGGGCAGTAGCAACCAACACACATCTCCTCTCGCAGACAAAAATGCTCCTCTTCCTGAACAAACATCTACTGTATCTTCTTAAGCTAAAATCGTCTGCAGCACCTTCCTAAGATTTACTTTACCAAACCTTGGATGCATTGGTTTCCGAGCAGAGTGAGGGAAGACCTCCCATGTCTTCTCCCAGCTCTATCCAGGGGAGGGGGGCAGGATGGAAATCTCCCCCCGGGCTGGTGACACTATGCACAGCCACTGGCCGCCACTACAAATGCTGTTTTTGCAGGTCACGGGCGCTGCTCACCTCCCACTGTGCAGCCATGCCTGTGTCAGCTCCGAGGTAGATGGCTGCCAAGCTGAGCTATGTCTCGTCTAACACATAGCTCAGCCTCAGTGCACACCAGCGCTGACATCCCCTTCTCTCCCTGCACAGACACGAGGGGAGAGAGAGCTAATCTGCTCCTCCTCCTTCTGAGTCTGCCCTGCCCACAGTCCCCAGGCATGTGTGGGCACTGGACAAGGAAGTTTGAACCCAAAAAAGCATCAGACAGCTTGCCTGTGCCTCAGCCTCCATCCTGGTAAGCTCACCCTCTCTAGTCTCTCCTGCCTCCCAGTGCATAAAAAAGGGTGCTCTGTGGACTTTGTTAAAGGGGAGGGGGCAGGCTTTGGTGAGCAGAGACCCTCTTTACACAATAGTCCACAGCATGCACCCTTAAATCAAGTTTCCCAGAACACCCCTTACATCAGATCTGATGTATATGGGGTCTGTGCTGATTCTAAAGTATATGGGGTCTGTGCGGACTCTTATGTAAGGGGAGGCTCTGTGCGGACTCTGAAGTAAGGGGAGGCTCTGTGTGGACTCTGATGTAAGGGGAGGCTCTGTGCGGACTCTGATGTAAGGGGAGGCTCTGTGTGGACTCTGATGTAAGGGGAGGCTCTGTGTGGACTCTGATGTAAGGGGAGGCTCTGTGCGGCCTCTGATGTAAGGGGTGGCTCTGTGTGGACTCTAATGTAAGGGGAGGCTGTGTGCGGACTCTGATGTAAGGGGAGGCTGTGTGCGGACTCTGATGTAAGGGAAGGCTCTGTGCGGACTCTGATGTAAGGGGGGCCTCTGTGTGGACCGGGTCTTATATACATTTTTGCTACAAAAACACACTAGGGCTTATTTTCAGGGGATGTCTTATTTATTCACGGTATGTACAAAAAAGGTTCTCCCCCTGTCAGCTCAGGCGTCAGCTTTGTGAAATTCTGTAATTGTGTAATCCCAAAAATAAACCTTAAAGTTCTTATAAAATCATGTACGCCGTTCTGTAAAAAGATTATATACAGTAATGTACAGTGTGTCTCCTTGTGTAACTTTATTGTGGAAAATACCTTAGTTATTTAGAGCACTGGTGGGCACTCACGTGACCCGCCGGACCTCTTTACTGTTTTCTACATATACTGCAGAGAGAGAGAGGCCGAGATCCCTGCTGACGTCAGCCCCCTCCTGCCACTGACGTCACCCAGGATGAGAAGAGAAGAGATTTGGCGGGTCACGTGAGCGTCCGGCGGCACTGTAAATATGGTATTTTCCACCATGAAGTTACACAAGGGAACATATTGCACATTATTTGATCTTTTTACAGAACAGATTACATGATTTTACAAGGACTTTAACTAGGGCTTATTTTCAGGGTAGGGCTTATATTGCAGCCATCTCTGAAACTCATGCTAGGTTTCATGGTAGGTCTTTGTGAACAAAATAGACTTTATTCAGTATTTTATCATAGGCTCAGTTTGTTTTTTAAAAACCCCTGGACCGATCTGGGTGAAATTTGGATATGTTGGTCCCCCAGAACAGGGCTATCAGGGGAAATGTAATGGTAGGGATACCTTGTGTGGAAAGGGGTGTTCCAACTTTTGGGAAAATTGTGTGCTCTCTGCCTGGAGATAATTGGTTTATTCCTTAACTGATCTCAATATCTCTCAGGCAGAGAGAGGGCGGGTGTACTATAAAAGCTTGTGGTGGTAATGTCGTCTGCTACTGTCATGTAAATGAACCTTGGTCTGGCTCTCAAGAACCGTTCATTGTGTGATGCTAATCGACACTGTACTGTGTGAATTTCTATTGATGATAGATGTGTATTGTTTAGCAGGTGAGAAGAGCCAGAGTCACCTTGTCTGGGTAAATGACTAGTAATTAACTCATGTAGATTATCTCAGAGATAGAACGTCTGTCTCTTAAAAGATGTGTATTAGAATTGTGTTAGTAAACCATTGTATGATGTTGTGGGTGGAGTGTGTCATTGTCCATCCGATTACTGCAAGTATTCTTTTTGGTTTATATAAGTAACCTGCCTCTCAATAAAGTAATTCTATGCCTGGTACACCCTTCATGAAGTCTTGGCTCATGTTTGGGGGAATATTCAAACCATTGGGAAGAATCATCTTGGAAACTGCATTTATCTCCACCAGGGGTGGACTGACAACTCATGGGGCCCCTGGGCAATAGAAGATTATGGGGCCCCCGGGCTTACAGATGGCCACCACGCCAGAAGGCATTGCATAGGCAGGGCAGTTAAAATCTCAGCATTTTAACATCAAAAGTATGTCGGTTTTGGACATATCAAGGACAGATGTAAAAAAAAAACACAGATTTTTTCATACTGTCTCTGGTTTTATTGAGCCTGGCAACCCTGATGGAGCCCCCTAGTGACATGGGGCCATCGGGCAGTGCCCGAGAGTCCCAATGGTCAATCCGCCGCTGGTCTTCACTATCCCTCTACCTCCTATGGTAGCGATCATTAATTATTCTCGGCGATTGAGGGATGGAAAGAAGACCGCAGTACCATAACCACTGCAGGTCTTAACAGTCTTATTTTCAGGGAAACAGAGTAGTGATCTGGCCAGTAAGTCGCCAGGGGTGCTTAAAACGATCAACTTTTATTTATTTCTGTAAAACCCTTTTCCCAAAATGAACAGAACTGTTGCTGTAACAGATTATAAAGTGTGAGCTGGCATTTGGCTTGAATTTGTTAGTGTATCTAAATCTGCTAGCACATCTAATGCCCTGTACTCACGATCTGAATTTTCAATTTCCGATGGGATAAAATCTGATGGAATTTTGTTCAAGCTGTCTTGCATACACAATGTCAGACCAAATTACGGCCGTCCAAAACGCGGACTTAAAAATAAATTTCAATGCTTCCGAGCATGCGTCAACTTGATTCTGAGCTTGCATGTTTTTTTTCTCCGTCGGAGTTCCACACAGACGATCAGAATTTCCGGAAAAAAATAAAACATGTTCTATTTCTAAACTCGAAGAAAAAAAAGTCAGATGGGGCCCACACGGTCGAAATATCCGTCTGACTTTTTTCATCGGAAATTACAATTGTGTGTACAAGGCATAAGACTACCCTTCCTGAGACTAACAATACTGCTGTCCAAATGTGCCCCCCCGTGCTCCTTCCTCCAGAGTGTGGGGGGCACTCTAATACAGGAGGTGGGCTACTGGTCAAATCGGCAGGTGAAAACCAAGGTGAAAAAAAGTCTAAAAAAGAAAACGAATGCAGCCACCAATGTGATTGGTAAGCTGCAATATATTACATTTTTGGTTTTGGGTATAATACCGCTTTAACCACTTAAAGCGGATCTCCACCCTGATCCGAACACTCCCCCCCTCCGGTGTCACAATTGACACCTTTCAGGGGGAGGGGGGTGCAGATAGACACGTATCTGCACCCACTTCCGGCCCAGCATTCACGGGCAAAAGACGGGCATTACATCACATCCCGTCTCCCGCCCGTTGTGTGCTGGGAACACTCGGCTCCCAGCACACAGCTGGAGCCAATCGCGGGCGCAGCGCGACTCGCGCATGCGCCGTAGGGAACCGGGCAGTGAAGCCGCAGCGCTTCACTTCCTGGTTCCCTCACCGTGGATGGAGGGGGAGCAGCAGGGTGATGAGCGATCGCTCATCCTCTGCTGCGGACGGCGCTGGACTCCAGGACAGGTAAGTGTCCTAATATTAAAAGTCAGCAGCTGCAGTATTTGTTGCTGCTGGCTTTTAATATTTTTGTATTTGTGAACCATCCGCTTTAAGGACCCCTTTGCAACGATATACGTCGGCAGAATGGCACGGCTGGGCACAAGCACGTACCTGTACGTGTCTCTTTAAGGCCCAGCCATGGGGTTGCAAGCACGCCCGAAGCTCCATGACCGCGCCTGCGGGACCGGCAGACCCGATCGCCGCCGGTGTCCCACGATCGGTCACAGGAGCTAAAGAATGGGGAGAGGTGAGTGTAAACACACCTTCCCCGTTCTTCACTGTGGCAGTGTCAGTGATCGTCTGTTCCCTGATAGAGGGAAAGGCGATCAATGACATCACATGTCCAGCCCTGCCCTCCTACAGTTAGAAACACATATGAGGTCACACTTAACCCCTTCAGCGACCCCTAGTGGTTAACTCCCAAACTGCAATTGTGAGTTTCACAGTAACCAGTGCATTTTTATAGCACTTTTCGCTGTGAAAATGACAATGGTCCCAAAAATGTGTCAAAATTGTCCGAAGTGTCCGCCATAATGTCGCAGTCATGAAAAAAATCGCTGATCGCCGCAATTAGTAGTCAAAAAAAAAATTATTAATAAAAAAATTATTAATAAAAACGCCATAATACTATACCCTATTTTGTAAACGCTATAAATTTTCCAAAAAGAATACGTATCAGCCTAAACTGAGGAAAAAAAGGTTTTTTTTATATATTTTTGGGGGATATTTATTATAGCAAAAGTTAAAAATATATTTTTTTTTTCAAAATTGTCGCTCTATTTTTGTTTATAGCTCAAAAAAATAAAAACCGCAGAGGTGATCAAACACAATCAAAAGAAAGCTCTATTTGTGGGAAAAGAAGGACAATTATGTTTGGGAGCCACATCGCACGACCACGCAGTTGTCAGTTAAAGCGTCGCAGTGCCGAATCGCAAAAACTGGCCAGGTCCTTTAGCTGCCTAAAGGTCCGGGTCTTAAGTGGTTAAAGCTATAATGATCTTAAGTTGAATACTATTTAATAATTTAGCATTAATTAAAGGTACTTTTAACCAGTTCAGATCCGCGCTATTGACAAAAGACGTCAACAGCGCGGACCTGAGCTGCCGGGATCACGTCTTTGGACGTCAATGTTGTTGTAGGAAAAACAGTGCCGTCGCATCACCGAGAATTCGATGCGTGTACCCGGCGGCCGCGGTGTCCGCCAGGTACATGCGATCGGCGGTGACAGAACAGGGCCGTGGAGCTGTGTGTGTAAACACACAGCTCCACGTCCTGTCAGGGAGAGAGGAGACCGATCTGTGTCCCTTGTACATAGGGACACAGCATCGTCCACCTTCCCCAGTCACCCCCTCCCCCCACACAGTTAGAACACACCCAGGATACACATTTAACCCCTTCCTCACCCTCTAGTGTTAACCCCTTCAATGCCAGTCACATTTATACAGTAATTAGTGCATATTTATAGCACTGGTCGCTGTATAAATGTGAATGGCTCCAAAAATGTGTCAAAAGTGTCCGATGTGTCCGCCGTAATATCGCAGTCCCAATAAAAATCGCAGATCGCCGCCATTACTAGTTAAAAAAAAATATAAAAAAAAATCATAATTCTGTCCCCTATTTTATAGGTGCTATAACTTTTGCGCAAAGCAGTCACTTATTGCGATTTTTTTTTTTTTTTTTTACAAAAATACATAGAAGAATATGTATCGGCCTTAACTGAGAAAAAAAAATAGTTTTTTTTTTTTTAAAAATTGGGATATTTATTATAGCAACAAGTAAAAAATATATATATATTTTTAAATTGTTGCTCTTTTTTGTTTATAACGCAAAAAATAAAAACCGCACGGGCGATAAAATACCACCAAAATAAAGCTCTATTTGTGGGGAAAAAAAGGACGCCAATTTTGTTTGGGAGCCACATCGCACGACCGCGCAATTGTCAGTTAAAGCGACGCAGTGCCGGAAGCTGAAATTTCGCCTGGGCACGAAGGGGGTTTATGTGCCCAGTAAGCAAGTGGTTAAAAAGTAACTATAATAGTATTGTAGTTCTAAACAAAGTGTTATGTTAGGTGCTATTATGTGGGCGCAGTTAAAGGCGATGTAAAAAAAGGAACTGTCCTTTGAATCTACTGTATTATACTTTTCTGATCCCTGTAGTCTAATTCCAAAATTTTATGTAGAAAAATAATATAATAAAAAACCTAATGTAGAAAAATGATGTAAAAATAAAAGTCTAAAACGAACATGGGCCCAGATTCAGAGAGAATTGGATTCTCGTAGCGTATCAGAAATACACTATGCCACCGTTTTTTACCTGGCTCTACGTGGAATCCAGGTAGATTTTGTCCAGTAAACGACGGCGGCGTAGTGTATTTCTCCCGTCGCAATCCATCATGCTCCGTTCGCAAATTTCCCGCCGTGCATTGCACGAAATCACGTCGTTACGTCATTCGTTGTTTGAGTAGAGTCGTTTACGGACATTTCTATTCCCGAACGAGTTACGCAAAAAAAAAAAAAATTAATTTAAATTCGACGCGGGAACGACGGCCATACTTAACATGGGCTACGCACCGTTAGACCAGCAAAAAGCTGGTCTAACAGTACGTAAAAAAAAAACGAAGTAAGCGATTGCGAAGACCGCTCGTATCTTCGTGGATCGCCGTAAAACAACATTTGCATATCCCGACGCATGAAAACGACGCAAACTCCTCCCAGCGACGGCAAAAATATCGCAGCGTAGATCCGAAGGCTTACGAAGACGTAAGCCTCTCGGATCGAAGCCCAACACCGCCGTATCATGGTTTGAGGATTCAAACTAGTGATACGGCGCGCAAAATTTGAAATTACTCCTGTCTAACACCAGTTAGACAGGCGTAATTGCTTTATGAATCTGGGCCAGGGACTGCAAAATTAAGATTTATAATATATAATATTCATAAATCTCCTACATGGTGGATGTTTTCTACAGCTGAGTAATGTTCTGGCCTTACCTGTCATGATATTGTATTTTTAGGATCAGGTATATTTTTCTATTGCGGACAGAGATATGTTGAGTGTTTTATACTCTTCGGCGCATCCTTGATGACTAACCTCCCTCTGTCCCTGGAGGGGCCAAATTAATGTCTAGAGGCCCATTTATCTTTTTACTTCTACATTTTTTTTTTATTATATTTTAAGTATTTATTTTGTACATGCTAAAAATCCAGTTTTATAAGAAAAAAAAACAACCTCTAGATGAAAAGTAAAATTATTAAATCAACACAAATGCTGCTTAGTAAGCTTTGCTGCTGTACTATACAGTAGTCTATTATATCTTATTTAAAATGTTAAAAAGAAGTGTAATGTAATAAAAAAACAACAACGACTTAAAGTGGATGTAAACCCCCATTTTTTTTTTTTGTCACAATGTAGAGTATAATATTTCCTATCATCTGTGCCCAGTCTTGCCACACAGAGTTAATCCAGCTCTGAGCAATCCTATTTTACTGTTCAGTGAAAATAACAGAATTCCAGATAAAAACCTGTCTAAATAAAAAGTCTGGCCCAGATTCATAGAGAATTAGATTCTCGTAGCGTATCAGAAATACACTACGCCGCCGTTTTTTACCTGGCTCTACGTGGAATCCAGGTAGATTTTGTCCAGTAAACGACGGCGGCGTAGTGTATTTCTCCCGTCGCAATCCATCTACGCGAGTAGGGGGCGTGAAGGATTTAAAATAGGCGCGTTCCCGCGGCGATCGAACTGCGCATGCTCCGTTCGCAAATTTCCCGCCGTGCATTGCGTGAAATCACGTTGTTACGTCACTCGTTGTTTGAGTAGCGTCGTTTACGGACATTTCTATTCCCGAACGAGTTACGTAAAAAAATAAAAATAAATTAAATTTGACGCAGGAACGACGGCCATACTTAACATGGGCTACGCACCGTTAGACCAGAAAAAAGCTGGTCTAACAGTACGTAAAAAAAAACAGACGTAAGCGATTGCGAAGACCGCTCGTATCTTCGTGGATCGCCGTAAAAACACATTTGCATATCCCGACGCATCAAAACGACGCAAACTCCTCCAGCGGCCGCAAAAATATCGCAGCGTAGATCCGAAGGCTTACGAAGACGTAAGCCTCTCGGATCAAAGCCCGAAGCCGCCGTATCATGGTTTGAGGATTCAAACTAGTGATACGGCGCGCAAAATTTGAAATTACTCCTGTCTAACACCAGTTAGACAGGCGTAATTGCTTTATGAATCTGGGCCTCTGTTTTCTCTCTTCTTGCTTTGAGTGACAGGTTATTTACATATCTAGCTTGGACATGTTTATCATATGTTATGTTATGTTTATCATAATATGAGGTGATCCACAGTATAAAAAGTGATAAATCCACCCCTCCCCCACATAACACATCCTAGTAATATACAATGAACTGTGAATCACCTCATATTATGATAAACATAACATAACGTATGATAAACATGTCCAAGCTAGATATGTAAATAACCTGTCACTCAAAGCAAGGAGAGAGAAACATACTTTTTATTTAGACAGGTTTTTATCTGGAAGTCTGTTAATTCTCACTGAACAATAAAAGAGGATTGATCAGCGCTGGATTAACTCTGTGTGGCAAGACTGGGCACAGATGATAAGAAACCTTATACTCTACATTGTGACATCAAACATTTTTTTGGGGGGGTTTACATCCACTTTAATGCCTTTCCTTCCCTGATCATAATGCCATTAAAAAATGTAAACCCCTCCTTTTGTTAACTACTTCAGCCCCGGAGGACTTCGCTGCCCAATGACCGGGCTATTTGTTGCGGTTCGGCACTGCATCGCTTTAACTGACAATTGCGTGGTCGTGCGACGTGGCGCCCTAACAAAAAACATTAACCATAGGTGGTTGAGAAATAAGATGTGTAATTTCTGCTCCTAGAACGCCTGGTGGTGCTCCCTACACGTTGGGCCTCTGTATGTGGCTGGGCTGTGAAAAAGTCTCACACATGTGGTATCGCCATACTCAGGAGGAGTAACAGAATGTGTTTTGAGGTGTAGTTGCAAGTGTGCATATGCCATGTGAGAGAAATAACCCATTAAAATTAAAATTCGGGAGGAAAAAAATATATGCAAAGAATTGTGAAAAAAAATTACAACTTCACTTCACTTCACTTTAATAACTTGGAATGTCTACTTTCCAAAAAGGGGTAATTTGTGAGTATTTGTACTTTCCTGGCTTGTTAGTGTCTCTAGAAATGAGATTGGCCGTCAGTACTTCAGGTCTGATCTATTTTTAATAATAGAGCCGGTTCACACTGGGGCGGCACGACTTCGGCGGCGACTCGGCAAGTTGTCCTGAAGACGACTTCAGAGGCGACTTGCAAAATGACTTCTGTATAGAAGTCAATGCAGGTTGCCCCAAGTAGCCCCCGAAGTCGTACAAGAACCTTTTTCTAAGTCGGAGAGACTTAAGTCACTCCTATTAGAACGGTTCTGGTGAATCGAATGGGACGCGACTTGTCAGGCGGCTGAGTCGCCTGACGAGTCGCCCCAGTGTGAACCGGCTCTAACTTTCACACAGACCAAATAATATACACTTATTTTGGTTATTTTTGCCAAAGCAATCTTGGCCAACATTTTTACAAAATGTTATAAGAGCCCATTCAGACAGGGGCAACGCGACTTCTAGCACGATTTTGAGAGGCAACTTGGACACGATTTGAGTATGAATCATCAGGCAACTTACAAGGCAACTTCAAGTTGCCTCCAGGACAGGAGAATTTCCAGTGGCCAATCAAACAACAATCAGCTCTGTGGGAGGGAGGGGTTTGCCTGAGAAATGTATGTTATCTTCCTATATTGTTGCTTCAGTTATGACAGTGATCCGACTTCTGAGGCGACTTCCATTGAAATCAATGGGTACAAGTTGCCTACAAGTTGCCTAGAAGTCGGATTGAAGTAGTACAGGAACCTTTTCTGAAGTCAGAGCGACTTTAGTAGTGTGTATTAAGACGGCTCCCATTCTCTTCCATTCATTTTCTCAAACGCGCCAGTGTGAACCGGCTCTAACAGAAAAGAAGATTTTTTTTTTTTCACAGCTTTTGGTCTTTTTCCATTTATAGCACAAAAAATAAAATAACCCAGTGGTGATTAAATACAACCAAAAGAAAGCTCTATTTGTATGAAAGGACAAAAAATTCATATGGGCACAGAGTTGCATGAGTAATTGTCATTCAAAGTGTGAGAGCACTGAAAGCTGAAAATTGATCTAGGCAGGAGGAGGGTTTAAGTGCCCTGTAGGCGAGTGGTTTATAAAAAATCAAGCATGAATCATGGGTACGCTTATAATGAGCATAGCAGGTGCGCAGACCTGAGAACTCACCAAGTTCCTGAGAGATAGAAGTGACTGTCAGGTGGTTTAAGGCACTATCTACCAGAAATTAAAATATCAGTTTTGGATGTGGCTATTTGTTTAGGATTTTTTTTCCCTGTATCTCTATTTATCTAAATCGTGCTCCCCCTTTACATCAGGCATCCCCCACCAGCCGAGTCCCCCCCCTTACATCGGGTATAATCCCCAGCAACAGAGGCCGCAGACCTCTAGCAGCGACGGCGGTCTTCAAGAAAATGGCGGCCGGCAGAGACATTGTCTCTGCCCGGGCGCATACCTCTAGTGGCGGCGACGACGGTCTTCAAGAAAATGGTGGCCGACGGAGACATTGTCTCTGCCCGGCTGCCGACCTCAAGCGGCAGATGCCAGCGAAGTAAAAAAATCGGGGGCCCGAGTCATTTGAGGATAAGAGAGATCCCCCTGCTGACGGGGGCCGCTGCGCGGGCCACATGACAAGGCCTGGCGGGCCGGATTCGGCCCGCCAGGCCTTGTGTTTGCCACCCCTGCTGTAAATCATGATCCCCTGTCATAAAGGGTCATGGCGATTTGGTAAGGAGCCAATCTATAATTTGGTGGAGGATACATCACTTTTCTTTGGACATGTTTTCAACTGATTTTGGAATTTGGCACAGAGCACGGGCATTTGGCATTTCATGTGTTAAACAATTATGGACTGCTACAATATTTGTTTTATTTATATGTCTATATATATTTTTATTTTTGGTTAATATTTATTCATCTAATGATATGATGTAAAAAAAATTGGATGTTCATTTATCACTGTTTCACTGTTATTGAGGGACTTGAGAGTGCTATATAGTGCCCTCTAGTGGCTATCACCCTCTCTTGTTTTTTGGTATATTAGTGATTTATATATACCGTCATATACCACATAGTCTATGATTTATATCAATATATATCACATAGTTTTGTATGTTTTGTGATTCAAACATTTGTTTCATATGGTTTAGAGGTAGCACGATTTATATTTTTTTCACGGTTTGTTTTTTGTATCTATCTACATGGTAATCACAGCTCATGGATTGAATAGAATGTGATTTCATTGCAGTTTTTCTTTCTTTCTTCCTTGTTTGTCTAGTATTTAGCACAGTTTCTTTCCAATTTTCCATCTCTATCTATCTATTTTAGTTGCCATGAGCCCAAAAGGTGAATATATTTTATAATGGCCCCTCTAATATCCTGGTTCCTCAAGCTGTAGATCAGAGGGTTGAAAAACGGTGTAACCAATATATATATCAAAGACAGGTACTTGTTTGTATTGGAAGAACTACTTTTTGGGGAAAAAATATATATAGACGCCAAACTTCCAAAGTAAAGACAAACTACGGTGAGGTGGGAGCTGCACGTTGAGAAGGCCTTCTGTCTCCTGATGGAGGATGACATCTTCAGGATGGTGCGGAAGATGAAAATATAGGTGGCAACAATAAATACAAATGGGCAGACAATGAGAGGAGTGGACACCATGGAGGTGACCAGCTTAACAGAAGAAATATCTGAACATGAAAGTTCTAAAACAGGACCAACGTCACAATAGAAATGGTTGATGGTATTTGAACCACAGAAATCCAACCTATACAAGAAAACATATATTACAAGTGACAGAGAAAGTCCCGTTGACCAACACAAAGTGACAATCTGAAGTTGAAGTCCAAATGTCATAATGATGGTATAATGTAATGGCCTACAAATGGCCAGGTATCGGTCGAAGGACATGGAGATTAAAAGCAGACATTGAGTGATTCCACATACTGCAAGCAGATAGAAATGGAAAAAACATTTGTTAATGGACATTTTTCCACCACCTTCCAGTGTCAACCACAACATACTAGGCTGAATATTGCTGGTGAAGAGGATCTCAGACAAGGACAGCTGGCTCAGAAAGACGTACATCGGAGAATGAAGGTTCTTGCTGACCATAACCAAAATGGTTACAAGAGCATTTCCTGTTAGAGCCATGATGTAAATAAGCAGAAGAAAGACAAAAAGAAGGATTTTGAGATTATGAAGGTCTCCAAAACCTAGGAGCAGAAATTCTGTGACCGCTGTTTGATTCTTCTTGACCATCACCTGCAGATCATAAGATGAATAGGATTTAAAGCCCCCATTACACCGTTAGGGTATTACCCCCTCCTCTTCAGTCCTTTTCCACTGCTTGACGAGTAAATTTAAAAAAAATCAGTACTCACTCTACCAACACCCCAGTGCTGCCCTCCACATCTTCGTACTGATGACCCTCTTCTGGGTTAAAAAGGGGTTGTAAACAGTGGCGGCTGGTGCTCAACATTTTTTGGGGGCGCAAACAAACAAAAAAAAAAGACAATTGCAGCCTCACTGTGCCCATCAAAGGCAGCTACTGTGCCCATCAAATGCAGCAACTGTGCAATGCTATTAATTGTTGCCACTGTGCCATCAATTGTCGCTACTGTGCCATGCCAAACGCAGCCACTATGCTATCAAACGCAGCCACTGTGCCATGCCATCAAACGCAGCCACTGTGCCATCAATTTTTGCAACTGTGCCATCAATTGTCACCACTGTGCGCATCAATTGTCACCACTGTACAATGCCAAATGCAGCTACTGTGCCATCAAACGCAGCCACTGTGCCATCAATTGTTACCACTGTGCCCACATCAATTGTTAGCACTGTTCCCACATCAATTGTCACCACTGTGCCCACATTAATTGTCCCCACTTTTCCCACATCAATTGTAGCCACTGAGCCCACATAAATTGTCCCCACTGTGCCCACATCAATTGTTACCACTGTGCCCACATCAATTGTTACCACTGTGCCCACATCAATTGTAGCCACTGTGCCCACATCAATTGTCCCCACTGTGCTCACATCAATTGTAGCCACTGTGCCCACATCAATTGTCCCTACTGTGCCCTGTAAAATGCTGCCAGTCAGATTGCCTCCCGCCCGGCACTTACCTTTCTGGGGTCATCCTCCTTCCACGATCTCTCGATGTCTTCTCCTGCCCTCGATGACGCTTCAGCCAATCAGGTTACTGGTAACCAGAACTGGTGAATCTGATTGGCTGAGATGCCTGTCAGTGTTAGCCAGGGAACACCCCCCCCCCTGTGCGTCCCCTGGCTAACTATTTGGAAGCCGATTACAGCCCTCAAAAGTCCTGTGTCGTGAACGCGCTGGCTTCTCGGCTCTTCATTGAATGGTTGATAGCAGCACAGCCATTGCCGTCAATTAATGATGTGGTGCGCCAAGGGGCGGGGACAAGTGATACTGTATCCCCCTTGGGAGAGCGCTTCCCAGAGGGGGGTTAGCTCTTGCGGGAGGAGCCGAGACAGCCGCCGAGGGACCCCAGAAGATGAGGATCGGGGCCACTTTGTGCAAAACTAACTGCACAGTGGAGGTAAGTATAACATGTTTGTTATTTAAAAAATAAGGAACCTTTAAAACCGCTTTAATGTAACATACTCTCTTAAGGGGGAAATCATCGCTCAGCCAATGCCTATATAGAATACTGTTCATGCATCACAAGGAGAGTGCTGTTATAGGTAGAACTGCAGGCTGACCTAGGTCAATACTAGAGGAGAAGATAAAGGACCCTCGCCCTATTTACGTAAATGGCCAGAAGATACCTTAAAATAAAATTTATATTCTGCAAAGTACGATGAGTTGGTGAATGGGAAGGGGAAAGATAAGAACTAAACTGAAGGGGGGCTTTAAACTAACTAAATAACTATTATCAATAAAGTTTTTAAAATTGCTTTATTACAAAATGATCGGTCACTGAGTGTATGCCAATATCAATTGCTTAAATGGTATATACTGTGCGTGTGTATAAATACAGTATCTCACAAAAGTAAGTACACCCCTCAAATTTTTGTAAATATTTTATTCTAACTTTTCATGTGACAACACTGAAGAAATTACACTTTGCTACAATGTAGAGTAGTGAGTGTAAAGCTTGTATAACAGTGTAAATTTGCTGTCCCCTCAAAATAACTCAACACACAGCCATTAATGTCTAAACCTCTGGTAACAAAAGTGAGTACACCCCTAAGTGAAAATGTCCAAATTGGGCTCAAAGTGTCAATATTTTGTGTGGCCACCATTATTTTCCAGCACTGCCTTAACCCTCTTGGGCATGGAGATCACCACTGGAGCCCTCTTTCACTTCTCCATGATGACATCACAGAGCTGGTGGATGTTGGAGACTTTGCGCTCCTCCACCTTCCGTTTTAGGATGCCCCAGAGAGGCTCAATAGGGTTTAGGTCTGGAGACATGCTTGGTCAGTCCATCACCTTTACCCTCAGCTTCTTTAGCAAGGCAGTGGTCATCTTGGAGGTGTGTTTGAATATTGCCATGCGGCCCAGTCTCTCAAGGGAGGGGATCATTCTCTGCTTATGTCACAGTACATGTTGGCATTCATGGTTCCCTCAATGATCTGTAGCTCCTCAGTGCCGGCAGCACTCATGCAGCCAAAGACCATGACACTCCCACCACCATGCCTGACTGTAGGCAAGACGCACTTGATTGATTGATTGATTTAAATATTTCTTTACAGCGCCACATACACACTGAAGGGTGTGTCTAAGCGCTGGAAGGAGGTCCGCCGGTCTATTCTGGACCAAAAAGCAATCCAAGAAAAGAAAGAAAAAAAGACTTCACAGACGAACTGATAGCTCGTGTACATAAAAGAAAAGAGAGACCATGTAAAATATCAACAATAAAAACAAACAGTAGCAAGGGGGTTTGGAGTGAGGGGGACATAGGACAAGGGGAGGGTCAGTTTAATTAGGCGTGATCATAATCAACTTGCCCCAAAGAGGAAAGTTTTCAGAGCCTTTCTGAAGGTAATAAGAACAGTAGACTTCCTCAAAGGCAACGGGAGAAGGTTCCAAAGCGAGGCGGCTCTGGCTCTGAAGGATCGGCCACCGAAAGAAATCAACCTTACTGGAGGGATGGTAGCAAAGTCCTGATCGCCCGATCTCAGTGCCCTGGGGGGATGGTAGTGTATGGCCAAGTTGTTAATGAACAATGGGCCATGTTTTTTGAGGGCCCTGAACATGACACACAAAGCCTTAAATTCGATCCTCCTTGCGCATGGGAGCCAATGAAGTAGTCTGAGAACGGGTGATATATGGTCCCATCTTGAGGTCCCCGTAATCAACCTAGCTGCCTGGTTCTGCACCAGCTGCAGCTTGGAGAGCCATTTAATAGGGAGTCCCAGGTATACCACTGTAACGGATGACCACCGCTTACAACCTTCCATCCAACCACGACAAGCTTATCTGACACACTCCGACAATATTGCATACACGATCCATATCCTTTCCCAGAATAAACGAGACAGCGCTCCGTTCTTGCTTCCAAAGATATGACAATTTATTAGTATTTTCTCAGCTTCTTATATCCAGTACAGCATAATACAGTTAATCACAGGACAATGCAATCTCCACCCCCCTATTCACTCACTGAGGATAATTCTTTAATTGGTAGTGAGACATGACGGCACCGTATTATCAATAGGGTTCAATTAACCCTAAATAGTAACACAGACATCTTTATCACACAATGGCAGTGAGAGTGGGTGCAATCCACACCTTCAGATATTTCAATAGCCTATTATACAAAGGTATGACTCACTGGCTGGCTGACCTGAATTAACACCTTTCAAAAGCATGTGTGCCCAGATTGCATAGCTAACAGCTTTTGATATTTGAAGACATCCTGCAAACCTGGATTATTATTAATGTCCCTTATTAATGTCTTCTGTAACATATGAATTATGATTCTTTGTCACCCTATGGCCCTAGTGGACATAAGGTGACCCTAGACATAGGAATATCTCAGACTGTCACGGTGCATTCCGTTACAACCACATTGCAAAAGTCAAGGCGTGAGATAACTAAAGCCTGTACTAGAGTATTTCTATGTGTTTGGGAGAGCAGATGTTTTACCCGTCGTAGCATCCGAAGATAATAAAGGGCATTCTTGGTACAATTCCTCACCTGTGGAATCCATGAAAGTTTATTGTCAAATATGACTCCCAGGTTTCTTACTTGGCTGGATGGAGTGGGGCACGGGCCCATTGATACGGGCCACTCTGCAAGCAGGTTTAAGCTTTGTGTTGGACCTGTAAGAAGTACCTCAATTTTGGATACGTTCAGGGCCAAACGATTGTCCTTCATCCATATCTGGATAGATGAAAGGCAGCAGGAAAGAAGGTGGGCTGCCGTGTCTTTGTTCTCCTCACCTGGTTGCCGCCACACACGCCTGACACCATCTGACTCCAAATACGTTTATCTTGGTCTCATCAGACCACATGACATGGTTCCAGTAATCCATGTCCTTAGTCTGCTTGTCTTCAGCAAACTGTTTGCGGATTTTCTTGTGCATCATCTTTAGAAGAGGCTTCCTTCTGGAATGACAGCCATGCAGATCAATTTAATGCAGTGTGCGGCGTATGGTCTGAACACTGACAGGCTGACCCCCTTCCCCTTCAAAATCTGCAGCAATGCTGGCAGCACTCATACGGCTATTTCCCAAAGAAAACCTCTGGATATGATGCTAAGCACGTGCACTCAACTTCTTTGATCGACCATGGCCATGCTGCAACTGCAAATTCTTTTTTTCAGATCTTTAGAGAGTTCTTTGCCATGAGGTGCCATGTCGAACTTCCAGTGACCAGTTGAGAGAGTGAGAGCGATAACACCAAATTTAACACACCTGCTTGTCATTCACACCTGAGACCTTGTAACACTAATGAGCCACATGACAGTAGGGAGGGAAAATGGCTAATTGGACATTTTTACTTAGGGGTGTACTCACTTTTGTTGCCAGCGCTTTAGACATTAATGGCTGTGTGAATGAATGAATGAAAAACTTATATAGCGCAGCACATGCGAAGTAAATCGCCTCTGGGCGCTTGTTGTTCCTGTCTCCTTTGAAATCAAAAGAGATGAGTCTTAATCTTTCTCCTGAAGACCAAGTAGTTCTCCTCCAGCCGAATACTCGCTGGTAAGGCGTTCCATAGTTTGGGACCTTGGACAGCGAATCTCCTATCACCTTTGGACTTGTATCTGGCTTTCGGTATCTGAAGCCGATTTTGATTGGTGGATCGTAGAATACGATTGGACTTGTGAAGTTTTAATTTTTCGCATAGATAATGGGGAGCATTCCCATGGATACATCTATGCGTTAGACAGAGAGCTTTAAAGGTGATTCTGTCTTTAACTGGTAGCCAGTGAAGAGATCTCAGTGAAGGTGAGATGGATTCCCAGGGTTTTTTCCCAGTCACAAGTCTGGCGGCCGTATTTTGAACGACTTGAAGACGAGCGATTTGGTACTTGGGGAGTCCGAGGTAAAGGGCATTTGCATAATCCAGTCTGGAGTTTACAACTGCTCCCACCACGACCGCTATGTCTTTCTTGGGAATAAATGGCGTGAGTCTGCGTAGTAGGCGCAGCAGATGGTGAGACCCGCTGACTACTGACCCTATTTGTGCGTTCATTGTCATGTCGGAGTCAAAGATGACCCCAAGACTTTTGACTTTGGCGCTAGGGGTGATGATTTTGCCCAGAATGGGCGGGGGGATCCAGGTTGTTGTCGCTTGATTCCTACGATTGGCGTGGAACAGAAGAAGTTCTGTTTTCGCTCCATTGAGTTTGAGATAACTCTTTGTCATCCAGTCCTCTATCAAAGAGAGGCATGTCTCTAGATTGAGGTGGTGATCCTTTTTATTGCAAATGCGGAAGTACAGTTGCGTGTCGTCTGCATAAGAGTGATATAGCAGTTTTTGGCTGCTGATGATTTCGAAAAGAGGACGCACATAGATGTTGAATAACATTGGCGACAGGGGAGATCCTTGAGGGACCCCGCACGATAATGTGCGTTGTTCAGAAGAGAAGGGTCCTAGCTTCACTATTTGCGATCTGTTTTCCAAAAAAGAGGAGAACCAGGATAGATCGCTTTCTGCGACTTTGGCTATTTTAGCCAGTCGAGACAATAACAGCTTGTGATCAACTGTATCAAAGGCTGCGCTTAGGTCCAGCAGAACCAGAAGCGAAGATTCTCCTTCGTCTGCGGCCTCGAGAACGTCATCCCATATCTTGAGCAATGCTGTTTCCGTCCCGTGTCCGGGACGGAATCCTGATTGAAATGGGTCAAGTAAGTTATGGGTATCTAGATGCTGTTGCAGCTGCTGTACCACTGCTTTCTCCATTACCTTGGAGAGAACAGTGAGGCCTGTTATGGGGCGCCAGTTGAGTGGATCCTTAGGATCCAAAGTGGCTTTCTTCAAGATAGGTTGAATGAAGCCCTCCTTCAGCTGGGAGGGCATTAGGCCCTCCTTGAAGGATTGGTTGATAAGCTGCGTGACAGGAGGTGCCAGGATGTCGGCGCATTCCTTCAGCAGTTTAGTGGGGATAATATCATTTGGCGCAGTGCTGTTGCGCAGAGTGCCGATGATATTTTTAGTGGTCTGAATGGAGATGGGTTCCAGCGTGAACTCACCTACCTGTGGTGAATAGCTGTCGGTGCTGTGTAAATGACTACGGGGGGGGCTTGGCGAGAAATTGTTTTGCCGAATGCTTCGCCGGATTGCCTCGATTTTATTAATGAAGCAATCCGATAACTCATCGCAAAATTCTTGTGTATCCAAGTTGGGGGCCTCAAGACATCTTGGATTCATGGTCTGAGTGACCAGCTTGAAGAGTTCGCGGGGACGATTTAGGGCACCATTGATAGCCTCAGAAAAATAGTTTTTCTTGGCTTCGAAGATTTGCTTGTAGTATTTCCTGGTTATTGCCTTGTAGATCGAGAGGTTCTCGTCTGAAGAGCTTCTTTTCCAGGCTGCTTCTGCCCTTCTGCGCTCTTGCTTCAGTAACGCCAGCTGGTTGTTGAACCAGCCGGAGTTATTTTTCCTGATCTGGGTCTTTCGTTTCGGCGCTATCAAGTCAGCTGACTGCAATAGTGCCGTGTTTATGGCCTCCAGTGTTTCTTCCGCTGTTTGGTGCAGCTGAATTGTGTTTATTTTTCCCCCTAACGTGACTTTGAAGAGTTCCGAGTGGAGCTTCTTCTGACATCTGGTCCAGTGGGTTGTCGCTGGATTTGATGTTTTAGTTAAGGGGGGGAAATCGGAAATAATGAATTTAATTGCATGGTGATCTGTCCATGGCAATGGTTCATTTTCCAAGATTTTTATTTCCAGATCTTGTCTGAAAATAAGATCAAGCGTGTGACCTGAAGCATGTGTGGGCCCACATACTAGTTGCTGAAGCCCTAATCCTTCCAGATGGTTGATGCAGGTGTCGGCAATGGGGTCTTGCGGGGAGTTGGCCCAGAGGTTGAAGTCCCCGAGCAGCAAAAGGTGTTTGCTGTTCAGGGTATAAGTGGAGACAAAGTCCGTCAAAGATGGGAGCAGCTGCGATTTGGGGCCAGGTGGCCTATAGCAGAGTAGAATCCGGACGGACTCCTGGCCGTTTACTTGCAGTTGTAGAGTAAGGGTTTCCATGAATGGAAGAGGGTTTTGGAGGCTTGGTTTTGTGATCGCAAGATGAGTCTTATGGATCACCGCCAGTCCTCCTCCTCTTTGCCCTATTCTGTTTTCCGTTATAATACGGTAGTTTTCTGGCACCAATTCTCCTAGAATGGTGTTACAGTCGGCTGTGAGCCAGCTCTCTGTGATAAAGAGGCAGTCTAAGTCATGTTGTAGTAAGAAATCATGGATTTCTAATCGGTGTTTTACTGCCGATCTTGTGTTGATCAAAGCACATGATATGTGCTTGGGCCGGGGTAAATAGTGATTTCTGGCAGTCGATCGTCGATCGATCCTCAGAAGCCGCAGATTTCTTAGGGCTTTTTTGGTGGCGGCCGGCAGAATTGCGGCAAATCGACCGAGATCCCAAATGTTCTCTGCCGAGTATTGCCGATTAATCATGACCGATGTGGAACCAGGGGCGGGGGGGGGGGGGTGGATTCACGAGGATAACCGAATCCTCTGATCCTGGTTTGGTCCAGAGGAAGGCGAAAAAAACCCTGACCACGCTGTGCCAATCTGCTGTGGTAGGGAAAAAAAATTCCTTCCTGACCCCTAAAGAGGCGATCGGGTTAAGCCCTGGATCAAGTTGTAATGACTTTGAGAGGGATGGGGCAGGGTGGAGCAAGATGGCCGCCGACCTGGCAGCAGCATCCAGGCTGGGGGGTACCAGGTAGAGTGGCGCCTGGGGGGCGAACAGAGATGATCGGAGAGCAAGGGGGCTCTACTGGGGTAGGGGGGGGGGGGTATGTGGCTCAGTTACTGAGGTAGAGCCGACTGTTGGGGGGGGGAGAGCGGCGCGCCGCTAGGCCGCGGATGAAGCCGCGGCCTTTCCTGAGTAGCGGCTGCCGCGAACCTCCACCGATCGGCGCGAATGAAAGAAAACACCGCTCCCGAGGGCAGCGGTGGTTTGTATGGCTAGCTGCCGGCAAGGACGCCCGCGGGGAGTGGAGGTAAGGAGCGGGGAAGAAACTGTGGGGATAGGGGGGGGCTGCAGCGGCTTGTCCTGAAAAGGACGGCCGCCTGCTGCTTCCAAGAGAAGGCTTACCAGGTCCGGTGCACTGGGGGAAGCCGGGGGAAGCCGTGGAAGTCCAGGAGGGGGGAGAGAGGCTCGTCTGAGTGGCCAGTGGAGGGTGGATGGATGACAGGGAGGTGGAACTCCTGCCTGCCTGTCTGTGAGGCCGAAGCCGCACAGTGGGAGGACCCTGCACTATCCCTGAGAGAGAGACTCGTTTGAGAGCGTCCTACTCTCTCGGTGTCTAACTCTGATTCTGTGCAAGTTGTGGTTGGAACTCTGTGTTGAGTTATTTTGAGGGGACAGGAAATGTACACTGTTATACAAGCTGTACACTCACTACACAACATTGTAGCAAATAACTAACTGAGTCTGTGTTTCCTTTCAGTCAAATGAGGTAAAAAACAAAATGACAGTTTAATTGTTTTATTTTTTTTGCAATACCTCTGATTTAATGTTGAAAGTCAAGTGGCTTAATGCAGTTCTAAAACCAAAAGTGCCTTGAGGCACTTAGTTCATATTTGTAGCACTATATATGTTACTAATTTTATAAATTGCAGCTAACAAGCCTTAAATGTACTGTCACATTAGATTTTTTTTCTTTTTTTGCAAACAAGCAGTTACAGCAACAGATTTTTATTTTACAATTAAGGCTTTACATGAATAAAAAGCTGATCGTCGTAAGCACCCGGGTCACTGTTAAATGGTTTGTCTCAATCATCTAGCTGCTACATTTGAAGGAGAGCTTGTTCTGTTGAAAAACAATAGACTTACTTTACCTGGCGAAAAAAAAAGGAAGGAAAGGTTAAAAAGAAAAATAGAAAGCAGCTATCACATCTAAGAATTCATAAGCTGCAATATGATAAATGAATGTTTGGTTTTGAGTATAACTGCTTGCCGACCAGGCGATACGGTGGCAGGTCGGCTCGGCTGCGCGAGATCACGCAGCTATACGTCATCTCGCCAGTTCAGCCAATAGCTGAACTTGCCAGATAGCCCCCCCCGCTCACCCCTAATGCCGATGTGCATGCCCGGCATGACATGACAGCCAATCACCTCTCAACCTGTGAGCTGTAGTTAGGGAGGGGCCTATCTCTTTGCCTGCTTGTCTGCTTCTCTAAATAAAGTGAAGAAACATAGGACCAATACATTTCAGAGTTGCTGACTTTATTTTACTATTTTTTAAATCTGAAAATGAGAGGTATGCTATCAAAAGAAAGGTCTAAGGGGTCACACCAAAAAATATTAAAACCAATCTTTTCAAGGATAAAGAATCCTAACAAGGTAACCAAGAGGTAAGAAACAAATTGGATGATAAATAATTGTTCAGAGGGTATTTTATGGCTGATTTAAGACCTCAGGTCAAAACCGACCGTTAACATCATGGATAGTAACAGAAAGCTAACATAAGAGGAGGGTTAAGCAGGCCATAGATGGATCCAGGGGCAGACGTACAGGGGTCGCATGAGCCACCATCATGATCATGTGACATCAGAGGGGATGTGGCCATTCGGTTACGTCACCAGGTGGCCAGCCCTTGCCTATATAATAGCTGTCAAAGTGAAGAGAGAGCAGTCGCTGGGCCCCATTAGGGTCCCATTAAGGCAGAACTTTTTTTGTTGTTTCTATTTTTCTGGTTCGTCGGGTGGTGCGATTGACAGTGTCGCGGGACACTTTTTTTTTCTTTTTTAATAAAGGAATTGTCGAAAACTGTCTCTTGTGGTTTTTACTTTTTGTCACATTTTTTTTTGATGAATGGGTAGGGGTACAATGTACCTGAGACCTGTTCACATGGGGGGCAGGATCTGGTGCTTCCAGTTTCTGATAACCCCTCCGCCCGCAGACTTCAACAACCACCGGCCAGGGTTGTTGGGAAGAGGCCCTTGTCCTGATCAACATGGGGACAAGGTGCTTTGGGGTGGGGGGGGTGCAGAGCCCCCCTCCCTAAAGCACCCACCCCCCCATGTTAAGGACATCGGGCCTGGTACAGTTCAGGAGGGGGGGTGCCTTGAAATGATCTGCCCCTGCAAATACGGCAGGCATTCATCATTCCGATCTTGGTGTCACAGGCTCGCCTGTTTGGGATCCTTCTCCATTCACCTTAGCATACAGCAACAGCCCTGAGGATAGGGGGGTCATTGTTCCCCCAAAAATGTTTGGCTTGATGACTTGTTGCTACTTTCAATAAACAATTACAAATATACCTTCAAACTTGCATCTCATTGGATATTGGGAAATCATTTTTACCTACATTATACATGTCAAAACCACCTCAATGCCATATCTAGAGGTAGCAGCCAAAGCCCCCAAAAAATGGCCTTCCATCCCCTTCCTGCTAAGTTGGGCAGAAATCACTGGAAGAGAACTATTCCAACCTGCCCCCACCATTACCCACCCATTGACCTACAACTGAGTGAGCAAGCCCACCCTAAAGTGGTATAATAGTATGACATTATTATGGCTGGAGTGAATCTTAAATGTTGCCAATTAAAAAAGATTAGACCCTTCAAAAATGTATTGATAAATAGTAAATATAAAAATACAAAATATACAAAATGTAATTTCTAGATATATTGTACCTGTTAGAGCAACGTCACTCCTAGTATCATAGTAAGTAATATCCTTATTTTTCGCAATTGTTTATATTTCTGTTTCTTACAGCCAAGAGAATAACAACTCCTAGTAATTAGACAAAATTGAGTATTCATTATGTATTGTCAACGGACCGTTACACTGTGCTTAGGATATAAATAAAATATTATTCAAAAATAAGAAGTCCTCTGTGTATTATAATAAGGCCGGTTGGTGTAGGTTCCTCTATAGTCATGAAGGAAGAAAAGTACAAAATCCACCAAAACAAAATGTTTGCTCAAATTTATTTACAGCGAGAAGTGTGTGTGCGGCAGTGTCTGGGTCAACCTCATTGAAGCAAACAAAACCTAAAGCAGAAGTAACAAAAAAAAGCAATCTTTTGGGTAATTGGCTATGCCAGGCCTTTTCAGCTGGTTACTGGTCTCCCTCAAAATGTCTGGAGTCTGCTGCCTTGTACACATGATCGGTTTTCCCGGTGGCAAAAAGTCCACCGGGAAAATCGAGGGGAAAGCCGAGAACCTGCTCGGTAGCTTTTTTCCCCTACACACGGCTGGGAAAGCTGCCATTAAAAGCTTTGGCCAGGAATTCCGGCCGTGTGTATGCTCCACCGCAGTGTTTCCCATATGTAAACTGCTGGGTTAAAAACCGCCGAGAATCGCGGTGGGAAAAAAGAAAACATGTTCTCATTTTTCCCGATGGGATTCCTGGTGAGTTTTTCTATCGGGAGTATACACACGGCCGGGATTCCCGGCTAAAAGCTCTCATGGCAGTTTTCCTGCCAGGAAAACCGGTCATGTGTACGAGGCATAAGACCAAAAGCTTCTACCTTCTAGAAAAAGTCAGAGTGCATGGAACATGCTTGTAGCATCACCCCCGAAAGGGCCGCTGGATTAATAATGGGATCGTCAGATTAAGTTACCCTTGCTTGGTCTAGGGGTGCACCAGAAGCCATTAAGTAGTAATTGAGTGTCCACACAGCAAATAAAGATTTTCTCAATGCTTTAATTCCAGGCCAACATAGCCAAACATCAACTCGGTGAAAGGAGAACAGGTTGATGAGGAAAAAATAGATTCTTGATGTCGGGCCTGGATATTCGTACAGCAAAAATCAGCCCCTTAAAAAATACAATTTTGCACGCCTCGCCACTTTAGATGTTGGCTGGGAGGAACAGGTCTCTCTCACTGACCCGGCTCTAGGCCTCTGCCACAGGCCAATGTAGTTTAGATAGTTTGTAAATGTCCAATTAAAGCAAATCCTCCCAGCCGGTATCTCAGCACAGATCACCGGGTGAGAGCAAAGCGTACCTGTCTATGGCCCGGGCGCCGGATCCTCTCTACAGCTTCGGGAACCCAGCAAGTCACTGGGGCCCCTTTAGTTTAGCCTCCGATTGAGACTCAGCAAGGCCTGGAAGCCTGGCCAGGTGGGCCACACCGGCAGGGTCCATAGATGCGCACACCCTGAAGGTGGGTGCTGCACCCCGACTCCGGGACCCCGCGCAGGAGAAGGAAGAGACCCAGAACACATGACCTCCATCACAGATCTACCCCTCCCCAGCATGCCCAAAGGGGAAAACCCTCTCCAATTGGCTGCTGGGGAAGACTCCATCCTCCAGAAACCCCTCTAGCTCCCACTGCGGGCCAAAGATGATACTCACATCCCCAGAATGCAGTCCGAGCCAGTGGACATCTCCAGAATGACACAGGTCATTAACCTAAACAAATCACGACCGGGAGCAATGTAACTCTCCCAGTCAACTAGTTTTTAGCGTAGTGCCCATGCTAAAAGCAAGGGGTGCTACATGCTGATAGAAGGAAAGCAGAATGACAGCGAGATGAGCTTATCAGTCCTCTGCTTCTCCTTTTACTGTCTAGTGGGGGTGAGATTAAGGTTTTGTCTGAACCCAGGTTCAAACCAAAGCTTGACTGTTTGGACTTTTGGACAAACACCCAACCTTTTACCCATTTGGCAGGAGCTATACATCATGTATAATAGCAGAATTGCTACTACTGTTATACATGATAAGTTCCTGCTGTTAATAGTTGTTATAGATGCCGGCCAGTGCAGGCATTGCCAAGTCCACAACAACCATTGACGTCACCAGTCTCATTTACGTACATGGCCAGGAATCCTTAATCATGTAATTGAGTTAGCCAGGGCTAGTTAAAAATACAAAGAAGTGAGACTGAAAAACATTCGGACAGCTGACTGGCTCAGGTTAGGCTGCTCATAACAGATAGAGTCTTCCCTTTCATGGGTCCTTAGCAAGTTACCAGAACAAAACTTGACAAACAATGGAAGGAGCACCATACCAAACGATAAAAGTGTCCACATTTATTAATTGTTTTGTATTAAAAATCCAACATGTTTCAGGGGCTAGGCAATTCTCCCACTCATCAGGGTTTCTGCTAAAATATGAAACTTGAATGGACTGAAAATGTCTCTCCTTCTTGAGTGAATATATTTAGAAACTTTAATTAATGGGACTAGAAGAGTTACTAGCCAACAGCATATGTGTGAGCAATCAAATTGGTGGGGTACCTTGATAGGAGGAGATTCATCTGGCATAGCACCTTGTTAATTAGGACAAGGGCCTCTTCCCCACAACCTCGGCCTGGTGGTTATGGTGGGAGCTTGTCTCCATGTTGATGAGGACAAGGGTCTCTTTCTCATAACCCTGGCTCAGCCACCCAGTGATGTAGATCCAAAAAATGCAGACCACGCCACATGTCTGATCCCTTTGATTCACTATTGCCAAAAGACAGGTCCAGCAGATAACAGCTGATAAAAACAAAGGGGCAGGTTTCCCGGGTGATGTCACTGACCATAATTGGACATGACCATATATGGTATATTACGTCATGGGGATACCCATGATGTCATTGACCATGTATAGTCAATTTGCCATCCAAGAGACTTGCCCCTTTGTTTATGCCAGTTGTCTGACTTATCATTTGGAAGCCAGGCATCATGACTGACGTGAATCTACAATGCTGGATGACATGATTGATGATGGATGTACATTGTGGGACTTTTTTAAATGAAAGGATTGTCAAAAACTGTGTCTGTCTTTATTTATATTTACATTTACATATGTACTCCTTACTCATTCACATGGGGAGGCATTATGTGGGAGCCCCCTTAGTGTGAAACAGGCCTTAGTCAGAATGGGATCAGAAATGGATATAAAGTGGAAGAAAAACCCAGGGATCAGATGGACATTGACATTTTCATGGTTATTTACAGACATTTTCATTTTTGATTATATTTTTTGTTCCTCCCTGGAGGAGCACTGAAACATGGAAATTGTATGCCATCTATGTAGTCACTGTCTGTATGCCAAACCCATCAGGTTCCTGGCTTAATTATCTCAACTGAAGGTATTACCATAGACCACTGATACTGGAATGGCGTTAGGTAATCTAATGCTTTATGGCATTTTAGAACTTATATGGCAAGTTTATCTAAAACTTCTTCAACATTGTTGTTCCTCTAATGTAGCCAAAACAATACTTTCTGTTATTGTGCTACAACTTGCACCACAAAGTCCCAATCATAAATTAGTTAAAGGGGTTGTAAAGGTACAATTTATCTTTTTCCTAAATAGCTTTCTTTACCTTAGTGCAGTCCTCCTTCACTAACCTCATCCTTCCATTTTGCTTTTAAATGTCCTTATTTCTTCTGAGAAATCCTCACTTCCTGTCTGTAACTCCACACAGTAATGCAAGGCTTTCTCCCTGGTGTGGAGTGTCGTGCTCGCCCCCTCCCTTGGACTACAGGAGATTCAGGACGCTCTCTACGTTGCAGATAGAGAAAGGAGCTGTGTGTTAGTGGGCGTCCTGACTCTCCCGTAGTCCAAGGGAGGGGTGAGCATGACACTCCACACCAGGGAGAAAGCCTTGTATTACTGTGTGGAGTTACAGACAGAACAGGAAGTGAGGATTTCTCTGAAGAAATAAGGACATTTAAAAGCAAAATCAGTGCGTCAAGCTAACATATGAGAGTAGAAACTGCCCGACAAAATTCAACAAGGTTTGGTCCCAATGGATTGATGCACATGGTTAGGAGCCCTGAAGTTGGTAGGCAATGGGTGCTGTTGTCTCTTATATGATCTCCTGGTTGTGGCTAGCAATGTTGTTCTATCACGTGTCTTCTATACCCCCTTCCTTCCCTCCCTTCCCTCCTCCCCCCTCCCCTCCCCTTCCCTTCCCTTCCCTTCCCTCTTTTCTTCCCCCTCCCTTTTTCCTTTTTCTCCTTAACTCTCCTTTCTATATTTAATAATTTTACCCAGTACTAGATCACAACTATGCCGAGTACACACGATCGGTCCATCCGATGAAAATGGTCTGATGGATTTTTCCATCAGTTATCCGATGAAGCTGACTGATGATCAGTCGTGCCTACACACCATTAGTTAAAAAACGATCGTGTCAGAACGCGGTGACGTAAAACACAACGACCTGCTGAAAAAAATGAAATTCAATGCTTCCAAGCATGCGTCGACTTGATTCTGAGCATGCGTGGATTTTTAACCGATGGACGTGCCTACAGACGATCGTTTTTTTCTATAGGTTTTTTTATCCATCAGATAATTTAAAAACAAGTTCCTAATTTTTTAACCGATGGATAAATAACTAATGGGGCCCACACACGATCGGTTTAGTCTGATGAAAACGGTCCATCAGTGTGTACGCGGCATTAGACTATCACGATCTTGAGAAAACGATAACTAGCTTGACCTGTTTCGTTTGACCTTTCTGAGCTTATGTATGTATTGATGTCCATATACTGTATCAATGTCAACTTTAATACTTTTAAATAAAAGCCTTTTTACTGTAAAAAAAATTGAAAAAAAGCAAAATGGAAGGATGAGGTAAGTGAAGGAGGAATGCACTAAGGTAAAGGAAGCTATTTAGGAAAAAAATTGTACCTTTACAACCCCTTTAACGTAGAAGAAATGAGGATAAAGGAGATCACGGTGATCAAAGATGTAAGAGTTTGTATTTTATTTGAAGTTTCATTAATTAAAAGAGGCCAATGCGTTTAGGGGCTTCTAGCAAAAATAGTTGTAGGATGATCCTGTTGGAGGGTGCCTTTGGCACCAGTGGCGTAGCGTGTTTTTTTAGCGCCTGGGGCGAGACAAGTAATTTGCGCCCCCCTGACCCATGGACTTACCTATTTTCATCTAGCTCCAGTCTGGTCACAGGATCCACTGTGTGAGACAGCGGTGGCTGTAGGGAAAGACTGGTAAAGCCGTGACAGCGCCCCTCTAAATTTTGCGCCCGGGGCGGTGGTCCCCCTCGCACCCCCCCACGCTACGCCACTGTTTGGCACATAGATGTAGACTGTGAGAAGTCCTTAGCGCTGGCTGTGTGTTCAAAGGTTTGCTGCCTCTGAACGAAGGGGGAGTTTTTAATTCCGCGAAACGTGTTGACCTCTCTTTATTGCTGAAACTTCAAATGAAATACAAATGACTTACCTTTTTAATCACATTACATGCGGAGTCGACTGTAAGGACGTACACCAAGATAGCAGCCCAAGCTCTAACAGGGCTCATCACCACCTTTTTCCAAACTGGGCATGGACCTTTGGAAACAAATGCTTTCCCTCTGCCCACACCCTACCAATCTACAACACTGACTGATAAAGACAGTCCAGTCCAATCTACACCTATTCTTCTCATAAATTAATTCATGGATCACTTCTGGGCGGATAAAATCAATAAGTGGCTTCACAAATCCACAAAGCGGTAGAAAAACCTGAAAAGCAAAGGTTATGTTTTCAACCTTTTTTCTCTGACTCAACTTAAATACTTGCACACCTTCCTTTAGCCACCCTAAGCCCAGATCACTTTTTACAAGCTGAGGATGATATTTTCCTTCCGCATTTTGAAACGTGAACACCCTACCCTGTTTTTTGTCCTAGAAGTTGGCACTTTGGAATGCACAGTCCGAGAACATCTGTCCAAGTGTTTTTGTCCTAAGGCCCTCTTGCATCCAGCAAAGAAAAAGTATGATATTGGCAACAGGAAGTTGCTGGTAGTTAAGGTGACCTTGGAGGATTGGTGCTATCTTCTTGAATGAGCAGCTCACCCCATCCTCATTATGGCTGTTTACAACAATTTGGGGTATTTAAGAACTGACAAGCACAGAGGTGGCTCTAGGCTTTGTGAGGCCTTAGGCAAAACTTGACGTGGGGCCCCATTCACATTCATAATGGGGAAAAATAATTCAAGGACAACAGTCTCTTCCCTACAACCCTGGCCAGTGGCCAGTGGGGGTCTGCAGGCAGGGGGCTTATCAGAATTTGGAAGCCCCCTTTAACAAGGTGTACCCCAGATCCTGGTTTTTAATAACTAAGGGCTGGGGCCACCCAGTGATGTCACCTGGTGAACCCGCCCCCTTGTAATGTGAGCATACTGGGTCATTGACGTCACAAGGGGTGGTGTCACCAATATTCACTGGTTGTTAGGGACGCTCTCTCTCGCCTGATTCCTTCATTTGGACAAGAATTTCTTGAAGATCCAGCACAGTCTGTTTTCTCGTATCAAGGACATTTTCAAGATGTACCCAATTTCTTCTTATTTGGACCTCCGCTGCGCCAATAACCTACTTCTGCATGAAGACGAGATATTTGTCCCTAAAATCTCTGGACAGCTGTTCTTAGCCCTTGCCATGATTTTCCTTCTTGCTTAGCACTTTAGCACCCCCAAGACACAAGCTTTGCTACAACAGATATTCTAGTGGTCTAATCTTGTTAAAGATTATAAAGCATTTATCTCAACTTGTGCCACCTGTGCTCACAGCCTCATACCAAAACTATGGGGTCTCTTTAGAGAATTTCTTATTACAACTCCACTTGGAGGATGCTTACAATGAACTTTATCATAGAACTCCTATTATCCATCCCGAGGGACATGCAATCCTCATTTCCTACTCTAATCCCTAAACTGGATAAGAATCACTCCTTATTTACGAATTATAGGCCCATAGCTTTACTAAACTCAGATTAGATTTTATTTTATTTTTTACTAAACTACTCTCACTTAGACTGAATCAGGTTATCCCCTTCTTGATGCACAAAGATCAGGTGGGTTTTGTTCCCTGGCGACAATTCGGGGGGAAAAGAGTGATCAGTCTCATAGAAGTCATTTAATAGAAATAAAGTAGTTACCCTTTTGCTTAGTTTAGATGCCAATAAGGCCTTTGATAGGCTAAACTGTTTTTTTTCTTTACAACCCTTCAATATATGGGCCTTAGGGGTCCTTTTCTCAGAGCAATTAGGCACCTGTACATGGCTCCATCCTCACATGGTCAAAACTCCTTTTGCCACCTCCTCGACCTTCACCATTTAGAACAGGACAAGACAAGACTGTCCACTCTCCCTTGCCTTACGCTCTGTGCATTGATCACTTGGCTATACATTGTGATCCAAACGTGCATGGTTTGCAGGTTAGGGGGTGGGAGTTAAAAATATTGATGTTTGCAGATGATGTCCTTCTCAAAATGGCCCAACCTTGAGTAACTCTTTCCAACCTTAATAAATTGCTTGATGAATATGGCTCCTTGTCAGGCTATAAAATTAACTCATCTAAATTGGAGGTCCTACCACTTAATATTCCCCACCTTGGAAGTTCAACATCTGTCAGGGTGTTTTTCGTATGCATAGAAGTCTACCACCATTAAATACCTAGACGTTCAAATCACCCCACATTACGAATCTCTCTATGGTGCTACCCATATTTTCCGGCGTATAAAACAACTTTTTAACACAAGAAATTATTTTTAAAAGTCGGGGGTCGTCTTATACACCGGTACCTAACATGCAGACTTGCAGGCAGACCGCGGCCGTCCATTTTTCAAAAGCCGCGCCCCTTCCTCATGCTGTTCCGTGATAGGTGGAACACTCAGCTACCCAGCAGAGCCTCTGTTCAGTGTTCCACCTATCACGGAAGCCCTCTCATCCTCCGTCCCGGACGAGAGGATATCCGTGATAGGCAGAACAATGAAAACAGTGTCTGCTGGGAAGCAGAGTGTTCAGCCTATCATGCAACAGCACGAGGAGGAGGCGCGGCTTTTGAAAAATGGACGCCCGCGGTCTCACTGAGATTCGGCATGTTAGGGATAAGGTAAGGGTACGTCGAGGCATGTAATGGTGGTACAGCGAGGCATGTAATGATGGCACAGCGAGGCATGTAATGGTGGAACAGCGAGGCATGTAATGGTGGCACAGCGAGGCATGTAATGGTGGCACAGTGAGGCATGTAATGGTGGCACAGTCTGGCATGTAATGGTGGCACAGTGAGGCATGTAATGGCACAGTGAGGCGAGGCATGACTAGTAGGAAGGGGGTCATCTTATACAGCGAGTATATCCCAAAACCCAAATTTTAGCTGGAAAATTAAGGGGTCGTCTTATACGCCGGCAAATACAGTAATTTTAGACCACTGTTTACCTCTTTAAAAGCTATGGAAATACCATCAACGTTCCTGGCTAGGCCATATTCTAAAAGAATTACAATACTGCCCAAGCTTATGTATTGTTTAGTTACACTACCAGTTTCTATCCCTCCTGCACACCTTAAAGCAACTCCAGACAGATCTTCTAAACTTCATTTGGGATTATAAGGAATATAGGGAAGTTAGCACTGTTGGCAGCCTGGCCTTTCATAATCTTTTACGGTATTTCTATGTAACCCAATTGCGGGCAATTGCCTCTTGGGTCACTCTCCTGGCATTTAATCGCTGCACTGAATTTGACAAACTTTGGCTAGCCCCTGTCCACCCGAATATTTTGCTGTGGAATGATGATTCTTACTACCCTGTTCCCATCTCTTATGTCGTTACCCTGCAGACTACAGAGACAGTTGAAACATAAACATTCCGGTGCTTCACAAAAGGAAAGTGGGGGCCCAAAACCTGAAGCCTAGAAGCCTCAGATACATCTGGTGAGAGGTTCTGACTGCTATGTGGTGAGTGAGCTCACCATTGTTGTAATATTAATATATATGTGTAGGTATTATATATATATTGTGTTATAGGTATAGCACAATATATATGTGTTACATACAGGTATTCAAGATTAAACATCAAATAGTGTTTGCTGACCGAAGGGGTTAGTGGCCAAACAAGATTTACTACACATATCAAAGGGTACATTGTTTACATACGTAAGAAAGTATTTATTGATGGTAATTAGACTTGAGGGGGTATTCATTCATGGGAAACATCTGGTTGACCTGGAAGAACCCCTCCCTCCAGTGTGAGCAGGGCCATCTTAATAGCATCATGGGCATCTGGGCAAAGTAATGCTCTGGGGCCCCTACAATGGAGACAGCACAGGTAAACAGACATCAAGTAGGTAGGAGGCAGACAACGGAGCTTCCCCTTTTGGGTGGAGCCCCGCATTAACTACATGAACAAGCATTCCGTACAACAAAGAAACTGTGGAAAAATACTATATACATAAAGTAACAAAGTCCTGTGCATGTAATATATCTGCTAGATTAATGCCTCCCCAGCACTATGGCCCTCTACACCCTAGATATCCCCCCAGCACTCTGACCCCTCTACACCCCCGATTTCCCCCCCCCTAGCACTTTGACCCCTCTACACCGCAGATATCCAACTCCAGCTCCAACTTCAGCTCCTAACCTGCAGCCTCCAAGCCCCGAGCTTTTAAGCTGCATGGGGCGGGGTCAGTGCATCACCAGTGCTCCGGGCCCTGCCCCTCCCTGCTGGCTGTGAAATAATAGTTTTGCACAGGACGGCGCACCGCTGCTACCCTGTCTCCCTGTGTATCCATCACTCTTAGCGCCATCATGGGGCCCCTAATTTTGGGGCAGCGTTGGCTCAAGGACCAGCTGCTTAGGGGAAAGTGCAGGGCCCACCAATGCAGCTGGGGCCCCTGGGCACTGCCCAGGCATGCCCTCTCATTAAGACAGCCCTGAGTGTGAGACCAGTATTTGAGACATTCAAGCTGGCATTCAGTCAGTCTTGTCACTCTGTATGAAAATGGCACAGGTCTAGAATTGATCTGGGAAAAGATGAGACTCTGAATTATATATGTAGCGCCCCCTTACTTTCAGTATGGACACTGCGCTAAAGTTAGTTGGAATGGGAGAGCTACATTGCTCCTATTCATGATTGATTTAAAATTATGACCCCTGTCGCTCCAGAAAGGTCTCCTCCTGGGCCAATCTGCATTCTAGGGATGTAGTATCATCTCCGGCCAGCAGTTGGCGCCAGTGAGGGTTCTGGCAGAGCAAGTCTTCCCCAGCAGACAATTAGAGGAGTTCCTCCCTCGCAGGGCATGCTGGGGAGGAGTATATCTGTGACAGGTGTCATGTGTTCAAAAACCTTTGCGGGGTCCACCTTCGGGGTGTACGCATCTATGGGCCCCGCCAGCGAGGCACTCCTGGCCAAGCTTGCAGGCCTTATCGAGCCTCATTCGGAGGCGAAAGAGGACCCCAGTGATCCACTGGGTTCCAGGTTCCATTGAATCGGATCTCAGGCTGAGTGCCACCCTAATCAGGGATCTGATGACAGGGATGCTGCAGGTACGCATTACTGTCTCCCGGTGACCTGGGCTGGAGTCCACTGGAAGGATTCGCCCTTATACATCCATTACAGATCGATGTTACTAAGGGCTGGATTGCCCATCCACATCCAGGCCTGACACTGCAAGTTCATCCCTTTACTCTCATTAACCTTTTCCTTCCTAACTGAAGTTGATTTTGGGTGTGTTGGTCTGAAAATAAAGCCTTGGAAAACTTTATTGAATGTCTGGACCTCCGCTCACTACTTTGTTTCCTGCATCACAGCCCTAAACAACGATAGTCATGTAATGTGCCGAACCCAACAATCAACCAGCGGCTCCTCCGGGGGTAGCGCTACATATACTCTGTTGGATTTGTATCATCTGTGGAATTTAGGACTTTGTTCTGTGTTGGAAGCCAAATAAAATGCACTGTCTGGAGAACTTAGGTGTTGCTGCGGGACATAACTTATAGGGCCCGATTCAGGTAGAGTTAGGCTGGAGTATCAGTGATACTCCAGCCTAACTCTCACTTTGAGCCGGCGTTTCTGTTTTCTTTAGTCAGAAAACAAGAAACGCCGGGTTGGAGTTCCGATACGAGCGGCGTAATTGAATTTCGCCATCGCATCGCAACTGCAATTTAAAAAATGGCGCTGGGGGCGTTCCCGCTGATTAACGCCGAGAATATGTTAATCAGCGGGAATCGGCAATTCACGATCGTATTTGGGCGCGACGCAGTGACTTTCCGACGTTTCCGTAAGCGATACGCGGCGTAAAGATAAAGCAGCCCCCTAGTGGAGTATCCTATGTTAAGTATAGCCGTCGTCATCGCGTCGAAAAAAAAAAAATTGCGTCGCTTGCGTAAAACGTCCATGAATGGGGATTTGACTTCATTGACGTTCACTGACAGAATTTGGAGCATGCGCACTGGGATGCATTGACAGTCGATGCATGCGCAGTACGTTCGCCGTGGGATCGCGCCTAGTTATAATAATACACGCCCCCTACCCGCCCAATTTGAATTCCGCCGGCTCATTTTCGATACGCCGCCGCAACTTTAGGAGCAAGTGCTTTGTGAATAACAGTACTTGCTGCTAAAGTTTCGCCGGAGTAACGTAAATGAGAAGCGTTACTCCACAGTAAAGAAGCGCCCATCTACCTGAATCTGGCCCATAGTCATCATACTAATACCTAAATATCAATTATCTACTGGACACTATACATGACTTCACTACAAACATCAATTCTTGTCTGTGACTAAAGTCTCCCCTCTTCTCTCTTCTGCCTTTGAGTGAGTACACTGAGGTAAATCAGGGTTCTCAGAGCAACCCTTACATCAGAGTTCCCCTTTACATTGTAGGCCACAGTGTTCCCCCTTACATCAGAGTCCTCTCTGTACATCGGATTTCTCAGTGTTCCCCCTTAAATCAGGGTTCCCAGAGCATCCCTTGGGTTAGAATCCCCAGAGTTCTTCCTTACATCAGAGTCTGCATTACAGTGAAAGGAAACTCTGCGAGTTCAGATGTAAAACGGGAACTCCATGAAGAAAAGGTGGCAACCTTAGATGCACGGCACTTGTATGATGTAACCTGCCCTTCAGCTCTAGATGTATTTTGGGCTCCCTCTAAAAGAACAGGGAGGGGGGCGGGACGAGTACCGTCAGATTACATACAGCGAGCATCTCCTGTTTACTCAGCGGCCTCTGTAATAGGTAGTCCCGTCCCCTGGGCCGTCATTGGACCAGTGTTCTGCCTATCATAGAAGCTGATCCAGGAGACGGGACTTTGTATTAAAGAGGCCGCCGAGTAAACAGGAGATTCTTGCTGTATGTAATCTGACGGTGCTCATCCCGCCCCCTCCCTGATATAGGCATTGATCGGCCTGCATTTATGGGCAATGGGGAGGCTGCAGCTGGGCATTAATCAAACTGCATTGATGGGCAATGGTGAGGCTTTGGATGGGCATTGATCAAGCTGAATTGATGGGCAATTGTGAAGCTGCAGATAGGCATTGATCAGGCTGCATTGATGTGCAATGGTGAGGCTTTGTATGGGCATTGATCAAGCTGAATTGATGGGCAATTGTGAGGCTGCAGATGGGCATTGATCAGGCTGCATTGATGGGCAATTGTGAGGCTTTGGATGGGCATTGATCAAGCTGCATTGATTGGCAATTGTGAAGCTGCAGATGGGCATTGATCAGGCTGCATTGATGGGTAATTGTGAGGCTTTGGATTGGCATTGATCAAGCAGCATTGACGGTCATTTATGAAGCTGCAGGTGGGCATTGATCAGGCTGCATTGATGGGCACTGACCCTTATTTTGCTTCAAAGCTCTTTAAAATGTAATTTTTTTCCTGAAACCCTCTTAAAATGAAGGTGTGTGTTATACCCCTGTGGGTGTTATATGCTAATAAATACGGTATACCCCTCCTATAGCACATACCAGGCTAATAAACACATTGTTCAGCTCAATACATTGGGCTATAGCTCTTAATTGGCGTTCCTCTACTGTACCATGGTCTCAAATTACGAATCGCATGCTGGTCATCAAGCTATCAGAACATATCCATCACACTTTATTCGATACTATGGACACATATAATAAAAAATGGAAACCTTAAAACGTAAAACGTCTTTGAGAACCCGGGTCTTGCCCCAGGTTTTTTTTTAAAAAGTTTTAAAAACCGTTGTTTTTTTTTAGGACTCCTGAAAAAACGACCGTTTTAAAACTTTTTTTCCATTGATACATGTTCCCTCGGGCAAGACCCGGGTTCTCAAAGACGTTTTCACAGGCATGCTATAGACACCCAGCAGGTACAATATTTAAAGTAATTTTTCCCTTTTTTTTTTATTTAAGCATCATTAAAATCACTGCTCCTAAATCAAAAAAAAAAAAAAAAAATTCCTTTAAATATTGTACCTGCTGGGTGTCTATAGTATGCCTGTGAAAACGTCTTTAAATAGCACAATCACCTGCCTGCCAGTAAATTAGGAAGAACTGATCTAGCTAATCTACAGTGTATAAATATATGTACAACACCTGAGATGTATATATATCCTCTACACACTGTAAGGCGCCGTACACACGGCAGAGAACCTCGACGGGCAGAACACATCGTTCCGCCCGTCGAGGTTCTCTCCCGGCCGTCGAATTCGGCGACCCGCCCGTCGGGAATGGCAACCAGCCATTCTCCAGGCGGGCCGTCGAGGAAATAGAGAGCGTGCTCTCTATTTCGGCTCTACGGGCTTCCCGACGGGAAGCTCGCTGAGACCGTACACACGGCCGAGGTTCTCGCTGAAAATCAGCGAGAACCTCGCTGGAATGCACATTCCAGCGAGGTTCTCGCTGATTTTCAGCGAGAACCTCGGCCGTGTGTACGGCGCCTATCATTAACTGACTAGCCTGCCTGCCTGCTCTATCTACCTGCAAAAAATAACACTCTCTCTGTCTCTCTCTAACCACCGCCGCAACACACTACATAAGGCCGACCTGCAGGCGGCCTTTTATAGTGTGGGGTGTGTACTAAACCCCCTGAGCCATAATTGGCCAAAGCCACCCTGGCTTTGGCCGATTATGGCTCTCCGTTTTTTTGCAAGCTGTGATTGGCCAAGCATGCGAGTCATAGTGCATGCTTGGCCAATCATCAGCCAACCCGTTTTGTTCGTATTTCGATGAACGATCGAACATACGATGTTCGAGTCGAACATGAGTTCAACTCGAATACAAAGCTCATCCCTAGTTTAGAACATAGCAGGAGCATTGATATAAAAGTGAAGATATAAAAACCTTTTCAGAGGGTTTACTGCATCACCCACTAGAAACGAGTTCCAATAGACTTGGATAGGCTCTCTATAGATGGCCATTTGCTAAAAAAAAATTATTATTCATTATTTAGAACTTTTAATTAATTTTATTTAGCATACACCCAAAATGTGAACATATTTTGTAACGGCCCCTCTAATATCCTGGTTCCTCAAACTGTAGATCAGAGGGTTGAAAATTGGAGTCACCAAAAGATATAACAAAGACAGGTACTTGTTTGTATTGGAGGAACTGCTTTTTGATGAAAAAATATAGACAGACGCCAAACTTCCAAAGTAAAGGCAAACTACGGTGAGGTGGGAGCTGCAGGTAGAGAAGGCCCTCTGTCTCCTGATGGACGTTGGGATCTTTAGGGCGGTGTGAAAGATAACAATATAGGTGCCAACAATAAACACAAATGGACAGACAAGGAAAGGAGTGGACACCATGGAAGTGAGCAGTTCAACAGAAGAAATATCTGAACATGAAAGTTCTAAAACAGGAGCGACATCACAGAAGAAATGATTGATGGTATGTGGACCGCAGAATTCTAACCTATCCAACAAAGCATACAGTCCAAGTGACAGCATAACACCCATTGACCAACATAAAGCGACAATCTGAAGTTGAAGTCTAGATGTCATAATGATGGTATAATGTAATGGCCTACAAATGGCTACGTATCGGTCGAGGGACATGGAGAATAAAAGCACACATTGAGTGATTCCACATACAGCTAGCAGTGAGAAATTAAAAAAACATCTGGTTATGGATATTTTTCCACCACCTACCAGTGTCAACCATAACATATTGGGCTGAATATTGCTGATGAAGAGGATCTCAGACAAGGACAGCTGGCTCAGAAAGACGTACATCGGAGAATGAAGATTCTTGCTGACAATCACCAAGATGACAACAACTGTGTTTCCGGTTAGAGCCATGATGTAAATGACCAGGAGGAGGACAAAGATTAAGACTTTGAGCTCTTGAAGGTCTCCAAAACCCACGAGGAAAAATTCTGTGACCGCTGTTTGATTCTTCTTGACCATCACCTGCAGATCACAAGATAAATAGAACTTAAAGCCCACATTCACCTTCAGGGCTTTACCTACTTCTCGGACGTTTCCCACTGCATGTCAAGATAAATAATAAAAAAAAAACACTGCACACTTTCTCCATACTCCAGTGCCGCCCTCTACATACTTCTCCATTGGTGGCCAGTAATTTTCTAGGCTAAATGCGCGCCCAGCTGTCAGGGAAGGTTACATCCGCTGATGACATTGCCTGATATTTGACGTCCAGTACTGTGGTCCACCAGGAGGTGTCTCCTGACAGTCTGGAACTGCCAGGAGAGATTTGCCCTGGTGGTGGTATTATGTGATCTTTGGGCCGCAGTACTAGCGTCCACCAGTGGGTGGTTCCTGGCAGTGTGGGGCCGACATCATCTTCTGCAATCAGGCATCACCTGAGTCTGTTTGCAGGAGATGTGTATAAATACCCGGAAGACACACTCATACTTTGCCTTGGTATCTTTTATTGCGCTCTGACCCTGAAGCTGAGAAGCTCTGTGTAACGGAAGGGCCCGTGGGACCCAGAAGCTCCCCGATGCCTCTTAGGCCACGTACACATGATCGAATATATCTGCTAAAACTGGTCCGCAGACCAGTTTCAGCGGACAGATTCGATCGTGTGTACGGGCTAGCAGACAGGTTTCCAGCAGACAAAAGTTTTAAAGCATGCTTTAAAACTTGTCGGCGCATGCATGGAAGTATTTTACTTCCTGGTTCGGTGATGTGGTGGCGTCAACGTCACCGCCACGTCACCACGTTGTCCGTCCGCGGGGATTTTGGTTTGATTGTGTGTACACACATCAGACCAAAATCTCCAGGAGACATATCCGATGAAATCGGTCTGTCGGACCATTTTCATCGGATATGTCTCCTCGTGTGTACGCGGCCTTATGTGTAGATCACCCTGTGTCTCTAATAGGGGCACAGGGTGAATGCTAGTCAGATTTAAATGTATGTATTGTATATATATTGTGTGTTGGCTGTAGTGTACTATAAAGCTTGCTGTGATTGCATTCTATTGTCTGTTGTGATGTAAATGAATCTAGGATGGCTTCTAAGGATCTGTCATTGTGGCTTGTGCTAATTGACCCTGTATTGTGTGAAGGAGTCCTGTGATAAATGTGTATTGCAAGTTAACAGACGATCTAAAGGTCATGTGTCTGAGACATCAGCTGTAGTTAATTAGCTCATGTAAATTAGATCAGGAGCCGGAGTCATGATGTCTACCAAAAAGATGTGTATTGGGGCTCATTGCGTGATGTTGTGGGTGGAGTTGAGTCATTGTTCATTTGGACTGCAGTATCCTAACTGTATATAAGAGCCTGATTTTCTCAATAAAGGGGCTATTCGTGTGGAACCTCAAACTGAGCTTTGTGTCTCATTATTGGGGTTCGTTTGCCTGACTGTGGATTGTCGATAGCTGTCTTGGGTTCGGGAATGGAATATCTTAAACGGCGTTAACCCATGTCCTATTTGGGGTTCCGTCACTCTGTATCTGTGCCTGATCCTGTTCCTGTCTGTTACCTGAACCCTGAACCCTGAGCCTTGTACATGTACTCGTCCCTTCTATGATCCATCCATCCTCTCCTTGTCCTGTTTGTTCTCGCTTCCCCCAGCTACTGACCTCCCATTGATGACCCTGGCCTGGCCCTGTTTATGATTCTGGTTTTCCCATTACTTGTATATATTTGTCTGTTACTATTATTATTTGTGGACCCTGTTTGGTATTGGTTGCTGTGCACTGTGTGGTATTGGAGGTGGGTGTATTTATATTATTTCACTTATCTTTAATTAATCATTATATTTCACTTACACATGTCTGGATTTCCTCTGTTGCAGTCCACACAGTTCTGGTCTTATCTGATATGTAGCACTACCCCCGAAGGAGCTCTTGGTTTAGATTTTGGGTTTTGCACGTTACCTCTTAGTTCGTTGTCCAGGGGAGAAAGTCTATAGAGATTGCAATGTCCACACAAGATGTAAAACTTCAACTGTAGGCTTTATTTTCGCTGCATAAAACTTTTGAAGAAAGTAGGGAGTATAGAGAGAAGGGGGAGGTTCAGGTACGCGGTACAAAATGCACAAAAGGTGTTCAAAGTTCCAGTATTCACCACTCACTCCTGAGTGGGTATTGCTCACCCGGATAGACGCTCTCACATGGCCTAGCAGCCGGAATTATGCATGAACAGTATAGAACAGTATAGACCGTCTGAGAACACAGGATGGATAGTCGGGAATCCTCTGCCACAGCATTTAAAGGGGTTGTAAAGGTAAAAGTTTTTTACCTTAAAGCGGATGGCCCACTATAAAAAAAATATTAAAAGCCAGTAGCAACAAATACTGCAGCTGCTGACTTTTAATATTAGGACACTTACCTGTCCTGGAGTCCAGCGGCGTCCGCAGCAGAGGATGAGCGATCGCTCGTCACCCTGCTGCTCCCCCCTCCATCCACGGTGTGGGAACCAGGAAGTGAAGCGCTGCGGCTTCACTGCCCGGTTCCCTACGGCGCATGCGCGAGTCGCGCTGCGCCCGGCGATTGGCTCCCGCTGTGTGCTGGGAGCTGAGAGTTCCCAGCACACAACGGGGGGGCGACGGGATGTCGCCAAAAAACCCGTCTTTTGCCCGAGACTGCGGGCCGGAAGTGGTTGCAGATACCTGTCTTTAGACAGGTATCTGCACCCCCCTCCCCCCTGAAAGGTGTCAATTGTGACACCGGAGGGGGGGAGGGTTCCGATCAGCGGATCTTTACTTTAGGGTGGAGATCCGCTTTAATGCATCCTAAGCATTAAGGTAAAAAAACATCCGACAGCACCGCCCCCCCCCCCCCAGCCCGCGTTTTACTTACCTGACCGTTCTAAATTCCCGGGCGCGTCCTTGTCATCCTGTTCGGTTCCCAGCCTGGCCTTTGATTGGCTAGGCTGGGCGGATTGATAGCAGCGCAGCCATTGGCTGGCGCTGCTGTCAATCACAGCGGACTACACGGCGCGCCGGGGGGCGGGGCCGAGTGATACAGTCGGGATCACCTTACACACTATGGTCTGCTCGAGTTCCAACATGGGCCTGAAGTGATAACGCCACCTACAGGCAACAAGGGAAAACCTATGCCGAAAACCACCACAGTCAGAACAGAGGCAAATTTAAATAGTATTAACAGAGTCTGAGCGCAACTATTGGCTCAGACACCCCTACATTTACAATAGCGCCCGACTCGTTGGGAGACCAGCGCAACAGATACGTGACACCAGCATTATTCATTCACTTCCTCTGAGCTGAGGCTGTCATGGACATATCTCTGATTGGTGAATGATGCTCACAGTGAAAAGCTACATAGAATGGCACTATCATGGCACAAGACGAGTATCATTATATGTAGAACTGTGCACACCCAGTACCAGAGGAACATGTAAGCAGGTTGAGTTTTATGCTGCCCCAGCCAGGAGGGTTAGTGTTAATATGTTTTCCCATTTCTTTCTTGGTGGGCTTTCTTGGGTTCGACCCACTGGTCCTGTACTGTATAAAAATGGTACTTCAGGGGAATAAAAGAGTGAGTGAGTGGGTGCGCATGTTATCTGACATGCCGCCAGTACCGGGGTCCGCCCACACATTCTTTTGCTGATTAACAGAAAAAGTTGTGCAGCTCCTGTGCTCCGTTCATAACTGTCCTTCCTCTCGACGTCAGCTCTAGACATGCTGTGTCTGCTGTGCTCAGCTATGTGTAAGGTAGGAGAGACTATACCACTGCTGTGCTGGATGAGGAGGAAGCCAGGGGTAATATAAAAGAGAGGTCAGAGGACAGGAATATAAAGGAGTGGGGGGTTATATGAAGAGGGGGGCTTAGGACAGAATTGTGAGGAGTCCTGATGAAGTTCCGGTGAGGAACAAAACATATGTAGACAGACCAGACACAGGAATTGACCCCCCACCCCCTGATGCACTGCATGCCTAACCACGCAGAGGAACCCACGGGAATCCCCAATTACGGGACTGACTGGCAAATGGATGGTCTGTAGCTGACTCCGCTGCTGATGCTTGGCTGGATTGCTTGGATTGTCTCTCTCTACCTTTCCCTGCCTATGGAAATATGGTCCAACATGGGAATTGCATTTCTGCAGCATTCACACAAGATAACCACCTGCACTGAATTACCTGTTTGACACACAGCATCGCAGATCTGACCACACTCATTAAGCAGTAATCAAGATCTGGAATATCAGAGGATCATAACCAACACCAAGACCTTATAAGATGTAGCAGGACAGTGAACACATTGTAGGCTGATCAAATCGGCAGTTACATCAGGGTACTCGGAGTGCTGGGACCCAGTTATAGACTTGCCGGATCGGATGCAACCATATGACTATATTTCATGTGTTAACTGCTTGCTGTAAACACAATGTGCATGAAACCTCTTCATGACACCCTACTGATGTAGTACAGGTGTGGAATGATCAACGATGTTATTGAATGTCCCAACTTAATATCCAGCATCCTGCTGGCCACATGAACTTCCTTGTTGCCTTTTTCCCAGAGATAGGTTTAGGCAGTTGCCAATACCCACACAGGTGGCATTAGGCTATGTGATCTGCCTTTAGAGGAACGGCAACAGAGGTGGCCACTGACCTATGGGATTGTTTACCAGATTTACCTGTGATGGAAGTGGCTACTGCATTCGCCTATTGTGGCTGTAATGTGTAGAGCCCTCCATTCAGGTTCCTGGGAGGACAGCCCACTTCTATCATCATTTTTTGTGGTCCCTTGGCTGCAAGGGGCATATATCAGGGGTACCATATTGGGGGGTAGTTTACGCAGTCTCCTGGTTCCAGCTCTGAGGGGGAGGTCTCCCACAGCCCCATCATTAGATATAGAAGGTAGGGATGGATAGGTGTGGGAAACCCATCATAGGGCACTGGTCATTGGAAGACACATGGGGGAAATGGGGAGGAAGGAGCTATTTTTGGAGAGCCATATCATGTGATGCTGTTCTATATTTCAATAAATGAGTTATGAGGATATAACCCCTGGGTGTGCATAATTTTTTTTCTTTTTTTGTCAGAGCTACAATGATATGGTTTAGATCAGAGGTCTCCAAACTGCGGCCCTGGGGCCAGATATGGCCCTTTGCTTGCCTTTACCTGGCCCTTGGGGCACCATTTTAGCCACTGAAACCAACAATGGGGCATATGGAGCACTATCAGAAGGGCACAATACCTTCAATTTCTCCCACTGACGGCAATGATGGGCCACTATTTCTCCCACTGACGGCAACAATGGGGCAGAATTTTTTCCATTGACACCAACAATGGGGCACTATTCTATTCACTATTCTTATTCCTCCAGGGCATGGTTTACTCCCACTGGACACTAGGACATTTTCTAATCCCACCGGCCCTAGTCTGGCCCTCCTAAAGCCTGAAGGACAGTAAACTGGCCCTTTGCTTAGAAAGTTTGGAGACCCCTGGTTTAGATCAAAGCATATTCATGTGTTAGAATGGTCCAGTCAAAGTCCAGACCTAAATCCAATTGAGAATCTGTGGCAAGACTTGAAAATTGCTGTTCACAGAAGTTCTCCATCCAACCTGACAGAGCTTGATATATTTTGCAAAGAAGAATGGGCAAACATGTCCCTCTCTAGATGTTCAAAGCTGGTAGAGACAGAAAGACTTGCAGCTGTAATTTCAGTGAAAGGAGGTTCTACAAAGTATTGACTCAAATGCACGCCACACTTTACACATATTTATTTGTAAAGATTTCTGAAAACCATTTTTCATTTTCCTTCCACTTTACAATTATTTGCGGCTTTGTGTTGGTCTATCACATAAAATCCCAATAAAATACATTTATGTTTTTGGTTGTAACATGACAAAATGTGGAAAATTTTAAGGGGTATGAATACTTTTTCAAGTCACTGTATATATTATATTCAGTATTATGCATAATGACAAAGTCAATGTTAAATTAGCTAGCCCATAGTTAACAAACAAGATGTGCTTTAACTGCAGACTTTCAGCTTTAATTTGAGGGTGTTTACATCTCGATCAGGTGAACGGTGTAGGAATTACAACAGTTTGTATATGTGCCTCCCACTTTTTAAGGGACCAAAAGTAATGGGACAATTGGCTGCTCAGCTGTTCCATTGCCAGGTGTGTGTTATTCCCTCATTATCCCATTTACAAGGAGCAGATAAAAGGTCCAGCGTTAATTTCAAGTGTGCTATTTGCATTTGGAATCTGTTGCTGTCAACTCTCAATATGAGATCCAAAGAGCTGTCACTATCAGTAAAGCAATCCTTTATTAGGCGGAAAAAAAAAATCAAACCCATCAGAGAAATAGCAAAAATATTAGGTGTGGCCAAATCAACTGTTTGGAACATCCTTAAAAAGACAGAACGCACCAGTGAGCTCAGCAACACCAAAAGACCTGGAAGACCACTGAAAACAACTGTGGTGGACGACTGAAGTATTCTTTCCCTGGTGAAGAAAACACCCTTCACAACAGTTGGCCAGATGAAGAACACTCTTCAGGAGGTAGGTGTATGTATGTCAAAGTCAACAATAAAGAGAAGACTTCACCAGAGTGAATACAGAAGGTTCACCACAAGATGGAAACCACTGGTGAGCCTCAAAAACAGGAAGACCAGATTAGAGTTTGCCAAACAACATCTAAAAAAATACTTCACAGTACTGGACCAACATCCTATGGACAGATGAGACCAAGATCAACTTGTACCAGAGTGATGGGAAGAGAAGAGTATGGATAAGGAAAGGATTTCCCCCTGATCTAAAGCATACCACCTCATCTGTGAAGCATGGTGGTGGTAGTGTCATGGCGTGAGCATGTATGGCTACCAATGGAACTGGTTCTCTTGTATTTATCGATGATGTGACTGCTGACAAAACAGCAGGATGAATTCTGAAGTGTTTTGGGCAATATTATTATCGGCTCATATTCAGCCAAATGCTTCAGAACTCATTGGATGGCACTTCACAGTGCAGATGGACAATGACCCAAAGCATACTGCGAAAGCAACCAAAGAGTTTAAGGGAAAGAAGTGGAATGTTATGCAATGGCCAAGTCAATCACCTGACCTGAATCCGATTAAGCATGCATTTCACTTGCTGAGGACCATAGGCGTGCCCACATGGTGTGCCAGGTGTGCCCAGGCACACCCTAATCCCTCCCTGCAGTGCAGATTCCCCCTGCTGCCCGGAGTCCCCTCCCACAGCATGGCTGGATTCCCTCCTCTCCTATTGGCTACTGCAGTGGGCACACATAGATGATGTTTCAGGATGAGTGGGGGAAGGGGTAATGTCATTTACCGACCCCTTCCCTTTCTGAATGAACACAGTGAGAGGTTGGTACCGTATTTTTGAGCTTTCAGATGCACACCCTAATGCAACAGGCTGCGCACACCTATGCTGAGGACAAAACTGAAGGGAAAATGCCCCAAGAACAAGCAGGAACTGAAGACAGTTGCAGTAGAGGCCTGGCAGAGCATCACCAGGGATGAAACCCAGCGCCTGGTGATATCTATGCGTTCCAGACTTCGGGCTGTAATTGTCTGCAAAGGATTTGCAACCAAGTATTAAAAAGTGAAAGTTTGAATTATGATTGTTAGGCTGCATTCACACCTAGGCGACACGATATGCCGCGTACGCGGCTTATCATGCTGCCTGTAGAAAAAAAAAGAAAGTTTTATCTTTCTTTTACATTGCGGTCTATGAGGAAACGCCAATGTCGCCTGAAAAAAAGGGTCCGGGACTTTTTTTCAGGCGACAGGCGTTGAGATGTGAACCATCTCCATAGACCGCAATGTTATTTCACATCTCGAGCGACAAGAGCGACGGGCGACCGGCGTTTTGTCGCTCAGATGTGAATGGAGCCTTAATCTGTCCTATTACTTTAGGTCCCTTAAAAAGTGGGAGGCACAAATACAAACTGTTGTAATTCCTACACTGTTCACCTGATTTGGATGTAAATACCTTCAAATTAAAGCTGAAAGTCTGCAGTTAAAGCACATCTTGTTAATTTCATTTCAAATCCATTATGGTGGTGTATAGAGCCAAAAAGATTAGAATTGTGTCGATGTCCCAATATTTATGGGATACCTGACTATAGGTGCTGTGTAACTTTCTCCCTCACTATTGCATCAATAATCTAATGCCGCGTACACACGGTCAGAAATTCCTCCAGAAAAAGTCCGTTGTAAGCTTTTGGTCGGAAATTCCGACCGTGTGTATGCTCCATCGCTCCAAAGATTGAGAGCTGGTTCTCAAATTTTCCGACAGAAAAAAATCCTTTTGGAAAATCTGATTTTTCGTCTGTAGCAATTCCAACGCATGCTCAGAAACAATTCGACGCATGCTCGGAAAGCATTGAACCTAATTTTTCGGCTTGTTTTAGTGTTGTACGTCACCGCGTTCTTGACGGTCAAAAGTTCAGAGAACTTTTGTGTGACCGTGTGTATGCAAGCCAAGCTTGAGCGAAATTCTGCGTACACACGATCGGATTTTCCGTCGGAAAGACCTTGGATGTTTTTTCCGACGGAAAATTTGATCGTGTGTACGCGGCATAAGTATAATAATATAGCATTTTTTTGGCTGCGTGTATCCAAAACTGTGTGAAGTAACAAAATGCCTAAAGATCCTGAACAAAAAATATAAAAATAAATACAAAAGTATACATAATAAAAAAAATAACATTATTAAATATACATTTAAAAAATAAATAAACAATAATATGTGAAATACAGACAGAGAAAAAGTCTGTGTAATTATCAAGATATTCTGCTATTAAGAGTAATAGATCCATTTACCATTATTTGCTTTTATGCAAAAAATGAAGATATGCATGATATTAAACAAAATGATTTTAGAAGTTTATATAAAAAGTATTTTCTAAAAAAATAAAATAAACGGAATGAACAGAATAAATGTCAGTCCAATGGATTCCCGATTACGGTATTTCTATGTAAAATTCACAGATATTTTATACTTGGTAGAGCACCATCACTAGAATCATAGTAACTATTAACCGTGCTCCTCACAGCTGTTTATATTCTTGTTTCTTAGAGCCAAGGGAAAAATAACCCCAAGTAAGTTAATGAGACAAAATTTACTAATTATAATGTATTGTCAGTGGACTGTAACATGAAGACTGTCACACCGTGCTCAGCATATAATTAAAATATTGTCTAACCAAAACAATATTTATAAAAATTCTTATCAACTTACAGCGACGCCCTAAATGCATCTACTTTTTTTTATGACTTATGTATTATAATAAAACAAATTAGTGTAGATTTTACTAGATCTGTAGTCACAAAACAGATTTTCAAAAACATTGGAAATCCACAATTAGGGTCTTAGGCTGCATTCACATCTAGGCGACAAGTAAACGCCGCGTACGCGGCTTTACTTGCCGCGATTCGATTCATTTTTTTTTAACAAATTCTCTCCATTGATGTCTATGGCCGAACGCCAATGTCGCCTGAAAAAAGGGTCCGGGACGTTTTTTTCAGGCGGCAGGCGTACGGCATTTCAGAGTTGTGAACCATCTCTATAGACATCAATGGAAATTCGCCCCTCCAGCGGCACGAGCGTCGGGCATCGGGCGTTTTGTCGCCTAGATGTGAATGGAGCCTAAAGGAGTTTAGCGTTTTGCCTGTAGAAGCGGCTAATGTTATCCTATGTGTCCATTCACATTAGAATGTTTAGAGAGTGCATAATGTGTAAGATCTAATCACTGATCACCGTATTAGTGTCACTGGTGATGTCAGTGCAGTGGCGGTGCGTCCATAGAGGGCGCCGAAGCGCAGCTCCCTCTCTCTCCTGCACCGCCACTGATCAACAATACATGGATTCATCCATTGCATGAATTCATATATTGTCGCTGCCGCCCACTATTCAGATGGCCGGCCCCCTGGTGAGCACCAACCATCAGAATAGCGGCAGCTGGTTGGCTTTAGAATTATCTATCCGATTACAGCCTGAGGGCTGTAATCGGCTTCCAAATAGTTAACCAGGGGACGCACGGGGGGTGCGTTCCCTGGTTAACACTGACAGGCGTCTCAGCCAATCAGGTTCACCAGTTCTGGTTACCGGTAACCTGATTGGCTGAAGCGTCATCGAGGGCGGGAAAAGACATTGAGGGGCAGTGGAAGGAGGATGGCTGACCCCAAAAAGGTAAGTGCCGGGCAGGGGGGGCAATTTGGTAGCATTTTACAGGGCACAGTGGTGACAATTGATGAGCACAGTGGTGACAATTGATGGGCACAGTGGTGACAATTGATGGCACAGTAGCAACAATTGATGGGACAGTGGTAACAATTGATGGCCCAGTGGCTGCTTTTGATGGCATGGCACAGTGGCTGCGTTTGGCATGGCACAGTGGTGACAATTGATGGGCACAGTGGCGACAATTGATGGGCACAGTGGTGACTATTGATGGCACAGTGGTGACAATTGATGGGCACAGTGGTGACAATTGATGGCACAGTAGCAACAATTGATGGCACAGTGGTAACAATTGATGGCACATTAGCTGCATTTGATGGCATGGCACAGTGGCTGCATTTGGCATGGCACAGTGGTGACAATTGATGGGCACAGTGGTGACAATTGATGGGCACAGTGGTGACAATTGATGGCACAGTAGCAACAATTCATGGCACAGTGGTAACAATTGATGGCACAGTTGCTGTGTTTGATGGTATGGCACAGTGGCTGCGTTTGACATGGAACAGTGGTGACAATTGATGGGCACAGTGGCGACAATTGATGGCCGGTTGGAGGTCCGCAACGATCTACCTGTTAATTGCAGACAGCTGGCACCTGACAGGTAGATCAAGATTTAGCGGGCATGCAGAGTAGCGCATGAAGCGTGTGTAATATGTTCTCTCTCCTGTCACGGCACTCACGCTGCTCCCCGGGGACCCCTCCTCACTTCTCGTCAATCCCCATTTGCTTGTGACATCATCTGGGATGGACGAGAAGAGAGTAGGGGCCGTCGGGGAGCCGAGTGAGTGCCGTGACAGGAGAGAGAACATATTACACACGCTTCCTGCGCTACTCTGCATGCTGGCTGGTAAACGATGTGCAACATAATGTGCCCTGATGTGCTATGTGCCCTGTGCCTTGATGTGCTATTTTTCCCCCGTGCCCTGATGTGCCCCAGTCCCTGATGTGCCCTGTGACCTGATGTGCCATGTGCCCTGATGTGCTGTGATGGGCCCTGATGTGCCCCGTGCCCTGATGTGCTGTGCCCCGTGCCCTGATGTGCTGTGCCCTGTACCCTGATGTGCTGAGCTCTGTACCGTGCCCGGATGTGCACTGTACCCTGATGGGTTGTGCCCTGGGCCGGTCCAGGGACACATTTTTGTCCCAGTCCAGCCCTGGTTCTAACTGTATGGAGGATGGGACTGACTGGGGGACTTAGTAGGAACACACAATCTGTCTCCTCTCCCCTGACAGTACAGGGATCTGTGTGGTTACCCATACTGCTAGCAGATAATGGATATTTGTACACCGCCTTCCAGTGTCAACCGTATTACACTTGGCTGAATATTGCTGGTGAAGAGGATCTCAGGCAAGTTAACTAAGAAAGACGTACATCGGAGAATGAAGATTTTGATTGACCATAACCAAGATGACAACAAGGGTGTTTCCTGTTAGAGCCATGAAGTAAATGATCAGAAGGAGGACAAACAGTAGGATTTTATGATCATAAGGGTCTCTGAAACCTATGAGGAGAAATTCTGTGACCTGCTGTTTGATTCTTCATGACCTGGAGATCAAATGATAAACTTAGGACTTAAATCCCAATTATACCCTTAAGGCTTTATCTCCAAGTCAAGAAATGTTTTTAAAAAGCATTGCTCACTTTCTCAACACTTCAGTGCTGCCCTCTGCATACCCCTCTTTTATTGGTGAATGGTGCTCTGCTAGGTTTAAATAATGCCCAGCAATATTCAACCACTTCTTCTGATCTGAGGCTGTCATGTACCTTCTCTCTGGTGGGTGAATCATCACGCCTGGGCTCACAATGGAATGCTAAAAAGAATGGCGCCCTCATATTACAAGCAGAGAGCCTTTGGGCCAGATTCAGATACATCGGCGCATATTTATGCAGGCGTAGCGTATCTTTTTTACACTACGCTGGCGCAGCCCGGAGAGGCAAGCATGATATTCAGAAAGCAAATGCTCCCAACTCTGCGCCGGCGTAACGTAAAATCGTAGGCATAAGCCAGCGTAATTCAAAGTAGGAAGGAAGTGGGCGTGATCCATGGTAATGAAGCGTGACCCCATGCAAATGAAGGGCCGAACGAACGGCGCATGTGCCGTGACGTGAACGCATGCCCCGCACCCCTCTGCGCATCCTCACAACTATGCCCGGCATAACCCCTAACATACGCCGGCCCACTGCCTACACCCAGTGCATAAATACGCCCAGACATGCGCCCATCAAGTGCAAAAGTACACCATAAACTTTTTGGTTTAAGTACTTTTGTATTTGGAGCCATGTCTGCACCAGTGACGGCTAAGGATCGGAGGAAGAGAAATTTTAGCCCTGAGGAGAAGGCAATCATTATCGAGGGCCTCTCCAAGTACGGTGCATGCCTCCATGGGGCACATAGTAGCCAGACCAGCAAGGTCAAGAAGGATGAGATCCTGGAGGAAATTACAGTACAGGTGAATTCCCTTGCCCATGAGATTCGGAGCCCCAAGGCAAAAAAAATAAATGATATGCGGCGTCTGCCATATGAGGTATTGGGCATCGGCTATCACCTGTATGTTGATGGAATGCCAATGCTTCCGATTATGGTATACGTGCTCTGTGGCACGGGGGGGCTGTAGTGCCACATGTGTGCAATCAATGCCCCGATGGTGCGTGGGAATCCTGCAATCCTGTAGAAATCCAGCATTGCCTTCTGCCGCAGGTGCTCAATGGTGGGTCTGATGATGTGGTGGGACATGCGTCTGAGGATTGCGGGTACAACCTGGTGCACACATCTGCTAATGGAGGATTGTGCCATCCCAGGCACGACTCCACTTGTACGCTGAAAAGATCCACTGGCAAGGAAATGCAGTGTTGCCAGTACCTTGACCAGTGGCTGCACTGCATGTACGCGGTGTGTCTTGCTGGTGATGTCATCATACAGGGCTGTGGCTATTTCAAGGACGGCATCAGGGCTGAATCTGAAGATGCGATACACCTCCGAATCCCCCATGCCAAACACCTCTCCCGTGACCTCCTACGTGCCCGTAGACACAGTAGTGCTATGACCACGGCTGCCCCTGGCATGTTGGCATACAGATGTGTTGTCCTGCAAGTGTGGTTGCTCAGCTCGTACGTTACTGTGCTGCTGGAGCTGCTCTCCAGCTGACCTGTGCAAGACTGGTGCAAAGTTACCCCTGCTTTATGAGGGGTAACTTTAAGCTGGACCTACAGCTTACGAGCACTGCGCGTAGCCTGCGCCGGCCAAACGTACGGTTCTGAATCGCCGTATCTCCCTCATTTGCATATTTGAATACTAAATCAATGGGTGTGCCAGATGCGCCCAGCGTAAATATGCGCTTACGATACGCCGGCGTACAAAAGTTACGTCGGTCGGAAGAAGCCTATTTTCAGGCGTATCTAGTTTTCTGGGTACGGCGCATAGATACGACGGCGCATCTTGACACTTACGCGGCGCATCTCGAGATACGTCGCCGTAAGTTCTTTCTGAATCTGGCCCATTATATGCAGAACTGCAGATAGCCCACAGCCAATGCTAGAGGAGTACAAAAGAGGACCCTTGTTTTCACATGAATGAGCAGAAGTCCTCTAAAATTAAAATATGTACCTCTTTGTGGAAAAAAAATGTATTCTCAGAGGCGTAACTAGAACCTTCAGGGTTCCAGTGCAAGAAACCATGAAGGGCCCCCCTGACCCCCGGCCAGGGTCTTCCCCTTTGAGCCTGGGGTCCTTCTCTTCAAGCCCAGTGGTGAGAATGTCAGGGCCTGGCCGCAAGTGTACTTGCGACCCTGGTAGTTCCGCCACTGGTGTTAGTAGTTTTTTATTTTTGTTATTTTATTCATATATTTTTACCATATTTTACTTTTTTTTTTTCATTTTATTTATTATCATTTTTTTAAAAGCTCTGTTGGGGGTCTTTGGTGAGATTTCAGGGGTCTAAACAGACCCCACGTTTCACCTTTAAGACAGAGAAAAGAGACTGAGGACACAACCCTCAATCTCCATCGCTGCAGCCTCAGCTGCACAGAATTAATGGACAGGAATAGCTCTGTACAGAGCTTCCCGTACATTCTTAAATGGAAGCATAGCAAACAAAGTTTACTATGCTTCAGTATGAATGGACAGAGTCAATGAATGGCACCGATTACTGACTCTATCCGTTCAATAAAGGAATAGGTTGGTAGATTACATCCTGAGACAGCATGCAGGAGAGGGTAGGGGGAAGCTGGATGAGCTGCGGGAGGACGATGTGGGCCAGGGAAGCACACAGGGGGCCAAGGGCAGCAGAAAAAAAAATGGATATGAGGGATGACAGGGAGGGCATATAGACTAGAGCACAGGTGTCAAACACACGTTCCGAATCTGGCCCTCCAGGCCATTTCATGTGGCCCTTGCACCTCTCCTGAAGCTGCAGGAGAGCTCCAGCCCTCCTTCAGACCCTTACTTTCAAGCAATGCATCCAGCTTCTTCCCAGCAGCAGAATAAGGAAAGGGAGTGCACTGTGATCTAAGGGAGAGTGGGGGACTCAACTTCTGATGGTGGGGGGGGCTCTTAACATCTAATGTTAGGGGAGGGGATGCGCTGGACATCAAATCTAACAGATACAACCGGCCATTTTGGGGGCAATGATTATGCTGATGCGGCCCACGATTAAAAGGAGTTTGACACCCCTGGACTAGAGGAACCAATCCCCTCCATTTTCCACCTGAAATTGCGACCCCCTGTAGTTATGTCCCTGTGTATTACGCAATCTATTTCAAATTAGAGCTGGGGGGGTTTAGGAAAGGGGAGGATGGTGCTAAACTTAAAGCGAATGTCCACTGAAAAAAAAATATTAAAAGCCAGCAGCTACAAATACTGCAGCTGCTGACTTTTAATATTAGGACACTTACCTGTCCTGGAGTCCAGCGCCGTCAGCAGCAGAGGACGAGCGATCGCTCATCACTCTGCTGCTCCCCCCGCCATCCACGGTGAGGAAACCACGGCGCATGTGCGAGTCACGCTGCGTCTGCCGATTGGCTCCCGCTGTGTACTGGGAGCCGAGTGTTCCAAGCACACAACGGGGGGGGGGGGGGGGATGGGCGGTGACGTCATGCCTCATAGTCTGCCCGAGACTGCTGTGGCCAGAAGTGGGTGCAAATACCTGTCTTTAGACAGATATCTGCCCCCCCTCACCCCTGAAATGTGTCTAATGTGACACCAGAGGGGGGAGGGTTCCGATCAGCGTGCGTTCCACTTTAGGGTGGAGCTCCGCTTTAAGTTGGGGAGTTTATAAGCAAAAACAATTTGAACCAAAAAAAAAAGAAGAGTACTGCAAACTGTTGGTATTGTATATTTCTGTTGGTATTGTATATTGTACTAATCTTCTTTGCTATAAGGTCCTCTCTCACAAGACCCAGTGGACAAACAGGAGAAGGTGTCCACTTCTCCTCTACCCATAAAGCACCTTTCAGGTTCTTCCTACACCTCCCTCACTTTTCCTCTACTCTTTCAACGTGCACTGCGTCTTTTCTCTACAGTTTGTCTGAGGTTCGCACAGGGCTGATCCTAGGCAGGTGCGTGGGGTGCAGTGCACCCAGGTGGCGCAGAGGCGGGAGCACTGAAGTACCAGAGTGCTCCCTTCCCTCCTCTTTCTCCTTGTCCGTGTCCAAAGGGGGCTCTCTCCGCTGGTCACCGGCGCAGCCACTGTTTCCTGCCCAAACCTATCCCCCTTCCTCCTCCTGCCAAAGAAGAAGAGCGAAGCAGCGGCTGTCTGTGTGGAGAGAGACCAGCTGTGCAGTGACGTCGCCATGGGGCGGTCCGTTCCTGACATGTTCTCCTTGTCCGTGTTAGGAGAGCATCTCTGTGGTCGGGTCGTTCCCATAGAAATATTTGTAAAGGGGAGGATTTGGTAAGTTGACCACGCCCACGTGGGAGCGCCAGAAATATTTTTGCATCCAGGGTTTTTGTGACCCTAGGATCGGCCCTGGGTTCGCAGTCATTTATCGGCCTCCTGGACCAGTATTACGCTTTCTGGAAGACTTCTTCACATGGCTACCCAATTTTCTCTCCTCTGAAGTACCTGCCATCATCTTAGGTGACTTTAACATTCCAATTGATGTTAACACCGCTACCACTTCTCAACTATTCAACTTAACCTCCTCTTTGAACCTAATGCAATGGGCACAAACCACCACTCACTCCAACCGCAACACTCTTGGCCTTGTATGCTCCCATCGCTGCACTCCATGCAACCTCTCTAACACCCCCTTTCTTCTCTCTGATCACAAACATATCCATTTCCCACACTCCCTGTCTCCTTCCCTGCCATGCTGCCAACCTGCAAACCTCTACCTGTAGCTTCGTCACCTCAACCCTTCCCTCCTTCATTTTGCTACTGACGGCTTTTACGACAAAATCGCACCCTTGTCCTGCAGAGACCTGACCACTTCCATCTACAAAAACACACTGTCATCCTCCCCGGACGCACTTGCTACTCTCTCTACACGCAGAACCAGGCCTCATCTGCCACCATTCTCGAGACGCAGCCGCGTTCTTGAGGGAGCGTGTCGTAAATCTAAATCCCTCCAAGACTTTACCCTCTACAAATCTGCCCTTCTTAAATACAACTCCTGCCTTAACACTGCTAAACAAACCTACTACAACACTCTCATCAAAACCCTGTCATCCAAACCTCGTCAACTCTTTTAATTCCTTACTTCACTCCCCACTGCCCCACCCACCAACTTGCTGACAACAGCTCAGGAGATTACTAACTATATCAAAAGCAAAATTGACACAATTCACAAGGAGATATCCAGCATCCAACACATCAGGTCCAACATCGCACTCAATACTCTCCTCCTTCAGCCCTGTTACAATCGAGGAAGTCTTCTCCATGGCCCACCTCACCACCTGTCCCTTGGACCCTGTCCCCTCACTATTACTGCGACCACCTTACCGCTCTATCCTAAACTCTCTAACCAACATCTTCAACCCCTCTCTCTCCTCTGGCCCCTTTCCCTCCCTGCTCAAACAAGTCTCTTTAGAACCTGTTTTAAAATTATCTGATGGCAGGGATGGACTGGCCATTGGGACTACAGGGAGTTTCCCGGTGGGCCGATGGCTCAGTGGGCCAGCTTCAGTGACAGCGGACCGCCACCCCCCCTTCGCTCCTTTGTCTCTCCCTTCCCGCATCGCTCACCTCCTCTCCCTCCCCGCAGCGCTCACCTGGGGGAGCAGAGAAGCAGGGGGAGAAGAAGGGGGCAACAGAGGAGCATAGGGGAGGGGACAGACAGCTGACTCAACAGCTATGGCCTGGGAGTTTCTCACTTCTGCCTAATCTTGTCCCATAAGGGGGGGCACTGAACTGATTATTTGCCCCAGATGAAATAATGTCTAGCTTCCCAACTGGTACTGCCTATAAGAGTACCAGTACCAGCCGTGTACTATAATAAAGTAGAACGACTAGTGGCTAGTGAAGGCTGAGAGGGGGGTGTGGGAGTTGTCCGGACGCCATGGGAGAGACCTGTCAAAGGGGGCCAGTCTGGATGAAGTCCAGGGCCAAATTTTTGTCCCAGTCTAGCCCTGTCTGATGGTAAAAAAAACGATAGAAAAAAACGATAGTCTGTGGGGAAATCCATTGGTTAAAAATCAACGCATGCTCAGAATCAAGTCGACTCATGCTCGGAAGCATTGAACTTCATTCTTCTCAGCACGTTGTTGTGTTTTACGTCACCGCGTTGGACACGATTGGTTTTTTAACTGATGGTGTGTAGGCAAGACTGATGAAAATCGGCTTCATCGGATATCTGATGAAAAAATCCATCAGACCGCTTTCATTGGATGAACCGATCGTGTGTACAGGGCATTAAAGTTAGAGCTATATATCTTTCTCTTTCTGCCAATTGTACCACCAATGTTAGCATAATGGTATAGCATTTTTATGGCTGGAGCACATCTGAAGCTATACCAATAAACAAAAACCCCAAAGATCCCTAAAAAAAGGTATAAAGAAGTAAAGATTAAAAGGTAATTTTTTTTTAATTAAGATTAAAAAAAAAAGGTCCATCTTAGATATAGTAAAACCCTATGTGAAAATCAAGATAGTCAAGGAACACAAAATTATACAAATACACCATTAATTGCTTTTTGCAGAAAAGGAAAGTATATTCATGACATTAAACTCAATTATTTAAAATAAAAAATAAAAAAACGTCTTTGATTTAAAACTAAAAATGAAGTGTAAGAAAAATGGATTTCTGATTAAAATGTCAATATATCTTGTGCTTAGTAGATTAACATAACTCATAGAATCATAGTAAATATTATCGTTATTCTTGTCAACTGTTTACTGTTACTATTTCTGTCTATTATAGCCAAGGGAATTCAAAGCCTCGGTAATGATGCAAAACTGCATAATTATTATGTATTGTCAGCGGACTGTTACATGCAAACTCCCACACCGCACTCAGGATATACAGTTGCAATAAAAAGTATGTGAACCCTTTCATTTTGGAATGATATGGATTTCTGCACAAATTGGTCATAAAATGTGATCTGATCTTCATCTAAGTCACAACAATAGAAAATCACATTCTGCTTAAAGCGGAGGTTCACCCTAAATATAAGCTCTCCCATGCGATCCACCATACTGACGTCAGCGCCAGTATGCTGTTTTTTTTTTTTTTTTAAATCCCCCACTTACTGTATTATGTTACATTTTAATTTCTTACCCCCTGTGGTGGACGGCGCCAGTATAGCGCGTCACATCTTACGAAAATACCCGATAAGGACTCGGGTTATCTCGGCGAAAATGCGGCGCCTGCGCACAGACCTAGGAGCTGACTGCGCAGGTGCCGTATTTCTCAGAGTCCTACGGCTATGGCGCGTCACGCCCTCCGAAAAACGCCGGAATAGGACTCGGAGAAATACGCCGCCTGCGCAGTCAGCTCCTAGGTCTATGCGCAGGCGCCGCATTTTCGCCGAGATTACCAGAGCCTTTATCGGGTATTTTCGTAAGATGTGACGCGCTATACTAGAGCCGTCCACTGCGGGGGGAAAGAAATTAAAATTTAACATAATACAGTAAGTGGGGGATTTAAAAAAAAAAAACAGCATACTGGCGCTGACGCCAGTATGCTGGATCACATGAGAGAGACTTTATTTAGGGTGAACCTCTGCTTTAAACTAATAACACACAAAGAATTAAATGTTACCATGTTTTTATTGAACACATCACGTAAACATTCACAGTGCAGGTGGAAAAAGTAAGTGAACCCTTGGATTTAATAACTGGTTGAACCTCCTTTGGCAGCAATGACTTCAACCAAACGTTTCCTGTAGTTGCAGATCAGACGTGCACAACGGTCGGGAGTAATTCTTGACCATACCTCTTTACAGAACTGTTTGGCCTCGTACACACGATCAAATGTGTCTGTGTTCAAATCGGTCGGACCGATCGATTTGAACAGATCTGTCTGCTGGCATTTTGGTTTGCTCGCGTGTACACACGAGCAAACCAAAATCCCCGCCAGCAGACAGCGCGCTGACGTGACGGTGACGTGTCGGTGACGTTGACGCCGCCACGTCACCGCACCAGGAAGTAAAACACTTCCACGCATGCGTCGAAACCATTTGGCGTGTGTGCGAGAAGACATGTCTGCTGGTTAGCGTACTAACCAGCAGACATGTCGGGCAGACGGGTTCCCAGCCGACAGATTTCAAAGCATGCTTTGAAATCTGTCGGGTGGCCAAATCCGTCTGTTTGCCCGTACACACGATCGAATATGTCTGCTGAAACGGTCTAGCAGACCGTTTCCAGCAGACAGATTTGATCGTGTGTACGAGGCCTTTCAGTTCAGCAATATTCTTGGGATGTCTGGTATGCAGGGGCGGACTGACCATTGAGGAACTCGGGCACTGCCCGAGGGCCCCATGCCACTAGGGGGCCCCATCAGGGTTGCTAGGCTCATTAAAACCAGGGACAGTATGTAAAAATCTGTGTTTTTTTTTACATCTGTCCCTGATATGTCCAAAACCTACATGCTTTTGATGTGAAAATCCCGAGATTTTAGCTGCCCCGCCTCTGTACTGCCACCTGGCTTGGTGGCCATCTGTAAGCCTGGGGGCCCCATAATCTTCTATTGCCCGGGGGCCCCATGAGTTGTCAGTCCGCCCCTGCTGGTATGAATTGCTTTCTTGAGGTAATGCCACGGCATCTCAATCGGGTCGAGATCAGGACTCTGACTGGGCCACTCCAGAAGGCATATTTTCTTCTATTTAAGCCATTCTGTTGTTGATTTACTTCTATGCTTTGGGTCGTTGTCCTGTTGCAACACCCATCTTCTGTTGAGCTTCAGCTGGTGGACAGATGGTCTTAAAGGGTCACTAAAGGAAAAGCATTTTTTTGCTGAAATGACTGTTTACAGGGTATAGAGACATAAAAGTTAACTGATTCCTTTTCAAAGTGATTAAAAATATCATATAATGTGCCTGCAGGTTAGTTTCACTTTTGAACTGGCTTCATGTTTCTGCAAAGTAGAAATAGACACACAGAACAAAAACAAACAAATCCAGGGCAGTGTTTTGTTTTTAAAATGAATCTGATTGGTTCTGGGAAGTTTTAGACACACAGTAATGACAGCTTAAACCATCGTGAGAAAGCTCCCAGCACTGTGGTTATAAGGAAACAGACAAGCAGGAAGTGTGGAGAACAGAGCAGGATTACAGCAACTTCAAAGCAAAAACGAACAATAAGGACATGAAACCAGTACTGCAGTAAGGTAAAGGAAGCTATTTAGCTAGAAAAAAAAATCCTTTAGTGATCCTTTAAGTTCTCCTGCAAAATGTCTTAATAAACTTGGGAATTAATTTTTCCTTCGATGATAGCAATCTGTCCAGGTCCTGGCACAGCAAAGCAGCCCCAAACCATGATGGCCCCACCACCATACTTCACAGTTGGGATGAGGTTTTGATGTTGGTGTGCTGTGCCAAATTTTCTCCGCACATAGTGTTGTGTGTTTCTTCCAAACTACTCAACTTTGGTTTCATCTGTCCACAGAATATGTTGCCAGTACTGCTGTGGGACATCCAGGTGCTCTTGTGCAAACTGTAAATGTGCAGCAATGTTTTTTTATTGGTCAGCAGTGGTTTCCTCTGTGGTATCCTCCTATGAAATCCATTCTTGTTTAGTGTTTTACTTATCGTAGATTCGCTAACAGGGATGTTAGCATATACCAGAGACTTTTGTAAGTGTTTAGCTGACACTGTAGGATTCTTCTTCACCTCATTGAGCAGTCTGTGCTGTGCTCTTGCAGTCATCTTTACATGATGGCCACTCCTAGGGAGAGTAGCAGCAGTGCTGAACTTTCTCCATTTATAGACAATTTGTCTTACTGTGGACTGATGAACAGCAAGGCTTTTGGAGATACCTTTATAACCCTTTCCAGCTTTATGCAAGTCAACAATTCTTAATTGTAGGTCTTCTGAGAGCTCTTTTGTGCGAGGCATCATTCACATCAGGCAATGCTTCTTGTGAAAAGAAAACCCAGAACTGGTGTGTGTTTTTTATAGGGCAGCTGTAACCAACACCTCCAATCTCATCCCATTAATTGGACTCCAGTTGGCTGACACCTCACTTCAATTAGCTCTTGGAGATGTCATTAGTCTAGGGCATGGGTCTTCAAACTACGGCCCTCCAGTTGTTCCGGAACTACAATTCCCATCATGCCTATTCATGTCTGTGAATGTCAGTGTGTTACAATGCCTCATGGGATGTGTAGATCTACAACAGCTGGAGGGCCGTAGTTTGAGGATCCCTGGTCTAGGGGTTCACATACCTTTTCCACCTGCACTGTGAATGTTTACATGGTGTGTTCAATAAAAACATGGTAACATTTAATTCCTTTTGTGTTATTAGTTTAACCACTTCCATACCAGGCACTTACGCACCTTCCCGCCCAAGCCAATTTTCAGCTTTCAGCGCTGTCGCACTTTGAATGACAATTGCGCGGTCATGCTACACTGTACCCAAACAAAATTGGCATCTTTTTTTCCCACAAATAGAGCTTTCTTTTGGTGGTATTTGATCACCTCTGCGGTTTTTATTTTTTGCGCAACAACTAATAAAAGACTGAAAATTTAGAAAAAAAATAAAAAAAAATTTTCTGTTAACTTTTTTGTAAATAAGTAAGTTTTCTCTTTCAATTATGGGCACTTATATGGCGGCACTGATAGGCACTGATGAGGTGGCACTGATGAACACCAATGAGGTAGTACTGATGGGCACCGATTACGTGGCACTGGTGGGCACTGATAGGCGGCTCTGGTATGCGGCACTGATGGGCACACATTGGTGGCACTGATGGGCACTCATAGGCGGCACTGATGGGCACTCATAGGCGGCACTGATAGGCACTCATGGGCAGCACTGGGCACTCATAGGTGGCACAGATTGGCACTCATGGGTGGCACTTATGGGTGGCACTGATGGGTACTTATGGCTGGCACAGATGGGCACTGATAGGTGGGCACTGGGAATGGATTGGCACTGAGGGGTGGCACTGATGGACACTGTGGGGTGGCACTGATGGACACTGAGGGGTGGCACTGATGAATCTATGTTGCCAGTCAGTGCCCATGTGTGGGCACTGACTGGCATCTTTTTTATTTTTTTACTGACTCCTGACTTTTTTTTTATTTTTTTATTGCTGATTTTTTTTTTTGCCCTTCCAGTGTGGTGGTCTAGTGTGGGCATCCGAGGGGGGGCTGCGCTGATAAACAATCAGCGCGAACCCCCCCTGTCAGGAGAGCCACCGATCGGCTCTCCTGTACTCGCGTCTGTCAGACGCGAGTGAGGAAGAGCCATCAACGGCTCTTCCTGTTTACATCGTGATCAGCCGTGATTGGACACGGCTGATCACGTGGTAGCGAGCCTCCGCCGGAGACTCGTTACCGAGATCGAAGATGCAGGGTGTCAGACTAACACCCTGCATCACAGGTCGCCGTGCTGCGCGCCCCCACGGGCGTGCGCGGCATGAAATCCTGCAGGACATCAATTGACGTCCAGTCAAGATTTCAGAACCACTTCCTGGACGTCAATCTGCCATTGACCGGGCAGGAAGTGGTTAAGCAGACTGTGATTGTCTATTGTTGTGACTTAGATGAAGATCAGATCACATTTTATGAACAATTTGTGCAGAAATTCATATCATTCCAAAAGGGTTCACATACTTTTTATTGCAACTGTAAATAAAATATCGTTCAACAATCAGAAGTCCTTGGTGTAGAAACTAACACATAACATAAACTAACATTTTTTTTATTCCCTGTGTATTATATTAAAGTCTATGTAAACCTGAAATGTTTTATTTTTATTTTTGATGTCACAATGTAGAGTATAAGATTTCCTATCATCTGTGCCCAGTCTTGCCACACAGAGTTAATCCAGCTTTGCGCAATTCTCTTTTATCGTTCAGTGAAATAAAACAGACTTACAGAGAAAAACCTTAGTCCGTTCCGCCCCCTTACTGTGAGTGACAGGTTATTTACATATCTCATGCACTAGCCTGGAGACAGGCATTATTTTTTAATTCCCACCTCCACTCCTTTTCTGACGTCATGTGGTTACTTTTCTGGATTTTGACTGGATGTTAGTGATCATAGCAGAATTCAGTGTAAGAAATACATAGGAAAAAATGCATGTTGACAAGGGGAGTGTAGAGGTAGGCAGAGAGTCTACTGACATCACAACTCCACCCACTGAGCTTCAGACAACAGATCCACCCACAGAATCTGCAATTTTTTAGGTCTCATAACAGACAGAGGGGAGACATTTGACAGTTAAGGATACATGCAGGAGGCATCTATATCCTTATAGATCAGCACTATGGCAGCTGGTCATTGGCCCAGGCCCTACAGAAAAATGCCGGGCCCTATACTGGATGCTACTACCTCCTAAAAAGAGTCAGAGAGCTTTTTTTTTTTCTAGGAGAGCATTACTGAAAAGCCTTTTACAGGCTGACATTTAAATGCTGTGAAGAATAATTCCACTTTTGTTAAGAAAAAAAAAAATTCCCCTCTGGGTGATCTCTGTACATTGCAGGGATTTTTTTTTTTAAACAAACTTAGTTGCAGATTCCTACCTTTTGTTATTCTGAATGAATAGATTTTTGTTTTCCTGTGTCCATTTGCAAGATAAATATGAATGGGAGTGATTTTATATTTATCAATCAGCTGCTGCACCTGTAGGGCATTGTAACGGTCACCACCGTTTATGACCTTCCATCCAACCACGACAAGCTTATCCGACACATTGCGACAATCTTGCATACATGATCCATTCCATTTCCCATAATCAAGACGAGACTCTGCTCTGTACTTGTTTCCAAATGAATGAACACTTTAATGGTTTCTTCTCAGCTTTTTATACAGTACAAGATGTTACAGTTAATCACAGGACAATGCAATCTCCACCCCCCTATTCACACACTGAGGCTAATTATCTAATCCATAGCTAGACATTTGGGCACCGCATCATCCATAGACTTCAATTAACCTTTTGAATAATACACAATCACAGATAATCTTCACACACATACAAGGAACCTCAATCACATTCTAAAAGGCAATCAGGTAAGCTAATTATCTCCCTGAGACATTCCGTCTCTGACATCTATTCACCTTGCAGAACACAATGGAAAGGTATTTCACAAGCCTGGCTTCACTTAGCATTTCAAAAGCCTATTATACAGAGGGATGAGTCACTGTCTTGTTGACCTGGTCTCAAATCAACATGAACTCCTTGTAATATTCCAGTCCTGCAATATGAATTATTATTAATGTCCCATCTCATGTAATATATGAATTATGATCCTATTAGCCACCCTACACCCAAAGAGCACAGGGTGGACTTAGACCCAGGGGTTATTAGTGCAGTTGGCCCAGGAGTATCCCTCATCCTTCCAACGTCTCTGGTTGTCACGGTTCATTCCGTTACATGCACTAATGAAAACAAGTGGCAGGGTCTGCATCCCTTTGGATGTGATATTCTTTTGGGAGTATCTTACCAAAAATTAAATTTTTGTTGCAGGGGTTGCCTCAAAACTGAATTGTATCATAAAAGGTAGACTTCTGGAAAAATCTGTGAGCCAATCACACAAGAGGGAAATTACATATCTGGGGGCGTTCTATACGCCATCTGTGTACAGAACGCATCCAGGTAGGTATATTGCGTTTTACAGATGATTAAATTGCTGCAGGTTAAAAAGGAAAGGTAATTTTTAATAACATTCAATGAGAACATGAGTTGCTTAGCAACTGTACATTATTATATTATTTTTTTATTTGCTATCTTTTCCCACTAAAGTGGAGTTCCCCTTACCCTAATTACACTATATTGCTAAAAGTATTTGGCCGCCTGCCTTTACAGCTATAACAGCTTCAACTCTACTGGGAAGGCTGTCCACAAGGCAGAGGCGGCTCTTTAATTAGGCAAATTAGGCGGTTGCCTAAGGCCTCACACTCACAGGGGCCTCGCAGCCACCTAATTTACCAGTGGTCAATCACCGGGGTGGCAATTCACTATTTCCGGTGCTGACCTATGCTTTCTGATCATCGCTGTCACTTCAGAATAGAGAAGCCCGGCTTCTGCAGAAGTGACAGGCACAGCGCAACTTTTCGGGCGGCCGCACTGAACTCTCCCACCGCTAGTGCCAGACACCCATCTAGACACTTTACTTGCAAGTTGCGCCCGCAGAATCTCCCACACCATGCCAGTTGTCGCAGCCCAGAGTAACAGAGCCGAGGGAGTTTTTCCCAGGCACCTCCTCGGCTCTGACGTGTCTAATGACAAACTACACGAGGAGGAACCTGGGAGAAAGATCATCGTCCCTGCCAGAGGTGTATTTAGGTTTTGTGCTGCCCTAGGCCTGACTAGAGTCGTGCATCCCCTAATTTAAATATGACCCACCCCTTCCTGTCACGGCCACACCCTATGTTGTTTAAGACCCGCCCTGAAATTTTCGAGTGAGGACACTAGTTCTGAGGTCCGGAGGGGGGGGGGGGCAATGTATTCCCTTAATTTACTAAGATTTCCTCTTACTTCCTGGTTGCCCATAGAGCAGGAAGTGAGGGGAAATCTTTGCAATGGGACAGGGATGGTAAAAGTGTTGCCTATAGTTCTACTTTAAGTAGATGGTGCAGCAGAAACATATGGCACAGTGAGGAAGGTTTGTGGTCCAGGATGACAAAACAGTCAAAATTGGAAGCGCCCCCCCCCCCCCCCACAGTTGCGGAATGCCGGCCACCCGCATACTAGAAGCAGCGCGGCCGCTTTATGGGGGCGCTAGACTAATTTTCCTAACAGTGTAGCGCAAGCCAGCGGGGACTCTTTTCGTGCTGCCCCTTGCAAAGTGCTGCCCTAGGCCTGAGCCTTGTTGGCCTAGGCCAGGATACAGCTCTGGTCCCTGCTGACCCTCCTCTCCTATTCATCCCATGTGATTGGCGCAGTACACATCCCTGACACACACAAGCATCAGCAGTAAAAACATGCTCTGTTTCTGGGTTTTTCCTTAACCCCTGCAAAGGGCGTGAGTGGGGCCTCATGTTTAAATTTTGCCCAAGGCCTCACAAAGCCTAGAGCCACCTCTGCCACAAGGTTTAGGAGTGTGTCTATAGGAATGTTTGACCATTCTTCCAAAAGGCCTAGCTTACAGTCTTCGCTCTATTTCATCCCAAAGGTATTCTATGGGGTTAAGATCAGGTCTCTGTGCAGTCTAGTCAAGTTCCTCCACCCCAAATTCGCTCATCCACACTATATTGCCAAAAGTATTGGTCTACCTCTTCCTGTTCCAGTGCCATCTTAAGAGCATTATAGGCCTGGGGCCCTGTCTACACAACCACGCACAAGAATTTACTGCCAAAAATCATGACATTTACTGGCAGAACCACAATTTTTTATTGGCACTGCAAAAAAGTACCTAAAATTACAGTTTTACAAATTTCTTCATTGGCATGAAGGTTAGGTTACTGTAACCCAGCCTGATCAGAGTTTCCTCTTGCATCAGAGTCTGCAGGATTCCCCCTTACAGTGAAAGGGAACTCTTATGTAAAGGGGAACACTGCAGATCATGATGTAAGGGGGAACTCTGATGTGGAGGGGGGCTCTGGTGACCAGAGACCACCTTATATCAGAATCCACTGCTTTCTCTTTACATAAGAGTTCCCACTTACATCATGGTCCTCAGACTGAGTTCCCCCTAGCACTGTAAGGGGGAATCCTGCAGACTCTGATGTAAAGGGGAACCACCTTCCGTAGAGTAAATACACTAAGGTAAGGGGGGGCACTAATATTTTTGTATTCACTCCCCCCTTTCTTTAGCAACCACCCGCCCTTAGACTGGCCTGGTGGTGCTATCACTGACCTCCTCTCAGGTGCACCATTCAAGGCTCAGTCAGATGGCTCCAGATTGGCTGCTCTGGTTTTATCCTATAGTCTCTTCATGTCTGACTTCTCCTGTGACCCCCATCCCAGCGGCGCTCCCAACTCCTCTCCAGACTCTTCCTCAGAGACTGTAGACACGATACAGTTCTACAGTTCTGACCCGCCATTCTCCACCATGTTTTACTGGGGTTGCTGGGCAGCCTATGGGGGCCCCCCAGGCAAGTGGGGACCCCGGGCAACTGCCCAGTGTGCCCAATGGAAAAGACAGCCCTGTCCTGTTCCAACATGACTGCGCACCAGTGCACAAAGCAAGGTCCATAAAGACATGGATGAGCGAGTTTGGGGTGGAGGAATTTGACGGGCCTGCACAGAGTCGTGGGTAAAGTCAAACTGTATTTAAAGTGTTTGTAAAGGGAAATAATTTTTTCCTTTAACCACTTTAACATCGGGGGCCGTCTTTTAACGTCCTCGGCTTTGTGCAGCTTTGTGCGGTGATATCTGAATGATGGGTGCAGCTACAGGCATCATTCAGATATCACCGTCTTCTACCCGCGTTTCTGTGCATAAGAATGATCAAAGCGGCAGTTCCACTGCTTGATCGTTCTTAAAGGCGGCGGGAGGGGACGTCCCCCCTCCTCCCGCCACCATCCGGTGCTTCCCCGGGCTCTCCCGTGCCATCAGGGGCCCGGAGAGCGAATTGGCCGGCGCTGTCTGGGAAGCATAGAGATGACCATCTGGTCAGCAGTCATCTCTATGACCGTCGGAGGCCCGGGGCGTGACATTATGACGTCACGCCCGGTACCCGCAAGTAAACAAAGCCGCAATTGCGGCTGTCGGCATGTGATCGGCAGGGCCGATCCCAGGCGGGGTGCAACGGGTGCACTGCACCCAGGCGCAAGAGGGGGGGAAGCGCCAAAGTGTGAGGAGCAGGAGCACCGTTGGTTCCCTCCATCTAGTGTGCAGTGTCATCCTTACACTGCATCACCGGCGCCGCTGTCCCTGGCTGCAGTGGGAAGACCCACTTCAAGGATCTCACTAGGGGCTCCTGCTTCCCTGCACAAACTGGTTGCTAGCCACGAGCCGCTTTGTGTCTAGCAACCAGTGACGTCAGGAGAGAAGGAGAGAGCGGCTCCACAATGCACTGCAGAGGAGGATTTAACTTCCTACTCCTCCCTAGCTCCACCCACTTCCTCCCTGTAATGTTAGCCGCGCCCGAGGAACGAGATTCAGAAACTGTGCTGCCTGCCTCCTCTCCCCTCGAGGTGCCTCAGATTCAGAAGAGGTTAGATCGTTTCCATACTTTGTAGGCAGCAGCAGAACAGCCTGACAGCTCTCTCTCTTTCAGTCTCACCTCTCTCTCTTTCAGCCTCACCTCTCTCTCTTTCAGTCTCACCTCTCTCTCTTTCAGTCTCACCTCTCTCTCTTTCAGCCTCACCTCTCTCTCTTTCAGCCTCACCTCTCTCTCTTTCAGCCTCACCTCTCTCTCTCTCTCTGTGGTGGGCACTAATAGGCTGCATTTGGTGGACACTAATAAGGCTGCATTTGGTGAGCGATGGTAGGCTGCATTTGGTGGGCACTGATAAGGCTGCATTTGATGGGCACTGATAAGGCTGCATTTGATGGGCACTGATAAGGCTGCATTTGATGGGCACTGGTGAGGCTGCATTGATCTTTTGCACCATGTCTGCAGTCTCTGACCATCTCTTGTATCATGTTAGAAGTCTCTGACCATCTCCTGTATTATGTATGGGGGCTCTTTCTAAACAGACTCCCTAACAGAGGCCCTCTCTGTGTCCATTAGAAAGACCCCCCTCCAGGTCCAATTAGAGTACTATGCTTCTCTTCCTGTATTTTGTTTATTGTTAAGAGATCATGGGAGGATCCCAGGGTAACGATGACTCCTTAGGGGAGCATCTCTGTGTTTGAATCGTTGCCTTAGAAACATTTGTAAAGGGGGAGGAGTTAGTAAGGTGACCACGCCCTTGTAGGGGCGCCATAAATATTTCTGCACCCAGGCGCCTGTGACCCTAGGATCGGCCCTGGTGATCGGTAAATGTTTTTTCACTGATTTCATGCTTATAAGCCTGGAGGAGAGATGTGGGGTCTTATTGATCCCACATCTCTCCATAAAGAGGACCTGTCACACTGATTCCTATTACAAGGGATGTTTACATTCCTTTTAATAGGAATAAAAGGGATAATTTTTTTTTTTTTTAAAGTGTAAAAATAAAAAAATTAAGTAAAATAAAAATGAAATACATTTTTTTTTTTTAAACGCCCCTGTCCCCGGTAGCTCTCGCGCAGAAGCGAACACGCATGCAAGTGCCGCCCACATATGTAAACGCTGTTCAAACTCCACATGTGAGGTATTGTCGCGTGCATTAGAGCGTAAGCAACAGTTCTAGACCTCCTCTGTGACTGGAAAATAGTAACCTGTACAACATTTTAAAGCATCGCCTATGGAGGTTTTTAAGTACCGAAGTTTGGCGCCATTCCATGAGTGTGCGCAATTTTAAAGTGTGACATGTTAGGTATCTATTTACTCGGCGTAACATCAACTTTCACATTGTACAAAAAAAAAAGGGGCTAACTTTACTGTTTTATTATTTTTTGATTCATGAAACAGTTTTTTTTCCTAAAAAAAGGCGTTTGAAAAATGATTGCGCAAATACCGCGAAAGAAAAAAAGTTGCAATGACGGCCATTTTATTCCCTAGAAAAATAGGAAAATCCTCCAGGGGAGGGGCTTTTTAGGCAACAGTAGTAAGCGTAGACGTAATGGTACAGAGAACAAAAATATATTTTATAATTATTTAATCGTATAAAATAAATCATACAATGTAACACTTTACAAATATACAAAATTACAAAGTCGAGACTGATCCACATAAAAAAACTACAAGGCCCTACGCGTTTCGGGTAATTCCCTTCTTCGGGGGCCGGGGTCTGTGTGGAAACAAAATACATTACATCGGGTTTACATAACCATATAAGTAGTTTTTACAATTACATCAAAATTTTAAAACAGCGAGCATAAAAAGTGCAAAAAAACAGAGTCATACCAGTCATGGGATAACAACTCGGTAAAAACACAGGGCGAATCAACCATGGTGAAAGATATTCCTAAGTAAGATGGTATGCAGGAATTAAGGGACAGGCACCTCACATCCAAAAGAAAGCAAACCCTGGGCCAAAACTGCCGAACTAGAGAAGTTGTACAGTCCCTAAAACAAAGGACAAATTGCACAAGATTGTATGCAAGTAAAAAAGGAATATATCAATTTTTGTTAAAGTAATAAAATATAAGATATATACCTATCCAAGGGAAGTAGTAATCAAGGATGGCCAGGGGGGGTCAGCAGGGAGCACAGCAGAGAAAAACTAAAAAGGTAAAAGAGTAACATTGTGGTTGGATTGAGAAAGGGAGAGAGGAAGAGTTGAAAATGGGCTGATACTGAAAACAAAAGCCATCAGCATACCTTTATTAAGCCTATTGCAGGGTTCTACCGCCATCAGCCAGGTCAGACATTTACCGGGAGACGGCAGTGTTTAAATAGGAAAAGGGGGCGTGATCGAGAGAGAGACGTGTGTACGACGGGCAGAGCTCAAACAGCGCGATCGCGTCACTATCGCATCATCGCGCACCGCGGCGGACGATGTAGGCTGTACCGGCCGCGCTGGCGTCAAGACGCAGACGGCATCACGGCGTCAGACGCGGTGCGGATAGGCTGACGGGACGTCAACAGCGTCGCATCATGATGACATGAATTGAATAATTGAATAATTGCTGTTGACGTCCCGTCAGCCTATCCGCACCGCGTCTGACGCCGTGATGCCGTCTGCGTCTTGACGCCAGCGCGGCCGGTACAGCCTACATCGTCCGCCCCCTCCCGCCCTCTCTAAGGTATAATATCAGGGCTAGGGGGCGGTGCGCGCTGTTTGAGCTCCGCCCGTCGTACACACGTCTCTCTCTCGATCACGCCCCCTTTTCCTATTTAAACACTGCCGTCTCCCGGGAATGTCTGACCTGGCTGATGGCGGTGGCACCCTGCAATAGGCTTAATAAAGGTATGCTGATGGCTTTTGTTTTCAGTATCAGCCCATTTTCAACTCTTCCTCTCTCCCTTTCTCAATCCTACCACAATGTTACTCTTTTACCTTTTTAGTTTTTCTCTGCTGTGCTCCCTGCTGACCCCCCCTGGCCATCCTTGATTACTACTTCCCTTGGATAGGTATATATCTTATATTTTATTACTTTAACAAAAATTGATATATTCCTTTTTTACTTGCATACAATCTTGTGCAATTTGTCCTTTGTTTTAGGGACTGTACAACTTCTCTAGTTCGGCAGTTTTGGCCCAGGGTTTGCTTTCTTTTGGATGTGAGGTGCCTGTCCCTTAATTCCTGCATACCATCTTACTTAGGAATATCTTTCACCATGGTTGATTCGCCCTGTGTTTTTACCGAGTTGTTATCCCATGACTGGTATGACTTTTTTGCACTTTTTATGCTCGCTGTTTTAAAATTTTGATGTAATTGTAAAAACTACTTATATGGTTATGTAAACCCGATGTAATGTATTTTGTTTCCACACAGACCCCGGCCCCCGAAGAAGGGAATTACCCGAAACGCGTAGGGCCTTGTAGTTTTTTTATGTGGATCAGTCTCGACTTTGTAATTTTGTATATTTGTAAAGTGTTACATTGTATGATTTATTTTATACGATTAAATAATTATAAAATATATTTTTGTTCTCTGTACCATTACGTCTACGCTTACTACTGTTGCATAAAAAGCCCCTCCCCTGGGGGATTTTCCTATTTTTCTGATTGATCTGGGGTGTTGGCAACTCCCGTAAGGTCACGTTCCTATGATGTTACATTTATTTTATTTTATTCCCTAGGGTATCTGCTAAAAAAATATATAATGTTTGGGGGTTCTGATTAATTTTCTAGCAAAAAAATGTTGATTTTTACATGAAGGAGAGTGCCAAAATAAGTGCCAAAATAGGCCCGGTGGTCAAGTGGTTAAAATAACAAACATGTTATACTTACCTCCGCTGTGCAGTTTGTTTTGCACAGCGTGGCCCCGTTCTACGTCTTCTGGGGTCCCTCGGCAGCTGTCTCTGGTTCTCCCTGCAATTACTCACCACAGTACTGCGAGAGCTCGCATAGTGGTCAGTAATTGCAGGCGCGCTCCCGTGATACAGCGAGCGGCCATAGCCACTCACTGTAACACTAGGTCCCGCCCCTCGGCGCGCCACGTCACTGGATGTGATTGACAGCAGCGCCAGCCAATGGCTGTGCTGCTCTCCATCCATCCGCTCTAGCCAATCAGCGGCCAAGCTGAGCGGCGAAGAGGATATCGGAACTGCGCAGGACTTTCGACAGGTCAGGTAAGTAAAACGGGGGCGGCAACACTAGGGGCCAGATTCAGGTAGATGGGCGCTTCTTTACTTTGGAGTAACGTTTCTCATTTACGTTACTCCGCCGACACTTTCGGCGCAAGTACTGTTATTCACATAGCACTTGCTCCTAAACTTGCGCCGGAGTAACGAAAATGCGCTGGCGTAACCCGACGCAAGTGGAAGTGGGTGTGATCATATGTAAATGATGGGCGGAGCCCAGCGCAGAGGCTTACGTTCAGCGCATCAACCACGGAGCATGCGCAGTGAGTGAGGCTCCACTCGCCCCCTTGTGCGCATGCTCACAACTTCCGTCTGCACCACTTCATGGGAAACATCAGCGCAATGTGTTCCGTTGGACGTTTAAATGCGCCCGTAGATGCGCCATTCCGGCACTAAAGTATATCCTGTTCGCCCTCCCCGCAGTGAAGTTACTTTTGTTCTGAGATGGCTACTCCCGTTCCCCGCAAACACAGGAGAAAGCTGAACTTTAAAGGCCAGGAGCTGTCAGCCATCATCTCGGCTATGGAGACCTATGATGTCTTCCTCCATGGCTGTAAAAGTTGACAGACAAGCATGGACAGAGGTGTTGTCCTGCAAGAGGGGGTGCTCAGCTAGCTCTTATCGTCGGTAAAGCTGCTGTAGCTGCTCTCCTGCTGACCTGTGGCCGTCTGGAGTAAAGATAAAGCAGCTATTTGTAGAAATAACTTTGCGCCGGACGGACGAGATACGCGCGGCGCATGTAGCCAGCGTATGGTGCTAATCCGTTCGGGAATCGGGAAATCTCCCTCATTTGCATATTTGCAGGGGAAATCAATAGGCGCGACTGATGCGCCAAGCGAAATTATGCGCTGACGAGACTCTGGCGTCGGAAAGTTAAACCGATCGGAAATGGCCCGTTTTCTGTCGCATCTAGTTTGGTGGGTACGGCCACATAGAAACGACTGCGCATATTCACAATTACGCGGCGCATATCGAAATACTCCAGCACAAGTCTTGCTGAATCTGGCCCTAGATGTTTTTTCACCCTAATGCATAGATTGGATTAAGGTGAAAAATACATTTAATTTACAACTCCTTTAACATTTCATTTTATAATAACAGATAAAGATAACAAATGTAGTAATATTAGAAAATGTATCAAGAATATTTAGCTATAGATGCCTTTTTTAACCAAGGAGTCCCCTATTTCTTTGTGGCATGGCACAATGATCAAACCAGGCACATGCATGAAGCAGCACTGGGACGGGACTACCTTGTGGCAGTTTTGGCTGTAGTATATACAGGGCTAGTGGGTAAGTAATAACCAAAAAAGATAGCGCACAATCCTTTTTTTAAAGTATTGTACTCTTGCAAAGAATACAGCGATGAACACCAATTACACTGCAAATACAAACGGTATTAAATATGTAGAAAACATCACTGACACTGACCATTTTTGCGAAACCTGTTTTAGCTGCTAATGGTTTGGAGGTATTTTTGACCTGGCAAAAATCCAGTGTAATAAAGTTTGTTAGAAATCTGTCAGCTATTGAAATTGTACCATTATAATGTAAAACACTGCATATACAGTGCAGGGGTCAGAAGCATAATTGCAGCATAGTGAATGCATTGCAGGGCGCAGGAGTATAAATTACAACAGGTGTATAATATATGAGTACAGTGGTCAGGAGTATGTCATTATAAGGCCATTGCACAGAGCACAGAGGTCAGGTATATCAAATGTGCAACCTGTCTAGGGGTCAGTAACAGACAGTGTGCAGGACTCACTTCCTGCTGCAGCAGGGCTCAGGAGTGTGTAACACAGAGAGAGCAGAACTGAAGTGTGTAATGCACACAGGGCATGGTTTAGGAGTGTGTATCACATAAAATGCAAGGCTCAGGAGTGTGTAACATACCGAGTGCAGGGTTTTAGAGTGCATAATGTAGAGTGCGGGGGCCAGGAGTTTTTAACACAGAGTGTAGGGGCCAGGAATGCATAGTGCAGTTCATGGCTCAGTAGTGTGTAACATACAAAGTGTAGGGTTTTATAGTGCATTATGAAGAGAGTGCAGGGGCCAGGAATGTGTATCACACTCAGTGCAGGGTTTTAGCATTCATTATGAAGAGAGTGCAGGTGCCAGGAGTGTGTAACACACAGAGTACAGGGCTCAGGAATGTGTATAACACTGAGTTCAGGGTTTTAGTGTGCATTATGAAGAGAGTGCAGGGGCCAGGAGTGTGTAACACACAGAATGTAGGTGTCAGGAATGCATAGCACAGTACATAGCTCAGGTGTGTGTGTATCACACAGAGTGCAGGATTTTAGAGCCACCTGCCCTGGGAACTGCAGTATTATGTGAGGTGGGGGGGGGGGATTTGTGTTGGAAGGGGGAGTTTGTGGGGCATCAGAGAGTAAGTTTTGTTCTAGGAGGAGGAATTTGGAGGAGGGTGTTAAGAGTTATTTAGGGGGGATTTGTGTTAGGAGGGTGGATGGGGGAAGAAGATTTGTGCTAGGAGGAGGGTTTTGGTGGGAATTTTTGCTGAGAGGGGGAGATTTGAAGTGGGGGTTGGGAGAAGCTGTGTACCAGGAGGGGAAATTTTAGGTGTAGAGGATTTGTGCTTCTTTTTTTTTGGTGGTGGCATCTGAGTTAGGGGAATTTGGGAGAAGGATAGGGTAAAAGATTTGTGCTGAGAGGAGGGGGGATATATGCTTAGGGAGTAAGCATGCAGGTTAGTGCTCAGTGTTTTTGTGGGGGGGGGGGGGGTGGTGCAGTTTGGCATGTTAGCCCTGGTCTCTAATTGACCTTGGCACTGCATTTCACAAAGGGTGCAGGGGTTAGGACTTCATAATGCAAGAGATGTAGCACTCAGGAGTGCATTTCACAAAGGGTGCAGGGGTCAGCAATCCAAGACCCAAATGCATTGCTTTGTAGTACTCATGCTTCCATTTAAAGTTGGAAAAAATATCAACCACACTCCAATTTGCTCTTCTTACAGTGTTTTTTAATTAACAATAAACTGATTGCATACAGTAATGTCTCCAATTCTAAACCAACCTACACCAAACATGACACTTACATAGAAAAAAAAATGATAATGTTTAAATCATGTACATCACAGCGCAGGCATGTTATTAAAATGAATTGGACATTTTTATTGTTTCACTTTAACCACTTGCTTACAGGGCACATAAACCCCCTTCGTGCCCAGGCGAAATTTCAGCTTCCGGCACTGCGTCGCTTTAACTGACAATTGCGCGGTCGTGCGACGTGACTCCCAAACAAAATTGGCGTCCTTTTTTTCCCCACAAATAGAGCTTTCTTTCGGTGGTATTTGATCGCCCGTGCGGTTTTTATTTTTTGCGTTATAATGAAAAAAAGAGCGACAATTTAAAAATATATATATATTTTTTACTTGTTGCTATAATAAATATCCCATTTTTTTTTTATATATTTTTTTCTCAGTTAAGGTCAATACGTATTCTTCTACGTATTTTTGTAAAAAAAAAAAAAAAAAATCACAATAAGTGACTGCTTTGTGCAAAAGTTATAGCACCTACAAAATAGGGGACATAATTATGATTTTTTTTTTTATATTTTTTTTTTACTAGTAATGGCGGCGATCTGCAATTTTTATTGGGACTGCGATATTGCGACGGACACATCGGACACCTTTGACACATTTTTGGCGCCATTCACATTTATACAGCGACCAGTGCTATAAAAATGCACTAATTACTGTATAAATGTGACTGGCATTGAAGGGGTTAACACTAGGGGGTGAGGAAGGGGTTAAATGTATTGCCTGGGTGTGTTCTAACTGTGTGGGGGGAGGGGGGTGACTGGGGGAGGTGACCGATGCTGTCTCCCTATGTACAAGGGAAACAGCATCAGTCGCCTTTCACTGACAGGACGTGAAGCTCTGTGTTTACACTCAGAGCTCCACGTCCCTGCTCTCTCACCGACGATCGCGTGTACCTGACGTGATCGCGGCCGCCGGGTACACGCATCGGATCCTCGGTGATGCGTCGGGACCCCGGGGCCACAGGTCCGCGCTGCTGACGTATTCTGTCAATAGCGCGGACCTGAAGAGGTTAAGCATTAAAAAAAAAAAAAACACATCTCCCGTCCGAATGGAATTTAACCACTAGCTGACCTGCCACTGTCATCATACTGCAGCAGGTTGGCTCTCCTGGGCAAATCGCTGTAGCTGTACAACGGCCCTTTAAATAGACTTGGCAGGTGCGCACACCTATCACGTGACATAGGAGCTGATGCACGTGCCCGGCGGCCGCGATCGCTCCTGAGAGAGGGAGATGAGAGGCATCTGCTGTTTCTAGAGATTAGAAACAGCAATCTCTCTGTTCTCCCAGTCAGTCCCCTCCCTCCACAGTTAGAAACACCTCCCTAGGACACACTTAACTCCTTGATCGCCCCCTGGTGTTAACTCCTTCCTTGTCAGTGACATTTACACAGTAATCAGTGGCTATTTTTAGCTCTGATCGCTGTATAAATGATAATGGTCCGAAAAAAGTGTCAAAAGTGTCCGATCTGTCCACCGCAATGTCCCGCTAAAAAACGCAGATCACCGCCATTACTAGTAAAAACAAATTATAATAAAAATGCCCTAAATCTATCCCCTATTTTGAAGATGTTAAATTTTTTGCGCAAACCAATCAATATACGCTTATTGCATTTTTGTTTTTTACCACAAATATGTAGAGGAATACATATTGGCCTAAACTGATGAATAAATTTGTTTTAAAAAAAAAACACGGGCTATTTATTATAGCAAAAAGTAAACAATATTGTTTTTTTTAAATTGTTACTCTTTTTTTGTTTATAGCGCAAAAAAACAAAACAAAAAAAACACAGAGGTGATCAAATACCACCAAAAGGGAGGAAAAAAAGGACGTAAATTTTGTTTGGGGACAGCGTCACACAAGCGCCCAATTGTCAGTTAAAGCGATGCAGTGCCGTATCGCAAAAAAATGGCCTGGGAATTAAGGGCGCAAATCCTTCCGGGGCTTAAGTGGGGATTTTACATAGTCCCCAGGGCGGTGCCCACCCCAGCATACAATTTATTTTCCATCAGCTATACTGGATATAAATGTATGACTAGCTTGCATTCCGTAACTATTGTTAAAAGGGCTTTTATTTGGTATTAATAAAAGCATGCACTGTTTATTTAAAGTAGTGAATGCAAAAAAAAGTTTAAAAACACAAAAGAAATCTACATTTTTTAATACTCTAATTGTATCTGACAATTGCAGTTTTTCCCCCGCAGCATACCATTTTTGATAACCCTTGCCTAATAGCCCAGAAAATGGTCAGTTTTAATTTGACAGATTTGGCTTCTATTGATTTCAGTGGGGTTCAGGTTTGGCGTCCAAGCTTCTTTGAAGTTTGCTGAACCCTGCTCGAAGCAAATCCAGGAAAGTACAGTTCGTCACTTCTGTCCACCTGAATGTTTTGGGTGCTTATTCCCACCTTTGTATATTTCAGCTCCTTCTGTTTTATTCTCTAAAATTTAAAACAAAAAATAAATAAAAATACAGCATGGATAGTGGTAGTACCTCCTACACAAAAGGTGTGTCTGGGAACTCCATGCAAAAGATAGAAGAAACTGTCACGGGAGTTTAACACTCCATCTAAAAGAAACTGAAAATCAGTGGACTGGCCATGAAAATCAGTGGACTGGCCATGAAAATCAGTGGACTGGCCATGAAAATCAGTGGACTGGCCATGAAAATCAGTGGACTGGCCATGAAAATCAGTGGACTGGCCATGAAAATCAGTGGACTGGCCATGAAAATCAGTGGACTGGCCATGAAAATCAGTGGACTGGCCATGAAAATCAGTGGACTGGCCATGAAAATCAGTGGACTGGCCCTGAAAATCAAAGGACTGGCCCTTTATGTTGGCATTTTCTTAATACAATAGTTTGAAGAATCTTTATTTCATTTATCATTTACAGAAAAGGTGAATATATTTTATAATGGCCCCTCTTATATCCTGGTTCCTTAAGCTGTAGATCAGAGGGTTGAAAATTGGGGTGACAAAGACATATACCAGAGACAGGTACTTGTTTGAATTGGTGGCACTGCTTTTTGGCGAAAAAATATACACAGTCCCCAAGCTTCCAAAGTAAAGGCAAGCTACAATTAGGTGTGAGCTACATGTAGAGAAGGCCTTCTGTCTCCTGATGGAGGATGTCATCTTCAGGATGGTGTTGAAGATGAAAACATAGGTGCCAACGATAAACATAAATGGACAGAGAACAAGAGGGATCGACAACATGGAGGTGACCAGCTTGGCAGAAGAAATATCGGAACATGAAAGTTCTAAAACAGGAGGGACGTCACAGTAGAAATGATTGATAATATTTGGACCACAGAATTCTAACCTATCCAAAAAAGCATACAGTACAAACGAGAGCGTAAATCCCATTGACCAACATAAAGTGACAATCTGAAGTTGACGTCTAGAAGTCATAATGAGCGTATAATGCAATGGCTTACAAACCGCCACATACCGGTCAAATGATAAGGCGATTAAAAGCAGACATTGAGTGATTCCACATACCGATATCAGACAGAAGTTTAAAAGACATCCGGTAATGGGTATGTTTCCACCACCTACCAGTGACAACCATAACATAATGGGCTGAATATTGCTGGTGAAGAGGATCTCAGACAAGGACAGCTGGCTCAGAAAGACGTACATCGGAGAATGAAGGTTCTTACTGACAATAACCAAGACGACAACAATGGAGTTTGCCATTAGAGCCATGATGTAAAAGACCAGAAGGATGACAAAGACTAGGAATTTGAGCTCTTGAAGGTCTCCGAATCCCATGAGGAGAAATTCTCTGACCGCTGTTTGATTCGTCTTGATCATCACCTGGAGATCACAAAATAAATAGAACTTAAAGCGGAGGTTCACCCTAAATAGAAACTGCAGCTTATTAAGACTGGCATAATAAATAAATGTAAAGTCTGCTATCGTAAATGCTTTAAATGATTAAAATACCTTCATTCAGAATAGTGAATAAAAAAAGTAGCACTAGTGATGATGAAGAACTCCAAATGAACTAAGTAACTATAAAAAATTCAACAAAAGTCCATATAAGTGAATATGAAAATTAGATAAATATGACCATTAATAATAAGTGACGATAAATGCTGCATGAATCATCATGGAACCAACATCCCTTCCCACTCTAAGGAGTAGATGAAATGAATACTCTTACCGCATCCAGTGGATCTAACCGTCAGCGACAGTAGATCTTAAAAGCATGGGAACTTCAAAACGGATCGACTTGACTGGTCTGATGATTCTGAAGAGTCGCACGCTAGGCCTCACTGGAACCCGACAGTCATTCACTGATAGCCCCTCACTGGAAGGATGGTAATCCAAATGCCAGGGAATGGACCGGGAAGGAAGTAACAACTCTATTACCTCCGACAGGTGTTTGGAAGGTGCAAGGACCCCCACACACTCGGTATCATAACCCATAATTTTAGAGTCCCATCTTTGCCTCTGCTCCCTTCTCGGCACAACACTGGTAGAAGAGGACTGGGGGTCCCCCCCATGTCGGCGGACATACCTCCACATATCACACCAGGTCATCAATCAAGGGAGGATTCAGTGCAGCCACGAGCTGTGCTGCCCAGATAGTTGCGCTGTCACTTCTAAATACAGAAGCAGGATGAACTTCTATATTTAGAAGTGACAGCAGTAAGAGCCTTATGCCCTGTACACATGATCGGTTCGTCTGATGAAAAGAGACCGATGGACCGTTTTCATCGGACGAACCGATCGTGTGTGGGCCCCTTTGTTTTTTTCTCATCAGTGAAAAAAAATAGAACCTGTTTTAAATTTTTCTTATGGTTAAAAAAACGATATAAAAAAAACGATCGTCTGTGGGGAAATCCATCGGTCAAAAATCAATGCATGCTCAGAATCAAGTCGACGCATGCTCGGAAGCATTGGACTTCATTTTTCTCAGCACGTCGTTGTGTTTTACGTCACCGCGTTGGACGTGGTTAGATTTTTAACCGATGGTGTGTAGGCAAGACTGATGAAAGTCAGCTCCATCGGATATCCGATGAAAAAATCCATCGGTTTAGATTCCATCAGACATCCGATAGTGTGTACAGGGCATAAGTGGAAAGCATACACAGGGCTGTTTAGACAAAAGCTCTGCCTCCCCCTCGCCACCCTCAGGATGGTATCACTCCCTGGCGGGTGTCACCCAGGTGCAGTCCGCACCCCCCACCCCCCCATAGCAACGCCACTGTTATTGGGTGGCACTGTCAAGGACCTGGCTTTAAAGTTTCCTTTAGAATTCTTGTATGTTTTTGAAGAACTGGTGTCTAAATGCTGTTATTGTTATTATTTTGTTATGTAAAAAAAGCTGTGGCCATTTTACTCCAATGGAATTAATTTGTATTATTTATGAGGTTTAATGTGTTTAGTATGTTTTAAATTACAATGGGGAGAGATTTGGGGTAGCAAAGAAGCTGAGCTGACGTTTGGCTTTAAGGCCCCTTTCACACTGGGGCGTTATTCGAGCGTTTTTCGAACGCTATTCGAGCAAAGCAATCCCAATGTGCTGGTAAAGCACCGCTAAGACCCTAATGTTTCAGGGCGTTTTTGCAGTGCCTTAGTGTGAAAGGGTAAGGCGTTTTTACAGGGCTTTCCATTCATTTCAATGAAGGGGGGCGTTTTTGGAGCATTTTTTTCAGCGCCCAAAAGCTGCTCCAAAGATGTTGCTTGCAGGACTTTTCTTAACGCCCCGCCAGTTCAACGCCTCAGTGTAAAAGGGTAAGGCATTTTTACAGCGCTTTCAATTAATTTTAATGGAGAGGGGCGTTTTTGGAGCGTTTTTTTTTTCAGCGCCCAAAAGCTGCTCCAAAGATACTGCTTTCAGGACTCAGTGTGAAAGGATCCATTGAGATGCATGGAGAGCGTTTTAATAGTGCTATTTTTAATGCTAAAACGCTGTAAAAACGCTTCAGTGTGAAAGGGATCTAAAAGTAGAAACAATCTGAATTAAAAAAATATACAGTACTGGGTAATTTACAGTCTGTTGGTATGGTACATTGAAATTTTTCTAAATTTGTTTTATTATAGAACAATCTACCACTGAGTATGTGCCTAATGACAATTTAAATACTGCATAGTAGGAGCATCACTAGTGCCAGGCACCCAGGGCACATGCCCCACATCTCTTGGAGGGTGCCCAGGTCCTGTCACTGAAACTGTGAATATTTGTTCTTAACCACTAGACTGTCGTTATATCTTGGCAGGTCGGCCTGTGCAGGAGCAATAGCGCTCGCTCTTGATGCATGCTGCCGGAGGGTGCCCCGCAGGTCTGGCGAACCCGATGTCCGCCGGTGACCCACGATTCCCCATTCTGACAGGGGACATCTCAGAGATCTGCTGTTCCCAGTGATCGGGAACAGTGATCTCTGTCATGTCCTAGGTAGCCCATCCCCCACACAGTTAGAACACACTAAGGGAACATATTTAACCTCCACCTCTACATAATTGGCCTAGGAGGCTTTTTCTCTCTTTATATCTTTCTCGATTAGAGTTTGTCTGGCCTTCCCATCTGGTTGCTCACAATCGGTGTTCCAACTTCATGGTTACTTGCATGACTCTCTGAAGCTGCCTTTCGGAGTTTCCTGGGTACCCACAATCATCCTGGAAGTTTGCCGATCCTGGTTTTCTATGCCCGATTGACTCATTGTCACCGACATTCGAGTCCACCACTTCCGGTAAGAGTGTACACCCCACATTTCCCATTGAAGATATATTATCCTTGATGTCTCACGTGTTTGCCTAGTCATTGAGCTTCACTTCTGAGCAACAATCAATAAAGTGGACTTTATGTGTTTAATACACACATTTTACACTCATGGGGACATTTTTAAATGTATTTTTCCACACATTTATATACCGTATATACTGGAGTATAAGCCGAGGCACCTAATTTTACCACAAAAAACTGTGAAAATGTATTGACTCGAGTATAAGCCTAGCAGCAGCTACTGTAAGTGGAAAAGAGGGTCAACATTGCCCATTTGCAGCTTCACTGTGCCCATTCGAAAACTCACTGTGCCCATTGCAACCTCACTGTGCCCATTGCAACCTCACTGTGCCCATTGCAACCTCACTGTGCCCATTGCAACCTCACTGTGCCCATTGCAACCTCACTGTGCCCATTGCAACCTCACTGTGCCCATTGCAACCTCACTGTGCCCTTTGCAACCACACTGTGCCCATTTGCAACCACACAGTGCCCATTTGCAACCACACTGTGTGCCCATTTGCAACCACACTGTGTGCCCATTTGCAACCTCACTGTGCCCATTTGCAACCTGACTGTGCCCATTTGCAACCTGACTGTGCCCATTGCAACCTCACTGTGCCCAACCTCACTGTGCCCATTGCAGCCTTACTGTGCCCATTGCAGCCTCACTGTGCCCATTGCAGCCTCACTGTGCCGAGGCAGTGTACCTGTATTCTTGTCTTCTTGACAGACTGCGGGTGTCCATTTTTCAAAATTAGAGGCTTCCTCCTGGTCATGTTCCGTTCTGTGAAAGGCGTTTGACACTGTGTTCCACTACTGCCTATCACTGAGGTCCTCTCATCCTCGGACTCAAGTTTCCCAGCAGACACTGTGTTCAGTGTTCCGCCAATCGCGGACATTCTTTCATCCTCAGACAAGAGGACGTCGATGATAGGCGGAACACTGAACCACAGTGTCTGCTGTGAAAGTCCGAGGATGAGAGGACCTCCGTGATAGGCGGTAGCGGAACATCAGAAAATTTGTAAATTAGAATATTCGTAAATTCGGATATTTGAAAATCTGAAAACAAGAATGAAAATCTAAAAAATTCAAAAGAAGGAAAATCTGAAAATAAGAACAAAAATCTGAAAATTTAAAAACCCGAAAATTAGAAAATCTGAAATAATAACTTCGCTATTACTAAACTATTAAATTATAGGTTTTGGAATTTCTCTTTAGATTTGGCTGTTAGTGAACAAATACGTTTTACTATTTCTATTATTAGATATTATTAATTTGTTCCGTTCCATTTGTTTAGATGCAGCATTCATTATTTCGGACAATTCGTAACTTAAGATAAATTCATATTCGTTACATTAACTAGCAGCCAAATTTGAAAGGAAATTCCAATACCTATAATTTAATAGTTATTTATTATTAGTTATTTAGAAATTTCACGTTTTCTTTCTTGATTTTCGAATTTTCAGATTTCTGAATTTTTTCCATTCCCAATTTTCAGTTTTTTAAAAAAAAATGTAATTCAATTACAAATTTTCTAATTTACGAAAAACAAAACAAAAAACAAATAAAACGGAAACAAATGTTTCGGCAGTGGACATGTCTAGTGCAGAGGTTAGTTGTGGATGAGTGGTGTAGAGGTGAGCTGTTAATGAGGGTTACTGAAATAAGCTGTGGACAGAGAAGCTGTGGACAGAGAAGGGGGGCAGAGCAGAGGTGGGTTGTTGATGGGGGGTACAGAGGTGAGTTGAGAGGGGAGGTGCAGGGGGGAACTGTTAACTGGTGGGTGTTAATGTAAACAATGGACAGGTAAGCTGAGTTGAGCTGTGGATGAAAGGTGTAAAAGTATCTTTCAGCAACAACTGACCCCCCAGCAACATAAGACACCCCCAGCAAAAATAGGTCCCCCACCAGCAACAATAGACCTCCCTGCACAAATAGATCCCCAGCAGTAAGCATCAATACCCTGCAGCACACCCCAGCACCCCTTGCCATTACATATACAGTCAGTCCAGGAGGTGCCGGAACTGCGTTCCCCGGCATTCCCGCAATTTTTTTTTTATAAAAATGTATATATTAAAAATATTCATATTATCCATAATGACAAAGTTATTGCTAAAAGAATATACCCATAGATAACATTTTAAAACTTTGTTGGTCCATAAGGGATATACAGGGGTGAGAATTATAGACTTATTCCACTCCAAGTGATCCCTCCTCTGGTATCTTTCTAGGTTTGCATTTACTGATTAGAATAAATACAGGAAAGATCCTATAAAAAAAATAATTAAAATCTATTTATTTTCTAGTTTGCCACATGGTTGCCAAAGTAATGCATTAAAAGGGATATTCGTTGAAATAACAATTTACATAAATTAACAACAAAGTACAGCTGTGCAAAAAAATCACACAGTTCATTTAATTTACCTTAATCTGAGTTTTCTTTGATCTGACGCAAAAACTGCACACAGTCCACTTCACAAATTTAGTAGAACGGCATAAGGAATGTAGTGCCTGATGTTTGTACTATGAATCTTCCTCTCTCTGCCCATTACATCACCAATCTTAGTATAATAGTATAGCATTTTTACGGCTGGAGGGTGAACCTGAAACCGTGCCAAGGAACTTTAAAAGCCTTAAAGATCCCTAAAAAATATATATAAATATACAAAAGCATATATGCAAATAGTTATGAACGTATAAATACACAAAATGTAATTCAGATGAAACAAAACAACAAAAAAAAATGTTAATACATAGCAAAAGCCTGAGAGATTATCAAAATAACTAATATATCCAGTCACCAATAATTGATTTTATGCAGAAAAGGAAAATATATTCGTGCAAAGCAGCAATCTCATATATTTAAAAAAAAAAAAATCCCTTGTTTTAGAATTAAAATTAGCAGAATAAATGTAGAACCGATAGATTCCAGATCAAGGTATTTCTATGTAAAATTTCTAGATATCTTCTCCTTCGTAGAGCAACGTTACCCCTAGTATCATCTTCTATGTTATCCCTTTTCCTCACAACTGTTTATATTCTTGTTTCTTTCAACCAAGGGAATAACACCACCCAGTAATGAGACAAAACTGGCTAATTATTTTGTATTGCCCGGGGACTGTTACATGAAGACTCCCATATCGCACGCAGGCTATAAATAAATTATTCTTTAACAAAATTGAAAAAAGTAGGCAAACGATATGTCCATCTATGATGGATGAGATTTGGGGGGAATCCTGCAAATCACATTTGACAGTATCACCTGCAAGCACTAATAGATTGATACAGTTTTACATAATACACCAGGTTTATCTTACACCGTATAAACTAAGCCTGATGGGGAGAGTAGTAAACGCCGAGTGTGCAAGATGTCATCTACCACGGGCCGACTTCGAGCACATGATGTGGTCTTGTCCGGACATCAGTAGATATTGGAAATACTATCAGAAGTTGTGGGAGGATGTGTCCCATTTACTCCAGAAGTATGTCTATTGGGGTTAATTGAGAGTCAGAGGTGGAATGTATATACTAAGACTTGTTTACAAGAAACTTTATTTATGGCCCGCAAACAAATTGTACTTGGATGGATGCAACCTACGCCTCCTTCGAAGGGACAATGGCTTGGGGCAGTAAATCAAATCCTTCCATATGAGAAACTATTGTACGAGCATAGAGGAACACCCCAGAAATAATATAGAATTTGGGATGAGTGGTTGAACTCGGGGTCAACTCTTAGGCCGTGTACACACGACCAAATAGATTTGTTCAAATCGGTCGGGCCGACCGATTTGAACAAATCTGTCTGCTGCCGTTTTGGTTTGATCGCGTGTACACACGATCAAACCAAAATCCCCGCCAGCAGACAGCGTGCTGACGTGTCGGTGACGTGGCGGTGACGCCGCCACGTCACCACACCAGGAAGTAAAACACTTCCACGCATGCGTCGAAACCATTCGACGCGTGTGCGAGAAGACATGTCTGCTGGTTAGCGTACTAACCAGCAGACATGTCGGGCGGACGGGTTCCCAGCCGACAGATTGGAAAGCATGCTTTCCAATCTGTCGGCTCGCCAAATCCGTCGGCTCGCCCGTACACACGATCGAATCTGTCTGCTGGGACGGTCGGGCCGACCGTTTCCAGCAGATAGATTTGATCGTGTGTACGTGGCCTTAGTGGTGAATAAGTAGAAGAGGGGCACTAATAGAAGGATATTCTGATTATTGGAAGTCAGTAAAGAGGGGGAGGGGTGCTGCAAGCAGGGTAACGAGGTAGTTTGTCTTTATTGTTTTGTTTCCTTTTTGTTATCTGTTTTTCTTTTCTTCTTCAATGTGGAATGTAATGTATAATGATACTTTTTCTGTTGATTTTGTTGTTTTTATGAAATGGGAAAAGATTTAATGAAGAAACATAATAATATTGACAGATGTAGACATGTGAAAGAATAAAATAAAAACGTAATACAAAAAAAAATTGAAAAAAGTAAAAATAAAATATCTTTGTAAAAACAAGTTAAAATTAAAAAACATTAATCATCAACTTACAGTCTTAGCTTAAAGGTATCTCTTTTTTTTTTTAATTCATTGTGCATTATAATAAATTATACAGTAGATCCAGATTAATAAAAGTGGCTTGGGTGCCACATGAAAAATATGAAGAAATATGAAGAAAAATATGTAAAAAGAAGATGTGATTTTTTTAGGCACCAAAAAAAACAAATTTTTTTCCCTCCCTGTTTTTTTTTTCTGTTGTATTTTAGAAAATGGAATATGGACAGGGTGATTCCGGGTATGGCTGCTGAGGGTTTTTTCCCTAGGTCGATATAACGCTGGCGCTATATTCTTATGGGGTGTTATGCAGGATTTGATTCAGTACTGTATTTAGGTTATGTGCTGCCCTAGGCCTGACTAAACTTCTGCACCTCCTAATTTAAATATGACCCACCCCTTCCTGTCAAGGCCACACACTGTTTTTTTAAGACCCGTCCTTAAATTTTCAGGGGGGGGGGGCACTAGTTCTGAGGGCCTGGGGGTGGGCAATGGATTCCCCTTAATTTTCATAGTTTTTCTCTCACTTCCTGTTTGGCTATGGGGCAGGAAGTGAAGGGAAATCTCCGCAATTGGACAGGGATGATAAAAAAAAACCTGACAGGGGCTATAACCCCTCCCTTACTCTATCCAAAATTAAATAAAAAAAAAAGTGTTGATTATAGTTCTACTTTAAGCACACATTTCTGATAATTTTATTGAGAGGACTAAGAAAATATAACCATGCCAATGGTGCAACAGAAACATAGCACAGTGAGGACGATTTGTGGTCCAGGATGATAGGACAGTCAAAATTTATTTGCCTAACAGTGTAGTGCAAGACGGCGGGGACTTTTTTGCGCTGCCCCCCTGCAAAGTGCTGCCCTAGGCCTTGGCTTTGTTGGCCTAGGCCAGGATACATCGTTGATTTGATTACTACGTGGATTCTCCCAATGTATTTGTTATGTTACTGTGCACATATAGCTTCTGCGAGAACCTGGACTAACATTTTGTGGTTGAAATAATAATAAAAGAACAGCAAGTATATAAAATGATCAACATTTCTTCGACATATTGTAGTTCTTTTAAAAGCACATATAGATGTAAAATGACCAGCATTGTCCGATGCAATATACCAACATTACAATAAATAAAAATGTTAAAATAAATGTTGACATGTATTTATCTATGTTTCAGACTACAGTATATTAACCAATTTTTTACTCCGATGAGATCAACTGAATCGAAACATGTAGGGGTTAACTTCTACTTTTAACAGCCTGGGGTGATGTTGGTATATTGTATTGTACCATGCTGGTCATTTTATAACTATATGTGTTTTTAACCACTTGAGAGCCGCGCTATAGAGGAAAGACGTCCACAGCACGGCTCTCAACTGCCGGGTGGACGTCCTTTTATGTCCGCCAGGTACCCACGATCGGTATTGACAGCAGGGACGTGGAGCTCTGTGTGTAAACACAAAACTCCACGTCCTGTCAGGGAGAGAGGAGACCGATGCTGTGTCCCTTCTACATAGGGACACAGCATCGGTCACCTTCCCCAGTCAGTCTTTCTCCACACACAGTTAGAACACACCCAGGGAATACATTTAACACATTCCTCACCCCCTAGTGTTATCCCCTTCCCTGCCAGTCACATTTATACAGTAATTAGTGCATTTTTATAGCACTGATCGCTGTATAAATGTGAATGGTCCGAAAATTGTGTCAAAAGTGTCCGATATGTCTGCCGCAATATCGCAGGCCTGACAAAAAAAATCGCAGATCGCCGCTATTACTGGTAAAATATTTTAAAAAAATCATAAATCTATCCCCTATTTTGTAGGTGCTATAAATTTTGCGCAAACCAATCAATATGCGCTTATTGCGATTTTTTTTTTTACCAAAAATATGTAGAAGAATACATATCGGCCTAAACTGAGTAAAAAAATATATAAAAAAATAGGATATTATTATAACAAAAAGTAAAAAATATTGGGGTGGATTCACAAAACAATTACGCCTGTCTAACTGGGGTTAGACAGGAGTAATTTCAAATTTCCCGCGGCGTATCACTAGTTTGAATTCTCAAACCATGATACGCCGGCTTCGGGCTTCGATCCGAGAGGCTTACGTCTTCGTAAGCCTTCGGATCTACGCTGCCATCTATTTGCGGCCGCTGGGAGGAGTTCGCGTCGTTTTAATGCGTCGGGATATGCAAATGTGTTTTTACGGGGATTCACGAACAAACGAGCGAGCGTCGCAATCGTTTTCGTCTATTTTTTTATACGTAAAGTTAGAGCAGCTTTTTGCTGCTCTAACTTTACGTAGCCCATGTTAAGTATGGCCGCCGTTCCCGCTTCGAATTTATTTAATTTTTTATTTTGTTTACGTAACTCGTCGGGACGTGGATCGCCCGTAAAGTACGCTACATAAACAACGAATGACGTCACGACGTGATTTCGCGCAATGCACGGCGGGAAATTTGCGAACGGAGCATGCGCAGATCGATCGCCGCGGGAACGCGCCTACTTTAAATGTTTCACGCCCCCTACTCGCGCGGATGGATTACGACGGGAGAAATACACTACGCCGCCGTCGTTTACCGAAAAAAATCTACCTGAATTCCACGTAGATCAAGGTAAAAAACGGCGGCGTAGCGTATTTCTGATACGCTACGATAATCCATTTCTCTGTGAATCCACCCCATTGTGTTTTCTTTTCAAAATTTTCTGTTTTTTTTGTTTATAGCACAAAAAATGAAAATCGCTGAGATGATCAAATACCACCAAAAGAAAGCTCTATATGTGGGAAAAAAAATGATAAAAATATAATTTGGGTGCAGTGTTGTATGACCGCGCAATTGTCATTCAAAATGCATCAGCGCTGAAAGCTGAAAATTGGTCTGGGCAGGAGGGGGTTTAAGTGCCCAGAAATGAAGTGGTTAAAAATACTATGTAAAAAAAATTACTTTGTAGTCAAAGCCAGATTTTCCTCAAAATAGAAAATCTATTATAACTATATTACACCCAAATGTACCCACATTCCAAAGTGTATATGGTAATGGCTGGGCTGGCCACATTGTAGCAAACAAAATGTGAGGGGAAGTAAAGATAAAGTAGTCTTCTGAGTCATGGGTATTGACAGGCCTTGCCAGCTGATCACCGCCCCAGGGACCCCAGCAAAATGGCCGGGGTCTCAGATCAGAAGTTACTACCTAAAGAGAGTCAGATTACTAACTGTTTTATCTAGAAGAGCATAACTGCAAAACCTTACTAAAGGCTCGTACACACGGTAGGACATCCAACAAAATTTCCCTTGGATTTTTGTCCTAATTGATTTGTCCGGTCACACCCATAGCATACACACAGTCAGACTTTTCTAAAACGTTCCCATCATCACATGGTTTTTCTGCTCTTTTCTGCTCTTTAACTCCACCCTTTGGTTAACTTCTGCTATTGTTGGTTGATTTTAACAATGGTTCTGAGCATGCGTACTTGCACTTTGTACAAAAGTTGGTTGGATTGCTGTACACACGGTCACACAAGGCACCATCGGACTTTTGTTGCCGAAAAGTTTGTCCGTTCGCAGACCCAACTTTTTGTTGGATGAAACCAGAAAAAGTTGTACACACGATCGGACAAATTTGAAAAGTTGCAGATTTTGAAGTTGGTTGGCCAAAAGTCCGACCGTGTGTATGGGGCTTAAGGCTAAAATTGAAAGGCCTTATGCCTCTCTTGATTAGACAAATTAATTTATTATTTAAAGGAAATATTTACTATATTAATTTATAAAGTGGAAAAATTACTCCAAGAAGAGTCTAATTTTACAGAGCCAACAAAGACCATGGCAGCATTTTTTAACCTTTTTATCCCCAAAGGAACTCTAGCAATAATTCTCAGGCCTCAGGTAACCCCTGCTAAGATTAGTCATTGGTGGTCCTTGGGAAAACGCCCTTTCCATTTGTGCTCCTTAAGGAAAAGAATGCTCCTTACATTGGTGGTTAGAATGTCATGCTTAAGCCTCATACACACGGTCCAGAATCTCGTCAGGAATTTTTTTTTTTTTCCTGACGAGATTCGTGGCAAGATTCTCTTGCCGGCTGAGTGTACACACACTACATTTAAAAGAACCGTCGTTCTTTTGAATGGCAAGAACGCGGTGATGTCATCGACTACGACGAGCATGCGTGGGTTTCCACCGCGACAGGTAAGTATACAGACGCTTGGGTTTCTCGGCAGGAAAACACTGCTGAGAATCACGACAAGAAAATAGAGAGCAGGTTCTCTATTTTTCTTGTTTAGATTCTGGGCAGTTTTCTCAATGAGAAACCTCAAAGCCTCCTACACACGCACGGTTTACTCAGCAAGAAAGCTCTGCCAGCATCTTACCCCTACCCATTCACCGGGAGGAAAAGTGTCAAAAAAATAAACACACTACACAGGTTTTTTAAATCATTTATTAGTCAGCTCCGGGGGTCTTCTTCTGACATCTCCGCTCTCCGGGGGTCTTCTTCTGACTTCGGGGGTCTTCTCTTCTCTCTTCTTCTGCTCACCGCGCTCCCCCGTTCTTCTCCCGATCTCTGGTGCCTTCTTCGAGGCTGCCCGCCACTATCTTCTTTAAAGCTCTTTTACTAGCGGCGGCCAGCCCAGTTTTCCTCATCGCCTTCTTCACTCTTCTTTTCTTTTTTTCTTCTGATGTTGACTCAACGCTCCCTCCCGCTGTAATGCCGGGTGTGCGGTGCGCAACGATTTATATAGGCCTCTTATGACGTCACAGTCCCAGCATGCTCCGGGTGGTGACGACATAAGGGGGCGGGGTAATTATGTCGTCACCACCCGGAGCATGCTGGGACTGTGATGTCATAAGAGGCCTATATAAATTGTTGTGCACCGCACACCCGGCATTACAGCGGGAGGGAGCGTTGTGACAACTTAGGAAGAAAAGAAGAGGGAAGAAGAAGGCGACAGAGGAACACCGGGCTGGCCGCCGCTAGTAAAAGAGCTGCAAGAAGATAGCGGCGACCAGCCTGGAAGAAGGCACTGGAGAGCGGGAGAAGGACCGGGGAGCACGGAGAGTGGAAGAAGAGAGCGGAGAAAACCCCTGAAGTCAGAAGAAGACCCCGGAGAGCGGAGAAGTTGGAAGAGGACCCCCGGAGCTGACTAATAAATGATTTTAAAAACCTGTGTAGTGTGTTCATTTTTTTTGACACTTTTCCTCCCGGTGGATGAGTAGAGGTACAATGTACCCCATACTCATTCACCTAGGGTGGGGGGGGCAGAGATTGCCGCTTCAGGCAGGTCTTGTTGGGTGCAAATCTTCTTCTCAGGAACTGAGGCTGCTAGCAATGCACATGGCAAATAAGAACAAAAGATAATCAGGACAGCCGCACTCCAATCCAATGTACTTTAATGTAAAAAAATGGAAACAAGCACTACAAGTCACAGCAACGGAACCTAGGACAGCTGGCGCCTTTCACACTAACTTCAGTGTTTACCACAGTGCACAGTGCACAGTGCACTACCAACCACCATCCGACTGGAGTCGGACCACTTGGCCTTCAGGAGAATGATTAAAACTCATCTCTTCTGAGGCAAAGCGTCTCCTTATCGAAGGGATGGAAACAGCGCCCAGAGGCGATTCAGTTCGCAAGTGTTGCGCTTTATACGTTTTCCACTCACTCACTCTCTCACTCACTCACCCATGAGTAAACACTGAAGTTAGTGTGAAATGCGTCAGCTGTCCTAGGTTCCATTGCTGTGACTTGTAGTCAGGGCCGTCTTTAATATGGTTTGGGCCCTGGGCAAAAAAATTGTTGGGCCCCCCTCCAGATTATTTTGGGCCTGGCTGGTTCACATGTATGTGTTTCCTGCAGAAAAAAGGTGCATTCAGAAATTTAAAAATACAGTTGCCTTGAAATCCATTCTGCTTTTGCACCATGCTACTTACCTGCAGTTCTTGCACCATGCTACTTACCTGCAGTTCTTGCACACACAAACGCACTGTGTTTATAAAAGCGTGACCTAAACGTCTAAAAATGCAGCAAGTTTGACAGTGCAGGAACTGCAGATAAGTCACAGCAGACAGCAGAATGGACAGACAGTGCTGTATTTCATTGCTTGATGGGCATAGGTGTGCGGTGTGCACAGCCTATTACATGAGGCATGCACTTTTCTTTGCAGGAAATGCAGGCATGGCGGCCCATTCAAATGAATGGGCTGTTGTGCCTGTGCAAATGTGGGCCGCCAAAACACATACATGTGAACCAGCCAGGCCCAAAATAAGCCCATCAAGCAGTTAAATACAGACAGTAATGCCATGTGCTCTGAGGCCTTACTCAGCCTGGACTGCAGGTCTGGTCTGTGATTTAAAGACATGGCATGGGGTCCCATGGTGCTAAAGCAGAATGGACAGACGGTGCTGTGACCCCATCCCATGCCATGTGTAAAATACAGGAACTTTTTAAAACACTGACCAGACCTGCAGTGAATCATGAAATATAAAGACTTTGGGCACACTCTACAGAAAACTTCTATTTACAATATAGATTAGCAAACAGTGACATACCTTGAGGAGCAGGACATGAATAAGTCAGCCTCGGGAAGAGCAAACTGGGGATGTTATAAAATCACATTCTAATTCACTTTTATATACAAGCAGCACCCAGTGGCAGGAAGGGAGAAGTGCACTTCTAAAGGGAAGCCAGGGGTGCTGTACATTTTGCACCTGTGGACGATACGCGTGCGGGGGGCTTTTCATTTGATGTCAGGACAGCCACCTACCTGGTTCTTTTATTTGCTGTACACTCGTATCCATGCACTAGGACATAGTGCTTTTCTTTTTTAATACATTTTCTATGCCATTGTGATTATACGGAAAGCACTATGTGTCATTTTTTTACCTTTTCATGACACCTTTCATGTGAGAGAATATTCTGGCTGACCATCTACCACTAAGAGCTTCCAAGGAGACATCGCTGAACTCCAAATCCTCCTTTTGTTAGGGACTGCGCTTTTGACCTGCTATTCACATACAGGTCCATCTGTTCAGGTGAGCGGCATGTACTACCATTTGAAGACACCAGTTTGCTGTAGTTGTTACATCTGAACACCTCAGTGAGGCACAAGAGTCTGCTTGACCACTCTAATTGATCACCTGTTTGGACTGAATTTTTATACATTTTTTTTTTTTATATTTCACGTTTTTGGTTTTGTTTTGTAGCGCTGCACTGCTTTTTTCTATGTACTCTATCAAGGATTTCTATTGACCCTTCAGTGTTCAGCTGCTTTGCTAATTATTTGTACCTTTGCGCAGTCTGCTATCTCTCTTGTTTGTACATTTTGAAACACTGGGAAGGGAAGCAGTACTGTCACTGGCTGCGTGCCGCTGATGTTTTTCAGCCTGATTTGTGGGCAGCACAGGGGCTTAACAGGGGCTTGATTTAGAAGCGGGGGGCCCTTCACAAAAAAAGTAGTAATAAAGAAAAATATATATAAAAAAAGGGGTGTAGCCATCTGGGGCCCTGGGGATCTCTGGGCCCTTTAATAAAAAGAAAAAAAGAAATAAAAAATATATATAAAAAATATATTATTTTCTTTTAAAAAGGGGGTTGCCATCTGGGGACCTCTGGGCCCTTTAATAATAAAAAAATATATTAAAAATAAACATTTATTAAAAAAAAGGGGGGGTTGCCATCCAGGGCCCTGGGGACCTTTATTAAAAAAAAGGGGGGTTGCTATCCAGGGCCCTGGGGACCTCTAAAAAAAATAAAAAATATATAAACAATAATAAAAAAATAAACATTTATAAAAAAAATAAAAAAGGGTGTTTGCCACATGGGGCCCTGGGGGCCTCTGAGCCGTTTTAATAAAAAAAAAAAAAAAATATATATATATATATATATATATATATATGTGTATATATATATATATATATATATATATATATATATATATATATATATATAAATAAATAAATAAATAAAATATAAAAAAAATTATAAAAAAAGGGGGGTTGCCATCCGGGCCCTGGGGACCTATGGGTTGTTTAACCACTTAAGACCCGGACCAAAATGCAGGTAAAGGACCTTGCCCCTTTTTGCGATTCGGCACTGCTTCTCTTTAACTGACAATTGCGCGGTCGTGCGACGTGGCTCCCAAACAAAATTGGCGTCCTTTTTTTCCCACAAATAGAGCTTTCTTTTGGTGGTATTTGATCACCTCTGCGGTTTTTATTTTTTGCGCTATTAACAAAAATAGAGCGACAATTTAAAAAAAAAATGCAATATTTTTTACTTTTTGCTATAATAAATATCCCCCAAAAATATATAAAAAAACATTTTTTTTCCTCAGTTTCGGCCGATACGTATTCTTCTACATATTTTTGGTAAAAAAAATCGCAATAAGCGTTTATCGGTCGGTTTTCGCAAAATTTATAGCGTTTACAAAATAAGGGATAGTTTTATTGCATTTTTATTATTTTTTTTTTTTTTTACTACTAATAGCGGCGGTCAGCGATTTTTTTCGTGACTGCGACAATATGGCGGACACTTCGGACAATTTTGACACATTTTTGGGACAATTGTCATTTTCACAGCAAAAAATGCATTTAAATTGCATTGTTTACTGTGGAAATGACAGCTGCAGTTTGGGAGTTAACCACAGGTGGCGCTGTAGGGGATGTGTGACCTAATGTGTTTGTTTACAACTGTAGGGGGTGTGGCTGTAGGTGTGACGTCATCGATCGCGTCCCCCTATTACAGGGATGACGCGATCGATGCTGCGGCCACAGAGAAGCACGGGGAAGCCGTGTGTACACACGGCTCTCCCCGTTCTTCCGCTCCAGGGACAGATCGCCGCACTCCAGCGGCGATCGGGTCCGCGAATCCCGCGGTCCCGGTCCCGGAGCTTCGGACCGGGTCGCGGGCGCGCGCCCGCGGGCGGGCGCCCGTGACCCACGGCTGGGTACTAAAATCAACGTATATATACGTTGATGTGCCCAGCCGTGCCATTCTGCCGACGTAAATGTGCAGTAGGCGGTCCTTAAGTGGTTAATAATAATAATAACATTTATATTATATATATATATATATATATATATATATATATATATATATATATATATATATATATTAAAATAAATATATAAAAACTTTTTTTTTATAAAACAAGTTTTTTTTTAATAAAAACAGGGGGGTTGCCATCTGGGGCCCTGGGGACCTCCGGACCCCTAACAAAAAAAAAAATATATATATTTTTTTAAAGGGGGTTGCTTTGGGCCCCCAACAGTGACAGGGCCCTGGGCAGCTGCCCCTGTTTGCCCTATGGTAAAGACAGCCCTGCTTGTAGTGCCTGTTTCCATTTTTTTTTACATTAAAGTTACATTGGATTGGAGTGCGGCCGTCCTGATCATCATTTGTTCTTATTTACCTAGGGTGGGGGGCCGGGATCTGGGGGCTCCCTTATTAAAGGGGGCTCCCAGATTCCAATAAGCCCCCGCCCACAGACCCAACAACCAACGACCAGGGTTGTCAGGAAGAGGCCCTTGCCCCCATCAACATGTGGACAAGGTGCTTTAGGGTGAAGCACCAACCCCCCCATGTTGAGGGCATGTGGCCTGGTATGGTGTAGGAGGGGGCACTCGCTCGACCCCTTTCCTGACCTGCCGGGCTGCGTGCTCGGATAAGGGTCTGGTATGGATCCTGGGGGAACCCCCACGCTGTTTTTTTTTTCGGTGTGGGGGATTCCTCTTAAGATCCATACCAGACCGAAGGGTCTGGTATCATCCTTGGGGGAACTTCACGCAAATTTTTTTAAAATTTTCACGGGGTTCCCCTTCAAGATTCTCCGCACACGAGTCACCCCGCAAGTCAGATCATCCTGATCCAACTTCTGGTGCGACCTCTATTCAAATCATTGGGCTCCCATAGGGAATCATTGATTTTTAATAGAGAAAGAAAACGCCAGGCGAGGCTTAACACAACATTAAAATGGAAAATTGTATCAAATACTTACCGTAATTTTCCTTTCCTGACGCCAAACCATGGCAGCATACTAGTGATAGAGCTCCGCCTCTTGACCACCCCCTCAGGACCAGTGAATAGCATAAATTAAGGCATGGTTAGCCGCCACCCCATTCTTTGTAACAAGCCACATACCGAAACGCACATGGGTGGGCTCATATGCTGCCATGGTTTGGCGTCAGGAAAGGAAAATTACGGTAAGTATTTGATACAATTTTCCATTTTCCTGACGCCAACATGGCAGCATACTAGTGATAAATAACTAGCTGACAGGGTGGGATCTACTTGTCCAACCAATCCTCTAATTAGGATGAGACAGAGGACTGAATAGTTCTTCCTACAAAGTTCCCTGATGACAGGACCCCCGGGTCTATTCTGTCAAGTTTGAGTAGGAATGTTGGGAAGACCACGATACCCCTCTACAGATGGGCACCATAGATTCTTTTGAATGTGTTGCCTATGAGGCTTCAACTGCTCTGGTAGAGTGCTCCGCCACCGCTGACGGAGGCTTGCAACCCCTAGTCCTATATGAACAACCGGGCCTGCTAGGGTCCAGGCAGTAACTTCTTTCCTTTGATTCCCAGCTGGAATGACAAAAGGTTTAGATGACCTGGAAGGGACAATTGTGGACCGATACTACTTTAAAGTTATGAAAATTATCAGTTTGTGAGACTTTCCTGGGTGATGTTCTGGAAATTTAGGCAATGTCCAGCTGTCTGTTAAATAGCAGTCTGTTGCCATGTTTGTGGCAAGATGATCTACAAGGCCAACTCTACTCCTTTTGGAAAGAAAAGAATATACATATATATTTTTTTACTTTGAAGCTCCAAGAGCTTGAATATCCGATAACCTCCTGCCTAAAGTTCTTGCAATTGATACTGCCTTATAAGTGATGGCCTGAACCGGACACTGCTCTGTTAAAATGAACGGTTGAACGGATATGAGAACCAGCAGCTCCAATATATCTTTTCCGTGGAGACCTACTCTCCAAAAACTCAAAAGTTGTACAAACTGAAGGATTCATGGCCCATTTAAATGTGTTTTTGCCGATAAAGCGACGCTCGTGAGCTATGTGAGGATAGGTTAAGGCGTGGAGGAAGTATAGAACAGCTGGCACTGAAAGGGCAGTAGGATGAATGTCTCGCTCTACCAAGAAAAAGCAAACTTGTTCTAGAATTAGGCCTAGATGTTGTAAGTAGAATGTCTTCTCGCACACAACAAAGTAGAGATCACTCTGTAGTGAAACCAGAGTAACAGAGTTGCCCACCTTCCCCCTTTAGTACCCCTGCTTGCAGCCCCAGTCTGCATAGGTTATGGAGGAGCAATGTCTTCTGTATTCTGAAATGAATGGCCAGGGGAAACCGAGGGCCTCCTGGTCAATGTGGAGGACTGGCTATAACAACTATGTCCAAGGACCATGGCACTGGAACGCTCTGCTAACGGACATCCGCATGGGAGAAAACCATCAGGCCTTCAGGAAGAAACTTAAGACCCACCTCTTCTGAGGGATAAGGAAGACAATGGATAGAAGAAGCGCCCTGAGGTGATTTAGTTCACAGGTGTAGCGCTATACAGGTTTTTCACTCCTTCACTCATTGCAGTCCCATGGAGAGATCAGAGCATCTGCCCCCTGCGCCTTGTGGTGCGGAAACAAAGTCAGACATACCCAAAGTTTGCGATTACTCTGGGAAACGAGGAGGTCTGTCTGTGGTAGGCCCCACTTGTGGACCAGGTCAGAGAAGACCTGGGACATAGACCCTCGTTGTGCTCTGGGAAGCTTGTACTTGTTCAAAAAATCTGCTGGGAGGTAAACTGCATCTGGAATTTTGCTGGGGATCTTCCATCCCAGGCGTTATGGGTTTTACCTCTCTCACTAGCATATTGCCGTGAGTTTCACCCAGGAGCTGAATATAGGCAACTACTGCCCTGTTGCTCAACTGCAAGGAGACTGGTCTTCCTTGACTCTGTAGTAAGGCCGAAGTGATAAAAGGGGCTGCTTGAACCCCAGCGCGTTCAAGATTACCCTCCTTGGCTGGGAATCTCCACCTGCCTTGACCTAAAGTCCCTCACAGTGCATCTTCCCGAGTGTCTTGTAGACATGATTCGTAGCAATTCTCCAGTGTAAAGGTCCTAACGGACCGAGACTTGCTCTAGGACTTTCCATCATGATGGACCGCTACTTATACCGAGTAACACTGTTATTAACGGTGTTCGATCCTGTTTCCTCCCTTGTAGAATTCTTGAAATGTAAATTTGCGCAGGTGCCCATGCACTCCAGGAATCATCTGTATGCATGATGACGTTGTGCCCAGATGAGCACTGAGAAACCATCAAATAAGCGGAAGTATACTTCCTCAGAATCCTGTTCCTGACTGTCACCACTTCCTCTGATAGAAATAAGAGGAACTAGAGCACCCCCAGTGTACACTAACCAGTTGGTTTTGCTTTCCCTCTAAGGTGTGAGGATAGGATTGGCATCCTGACAATCCAGCAACAGCATCCAGCCATGTGGTTGTACTGTTTAATGGACTTCAGCTTAAAGATCTCAAAGAGGACCCAGAAGGGTTTGACCTTTTCCGATCTGCTACTGGACACCAGCCAACATCCCCTGCAAACTCCAAACAGGATTGTATAGAAAACCTGCAATCCCTTGAGTCTGAAGTGTATCGTAAGCATTGTAGCAGCACACCTGTTGTGGTAGACTTGGCATATGCGTGGGAGAGAAATGGTCTGGAGGAGCAGTGAGGAATTTCCCGAAGTGACCATGAGTGCCTGATACCTTCATCCAAGGACCTGTACCACATGCTGTCCAGAAACACGTAAAGTGTGCCCTCTAGGTCTTACCTCAAGGCTTCACTATTGCAACCCCAAAGTCGCGTGATTTTGCTGCGATTTTTGCATTTTTTTTTTTTTGCTGCAATTTTGATGCGACTGGAAACAATGCCTGTATAAGTTGCATCAAAGTGGAACCAAAGTAGTGCAGGGACTATTTTGAAGTTGATGCCACTTGAAGTCGCACAGATAAACAATACTCATTGGAAATTATGGGGAATGGCCTGTCATGCGACTTTCCAGTCTCAAGTCGCACTAAAGGAAACTGAGCCCTAGAGTCTGGGCATGTACTTGTGTGATTGATTTTTCCCCAGAGGTCTGTCATGTGACCTTCCAGTCTCATGTCGCACTAAATGAAACTGAGCCCTAGAGTTTGGGCATGCACTTGTGTGACAGATTTTTTCCCAGAAGTCTGCACTAAGGTACAAGTCAGACTTTTTTTTTTTTTTTTTAATTATTATTTATTTATTTATTTTTTGTTGCACCCACTGCTACAAAAGATGTCATTTTTTGGCAAGATACTCAAAAGGAAATCCTGCCTAAAGGGATGCAGATCCTGCCACTCTCCTCAGAGTCCTGCAAGTGCAGCAGCTGGTTGATAATAATTAAACCATCCCCATTAGACTCGCCCAACACATGGGCTGGTTATTGCTGGTCTGCTGGCACCTGCAGATGCTACAGTATGTAGGAGCAAGTTGACCCTTAGCTTGTTCAGGGTATACAGTTTTGACAGCCTGTTTATATGGGCATTTTTCTCCAACATATTTCCATTCTTTCCCACTTTTGTTTCTAGGAAGCAATACTCAGCCCAGGGTCTCAACCATATGGCCTCCCTAGCCACCAAGGTGCCAGGATGCTTTTCCAGTGGTTTAAAAAGAAACTATGTGGGACTTCCTGTGAAGCCTCCATATCCTGAGTAGCAGACTGCTGTATCTGTAATATATGTAACAAGGACCCAGGCCACCTTCAGTCTAACGAGAACCACGAGTCGCTGACATCCCTTCACATAGAGTGGGTCATAAAGGTATAATGGGTGCAGTGCAAAGTAGTTTTATGGGCGTCAGACACCTAGGGTGTGCCACCTGTCCAGGATTCACCAGGACAATCCGGGCTCTGAACCATATGTCAGGGCCTCAGTCTGCAAAGCGATTCCATCTTTCCTCAACAGAACTCTGGGAGAGAGGATTAGGGCCAGGACACCCTTAGAGTCTGCCGGGTTGGTGTTGCGGCTTCCTAAGACTTCTACAGAATGACAGCCACGCAGTAAAAGCATCCAGCAAGATGCCACATCTGCACTGATAGGAACGCTGTCTCCTATGGCAACAGTCTACAACAGTTTACAATACAAGTGTAACAGTAGCTTCAGGTAATTAAGGTGAGTTCAAAACAGAATCTTGTGCCACTCTTATCAATAATAAAGACATTTGGCATTACCTGTTAGCTGCATACTCCTCCAGGCAGTGTCTACTCACCAGCTTCCTGGGCATAGGTACTGTGCCATAGGCCCTGCAGGACTCTTGCTGGGGCACCGGCTCTGGGGAAGAGGAGCAAAGACGTCTTCCTTGGAAATTTTCTCCTGAGTGGGGGTGCCATCCAGGCTATGCTCCCCTGAAGAACGTCTGCGTTTCCTTGGCCTGGCTCTTTTGAGAGCGTGGGCATGCGGGGCTGAAGCAAATCAAAGCAATCCGCACAAGAGGGCACTCTTTTCTGAAAACTTACCTATATGGTGGTCCCCATCCTAGTTGTTGAGGGTCTTTGTATTATGAGCAGTAACTGACTCTTTATCTGTGGAGAAATGGGACGGCCAGCTGAGGTAAGGATAGCTGAAAGGCTATAGAAGTAGCAGGAGTAGACATAGGAGAAAGGATTCCACTTTCTTTCCTGATTTATCTACATACACCTACATCTGTATATACACCTATACACACACACACATATACATATATATATATATATATATATATATATATATACATACACACACATACATACATATACATACACACAGACATATCTACCTGCACAGGGTGAGTCTGGGCGTGTTAAGAAGGGGTTAACTGAATAGGGTAAGAATTTCCCTTTCAGACCTGATTGTCAGCTGAGCTGAACATGTTAGAGATCAGTTGTGTGTATGGAGAGAGAGAGAGAGAGAGAGAGACACAGACAGCAGCATGATGTGTGAGAGGATCCAGTGTTGAATTGTGTAACTACTGGGGTGAGCAAAACCATATCAAAGACTATAGCTCTGGCTATAGCCATGTACTTTGTCTATATATCAATCTGTTGGCTAAAGAGACTGAACCTTTCCTATCTCTGTACCTGTGTTAGAAGACAAGCCTGTAGTGTCTTCTGTTTGTTTTGCTGAAGCAGTGAATAAGAAAGGTAATGAAAGACAAAAAAGGGTGATATAGGTAAAAGGTACAGGTGACCCTGTATGGCACAAGGGGCCAAGAGAGATAAAGCATAGCTGGCCCCTCCATATTCCAGAAGCGCTGCAGTTATCAATTGTAAAAGCAGATTTCGTTCCTAAAGAGGAAACACTGCAGGGGCCCCAATAAGACCCACAGAAGGGGCTCCCAGACTATAGCGCGTTTAGCAGCCTGAGCGCTGGGACTTCGCACTGGGAGAGGCTCAACCCAGACGGCTACTGCACTGAGGCAGAGGGGGGACATAGTACTGCTTACTCTTCACTGGTGCGTGAGGTATGAGGAAAAAAAGAAGAATGGGGTGGCGGCTAACCATGCCTTAATTTATGCTATTCACTGGTCCTGAGGGGGTGGTCAAGAGGCGGAGCTCTATCACTAGTATGCTGCCATGTTGGCGTCAGGAAATCACGTTTGCCGGCGTCTGACGTCTTTACAGCTCTAACGCTGGAGCTTCAGAACGCACTGGTCCTGTTTTTTTTGCAGCTTAAAAACGGCTCAGCCATTTACAGCTCAAATATGTCATGGTGGGCATGAGGTCATAGGCTAACATGGAGAGACGTTTTTAAGCTTCAAAAAACGCTCAGAAAAGTGGCTGTAACAACGTCCATGGGCATGAGGCCTAAAGGGGAATTTCCTATCGAATGGTGCCACCCTTTGGGCTGATTATGCTAATTTTCCTTCTCATAACTTGCTACTGAGCATGGGCGTTTTTTCCCCCCGTTGTTAAAGCCTACACACGATCGTTTTTCACGACGAGAAAAACAACAACGTGAAACATTATGAGAAAAAAATAGAGCAGGTTCGAAATTTTTAATGCCCATTTTTCTCGTCGTGAAAAATGCTCTGGAGCCTACACACGATTGTTTTTAATGACCAATTAAAAAAAATAGCATTTTTCTTGTCATGAAAAATGGTTGTGTTGTGCCTTTCGTTTCCTGACTATCTATTGCATTTTTGGAGACCCTGAAAAATCAGGACAGTCGAAACACCCAAAAAATTACCATATTTTGGCAAGCTAAAACCACAAGATGAGGTATGAGTTTTTGAAAGACTTAATTTTATTGCCACAAGCTTTTGAAAAAGTGGATTTTTTTTTTTTACACACAATTGGCAGTTTAATAAGCTATTTTTCACATGCAGTATGGGCATACTTAGAACTACACCCCATAACACTTTCTCTCAGGCTCCGTACACACGGCCGAGGTTCTCGCTGAAAATCAGCGAGAACCTCGCTGGAATGCACATTCCAGCGAGGACCTCGGCCGTGTGTACGGTCTCAGCGAGCTTCCCGTCGGGAAGCCCGTCGAGCCGAAATAGAGAGCACGCTCTCTATTTCCTCGACGGCCCGCCTGGAAGAATGGCTGGTTGCCATTCCCGACGGGCGGGTCGCCGAATCCGACGGCCGGGAGAGAACCTCGACGGGCGGAACGATGTGTTCTGCCCGTCGAGGTTCTCTGCCGTGTGTACGGCACCTCACATGTGTAAGGTTTTTTCGCTATCTGAACTGAATATGTACTGGGCATTGTATCTTGTGTATCACACAAATCAACCAATTGTGTCAAAACCTGTACTGTAATAGTCACCTACATATGAGTGGTCAGGAAATATAGTGTGGTTTAGCATCACTTTTAGCAGTCCCAGTTCCTATAATCCAAGCAAGCCTAGCTTTCTGGTACGCAGATACCCCCAGGAATGTCATGTCCACTGGCCTGGTGTCTTACAAGAAAGTAGTCAGCAGCATGTGCAGATCAGGCCACCTGGTCAGCAAACAGGCAAAGGATTGGTTGAGGCAGCAGACAGAAGCATGGTCCATAAATAGGCCAGGGTTAATACAGCCAGTAAGCAGGGGCAACACTGCACTGGTGCATTGCAATAATTTAACTGGAGTGGTGGTCATCAGGGACAATATGACTGGTGTGGTGGTGGTGATTAAGCACAATATGCATGGTATGGTGGCTGGTGTGGCTGTGATTGGGGACAATATAACTGGTGCGGTGATGAGCATGGACACTAACTGGTTTGGTGGTGATCAAGGACAATATAACTGGTGTGAAAGTGATTAGGGACAATATGACTGGTGTGGCGGTGATCAGGGACAATATGCCTGGTGTGGCTGTGATCAGGGACAATATAACTGGTGTGGCGTTGATCAGGGTCACTGTAACTTGGGTAGCAGTGATTATTAACATTGTAACTTGTGTGACGGTGATCAGGGACAGTTTAGCTGGTGTGGCATTGATCAGGGACACTGTAAATTGTGTGACAGTGACAAGGGACAATGGCCCGGATTCACAATGGACTCACGCCGACGTATCTAAAGATACTCCGTCGTAAGTACTAATGTGCGCCGTCGCATCTCTGCACCGATTCACAAAGCTAGATACGTCGTAAAACAAGGCTTCAGCCGCCCGACGTAACTTGCCTACGCCGGCGTATCGTGGGCGCATAGTTACGCTGGACGCATTCAGCGTACCTATGTTAAATATACAAATGAGTAAGATTATTATTATTATTATACAGGATTTATATAGCGCCAACAGTTTACGCAGCGCTTTACAATAAAAGAGAGACAATACAGTTACAATACAATACAAGAGGATTAATAGAGCCCTGCTCAGAAGAGCTTACAATCTAATAGGGTGGGGCAAGTGGTACAAAAGGTTGTAACTGTGGGGAATGAGCTGATGGAAGTGATAAAAGATTAATTGGAAACATGATAGGCTTCCCTGAAGAGGTGAGTTTTCAGGGATCGCCTGAAGGTAGCAAGAGTAGGGGAGCAGGACAGGTTGAGGTAGTGAGTCCCAGAGGATGGGAAAGGCTCTGGAGAAATCCTGGAGACGAGCATGGGAGGAGGAGACAAGAGAGCTTGACAGTAGGAGGTCTTGAGAAGAGCGGAGAGGACGGTTTGGGATATGTTTAGAGCCAAGATTGGTGATGTAGCTTGGGGCAGAGTTGTGGATGGCTTTGTAGGTTGTGGTTAGAATTTTGAATTTACGCCGATACGCGGTTTGCGTAAGGCTTACGTCCCACACTCTGCTTGAGTGCTTCCGTCAGTATACTGCTTCTTCAATCTAAACATAGATATCAGATATTATAGCCGCCTATTGCAACAAAGAACTAGGCATGACTCGTTTGGCTGCAAAACTGTAACTCTTTATTGAACAAATTTACACAGAATATATACACCATAGGAGGACACCCCCCTCCTGCTAATATTACCCTAACAATACAACCTGTACACAGGAATATAATTAGAACAACCATCATATACCATAAACATTACTTAGCCACTTGGATAACTCCAAGGTTTCATTCCAGGTCAGACTTGCCGGCTTCAAGCTCACAAGGTACAATATACATTATTACAAGTGTAGCGCCCTGCTCCTGTTGAGTACATGCTTTTTTGTAAATTTAGTTATCTGAGCTGTAGTTTAGCTCAGAATTTTATGCCAAATTATGGGTCTCTGTTCCAGCTCGACTGTGTTGCGCATCTTCCACCTGACTGCCTGACTGTGGGTGTCACCAGGGGTCAAGGTTGGAACTGCAATAGGCTGGGTGTATTGGGTGCCTTCTGCCCAGAAGCAGCTCAGTGGCGTGGTCCCTGCCGATGTGCATTAAGGGACAGACATCATTCTGGGTCTTCCGATCCTGACCTGAGGGCCCTCCTGGCCTCAGGGACATGTTAGCAGCCTTTTGGTCTCGGGGCCTGCTGGCCTGAGGCTCTGTTACTGCGAGTAGGGGCCTACTAGTCCAGGGATGGTCCTGTGCTGTCTTCTCTGCAGGAAGAAGCTGAACAATTGAAGATTCAATTAGAGGACGCATCCTGGCCAATTTACCTCACAGTGCGCCCGGTTTGGCTGAAAGATCCTGGCACCGTGAGCTGTGTAATTTCTTTGAACTTTGCAAAGTGCATGTGTGGTTGCATGGCCATGTGGCAGAGGACCGTGTAACGACTCGACGGCATTCATCAAGTCTGTGGCAGAGACTTTTGAACAAGCTTCGCACAGGCTGCTAGGTCAGTGAGAGAGGCCTATCCGGTGGTCGCTGGATCCAGTGTGGGAACAGTTGTCCTCTGGATCCAAGATCATGCCGCAAAGCAAGGTACCTGAATCTTCCCTAACCCTCGGAACTTATTTAATAAAAAAGCTTGAATAAAAAGAAACCAAGTGTTGGTGTGGACATTTATAACTCTTCAAGAAGGACCCCTAAGACAACAATGGTGAACAGTAAGGTAACGGCAGGTGCAAATCTAAACCAGCAGCTCCTTCGGGGGGAGTGCTACATGTGGATATGTCATTACCCTTCACAACTCAAGTAAGCTGTTCATCTGGGGCCAGAGGGAAGTGGACTGTGCTATTTTCCAAGGGAGAACTTTGCGATCGTTCTTAGCCGTGTGGGCTGTGGGTAGAGCTGAGAAAGTAGGAAAGCCTGTGAGCTACGTGGCCAAAGGAACAAGGGGGAGGAGTTCCTGCTTACTTTCCGCATGAGACGCCATGTGTGCCCAACCTTCAGAGGGGATCGGAACACCACCATGTCTTCAGTTATGTTGATGCAGTCTATTGCGGAGCCCAGGATGTTCCCTGTGAGTACTGCTACAAATGTCATGGGCGGTTCATACTGTACACGATTGGAGATGTGGAAGCATTGGGTATGCTGTGCAACAGGTGCGAAGGACTAGCTATTCACCCCTTTCCATTTGTTTGTTGTCTACATTGCGGGGAGTACCTGTTGCTGTGGAGCAACCCACTATGCCGCCTTGTGCCTAGAGAGCATAGCTGGGCCTACTGAACAGATTGCAGCCTCAGACCTATGTGGTCCCGGGGATGGAACCACAAACACACATACCTCAAGCCAGGAGGCCAGGAGGACCCCGAAAAACAGCATCTGCCCCTTAAGTATCCCTTCCCAGCATGCACAGCGGGGCACCACTTCCACTGGGCTGCTGCCGAGAAGGGTCGCTCAACACACCATAGTTTGCCTGTATTCCAACATGAGCCTGAAGTGGTAACGCCACCTACAGGCAACAGGGGAAAACTTCTATCAAGCATAACCATAGCCAGAACAGAGGCCAATTTTATAGAATTAGTTAAGTCTGAGCCCAACTATGGGCTCAGACGCCCCCTAAATTTACAATAGCGCCCCAATCGTTGGGAGCAGGGCGCTACATAATTTATACTCAATCTCCTGTGCCATATAAAACTCAACTGCGTTAGCCGCCAGCTGAGGACTGCCTCAGCACCTCCCAATATCTGTAATATGAGACTGTTATAAAGTCTAATGCCGTGTACACACCACCGTTTTTCGTTTTTTTTCCGGGTTTTTAAGGGTCTAGAAAAAAACAAATTTTTTTTTCAACCCGATCATTAAAACGGCCTTGCCTACACACGATCGTGAAAAAAAAAATGCTCTAGCAAAGCACGGTGACATACAACACGTACGACGCCACTATAAAGGGGAAGTTCCATTCGGATGGCGCCACCCTTTGGGCTGCTTTAGCTGATTTTCTGGGATTCTGGATTTTTAATTTTTTAATTTTTCGCATAGATAATGGGGAGCATTCCCATGGATACATCTATGCGTTAGACAGAGAGCTTTAAAGGTGATTCTGTCTTTAACTGGTAGCCAGTGAAGGGATCTCAGTGAAGGCAAGATTGATTCCCAGGGATTTTTCCCAGTCACAAGTCTGGCGGCCGTATTTTGAACGACTTGAAGACGAGCGATTTGGTACTTGGGGAGGTCCGAGGTAAAGGGCATTTGCATAGTCCAGTCTGGAGTTTACAATTGCTCCCACCACGACCGATACGTCTTTCTTGGGAATGAAAGGAATGAGTCTGCGTAGTAGGCGCAGCAGATGGTGAAATCCGCTGACTACTGACCTATTTGTGCGTTCATTGTCATGTCGGAGTCAAAGATGACCCCAAGACTTTTGACTTTGGCGCTAGGGGAGATGATTTTGCCCAGAATGGGCGGGGGGATCCAAATTGTTGCCGGTTGATTCCTGCGCTTGGCGTGAAACAGAAGAAGTTCTGTTTTCGCTCCGTTGAGTTTGAGATAACTCTTTGTCATCCAGTCCTCTATCACAGAGAGGCATGTCTCTAGATTGAGGTGGTGATCCTTTTTATTGCAAATGCGGAAGTACAGTGTGTACGCGGCATAAGATCTTTAGTCAAGTAACATTGCAGATAGAGCTTAATGAGCTAATACCACATACACATGGTCAGAATTTCCAACAAGAAAAGTTCAATGTGAGCTTTTGGTGCGTAGGCTCCATCTGTATTTTTCTGTCGGAATTTTGAGAGCTGGTTCTCAATTTTTCCGACAACAAAAAGTTCTTGACGGAAATTCCGATCGACTGTATGCAATTCCGATGCACAAAAAAACACGCATGCTCGAAATCAAGTCGACACATGCTCGAAAGCATTGAACTTCATTTTTCTCTGCTCGCTGTAGTGTTGTAAATCACTGCGTTCTTGATGGTCGGAATTTTATGTGACCGTGTGTATTCAACACAAGTTTGAGCCAAAAGTTTTCTTGTCGGAATTTACGAACATGTGTACATGGCATAAGCCATCCCCTGGATGTACACATCCAACAAGGTGATGATTGCCTAACAACATTTTTTTATTTGTTTTAAAGGACAGTCAACCCAAAAGTAAAATTTTAGTCAGTTCATGGTTTCTTATGTGTGTTGCATACTCTAAAACAGCAATATCTCCCTGCCAACGTGCAGAACTCTCCCGTATAATTCCTGACTATGTTCCTGCCCACCTGGAGTTTTGGGCATTTCTGCACACATTTCCATCTCAGTATTTTCAGGTGTATTCGTAAAATAAATAAACTAACAGAGAAAGTACACATTGCTTGGAATGACCACAAGAAAGACAAGAAACTGTTGGGTGGTTTCACATCTACAAAAAAACTGCAATATCAGTTTTGGATGGACTGACCATGTATGTGGATGTTTATTTAAAAAAAAAAAAAATTAAGTATCTATCGCAATTGCCAGGTGCCGATAAGGTGTATATATTTTGTAATGGCCCCTCTAATATCCTGGTTCCTCAAGCTGTAGATCAGAGGGTTGAATAATGGAGTCACCAAGATATATATTAAAGACAAATTCTTATTTACATTGGAAGAACTGAGTTTTGGTGAGAAAACATATATAGATGCCAAGCTTCCAAAGTATAGGCAAACTACAGTGAGGTGGGAGCTGCACGTTGAGAAGGCCTTCTGTCTCCTGATGGAGGATGACATCTTCAGGATGGTGTTGAAGATGGAAATATAGGTGGCCGTGATGAACACAAATGGACAGAGAAGAAGAGGAGTAGACAACATGGAGGTGACCAGCTTAACAGAAGAAATATCGGAGCACGAAAGTTCTAAAACAGGACCAACGTCACAGTAGAAATGATTGATGGTATCTGGACCACAGAACTTTAACCTATATAAGAAACCAATCAGTACAATTGACAAGGTAAATCCTGATGACCAACATAATGTGACGATCTGAACTTGAAGTTCAAAGGTCATAATGATGGTATAATTCAATGGCTTACAAATGGCCACGTAGCGGTCAAAGGACATGGTGGTTAGCAGCAGGCATTGAGTGATGGTGCATACTGTTAGCAGATAAAGATGGGAAAAACATCTGATAATGGGTATTTTACCACCACCTTCCAGTGTCAGCCATAACATGCTGGGCAGAATATTGCTGGTGAAAAGGATCTCAGACAAGGACAGCTGGGACAGAAAGACGTACATGGGAGAATGAAGACTCTGACTGATCACAACCAAGACAATGACAAGGGTGTTTCCTGTTAAAGTCATGACATACATAATCAGAAGGAAGACAAAAAGTAGAAATTTGAGATCATGGAGGTCTCCAAAACCCAAGAGGAGAAATTCTGTGACCACCGTCTGGTTCTTTACCACCATCACCTAGAGAGCCCAAGACAGAAGATAAATAGGACTTGGAAACAAGTTGTTTGCAAATTTAGCATCACAAATTGTTCAGATGGATGAAGATATAGAAGGAATGTTAGAATGGTAGGAATATGGTATATATATATGTATGTTTACTGTTTCCTTTTTTTGTATGGAAATTAAAAAAATGTAATAAAGAGATTTGTAAAAGAAAAAGAAAAAATGGTTCAGATTTTAATGTTTAGTTATTTGTTTGAAACTTGTTTTAATTTGGAATCGTGTCACTGAAAATGCAACTACTAACAACTGCAACTACTAACAAATGCATTTTCGTCCGAATTTCAGGTATTTTCATTATCGTTTTAACAAACAAAAACGAACACACAGAATACGTAAACCGAAAGATACGGCATTAACAAATGCTTTTTTTTCGTTTTCGTTGGTCGAATGTGCCTAACCTTAACACTATTAGTCCAAGATTATTCTACATAGAGAGAAAAGGTTCGACATTATAGAGAGAAAAGATTTGACATTATAGAGAGAAAAGATTTGACATTATAGAGAGAAAAGATTGCTGCTGGAATTGGATGGGGGAAGTAAAATAAAAATAATGATGATGATGAATGTTATTGGCTGATTGTAACCAAAGAGGAGTAGCAGTAAAATAGCTAGAACTAACTTGACATTTCAACATGAACGGGAAAAATATATAGTCGCGCTAAATCAGATACCTTATGTGACAAATGTATATACTACCACTAAAGGAGTATATTATGTGCATATATTGGGAATACAAAGCCGTGAAGCAATAAACATGGCTGCCTTCTGGTGAATAGGCAGCTTAAAAAATCAATAAACACAAAAGCATGTAGTGACACAAAAATGTGTTCCGTATACTTTATATACTACCACTCAAAAACCATATAAGGTGCATATGTTATGAAAAATAAAAAAAACGTGAAGCAATTGAACATGAATACTTGAATCCTGTATAGGCAACTTAAAATTAATAAACTCAAAAATTTGAGATCATGGAGGTCTCCGAAACCCAAGAGGAGAAATTCTGTGACCACCTGGATACGTACGAACGACGCACTTCCGGTGCCGCTGGTCCTCTGGCTTGGAACGCACGCCAGCTCCCTAGCGAGGAACTCCTATCCAGCTTGGACTACACGGACATTTGGATATGCTGTTTTATCTGTGACATATTGTAAATAAACTGTACTTCACTATGGTGGTTTCCCCTCTCCCTCCTTCATGAGACTGTTTGATTCCGGGAAACATAGAGCTGCGCAGCTGAATCATTCAACTGGTTTAGTGACCAACTGCTGTAGTCAACACCGTGCGGTAAGGAGCCATCCATTAGTGCACATTTGGGGGATCTTCTTGGTGGAGGTGGACACCTTTTACAATGAATTTTCAACAATTTGCATCTTAGAAAGATTAGCCTTGATTGGACTTTATTTAACACTCTTTGAATAGACTTGAGTTTATTTATTCATTCACCTTTTTTTGTACAATCTATTTCCATTTCACTATTTTCAGTGTGTTGCTGTTCACTAAGTCTGCTATTGTTGGTTCAGACGGACCATTTATTAGATTTCACTTTATTGTTTATTCTCTTATTATGCTTTATTAGCGCCCCCTTCATATACCATAACATGCTTTTGTGTTTATTGATTTTTTAAGCTGCCTATTCACCAGAAGGCAGCCACGTTTATTGCTTCACGGCTTTGTATTCCCAATATATGCACATGATATACTCCTTTAGTGGTAGTATATACATTTGTCACATAAGGTATCTGATTTAGCGCGACTATATATTTTTTTCTAATTTGTACACTGCTAGTTCACAGATTAGTTGCTGCTTATCATTATAGCTTCAGGCTACGTGTTTATAAATCCAACCGACATAGTGCAGTTGTTTTTCCAATTTTACATTTCAACATGAACGACGAAGATTCGACAAAGCATCGAAAAATGTTGAATCTGTCATTGAAGACTTATAGTGTCTGTTGATAGTTCTAAGAAGATTCGACGGAGCAGCTAAACTGTACGACGCCACAATCGTTCATTTCCGGACAAATGCTCCACCCATAGGCTATAGAAAAATTCTATTGTTGGTTGACTAGTAATAATAATAAATATAATTATTACTAGTCATACAACATTAGAATTCTACTATAGCTTGTAGGCGGAACATTCGACTGGAAAAGTACGATTGCAGCGTCGTACAGTTTAGCTGCTCCTTCTTTGAACATTCGACAGACACCATAAGCCTTCAATGACAGATTCAACCTTAATTTGTTCGGATTTTCGAACGAATGCAATTTCTAACGAAAAACGAAATAAATAAAAACAAATTTCGGGAGTAACTAAATAAATTAATTTTTTGAACAGAAATAACCAATTTGCCCTGAAAGAACCTGTGACCTCAGGTATAAAAAGGAAGACCTTTCTGTGTCAAAATGCTTCCCTTAAAATCCTGATGCCATGGGCCCATAAAGCAAACAGCACAACTTATTAGAAAACAATATGTGAGCAATGCCATAAGCAAATTCTGAGTAAGGCCGCGTACACACGGAGGGACATGTCCGATGTAAACGGTCCGCGGACCGTTTTCATCAGACATGTCTCCTTTGGGATTTTCGTCCGGCGGTGTGTACACACCATCGGATCAAAATCCCCGCCGGCAGACAGCGCGGTGACGTGGCGGTGACGTTGACGCCGCCACGTCACCGCACCAGGAAGTAAAAAACGTCCACGCATGCATCGCATCCATACGACGCATGTGCGGGCAGATATGTTCCGCTGGTTAGTGTATTAACCAGGGGACATATCCGACAGACATGTCGTCGGCGGACAAATTTTAAAGCATGTCCGCCGGTCAGACATGTCCGCTAGCCCATACACACCATCGGATTTGTCCGCTGAACTGGCCTGTCGGACCAGTTTCAGCAGACAAATTCGATCGTGTGTACGCGGCCTAAGAGTTCCCCTTAATGCGCACAGATGTAATGCATCTTTTTAAGGGGGGGAGGAGAGGAGAGAAATCCTTGTAGTGTTGATGATCAGAGTCTTTATCTAGCCCAACAAGGGCCCAGAGACATTGTTGTGCAATGGTGACCAGCAATAGTGGATAGCATGTGCAAAGTATTTCCTGTTAGAAGCTTTGTGTAAAGAGATGGGGTGAAGGTGTCAGTTAGAACACCCTGCAGGTACAGGCCCGTCGGAACCTGACAGGCAAACCAAGCAAGTGCCTGGGGCCCCGAGCTGGCCAGGGGCCCCAGCAGGGAGGGCCCTTGCCGCACCACTGCTTCCTCCTGCAGTTCAGTCGGCTGTGTACCATAACCACGCGGTACAGGAGATTCAGGTTCCTGTTCCCGGCCGGACTGACAGAAAGTGCACACACTGAGTGTTCACTTACTTTCAGTCTGGCCCCGGGAACAGCAAACTGAATCTACTGTACCGCGCGGTTATGGTACACGGCCGACCGGACTGCAGGAAGAAGCAGCGGTGCAGCAAGGGCCCTCCCTGCTGGGGCCCCTGTGCGGACACCAACATATGCCGGCGTGTGCGTGTGAGGCTCTGCGGAGGATAGAGGTAAGCCGCCAAACTGCCCCCCCCCTGCTTCTCAACTTGAAAAGTCACTTTTTTTTGTATGCTTGGGGCCCCCAAATTTCTTCAAACGGTGCAGGGAACACACTTAACCCCTTGATCGCCCCTGATGTTAACCCCTTCCCTGTCAGTGTCATTATTACAACAACAATGCATATTTTTAGCACTGAGTACTGTAATAATGTCACTGGTTCCCAAAAAAAGTGTAAAAAATGTCAGTTAGGTGTCCAATCTGTCCACCGCAATGTCGCAGTCCTGCTAAAAATCGCAGATCACTATTCCCTGTTTTGCACAAACCAATCAATATTCGCTTATTGCAATTTTTTTTTTACCAAAAATATGTAGAAGAATACTTATCGGCCTAAACTGCTAAAGAAATTAGTTTTTTTATATATTTTTGGGGGATATTTATTATACCAAAAAGTAAAAAATATTTCTTTTCTTTCAAAGTCGTCTGTCTTTTTTTGTTTATAGCGCAAAAAATTAAATCCGCAGAGGTGATCAAATACTACCAAAGGAAAGCTCTATATGTGGTAAAAATAGGACATGAATTCTTTTGGGGTATAGCGTCACACGGCCGCGCAATTGTCATCTATAGTGCCATATCACAAAAAATGGCCTGGTTATTAAGGGGGAAAATCTTGGAGTCCTTAAGTGGTTAAAGAAACATCCCAGGATGACACGGGCAGACTAGCCAGCGCCTGGCTACATAAGCAAGACTAAAAATTACAGTTTTTTAAAACATGTTATTTATTTTCAGTTAAAGGATAAGTTCACTTTTAAAATAAAAAGAATATATGTGTGCAGGTAAAAAAAAGTGCATTTACTTTTTTCTTTTCTTAGGATTCTGGAAAGCATTATATTTGCGATCAGAAGATCACATGTGGGCGGGGTATCCGTGCACGCGGAGGTATCTTTCGCATAGACTACACTCATCAATGCCAGACAGAGACTGTGGTCATGTGAAAAGACATTAAGTCAGTTCCCCCGACTTGAGCAGGTAGTTCCCCGATATGAGCTTTCACACTGTGTGCAGTTAAATACAGAATTCCTCTAAAAAGGGCTGTCCCATGTCGCTACACATTGTAACTTGTATGTTTGCATTACAAGGGACGTGCTGTGAAGCCCTCAAGAAGTTTAACCACTTCCATACTGGGCACTTAAACACCTTCCTGACCAGACCAATTTTCAGCTTTCAGCGCTCTCACACTTTGAATGACAATTACTCAGTCATGCAACACTGTACCCAAATGATTTTTTTGTCCTTTTTTTCCCACAAATAGAGCTTTCTTTTGGTGGTATTTGATCACCTCTGCGGTTTTTATTTTTTGCGCTATTAATGAAAAAAGACCGAAAATTTGGGAAAAAAATGTTTTTTTCTTAGTTTCTGTGATAAAATTTTGCAAATTATTAATGTTTCTTCATAAAATTTGGCCACAATTTATACTTCTACATGTCTTTGATAAAAATAACCCAAAGTTTTTGGAATTTTTTTGGTCTGTGTGAAAGTTTTAGAGTCTACAAGCTATAGTGCAAATCATAAAAAATGATCACATCTGATCACACCTGATGTACTGAAGGCCTCTCTCATTTCTTGAGACCCTAACAAGCCAGGAAAGTACAAATCCCCACAGATGGCACTGAGATGGGTACTGTGGCACTAATGAGGTGTCACAGATGGCACTAATGAGGCGGCACAGGTGGCACTAATGAGGCGGCACAGATGGCACTGAGATGGGTACTGATTGACTGCGGCACAGGTGGGCACTGATGAGGTGGCACAGGTGGGCACTTATGAGGTGGCACAGGTGGGCACTGATTGCAGATGGGCACAGGTGGTACTGGTGGCACAGGTGGGCACTGATGGGCACGGTGGTACTGGTGGGTGCACGGTGGTACTGGTGGGCGCACGGTGGCACAGGTGGGCACGGTGCTACTGGTGGGCACGGTGCTACTGGTGGGCACACGGTGGTACTGGTGTGCACACGGTGGTACTGGGGGGCACACGGTGGTACTGGGGGGCACAGGTGGTCCTGGGGGCACTGCGGTACTGGGGGGCACAGATGGTCCGGGGGGCACTGTGGTACTGGGGGGGCACTGTGGTACGGGGGGGGCACTGTGGTCCGGGGGGCACAGATGGTACTGGGGGGCACAGATGGTACTGGGGGGCACAGATGGTCCTGGGGGCACAGATGGTCCTGGGGGCATAGATGGTACTGGGGGCACAGATGGTACTGGGGGGGCACTGTGGTACTGGGGGGTACAGATGGTCCTGGGGGCACAGATTCTTTACTCCCCCCCCCCACAGCGCTGCAGCTCCGTTCGCTCTCCCTCCTCACACGCGCTGTCTGTGTGAGGAGGGAGAGTCGGCAATGAGAGATGATCTCATATGTTTACATATGAGATCATCTCTCATTGGCCGCACAGATCGCGCTGTAAATAGCCGCTGTGATTGGCTATTTACCGCGATCTGTGTTTGGCTGTGTCCGAGGGACACGGCCAGCACAGGAGTTCCCAGCTGCGCGCTCGAGAGCGCGCGCTGGGAACGCCAAATGGGGCGGACGAGAAAACTCGTTCACTCAGAGAAGTAAAGCCGCGCTGCGGCCGTACAAACTCGTACGGCCGTCAGCAAGTGGTTAAAGAAAGTTAAAGAAGTTAAAGTGAAAGTTTAAATATCCCAAAGCTTTGAACATCTCACGGAGCTCCGTTCAATCCATCATACGAAAATGGAAAGAGTATGGCACAACTGCAAACCTACCAAGACATGACCGTCCACCTAAACTGACAGGCTGGGCAAGGAGGGCATTCATCAGAGAAGCAGCCAAGAGGTCCATGATAACTCTGGAGGAGCTGCAGAGATCCACAGCTCAGGTAGGAGAATCTGTCCACAGGACAACTATTAGTCGTGTTCTCCACAAATCTGCTCTTTATGGAAGAGTGACAAGAAGAAAGACATTGGTGAAAGAAAGCCATAAGAATTAACTTTTTGGCCTAAAAGCAAAATGCTATGTGTGACAGAAAACAACTATTGCACCTCACCCTGAACACACCATCCCCACCGTGAAACATGGTGGTGGCAGCATCTTGTTGTGAGGATGCTTTTCTTAAAAGTATACCTTTTAGGCCTCGTACACACGATCAAATCTGTCTGCTGGAAACGGTCTGCTAGACCGTCCCAGCAGACAGATTCGATCGTGTGTACGGGCGAGCCGACGGATTTGGCCACCCGACAGATTTCAAAGCATGCTTTGAAATCTATCGGGTGGGAATCCGTCCGCCCGACATGTCTGCTGGTTAGTACACTTACCAGCAGACATGTCGTCCCGCACTGCCGCCGAATGGATTCGGCGCATGCGCGGAAGTGTTTTACTTCCTGGTGCGGTGACGTGGCGGCGTCAACGTCACCGCCACGTCACCGACACGTCAGCGCGCCGTCTGCTGGCGGGGATTTTGGTTTGCTCGTGTGTACACGCGAGCAAACCAAAATCCTATCAGACAGATTTGTTCAAATCGGTCGGTCCGACCGATTTAAACAAATTGATTGCCTCGTGTGTACGAGGCCTAAGAGTCTGCAAAAGACTTGAGCCTGGGGCAGAGGTTCACCTTGCAGCAGGACAACGACCCTAAACATACAGCCAGAACTACAATAGAATGGTATAGATCAGGGTTCTCCAAACATTATAAACAAAGGGCCAGTTAATTGTCCTTCAGACTCTTGGAGGGCCGGAGTTTGGCCAACGGGAGTGAAAATTTTCCTGTAATCAGTGGGAGTAAACATCTGGTATTAGGAGGAGGAATAGTGCCCCATTGCTGTTATCATAGGGAGGAATACTGCCCCATTAGTGGTGTCAGTGGGAGAAATGGTGCTCCATTGTCGGTGTCAGATGGCAGAATAGTGTCTCATATCATTGGGAGGGATAGTGCTCCAAGGGCCGGATAAAGGCAAGCAAAGGGTTGCATCTGGCCTTCGGGTCGCAGTTTGGAGACCACTGGTTTAGATCAAAGCATATTCATGTGTTAGAATGGCCCAGTCAAAGTCCAGACCTAAATCCAATTGAAAATCTGTGGCAAGACTTGAAAATTGCTGTTCACAGATGCTCTTCATCCAATCTGACAGAGCTTGAGCTATCACTCTCTCTAGATGTGCAAAGCTGGTAGAGACATCCCCAAAAAGACTTGCAGCTGTAAGTGCAGTGAAAGGAGGTTCTACAAAGTATTGACTCCGGGGGGGGGGGGGGCGCCATACAAATGTACCCCACACTCAGTGGCGGGACAAGGTCATCCAACACCCAGGGCAAAGATGCCAAACTGCACCCCCCTTTCCCTTAGGGTCAGGGTCTGGGTGTCACCCATCCCTGCAATAAACCATTGCGCCAGGGACAGCCGAACCTCCTGCCCACTCCTTGTCCCGGTCCTGCCCACACTTATTACATATTTATTTGTAATAAAAAACATTTATAATTTTCCTTCCACTTCACAATTATGTGCCACTTTGTGTTGGTCTATCAAATAAAATCCCAATAAAATACATTTACGTTTTTAGTTGTAACATGTCAACTTGTGGGAAATTTCAAGGGGTATGAACGTATATATATAAATATATAGAATAAAATAAATACTATCTGCTTTCTACCTGCTTCATACATCATCAATCACATTCAGACTTTCAAGGAAAGCATGAATCTGTTTGCTATCTGTGACAATTTTATCTGTGATAATATCTCTGACATTTTTGGTCTAGATTGTGTTTAAAACTATAGCAATAAATAAAAGCCATACAAATCCTAAAAATAAAAAAATAAATAAAAGTATCTAAACACTGATGAAAAATAATAAATGAAACCTTATAGCAAAATGCTAAACTTTTCTTGAAGTAGCATAAAGTGTAGTTTTCCCATAAACCTGTGTAATTATCAAGTTATACATTTAATATATCAGTTTCCATTAATTGTGTTAATGTGAAAATAAACTAAATGACTTTATCACATTAAACTCAATTATGTTAACAAAAAAAAATATTCACATTTAAAAATACAATAAACAGAATCGGTGTATGAATGATTTGTTGACTAAATAATTTCTCTGGAAAATGTCTCCTTTGTACCTGATATAATAGCATCCAATATCATAGTAAATCTTGTCCTTATTTTTCCTAGTGCTTTATATTCCTGTCTCTTACAGCCAAGGGAATACAAACCGCCTGAAATTAGTAATGACTAATTGTTGTTTATTGTCAGAGGACTGTTCCATACAGACTCACCGTAACCATGCTCAGGATATAAATAAAAAATTGTCAACAAATAAGATGTCCTTGGTGTAGGGATAATAATTACAGCGGGGATCGAAAGTTTGGGCACCCCAGGTAAAAATTTGTATTACTGTGCATAACGAAGCCAAGGAAAGATGGAAAAAATCTCCAAAAGGCATCAAATTACAGATTAGACATTCTTAAAATATGTCAAAAAAAGTTAGATTTTATTTCCATCATTAACACTTTCAAAATTACAGAAAACAAAAAAACGGCGTCTGAAAAAGTTTGGGCACCCTGCAGAATTGATAGCATGCACTGCCCCCTTTGCAAAGCTGAGACCTGCCAGTGTCATGGATTGTTCTCAATCATCGTCTGGGAAGACCAGGTGATGTCAATCTCAAAGGTTTTAAATCCCCAGACTCATCTGACCTTGCCCCAACAATCAGCACCATGGGTTCTTCTAAGCAGTTGTCTAGAAAACTGAAAGTGAAAACAGTTGACGCTCACAAAGCTGGAGAAGGCTATAAGAAGATAGCGTTTTCAGATGTCAATAACCTCTGTTCGGAATGTAATTAAGAAATGACAGTCATCAGGAACAGTGGAAGTTAAAGCAAGATCTGGAAGACCAAGAAAAATATCAGACAGAACAGCTCGCAGGATTGTGAGAAAAGCAATTCAAAACCCACGTTTGACTGCACGATCCCTCCAGAAAGATCTGGCAGACACTGGAGATGTGGTACACTATTCCACTATAAAGAGATACTTGTACAAATATGGTCCTCATGGAAGAGTCCTCATCACAAAAATCAGCGTTTGAACTTTGCAAATGAACATATAGACAAGCCTGATGCATTTTGGAAACAAGTTCGGTGGACCGATGAGGTTAAAATAAAACGTTTTGGCTGGAATGAGCAAAGGTACGTTTGGAGAAGAAAGGGCACAGAATTTAATGAAAAGAACCTCTGTCCAACTGTTAAGCATGGGGGTGGATCAATCATGCTTTGGGGTTGTATTGCAGCCAGTGGCACAGGTAACATTTCACAAGTAGAAGGAAAATGGATTCAATAAAATTTCAGCAAATTTTGGATGGTAACTTGATGCTATCTGTGAAAAAGCTAAAGTTAAAGAGAGGATAGCTTCTACAAATGGATAATGATCCTAAACACACCTCAAAATCCATGGGGGATTACATCAAGAGGCGTAAACTGAAGGTTTTGCCATGGCCTTCACAATCTCCTGACCTCAACATAATTGAATATCTATGGATAGACCAGAGGCGATTCAGTTCGCATGTGCCTCGCTATATAAGTTTTCATTCATTCATTCATTCAAAAGAGCAGTGCGGGACAGACAGCCCAGAAATCTCAAAGAACTGGAAGACTTTTGTAAGGAAGAATGGGCAAAGACACCTCAAACAAGAATTAAAAGACACTTGGCTGGCTACAAAAAGCATTTACAAGCTGTGATACTTGCCAAAGGGGGCAGTACAATATAATAACTCTGCAGGGTGCCCAAACTTTTGCAGACACCATTTTTTTTCCGGAATTTTGAAAGTGTAAATGATGGAAATAAAATCTAACTTTTTTTGACATATTATAAGAATGTCTAATCTGTAATTTGATGACTTTTGGAGATTTTTCCATCTTTCCTTGGCTTTGTTATGCACAATAATACAAATTTTTATCTGGGGTGCCCAAACTTTCGATCTCCACTGTAGTATATTACAGCCTGATCTTATATGAATACTATTAATTTTGTATTATAATATGGCAAAATTTGGTATTTACTTTAATCACAGTTGTAAACAAAATTTTCTAAAAATTATGAAATCCATTATAAGAATATTTCCCGTAAATTTTACCTACATCTGAAGGTGCGTTTGCATTAGAACAAATTTAACTACCTCCTGCCCACCTCATAGACAAATGACGGAGGTGGGGTTGCTCCGTTGTTCTGGTATGACACCCAGGGCAGGACTTAGGGTGGTGGGGGCCCCTGGGCTTGAGTGTTGAAGGGGCCCCCTGGAGTGAGGGGGGATCATAGTTGTTGAGCGGGGGGGGGGGGGCGAATTGAAGTTGTTGAGTGGGGGGGACATTGAAGTTGTTAAGTTGTTGAGCGGGGGGGTGCGCATTAAAGTTGTTAAGCAGGGGGGGTGACTCTCATCTGTGCACGGAATGTGTCGGCTCTCTTCCCTTCAGCAGACATCCCCACACCGCTCCGGTTCCTCCTGGGGGGAGGTTTTGCAGTTGTTAAGCGAGGGGGGGAGAGTTGTGATAGAATTATTTTAAAATACGATATTTGATAAGTTGAAGCTAACTCTTTTATTAGAACCACTAATATGGTCCTTTTAATTATTTTATTTAATTATAATCCTTTAAAGGGGTGTTCCACCCAAAAAAATGACCTTTTCTCAATCCACTCCTCACCCCCATACATGCCACATTTGGCATGTAATTTTTTTGGGGGGGGAGTGGGGGCTTCAGTAGGAGTGGGACTTCCTGTCCCACTTCCTGCTTCCGCCGAGGGGCTGGTTAGGCGATTAAGCTTAATCGCCTACACCAGCCCCCTCCCTGTAGGCGATCACATGGGACACTGACAGGTCCCATGCGATCGCCTCTCCAATCAGCGGCGAGCCGCGCCGCGCACGCATGCGCAGTACGGCTCGCGCATGCGCAGTGGGTGCCCGGCCGTGAAGCCGAAGGCTGTCACGGCTGGGTGCCCACAGTCAGGATGGAGACGCCGGCCGGGGAGGGGGGCAGAGGAGCGGAGCCCCGGTCGGCGCGTCGCTGGAACGCAGGAGCAGGTAAGTGAGTGTTTATTAAAAGCCAGCAGCTACACTTTTTGTAGCTGCTGACTTTTAATAAACACAACTTAGGGCTGGAACACCCCTTTAAGTGTTTATATATTCTTTTATATATATTCTTTTTATACTTTTTTTTAATATATACATCTTATATACCGTATTTTCCGCACTATAAGACGAACTTTTTTCTCCTAGAAATATGTGGGAAAATGTCCCTGCGTCTTATAGTGCGAATATACGACAGGCACCGCCCCCCGCCGCCGCTGGTACCACCCCCCGCCCAGTGCATATTGTGGGCGGCATCAAGACAAGAACCCCCCCCCCCCCCTGCAAGTCCCGACTCCCACACACATAACTGTCCCCAGCTGCAGACCTGTAGTGATAAAAACAGCAGCGTGACTTTGCCGGGGGGGGAGGGCGGGAACTAGCATCCCATAAGCGGCCAGTGATTGGCCGCACTCTAAACAACTGACAGAAGCTCCGCCTACCCTCCTCCGTGGCTCAGCTCAGATGTGCTCACCGCGCTGTCTACTAGTAAAGACAGAAGCCTCAGTTCCGTGCTTGCTAGCTCTGAACGCATCTGTCCCACTGGCTTCCATAGAATCTATATGACATGCTGCACTGAAACAACGGAGACAGTTGCCCAGTGGCTGTGTGATGATGGGCAGGAGGTGGGGGCAGGGCATTACACGCTGAGCTTTAGATGTCCAGATGGTGACCCCCATGCCTGATGATCCCACGGCTACCACTGGCAAGTGAAAAGAGTTGCAGTCACAAGTGCTGTACACGGTGGGTAAAGCCAGAAAGAAGGGGGTTATGGATGGGTGGGTTTGCAGATGTGAGTTATGGACAGGGGGTCAATGGTCAGTCTGCGTTTATCATTTATGGCAATGGTCAGTCTGTGTTTATTGCAATGGTCAGGCTGCATTTATGGCAATGGACAGGCTGCATTTCATGGGCTCTTGGAAAATATTTTATTACACCATTTGGTTCAGAATAGTTTTTTTTCTTGATTTCCTCCTCTAAAACCTAGGTGCGTCTTATGGTCAAGTGCGTCTTATGGAGCGAAAAATACGGTATATATATACATGTATGAAATCACATTAGTGCTTTATTTTCCTTGATGATGTTACATAAGATATGTGTTAAAGAAGATTTGCTGGAATTTGAGTATAAAGGACTGTATTTTAAAGTTTATTTTGAAAGCCTGGACTTTGCAAGAGGAAGCCAAAAAAATAACACCCCCCCCCCCACATCCTGTCTACACTTCCTGTACTGAAGGAATATTGATCTTGTGACTGTCCGTACCTTATATGGCAGACCCTTGGAGAATTGAATAAGGATCCCTGTTTATGAACTTTAAACAAAGGACTAGACATGTGCTTTTTGAGTGGGCGTAGATGAGGGCGTGTGTGGGGTGGGTCAATAGCTGGATGGGAGGAAACTGGGTGTATACTTATTATGTGAACCTATCAACATGCCTGTGTCTTGTGATGTCATTGAGTAATAAACCTGGAAGGGGCTGGGTGTGCTCCAGCCATTCCTTTCCTCTTCCTCTACTAAGAAGCATCCTGTCTATTCCTTCCCTGTTGCAGTGGGACAGTACAAGCCTTCCCTGAGTTTGTCAGGAAATTAATTAATTAATCAAAGAGTCCACATCAGAGTGGCTCTCACCTGTGCCGACAGCCAGGGCCACAGACTGTCATTAGCCCGGCTGTCGGCTTTCAGCCCTTCAGCAGCCACAGTCCTCCACACATCACTCCGGTTCCTCCTGCTTCCGTGCTGCCTCCTATTGCAGTGCAGGAAAATTAACCCTTTCGCGGGACTGCGGGAAGAAGCGGAAAGTCCCGCAGAATCCGTGCGTGGTGGGAGGTAAGAGCAGGGCCGCCATCAGGAATTTTGGGGTCCTTACACAGCTTATCGCATAGGCCCCCTGGAACAGAGAACCGGGGGGGGGGGGGGGTGCTGCCGCCTGAAATTGAGAAGCAGGGGGGGCTGCCGCAAATTGAGGAGCAGGGGGGGGCCTTTACAAAAAAAAGAAGAAATAAAGAAAAAAAAATATATATATATATGTATATATAAAGGGGGGTAGCCCTCTGGGGCCCTGGGGATCTCTGGACCCTTTAATAAAAAGAAAAAGGAAACCTCTGGGCCCTTTAATAAAAAAATTAAAATAAAATAAAAAAATAAACATAAATATAAATATAAATATAAAATATAAACAAAAAATATAAAGAAAATATAAATATAAAACATATAAAAAAAAGGGGGGTTGCCATTCCGGGGGCCCTGGAGACCTCTGGGCCCTTTAATAATAATATATATATATATATATATATATATATATATATATATATATATATATATATGTATTAAGAAACTATTTTTTTTATAAAAAAATAAATAAAGTGGGGGTTGCTGTCCGGGCCCCTGGGGACCTCCAGACCCCTAAAAAAAATTAAAAATTTATAAAAAAAATACATAAAAAAGGGAGGTTGCCATCCGGGGGCCCTGGGGACCTCTGGGCCTTTTAATAAAGAATAAAAAAATATAAACAAAAATAAAAAAATAAACATTTATAAAAAAAAATAAAAAAAGGGGGGTTGCCACATGGGGCCCTGGGGACCTCTGAGCCCTTCAATAAAAAAAAATATATATATAAAAAAATTTAAGTTTTTTTTAAAAAAAAAGGGGGGGGGGGTTGCCAATCCGATGGCCCTGGAGACCTCTGGGCCCTTTAATAATAATATATATATATATATATATATATATATATATATATATATATAAAAAAAAAGTAGGGGTTGCTGTCCGGGCTGTCCGGACCCATACATTTTTTTTTTTTAGAGGGGCCCCCTATTGGGCGGGGCCCATGGGCTTGAGCCCAGTCAAGAGCTGGCCCTGGGCATTCCGCTCTGCCTACAGTTAACTAACTTGGCAGCCACTGGCCATTTTGAATATAAATTAGGGCGGCCTGAGGGGGGCAATTGCTATCCTGTCCCCCAGCCCAGCCCGCCCTTGCCCTCCATGGTCCCCCGCACTCACCCCTCCTCTGCTTCTCCTCCTGGCCAACCCGATCTGCCCCCTGTCCTGATTGGCTGGGAGGAAAAGCCAGAAGCCAATTGAAAATACTGAGTCGCATCCTTTTTCAAGCCAATTAGAGCCTCAGGTTTTTAAAAAAAAACTCATAGAAACCTGTGAGTCTGGCACCCTGCATGTAAAGTAGGGGGCGGTGCCCCTGTACCCCTTATGGGCCAGCCACTCCTGATCAGTGCCCTGATCATCAGTGCAGCTCAACAGTGCCCATCAGTGATGCCAATCTGTGCCCATCAGTGATACCAATATGTGCCCATCAGTGATGCCAATCTGTGCCCGTCAGTGATGCCAATCTGTGCCTATCAGTAAGGCCACTCTGTGCCAATCAGTAAGGCAAGTCAGTGCTGCTTTTCAGTGTCCATCGTCCATCAGTGCTGCCCCTCTGTGCCCATCAATGCCCATCAATGCCACCCATCAGTGCCACCTATGAATGCCCATAAGTGTCTCCTATCAGTAGCCATCAGTACTGCATATTAGTGCCTCCTCATCAATGCCATCTCATTAGTGCACATCAGTGCCCAACAGTGCAGCCTCATCAGTGCACATCGGTGCAGCCTCATCAGTGCACATCAGTGAAGGAGAAAAATTACTTATTTTCTAAATTATTTGACAGAAACTAACAATTTTTTTTTATTATTTCGTTCTTTTTTTATTATATTTTTTTTTTCTGCAAAAATTACCACCAGAAGAAAGCTCTTTTTGTGTGGAAAAAAAAAAAATGTCATACGGGTACAATGTTTTATGACCATGCAATTGTTATTCAGATTGTGACAGCGCTAAAATCTGAAAATTGGCCTGTGCAGGACGGGGGTAAAAGTGCTTGGTATTGAAGTGGTTAAGGTAGAATTTCAACTTCTTATGAAAAAATATGTAGTGTAGTACCTTCTTATAAAATATAAGTAAATTGGTACCATTGCAGTCAATAAGGTGTGGTTAACCACTTGAACTCTACAAGTTTTTACCCCCCTTATTACTAGGATTTTTTTGCTATTTAGCTTTACGTTTCTTTAATTGGTAATTTTCACTAAAATAGAGCTTTCCTTTGATGGTATTTGATCACTACTAGTTTTGGCCAAAATGTATTCTGCTACATGTCTTTGCTAAAAAAAAATCCCAATAAGTGCATAATTATTGGTTTGTGTCAAAGTTATAGCATCTACAAATTATGGGATAAATACCAGAATTTCTTTTGATTAAGGTTGTCTCAATACCGAGTATTTGCAGGAGTACTTGCAAATCCCCCCGATGCCTAATCCGATAACTGGACACTCAGGAACAATCTGTGCGGCCGCGGCTTTCAGCTGCTTTACTGAAAGCTCACAGGGAGATCAATGTTTTTTTTTGTTCAAACAATTTTATTGAGTATAAGAGAGTCAAAAAAACAATACATTAGGGCATAGAGCATACCACAATGGGAGATACAAGTACAGGGTAACAATATTCGGAATGTATGCACCAGTATACACAAAGCAAAACCTACACAACAGGTATACACAATAACAGTCTTCAATAGGAAGGCATGAGAACAAGAGAAGAGCGGTGTAGCGACTGTAAATCCTGGGGCCTGGTATAATAGGCAGGGTAGGGCATAGGGGGACAGTAATAGAGAGGGAGAGGGCATAGTGGAGTGTGGGGATGGGACATCCTGCCTCTCTGGGAGTTTCCCCTCTCGCGACAGCGACTGTGGAGTTGAAGGATTTCATCGTCACTAGTCATAGTAAAATGAAGGCCCCATCCGTACCTGTCCACCCCTATCGGGATCATTCTGTGGACAGGTAGGGGTATGGGACACAACTCCGAGATTACAGAGCGGGGAGAGAGAAAAAAAAAAGGGGGGGGGGGTAACTCGACTCATGGGAGAGTCTGTGGACCATGACTGAGGACGTGGTCCAATGCAGCAGGGAGTGCGGACGGGGTGGAAGGGGGTGGATGGTCAAGTGACTCTCTGTAGTGAGTCCAACAGGCCCACATGAATCTGAACTTATCATGAGTATCTTTGGATTGGTGAATAAATCGTTCTAGTTCCTCAATCTTTGTGACACAGGCGTGCCAGTCCTTAATCGTGGGGATCATCGTAAGGGAATGCATTGGGTGGCCGTGTTTATCAGGTGTAGGGGTAGAGAAAATGGAAAATTGTTATTCTTACCTACGGTAATTTTCCTTTCCTGGCCTGTCCTCACGTCAGCACATCATGGGTTAATCCCCTGCTCCGGTCTACCAGTACCACCTTCTCCTAGCTAATAAGTAGGGGGCCCCTCCTCCCCAGTCCTTGTTCCACTTATTTGGCGGACGACAGACTATAGGGAGGGAAAGGCTGTGCTGACGTGAGGACAGGCCAGGAAAGAAAAATTACCGTAGGTAAGAATAACAATTTTCCATTTTCCTGGCCAGTCCTCCCGTCAGCACATCATGGGATTTAATTTAGCACCCTAGGGCGGGAAAATGTATATAAGACTCGGACGACAACTATAAATGCTGCTTAAGTGAATCTTTCTTTATTTTGCCTGAAAAGGAGCCGATACCACGGCATTTCCGAAACTAGACGCCTTAGATGACGTCACGTCTAGATTGTAATGTCTTGCAAAGGTCTTGCAGGAACTCCAGCTGGCCGTCCTGCATATTTCCTCAACTGGTACTTTGGCAAATGCTGCCCAGGAGGCTGCCACCCCTCTGGTAGAGTGAGCTCTAGTTGCCTGAGGAGGCGACAGCCCTTGTTTCTCGTACGTGAGTTTTATTACTTTGGTGATCCAGGTCGAGATTATTCTTGTTGAGGCTGCTCGTCCTTTTTTAGGCCCAGAGGGTAAGATGAAAAGGGAATCCGTTTTGCGCACTTGTTGAGAACGATGCAGGTAAATTCAGAAAAGGTTTACCATGTCAAGAGGTCTGAGGTCCAGTTCTTCTTCCTGCCTAGGAGGTGATGTAAAGCTAGGTAGCACTGCCTCCCAGTTAAGGTGAAATTTTGAAATTACCTTGGGCGTTGTTATTGGTGAAGGCCTCAGAATTACCTTGTCTGGAAGGATGATGCAGTACGGTTCCTTACTGGACAGGGCTGCTAGCTCGGATACCCTTCTCGCCGATGTTACGGCGGTGAGAAAGACCAGTTTAAGTGTTAGAAACCAGAATGGACAGGATTCTGCCGGTACAAAAGGATGTAGAAGCAGTGCTCTTAGTACTGTGCCTAAGTCCCAGGCCGGAAATAGAGACTTTCTTGGAGGATTAATCTTCATGGTCGCTTTTAGGAATTTTTTTACCAGAGGTTCGTCTGCCCACTTGTCTCCTGTAAAACACGACAAGGCTGAAATTTGTACCTTCAATGTACTATAGGCTAAGCCTTTGTTTAGAGCAGATTGCAAAAAGTCCAGTACTTGTGCCACATTTGGATTCACCGAAGCAAAACTTTTCTGTAACGCAAAAGTTGTAAACTTTGCCCAAATCCTGTTGTAGGTGGCGTTAGTTGAGGCCTTTCTAGCCTTTAGCAGTGTTGAGATTACCTCCTTTGAAACGCCTTGTGCCTGGAGTCTGGTTGATTCAGCAGCCAGGCCGTCAGTTGCAACCTTTTCGGGTTGGGGTGTATCCATTGGCGCTGCCACAGGAGATCCCTCTTAAGCGGCAGACGTGTCGGGGGGCCGACGCTATGTGTAGGAGTAGAGGGAACCACGGCCTCTGCGGCCAAAATGGTAGAATTATTATTGTGTGGACCTTTTCTCTCGCGATCTTTAACAAGGTCCTCATTACTAGCGGCACCGGCGGGAAGATGTAGACTAGGGGAAAGTCCCATGGAATAGAGAAGGCATCCTGGGTCAAGGCTTTGTTGCAACGGAACCTGGACACAAATTGGGGTGTCTTTGTATTGACTTGGGTCGCCATTAGATCCACTGAGGGTGTCCCCCACTCGGCAAAGATTGGTCTAGGAACTTCTTGTTCAAGGCCCATTCGTTCTTGTTGGGGAACTCCCTACTTAGATGATCCGCGATTGAATTCTGGCTGCCCGGAATGTAGGCTGCTGTTAAGGCTTCCAGATGTGCTTCGGCCCACACAAATATTTTGGTTGCTACCTGCAGAAGTGCCAAGCTCTTGGTTCCGCCCTGTCGGGCTATATATGCCACCGCCGTCTTGTTGTCTAACATTAGTTTGACTCGAGCTCCCTGTACTAGCTTCTCGAAGGCCCGCAAGGCCAGGTATGCGGCCTGCAGCTCCAAAAGGTTGGAGTGTCGGGATTCTGTCTTGCTCCAAACTCCCTGCACCTGCCTGCCGAGGCAGTGAGCACCCCAGCCCCGGAGACTGGCATCCGAAGTTATCAGAACCCAGTCCCCGGGGCTGAGGGGCATGCCCCACAACAGGTTCTCTGATGACTTCCACCACGCCAGGTTCTGTCGAATCCGGCTTGGTATGCGAATCCTCTGATGGAGAAAGGTACCGTCCCATTGGTTCAGGAAGGTTGCCTGGAAGGCTCTTGTGTGGAACCCCGCCCAAGGAATGGTTGGGCTTGCTGCAGTAAACATCCCGAGTAGGGTCATACAATCTCTTGCCGTTAGCAACGTTGACTTCATCACGGTGCTGATGCAGGCTACCAATTCTGCCTTCTTCCGTTCGGGTAGGAGGACAAGGCCTCTGTTTGTATTGAAAATCAGTCCCAGATATTCCATCTGTTGTGAGGGAATCAATTGGCTCTTTTGCCTGTTGATGATCCAGCCAAATCTTGATAGGATCTCTAGAACTGGGACGCCAGTTCTCCGCTCGAGCGTGCCACTACCAGAATGTTGTCTAGGTAGTGAAATATTTTTATGCCTTTCAGGCGAATGATGGCAATCACGGCTAGCAGGATCTTGGAAAACACTCGCGGAGCTGTGCTGATGCCGAACGGCAGACACCTGAATTGGAAGTGATCTTTCCCTACCAAGAATCTTAGGTATCTTTGGTGGCTGCCGTTGATTGGGACGTGCAAATATGCATCCGTTAGATCGACTGATATCAGCCAGTCTCCTGGTTGCAACACAGAGATGATTGTAAATACAGATTCCATCTTGAACGTCTTGGGTTCTATGAAGTGGTTTAGAAACCTCAGGTCCAGAACTGGTCTGAGATCCCCCGATGCTTTGGGCACTAAAAAGATTGGCGAGTATACCCCTTTTCCTCTTTGGGATAGGGGTACCGGTGAAATTGCATTCTTTTGCTGTAAGTCGTCTAAATATTCTTGTAAGCAGTTCCGTTTCCTCCGGTCTGTCGGCCATTCTGTGTGGACCACCGTATTGGGTGGTTTCTTTTGAAAAGATATTCTGTAACCGTATTTGACCGTCTTGCGGACCCACTGGTCCTTGACTTCTTCCGCCCATACTCCCCAGAAGGACATTAACCTGCCGCCCACCTGGGGGGAATGGGCGGTTAACCCGTCAAAAATACTTCTCTGTTTTTTTCGCGGTCTGTGCCGCTCTAGACTTTACCTTCCGCAAGAAAGAATTTTGTGGATTTTTCCAGTACGGTCTTGTATATTCCCATCCTCTTGTAGTCTAGCTGGGCTGGCCGGGTGGCCTGCTGTGTCTTCCTGGGTCTTTGTGGTATTAGACCCGACTTTCCCCCAGTAGCTCGACTAATAGCTTCTTCTAGGGTCTTTCCGAACAGCACCCTGCCGTTAAACGGAATGTTACAGAGACTCAATTTTGAGGTGCTATCTGCTCCCCAATGTCGCAACCAGAGGGCCCTCTTTGCTGTCACTGCAAAAGCCATGATTTTTGCGAGTAACTTTGTCAGGTCCATAGAGGCTTCTGCTATGAAATCGGCGGCAAGGTCGAATTCTTCCATTGTTTGTATGACTGACTCTGACCCTGTATCTGCCTTTAAGGCTGCTTGGGTTCTCGTGGTCCAAACCTTGAGTGCTCTGGAGACTGAGGTTAGGGCAATGGCTGGACGGCACGCTGCACCCGCAGCTGAGTACACCTTTTTCAGGTCTGTGTCTGCACGTCTATCCATTGGGTCTTTGAAGGTTGTAGAATCTTGCAATGGCAACGCGACCTGTCGGGCCAGGCGCCCTAAGGCCACATCTATGCCCAACAGGGAGTCCCAAAGGTCTGCTTCTGGGGTTTTAAAAGGGTACAACCTTGAGAAACGATTTTGTATGTTTGCCCGCTTCTCCGGCTTTTCCCATTCTTCCTCGAACCATTCCCGGATCTCTGGCAAGAGGGGGAAGGTAACCCCTTGTCTCTTCCGGCTAGGAAAAAATCTTTTAATTTTTTCAGGTGGCTGAACATCCTGATCCCAATCAATGGCCTCCCTTACGGCTGTGACAAATGAAAATCAAATAAATATTCTGAGGGCTCTTCAGAGTCTGATGAGTCTATTAACTGCGCCTCCCGGGCAGGTGATTCGTCGCGCACTGGCTGATTGGATCTAGACCTAGGTGATTTGGTGGCTGAGGCTGACTGAATACCCTCTGCCACTGCTTCTTGAATATAGTCTCGAATTCTTCTGGTCTCTGCTTCCCTGTCTGTAGCCACGTCCTTAATGCAGCCAGTGCATAGAAGTTTGCCAGGTTCGGATGGTGCCGAACATGCCCAACAAAGACCATCGTCTGGGTGGGGTCTTGGTACATTTGGCTCTGCTACAGTCGCAGAGTGAGTGGATTTGCGTGCTGGACTAAAAAATGGGACTTATGCATTGCCCGAGAGCCAGACGCTTGCGGAGATTTTGAGCGGTGGCGGGACTTTTTTCTCCTTTCATGTCTTATCTTAGGGCTTCTGCTCCTAAAAAGACAACCAAGAAACACTACCTTTAGCTCTTGGTATTGCACTCTTTTACATTATGGCCCCCGTTGACCCCTCCTACCTGTCCGGTGACCTTGGTGCATTCTGGGGCTGTGGTGAGCTCATGGTGTGCTAAAAAAGATACACATATCAGGCGGTGAAGCAATTGATACCAACGCAGTAAGAACAAGCGTGTACCTAAAAAGTCTTTTTTTTTTTTATTTTTTTTTTTAACATACACACTTTTTTTTTTTTTTTTAAACCTCCTGTTTACCTTTAAGGAGAGGAAAAAGTTCCAGGGTGGCAGCACTTTTTGGTGTCTAAAAAACGAGGATGGAAGTCCTGTTAGGCAGAGTGTTTTTTAGAGGAAAAAAGAAAAGAAAGAGATACCTTTTAAAACTTGCAGCTGACACAATCCTAACACACCCCCCTCCTCAGCTGAAGGCTTACCTAGAGCTTCCTCTCCCAGACAGTGGCAGACCACACTGAGCTTCCTGCCCTGGAGAGAGTGAGGAGAGGGAGCCACAGCATGTCCTAACAGACGGACAGGAGCCACACCACAGCCCCTGTTTAAAACAGTAAGCTTCCTACAAGCTAGAACGCCCGCAGCTCATGCACCTGAGCGTCCAGTGTCATAAAGGGGCATACCTTTATTACTTCTGGACCTTCCAACCCGAGGAGAGGCTGAACCTGGGTGGGGATGGTTCGGCAGGGGGGTTCTCTTCTTCCTTGTCCCTTGAAATTTTCTTTGTTTGTCTGGAAGAGTCTTAGGTGGTCTGATCGTCCGACCAAAAAAAAGGAACAAGGACTGGGGAGGAGGGGCCCCCTACTTATTAGCTAGGAGAAGGTGGTACTGGTAGACCGGAGGAGGGGATTAACCCATGATGTGCTGACGGGAGGACTGGCCAGGAAAGACGATATTGCGAGTGTGGTAGAACAGAGTGGTGGAGCAGGTACTGTGCTGGGGAAAATTCAATTTGGTGGGTAGTGATACGTACAATTTGTCCATGTATCTCCTTCCAAAATGGTTGCAAGTTGGGACATTCCCACCAGATGTGAAGGAGGGAGCCTGGACCCCCACCACACCTCCAACAGTCCGGAGCGACCGATGGGAAGATTTTGTGGAGCTTATCAGGGGTCTTGTACCACCGTGTTCCTAGTTTATATCTATTCTCTTGTGCCGAGACATTGATTGAGCCCTTATGTGTGTGTTCCCAGATCAGTTCCCAATCTGTGTCTGTCAGGTCAAGGGACAGGTCTGTCTGCCATGCATTGCGGGTATTGGCAATAGGGGCCACCGTCGAGATCAGCAGTGAGTACAGGGAGGAGATCAAATGTCGAGGAGGGTCCTCGGCTGCACAAAGTTGTTCCAAAGGTGTAAGGTCCCTACACCAGAAAGAGGGTGACCTGGCACTGTCAAAAAAAGTGTTTCAGTTGAATGAATTTGAAAATTGACAGCCTCAAGTGCGGGAGGGCAGCTACCATCTCTGGATATGGGAGGAGGGCGTTATCTCGGAAAAAATGTGCTGCACGTGTTTTCAGTGCTTCAGATCTGGGTGTCTGTACTGTCGTGGGAATGTCTGGTGTGAAAGTAGGGTTGCAGAGCAGTGGGGTCATGGGGCCCGGCGAGGGGGTTAGAGCGAGCGAGCGGCAGGCCGTTCTAAATTTGAGAAGGGTGGGACCAATGAGTGGGTGGTCCAGACAAGATTTCGGGATCGCATGCGATGGTATCCACGGGAGATGTGAGATAGGGAAGTTTAGGAAAGAATTTTCTAAATTAACCCAGCCTTTGTCGTGAGCATGATGATGCCAGTATACCAACCGGACAAGGTGGCAGGCCGCATGGTACCGTGTTATATCCGGCAACCCCAGGCCACCTTTCAGTTTTGGTAGGATAAGTTTAGACCAGCTCAGCCTGGGTGGTCGGCCCACCCACAAGAATGTTCTGCAACATTTTTTGTAGAGAGCGAAGAAGGATGGTGGCAGAGCAATCGGGATGGCTTGTAGGAGGTATAGGAGTCGGGGGAGGACGTTCATTTTGAGGGTCGCAGCCCTTCCAAACCATGAGAGCCGGCCCTTGTCCCAGCTCTCCAAGTCCTGTTTGATGGCCCGGAGAGCAGGCATGAAGTTGAGGCTGTATAAATCTTTCAGGTCAGGTGGTATTTCGATGCCCAAGTATGTGAAGGAGTTGGTGGCCCACTTAAATGGGAAGTTTTGTTTGCAAAGAGAGACTGCATGGAGATATTCAGGGCAGTCGATTTTTCAAAATGTATTTGGAGGTTGGACAGGGAGTTGAAAAGTCGGAAGTCGGCCAGGAGGTTGGGTAACGTAGTTAGGGGGTCTGAGAGAAACAGTAAATTGTCATCCGCATAAGCGGCCAGTTTACAATGGTTCCCAGGAACCTCGATGCCCTTGATCGTAGGGTTCGCAGTCAGCCGACGTAAGAAGAGTTCCAATGACAGGACAAATAGAATGGGGGACAAGGGGCAGCCCTGTCTAGTACCGTTGGAAACGGAGAAGGCGCTCGACAGGTGGCCGTTCACTCTAAGTCTGGCAGTGAGAACCGAGTATAGTGCCATGATCAGTTCGGTTCTGGTCGGCAGACCCAGTTTGCGCAGGACCGCCGACATGTAATCCCAAGCCACCCTGTCAAACGCCTTCTCCGCATCCAAAGATAGGAGAAAACCTGGTTTGCGGGACGAAGAGAGCCAGTGGTGGATGTTGAGGGCTTTGATGGTGTTGTCCCTGGCTTCCCGCCCTGGGACAAAGCCTACCTGGTCTGTAGAGATGAGTGCAGGGAGTAGGGGCAGAAGTCTGTTGGCCAGTATCTTTGCGTAAAGTTTCAGGTCCACGTTCAAGAGGGATATGGGGCGGTAGTTCGAGACAATAGTGGTGTCTTTACCAGGTTTGGGGATCAGGGTGATATGGGCTTCCAGTAAGTCTTTGGTTTGAGCCGTCAAGTCAGGGAGGGCGTTGAAAGCCGCAACAAAGCGCGGAAGTAATGAGTGGGTAAACGTTCTGTAGTATCCGGTCGGTAGACCGTCCGGGCCGGGGCTCTTGCCCGCTTTAAGTTGTTTCAAGGCGAGAAGAGTTTCCTCAGACGTGATTGGGGAGCTCAGGTATGTTAAGTCTTTAGATAAAAGAGAATGGAGGGCGCACCGACCTAGTGTGATATTGTAACACGATTTTTATTTAAAATACTAAAATCAATGATTATACTCACAAAATGAGTTAAAAAACAAGCCTTGAAAGACAGTTCAACAGTTTTTTAACTCATTTTGTGAGTATAATCATTGATTTTAGTATTTTAAATAAAAATCGTGTTACAGTATCACACTAGGTCGGTGCGCCCTCCATTCTCTTTTCTCTTTTAGTTCCTTTTGAATTCCCACGATTCTGAGGAGGGCTGCAAGACTCTGGAAGATACTTTTTAATTGAACTGTATGACCCCCACAAGTAAGAAATACCGGAGCGCAGGAGAATCATCATTGTTTTGCCAAAGTCTTTAGATATATCAATAGCGGTGCAGTAGTCTGTAAGAAACGAGTCAATGAGGGTGGTCCTGTCTGTGGTCGGAGGGGTGCCTACTGGTTCGGGCAGATTATAGAGGCTGGAGAAGTATCGTACGAATTGGTCTGCAATTTCATCCGATTTAGCCAATTTGTCTCCCGATGGGGACGTCACTGTGTGAATAGTGTACGACGCTTTTTTTTTCTGAAGAGCCGCTGCAAGAAGCTTACCCGACTTGTTCCCGAACTCATAGAAGAGTTTATTCGTGAGTGCGTATTTTCGGTTCAGTTGTGCCTGGAGTTCCTCCAGTAGTTCTCGCCGAGCAGCTAATAGATCATCGTGTGTGTTTTTCGCTATAGAGAGTTTGTGTGCGTGTTCCAGGGTTTTGACCCTGTCCAACAGTTCATCCTGTCGGGCTCGCCGTAGTTTCGCGCGTTTCGCCGCCAGAGACATGAATTCCCCCCTCACCACACATTTGTGGGCAGCCCAGATCAGAGTAGGAGAGTGGTTGTCCGTCGCATTTTCGGCGAAATAGTTGGCGAGAACTTCCGAGATGTGTTGTACGTTAGCGTCGTCCAAAAGGAGTGAGTCGTCCAGCCTCCAAATTTGTGATTTGGAACGGATTGAGGGGAGAAGTAGCGTCATGGTAATCGGGTGGTGATCTGAGAACCACATGGGTTCGATGGTAGCATCAACCAGAGAGGCGAGGTCATTTTGCGTAAGGAAGAAGTGATCTATTCGTGTGTACTTTGCGTGTAGAGGGGAGAAATATGTATAGTCTTTCGTAGATGGGTGGAGGGTGCGCCACGCGTCATGTAGGGTTAGAGTAGTCAGTTGTGTTTTAATCGCTCTCAGGACTCTGTACATCAGACATGAGGAGCCATTGGAAGTGTCAAGGCAGGGTGTCAGTGGCACATTAAAGTCTCCTCCCAGCACCAGCACGCCAGCCTGGAAGGCGGTCAGTTGAAACATAACCTCGCGGAAAAAGGAGGGGCTTCTGGGTCAAGGGGGTTTCCCGAGCCAATATAGGTATGGGCAGGTCCCGGGGCCCCCCCCCCCTCCCAAGGTCTGGCGTGGCTAAAAGAGGTGGTGGCGCTGGAAGGGGCTGTATTATCAAGCCAGTATTGGATCCCGGGGGAGGGGGGCAGCCTATCAGTGCTGTAACTATTACCCATATAAACTTAGCAATCACTTAGGGCCAGATTCAGGTAGAGTTGCGCTGGAGTATTTCGATATGCGCCGTGTAACTGTCAAGATGCGCCGTCGTTTCTATGTGGCCGTACCCACCAACCTAGATGCGCCAGAAAACGGGCCATTTCAGACCGGCTTAACGTTCCGACGCCAGAGTATCGTCAGCGCATAGTTTCGCTTGGCGCATCAGTCGCGCCTATTGATTTCCCCTGCAAATATGCAAATGAGGGAGTTTTCTAAATTCTCGCACGGATTAGCACCATACGCTGGCTACATGCGCCGCGCATATGTCGTCCGTCCGTCGCAAAGTTATTTCTACAAATGGCTGCTTTATCTTTACTCCAGATGGCCACAGGTCAGCAGGAGAGCAGCTCCAGCAGCAGCGCTACCGACGAAACTAGCAAGCTGAACAACCACACGTGCAAGGACAACACCTCTGTGTGCCAACATGCCAGGGTCAATCGTGGTCCTAGAACTACTGATGGGTCCCCCGGAACGAAGGAGGCGGGCACGTGAGAGGATATACCGCACGCGCATGAGCCTCTTTGGCATGGGGGATGAGGAGGTGTATCGCCTCTTCAGATTCAGCCCTGATGCAATGCTTGAACTAACCACAACACTGCAGGGTGACATCACCAGCAAGACACACTGCTCACAAGCAGTGCAGCCACTGGTGAAGGTACTGGCAACACTTCATTTCCTTGCAAGTGGATCATTCCAGCGTACAAGTGGAGTGGTGGCTGGCATGTCACAATCCTCCAAGAGCAGATGTGTGCACCAGGTTGTCCCTGCAATCCTCAGACGCATGTCCCACCACTTCATCAGACCCACCACTGAGGAGCTGCGGCTGAAGGCAATGACAGATTTCTACAACATTGCCAGATTCCCACGCACTGTGGGGGCCATTGATTGCACACATGTGGCACTCCAGCCCCCCAGTGCCACAGAGCACATATACCGCAATCGGAAGCATTGGCATTCCATCAACGTACAGGTGATATCCGATGCCCAACGCCTCATATGGCACGTCCGTGCCAAACACCCCGGGTCCAGCCATGACAGCTTCATATACCGTCAGAGTCCCATCCCAGCAGAATTCGAGCAGAACATGTATGGAGACAGCTAGCTGGTTGGTGAGTGACATGGGTGGCAGCCATGACTATCCCCTCCCGTGATGCACATCAGAAGTGGCACATGCATGACTAACATCCTCCTGCCTTTTCCCTTACAGGTGACTCTGCATATGCACTGGGACCCCATCTAATGACTCCTTTCCGGAACCCCCAAACCAGAGGAGAGAGAAAATACAATGAAGCACACATCAAAACCCGTGCAGTGGTGGAGCAAACATTTGGGCTCCTGAAGTCCCGTTTCCGCTGCCTGGATAAGTCCGGGGGGACCCTATTGTATTCCCCTACCTTCGTGTGTCAGATCATCGGTGCATGTTGCATTCTGCACAACTTTGCTATGAGAAAAGGCCTGCAGATTGACATACGTGATGACCTGACCCCCGACCCACACAGTCCCCACCTGCCAGAGGAGAACCATTCAGCTGATGGAAGAGCAGTCAGGAGGGTCCTCGCCGTAGGCATCTTTGGACAATAAACCAAAACATTTATCACACAGACAATGCACGCATGCACACCACTGATGTCCCTAGATCACACACACCACATGCACATCGCATTGGATTAGCCCAAGTCCAGCATGTAGGACTTGGGAGCAGCAACGCCAGCGTCAAGGCCCCAATGATGTCACTGTCCATTCATACACCTTTCACACGTCATTCATACAGCCGTGGGGTTAACTTCACCACCACGGCCGAGGGTGACACCCCTTACTGGCAGGAGTGCCACCCCCTCACATTCACACACCATTCACACTGCAACGTGTGCAGTATCAAAAAATAAAAAACTCATAACCTGAGTATAAATCCAAATAAAATAAAAAACTCATAACCTGAGTATAAATCCAAAAAAAAAAAAAAAAATCATCAGGGATGCCGGGGGCTCCTTCTTGCTGAACCTCTCTGGCTCGTCAGCTGCCTGGATGGAGTGGGTGGGGGGGCATCTGGAGGTGGCTGATCCCCGGGTGGGACACTCCTGGCAGGTGTGGCCTGCATGCCCTCCAAGGCCCTGGCTATCCGGCCGAGGTATGTGTTGGTATGGGCCTGCATCCTGAGCTGACGGGTGACCTGATAATGCTGGGCCCGCCGACTCAGCCTCCCCTGGTCCCGGATGGCAGCACTGTTTCCCTGGATGGCAGCAGTATTTGCATGGACGGCTGCAGTGAGGTGCCTAATATCCCCCTGCACCTCCCCCAAACTGGTCACCACTGCAGCGCAGTTGCAACTCACATCCTGCACTGCGTTGCTTATCTGGGCAACGGAGCACAGGCTGTCAGCCACTGTGTCCAAGTAATATACAAAGATACACAATGCTGGCGCAAACAAGAACCTACTGTAATTTAGACTGTCCTCAGTGCAAAAGTCCTACAAGCTGTAACAGGCTTGGTGGTGAGTCACAGTTTTTTGGATATAAGGAAGCCTTGTGTGGGGAGCCGAAGCAATGCTCCAAGGACATGTAAACAAAACAAAAGAACAGGCGCCAATAAGTAAAACTGCTGAACTTTAATGATAGAATAACACAAAAGCACTCACATGGTAATTTGAAGTTCACAGGCATAAAGTGAGGTGAGGGTCTGCATGGATCGTCAAACCAGCCGAGGATAAAAAGCGTCCCAGGGAGATCATCCAGCTGATGTCTGCTGTGCAGGGAAGATAACACCAGCAACGCTGAATCCGAAAGCGTGCCGGTGTTTGTATGCGAGTGAATCAGCGAGAGGAGCTGGAACGCACTCTGGAACGCACGCTGAGAAGCTGTTGCGGCTTGGCGAGGGGGGATGACGTCATCACGCAGTACCTCAAGGATGCGACGCGTTTCCGTGCAATTGCCGTGTGTTGGATGTCTGTCACACGGCGCGCACCTTTTTCAAGCTAGCTTTTTCAAGCTTTTTCAAGATAGCTTGAAAAAGGTGCGCGCCGTGTGACAGACATCCAACACACGGCAATTGCACGGAAACGCGTCGCATCCTTGAGGTACTGCGTGATGACGTCATCCCCCCTCGCCAAGCCGCAACAGCTTCTCAGCGTGCGTTCCAGAGTGCGTTCCAGCTCCTCTCGCTGATTCACTCGCATACAAACACCGGCACGCTTTCGGATTCAGCGTTGCTGGTGTTATCTTCCCTGCACAGCAGACATCAGCTGGATGATCTCCCTGGGACGCTATTTATCCTCGGCTGGTTTGACGATCCATGCAGACCCTCACCTCACTTTATGCCTGTGAACTTCAAATTACCATGTGAGTGCTTTTGTGTTATTCTATCATTAAAGTTCAGCAGTTTTACTTATTGGCGCCTGTTCTTTTGTTTTGTTTACACTCTGTCCAAGTGCCCAGCAATCTCCCCCATTTGTTGGGTCTGTCTGGAGTGATCCCTCGCTAACTGGCCCTGGACAAGATCCGACACCCCCCTGGTCTTCTGGGTCGCCTTCCTGGGGCCAGAAGATGGTTGTCCCCGGGGGGGTGGAGTCGCCCTTGAGGGGCTTCCAAGGATGGGGGAGGGGATACAGACGGCCCTGGAGAAGGAGAGGAGTCCTCCAACAATAAGGAAAAGTCCTGCTCTGCCACAGCAGGATCCTCCACAACCACCTCGGCAGGTGTGGTGTGGGCACTCTCCTCCTCCACCTCGGTGTCTTCACCACCCAGGGGCTCGGGCACACGATGGCGTTGGGGGGATGGGGTGGACTGGCCGCCGACAGATGATGGCCCAGCTCCGTCATCTGTGGATGACACAAAGCAGACACATGTTGGTGGTCCCACACACTTAGCACATGTACCCCCCCCCCACATGCAACACATCAAATAGGGGATAAAAAACCCTTACCTGTCCTGGAGCCTTCCTCCATGGAGTCATATCCAGGGACCCCCTCCACCTGCTCCCTCTCCAGGCAGCGAGCGACCAATTCCTCCTCCGTTGTCAGGCTGACCGGACATGGGGGACCACCACCTGTGCCACTCTCATGCCTCCTGATGGTGGCCACCTTGCCACGGACCTTGCGCCGCAGGTCGTTCACCTTTTTTTGGATGTCACCAGCAGTCCGGGTGGAGTACCCTAGCACATTCACCCTGCTGGCAATGGTGTCCAGTATGGCCTGCTTCCTCTCCCGGCTGGTCTTACGACTTTTTTTGCCATGGAGGAAATGATTAAATGTCTCCATAGGGGAGATGATCACTGAGACCTCCTGGGCGTTAAAGTTAAGGTTCCTCCTCTCTCTGGGGGTAGCGGGAGCAGCCATCACAGCACAAAAGTATCTTCCCTGGGGTGGGGGGAAACGGAAATACTTTTGCGCCGGAATGGCGTTTCCGCTAGCGCTTTTAAACGCACAACGGAACAAATTGCGCTGACGTTTCCCGTGAAGTGGTGCCGACGGAAGTTGTGAGCATGCGCACAAGGGGGCGAGTGGAGCCTCACTCACTGCGCATGCTCCGTGGATGATGCGCTGAACGTAAGCCTCTGCGCTGGGCTCCGCCCATCATTTACATATGATCACACCCACTTCCACTTGTGTCGGGTTACGCCGGCGCATTATCGTTACTCTGGCGCAAGTTTACGCGCAACTGCTATGTGAATAACAGTACTTGCGCCGAAAATGTCGGCGGAGTAACGTAAATGAGAAGCGTTACTCCGGAGTAAAGAAACTCCCATCTACCTGAATCTGGCCCAATGATTTTAACTCCCCCTGCCGCCGCAATTGTTCCTGAGTGTCCCCTGTATCCTCCTCCAGCTCTGCTCTGTGTCCTTCCTGGTGTGTTCCTCCATGAGCTTTTTTTTCCCACAAATAGACCTTTCTTTTGGTGGTATTTGATCACCTCTGCAGTTTTGATTATTTATTTATTGTTTAGGCCGTTACGTATTCTTCTACATATTTTTCATAAAAAATCGAAATAAGCGTTTATTGATTGGTTTGCGCAAAAGTTATAGCATCTACAAAATAGGGGATGGATTTATGGCATTTTTCTAAATAAATTTTTTTTTACTAGTAATGGCGGCGATCTGCGATTTTTAATGGTACTGCGACCTTTGGCATTTTTAGAGCGATCAGTGCTATAAAAATGCATTGATTACTGTAAAAATGCCATTGGCAGTGAAGGGGTTATCACTAGGGGGCGAGTAAGGGGTTAATTATGTTCCTCTCTGTGTTCTAACTGAAGGGGGGTGGGACTGACTAGGGGAAATGACAGATCACTTTTCATATATTGTATGAACATGCGATCAGTCATTTCTCCCCCTGAAAGGTCCAGGACCTGTGTGTTTACAAAATATTTCCTTGTGGACATGTGTACACTTTGGGAAGACATGGCTACCTTTAGCTTCATGAAGATAGTTTAAAATGTAAACCCACCTATAATTTACAATAATGCTAAAGGTTCCACCCTGTTTCATTATCCCTGGGGAGCTATGTCTTTGCTTTAACTGTACCCTTGTTGTGGCACTATACTTTACAGGGAGCCTCTTTTTTACAACTACCCCTGGCCACTAACAGAAAACAAAGTCCCCATACAATATTATTATATTAGATTATTATTATAGATTTGTTTTAAAACTTTAACTTTCTCTGCTACTTATTGTATTGAATGTTGTACTTAAACCATACACCCAGGGCCGATCCTAGGTAGGGTGCACAGGGTGCATTGCACCCAGGCCCTGCAGAGGTGGGGGTGCCAAACATCTAACAGACTATCTAACAGAAGCCCTCTCTGTAACCATTAGAGTGGCCCCCCTCCAGGTCCCAATAAAGTACTTTGCTTCTCTTCCTGTATTTTGTTTATTGTTAAGAGATCATGTAAGGATCCCAGGTTAATGAAGACTTAGTGGGGGAGCATCTCTGTGGTTGAGTCATTGCCATAAAAACATTTGTTAAGGGGAGGAGTTAGTAAAATGACAACACCTATGTGGGGGCGCCAAAAATATTTCTGCACCCAGGCGCCTGTGACTCTAGGATCGGCCCTGCATACACCTAAAACAGCAGCGCCACATTGCCCCTGCCATACTTTAGCCATAGCGCGGGTGCCGCGCGGTGTACCTGTGGTTTTGGTGCTCTATCAAAAACTTCACCAAAACTGTATTATATAATAGAAGTCTATGGCAATGCGCAGCTAACCCACACCAAAACAATGAGTACACTACACTGCAGTCATTTGCTGGCAATTTAAACTGTAAGGCCTCGTACACACGATCAAATCTGTCTGCTGGAAACGGTCTGCTAGACTGTCCCAGCAGACAGATTTGATCGTGTGTACGGGCGAGCCGACGGATTTGGCCACCCGACAGATTTCAAAGCATGCTTTGAAATCTATCGGGTGGGAATCCGTCCGCCTGACATGTCTGCTGGTTAGTACACTTACCAGCAGACATGTCGTCTCGCACCGGCACCGAATGGATTCGGCGCATGCGCGGAAGTGTTTTACTTCCTGGTGCGGTGACGTGGCGGCGTCACCGCCACGTCACCGCCACGTCAGCGCGCCGTCTGCTGGCGGGGATTTTGGTTTGCTCGTGTGTACACGCGAGCAAACCAAAATCCTAGCAAACAGATTTGTTCAAATCGGTCGGTCCGACCGATTTGAACAAATAGATTGCCTCGTGTGTACGAGGCCTATGACTCTTTCTTGGTAAATGACACGTCTGCTGTAGCACATCCTGGAGCTAGAATGTAGGAAAAAAATTGTGTAGCGTTTCCTCCTCCCCAAATACATACCAGACCCTTTGAGATATTATAAGGGGGGCTCCATATCCAAAAAATTTAAAAAATGGTGTGACGTCCCCCTAATCCAAGCTTGCAGCCTGGCTAGACAGGAAAGAGGGGACTAGCACGCACCCCCCCCAACCATACCAAGCCACATGCCCTCAACATTGGGCACATGCAAAGCACCTTCTTTCCATGTTGATGAGGACAAAGGCCTTCAACCTGGTCTGTGGTTGTGGTGGTCTGCAGGTAGGGGTTTATCAGAGTCTGGATGCCCCTTTAATAATAACGGGTCCCCAGATACTGCCCTTCATGCATGAATGAGTATTGGGCACATAGTACCCCTACTCATTCACAAAATAAATGATGGTACCTAGAAATAAAAACACCCAAGTCCTTTTAAAAAAAAAAAATCCTCAAAGTATCCCTCATTAGTAAATCCATCATCACTCATGATGCCCACCACCTGCTGACTCAGCTCACATGACCAGTCCCGATGGTACACATAGCCAAATGAAAGCACCCTGAGAGAAGAGAAGAGGAGGGGATAGTGATGACATCATTGACCAAATATGGCTATGGGGCATGGATTCCCAATTATGTCAGTGGTTTCTAGGCATGCCATGGGTGTAAGCACCTGCGGCTTCCTTAGAAGCCATTGTCAGCGGGATGCTGTCATATATAGAAGTGGTAAAAATAATGCTTCTATATATAAATATTGGCTCCTGCCAAACAGGGAACCGAACGGGCTAAAGTTCGGGCCGGACCATTGGCTCACTCTTATTCCTGACTAGGTTGTTGCCCACCTGGAGGTTTGGCCATTCATGCCCTCATGTTCCAGTTGTATTCATAAAGTAAACAAACCAACAGAGAGAGTGCAAATCCCTTTTAATGACCAGAGCAGGTGTGCAGAACTCAGCAAATAATTCTCACCAACAGACTCCCAAGGAAAAATAAGAAACTTTTGGGTGGATTGACATCTACAAAAAACTGCAATGTTAGTTTTAGATGGACTGACCCTGTATGTGCATGTTTCCTTTAAGAAATTAGGTTTGACCGGGGGCGGACTCACAAATCATGGGGCCCCCGGGCAATAGGAGATTATGGGGCCCCCGGGCAATAGGAGATTATGGGGCCCCCGGGCAATAGGAGATTATGGGGCCCCAGGCAATAGGAGATTATGGGGCCCCCAGGCAATAGATTATGGGGCCACACAGTATACATACACACAGACTACACATACACACACTGAAAAGGTACTGGAGAGGCGGGGCAGCTATAATCTTGGGATTTTAAGAGCAAAAGGATGTCGTTAGGGAACATTTCAGGGACAGATGTAAAACAAACACACATTTTTACATACTGTCCCTGGTTTTAATGAGGCTGGCAACCCTGATGGAGGCCCTTAGTGGCATGAGGCCCTCGAGCAGTGCCCGAGAACCCAAATGGTCAGTCCGCCTCTGGGTTTGACGCATTTTTAAGGCAATTGCCAGGTGCCAATAAGGTGTATATATTTTGTAATGGCTTCTCTAATATCCTGGTTCCTCAAGCTGTAGATCAGAGGGTTGAATAACGGAGTCACCAAGATATATATTAAAGACAAATTCTTTTTTACATTGGAACCAATTTTGGGTGAAAAAATATAAATGGACGCCAAGCTTCCAAAGTATAGGCAAACGACGGTGAGGTGAGAACTGCATGTAGAGAAGGCCTTCTGTCTCCTGATGGAGGATGACATCTTCAGGATGGTGTTGAAGATGGAAATATAGGTGGCCGTGATGAACACAAATGGGCAGACAACAAGAGGAGTAGACAACATGGAGGTAACCAGCTTAGCAGAAGAAATATCGGAACATGCAAGTTCTAAAACAGGACCAATGTCACAGTAGAAATGATTGATGGTATCTGGACCACAGAATTCTAACCTATATAAGAAACCAAATAGTACAATTGACAAGGTAAATCCTGTTGACCAACATAATGTGACGATCTGAAGTTGAAGTCCAAAGGTCATGATGACGGTATAATGTAACGGCTTACAAATGGCCACGTATCGGTCAAAGGACATGATGGTTAGCAGGAGGCATTGAGTGACGGTACATACTGCTAGTAGATAAAATTGGAAAAAACATCTGTTAATGGATATTTTTCCACCACCTTCTAGAGTCAGCCATAAAATGCCGGGCAGAATATTGCTGGTGAAGAGGAACTCAGACAAGGATAGCTGGGACAAAAAGAAGTACATGGGAGAGCGTAGATTCTGACTGATCATAACCAAGACAATGACAAGGGTGTTTCCTGTTAAAGCCATGACATAAATAATCAGAAGGAAGGCAAAAAGTAGAAATTTGAGATCATGGAGGTCTCCGAAACCCAAGAGGAGAAATTCTGTGACCACCGTCTGGTTCTTTACCACCATCACCTAGAGAGCCCAAGACAGAAGATAAATAGGACTTGGAAACAAGTAGTTTTCAAATTATGGACATAAAATTGTTCAGATTTTATAGTTTAGTTATTTGTTTTTTACATTTAAAATTCACTTTAATACGGAACCATGTCACCGGGTATGTGCCTACTGACAACTGATTGAAGCAAATGTACAGTATACTATTTGTTTGTTTGGTATTTTCTTTATCTTTGCATTACCGTATTTATTGGGGTATAGCGCACTCCCGCGTATAGCGCGCACCCCTAAAGTGGCCTCCATTCCTGTGGAAAAAAAGTTTTTTGTACTTACAGTTTTGGTGTCTTGCGCGGCGTCCATCAGCGGTCTCGTCAGGTCCGGCTGCGGCTTCGGGTGCCCTCTTCGTCGGGTCCGGCGTGCGTCTGCGGCTTCGGGTGTCCCCTTCGTCGGGTCCGGCGTGGGTCTGCGGCTTCGGGTGTCCTCTTCGACGGGCCGGCGTCCTTCTACGGCGTCCTCCACGTTCGATCGCCGCTTTCCCTCGCCGAGTTTGAAAAACGCAAGAGAAAGGCATAAGGAGCTGGTATGCATAGCATACTAGCTCATTATGAATTACTTACCTGAGATTGAAGCCCCCGAAGCGACTCCCGTTCCTCTCCTCCGCTGCCACCATGATATCCGAGTGACTTATCGCGGCTCCGGCGCTGTGATTGGCCAGAGCCGCAATGACGTCACTCCCACACATGTTCTGTAGACATCGGTACAGTCTTTTCTGCAAATATCTCTTAAACCGTGTAGGTTTAGGAGACATTTGTTGCACCTACAGGTAAGTCTTAACCACTTAAGGACCGCCTACTACACATTTACGTCGGCAGAATGGCACGGCTGGGCACATCAACGTATATATACGTTGATTTTAGTACCCAGCCGTGGGCCACACCCCCCTACAGTAGTAAACAAAACACATAGGCACACATCCCCTACAGCGCCACCTGTGGTTAACTCCCAAACTGCAACTGTCATTTCCACAGTAAACAATGCAAATTTAAATGCATTTTTTGCTGTGAAAATGACAATTGTCCCAAAAATGTGTCAAAATTGTCCGAAGTGTCCGCCATATTGTCGCAGTCACGAAAAAAAAATCGCTGATCGCCGCTATTAGTAGTAAAAAAAAAATAATTAATAAAAATGCAATAAAACTATTCCTTATTTTGTAAACGCTATAAATTTTGCGAAAACCAACCGATAAACGCTTATTGCGATTTTTTTTACCAAAAATACGTAGAAGAATACGTATCGGCCTAAACTGAGGAAAAAAAATTGTTTTTATATATTTTTGGGGGATTTTTATTATAGCAAAAAGTAAAAAATATTGAATTTTTTTTAAAATTGTCGCTCTATTTTTGTTTATAGCGCAAAAAATAAAAACCGCAGAAGTGATCAAATAACACCAAAAGAAAGCTCTATTTGTGGGGAAAAAAGGACGCCAATTTTGTTTGGGAGCCACGTCGCACGACCGCGCAATTGTCAGTTAAAGCGACGCAGTGCCGAATCGCAAAAAGGGGCAAGGTCCTTTACCTGCATTTTGGTCCGGGTCTTAAGTGGTTAATCTAGGCTTACCTGTAGGTTAAAGTGGTCTGTAAGGGTTTACAACCACTTTAAAATCCCACTTTGAGGTTATACGTGGAAAAAATGTATTGTCCTGGACTGCCGCACTCTCATAGAGATTTATTGAAACAAAATGAACAAAGGATAAAATCCAAAGCTGTATGACATCCAAGAATTCATGCAACCCTGCAATCAAAGGTAGAAAGTGGACATGGGGACAAAAAAGCTAACATGTTTCACATCATGGATAGATGCTTAGTCATGACTAAGCAAACTTGATGTTCGCCGGCGGCCTGCGATTGAGGAGAGGTAGGGCAGAACGGTGAGATGAACAGATGTAAATAAGGCATTTCCCTGTTCTGCCTAGCAACAAGACAGAGATCTATTGCTCCCTGTCATCGAGACCAGTGATCTCTGCCATGTTCTGGTGAGACCATCTCCCCCACTGTTAGAATCACTCCCTAGGACACACTTAACCCCTTCATCGCCCCCTAGCGTTTAACTCCTTCCCTGCCAGTGTCATTTATACAGTAATCAATAGCTATTTGTAGCTCTGATCGCTCTATAAATAACAATGGTCCCGAAATAGTGTCAAAAGTATCCGATGTGTCCGCCATAAAGTCGCAGTCCAGATAAAAATCACAGATCGCCCCCATTACTAGTAAAAAAATAAAAAATTATAGTAAAAATGCCTTAAATCTATCCCCTATTTTATAGACGCTAGCCTCTGAGGAAAAAAATATATATATATATTTTTTGGGGATATTTATTACAGCAAAAAGTAAGAAATATTGGGCCAGATTCAGAGAGCCATTACGCCTGTCTAACTGGTGTTAGACAGAAGTAATTTCAAATTTTGCGCGCCGTATCACTAGTTTGAATCCTCAAACCATGATACGGCGGCGTTGGGCTTCGATCTGACAGGCTTACGTCTTCGTACGCCTTCGGATCTACGCTGCGATATTTTTGCGGCCGCTGGGTGGAGTTCGCGTCGTTTTCAGCGTCGGGGGAAGGCAAATGAGCTTTTTCCGGCGATCCACGAAGTTACGAGCGTCGTTCGCAATCGCGTACATCATTTTTTCGCTACGTAAAGTTAAACCAGCTATTAGCTGGTCTAACGTTACGCGGCACCTGTTAAGTATGGCCGTCGTTCCCGCGTCGACTTTCAATTTTTTTTTTTTTGCGTAAGTCGTCCGGGAATAGGAATGTCCGTAAACGACGCTACTCAAAAAAAAATGACGTAACGACGTGATTTCGCGCAATGCACGGAGGGAAATTTCTGAACGGAGCATGCGCAGTTCGATCGCCGCGGGGACGCGCTTAATTTAAATGCCTCACGCCCCCTATTCGCATAGTTTGATTCCGCCGGGAGAAATACACTACGCCGCCGTACCTTATGGGCCAAAATCTCTCTGAATTCCTCCTAGAGCCAGGTAAAGTACGGCGGCGTAGAGTATCTCTGATACTCTGCGGGAATCTAATTCTTTCTGAATCTGGCCCATTGTTTTTTTTTTTTAAATGTACGCTTTTTTTGTTTATAGCACAAAAAATAAAAACCGCAGAGGTGATCAAATACCACCAAAAGAAAGCTCTATTTGTGGGGAAAAAAGGACGTCTATTTTGTTTAGGTACAACGTCCCAATTGTTGGGTAAAGCGACGCAGTGCCGAATTGCAAAAAAATGCTCTGGCCAGGATGTCCGTAAAATCTTCTGGGGCTGAAGTGGTTAAATGGCATAACGTGTTTTCCTCGTCTGTGTAATTATTAAGATAATGAACTAATATAGTAATATATCCGTTTATCATTGATCATATTTGGTGTTAAAAAAATAAACTATAATTTCAATTATGTTAACAATAAAAAAATAAAAAAAAACAATAAATAAAATAAACTGGATTGGTGTTGTATGAATAGTTCCTTTAGTAAAATATTTATTTAAAGTTTCTGCTTCATACCTGATATAATAGCATCCAGTACCATAGTAAATCGTATCCTTATATTTCCCAGTGCTTTATATTCATGTCTCTTACAGCCAAGGGGATACAAACCACCTAAAATGAGAGTTAATTAATTGTTGTATATTGTCAGCGCAGTGTTACAAACAGACTCTATTACCATGCTCAGTATATAAATAAAATATTGTCCAAAAATAAAGAAGTCCCTGGTGTAAGAACACTAATTACTATATAACTGCTTTATTTTAAATCAACACACTTTAATATAAATTATGTATTATAATAAGGCAGAATAGCGTAGATTTCTTTTTTTTGTCATAAACAAAACTTTCCGGTGTTTTGAATGCAACTTTTTGGGAAAAAGACAAAGTTAGCCCAATTTATTTGTATAATGTGAAAGATGATGTTACGCCGAGTAAATAGATACCAAACATGTCACGCTTTATAATTGCACGCACTTGTGGAATGGCAACAAACTACAGTAAATAAAAATCTCTATAGGCGACGCTTTAAAAAAAAAAAAAATGGTTTCCAGGTTAAAGTTACAGAAAAGGTATATGGCTAGAATTATTGCTCTCGCTCTGAGGATCGTGGCGATACCTCACATGTGTGATTTTAACACCGTTTACATATGCGGACGCGACTTCCGTATGCGTTTTCTTTGCTGCGTGAGCTCGCTGGGAGGGGGCGCTTTAAAAAATGTTTTTTCTTATTGAATTTATTTATTTTTATAACATAAAATTGTGTTTTTAAAAAAAAAAAAAATGTTTGATCACTTTTATTGCTGTCACAAGGAATGTAAACATCCCTTGTGACAGTAATAGGTGGTGAAAGGTACAATTTATGGAGGGATCTGGGGTCTAAAAATCCCCAATCCCTCCTTTGCACTTCAAAGTATTCAGATTGCCGAAACCGGTGATTCTGAAGACTGTGTATTTTTTTTAAAACCGGCACCATTGGCAGCCAAGTAAAGTGTTGTGACGTTGTGACGTCGCTTCCATGTTTACATTGAAGAGACTGGATCGAAGCCGTTCATGGCTTTGTTCCAATCTGCGGCTGGCACTGGAGGTGGTGGTTCATAAATCGGGTCTCCCGGTGGGACGGGAGGCCCAGTAAGAGCGGCGGAGGCGGTGGGAGAGGGGGTGTTGGCTCCCGCTCCTTCGGGATAACACCCGAGTGGCTTTTAGCTGCATCGTTGTTATCCCTGGAAAGCCAATCGCTGGCTCTAAAAAATGATACCAGGACGATGCCTGCAGCTGCGTGCATCATCCCCACATATGTGCGTACGCTCGGCGGCAAGGGAATAAATATTTAAAAAACAAAATAAAAATGTCTTCATCACTTTAGGCCGATATGTATTCTTCTAAATATTTAAAGCGGAGTTCCACCCTTAAAACCACTTTGTTTCATCCCATCCAGCATACTGGCGTCAGTATGCTGGATGTACTTAATTTTGGGCGCACCGCGGTATGTCGCCGCTATAAGGCGTCACGCCTTCCGGAAACAGCCGATTAGCGTTCGGCTCTTCTCGGCGCCTGCGCACAGACCCAGGAGCTGACTGCGCAGGCGCCGTATATAGCGCACCGCTACAGTTAGAACACACTTTATGGAACATATTAACCCCTTCAGCGCCCCATAGTGTTAACCCCTTCCCTGCCAGTCACATTTACACAGTAATCAGTGCAGTTTTATAGCACTAATCGCTGTATAAATGTGAATGGTCCCAAAAACGTGTCAAAAGTGTCTAAAATGTCCGTCGCAATGTCATAATAAAAATCGCAGATCGCCGCCATTACTAGTAAAAAAAAAATGCCATAAATCTATTCCCTATTTTGTAGACGCTCTAACTTTTGCACAAACCAATCAATAAACGCTTATTGTGATTTTTTTTTTACCAAAAATATGTAGAAGAATATGTATTGGCCTAAACTGTAAAAAAAAAATATATAGATTTTTGGGGATATTTATTATAACAAAAAGTAAAAAATATTGTATTTTTTTTTTTTTCAAAATTGTCGCTCGATTTTTGTTTATAGCGCAAAAAAGAAAAACCGCAGAAGTGATCAAATACCACCAAAAGAAATCTCTATTTGTGGGAAAAAAAGGACGCCAATTTTGTTTGGGTGAAATGTCGCACAACCGCGCAATTGTCAGTTAAAAGGTTGCAGTGCCGAATCGCAAAAAGTGCTCTGGTCTTTGACCAGCAAAATGGTCCGGTTACGTGGTTAAACACACCACAAATATATAAATTGGCCCAGAAACAAATACCCCCCTATAAGCTACACTAGTAGTATGCAATAGCATCTTGTAGTGATCAGTGAGTGAAGCATTGAGCAGTACTCCATGGAGAGACATTTGTGAAATCATTTACTAATAATTGCTCGCTAGCGATTTTATCATCAGGACTAAGCTACTAAAATTCTCCAGCCAAATGAAGTGGCTGCTAGCAAGTGGTTAACTCTCTCAGCATTGAAAGTAACCATGTATGTAGCCTAGCTCAATGCTGTATGAGGCAGCCATTTGGGTGTGGTGATGATTTGTCCCAGCTGGGGGTATTAGTGACTGGTGGGAGGGGTATAAAGGGCAGCTCTCTTTTCCTCTCTCATTGTACTATCGCTTGCTGGCAGGATGGGTTTAGGAGAGAGGAGTGATGTCAGGTGGTGGTTGTTAATGCTGGGCCTGGTTTATGGGCCAGCATTTGGAGATGGCATGAGACATAGGCGCCAGTCGGACTGGTGGAGGAATAACCAGCGGGTTGTACCTGCCCAAAGCCAGGGGTCTCCAAAAGGGGGTTCCAGAGATGTTTACTGGGGAGGTAACAAGCCTGTATTTGGGTTTGGTGCTTCTAGAGGTGGTGCTCAGCGGGGTTCACCTGGTGGGATGCCCCGCCAGCAGCCCCTGACTGTAATTTCTAGTTCCCCCATCAGTGTCCAGTGTGAAGAGGACAGCATGGTGGTCAGTGTCATGGTGGATTTTTATGGGAATGGAAAGCTGGTGAAATCTTCTGATCTGAGCCTGGGACCCCAAGGCTGCAAGCCGAACACCCAAAGTGCTGTTGATGTTATCTTCCAGATTGGTCTCCAGGACTGTGGTAATGCTGTGCAGGTAATCCTCTACAATCTAATTACACTTCAAATCTTAACTTTTGCTTGTTGTAAACCTTGTTGCTATGGGTTGTTTGTGTGTGTGTGTGTGTGTGGGGGGGGGGGGGCTTTTGTACTTCTGAGGGGAACCTGGACTTTGTTTACATGTGCACTGAAGGTAACAAAGATGTAAAATGGAAGTGGACACCTGAAATTTGCTTGGGTAAGCCAGTTGACTTAGGACTTTCATTTTATCTTACTGTCTGACCAAAGAAAAGGTCTGCCAACACATGTCATTTAGACCACTGGTGTAGACCTCTAACCATCCTGAGGCAGCTGCCCTCTTGGATGTGATGTCAGCAGGTTATATAGGTGTAGCGCCGGGTTACTTCCAAGTACCAGTGCTATCGAAATTTAGAGGGTAATCGGAGTGTAGATGACTCTGATTTTGATTGCAATGTTTAAGTAGGGTCTCTGTTTCAACTTGGCTGTGCTGTGGGCTCATTCGTTGCACTAGGGTGCTCTTCCCACCCCACCCCGGTGCGGTAAGTGGCCTCAGTGGAGTTGAGGTTTGAATGCTCTTTCTCGGCGGCCAACCAGGAGGGTTGGGCCTCACTGAGCATGCCGGGAGAGGGTATTTATGGGACAGACGCCGGGGAGTCTGGGTCTTTGGTTCTTCGTCCAGTGTGGCACCCACCTTAAGGGTGGCCACATCACCCCGGCGCTATGGCCTAACTGGTCGGGGCGTGCGTGCGATGCAGTGTTTCTGTTGGCCTGGAGCATCTGAACCAGTGATGGGGATCCAGTGAGCGACTGGGTTCCCACCTTTGAGGATCCCAAGCTGTACTGCTGTTTGGTGGGGAGTCCTTCTGAGGTGCGCCAATGAGAGGCTGGCAATCCAAAAGGATTTTGACGAACCACCGGGGATCAAGGTAGCCGGACACTAAAGGATTGATCACCTGTCAGTCGGTACCTGCCTGCCTGCCTTTAAGAAGATCAAGGTTTAGTTCTATTAAGGAGGGTTAGCTCTGTATCTGCAATCAGAGGGCCTGTGGCAGAGGTGTCTCCCTGACATCCATTCAGGAGGGTCTGTGGCAGAGACTTTATCCTAAAGAGGTTCGAGCAGTGCTCCGGCTGCTAGGTCAGTGAGAGGCCTATGCGGGTACGCCAGGCCCACTCAAGCAGGAGTGCTATAAAAGTTGTGTATGGGAGCAGGACTGTTTCAAATACTGCGCCTGAATCTGCTGTTCTCCTTTCAATCTCTATCCAGACGTCCCTGGTTTCAGGGGACAGTCCCGGATTGAGGACACTGTCCTTGGACCAAATCTGTCCCCGGTTTTGTTCCTGGATTGGATTTAAACAGGGACTGGGGCAATTTCAAAGACAGCCAGTGCAGAATAAAAAAAAAAATTGATTTATACACCGCCGCTCCTACTAGCTTAGGGTGGTGTATTTATCTGTGCCCCTTTGCTGGTCGGAGCGGAGGGAATATGTCTTCAGTTTTGGGTGCATGCCCATTCAGCTCCGCTCGCATTTTCTTCTGTTTTGGCTCAAGTCCCAGTCATCCGCCTGCCTGCTTATCTCCTTGGCTTCCCTGGTGGAGTGATCTTTCTCCTCTCCCCACCCAGTAGTAGCCGGGGTCGGAGAGTGAGACTTGAGAGGCTTTGAGGTGGGCGATGGACAGATTCGTTGATTGCAGCCATTACTAGAAAAAAAATGTCCCTGGATTTCATCTTAAAAATCTGGTCACCTTACTCTCTATCCCTTTTCATCACCGGTTCATCATTTTTGCCCGGCTGGGTAATAAAGAGCACATAGACATTTATTTTCGGACATTCCTTTACTACTGCTGTATGCATCATCCACCCCATAGGAATTCGAAGAGGAGCCATGAGGTAAATGTGCCATCCCATTTAATTATCAGCAGCTCCTTCAGGGGTACTGCTACATAGGGATGGGTGGAGGAGCTGGGCCAGCAAGGTAACTAGACCCTTTTTAGGAGAGCTTCAATGTGTAAGGAGGGAGCTGTGATTGGAAATTAAAACTTTCTGAAGGAAATGCACTTTTAACTTGGTGTCATCTCAAGAACCTGACACCAGAGGGGACTCTTTAATTAGGCGGCCGCCTAAAGCCTTGCACTCAGGGGCCTCGTGACCGCCTAACTTGCCTCTGCTCAATCACTGTGTGCTAGATCCATGCAAATTTCTGCAGCCATTTTTATTTGCTTGGATTTTTTTTTTTTACCCATCATGGGCACAAGTGGGAGGTGGCCCCTGTGTCTAAGTTTTGCTTAAGGCCTCACAAAGCTTAGAGCCGCCTTTGGCTGACACCATTTTAAAGAGGACCTGTTACATGATAAAGATCCCCCTTAAAAATGTAATCGCTTGCCTGTCGCTGACCTGATGTGTTTGAGCCTTAAAAGGTTTGTAAAGGGATTTTTTTTTTCTAATGGTTTCCTTTACCTTAATGCAGTGCTGTTTTCATGTCCTCATTGTTCGTTTTTTGCTGTAATTCTTCTCTGATCTCCACACTTCTGGTTGTCTGTTTCTGATGACCACAGTACTGGGAGCTTTCTCTCTGTGGTCACTAATCAAGGAGGTGTGATTACTGTGTGTCTAAAACCCCCTCAGCACCAATCGGGTTTGTTTTCCAAACCATCACTGCCCTGTATTGGCTCTGTACAGCAGAGAAGCAGGAAACGTGCAAAAACGAAACTAGAAACTACAGGTACATTATATGATTGATTTATTTTATCTGTTTTTAATCGTTTTTTAAAAGGAATCGGTTAACTATTATGTCTCTATACCCTGCAAAAAAAACTCCTTTAATCCTTTTTATTTTTCAGCTGGAATTCGATTCTACCACCTCTGGCTCAGGCCCTCTGCTCCCTGACTATCACTTGTAAACATAGAAGTCCAGCTTCTGTGTTTACCAGTGATGGCTTGTCTCCCACAGATCTGATCTCTTGAGCAGCTCCCACTGAGTGCAGAATGGGAACAAGGGAGATGCGGATGCAGACATGGTGTGGTTGAGTTCCTGCACCTATCTTCTGAGAATAAACTCCTCATCAGATTGAATGGCTAGGTGACTAGTCTATGCAAGTTATGGTCAATAACACTCCTTTCACACTGGGGTGATTTTTATTTTTTTTCAGGCACTTTTGGGTTAAAAATGGGCACCCCTACAGTCTGTGTAAAAGCCTGCGTGCTTTCACACTGAGGCGATGCGCTGGCCGTTAAAAGTCCTGCAAGCGGCATCTTTGGAACAAATGGGCAGTGCGGCCGAACCACTTGCAAGGTGTTGCAGCACTTTATAGGCGGTTTTAACCCTTTTCTGTTGCTGTGGGTTAAAAGCGCCTGCTAGTGGCTGAATACCTCCACAAAAACAGTAAATCACCGCTAAAAATAGTGGTGCTTTGCCCTAGTGTGAAAGGAGTCTCATAAGAGGTGCTGCTTTGGTGTTTATGTAATCTCCTCTCGTCTAATCAGATGATGCAAGACTGGGTGATCTATGCTACCAACCTGACCTACAGCCCAACCTCCTCCATTCCAATCATCAGAACCAACCCAGCTGTGGTCCCCATAATGTGCTACTACTACCGGTGAGTCTACACTAGGGGTGCTGCTTTTTTACTGATTAATCTCTAGACAAACATTTTACCAGGGAGCAGTACACGGTCAGGATTTGGCTTCTGTCCCATGCACATCCTGTTCTGTAGGCACAATGGAGAGCAAATCTGTCCAGTCCCGAACAAGTGTCCAATGGCATAACCTATACCACTTGGTCACCACAGAATTGATAGGTTTTTTTTTTTCAGCTTGCAATCAGGCCTGGACTGGGGCAAGAAATAGGCCTGGGCATTTTTAAACTGGGCAGCCCAGTCCCGGGGGAGTATGACGGAGATGTGGGGGGTGGTTAGTGACCAGATATTCATTTCGAACCATGCCCAATTCTACAAAGAGATGGCCCTCTTCCCCGCCACTACAGATTAGGACTTTGGATCATGTAATGCACTGGAACACATTCATAATTTTTTTTTTTTTTCTTTTCACTGCACCGACCCTCCTCCCTGTGCAGCCATCAGTGTCCCAGCTGGTGTTGGGGGAGAGAGGCTGCTGCCTGTGTCTGTCCCCTGCATGCGCAGGACAGAAGCCTTCTTTTGCCTTTAGGAGTGACTGTGGTGGCCGCTTACCTCCTGCTGTGCGGCGCAGTCATCAAGAGGTCGCTCTTCCTACAACATGCAGCCCAGGGACTACAGCTCACCGGGCAAATGCCTGGTGTGACCTATAGCCAGTCTAGTGACCAGACAATGCAAGCAGGCCCAATCTCCTTGGGGCTACAGACAGCAAAAACTTGCTTGGCTAAGCCTTCTCCATCAAACATATGGCCTTTTCCTTTATCAGCTGTGTGGTTTAGTTGAAATAGCAGCCCCACAAAACTGCTGCAAGCTGTGCACCACAATTCAATGTTTGGCTGGGTTGTATTGACTGTAATGGGCACTAAAGTCTTTGCTTGTAGTTGCACCTGAGCTACACATTAACCGTAGTGTCTTTGGGGGCAATCTTGATTCGGGCAGGTGATCAAGACCCTGGGTTCAGTGCACACTTTGCATGTGGCTAGGGTAGGGACAGATCATTTGTGTCAGTGCTTGGCATCACCCCCCCCCCCCACACACACACTTGGGTATGGCCTGGCCCAGCCAAATTTAGCCCATAGAGACAAATGCTGATGGCACCTGAGACGTACAACACGCAGTAGCTGTAGGTCTCGTCTGTTAGTGTTCCGGTTGGGTTGTCTTCCTTGCAGGCTTGTGCATTACTGAATTTCAATATAGTTCTGTGTGCTGCCGCTGCACCTACCACAAGCCTCCTCATAGCTTTAGCCCCCATGATCAAGCTGGTAGTGTTCAGTTGTCCATCTGGAATCTAGCCACAAGCTCATTGTTGCAAAAAGGATCTTGTCAATACTATTCTAAACCTAGGCATTGAGGTAATCTGGGGCAGGGGCGGACTGACCATTGGGACTTTCGGGCACTGCCCGAGGGCCCCATGCCACTAGGGGGGGCCCAACAGGGTTGCCAGGCTCAATAAGACTAGGGACAGTATGTAAAAATCTGTTTAACATCTGTCGCTGATATGTCTTAACCTGACATGCTTTTGATGTGAAAATTTTGAGATTTTAGCTGCCCTGCCTCTGTACTGCCTCATGGTGTGGTGGCCATCTGTAAGCCCAGGGGCCCCATAATCTTCTATTGCCTGGGGGCCCCATGGGTTATCAGTCCACCCCTGATCTGGGGACAAATATGATGGCTGCCATTGTTCTCTATAATGTGGAGGAACAGGCTTTAGGGATGTTGTAGTGAATCTGGCATTGCCATCTTGTGTGTTGCTGCCCAGCAAAAGAAGCCAGTCTTGACTACCAGCCTTCATACTAAATATGTTGGTAACAGTAATGTGCTGGCTTGTCCTTTATCATGAGGCAAGATTGCAATGGCAGCTACCATACTGCTGTTTTAACACTTGCCATTACAATTATTAAGGCTCTCTGAAATTTTAACATTATTGCACTTCTGGCTTCTTACTGACCCTTGCTTCTGTCTGTATAGGCATGCCAATGTGAGCAGCAAGCCCATTGAGCCAACATGGGTTCCATTCAGCACCACAGTGTCCATGGAAGAGAGGCTGTCCTTCTCCTTGAGGCTAATGACTGGTGAGTTAAGCAAAGAAAATGTTTAGGAGGGGGGAGCATTGTCTGAACTTTATAATGTAATCTCCTGTCTTGTCTATAGAGGACTGGAGTGGCCCTAGAAGTTCTCCCATCTATCAGCTTGGAGATATTCTCTACATAGAGGCCTCTGTGGACACTCAGAACCATGTTGGACTGATCCTGTATATTGACCGATGTGTGACCACCATATCTCCTGATCCCACCTCAACTCCTAGTTATGACATCATTGCATACAATGGGTATGTTCTTCCAGGGGTGGTTAGGGGAAGGGTTGCTATAATAAACTCAACCAACTATTCTCTGTAGGTGTTTAATAGATGGCACACAAGATGACTCCTCTTCAGCCTTCATCACCCCGAGGGTTGAGCCAGACAAGCTCCAGTTCACAGTGGATGCTTTCCGATTTCTAGGAAATGATGCCTCTCTGGTGAGTACTAGCTGAATTGTTGCAACAGATGGGTGTCTTGTAATAACCAATAACACAAATTACTTTCAATCCATTTACTACTTCCCAATCCAGATCTACATAACCTGTTACCTGAGAGCTGCTGCCACCACCACCCAGGTCCCTGATGCCATGAACAAGGCCTGTTCCTATAGCAAAGCCACACAAAGGTGAGATGGTAGTCAAATGTTGTCTGTGGTTCCATGGATTATTGCATGTGCCCCATGGCAATTGGGCCTAACAAATGTGTAATGGAGACCAACGTATAAAACTGGATCTAGAGACCAGAAACTGGTAGACCAATGGGAGATTTTCATGGATAAATGTAAAACGGTGTACAGGCCACTTCCTGCTGTCTAATACCATTTACATTGATTTATGGCTGTTGGGCATAACTAATAGCTGAGTCCATGGAGGTTTCATGAGAACCTTCAGTGTCGGCATGATCTATAGCTGACCCCCGGACAAGGGCCCTTTCCTCCAAGCTTGATGGCAGAACAGGGGCCCCCGGTTGCAAGTGGGTGGCTGCATGAAAAGTAACTGATTTCTCCCTTTCCCCCTGCTCCTCTTCCCCCCCCTCCCCCCCCTCCCACAGGCATTCAAAGGCTGCAGGAGGAAAATGTAGAGATCGGTTTCTCTGTCAGTGTTTCTCAATCTATTTCAGTCAAGGCACTCTGGAAGTATACCCCCTAGATAAGGCTGCACTTTAACCATAGTGATGTATTTAATGGGCTAAAACAGGAGGTCAGGAGGTTACACATTGCATCTTTACTGGCTGTCAAATGCCTCTGAAAAGCAATCTGAGCATGGATCACTTTTTAGAGGAACAGTTTTATATTTAAAAATAAAAATAAAAAATTGTTCCTGGTACTTTGAACAAGCAAGAAAAAAATTGGTTCTGATTATACATAGGGGGGTCAGGATTTAAACACTCATAATCAGTGGCGGCTGGTGCTCCAAATATTTGGGGGGGGGGGGGGGTGAAAAAAAACTCTGAAACCTTATCAATTGCAGCCTCACTGTGCTCATTGAATGCTGCCGCTGTGCCCATCGAATGCAAGCACTTGCCCTGTCTGGGGGCAGTAGGTGACAGCGAGCGGTGTCCTCCATGGCATTGGTCTTCATGCTATGCATAAATCTATCATTGGTCATAGGGGGGGAGGTGGCACGCTTATGGATGCACCACCACCGACATAATGCAGGCATACAGAAAGCACTTTAAAAATAGTCGGTGCTTTACCTTGCCTCTTCCTGCCGGGTACTGCACTGTAGGGGAGACTAAGATTTGACTTTGGCGCTTTGACTTTGGCGCGCTCTCCGCACAATGCCGATTAGTTCAGCTGAAAATCAGGGAGCTCATTCTCTGCTGCTACTTCTCCTCCTGTCGCAATACTCAAGGGCCCTCTGCAGCATGGGCCTGGTTGACATGGTGACCCCATCCTATTCTGCCACTGCTGACAGCTTATTCTAAATGGGGAAATTATATATATATATATATATAATATATATATATATATATATATATAAAAAAAAATTTTACCAACAAGAATAAGTCCTTACATCTTAAAGAGCACCTGTCATTTCAGATCCATCATGGCAGCTCCATTAGCAGGCATCCACTCACCTGCCGCCACGTCCCTCACCTTGCCGCATCACCAGCTGTCCCATTAAAGGGAATGGGGCTGTCAGTGAGTCAACAGTGGGACAGATGACAGTTGCTCTTTAAAAAATGTATGATTTAAATCAAATCCACACTGCAGGGGTTTGAGGAGATTTACTCTATTGTATATGCTGTGTACAGGCCAACAAGAATGAATGAAAAACTTATCTAGTGCGGCACATGTGAACTGAATCGCCTCTGGGCACTCAACAAGAGGGACAGGTTTCTAATTTCCAATAGAAGGATGTCTTCAGCAGTGTTCTAACCATTACTACCATTACTGTCTTCTCTAGTTGGTCTGCAGTTGAGGGCCCCAGCAGTATCTGCCAGTGTTGTGGTACCGGCACCTGCAGCAACCCTACTGCTCTGGTTTCCGGAGGAAGGGGCAGATTTGGAAGACCGAGAGGCAAGAGGGAAGTCTTGGATGGTGAGTTGTGTGGTCCCATTCTCCCCCCCCCCCCCTTTATTTTTACCCCCCTTCTTGCAGCTTCTATATACAGTAATAGCATGGCAGTAGGTGACATTTTCATGTAAAAGGTCTTCAGTGAGCACATTGCAATATAATTTTGATATGGCTCTTCACATTTTGGGTATTTGCTCTAAAAAATCCAAGATGAACCAGTTGAGGGGGGTAGATATCTGCTAGCTGCCCAACAGAAGGGCATATTACTACTAAATTACACCTTCATTTTTAAATGAAAGGTAAAACTTAATATTGATTACCCTTTTTACAGTATGGGATCACATTCCTTCAGCTGCCTAAGAGCTGAGTGGAGAAAACATCACACTAATCTTCCCAGTGAATGGCTGTGCTGGGGGGGGGGGGGGGGGGGGTTGTGGCAAGTCCTTATTGGAGAACACTGACTTCCAGTAGAGTTGGAGAATGGACCATGGTGTGGTCAGTTTTTAATGGAGAAAGCAAAGGGACTGGCGATCACTACAAAGAGCAGTATACACTCAAGTACATGGTACAGCATGCACATATCAGGAATATGAAATGTTGGGGTAACAAATGCTTAAATTCCCTTCTATGTAAAGCAATGCATTTCATCTCTGGGTAGTGAGGAAATGCTAGGACTGCCAGCTTTGTGTTCTTTCCAGTATGAAGACTTGCTCTCACCATTGGAACGCTTATGTTCTGATTGCTGACCTCTCTTCTGCTTATAGGCACTAAAGATCTCAATGGGGTACATATATTGGGTGGGTCTTGACAAGGCTTTAACCACTTTACCACCAGAGGCGGTCTTTAACATCCTCGGCTTTGTGCGGGGATATCTGAATGATGGGTGCAGCTACAGGCATCATTCAGATATCGCTGTCTTGAGCTGGCAATTCTTTGCACAATAACGATCAAAGCAGCAGTTCCACCGCTTGATCATTCTTATAGGCAGCGGGAGGGGATGTCCCACCATCCGGTGCTTCCCTGGGCTATCCCATCGGTGGCCCGGAGAGCAAATTGGCCAGCACTGTCTGGGAAGCATAGAGATGACTGAATCTCTGGCCGTCGAGGCCCGGGAGCGACGTTATGACGTCACGCCTGGTACCCGCAAGTAAACAAAGCCATTATTGACCCCACATCTCTCCATAAAGAGGACCTCTCACAGTGATTCCTATTGCAAGGGATGTTTACATTCCTTTTTAATAGGAATAAAAGTGATCAAAAAAATAGTAAAAATTTGAGTAAAAATGTTTTATTTTTTTACGCCCCTGTTCCCGGTAGCTCTTGCGCAGAAGCGAATGCAATTCCCACCAACATATGTAAACGCTGTTCAAACCCCACATGTGAGGTATCGTCACGTGCGTTGGAGCATGTGCAACAGTTCTAGTACTAGACCTCCTCTGTAACTCGACTAGTAATCTGTACAGAATTTTAAAGCGTCGCCTATGGAGATTTTAAAGTACCAAAGTTTGGCGGCATAACAGCTTTCACATAAATAGGCTAACTTTACTTTTTTTTTTTTTATTCATGAAATGCGTTTGAAAAAATTGTGCAAATACCGTGGGAGGGGGGGGCGTGAAAGTTGTAATGACCGCCATTTTATTCCCTAAGGTGTGCTAAAAAAATGTTTGGGGGTTCTGATTTTCTAGCAAAAAATTTAGTTTTTTCTTTTACATGAAGGAGTGCCAAAATAGGCCGGTTGTCAATGGTTAAAGTATTGTCTATACTTTAAAGTTGGCGACTCTTCCCGCTGCTCTAATTTCCTTATAACCAGGACAAGTGAAACGGATTTAAAGTGGATGTAAACCCCCAATTTTTTTTTGATGTCACAATGTAGAGTATAAGATTTCCTATCATCTGTGCCCAGTCTTGCCACACAGTTAATCCAGATCTGAGTAATCCTCTTTTAATGTTCAGTGAAAATGAACAGCCTTCCAGATAAAAACCTGCCTAGAAATAAGTCAGTTTTTCTCCTTTTGAGTGACAGGTTATTTACATATCTAGCTTGGACATGTTTATCATATGTTATGTTTATCATAACATGAGGTATAAAAAGCGAGAAATCCACCTCTCCCCCCCCACATAACACATCCTGGTAATATACAATGAACTTTAGATCACCTCATGTTATGATTAACATAACATAAACATGCCCAAGCTAGATATGTAAATAACCTGTTCACTCAAAGCAAGAACAGAGAAACGGACTTTATAATTTGGCACATTTTTTTTTTTTTATCTGGAATTCTGTTAATTTGCACTGAACATTAAAAGAGGATTACTCAGCGCTGGATTAACTGTGTGGCAAGACTGGGCACAGATGATAAAAAATCTTATACTCTACATTGTGACATCTACTTTAAGACCTGGTTGACAATACAGGGGGGAGGTTGGGTGCCTGGTGACTTTTTTTTTTTTTTTTTTTTTTTTTATATTGCTTGTGGCACCAGGTGAGGCTTTCTCTCACTTGTATTAAAAAAGGGTGGTTTTTAAAAGGCTCTGCTAGTAAAAACCCCAGGGATTCTAATATTTGTACTCCCTATTCTGTCCACTATTTAATGCAATCTAGGTTCTATAATGGGTGGATACTTGTGCAAAACTGAATTGTGTGCACTTTTTTTGACCTCCCAACTTTTTTCCTCTACAGAACCCCACCCAGAAGAGGGACAATCTGTGACCACTCTGGGACCTTTGCTTGTGATTGGGCCCAAACAAAGGGATGTTTCAGCTGCTGTGACTACAGAAGAGTCTGCCCCTGTGGAGCTCTGGGTGGCTGTTGGGTGTGTCGGTCTTCTTATTGTCCTTGTATGTGCAATATTTATTGAGAAATCTCAGAAAAAGCCACAGTATGTGCTGTCTGTGCAAAAATAAACACATTTATACAGGTATACTGCTTTTAATTACCTTCTGTTTCTCATTAGATTTGGGTTTACTGAAGGACCTTAGCCTGTGTGTCTGTGTGTCTGTGTGTCTGTGTGTCTGTGTGTCTGTGTGTCTGTGTGTCTGTGTGTCTGTGTGTCTGTGTGTCTGTGTGTCTCAAAAGGATTATTCTAAATTGTTAGCTGGGTTGCTCTTCTTTTTTTTTTTTTTCTTGGTTGGTGTCTGTTACCACAGGTCAAGGTTGGAAAGGCAGCAGGCTGGATGCATTGGGTATCTTTCCCAGATGCAGCTCAGGGGGTGTGGTCAAGCTGCTGTGCATTCTGGGGAGGGGTACTTAAGGGACAGGTGCCATTTGGCAAGGTTAGTCTTCCGATCCTGGCCTCAGGGATGTGAGCTGTTTTGTAGTCTTGGGGCCAGCTGGCCCAAGGCCTAGCAACTGAGTAGGCCCAGGTGTTTCTGGGGCCTACTAAACCAGGGATGGTCCTTTGCTACCTTATCTACGGAAGGAAGCTGAACTGGTGGGATTCAATTGATGGACGTACCCTGGTGGATTTGCCTCACTGTGCTGACAGTTCGGCTGAAAGATTTTTGGCACCGTGAATTGTGTAGCTTTTGGGACTATATCAAGTGTGCAGTTGGTTACACAATCTTGTTGCAGAGACTTTGACGAGCTGTGCACCGGCTGCTAGGTCCACTCTCACTGGCCTATCTGATGGTTGCTGAAATCCAGCATGGAGCTGACTTAATCTTCTGGATCTAAGTTGTACCTGAGTCTTTCCCTATCCCTCTACCCCTCTGCATATGGCACAGTAAGGTAACGGCAAGCCCAAATCTAAACAGCAGCTCCTTCGGAAGTAGTGCTACAAATATATATGACTAAGACTGGCGGCTCCTAAATGGCATGACTGCGGGTCTGTATGGAACAGCATCTCGGTCTGCCATTTAGTGATGCCTGGTATGGGTGGAGTTTGCTCACTTAACGGCATTTATAGATGAGCTGCATTGCTAAGCTAGGGACAGTGCTACAACTTGAGAACCCATCCTTCATGTATGGACAGCTCAAAGTCCCCCCCCCCCCCGGGTGTCTATAGTTTGCCTGTGAAGACTTCTTTGAGAACCTGGGTCTTGCCCCAGGGAACATGCATCGATGGGAAAAGTTTTTTCACTCATTTTTTTCAGGAGTCCTGCTCCTGGAAAATGACCGTTTTTGAAACTATTTTCCATTGATACATGTTCCTTGGGGGCAAGACCTGGGTTCTCAAAGACATTTTCCAACAATAACTTGAATATTGGGCTTTAAAATGAGCTTATTTGAATTCGAACGTTCGAGTCCCATAGACTTCAATGGGGTTCTAAATGTTCGCGCGAACAGTCGGTCTGTTCGACCGTTCTGGTGCGAACCGAACGGGGTGTTTGGCTCATCCCTAGACTTCAGTCTATCCTCACTTTTGTTCTAGTACGTAGCGAGGGCAAGGTCTCCCTTACAGGGACCCAAACCACAAGGGATGTGGGTCCAAATCCCAAACGCAAGTTGGCTTTAACTCTATGGTATTCTATCCTTCATATATCCCAGCACCCTTGGGGCTCTAGCCTTATTTTGTGTTTTTTTTTAAAAAAAGGCTAGAAACCCAAGGGTGCTGGGATAGATTGCCAACCAATTAAAGCCAACTTGTGTTTGGATTTGGACCCCCATCCTTTGTGGTTTTGGTCTCTGTAAGGGAGACCTTGACTTCACTACTTACTATTTAGGGGGACTTCACTCTATCCTCACTTTTGTTCTAGTATGTCTTCAGCATTCAAAATCCAATTGGCTGGACTTCTGACCCAACTGCTTGATTGACATGTACACTGAATGCAACTTTACTCTCTTGGTCCCTAGAGAATCTTCAATGGCTTGTCTGGCTTAAAAAGGAGGGGGGACTTTGAGATGTCATACATGAAGGATGGGTTCTTAAGTTGTAGCACTGTCCCTAGCTTGGCAATACAGCTCATCTATAAATGCCAGTAAGTGAGCAAACTCTACACCCATACCAGACATCACTAAATGGCAGACTGAGAAGCTATTCCATCCGGACCGCAGTAATCCATTTAGGAGCTGCCAGTCTTCATCACTGCCCCTTCACATTCCTATATTTATATCATCTCGCACTGCTAGGCTTCACTTTTTGTATCATCAGCAGGTGATTGGCTACTAGGACCACCCTATAGCCAATTGCCTGGTTAAACCTGGCAGCTCCCACACGCTGTTTAATGCTGTGCATTTCACACTGTCCATATATGAGTCATTGCTGCCCACTCTCCTCCCTGTCTAAGGTAGGAGAGTGAAGGGGCGGCAGAGGACACTACTGTCTCTGTAGGGGATGGGGGGTCAAAATGTGGGGTGCAAAGGATGGGAACTGCTGGGGAGGGGCAGGTTTGATGTATAGGGAGGGAGCAGTGTGGGTGGGAGCAGTTCTGTAGGGATGTGAAGGGGCTACAGCCGGTCCTGTGGGGGGTCATATAAAAGATCACAGTTCTGTTGGGGGGGGGGGGGGGGGTGTGATGTGAAATTGGCAGGGGGCTTAAGAACGCTATTGTGGAGGGAAAACTGGGCGGGGGAGAGAGACTGAGGACACTGAATTAAAAGATTGTGATATAGAAAGACAGGGCTGAAGAGCATTTTGGTTCGGACCTCTGGAAGAACGTGTTACCGGTTGGACCTCCATGAATTTTATTTTAATACCCCTGACCAATACCAATGTTTGTAGTGCTACTTCAGAAGGAGCTGCCTGGTAGTTTGGCTGCTTAACTCCTTAAGGACCACCGCATGTACATATACGTCGGCAGAATGGCACGGACAGGCACCGTGGCGTACCTGTACGTCCCTGCCTAGACGTGGGTACTTGCGGCGGTCCCCGTGGCTGCAGAATCGATCCGGGATGAGGGGGTGGCTATTCGTTTCTAGCCACCCCCTCGCAATCACTCCCAGCCAATCCGCGCACTCCCCCGCCCTCTGCCTGTGGGGGAAGTGATGTAATCTCTCCTCGTGGCAGTCTTTTCAACCGCCTCTGAGAAGAGAAGACATCACACAGTAAGTTTGCACCAACACTACACTAACGCAGAACACATAGGCATATAACTCCCCCCCCCCGTCCCCTGTCAGTGTCACTAAATGCAGTGATCATATATTTACTGATCACTGCATTTAGTGCCAGTGTCACAGGCAGTTAGTGTTAGGTCCAGGGTAGCTCCATACCCCCCCTAATTAAGGTTTAACCCCTTGATCACCACCCTAGGTAACCCTTTCACCCCCTATTGCCAGTGCCACTAAGTGATCGGTTTTCTGATCGCTGTATTAGTGTCACTGTTGCCGCTAGGTAGGTAGCTTTTTTTTTTTCTTTTTTTTTAACGCTAAAGACATGTGGCTTTTATAGTGGTACACAATCGATGACATTACACCTACAGCCACACCCCCCTACAGTTGTAAACACACATTAGGTCACACATAACCCCTTCAGCGCCCCCTGTGGTTAACTCCCAAACTGCAACTGTCATTTTCAAAATAAACAATGCATTTTAAATGCATTTTTTTTGCTGTGAAAATGACAATGGTCCCAAAAATGTGTCAAAATTGTCCGAAGTGTCCGCCATAATGTCACAGTCACGAAAAAAAAATCGCTGATCGCCACCATTAGTAGTAAAAAAAAAAATATATATAATAAAAATGCAATAAAACTATCCCCTATTTTGTAAACGCTATAAATTTTGCGCAAACCAACCTATAAGGCTGCATTCACACCTAGGCGATTTGCGGCGTTTTTTGCCGCAACGAATTGCGGCGTTTTTCCCCGCGATTTGCAGCGACAAAACGCAGCGTTTCCCCACGGTTTTGTACAGGTCATTGGCACCAATGTAAAACGCCCAAGCCGCCCGATTCGCGCGTCAAAAAAGAGTCCAGGACTTGTTTGAAATTCAGGCGTTCTTTCGCCGTTTTGCGTTGGAGATGTGAACCATCTCCATAGAGAATGTTATTTTTCCCCTCTAGCGTCTTTGAGCGTTGCGCTTCAGGCGACAAAACGCTCAGGTGTGAATGCAGCCTTAATGCTTATTGCGATTTTTTTTTTTTTTTTTTTTTTTTTTTTTTTTTAACCAAAAATAGGCAGAATACATATCGGCCTAAACTGAGAATTTTTTTTATATATATTTTTGGGGGATTTTTTTTTTTTTTATAGCAAAAAGTAAAAAATATATAATTTTTTTTCAAAATTATCGCTCTATTTTTGTTTATAGCGCAAAAAATAAAAACCGCAGAGGTGATCAAATACCACCAAAATAAAGCTCTATTTGTGGAAAAAAAGGACGCCAATTTTGTTTGGGAGCCACGTCGCACGACCACGCAATTGTCTGGTAAAGCGATGCAGTGCCGAATCGCAAAACCTGGCCGGGTCCTTTAGCTCACTAAAGGTCTGGGTCTTAAGTGGTTAATGCATTCTATGTCTTAAAATAAAAAAAATGTGTGCATCAGCCCCTCTAATACTTACCTGAGGTCCATCTAGATCCGGCAATATTGCAGGAGTGTCTTGGCTGCCCGGGACTCCCCTCCTCATTGGCTGAGACAGCTGTGCAGCACCATTGGCTCCCACTGCGGTCAATCCAAGTCAGTCAGCCAATAAGGAAAGAAGGGGCCGGGCTGTGGCTTAGTGTCTGAATAGACAAAGGGAGCCGTGGCTCAGCTCTGGTGCCCCCATAGGAAGCTGCTTGCTGTGGAGGCACTCAACAGGAGGAAGGGGCCTGGAACACCAAAAGGGACCCCAGAAAAGGAGGATCCGGGTCAGCTCTGTGCAAAACCAACTACCCAGGGCATGTAAGTGTAGCGCCCCCCTCCCCCTATTGGTGGGGTGCTACGCTAAAGTTAGTGGTGAATGGGAGAGTTAAGTTACTCCCATTCACAAATTGCTTCAATTTGGGCTGCTGCCATTTGTAACTGCCTTGTAGGTCGGTCTGCATGTCAGTTGGGTGTTATTACCCCTGAGTGACAGTCGGCGCTAGAGGGGCTTCTGACAGACCCACCTTCTCCCAGCAGCCAATCAGAGGAGTTTTTTCTTCTCTGGACGTGCTGGCGGGAGGGTATATCTGGGGCAGTCGTCTGCGTGAGTTGTGCTATGCGGGGCTCGAGTTCCAGGTGTGGCATCCACCTTCGGGGTGCGCGCATCCATGGGCCCCGCCATCGAGGCCCGCCTGGCCGAGGTTGCGTACCCAGTGGAACCTTATTCTGATGCAGAGAGGGGCCCCAGCGGCTTGCTGGGTCCCAGATCTTAAGCGGGAGCTGAACGGTGGGGGATCGGCTCGGGAGAACACAGAGGCAGAGGTTGTCTGCGAGGCCTGGACGAAGCATCGGGGATCCGGTCACCACTCCACATGACAGGTACACTTTAGCTGTCAATCGGTGACCTTGAAATTGGAATTACTGGGAAGATTCATTGGTTCTAACCTTTGACAAACTTAAGAGCTATTTATGAGGCCTGTGGCACAGGCCCTGTTTCCTCCCAGTGACATTGTTTAAAAGTAGTCCTTCGGCTGCCGGGCTCAAGTAAATCACCTGTCTGGGGCACTTTTGCCACTCTGGCGAGGGTGGCGACGTTTGAACTTGACTGTGATGAGAGCAGGTTCGCTTTCTCTTTGATATCCGAGGCCTGATACTACAGTTCTCTCCTTGCTCATCAACCTTTAATCTATCGTGTGCCATGTTGATGTTGGCCGTGTTGGGCCTTGGAATAAAGCATTGAAAACTCAAGTTGATGTCTGGACACTTGCTCGTAGATGCCGGCGTAGCGTAAGCTATTTACACTACGCCACCGCAACTTACAGGAGCAAGTGCCGTATTCTCCAAGCACTTGCTCCGTAATTTGTGGCGGCATGGTGTAAATGGCCCGGTGTAAGGCCGCGTAATTCAAAGGGGGCAGCTTGTATTTAAATGAAGCGCGCCCCGCGCCGAACGAACTGCGCATGCGCTGGCCGTAAAAGTAGCCCAGTGCGCATGCTCCAACTCACGTTGGAAAACGTCAATGAAGCCGACGTGAACGTCACTTACGCAAAGCCCTATTCGCGAACGTTTTACGTAAACTACGGAAAAACACGACGCTGTCCCGAGTCCATACTTAACATGGCATACGGCGGACCGATGTAAGGTTACCCCTTATATAGCAGGGGTAACCTTACGCTTACGGAAACGTCGTAAACTACGGCGAAGCGGCACAAAAACATCCGGGAATTGGCGTATCATGCTCATTTGCATATACGCCACCTAGCGACCAGCGTAGTATTGCATTTAAGATCCGACGGTGTAAGTGACTTACGCCAGTCGGATCTATGCGGTATCTATGCGTAAATGATTCTAGGAATCGGACGCATAGATACCTGGGGAGAAAAACAGAGATATGACGGGGTATCTGGACAGTGGTGGCCCGTCCATAGGGACTCATGGGCGCCGCCCCCCCTCCTGCAGTCACAAAAAAAAAAAAAACGGGCCCTTTAAGAACTTTTATTCGGCTAAAATGTAATTTTGACATTTTACCCGAAGTTCTATAGAGGGCGCTGCAGCGCCACCCCCTCTCGCAAATAACACACATTTAATGCAATGCATTGAATGTGAGTTATCGTTGCCAGCTGCCTGGTCTATTCCTATAACCGGACATGGGTCGGCGGTTACCCGAATAGCGGCAGCTGGTTGGCTGAGGGGAACTGCCTATCAAAGCCAGCGGCTCTGATAGGCTTTTCCAGTACCGCCCTCCGGCTCTCGGAAGTCTACACCTGCGTTCCTTGCATAAGACTGACGGCCGTTTCAGCCAATCAGGTTCCCGGATTCTGGTTATCAGGAACCTGATTGGCTGAAGCTTCTCCACCGCGGCAGAAGACATCGAGGGAGGACATGGAAACTTCAGGTAAGTGTTTTTTTACAGGAAAAGGGGCGACAATGGGCAAAGTGGCATCATGGGGCACAATGGTGACAATGAAAGGACACAGTGGTGACAATTGATGGCACAGTGACTGCATGTGATGGCATGGCACAGTGACTGCATTTGATGGCATGGCACAGTGGTGACAATTGATGGCACAGTAACTGCATTTGATGGCATGGCACAGTGACTGCATTTGATGGCATGGCACAGTGGTGACAATTGATGGGCACAGTAGCTGCGTTTGATGGCATGGCACATTGGTGACAATTGATGGCACAGTGGTGGCGTTTGATGGCATGGCATAGTGGTGACAATTGATGGCACAGTGGTGGCGTTTGATGGCATGGCACAGTGGTGACAATTGATGGCACAGTGGTGGCGTTTGATGGCATGGCACAGTGGTGACAATTGATGGCACAGTGGTGGCGTTTGATGGCATGGCACAGTGGTGACAATTGATGGCACAGTTGCTGTGTTTGATGGCATGGCACAGTGGCTGCATTTGATGGCATGGCACAGTGGTGACAATTGATGGCACAGTTGCTGTGTTGCATGGCACAGTGGTGACACTTGATGGCACAGTGACTGCGTTTGGCATGGCACAGTGGTGACACTTGATGGCACAGTGACTGCATTTGATGGCATGGCACAGTGGTGACAATTGATGGCACAGTGGCTGCATTTGGTGGCATGGCACAGTGGTGACAATTGATGGCACAGTTGCTGTGTTGCATGGCACAGTGGTGACAATTGATGGCACAGTGGCTGCGTTTGGCATGGCACAGTGGTGACAATTGATGGCACAGTTTCTGTGTTTGATGGGATGGCACAGTGGTGACAATTGATGGCACAGTGGCTGCGCTTGATGGCACAGTGGCTGCATGTGATGGGCACAGTGAGGCTGCAATATATATTTTTTTCGTTTGCGCCCCCCAAAAATTTTGAGCACCAGCCGCCACTGTATCTGGAGATACCCCGTCGTATCTCTTATGAGAATCTGGCCCTTGCTCTTTAACCACCTTCACTAATATTATCCCTAGACAAGAACCACTGGTAACACAACACGCCGGTCCCAAACTAACAGTGGCGTATCTAGGGTATGGCAGCCATGGCAAGCGCCATATGAAGGGGGCGCTGATGAGTGGCTGGGCAGCAAGGCACTTACCAGGGTCTCTTCTTCCCTCCTCCCGGGCATAGGCAGGATCTCCTTTTCAGCACCTTTGCTAATGGACAATGGCAGCGCTATCCCTGCTGCTTTCAGCCACAGCCCTCGCCTGTTCTCCCAGGCTCTCCCATTCCATTTGGTCGGTTTGGCAGCACACAAAGAAGGAGGAACATCAGTTTCTCCCTCTCCTCTGTGAAAACTGAGGCCTTAAGAGATGAAGATTTCATCACTTCCAGTATTGGTTCTGCATTTACCTGGCCTTGGATGACAGAGGAGGGATCAGGGGTCTAATAAACCCCAGATTTCTCCATAAAGAGGATATGTCACTACCCAAGGTATCACAAGGGATGATAAATATTCTACTAGTTTTGTTAGCTGTTTTTTGTTAAGGTTATCTGAGAGATGGGTTTCAAATGTTTCGACAGGGGCGCAGTTTCAGTGCTATTTTCACTAGATACGCCTACATTAGTATAACATGTTTGTTACAATCACTTTAACAATAAACTGAACACTTTCCCTTCTACTGCTGATATGGCTATTATCCAGTCCAGCGCCACAGGACAGAAGCTGTAGCCAGTGTTTCTCTCCCTCTCTATTATTAGCCAAGCACCTGGCTACAGTAGTAAAAGAACGAAACTTAAAAAAATATATCCATTAAATATATACTGCACCAAAATACTAGTTGCTGGAGCCCACAAGGGGAGACAAGTCCCCTTAGAAAACTCTTCACCTGGAGAAGTTGTGCAATGCCACCTACAGGCTGGAGGAATATGTAGCCTACATGCACACATATTGTGCCCATTATGAGGGGCTCAACATAGAGTTTCTGCCTTTGCATACCTATGTTGTCCATTATCAGGGGCTTCCATCATTCTTTCACTGAGTTCCCATATCTGCAAACAGGTTGGGCCCAACATGAGGGCCTCTCACCATTTCTGTGTTTCCAGTTATTCACAACTGCTGTTTCCATTATGAGGGGCTTCCACCATTCCTGTACTGAGTTAAAGGCCTGAGTGGTACCCATTATAAGGGTTGTCCACCACTCCTGCTCTGAATTCCCAGGTATGCACACCTGTTGTGCCCATTATAAGGGGCTCCCGCCATCCACATGAAGAGTTTCTGGCTCTGCAGACCTATGTTGTTCATTATCAGGGACTTCTCTAATAATGAAGTCTAACACTGTGACCTGGTTCGAGCCCTGGGACCTGCCTCAGCAGGCCACCCCCAGGGGTTACGCTACATCAGCGGGGGGCTTCCACCAGCAGCCCTCACCCACCCGTCTACACACGCACCAAGACACAGCAGGACCACCATGGCAATCCTATCTGCAGGCCATCCCCACGAAGGACGACTGGGAACAAGGGGTTCCCACCATCCTTGTGCTGAATTTACTAGGTAATCACAACCGCTGTGCTTATTATGAGGGGTTCCCATCATTATTGTGCTGAGTTCCAGGTCTGAACAATGGTTGTGCCCATTATGAGGGGCTTTGACCAACTCTGCACTGAGTTTGCAGGTCTGCACACCTGTTGTGACCATTATGAGGAGTTCCCACCATTCCTGTGCTGAGTACCCAGGTATTCACAGCCACTGTGCTCATTATAAAGGGCTCCCACCACTTCTGTCCAAAGTGTCTGGGTCTGAACTCCTGTTGTGCCTAGGGTTGCCACATCATCCCTTAAATCCAGGACACATATTAATTACACAGGTTCTGAGGCTGATTTAATGTCGATAAGGCACCAAGTGAGTTTAATTACCACCTTAATCAGCCACAGAATCTGTGTAATTAATGTGTGTCTTGGATTAAAGGGATGGTGTGGCAACTAGGGTTGCCACCTCATCCCTTTAAAAAAGAACACATAGTAATTACACAGGTTCTCTGGCTGATTAAAGTGCTAATTAAACTCACTTGGTGCCTTATCGACATTAAATTAGAACCTGTGTAATTACTATGTGTTTTTTTTTAAAAGGATGAGGTGGCAACCCTAGTTGTGCCCATTATAAGAGACTTCCACCATCCATGTGCAGAGTTTCTTGCTCTGAAGAGCTATGTTGTTTATTATCAGAGGCTCCCACCATCCCTGAACTGCCTGCTGGGTCCATTATCAGAGGCTCCCACAATCCCTGCATTGACTTTTCAGGTCTGCACAGCTGCTGGGTCCATTATGAGGGGCTCCCACCATCCCTGCATTGACTTCCCAGGTCTGCACAGCTGCTGGGTCCATTATGAGGGGCTCCCACCATCCCTGCATTGACTTCCCAGATCTGGACAGCTGCTGGGTCCATTATGAGGGTCTCTCACCATCCCTGTGTTGACTTCCCAGGTCTGGACAGCTGATGGGTCCATTATGAGGGGCTCCTACCATCCCTGCATTGACTTTCCAGGTCTGGACAGCTGCTGGGTCCATTATGAGGGGCTCCCACCATCCCTGCATTGACTTCCCAGGTCTGGATAGCTGCTGGGTCCATTATGAGGGGCTCCCACCATCCCTGCATTGACTTCCCAGGTCTGGATAGCTGCTGGGTCCATTATGAGGGGCTCCCACCATCCCTGCATTGACTTCCCAGGTCTGGACAGCTGCTGGGTCCATTATCAGAGGCTCCCACCATCCTTGCATTGACTTCCTAGGTCTGCACAGCTGCTGATTCCATTATGAGGGGCTCCCACCATCCCTGCTGAGATTTTGTATTATGGACAAAGTAATTGGAGGAGCTAGGACACACAAAGGTTAGCAGGGACAACCAACATTTCCAAGTGAACAGGAACAAAGTTGGAAACTATGGAATCTGATCTCACTGTTGGAGCGCCGAGAACATATAAAAAAATAAATTAAAAAAACAGGAAAAACTGTGACTAAAATATCAGTTTTTGGTGGACTGACTTTTTGAGGTGACAATAAATAGGACCTTGCAGGAGAACAAGATCTAAGCAGATCCCAGAGATATAGGAGAGATTACAAACCCAATCCTGCCAACAACATCGCTGGCTGAAAGTCACTAGGACTATCGAATGATCATCATTTGCATTAAACACGCCCCCAAATATAAAAATGTCCCTGAAATATATCGCCCCCTATGGTATAAGCTACACTGGTATATTCAGTAGCATCTTGTAGCTTTCCATTGCACATGATTGAAACATTGATCAGTCATGTGAGATTATGCTAATACATGTTGGTTGTATAGAGTACTCCATGGAGAGACATTTGTATCATCAGTTTTTGATCTTTTGCTACTCCTAGTGATTAATCCATAACAAATATAGTAGCGGGACTAAGATACTGAAATTCTCCTGTGTAGCTCTACTCAAATGAGGCGACTGTCAGCAAGTGGTTAACTGTCTCAGCATCAAGAGATCAACCTTGTTTTCTCGAGGAAGCCATTTGGGAGTGGTGATGATTTGCCCCAGCTGGGGGTATTAGTGACTGGTGGGAGGGGTATAAAGGGAAGCTCTGTCTTCCTGCCTCATTGTGCTGTTGGTCTTGCAGACAGGATGGGTCTAGGAGTGAGGACCTGCTGTAGTTGGCTGTTGCTTTTGGCCCTGGTTTATGGACCAGGGTTTAGATGTAGTGGGAATGGGGCCTTGGTGAGACATAGGCGCCAATCAGACTGGTGGAGGAATAACCAGCGGGTTTTACCTGGCCAGAGCCAGGGGTCTTCTAGAGGGGGTTCTGGAGGGACTTACTCAGGAGCTAAAGCAGTATATGGGTTTGGGGCTTCTAGAGGTGGGGCTCAGAGGGGTTCAACAGGTGGACGTTCTGGTGGGATGCCCCGCCAGCAGCCCCCGACTGTAGGTTACTCTAGTTCCCCCATCAGTGTCCAGTGTGAAGAGGATCGCATGGTGGTCCGTGTCATGATGGATTTTTATGGGAATGGAAAGCTGGTGAAATCTTCTGATCTGAGCCTGGGACCCCAAGGCTGCAAGCCGAACACCCAAAGTGCTGATGAAGTTATCTTCCAGATTAGTCTCCAGGACTGTGGCAACACTGTGCAGGTAATCCTACCACCTCCCTTTATTTTTATTTATATTCAACTTTTATAGGCTTCAGTAAACTAAAACCTGGTTGCTATGGGTTATTGCACTTTGCAGTGCTGTCTTAAGGACTGTGTAGCTGATATTCCATTGTTAAAAACCCTTGTTGCTCTTCTGTGAATGGGGACCTGTGTGCATGCTGCTGACCTTGTTCACATGTATGATTGGGGGGGGGGGCGGGTGGGGACAAAGCTGTGGAAAACAGCCTAAGCTAGGGTGACCAGACGTTTTCAAGGACTGTCCCCGGATTCGTTTTGAACAGGGGCTGGGGCAATTTCAAAGTCTGTGCAGAATAAGAAAAAAAATATGACTTGCACACTGCTGCTTCTACTAGTATAGGGGGTGTATCTTTATTTATTCCCATTACCTGTGCCCCTTTCAGATGATCATGTGCTGGTCGGAGTGGAGGTGTATGTGTGTGTGTGTATATATGTATATATATATATATATATATATATATATATATATATATATATATATATATATATATATATATATATAATTTTATTTTTTTTGGCGCATGCTCATTCAGCTCCACTCGCATGTTCTTCTGCCTTGGCTCAAGACCTGGCCAGCCATCTGTCTGCTTTAGACTCAGAGGCACGCTCCAGATGACGTCAGAACGACGAAACCGGTCGAGCGAACGTTCCTTAGAGCTACAGCATATATTTTCTAAAGGCTTTTTAAACTGCATGTAAATTGTGAGTACCCATTGTTTATCAATAAATAATTTTACTTGGCACAAAACGGTATCACGCTATTGGGCACTTTTCGTTTTATCCTATCTTCCCTATGAGCGGCTGAATGGTTGGATTAGATCCCATGTGAGGAAACCAGGCAGATCCTACTGAAGTGTGGATTTTTACTGAGAAAGCCCATTACCCCTGCAGGGGTAGTTGGATCCGGTGAGTGCGGGACCATTGGGGGAGAGCACTGATTGAACCACTGACGGCTATACCTGCATGAAGCACATATCACTTTATATTCATTGGAAGCAATCCTGAAAATATTTTTATATTACTATAAAACTGGACTTTTTTGGATTATTATTATCATCATCATTTAATATTGCAACACTTATTTTGGGAATTTTTATCACTAGGAATTGGACTTTTTAGGATTTATGAATTATTTATTTTTTCAATTTTTTCAATCACTATTTCTTCAATCACTAATTATCAATTAATATTCAATTTATTTTGTATTTTTATTTTGTGTTATATATGTTATATTTTGACTAGGACCAGCACTTTTGATTTGGACAGACACCATCTATATTTATTTGCACATTCTTTATTTCTAGTAGGCGCCATTACCTGCTATATTTTTTACTTATTCTTCACTCCCACCTAGGTGGGTTTTTATGTAGGGGCAGCCACTTCAAACTCAATCACTTTGTATTTTATCACATCACTATTTTATTTAAATTGTCTGTGGCGCAGATTCATCTCTTTTTACCTTGCTTTATCTCCTTGCCTTCCCTGGTGGGGTGATATTCCTCTGCTCTCCACCCAGTAGTAGCCGGGGCCCAGAGAGTAAGACTTGACAGGCTGTGAGGTAGGGGTGATGGGCAGAGAGTCGCTGATTGCTGCCATTACTAGTAAAAAAAAATGTCCCCGATTTAATTTTAAAAATCTGGTCGCCTAAGCACCCAATACTCTCTTGCTGCATTTTACTTTGTTGCCGAGTTCCTAGTGTGGACTTTTGTATGCTTTCCATACAATAACCTACTTGTGTAGACCTCCTCAATTACTTCTGCCATCTTGGATGTGATGTCAGCAGACTCTGAGCCTTTACTTGGTAGTTTGGTATCAACCTTTTTACCTAGCTGTGTGAAAAGTAGAGGAGCTGGGCCAGAAAAGTAAATAGACCTCCCCTTTATTTTTTCCCTTTGTGACGGGATCTTTAGAACCTGAAACCATTTTAATGCGGACCTGTTGGAGTCCTCTAAAGATGTAATTGCATGGCTGTTTGAGTTGCTAGCCTAAGTGGGGTCCCCCCCTCTTCCTCATAAGCATGATGGTTGGGTGATTAGTCTTAGATATGGGACACATCCATTGTCTACATTGCCACACAATTGATGTGCCCCTTGTCTAACTCATGAGTAGCACTGCAGTGTCTATAATGTTCTGATCTTTTCTACAGATGATGCAAGACTGGGTGATCTATGCTACCAACCTGACCTACAGCCCGACCTCCTCCATTCCAATCATCAGAACCAACCCAGCCGTGGTCCCCATAATGTGCTACTATTACCGGTGAGTCTACACTAGGATACAATGCATCTTTGCTGGTAAATATCTTAAGGCAAAAACATTTAAACAGGCAACAGCGCACCTGTCCCAATTCAAGACATTCCCCTTCACATCCTGTTTTGACACGTTAAGCCCAGGTTCACACTGGGTACGATTTAGTTCGATTTGAGATGCGATTTCACATGTGAAATCGCATCTCAAATCGGCGGCAATTGCCGGCAATGACACCGTCCTAATCGGTGCGACGCCGCACCGATTTCAAAAAGTAGTTCCTGTACTACTTTTTGCGATTTCAGGACGCGATTTACATTGACATCTGTGCAGAACCCTGCACAGATGTCTCCTATATCGCGCCTGCCAGAGGGAGTGAAATTGCGCGAGTTCAGCTGAAATCGCGCAATTTCACTCCCGCAGCCCAGTGTGAACCAGGGCTAAACCTGAGAATTCCTTCAATGGTTTGCCACTGCAACAGGTGTGTCCATTGTGGTGATTGCCTCCTAGGCCACTTTGACCACTCAAAATGTTTGGGGTTTCCCTTGGGTTCAGTCCTGTTGGTAACTAATTTGCTTATTGGGGGTACAGACAGCAAAAACCTTAGGGGCCTTAAGCATTCTAAGCTATCAAATGTGTGGCCTATCCACTTATCAGTTATGGGGTCAATGCCCCCCTACTAAACTGCTGCAGGCCATGCACCACAACCCAGAGGCTTGGCTTATTTTTATTTTTTGTGCTGGTTGTATTGGCAACCCATTTGGTTATACCAGTCTACCTTGACCACTGCTGGTGTCATTTTGGAAGTTTTTAATATTCCAATAATCTCCTGCCCCCCCCCCCCCCCCCCCCCGGCAGTCCCTGACAACATGTTTTGTTGTCCCCTGCAAGGAGATGCTTATCTGCTCTCCTCACCAGTCAGTATGAGGCAAGAAGCACTGATTACCTGCATTCTGTGTACAAGTGATCGGCTGCTTTTCGACAGTCGATCACATGGTCAAAGAGCCACATACACTGTTGCTCTTTACAGAGATCTGTGTCGCTCAGGGGCGGATTGACAACTCATGGGGGGGGGGGCCCCCGGGCAATAGTTTATGGGGCCACACACACACACACACACACACACACACACACACACACACACACACGGTACTGGAGAGGCGGGGTAGCTATAATCTTGGGATTTAAAAAAAAAAAGTTGCATGGGGCCCTCAGGCAGTGCCCGAATGGTCAGTCCTCCCCTGGTGTCGCTCCATCTCCTAGCAACACTGTGTGCCCATCCTGGGATGCCGTTGTAGCTCAGTTCCAGAACAAGAGTCCCAGGGCCGTGCTGTCATTTGACAGTGTTTAATTGGTTAATATGGATCTCCTGAAATTAACATGTCACTTCTTCTGGTTCATTACTGACACACCTGTTCTCTGTATAGGCATGCCAATGTGAGCAGCAAAGCCATTGAGCCAACATGGGTTCCATTCAGCACCACAGTGTCCATAGAAGAGAGGCTTTCCTTCTCCTTGAGGCTAATGACTGGTGAGTTAAGCAAAGAAAATAATTGGGAGGGGGGGCGTTGTCTGAACTTTACAATGTAATCTCCTGTCTTGCCTATAGAGGACTGGAGTGGCCCTAGAAGTTCTCCCATCTATCAGCTTGGAGATATTCTCTACATAGAGGCCTCTGTGGACACTCAGAACCATGTTGGACTGATCCTGTATATTGACCGATGTGTGACCACCATATCTCCTGATCCCACCTCGACTCCTAGTTATGGCCTCGTGAGATGGTGACTTAAAATGGTTGCTTGTAGTGATGAGCGGAATACGCCATATTCGATTTCGCGATATTTCACGAATATATAGAAGAAAATTCGCGAAATATTCGTTAATATCGAATATTCGTGATATTTTATCAAAAAAAAAATGTGCAAAATTTCGCGAATGCAAAATTGATTGCGACATTCTCGTCAACACGTGAAAACGGAGATCATTTCCTGGATTACTAAACTAATATGCACTAAACACTAACTCTACTTACACAAACTTATATGACTAAACTAAAGCTAATTTTTTTTTTTTTTTTATACACAAAACAAAGAAGGGCAGAGAAAGTATTTGCGAATATTCGTAATACGAATATTCGCATTGCGAATATTCGGCAACTTAAAAGGATCGCCTCAGCTACTCGCCCAGGGTCTCTAATCATACCAGCAATGCTTTTAGACGTCGATGGAGATCACTAGGATGTGATCTGTTCTAAAAATACACTTGAAAAAATACGAATATTCCCGATAGCGAATATTCACCGCGATATTCGATTTATTCGCGAATACTCTAATATGCAATATTCGTAACGAATATTCGCAATGCGAATATTTGTGAGCAACACTAGTTGCATGTGGTTTCATGGATTATTGCACAAATTTCTGTGTTGCTGTACCTAGAACAATGACTTTGTGAACCCATAACATGGTGGATTTCTGAAATGAATGGGGAAATTGGCCAGCAATTGTACATATGGAGAAAAAAACATCCTTGGGGTAATGGTAATAGCTGCTGCCTGCATATCCATATTGTACCATGCATCCTGCTTTTTGGGATAAACACCTTGGTGTTTGCACTTCCCAACAAGGACTGGAGCTGCCCCTCCATGCACACTGGATGTATTTTGTTTGTTCTTCCAGGAGTGGGGCCGTTTCAGCCGGTCCTCAGCAGGGTCACCCACCCTGCCAACAAAGTCATCCCATCAGCAGGAGCTGCAGATCTGGATTATATTACTGCTCCTCTCAAAGAACCAGGAGAAGGCGGGAATTGCCGCATAGTGTTGGGAGTGGAGACTGCTGTCTGGCTATGGCCCCTACCAATACCAGTCTGTTTGAGACCCCTGCATTGGCTATCTCTTAAAACATTCAGCTATGTCTGGGCTTTGACAAATGCCCATTTGGACATAAACTGTCTTAATCTGTTCAGGTTATAATTGCCTATGTACTTTCTGGAGTTGGGAAGAGGGATGGTAAAGTGCAATATATGTAGGAAAGGGCAAACCTCCTTTGTGGGATGCTAAACCTATGTTTCTTTACTACCTTGTCTTGCCAATGCTTCAAGGCAACTGCAGAAGCTAATGGTTTGGGCAGACCTGTAATGTGGTCAATCAGAATTGGGCCTTGCATAAGGTATCCTGTGTCAAAAATCGGCATACTCTCAAATCGTAATCCACACTTACTGGGCATCATGAACTCGGATCCAGGGATTGTGGGATATATAAAGCTTCTCAGAAAATATCAGTTGTCTCTGCTACAGAGGTCATGCATTAACCTGTATAGTGCCATGATGTCTTGAGTGTAAGTTGCAAGTAATGGGGGGGGGGGGGGGGAACTGCATTGTCAACACATGAAACTACATGATCGCTGCACTTGTGAAGGTAAGGTTTATAATGCCTTTTAATAAAATTATATCTTTACTACTTGTTGCTGTAACTTATGTGCACTATTGCATCTGGTAGGCATTGGCTCCAAGAAGTTAACCAATGCTACTCTACATCATTGGTTCACCAGAGCTTCAAGCCTTCTAAATGTAGACTTTGTCTAACAATTGTCTTCTCTAGTTGGTCTGCAGTTGAGGGCCCCAGCAGTATCTGCCAGTGTTGTGGTACCGGCACGTGCAGCAACCCTACTGCTCTGGTTTCTGGAGGAAGGGGCAGATTTCGAAGACCGAGAGGCAAGAGGGATGTCGTTTTGGATGGTGAGTTAACTGGCAGCTGCTAGATACAATGTTATGAATGTAGGTGATCTCTAGATGTCTCCTAAAGCTGATCTTCAGTGAGAGCATCAACAGGTATTGGAGTAACTTTTGAAATGACTTTCAAATTGGTATTGTGCTGTAAAGAGCTGCGCTATTTACCTAAATGGATAAAGTCCATAATGGGCATAGAAGCCAAAATTAAAAAAAAACTCGCTCTTCAAAATTAAGGCTAGTGGATCTCTTTTCAGAGTCCTGGCATGATGCCAATGATTCACAAATCCATCCACCACATTGCACGCTTACCAGATAGCAAGTGGTGATGGCTCTTATCTGGGAAGTCCTCTCCTATGATGGAACAGATGGTCTAGGACCTTGAGCCAGATCCAAAGAAGCCAATCTCATTCGATGAGGGGGACTCAAAGTTACCCCAGAAAGGAGACTGTCCATAATATTGAATTGCACACTTGATAAAAATAAGGTAATGCACTTGCTCGTAAGAGCATAAAAGGCTGGCTATAGTATAAACACCCATCTGTCATGGATTCTAGCAGTGAGATCGGCATGTACCTCCTACCGACGTGTTTTGTCACAAATTGACGTCCTGGGGTATGGACGGTGTCCTGATTCACTGCATTAAATTGCATATGCAACCAAATCCCCACCTCAGGCGGGTAGACTCCAAATTTGGCATGAGGAAGGGGAGAGAAACTAACCTACCATTTTGTAATGTGCTATGAATAAAAATGTAAGTCTTATGTACCAATAAGTAGTGTTTGGATACAGAGTTATTAAAACTTTTTAAAATGTTAGTAATGTGTCAGTTGAGTCGGCCATATAATGGATGTTTTAGTTCGGCCCGCTTATTGTAGACCACACAGGCACTGAATAAGATAAACCACTCCTGTTTGAGCATGTAATGAAGGGTTTAATTTCAAACTCTATTGATGTACTTCTGGAGATGAATTTGGGGTTTCTCCTAGCTGTACAACCACTAAGGGCATCTCCTACATTAAAGGCCTCTAAGGTAGGGGTAGGCAACCTTGGCCCTCCAGCTGTCGTGAACTACAAATCCCATCATGCCCTACAAATCCCATCATGCCCGTGTCAGGGTCTTGCAATATCTCATGGGACTAGTAGTTTTACCACAGCTGAAGGGCCAAGGTTGCCTACCCCTGCTGTGTAAAGCTTTGGAAAAAGCTAGCTTTCCTGATATGGAGGGGAATTGAAACCATTGGGTGCCATCTTTATATATAATTTTTGAGGGAGCTCCCCTATAGATCACTAGAGGTTTTGTGGGCAAAACAATGTTCACAGAAAAGGTGGTAATGGAAGTAAGGAGCTGCATTATTTCTTTCTAGTGGGGGTTTTGCTTTAAGTAAATCCTCCCGATTTGGGTGATCTAATGAATCCCTGTGGACCACTCCGAATAACCCGTTCCAAGGAACCTCTCTAGGAAGTGGATCGGCTTGGATCAAATGCTGAAGGCTGCTATTTTGCTGTAGTGTCCTAGATTAGGGGTCCCCCCACCCAACCAGGGGCCTGAAGCTTCTAGTTAGGCCTCCTGTAGCTGATCATCTTTCACTAGGACCAGTGGAAGGTCTAAAATCTTTCTGGAAAGGCTAGAATCCTGATGGCTTTATATTGCTTTTCACCCGTGGAAACTTTCCCAATGTCACTTCTATCCTAACTAGAATAAGGGGGAAAATCCTCCCAACAGCTCATTCCACAACCTATGAAGTTAATAATTAGGTTTATCCCAATATTGACTGAAGGGACAATTTTAGGTTTTGAGGGTCTAAAATGGGTGATAACTTCTGGACATTTGTGTGAAAGCTAGATTTGTTGCCTGCAAGCGCTTAAACTGCATATAATTGTACAGAAATGTGTTTTTTGACCTGTCACTTCTCTCCTGTTAAGAACCCAACACAGAAGAGGGACACACTGTGACCACTCTGGGACCTCTGCTTGTGATTGGACCTTCACAAAGGGATGTTGCGGCTGCAGTGACAAGGGAAGAGTCTGCCCCTGCGGAGCTCTGGGTGTTGGTGGCTGTCGGATGTCTTAGTCTTCTTGTTGTCATGGTGTGTGCAGTGTTCATTGGGAAATCTCTAAAAAAGCCACAATATGTGCTGTCTGTGCAAAAATAAACATTTAATCGTCTATTGATTTCATTTTAATGCGATGAGCTTGCAATCCTGAAATGGTCTTCTTACTATTGGTATAAATGTGTTTTTCCTAGCTTTGCCTAACATACTCAAAAGGCATATACCTGGCTCCATCGGCATCTTTGAACCAAAGATACAATTAATAGAGACAACCCACAGAAAAATATCAATGGTTGGGGCATCTCCATAACATGTATATTAAATTACATCTAGGGCACTGGGTTGTGTCTAAGCTTCCATTTAAATAGCTTCTCGGGTATATATGTTCTGTTAGATTTTTGCATAGGGGATGGAAGAGACCATGGGGACTGCTGATGGCACAGCTGCCCATTGGTCATCTGATAGACCCCCCCCAAGTCTCGTACACAATGTGTCCTTGATGGCTTTTTTTTTTTTTTACTTATTATAAAGTATACCATATTGTGAAATGAGACCATATTTGGTATTTTTTTTTTTATCCAGTAGTGATATATTTGGGGATTGTCCATATGTTCATCGCATGTAAGTTTGACTCAAACATTGTTCGCATGAACATGAGGCGCTTGCAAGTTTGCCAGCCAGAGAGAGCACTATAATGCTCTGTGAAATTGCAATGCATTGACAGCTGCTGATTGGCACCTGACCTGAATGCTTTGGGCCATCAAAGCATTATGTGCTTTCTGTGAGCCATGATTGGCCAAAGGCACCCTGCCTATGGCCAATCTTGGCTCATGAGTTAGGTCCGCACCCCACACTAAGGCTCACTGCAATACATCAAAGCCGTAAGCAAGTTTAAATTACTTTTTTTATCTTTAGAAATGTAATTTTGCTGCGGCACGGTAAAACACAAGATAGTCTGTAAAGTGGGGCATCTAAGGACCCCCCCCCCAGCACGATAATTAAAGAAATATTATTATTAAAATCACTGCTCCTGGGGGGACTCATTATAAAATCTTTTTGCATGTCCCCTGGGGCAGTACCCATGTTGCCAACCGGTTCTGCTGCTCCTCTGGTTATCCCACTGTGAGAAGGGAGCCCGGCGCAGAGATAACAGGGAGCAGTCGGCAGGTGAGCGGGCTGATGTGTGGGAGCAGAGATGACATCTCTCACCGCCCGCCCTACATCACTGCTGTTCTGCCCTCAGTGTGCAGCCGCAGGCAGTAGAACGATTGCATCTCCCTGCTGCCTGACTTCACTCTGGGACACAGCAGGTGGAAAGTGACAATCTGCTACATGTGGCAAGCAGAGGCGGCATCAGATTAGATGTTTGTGTCTTTGAGGCGATCTTGGGTCAGGCAGTTTATCAAGACCCTGGGTTTGGCGCACATTTTCCTTGTGGTAAAGTAGGGACAGGTCACCTGTTTTAGACAAGTAGGGACAAACCATTCATACTGGAACCCCATTTCCACTTGGGTGTGGCCTAGCCGAATTCAGCCCCTAAAGGAAGGGTGTCAAACTCAATTTAATTGCGGGCTACATCAGCATTATGATTGCCCTCAAAAGGGTGGTTGTATCTGTAAGATTATGTAGCGCCCCCTTACTTTCAGTACGGGCACTACGCTAAAGTTAGTGGGTGAATGGGAGAGTTATTTGGCTCCTATTTATAATTTGTTAGATTTCAGGCTGCTGTCTTCCATAACTATCCTGTGGGTCAGACTGCGCTCCAGGGATGTGATCCCATCCCTGGACAGGTGGCGCTAGAGGGGTTCTGGCAAAGCCACTTTTCCCCAGCAGCCAATTAGAGGAGTTGGACCTTGCAGGGCATGCTGGGGAGGGGTATATTTGGGACGGACGCCATGATTCGGTAAAGGGTGTGTGTGGGTTCTCTCTTTGCGGGGTCCAGGCTCGCGGTGCGGCATCCACCTTCAGGTTCCATCCTGATGTTGAGAGGGACCCCGGTGACTTACTTGGTCCCCAACTTTATTGAGAAGATCCTAAAGCTGAGGGCTGAACGGTGGGTTCTCGGCTCAGGGAGAACCCAAAAACAGGTTGTCCAGGAGACTTGAACGAACCATCGGGGATCTGGTCACCAAGGCCATGACGGGTACATGGCAGCTGTCAACCACTGACCCTTTCATTGCATTTCCTGGGAGGATTGGCTCAATCTGTCTTGTTCCTTTTGAGTACTGAAGTACTAGGCCTGTGGCAGAGGCCCGAACCAGAGGTCTGTTCCTCCCAGCAACCTAAAGTGACATTTTGGCTGCCAGGCTTGTGGCAGAAGTCTGTCCAGAGGCGCTTCACCCACTCTGGCTAGAGTGGCGACGTTTGGTACATTGCTACTGAAAAAAAAAACAATAAAAAATATTGCGCTAAAGGATATGAATAGCTAAAATTGAAAATAAATGTGTAAATGTGAACATAATGTTAACTTAATAACCCAAGCAGCAATCTTTAGCTACACGTGGTAGTCATGTAAATACAAGTAGAAAACATTGGAGAAAAAATTGTGCTAATCATACCATGTGGTGAACAAAGTGTTAAGAAATAATTAAATAATATTAAATATAAGAAATATATTAAACTCTTGGGAAAGAAGGTAAGGAAAACCTAGTGAGACAACCAAAATAAATTGAATTTATGACTCTGTGAAAAAATATTAATAATAAATAAAATCCATTCAGTCCAAAAAGATCTGTGACTTCTTAAACATAATGTCCCCATCAAAGTATCAACTCCATGGATGTATGTTGAAGGGGGGAAAAAGCCAAGATGAAAGGGATTCCGCCACCAGTCAGGTTTGGATAGGAATAGAAAAGATCCACAAGGAGAGGGGTCGGTAATAAACTCTTACCAGATTCCCAGCTAGTAAAGCATATAGATCCATTCGATCCCAGAAGGGGGGGGGGGAACTGCAGCGCTCCTCTACATTCAGCTGGTCCTCGTTTTGATAGGTGTGGATCCCGAACTCCTTTCCAGGTCCTAAGCTGGTTGCACAGCTCCAAAGGATCCAGTTGGAGACCCAGAAAAAAAGGGGACTCAAATAGTGAAGTACCGTAATAATCCGGGTTTTATTAAAATTGTAGGAGTATACACTAGATGCTCTTCATAAGTACAAAATACAAAGGCATTACATCCAGTCAAAGTAAAACAAAATATAACAAAACGAACGTGCGCCCGTGCTTACGGGGTCACTTCTGGACGTGGTGACGTCAGTGCGTGGCTCCGCCCTGACTAGTTTAGATCAATACGATTGTTCTCAAAGGGCCCTTTGAGAATGATTGTATTGATCTAAACTAGTCAGGGCGGAGCCACACACTGACGTCACCACGTCCAGAAGTGACCCCGTAAGCACGGGCGCACGTTCGTTTTGTTTGTTATATTTTGTTTTACTTTGACTGGATGTATTTTGTACTTGTGAAGTGCATCTAGTGCAGGGATCCTCAAACTACGGCCCTCCAGATGTTGTAGAACTACACATCCCATGAGGCATTGTAACACACTGACATTCACAGACATGACTAGGCATTATGGGAATTGTAGTTCCTGAACAACTGGAGGGCCGTAGTTTGAAGACCCATGATCTAGTGTATACTCTTACAATTTTAATAAAACCTGGATTATTACGGTACTTCACTATTTGAGTCCCCTTTTTTTCTGGGTCTCCAACTGGATCCTTTGGAGCTGTGCAACCAGCTTAGGACCTGGAAAGGAGTTCGGGATCCACACCTATCAAAACGAGGACCAGCTGAATGCAGAGGAGTGCTGCAGTTCCCCCCCCTCCTCCTTTCTGGGATCGAGTGGATCTATATGCTTTACTAGCTCGGAATCTGGTAAGAGTTTATTACCGACCCCTCTCCTGGTAGATCTTTTCTATTCTATCCAAACCTGACTGGTGGCGGAATCCCTTTCATCTTGGCTTTTTCCCCCTTCAACATACATCCATGGAGTTGATACTTTGATGGGGACATTTTGGACTGAATGGATTTTATTTATTTATTTATTATTAATATTTTTTTCACACAGTCATAAATTCAATTTATTTTGGTTGTCTCACTAGAAGGTTTTCCTTACCTTCTTTCCCAAGAGTTTAATATATTTCTTATATTTAATATTATTTATTTATTTAATTATTTCTTAACACTTTGTTCACCACATGGTATGACTAGCGCAATTTTTTCTCCAATGTTTTCTACATTGCTACTGAAAGCAGGCTTGCTTTCATCATCATCATCCAAGGCCTGATACCGCACTTGTTCTTCTGCTTCATCAACTTTTCCTATCCTACTATATGTTGATGTTGGCCGTGTTGGGCCTTGGAATAAAGCATTTGAAAAACCCATCGGATGACTGGACATTCGCTCACTGCTACTACTCACTACTACTACTACTCCTAGACACACTACAAGGTAACAATACGCTGGTCCCAAAAACAACCAGCGGCTCCTGAATGGGGTAGCGCTACAATTAGATGTCCAGCGCATCCCCTCCCCTTACATTGGATGTCAAGTGCCACCCTACCATCAGAAGTTGAGTCCCCATGTTCCCTTGCAACATGGTGTACACCCCTTACCTTCTGCTTTCAAACAATGCATCCAGCTTCTTCCCAGCAGAAGGAAAGGGTCTGGAGGAGGACCAGAGGAGGGCTGGAGCTCTCCTGCAGCTGCAGGAGAGGTGCAAGGGCCACATAAAATGGCCTGGAGGGCCAGATTTGGCCCGCGGGCCTTGTGCTTGAAACCTGTGCCCTAGAGAAATGCTGTTGGCACACCTAAAACCTACATGTGAATGAGTATGGGGTACATAGTGCATCTACCCATTCACTCCAGAAAAGTATAAGAAAAACGGGAGACAGTTTCTGACAACTCAGAAATTGAACCAGAGGTGAATATGGACTTTAATTTGGTAGCTACTAGTAGACCCAAATGAAAAAGAGCACTCAATAGAATAAAAATTGAATTTATTATATGATCATGTTAAAACCATTGTGTAAGAACAGACATAGAAAACAAGTATTCCAATGTATATACATGGCATTGTCCCAAATAAATATGTCCTAAGGGAACACGAGAACCTGAGAGTATATCCATAGATATGATGGACTCTGTGGTAGGTCTATACAGTAGAGAAGGTCCTACATATTGGGGCAAACATCGAGGAAATCGGATTACAGAGGGATCTCTACGCGTTTCACTTTGCAGCTTCCTCAGAAGTTCCTATTGTTATCAGATTGCAGTTGAGAAACATGGAACACCAAGCCCAAAGCCACCGGGGGGAGACAAAGAAACAGTGCACAGGTCGCCCCAATGTAAGAGTGCATCAGGTATGTATCAGCCAGAAAAGGGAGCTTGCCATTCAGTGAGAGCATACACTCTGTGTGTAATGCACTCTACTAATATTTGTGCCGATCCTGGCTGTAATCGAGCCTCCCGAATCAGGTAAAAACAGGTTTCTGCCAACTCCTTTATTAAAAATTTGATGTCCCCCGTGGTAGCTCCAACGTCATTTACTATGTCCGCAGATTCACTTAAAAAAAATACTCCTACCCTGACAAACGTTCCCACCCTTCTGACAGTTCTTATATAGCAATTAGGTGTGGCCAAGCAGTGATGTCAACCGGAGATCTCACCCCAGTGACATCACTGCCCGGGCATAATAGGTTAGTGATGTCACAAGGGACGGGGTCTTTGGATGACATCACCACACCCCATACTATATAAGGGCTGTCAGAACAGTGGGAGACTTAGTTGTTTTTTGGGGGGCTTGTGTCGGCGACAGTTATCGTGATTAAAGTTGGAGCTACCATGGGGGCATTATTCATTTTTAATGAAGGACTTGTTAAACTGCTTCCTGTTTTTCTTACACTAAACAGTTTTTTGGGTGAATGAGTAGGAGTACTATGTACAGGGGGCTTGGAATCTAAGGGCTCCCTTGTTAAAGGGGGCTTCCAGATTCTGATAAGCCCCCTGCCTGCAGACCCCCACAGCCAAGGTTTGTGGGGAAGAGGCCCTTGTCCCCATCAACATGGGGACAAAGTTCTTTGGGGTGGGGTGCAGAGCCCTCCATGTTGAGGGCATGTGGCCTGGCATGTTTCAGGGGCGTGCCTGCCAGGCTGTATGCTCAGATAAGGGATTGGTATGGATTTTGGGGGACTCCACTTTTTTAAATATTAGTGTAGGGTTCCCCTCAAAATCCATGCCAGACCTAAGGGTGTGCTCATTATGAGGGGCTCCCGCCATCCACATTCAGTGATTCTAGCACTGCAGACCTAGGTTGTCCATTATCAGGGGCATCCATCATTATTTCCCTGAGTTTCCAGCTTTGGCCAACATAAGGGGCTCTCACCATTCCTGTGCGGAGTTCCCAGGTATTCACAGCTGCTGTGCCCCTTATGAGAGGCTCCCACCATTCTTGTGCTGAGTTCCAAGCCTGAGCAGTCTGAACACTTGTGCCCATTATAAGGGGTTCATGCCTCCCCTGTGCTGAATTCCCAGGTCTGCACACCTGTTGTGCCCATTATAAGGAGCTTCTGCCATCCACATGAAGTATTTCTGTCTCTGCAGACCTATTTTGTCCATTTTCAGGGGTTTCCATGATCCTTGCACTGAGTTCTTAGGTCTGCACACCTGTTGTGGACATTATAAGAGGTTCCCACCATCCTTGTGCTGAGTTCCCAGGTAGTAACAGCTGCTGTGCTTACCATGAGGGGCCCCCACCTTTCCTGTGCTAAGTTCCAGGTCTGAGCAATGGTTGTGCCTAGGATGAGGGGCTCTGACAATTCCTGTACTGAGTTCCCAGGTCTTCACACCTGTTGTGCCTGTTATGAAGGGCTCCCACCATTCAGATCTAAGCAGTCTGGACACTTGTGCCATTACAAGGGGTTTCCACCACTCCTGTGCTGAGTTCCTGGGTCTGAACACCTGTTGTGCCCATTATAAGGGACTTCCACCATCCATGTGCAGAGTTTCTGGCTCTGCTGATCTATGTTGATCATTATCAGAGGCTCCCACCATCCCTGAACTGCCTTCCTAGGTCTACTGAGTTCTTGGGAGGGGGGTTCCCACCCTCCCTGCAATGACTTCCCAGGTCTGCACAGCTGCTGAGTCCATTATGAGGGGCTCCCACCATCCCTGCTGAGATTTTGTATTCTGGACAAAGTAATTGGAGGAGCTAGGACACACAAAGGTTAGCAGGGACAAGCAACATTTCCAAGTGAACAGGAACAGATTTGGAAACTATGGAATCTGATCTCACTGTTAGAGCGCCGAGAACATAAAAAAAAAAAAAACAGGACTAACTCAGTCTACCAGTCTCCACTGTGACTAAAATATCAGAATTTGGTGGACTGACTTTTTGAGGTGACAATAAATAGGACCTTGCAGGAGAACAAGATCTAAGCAGATCCCAGAGATATAGGAGAGATTACAAACCCAATCCTGCCAACAACATCGCTGGCTGAAAGTCACTAGGACTATCGAATGATCACCATTTGCATTAAACACACCCCCAAATATAAAAATGGGCCCTGAAATATATCGCCCCCTATGGTATAAGCTACACTGGTAGTATTCAGTAGCATCTTGTAGCTTTCCATTGCACATGATTGAAACATTGATCAGTCATGTGAGTTTATGCTAATACATGTTGGTTGTATAGAGTACTCCATGGAGAGACATTTGTATCATCAGTTTTTTTGATCACTTGCTACTCCTAGTGATTAATCCATAACAAATATAGTAGCAGGACTAAGCTACTGAAATTCCCCCGTGTAGCTCCACTCAAATGAGGTGACTGTCAGCAAGTGGTTAACTGTCTCAGCATCAAGAGATCAACCATGTTTCTTTTTAGGCAGCCATTTGGGTGTGGTGATGATTTGCCCCAGCTGAGGGTATTAGTGACTGGTGGGAGGGGTATAAAGGGAAGCTCTTTCTTCCTGCCTCATTGTGTTGTTGGTCTTGCAGGCAGGATGGGTCTAGGAGTGAGGAGCTGCTGTAGTTGGCTGTTGCTTTTGGCCCTGGTTTATGGACCAGGGTTTGGATGTAGTGGGGATGGAACCTTGGTGAGACATAGGCGCCAATTAGACTGGTGGAGGAGTAACCAGCGGTTTGTACCTGGCCAGAGCCAGGGGTCTTCTAGAGGGGGATCAGGAGGGATTTACTCTGGAGCTAATGCAGTATATGGGTTTGGGGCTTCTAGAGGTGGGGCTCAGAGGGGTTCAACAGGTGGACATGCTGGTGGGATGCCCCGCCAGCAGCCCCCTACTGTAGGTTACTCTAGCTCTCCCATCAGTGTCCAGTGTGAAGAGGACCGCATGGTGGTCAGTGTCATGATGGATTTTTATGGGAATGGAAAGCTGGTGAAATCTTCTGATCTGTACCTGGGACCCCAAGGCTGCAAGCCGAACACCCAAAGTGCTGATGAAGTTATCTTCCAGATTGGTCTCCAGGACTGTGGCAACACTGTGCAGGTAATCCTACCCCCCCCCCCCCCCTCCACCCTTTTTTTTTTTTATATTCAACTGTATTGGCTTCAGTAAACTAAAACCTGGTTGCTATTGGTTATTGCACTTTGCAGTGCTGTTTTAAGGACTGTGTAGCTGATATTCCATTGTTAAAAACCCTTGTTGCTCCCTTGTTGCTCTTCTGTGAATGGGGACCTGTGTGTATGCTGCTGACCTTGTTCTCATGTACGATTTGGAGGGGGGGGGGGGCAAATCTGTGGAAAGCAGCCTAAGCTAGTGTGACCAGATGTTTCCAGGGATAGTCCCTGGATTAAGGACACTGTCCCCGGTCCAAGTCTGTCCCTGATTTTTGTCCCCGGATTAGATTTGAACAGGGGCTGGGGCAATTTCAGTTTCAGGCGCATTCTCATTCAGCTCCACTCACATGTTGTTCTGCCTTGGCTCAAGACCTGGTCAGCCACCTGTCTGCTTATCTCCTTGCCTTCCCTGGTGGGGTGATATTCCTCTGCTCCCCACCCAGTAGTAGCCGGGGCCAGGAGAGTAAGACTTGACAGGCTGTGAGATAGGGGTGACGGGCAGAGAGTCGCTGATTGCTGCCATTACTAGTAAAAAAAAAAAAGTCCCCAGTTTCATTTTAAAAATCTGGTCACCTTAGCCCAAGCACCCAATGCTCCCTTGCTGCATTTTACTTTGTTGCCGAGTTCTAAGTGTGGCCGTTGTATGCTTTACATACAATAAGATACTTGTGTAGACCTCCTCGATTACTGCTGCCATCTTGTATGTGATGTCAGCAGACTCTGTAATTGCATGGCTGTTTGAGTAGCTAGCCTAAGTGTTCTCCCCCCCCCCCCCCTCTTCCTCATAAGTAGGTCATGATGAAAGGTCACCTACGCAACCCTGGATCTGATTAGATTATGTAGTTTGATTGAGTACTGTATATAGAAAAATGTAGTCAGTGATATTTGGTATGTGAATTTTGTAATCTAACTCTAAAAATGAACTATTTTAGATATGGATGCCCTAGATGAATGAAAAGTTAATTAACCTAAATGTATATTAATGGACTCAATGTGACAAATTTTTTTCCTCCTTTTAATCATGTTTTACATTTTCTATGTTTTTTGTGTACCTATATGTCTGAATTATGTTGATTTTGTTTCTGATGGCCTCGCAACGAAACCATTAAGTTTGTTGTAAAGCGAGTAATTAAGAAATAAAAACAAACAAACAAACAAACATAAGTATGATGGTTGGGTGATTAGTCTTGGCTATGGGACACATCCATTTTCTCCATTTGCACCCAATTGATGTGCCCCTTGTCTAACTCATGAGTAGCACTGCAGTGTCTATAATGTTCTGATCTTATCTACAGATGATGCAAGACTGGGTGATCTATGCTACCAACCTGACCTACAGCCCAACCTCCTCCATTCCAATCATCAGAACCAACCCAGCCGTGGTCCCCATAATGTGCTACTACTACCGGTGGGTCTACACTAGGATACAATGCATCTTTGCTTGTAAATATCTTAAGGCAAAAACATTTAAACAGGGGACAGCACACCTGTCCCAATTCAAGACCTTCCCCCTTCACATCCTATTTTGGCAAGTTAAACCTAAGAATTTCTTCATTGACTTGCCACTGCAACAAGTGCGTCCATTGGCAAAGGAGGCAATCACAACACTTTGTCCACTCCAAAATGTTTGTGGGTTCAGTCCTGTTGGTAACTAATGCTTATTGGGGGTACAGACAGCAAAAAAAACTTATGGGCCTTAAGCATTCTAAGATACCAAATGTGTGGCCTATCCACTTATCAGTTATGGGGTCAATGCCCCCCTACTAAACTGCTGCAGGCCCTGCACCACAACCCAGAGGCTTGGCTTATTTTTTATTTTTTTTGTGCTGGTTGTATTGGCAACCCATTTGGTTATACCAGTCTACCTTGGCCACTGCTGGTGTCATTTTGGAAATGTTTAATATTCCAAGAATCTCCTGCGACCCCCCCCCCCCAGCAGTGCCCTGATTACATATTTTGTTGTCCCCTGCAAGGAGATTCTGATTGGCTCTCCTCGCCACAGTCAGTATGAGGCAAGAAGCGCTGATTACCTGCATTCTGTGTACATGTGATCGGCTGCTTTTCGACAGTCGATCACATGGTCAAAGAGCCACATACGCTGCTCAGAGATCGGTGTCGCTCAGGGGTGGGCTGACAACTCATGGGGGGGCCCCCGGGCAATAGATTATGGGGCCACACAGTATACACGCATACAGTATACATACAAAGTATACATACACACACAAAAGGTACTGGAGAGGCGGGTAGTTATAAATCTTGGGATTTAAAAATAAATGTTTTTACATGCTGTCCCTGGTTTTACTAAGGCTGGCAACCTGGGGGGGGGGGGGCTAGTGGCAAGGGGCCCTCAGGCAGTGCCCGAATGGTCAGTCCTCCCCTGGTGTCTCTCCATCTCCTAGCAACACTGTGTGCCCGTCCTGGGATGCCGTATCTCAGTTCCAGATTGAGAGCCACAGGGCCGTGCTGTCATTTGACCGTGTTTAATTGGTTAATATGGATCTCCTGAAATTAACATGTCACTTCTGGTTCATTACTGACACTATTCTCTGTATAGGCATGCCAATGTGAGCAGCAAAGCCATTGAGCCAACATGGGTTCCATTCAGCACCACAGTGTCCATAGAAGAGAGGCTGTCCTTCTCCTTGAGGCTAATGACTGGTGAGTTAAGCAAAGAAAATATTTATGAGGGGGGGAGTGTTGTCTGAACTTTTCAATGTAATCTCCTATCTTGTCTATAGAGGACTGGAGTGGCCCTAGAAGTTCTCCCATCTATCAGCTTGGAGATATTCTCTACATAGAGGCCTCTGTGGACACTCAGAACCACGTTGGACTGATCCTGTATATTGACCGATGTGTGACCACCATATCTCCTGATCCCACCTCTGCTCCTAGTTATGGCCTCATTGAAGAAAATGGGTATTTTTTTTTTTTCTCTGGCTGAGGGGGGATGTCATTGCCGCCATTAATGACCCCACTCTTAACTGACTATTTTCTACAGCTGTCTAGTTGATGGAATGCAAGATGACTCCTCTTCAGCCTTCATCACCCCGAGGGTTGAGCCAGACAAGCTCCAGTTCACAGTGGATGCTTTCCGATTTCTAGGAAATGATGCCTCTCTGGTGAGGACAGTTTGCATTGACTGGTACAGATGAGTGCCTTGTAAGAACTGATAACCTAATTTCAATACTTCCCAATCCAGATCTACATAACCTGTTACCTGAGAGCTGCTGCCACCACCCAGGTCCCTGATGCCATGAACAAGGCCTGTTCCTATAGCAAAGCCACACAAAGGTGAGATGGTGACTTAACATGTTTGCTTGTGGTTCCATGTATTATTGCACACATTTCTATGGTATGGTACCTAGAACAATGACTTTGTGAACCCATAACATGGTGGATTTCTGAAATTAATGGGGAAATTGGCCAGCAATTGTACACATGGAGAACAAAACATCCATGGGCTAATGGCAATACCTGCTGCCTGCATATCCATATTGTACCATGCATCCTGCTTTTTGGGATAACACCTTGGTGTTTGCACTTCCCAACGAGGACTGGAGCTGCCCCTCCATGCACACTGGATGTATTTTGTTTGTTCTCCCAGGAGTGGGGCCGTTTCAGCCGGTCCTCAGCAGGGTCACCCACCCTGCCAACAAAGTCATCCCATCAGCAGGAGCTGCAGACCTGGATTATATTACTGCTCCTCTCAAAGAACCAGGCTAAGGTGGGTATTGCTGCATAGTGTTGGGAGTGGCGACTGCTGTCTGGCCATGGCCCCCACCAATACAGGTCTGTGTTGGAGACCCCTGCATTGGCCATCTCTTAAAACATGCAGCCATGTCTGGGCTTTAAAGTGACAAATTCCCATTTGGACATAAACTGCCTTAATCTGTTCAGGTTATAATTGCCTATGTACTTTCTGGATTGGGGAAGAGGGATGGTAAAGTGCAATATATGTAGGAAAGGGCAAACCTTCTTTGTGGGATACTAAACCTATGTTTCTCCCTCGTCTTTCAGGACTGCACCCTGAGAGTAGACTGGCTCACCTGACAGGAAACACAATCAAAATGAGGTTAAAATGCCCCACCCCTCCCGTGTGCCCCTTTTCTTTTCCGTGTGACCCTGGGCCCCCCCCCCCCCGGAGCCCGGACCGCACTGGGTGCCGTTGGGTCCGGTGTAGCTTGCTACCCCTCCGGGGGTTTCCCCTTCGTCTTTGTGTCCTTCCTTTTCAGCGAAATGTTTTTTTTTTTTTTTTCCTTGTGAAGGGGGTCTCCCTCGTCCCCCTGGGGCTGGGCTCCCCCCCCTGGAGTCCGGAGCCCCGGACCTGGGGCAGGTACTGATATGTTTAGGTGGGTTGCCAGGGGAGTTGGGTCCGGTGTAAGCTTGAGCTACCCCTCTAACGGGGGAAGTTTCCCCTTCTAAAGGAGTCTTAGCCCCTCCTCCAGGAATCCTCTTCTGGGGAACAGGAGAAGACAGTTGACTCCCCTGGACGGAGGAGGAGGACCGGAGCCTGATATCCTTAGCAGGAGGGCAGGGCTCTCCAGTGCTCAAACCGAAGAGTCACTAAAAGCCATTATCCCAGGGAGTGGGCAGAACCTGAAAAAGCTTACCAAGTTTCAAAATTTGGAAACGCCACTGTCCCCCCCCCCTTGATGCCCCCCTTTGGCTCAGGCTCCGACAGTCAGACCTTTCCTTTGAGGACCCTACCTTGGAGGTTGGGCCTAAGGCCTCCCTTTCCTGACTGGACCATCTCCGCCTACTTCCGGGGGTTTGCCCTGCAGACCGCATGCCGCGGGTAGTTGGGGAGTGCTTTTACGAAGGTCAGGCTGGTGAAAGAGGTAATGGCTCAAAAGGGGATCTACCAAGCCACATACACCTGACGGGAAGGGGGTCTCCCTCGTCCCCAGATAATATCTAGACGACCTTCTCCAGCAAGGCTCTTCCCAGCCAAATCCCAAGTCAGGATCAGCTCCAGATTGATAATTTTGGACCTGACCGTCGTCATGACCACTCGATTTTTTTGGAGTCGCTTGGTTGGATTTCCTGCCCTCCCCTTTGTCTGGCCTAATCAACAAGCAAAAGTCCTCCTTCTGCTCTGCCGGAACTGAGCGGAAGGCATACCTGCATACCTGGGGTTATCATAGATTCCTGAGAAAATAAGCTTTTTCTTCCCTAAGAGAAGTTCCGGAGGCTTGTGACGACGATCGGGTCTTTAGTGGCTACAGAAAATCCCTCCCTCAGAGAGATCATGAAGCTGTTGGGTCGGATGACCGCTTGCATTCCGGCGGTTCCCTGGGCCCAACTACATGCAAGACCACTTCAGAGGTTCTTCCTCTCCGCCTGGAACGGAAAGGAAGACACTCTCGATTCCCGGGTCAGGGTCCCGATCCTAGTCAAGGACTCCCTAGATTGGTGGCTTCACCACCAAAACCTCCTGAAGGGCCGTCCGTGGAGTCAGACTAATCCAGTGAAGGTCACTACGGACGCCAGTGCTTGGGGTTGGGGAGCCCATGTACAAGAACTGCGGGCTCAGGGATCCTGGGATCCACATCAAAGGCGGACCTCCTCCAACTATCGAGAATTAATGGCAGTGGGAGAAGCTCTGAGGGCATTCGAAGATAGAATTCAGGGCAAGGATGTCCTGGTCCTTTCTGACAATGCTACGACAGTCGCCTTTCTCAACAGACAGGGAGGCACCAGGTCCCAATCTCTCCTGACACTCTCTGTTCTGCCCAACCCAGGATCTCCAGGGAGAGTACCCTCTATTCTGGCAATCCACATAAGGGGAGCCACCAATCTGGAGGCCGACTTTCTGAGTCGTTGACCCATTTTTCAGGGGGAGTGGGAATTGTGCCAGGAAACCTTCGACTGGGTTTGTCGGCGGTTCGGGAGAGATCTTTTTTTCCTGCAGGGAAAACAGAAAAGTGAACAGATTCTTTTCCCTTTTGCAAGGACAGGGTTCTCAGGGGGTGGATGCGCTAGCCCAGACCTGGGATTTCTGTCTGGCTTACGCTTTTTTTTTTCCCCCGCTGAATCTGATCCCAAGGGTCTTACAAAAGCTGGCCTCCTCGGAAACCAAATTAATCCTAATCACTCCTTGGTTCCCTCATGGGACCTCTCCCTGGTCCTGGAGCAGCTGACTAAGGCACCATTTGAGCCTATAGACAGTGTGACGGTAGTAGAACATATCCCCGTCAAGCATTCCCTTCTCCCATAAAAGAAATCACCCAATATTCCACGACTAGGAATATCCCTGGTATCAGAGGCGTAGTTAGGATCTTCAGGGCCCCGGTGCAAGAAACCATGAAGGGGCCCCCCCATGGGCATTGCTAGGTCTATAAAAGATCTTGGGCTAGAGCCCATAGCAGTGTAGAAAGCAAGTAAAGAAAGTCATATGCTTGGGCAGGTGTGTGTTGCACCTACCTCCAGACCATCCTTGTCCTCTGTCAGCCTATGTTTCTTCTTGATGACAGGCACAGCTGGAGCAGACGTTGGGGGAAGGTGGTCAGGCTCTGGGACTGGGAGGATGTCACTGCTGGTCAGGTCTTCTCTCTCACTCCCTCTCGTGCTGTTCCTTCCAGTCAGCCTCCTGCTGCTCACGGCCCCCACTCTCTGTTGTTTTCAGATGCGCAAATCCCAGCAAAGAAAAGGAAGCCACTTTCCATTGCCTGGATGTAAGACGCTGCCTTTTAGTTTACCTAGAGAGGGTTAGTGAGTTCAGAACTTCCCCTCACCTTTTAGTTAATTTCTCAGGGAAGAAAAAGGGTCACCAGACAACTAAGCCTGCCTAATCCATCTGGAGATGGAAGCCTATCTCCTTGTCCTACACACAGGCAGGTAGGCCACTTCCTGTTAAGGCTCATTCCACGCGTTCTCTGGCAACCTCCTGGGCAGAAAGGGCAGGAGCTTCCATAGAGCAGATCTGTAGAGCGGCAACCTGGTCCAGCCGGAATACGTTCATCAGACATTATAGAGTCGAACTGCTGTCTCCTCAAGACCTGATGTTTGGTAGGAAGGTCTTACAGATGGTGGTCCCGCCCTAAGGTAGGCCTGAGGATTACTTGCTTTTCTCTCTGCCATCCTGGAAGACGAGGGAGAAATTACCAGTTACTTACCGGTAGCTGGATTTCTACAAAGTCTTACAGGATGGCAGGCCTACTTCCCTCCCTTTTACTTCTATCTAAATTCCTCCTTTTTTTTTTTTTCTTAGTTCCTGTCTATACCGTGTTCTAAAGAGCGGTTACTTATCTTAAACTGAGGCACACGGGAGGGGTGGGGCCTTTTAAACCTCATTTTGATTGTGTTTCCTGTCAGGTGAGCCAGTCTACTCTCAGGGTGCCGTCCTGTAAGACTTCGTAGAAATCCAGCTACCGGTAAGTAACTGGTAATTTCTCTATTACCTTGTCTTGCCAATGCTTCAAGGCAACTGCAGAAGCTAATGGTTTGGGCAGACCTGTAATGTGGTCAATCAGAATTGGGCCTTGCATAAGGTACTCCGTGTCAAAAATCAGCATACTCTCAAATCGTAATCCACACACTTGCTGGGCATCATGAACTCGGATCCAGGGATTGTGGGATATATAAAGCTTCTCAAAATATCAGGTCTCTCTGCTACAGAGGTCAAGCATTAACCTGTATAGTGCCATGTCTTGAGTGTAAGTTGCAAGTAATGGGGGGGGGGGGGGGGGAGACTGCATTGCCAACACATGAAACTACATGATCAATGCACTTGTGAAGGTAAGGTTTATAATGCCTTTTAATAAAAGCATATCTTTACTACTTGTTGCTGTAACTTAAGTGCACTATTGCATCCGGTAGGCATTGGCTCCAAGAAGTTAACCAATGCTACTCTACAGCATTGGTTCACCAGAGCTTCAAGTCTTCTAAATGTAGACTTTGTCTAACAATTGTCTTCTCTAGTTGGTCTGCAGTTGAGGGCCCCAGCAGTATCTGCCAGTGTTGTGGTACCGGCACCTGCAGCAACCCCACTGCTCTGGTTTCCGGAGGAAGGGGCAGATTTGGAACACCGAGAGGCAAGAGGGATGTCGTTTTGGATGGTGAGTTATTAACTGGCAGCTGCTGGATACAATGTTATGAATGTAGGTGATCTCTAGATGTCTCCTAAAGCTGATCTTCAGTGAGAACATTACCAGGTATTGGAGTAACTTTTGAAATGACTTTCAAATTGGTATTTTGCTGTAAAGAGCTGCGCTATTTACCTAAATTATAAAGTCCATAATGGGCATAAAAGCCAAAATTGAAATAACTCGCTCTTCAAAATTAAGGTTAGTGGATCTCTTTTCAGAGTCCTTGTGTGATGCCAATGATTCACAAATCCCTCCACCACATTGCACGCTTACCAGATAGCAAGTGGTGATGGCTCTTATCTGGGAAAGTCCTCTCCTATGATGGAGCAGGACATATGGTCTAGGACCTTGAGCCAGATCCAAAGAAGCCAATCTCATTCAATGAGGGGGACTCAAAGTTTGGAGACCCTCCAATATTGAATTGCACACTTGATAAAAAAATAAGGTAATGCACTTGCTCGTAAGAGCATAAAAGGCCGGCTATAGTATAAACACCCATCTGTCATGGATTCTAGCAGCGCAGTGACATCAGCATGTACCTCCTACCGACGTGTTTTGTCACAAATTGACGTCCTGGGGTACGGACGGTGTCCTGATTCACTGCATTAAATTGCATATGCAACCAAATCCCCACCTCAGGCAGGTAGACTCAAAATTTGGCATGAGGAAGGGGAGCGAAACTAACCTACCATTTTGTAATGTGCTGTGAATAAAAATGTAAGTCTCTTAATTGCTGATCATAAGACAACTTTGGTATAAAACTAGACTGTTAGGCTTATGTACCAATAAGTAGTGTTTGGATACAGAGTTATTAAAACTTTTCAAAATGTTAGTAATGTGTCAGTTGAGTCGGCCATATAATGGATGTTTTAGTTCGGCCCACTTAGTGTAGCCCGCACAGGCACTGAATAAGCTAAACCACTCTTGTTTGAAATTAAACCCTTCATTACATGCTCAAACTCCATTGATGTACTTCTGGAGATGAATTTGGGGTTTCTCCTAGCTGTACAACCACTAAGGGCATCTCCTACATTTAAAGGCCTGTATTTGGCCCTCCAGCTGTGGTGAACTACAAATCCCATCATGCCCATGTCTCGAGGTCTTTCAAATATCTCATGGGACTAGTAGTTTTACCACAGCTGAAGGGCCAAGGTTGCCTACCCCTGCTGTGTAAGGCTTTGGAAAAAGCTAGCTTTCCTGATATGGAGGGGAATTGAAACCATTGGGTGCCATCTTTATATATAATTTTTGAGGGAGCTCCCCTATAGATCACTAGAGGTTTTGTGGGCAAAACAATGTTCACAGAAAAGGTGGTAATGGAAGTAAGGAGCTGCATTATTTCTTTCTAGTGGGGGTTTTGCTTTAAGTAAATCCTCCAGATTTGGGTGATCTAATGAATCCCTGTGGACCACTCCGAAATACCCTTTCCAAGGAACCTCTCTAGGAAGTGGATCGGCTTGGATCAAATGCTGAAGGCTGCTATTTTGCTGTAGTGTCCTAGATTAGGTGTCCCCAACCAGGGGCCTGAAGCTTCTAGTTAGGCCTCTGTAGCTGATCATCTTTCACTAGGACCAGTGAAAGGTCTAAGATCTTTCTGGAAAGGCTAGAATCTTGATGGCTTTATATTGCTTTTCACCAGTGGAAACGTTCCCAATGTTGCTTCTATCCTAACTAGAATAAGGGGGAAAATCCTCCCAACAGCTCATTCCACAAGCTATGAAGTTAATAATTAGGTTTATCCCAATATTGACTGAAGGGACAATTTTAGGATTTGAGGGTCTAAAATGGGTGATAACTTCTGGACATTTGTGTGAAAGCTAGATTTGTTGACTGCAAGCGCTTAAACTGCATAGAATTGTACAGAAATGTGTTTTTTGACCTGTCACTTCTCTCCTGTTAAGAACCCAACACAGAAGAGGGACAAACTGTGACTACTCTGGGACCTCTGCTTGTGATTGGACCTTCACAAAGGGATGTTGCGGCTGCAGTGACAAGGGAAGAGTCTGCCCCTGCGGAGCTCTGGGTGTTGGTGGCTGTCGGATGTCTTAGTCTTCTTGTTGTCATGGTGTGTGCAGTGTTCATTGGGAAATCTCTGAAAAAGCCACAATATGTGCTGTCTGTGCAAAAATAAAAAATAAACATTTAATAATCTATTGATTTCATTTTAATGCGATGAGCTTGCAATCCTGAAATGGTCTTCTTACTATTGGTATAAAGGTGTTTTTCCTAGCTTTGCCTAACATACTCAAAAGGCATATACCTGGCTCCATCGGCATCTTTGAACCAAAGATACAATTAATAGAGACAACCCATGGAAAAATATCAATGGTTGGGGCATCTCCATAACATGTATATTAAGTTACATCTAGGGCACAGGGTTGTGTCTAAGCTTCCATTTAAATAGCTTCTCGGGTATATATTTTCTGTTAGATTTTTGCATAGGGGATGAAGAGACCATGGGGACTGCTGATGGCACAGCTGCCCATTGGTCATCTGATAGACCCCCCAAGTCTTGTACACAATGTGTCCTTGATGGCTTTTTTTTTTTTTTTTTTTTTTTTTACTTATGTATACCATATTGTGAAATGAGACCATATTTTTTTTTTATCCAGTAGTGATATATTTGGGGATTGTCCATATGTTCATCATCGCATGTAAGTTTGACTCAAACATTGTTCGCATGAACATGAGGCGCTTGCAAGTTTGCCAGCCAGAGAGAGCACTATAATGCTCTGTGAAATTGCAATGCATTGACAGCTGCTGATTGGCACCTGACCTGAATGCTTTGGGCCATCACAGCATGATGTGCTTTCTGTGAGCCATGATTGGCCAAAGGCACCCAATCTTGGCTCATGTGTTAGGTCCGCACCCCACACTAAGGCTCACTGCAATACATCAAAGCCGTAAGCAAGTTTAAATTACTTTGTTTATCTTGAGAAATGTAATTTTGCTGCGGCACGATAAAACACAAGATAGTCTGTAAAGTGGGGCATCTAAGGACCCCCCCAGCACGATAATAAAAGAAATATTATTATTAAAATCACTGCTCCTGGGGGGACTCATTATAAACTCTTTTTGCATGTCCCCTGGGGCAGTACCCATGTCGCCAACCGGTTCTGCTGCTCCTCTGGTTATCCCACTGTGAGAAGGGAGCCCGGCGCAGAGATAAAAGGGAGCAGTCGGCAGGTGAGCGGGCTGATGTGTGGGAGCAGAGATGACATCTCTCACCGCCCGCCCTACATCACTGCTGTTCTGCCCTCAGTGTGCAGCCGCAGGCAGTAGAACGATTGCATCTCCCTGCTGCCTGGCTTCACTCTGGGACACAGCAGGTGGAAAGTGACAATCTGCTACATGTGGCAAGCAGAGGCGGCATCAGATTAGATGTTTGTGTCTTTGAGGCGATCTTGGGGTCAGGCAGTTTATCAAGACCCTGGGTTTGGCGCACATTTTCTTTGTGGTAAAGTAGGGACAGGTCACCTGTTTTAAACAAGTAGGGACAAACCATTCATACTGAAACCCCATGTGATCCCATCCCTGGACAGGTGGCGCTAGAGGGGTTCTGGCAAAGCCACTTTTCCCCAGCAGCCAATTAGAGGAGTTGGACCTTTGCAGGGCATGCTGGGGAGGGGTATATTTGGGACGGACGCCATGATTCGGTGAAGGTGTGTGGGTTCTCTTTGTGGGGTCCAGGCTCGCGGTGCGGCATCCACCTTCAGGTTCCATCCTGATGTTGAGAGGGACCCCGGTGACTTACTTGGTCCCCAACTTTATTGAGAAGATCCTAAAGCTGAGGGCTGAACGGTGGGTTCTCCGCTCAGGGAGAACCCAAAAACAGGTTGTCCAGGAGACTTGAACGAACCATCAGGGATCCTGTCACCAAGGCCTTGACAGGTACATGGCCGCTGTCAACCAGTGACCCTTTCATTGCATTTCCTGGGAGGATTGGCTCAATCTGTCTTGTTCCTTTTGAGTACTGAAGTACTAGGCCTGTGGCAGAGGCCCGAGCCAGAGGTCTGTTCCTCCCAGCAACCTAAAGTGACATTTTGGCTGCCAGGCTTGTGGCAGAAGTCTGTCCAGAGGCGCTTCACCCACTCTGGCTAGAGTGGCGACGTTTGGTACATTGCTACTGAAAAAAAAAACAATAAAAAATATTGCGCTAAAGGATATAAATAGCTAAAATTGAAAATAAATATGTGTAAATGTGAACATAATGTTAATAACCCAAGCAGCAATCTTTAGCTACACGTGGTAGTCATGTAAATACAAGTAGAAAACATTGGAGAAAAAATTGCGCTAGTCATACCATGTGGTGAACAAAGTGTTAAGAAATAATTAAATAATATTAAATATAAGAAATATATTAAACTCTAGGGAAAGAAGGTAAGGAAAACCTAGTGAGACAACCAAAATAAATTGAATTTATGACTCTGTGAAAAAATATTAATAAAAAAGAATCCATTCAGTCCAAAAAGATCTGTGACTTCTTAAACATAATGTCCCCATCAAAGTATCAACTCCATGGATGTATGTTGAAGGGGGGAAAAAGCCAAGATGAAAGGGATTCCGCCACCAGTCAGGTTTGGATAGAATAGAAAAGATCCACCAGGAGAGGGGTAGGTAATAAACTCTTACCAGATTCCCAGCTAGTAAAGCATATAGATCCATTCGATCCCAGAAAGGAGGAGGGGGGGGGGGAACTGCAGCACTCCTCTGCATTCAGCTGGTCCTCGTTTTGATAGGTGTGGATCCCGAACTCCTTTCCAGGTCCTAAGCTGGTTGCACAGCTCCAAAGGATCCAGTTGGAGACCCAGAAAAAAAGGGGACTCAAATAGTGAAGTACCGTAATAATCCGGGTTTTATTAAAACTAGATGCTCTTCATAAATACAAAGGCATTACGTCCAGTCAAAGTAAAACAAAATATAACAAAACGAACGTGCGCCCGTGCTTACGGGGTCACTTCTGGACGTGGTGACGTCAGTGCGTGGCTCCGCCCTGACTAGTTTCGATCAATACGATCGTTCTCAAAGGGCCCTTTGAGAACGATCGTGTTGATCGAAACTAGTCAGGGCGGAGCCACGCACTGACGTCACCGCGTACAGAAGTGACCCCGTAAGCACGGGCGCACGTTCGTTTTGTTTGTTATATTTTGTTTTACTTTGACTGGATGTAATGCCTTTGTATTTTGTACTTATGAAGTGCATCTAGTGTATACTCTTACAATTTTAATAAAACCCGGATTATTACGGTACTTCACTATTTGAGTCTCCTTTTTTTCTGGGTCTCCAACTGGATCCTTTGGAGCTGTGCAACCAGCTTAGGACCTGGAAAGGAGTTTGGGATCCACACCTATCAAAACAAGGACCAGCTGAATGCAGAGGAGTGCTGCAGTTCCCCCCCTCCCCTCCTCCTTTCTGGGATCGAGTGGATCTATATGCTTTACTAGCTCGGAATCTGATAAGAGTTTATTACCGACCCCTCTCCTTGTGGATCTTTTCTATTCCTATCCAAACCTGACTGGTGGCGGAATCCCTTTCATCTTGGCTTTTTCCCCCTTCAACATACATCCATGGAGTTGATACTTTGATGGGGACATTTTGGACTGAATGGATTTTATTTATTTATTATTATTAATATTTTTTTCACACAGTGATAAATTCAATTTATTTTGGTTGTCTCACTAGAAGGTTTTCCTTACCTTCTTTCCCAAGAGTTTAATATATTTCTTATATTTAATATTATTTATTTAATTATTTCTTAACACTTTGTTCACCACATGGTATGACTAGCGCAATTTTTTCTCCAATGTTTTCTACATTGCTACTGAAAGCAGGCTTGCTTTCATCATCATCATCCAGGGCCTGATACCGCACTTGTTCTTCTGCTTCATCAACTTTTCCTATCCTACTATATGTTGATGTTGGCCGTGTTGGGCCTTGGAATAAAGCATTTGAAAAACCCATCGGATGACTGGACATTCGATCACTGCTACTACTCACTACTACTACTACTACTATTACTTCTAGACACACTACAAGGTAACAATACGCTGGTCCCAAAAACAACCAGCGGCTCCTGAATGGGGTAGCGCTACAATTAGATGTCCAGCGCATACCCTCCCCTTACATTGGATGTCAAGCGCCACCCTACCATCAGAAGTTGAGTCCCCATGTTCCCTTGCAACATGGTGTACACCCCTTACCTTCTGCTTTCAAACAATGCATCCAGCTTCTTCCCAGCAGAAGGAAAGGGTCTGGAGGAGGACCAGAGTAGGGCTGGAGCTCTCCTGCAGCTGCAGGAGAGGTGCAAGGGCCACAAAAAATGGCCTGGAGGGCCAGATTTGGCCCGCGGGCCTTATGCTTGAAACCTGTGCCCTAGAGAAATGCTGTTGGCACACCTAAAACCTACATGTGAATGAGTATGGGGTACATAGTGCATCTACCCATTCACTCCAGAAAAGTATAAGAAAAACGGGAGACAGTTTCTGACAACTCAGAAATTGAACCAGAGGTGAATATGGACTTTAATTTGGTAGCTACTAGTAGACCCAAATGAAAAAGAGCACTCAATAGAATAAAAATTGAATTTATTATATGATCATGTTAAAACCATTGTGTAAGAACAGACATAGAAAACAAGTATTCCAATGTATATACATGGCATTGTCCCAAATAAATATGTCCTAAGGGAACACGAGAACCTGAGAGTTATATCCATAGATATGATGGACTCTGTGGTAGGTCTATACAGTGGAGAAGGTCCTACATATTGGGGCAAACATCGAGGAAATCGGATTACAGAGGGATCTCTACGCGTTTCACTTTGCAGCTTCCTCAGAAGTTCCTATTGTTATCAGATTGCAGTTGAGAAACATGGAACACCAAGCCCAAAGCCACCGGGGGGAGACAAAGGAACAGTGCACAGGTCGCCCCAATGTAAGAGTGCATCAGGTATGTATCAGCCAGAAAAGGGAGCTTGCCATTCAGTGAGAGCATACACTCTGTGTGTAATGCACTCTACTAATATTTGTGCCGATCCTGGCTGTAATCGAGCCTCCCGAATCAGGTAAAAACAGGTTTCTGCCAACTCCTTTATTAAAAATTTGATGTCCCCCGTGGTAGCTCCAACGTCATTTACTATGTCCGCAGACTCACTTAAAAAAAATACTCCTACCCTGACAAACGTTCCCACCCTTCTGACAGTTCTTATATAGCTATTAGGTGTGGCCAAGCAGTGATGTCAACCGGAGATCTCACCCCAGTGACATCACTGCCCGGGCATAATAGGTTAGTGATGTCACAAGGGACGGGGTATTTGGATGACATCACCACACCCCATACTATATAAGGGCTGTCAGAACAGTGGGAGACTTAGTTGTTTTTTGGAGGGGGTTGTGTCGGCGACAGTTATCGTGATTAAAGTTGGAGCTACCATGGGGGCATTATTCATTTTTAATGAAGGACTTGTTAAACTGCCTCTTGTTTTTCTTACACTAAACAGTTTTTTGGGTGAATGGGTAGGAGTACTATGTACCCCATACTCATTCATACAGGGGGCTTGGAATCTAAGGGCTCCCTTGTTAAAGGGGGCTTCCAGATTCTGATAAGCCTCCTGCCTGCAGACCCCCACAGTCAAGGTTTGTGGGGAAGAGGCCCTTGTCCCCATCAACATGGGGACAAAGTTCTTTGGGGTGGGGTGCAGAGCCCTCCATGTTGAGGGCATGTGGCCTGGCATGTTTCAGGGGCGTGCCTGCCAGGCTGTATGCTCAGATAAGGGATTGGTATGGATTTTGGGGGACTCCACTTTTTTTAATATTAGTGTAGGGTTCCCCTCAAAATCCATGCCAGACCTAAGGGTGTGCTCATTATGAGGGGCTCCTGCCATCCACATGCAGTGTTTCTAGCACTGCAGACCTAGGTTGTCCATTATCAGGGGCATCCATCATTATTTCCCTGAGTTTCCAGCTTTGGCCAACATAAGGGGCTCTCACCATTCCTGTGCTGAGTTCCCAGGTATTCACAGCTGCTGTGCCCCTTATGAGAGGCTCCCACCATTCTTGTGCTGAGTTCCAAGCCTGAGCAGTCTGAACACTGGTGCCCATTATAAGGGGTTCATGCCTCCCCTGTGCTGAATTCCCAGGTCTGCACACCTGTTGTGCCCATTATAAGGAGCTTCTGCCATCCACATGAAGTATTTCTGTCTCTGCAGACCTATTTTGTCCATTTTCAGGGGTTTCCATGATTCTTGCACTGAGTTCTTAGGTCTGCACACCTGTTGTGGACATTATAAGAGGTTCCCACCATCCTTGTGCTGAGTTCCCAGGTAGTAACAGCTGCTTACTATGAGGGGCCCCCACCTTTCCTGTGCTAAGTTCCAGGTCTGAGAAATGGTTGTGCCTAGGATGAGGGGCTCTGACAATTCCTGTACTGAGTTCCCAGGTCTTCACACCTGTTGTGCCTGTTATGAAGGGCTCCCACCATTCAGATCTAAGCAGTCTGGACACTTGTGCCATTACAAGGGGTTTCCACCACTCCTGTGCTGAGTTCCTGGGTCTGAACACCTGTTGTGCCCATTATAAGGGACTTCCACCATCCATGTGCAGAGTTTCTGGCTCTGCTGATCTATGTTGATCATTATCAGAGGCTCCCACCATCCCTGAACTGCCTTCCTAGGTCTACTGAGTTCTTGGGGGGGGGGGGGGTTCCCACCATCCCTGCAATGACTTCCCAGGTCTGCACAGCTGCTGAGTCCATTATGAGGGGCTCCCACCATCCCTGCTGAGATTTTGTATTCTGGACAAAGTAATTGGAGGAGCTAAGACACACAAAGGTTAGCAGGGACAAGCAACATTTCCAAGTGAACAGGAACAGATTTGGAAACTATGGAATCTGATCTCACTGTTAGAGCGCCGAGAACATAAAAAAAACAGGACTAACTCAGCCTACCAGTCCCCACTGTGACTAAAATATCAGAATTTGGTGGACTGACTTTTTGAGGTGACAATAAATAGGACCTTGCAGGAGAACACGATCTCAGCAGATCCCAGAGATATAATAGGAGAGATTACAAACCCAATCCTGCCAACAACATCGCTGGCTGAAAGTCACTAGGACTATCGAATGATCACCATTTGCATTAAACACACCCCCAAATATAAAAATGGGCCCTGAAATATATCGCCCCCTATGGTATAAGCTACATTGGTAGTATCCAGTAGCATCTTGTAGCTTTCCATTGCACATGATTAAAAAAAATTGATCAGTCATGTGAGATTATGCTAATACATGTTGGTTGTATAGAGTACTCCATGGAGAGACATTTGTATCATCAGTTTTTTTGATCACTTGCTACTCCTAGTGATTAATCCATAACAAATATAGTAGCGGGACTAAGCTACTGAAATTCTCCTGTGTAGCTCCACTCAAATGAGGCGACTGTCAGCAAGTGGTTAACTGTCACAGCATCAAGAGATCAACCATGTTTTGTTTTAGGCAGCCATTTGGGTGTGGTGATGATTTGCCCCAGCTGGGGGTATTAGTGACTGGTGGGAGGGGTATAAAGGGAAGCTCTTTCTTCCTGCCTCATTGTGTTGTTGGTCTTGCAGGCAGGATGGGTCTAGGAGTGAGGACCTGCTGTAGTTGGCTGTTGCTTTTGGCCCTGATTTATGGACCAGGGTTTGGATGTAGTGGGAATGGAGCCTTGGTGAGACATAGGCGCCAATCAGACTGGTGGAGGAATAACCAGCGGGTTGTACCTGGCCAGAGCCAGGGGTCTTCTAGAGGGGGATCAGGAGGGATTTACTCTGGAGCTAATGCAGTATATGGGTTTGGGGCTTCTAGAGGTGGGGCTCAGAGGGGTTCAACAGGTGGACGTGCTGGTGGTATGCCCCGCCAGCAGCCCCCTACTGTAGGTTACTCTAGTTCCCCCATCAGTGTCCAGTGTGAAGAGGACCGCATGGTGGTCAGTGTCATGATGGATTTTTATGGGAATGGAAAGCTGGTGAAATCTTCTGATCTGAGTCTGGGACCCCAAGGCTGCAAGCCGAACACCCAAAGTGCTGATGAAGTTATCTTCCAGATTGGTCTCCAGGACTGTGGCAACACTGTGCAGGTAATCCTACCCCCCCCCCCCCAACCACCACACTTTTTTTTATTTTTTATATTCCACTTTATTGGCTTCAGTAAACTAAAACCTGGTTGCTATTGGCTATTGCAGTGCTGTTTTAAGGACTGTGTAGCTGATATTCCATTGTTAAAAACCCCTGTTGCTCTTCTTCTGTGAATGGGGACCTGTGTGTATGCTGCTGACCTTGTTCTCATGTACGATTTGGAGGGGGGGGGGGGGGGGACAAAGCTGTGGAAAGCAGCCTAAGCTAGGGTGACCAGATTTTTCTAGGGATAGTCCCCGGATTAAGGACACTGTCCCCGGTCCAAGTCTGTCCCTGATTTTTGTCCCTGGATTAGATTTGAACAGGGGCTGGGGCAATTTCAGTTTCAGGCGCATTCTCATTCAGCTCCACTCACATGTTGTTCTGCCTTGGCTCAATACCTGGTCAGCCACCTGTCTGCTTATCTCCTTGCCTTCCCTGGTGGGGTGATATTCCTCTGCTCCCCACCCAGTAGTAGCCGGGGCCCGGAGAGTAAGACTTGACAGGCTGTGAGATAGGGGTGACGGGCAGAGAGTCGCTGATTGCTGCCATTACTAGTAAAAAAAAAAGTCCCCAGTTTCATTTTAAAAATCTGGTCACCTTAGCCCAAGCACCCAATGCTCCCTTGCTGCATTTTACTTTGTTGCCGAGTTCTAAGTGTGGCCTTTGTATGCTTTACATACAATAAGATACTTGTGTAGACCTCCTCGACTACTGCCATCTTGTATGTGATGTCAGCAGACTCTGTAATTGCATGGCTGTTTGAGTAGCTAGCCTAAGTGGTACCCCCCCCCTCTTCCTCATAAGTATGATGGTTGGGTGATTAGTCTTGGCTATGGGACACATCAATTTTCTCCATTTGCACCCAATTGATGTGCCCCTTGTCTAACTCATGAGTAGCACTGCAGTGTCTATAATGTTCTGATCTTATCTATAGATGATGCAAGACTGGGTGATCTATGCTACCAACCTGACCTACAGCCCAACCTCCTCCATTCCAATCATCCGAACCAACCCAGCCGTGGTCCCCATAATGTGCTACTACCACCGGTGAGTCTACACTAGGAAACAATGCAGGTCCTAACAATGCATCTTTGCTTGTACATATCTTAAGGCAAAAACATTTAAACAGGGGACAGCACACCTGTCCCAATTCAAGACCTTCCCCCTTCACATCCTATTTTGGCAAGTTGAACCTGAGAATTTCTTCATTGACTTGCCACTGCAACAAGTGCGTCCATTGGCCTAGGAGGCAATCACAACACTTTGTCCACTCAAAATGTTTGTGGGTTCAGTCCTGTTGGTAACTAATCTGCTTATTGGGGGTACAGACAGCAAAAAAACTTATGGGCCTTAAGCATTCTAAGATACCAAATGTGTGGTCTATCCACTTATCAGTTATGGGGTCAATGCCCCCCTACTAAACTGCTGCAGGCCCTGCACCACAACCCAGAGGCTTGGCTTATTTTTTATTTATTTTTTTGTGCTGGTTGTATTGGCAACCCATTTGGTTATACCAGTCTACCTTGACCACTGCTGGTGTAATTTTTGAAATTTTTAATATTCCAATAATCTCCAGCCCCCCCCCCCCCCCGGCAGTGCCCCGATTACTTGTTTTGTTGTCCCTGCAAGGAGATGCTGATTGGCTCTCCTCGCCACAGTGGGTATGAGGCAAGAAGTGCTGATTACCTGCATTCTGTGTACATGTGATCGACTGCTTTTCGACAGTCGATCACATGGTCAAAGAGCCACATACGCTGCTCTTTACAGAGATCTGTGTCGTTCAGGGGCGGATTGACAACTCATGGGGCCCCCGGGCAATAGATTATGGGGCCACACAGTATACACGCATACAGTATACATACAAAGTATACATACACACAAAAGGTACTGGAGAGGCGGGTAGCCATAAATCTTGGGATTTAAAAATACATTTCTTTATCGTACATCACGGGACACAGTGTCTAAGGTGTTGGTCACGAGTGAACATGTGCTCCACTGGAGGGATCCATACTGGATGTAAAAAGCCTCCATAAATCCGGATCCGTCCAAAGCGCTTCATAGCCAAAGTGGATGGTACCCGGGCCCCGGTTGAGAAGAACAGGGTTTTGCCTGTAATGCTCCTCATTTGAGGGCTGGATCCTGATTACTCAGTACTTTGGTCAATTTCCTAATACCAAAAGTTTACTGACAGGGTGCGATATGGGTCCAGGGGTGTGGTGTTCCTGTCCATGGACCCCGGTCCCTGAAGGTCTGCAGAGTTTGCTCTCCGTGATGGGCGAAGATTGGGCTCTGTGTGTGCAGAGTCCTGCAGCGTTGGATCAGGTAAGTGAAGGTGCTTTAGGACTTGGTCCTGAAAGTATCCTTTTTTTGAGCCATTATGCTTGCCTAAGCTATCTGTCTGTGCCTCTCTAAAAACATTGTCCTGAATGCTGTGGGAGGAGGGGTGTTAGTGCTGGTTGTTGGACAGTGACACTTGCTTATGGCGCATAGTGGGCTCTGCACCTTGCCGACCATCAAATAGCAGCTTCAGTGCTGGTCTATAGGTCCGCAAGTAGTTGCACCTGTTGTGAGTAACTCAGCTTTATTATGGCTAAAGGCTCAGGGACTAGAAGTACAAAGAGATCTAAGGGATCGCCATCAGGCTCAGAGGATCTCGGGCATGCTCCTGCGGCTAGTTCCTCTCCTAATAAGTTGGAGGAGGCCCAGGGTGAACCATCAGGGCTGTCAGGTGCCTCATCTGCCCTTGTCCCGCCTGCTCCAGTTTTTGTGACACAGGAGGCTTAGGCCTCAGCCATGGGTGGTCTGGAGCAGAGATTAGCGACCTTGATTGCATCCTCTCTCTCAAGAGAAAAACGCACAAGGTCTCCCTCTCCCTCTGCAAAGTTCCTCAGCGTGGAACAACTATCCTCAGAAGAGGTTGATTTACCCTCTGGGGACCAGGCAGAGGGTCATTCAGAGGTCTTGGACTCTGAGGATTCCACCCTGGGGGAACCATTTTCGGCGTCTCAGTCCGAGAAATTGTGGGTCCAGTCCCTCACGGAGATGGTCCGTTCGGCCTTCAAGTTGCCCCTTTCAGAGCCAGCATTAAGTTCAGTCTCTCCTTTAGGCTCCTTAAAAGCTCCTCAAGCTAACTTTTCCTTCCCGGTTCATCCCCTACTGGAAGGACTTATCTACAAGGATTGGGAACATCCAGATTTTTTTTCTTCCTCCTAAGAAGTTTTCGGTTTTATACCCAATGGGGGAACAATTCACTAAAAAGTGGGGTATCCCCACAGTGGATGCAGCCGTGTCCTGCGTAAACAAGACCTTGACCTGTCCAGTGGACAACGTTCAGGTGTTTAAAGACCCGACAGACAAGAGATTAGAGATGCTGTTAAAGACCTCGTTTTCTACAGCTAGAGGGGTAGCCCAGCCTGCAATTGCAGCTATTGGTGTTTGCCAAGCCTTAAAAGACCAGTTGAAAGGGGTCTTGAAGGATATCCCAGCTCAACAGGCTCAGGAATTGGCTGACTTTCCTAAGGCATTATGCTTTGCCATATATGCTATCAAGGACTCTATACAACAGTCCTCCCGTCTCACTCTCTCTTTGGTTCATATGCACAGATTACTCTGGTTAAAGAACTGGTCGGCTGAAACCCTGTGTAAAAAGTTACTGGCAGGGTTTCCCTTTCATGGAGAGCGTTTATTTGGGGAAGATCTGGATGCATACATTCAGAAAATTTCCAGTGGCAAGAGCACACTGCTACCAGTGAAGAAAAGGTTTAGGGGTCCTCCCTCCTTTAAAAAATCCTCCTCCTCCGATCCCTAGTGCTTCCGCTACCAGGCAGTTCCGACGGCCTCCCGGTCGGTTTAATGCGGGTGGAAAACCGCAGGGCCAGCCTCAGGCTTCCAAAAAGCCTTGGGGCCGTAAACCGGCCTCTAAGTCGACATTATGAAGGTTCACCCCCACTCAGCAGGGTGGGGGGAAGACTTCAGCTGTTTGCGGAGGCTTGGCAAGGGAGGATCCAAGACAATTGGGTTCTCACTACAGTTTCCGAGGGCTACAAGCTGGAGTTGAGCGAGTTTCCTCCACCTCGCTTCTTGGCCTCAAGCGTCCCGAAAGATCCGGGAAAAAGAAGGTCCCTGGCATTGGCCTTGAATTATCTATTATCCCAAGGGGTAATCGAGGAACTGCCACTGGAAGAACAAGGTTTGGGGTTTTATTCAAATCTTTTTACCGTCCCCAAACCAAATGGATATGTAAGGCCCATTCTGGTCCTCAAGGCCTTAAACAAGTTCCTAAAGGTCCAGTCTTTCCGGATGGAATCAATCCGGTCGGTGGTTGCCTCCTTACAAGGAGGAGAGCTTTTGGCGTCCATCGATATAAAGGACGCATACTTACACATTCCCATCTTCCTCAACCATCAGAAGCTGTTGCGCTTCACGGTAAATCAGCGCCACTTTCAATTTGTGGCCTTGCCTTTTGGTCTGGCCACCGCACCTCGTGTATTCACGAAAGTACTGGCCCCACTATTAGCCAATCTAAGGTCTCAAGGCATCTCTATAATAGCCTACCTAGACGATCTGTTGTTGGTAGACCGTTCAGTTGCTGGTCTAAACTCAGCAGTGCACAGAACCGTGGAATTCCTAGAATCCATGGGTTGGGTTCTCAACCTAAACAAGTCGGCCTTGGTGCCGGTGCAAAGGCTCGAGTGTTTGGGTCTACTCGTAGACACAGACCAAAGAAAGATTTTTCTTCCCCAGAGAAAGATCGATGCTTTAAGGGAACTAGTTCAGCTAGTCAAGGCGTCTGTCCTCTATTTGCCTTTGTATGCGGCTACTGGGGAAAATGGTAGCCTCTTTCGAGGCCGTCCCATTCGCTCAGTTCCACTCAAGGGGACTTCAACACGCCATCCTGTCTGCCTGGAACAAAAAGGTTCAGGCCTTAGACCTCCCTTTGTCCCTCTCCCAGACAGTTCGGCAGAGCCTTTGTTGGTGGCTGGTTCCCCAGAACTTACTAAGAGGGAAGTCCTTTGTTCCCATTTCTTGGCAGGTTGTGACCACAGATGCCAGTCTTCTGGGCTGGGGTGCAGTCCTGGAGGGCCTGTCTCTCCAGGGAAGGTGGTCAATCACCAAAAGGTCATTACCTATCAATCTGCTAGAGATTCGGGCAGTCCATCTAGCCCATGGGTCTTCAAACTACGGCCCTCCAGTTGTTCAGGAACTAAAATTCCCATCATGCCTAGTCATGTCTGCAAATGTCAGAGTTTTACAATGCCTCATGGGATGTGTAGTTCCGCAACAGCTGGAGGGCCATAGTTTGAGGATCCCTGATCTAGCCCTATCAGCTTGGATGGACAGGTTGAGGGGTCTCCCAGTCAGAATTCAGTCCGACAATGCCACGGCTGTGGCCTACATAAATCACCAGGGGGACACAAGGAGTCGTGCAGCCCAAAGAGGTGAATCGAATTCTGACCTGGGCGGAGAAATATGTCCCCTGCATATCTGCGGTGTTTATTCCGGGGATAGACAATTGGCAGGCAGACTACCTAAGCCGCCAACAATTGCTCCCAGGGGAGTGGACTCTTCACCCCGACATCTTCCAGGCCATTTGTCAGAGGTGGGGAACACCAGATGTGGACCTCTTTGCATCGAGGTTCAATGCGAGGATGAACAACTTTCTGTCCTGGACAAGGGATCCATTCGCTTGCGGCAAGGATGCGCTGGTTTTTCCATGGGACGAGTTCTCCCTAATGTATGCGTTTCCTCCACTGCAATTAGTACCCCGCCTCCTTCGCAGGATAAGGTCGGAAGAGAAACTGGTGATTCTGGTCGCTCCGGCATGGCCCAGAAGGTTATAAGGATGTCCGTGGGGCGTCCATGGACCCTTCCGCTTCGTCCAGACCTACTGTCTCAGGGGCCGATATTCCACCCTTCCTTACCGTCTCTGAATTTAACGGTCTGGCTGTTGAGTCCCATATCCTAAAGAGGAGGGGTCTCTCTAAGTCAGTAGTGTCTACTTTAATTAATGCCAGAAAGCCAGCATCCCGGCTTATTACAGAGTTTGGGAATCTTATGTGGCCTGGTGCGAAACCAGAGGGTGGCATCCCCGGAGGTATCTCATTGGCAGAATTCTAGATTTTCTGCAGATGGGGGCAGACATGAAGTTGGCCCTAAGCACCACTAAGGGCCAGATCTCGGCCTTGTCAATATTGTTTTAAAGGCCACTAGCTACACATTCTCTGGTCAAAACCTTTTTACAGGGTGTGATCCGGGTTAATCCTCCAGTCAAAACCCCCTTGTGTCCGTGGGATCTGAATCTGGTTCTTTCTGCCTTGCAGAAGCAACCTTTTGAGTCTTTGGCTCACATTCCATTGGTCCTTCTAACCAGGAAGGTGTTTTTTTTGATAGCCATAACCTCTGCTAGGAGGGTATCGAAGTTGGCGGCCTTATCATGTAGGGAACCGTACCTTATTTTCCATAAGGACAAAGTGGTCCTACGGCCTCACCCGGCTTTCCTTCCTAAAGTTGTTTCTAACTTTCATCTGAATCAGGATCTAGTTCTCCCTTTTTTTTTCTCAGAACCTAGTTCTGCAAGGGAGAAGTCTTTGCACACGCTAGACGTGCGTAGGGCAGTTAAGGTCTACCTTAGGGCTACTGCTCAGGTCTGGAAGACGGACATTTTGTTTATCCTGCCAGAAGGTCCCAGATGTGGACAGGCAGCGTCAAAATCCACTATCTCCAAATGGATTAGACAGATCATTACTCAAGCCTATGGCTTGAGGGGAAAGGTTCCCCCGTTTAAGGTTAAAGCACATTCCACTAGAGCGGTGGGTACTTCCTGGGCAGCCTCCATGGCTCAGGTCTGCAAGGCCGCGACGTGGTCGTCTGTTCATACTTTCACAAAGTTTTACCAATTGGACATAAGGAAAAATGAGGAAAGCGCCTTTGGGCACAGTGTGCTGCAGGCTGCAGTTTGATTCCTCATGTCTGATGGCGCCCGGCTTACATTTTTTGGGGTCTCCCTCCCCTCATTAGCATTGCTTTGGGCCGTCCCACATAGTAATTACTATGCTTCTCTGTGTCCTGTGATGTACGATCAAGAAAATTGGATATTTATAACAGCTTACCTGTAAAATCCTTTTCTTGGAGTACATCACGGGACACAGAGCTCCCGCCCCTCTAATTGGGGAATTTGGGACACTTATTGCTTGCTACAAAACTGAGGTACTCCCGGTATGGGAGGGGTTATATAGGGGAGGGAACTTCCTGCCTTAAGGGCGTGCCAGTGTCCATCACCTGAAGGTACTCCATAACCCACATAGTAATTACTATGCTTCTGTGTCCCGTGATGTACTCCAAGAAAAGGATTTTACAGGCAAGCTGTTATAAAAATCCTATTTTTTACATGCTGTCCATGGTTTTACGAAGGCTGGCAACCTGGGGGGGGACCCCTAGTGGCAAGGGGCCCTCAGGCAGTGCCCGAATGGTCAGTCCTCCCCTGGTGTCGCTCCATCTCCTAGCAACACTGTGTGCCCATCCTGGGATGCCATTGTAGCTCAGTTCCAGAACGAGAGCCCCAGGGCCGCGCTGTCATTTGACCGTGTTTAATTGGTTAATATGGATCTCCTGAAATTAACATGTCACTTTTGGTTCATTACTGACACTCCTGTTCTCTGTATAGGCATGCCAATGTGAGCAGCAAAGCTATTGAGCCAACATGGGTTCCATTCAGCACCACAGTGTCCATAGAAGAGAGGCTGTCCTTCTCCTTGAGGCTAATGACTGGTGAGTTAAGCAAAGAAAATAATTGGGAGGGGGGGCGTTGTCTGAACTTTACAATATAATCTCCTGTCTTGTCTATAGAGGACTGGAGTGGCCCTAGAAGTTCTCCCATCTATCAGCTTGGAGATATTCTCTACATAGAGGCCTCTGTGGACACTCAGAACCATGTTGGACTGATCCTGTATATTGACCGATGTGTGACCACCATATCTCCTGATCCCACCTCTGCTCCTAGTTATGGCCTCATTGAAGAAAATGGGTATTTTTTTTTTTTTCTCTGGCTGAGGGGGGATGTCATTGCCGCCATTAATGACCCCACTCTTAACTGACTATTTTCTACAGCTGTCTAGTTGATGGAATGCAAGATGACTCCTCTTCAGCCTTCATCACCCCGAGGGTTGAGTCAGACAAGCTCCAGTTCACAGTGGATGCTTTCCGATTTCTAGGAAATGATGCCTCTCTGGTGAGGACAGTTTGCATTGACTGGTACAGATGAGTGCCTTGTAAGAACTGATAACCTAATTTCAATACTTCCCAATCCAGATCTACATAACCTGTTACCTGAGAGCTGCTGCCACCACCCAGGTCCCTGATGCCATGAACAAGGCCTGTTCCTATAGCAAAGCCACACAAAGGTGAGATGGTAACTTAAAATGGTTGCTTGTGGTTCCATGGATTATTGCACACTTCTGTGGTACTGTACCTAGAACAATGACTTTGTGAACCCATAACATGGTGGATTTCTGAAATTAATAGGCAAATTGGCCAGCAATTGTACACATGGAGAACAAAACATCCATGGGCTAATGGCAATACCTGCTGCCTGCATATCCATATTGTACCATGCATCCTGCTTTTTGGGATAAACACCTTGGTGTTTGCACTTCCCAACGAGGACTGGAGCTGCCCCTCCATGCACACTGGATGTATTGTGTGTGTTCTCCCAGGAGTGGGGCCGTTTCAGCCGGTCCTCAGCAGGGTCATCCACCCTGCCAACAAAGTAATCCCATCAGCAGGAGCTGCAGATCTGGATTATATTACTGCTCCTCTCAAAGAACCAGGCTAAGGTGGGCATTGCCGCATAGTGTTGGGAGTGGCGACTGCTGTCTGGCCATGGCCCCCACCAATACAGGTCTGTGTTGGAGACCCCTGCATTGGCCACCTCTTAAAACATGCAGCCATGTCTGGGCTTTAAAGTGACAAATGCCCATTTGGACATAAACTGCCTTAATCTGTTCAGGTTATAATTGCCTATGTACTTTCTGGATTGGGGGGATGGATGGTGAAGTGCAATATATGTAGGAAAGGGCAAACCTCCTTTGTGGGATACTAAACCTATGTTTCTCTACTACCTTGTCTTGCCAATGCTTCAAGGCAACTGCAGAAGCTAATGGTTTGGGCAGACCTGTAATGTGGTCAATCAGAATTAGGCCTTGCATAAGGTACTCCGTGTCAAAAATCGGCATACTCTCAAATCGTAATCCACACACTTGCTGGGCATCATGAACTCGGATCCAGGGATTGTGGGATATATAAAGCTTCTCAGAAAATATCAGGTGTCTCTGCTACGGAGGTCATGCATTAACCTGTATAGTGCCATGATGTCTTGAGTGTAAGTTGCAAGTAATGGGGGGGGGGGGGGCTGCATTGCCAACACATGAAACTACATGATCAATGCACTTGTGAAGGTAAGGTTTATAATGCCTTTTAATAAAAGCATATCTTTACTACTTGTTGCTGTAACTTATGTGCACTATTGCATCTGGTAGGCATTGGCTCCAAGAAGTTAACCAATGCTACTCTACAGCATTGGTTCACCAGAGCTTCAAGTCTTCTAAATGTAGACTTTGTCTAACAATTGTCTTCTCTAGTTGGTCTGGAGTTGAGGGCCCCAGCAGTATCTGCCAGTGTTGTGGTACCGGCACCTGCAGCAACCCCACTGCTCTGGTTTCCGGAGGAAGGGGCAGATTTGGAAGACCGAGAGGCAAGAGGGATGTCGTTTTGGATGGTGAGTTATTAACTGGCAGCTGCTGGATACAATGTTATGAATGTAGGTGATCTCTAGATGTCTCCTAAAGCTGATCTTCAGTGAGAACATTACCAGGTATTGGAGTAACTTTTGAAATGACTTTCAAATTGGTATTTTGCTGTAAAGAGCTGCGCTATTTACCTAAATTATAAAGTCCATAATGGGCATAAAAGCCAAAATTGAAATAACTCGCTCTTCAAAATTAAGATTAGTGGATCTCTTTTCAGAGTCCTTGTGTGATGCCAATGATTCACAAATCCCTCCACCACATTGCACGCTTACCAGATACCAAGTGGTGATGGCTCTTATCTGGGAAAGTCCTCTCCTATGATGGAGCAGGACATATGGTCTAGGACCTTGAGCCAGATCCAAAGAAGCCACTCATTCAATGAGGGGGACTCAAGGTTTGGAGACCCTCCATAATATTGAATTGCACACTTGATAAAAAAATAAGGTAATGCACTTGCTCGTAAGAGCATAAAAGGCCGGCTATAGTATAAACACCCATCTGTCATGGATTCTAGCAGCGCAGTGACATCAGCATGTACCTCCTACCGACGTGTTTTGCCACAAATTGACGTCCTGGGGTACGGACGGTGTCCTGATTCACTGCATTAAATTGCATATGCAACCAAATCCCCACCTCAGGCAGGTAGACTCAAAATTTGGCATGAGGAAGGGGAGCGAATCTAACCTACCATTTTGTAATGTGCTGTGAATAAAAATGTAAGTCTCTAATTGCCGATCATAAGAAGACAACTTTGGTATAAAACTAGACTGTTAGGCTTATGTACCAATAAGTAGTGTTTGGATACAGAGTTATTAAAACTTTTCAAAATGTTAGTAATGTGTCAGTTGAGTCGGCCATATAATGGAAGTTTTAGTTCGGCCCACTTATTGTAGACCACACAGGCACTGAATAAGCTAAACCACTCTTGTTTGAGCATGTAATGAAGGGTTTAATTTCAAACTCCATTGATGTACTTCTAGAGATGAATTTGGAGTTTCTCCTAGCTGTACAACCACTAAGGGCATCTTCTACATTTAAAGGCCTGTAAGGCCTGTATTTGGCCCTCCAGCTGTGGTGAACTACAAATCCCATCATGCCCGTGTCTCGAGGTCTTTCAAATATCTCATGGGACTAGTAGTTTTACCACAGCTGAAGGGCCAAGGTTGCCTACCCCTGCTGTGTAAGGCTTTGGAAGAAGCTAGCTTTCCTGATATGGAGGGGAATTGAAACCATTGGGTGCCATCTTTATATATACTTTTTGAGGGAGCTCCCCTATAGATCACTAGAGGTTTTGTGGGCAAAACAATGTTCACAGAAAAGGTGGTAATAAATGCAAGTAGGGAGCTGCATTCCTTTCTAGTGGGGATTTTGCTTTAAGTAAATCCTCCCGATTTGGGTGATCTAATGAATCCCTGTGGACTACTCCGAATAACCCTTTCCAAGGAACCTCTAGGAAGTGTATCGGTTTGGATCAAATGCTGAAGGCTGCTATTTTGCGGTAATGTCCTGGATTAGGGCCCCCCCCCCCCCCCAACCAGGGGCCTGAAGCTTCTAGTTAAGCCTCTGTAGCTGATCATCTTTCACAAAGACCAGTGGAAGGTCTAAAATCTTTCCGGAAAGGCTAGAATCCTGATGGCTTTATATTGCTTTTCACCAGTGGAAACCTTCCCACTGTCACTTCTATCATAACTAGAATAGGGGGGAAAATCCTCCAAACAGCTCATTCCACAACCTATGAAGTTCATAATTAGGTTTATCCCAATATTGACTGAAGGGACAATTTTAGGATTTGAGGGTCTAAAATGGGTGATAACTTCTGGACATTTGTGTAAAAAGCTAGATTTGTTGACTGCAAGCTCTTAAACTGCATAGAATTGTACAGAAATGTGTTTTTTGACCTCTCACTTTTCTCCTGTTAAGAACCCCACACAGAAGAGGGACACACTGTGACCACTCTGGGACCTCTGCTTGTGATTGGACCTTCACAAAGGGATGTTGCGGCTGCTGTGACGAGGGAAGAGTCTGCCCCTGCGGAGCTCTGGGTGTTGGTGGCTGTCGGATGTCTTAGTCTTCTTGTTGTCATGGTGTGTGCAGTGTTCATTGGGAAATCTCTGAAAAAGCCACAGTATGTGCTGTCTGTGCAAAAATAAACTTCATTTAATCACCATCTATTGATTTAATTTTAATGCAATGAGTTTGCAATCTTGAAATGGACTTCTTACTATTGGTATAAAGGTGTTTTTCCTAGCTTTGTCTAACATGTTCAAAAGGCGTATACCTGGCTCCATCGGCATCTTTGAACCAAAGATACAATTAAGAGACAACCCATAAAAAATATCAATGGTTGGGGCATCTCCATAACATGTATATTAAATTGCATCTAGGGCATAGGGTTGTGTCTAAGCTTCCCTTTAAATAGCTTCTCGGGTATATGTTCTGTTAGATTTTTGCATAGGGGATGAAGAGACCATGGGGACTGCTGACGGTACAGCTGCCCATTGGTCATCTGATAGACCCCCAAGTCTCATACACAATGTGTCCTTGATGGCTTTTTTTTTTTTTTTTTTACTTATTATAAATATACCATATTGTGACACAGCAGGTGGAAAGTGACAATCTGCTACATGTGGCAAGCAGAGGCGGCATCAGATTAGATGCTTGTGTCTTGAGGCGATCTTGGGTCAGGCAGTTTATCAAGACCCTGGGTTTGGAGCACATTTTCCTTGTGGTAAAGTAGGGACAGTTCACCTGTTTTAGACAAGTAAGGACACACCATTCATACTGGAACCCCATTTCCACTTGGGTGTAGCCTAGCTGGGCTGAATTCAGCCCCTAAAGGATGGGTGTCAAACTCAATTTATTTGGGGCTACATCAGCATTAGTGTTGCTCACGAATATTCGCTATGAATATTGCATATTCGAGTATTCGCGAATAACACGAATATCGCGGCGAATATTCGCTATTTCGAATATTCAAATTTTTTCAATTTTTTTTTTTTTTTAGAACAGATCACATCCTAGAGATCCCCATCGACGTCAAAGCATTGCTGGTATGATTAGAGACCTTGGGCCGAGTAGCTGCAGCGCTCATTTTATATTGCCGAAAAATCGCAATGCAATTATTCGGCAATAGCGATATCGCGCGATTATTTTATATTGTAATATATCACGAATATTCTGAGCCAATCAGAGTGCTCCATTCCGCATTTCTCAATTTCGCAATAGCGAAAATTCGCAATAATTTCATTTCCAAAAAATATCACGAATATTCATATTTAGCGAATATATCTCAAATATTCGACTATATATTCGAGATATATCGCAAAATCGAATATGGCATATTCTACTCAACACTAATCAGCATTATGATTGCCCTCAAAAGGGTGGTTGTATCTGTAAGATTATGTAGCGCCCCCTTACTTTCAGCACGGCCACTTCGCTAAAGTTAGTGGGTGAATGGGAGAGTTATTTGGCTCCTATTCATAATTTGTTAAATTTCAGGCTCCTGTCTTCCAGAACTATCCTGTGGGTCAGAGTGCGATTCCCATCCCTAGACGACAGGTGGTGCTAGAGGGGTTCTGGCAAAGCCAATTGGAGGAGTTGGACCTCGCAGGGCATGCTGGGAGGGGTATATTTGGGACGGACGCCATGATTTGGTAAAGAAGGTGTGTGGGCTCTTCGCGGGGTCCAGTATCCACCTTTAGGGTACGCGCATCCACGAACCCCGCCTGCATGGCCCTTCCGGCCGGAATCGCTTACTACGTGGAGTTCATCCTGCTTTGTTTTTTTTTTTTTTTGTTTTTTTTTTCTCCCAGTTTCCCTTCCCCCCCCCCCCCAATCCCCCCCTGCTCCTCTAGATCCACACGAACATTGTGTGGAGAACTCTTTTGGGGGGTGGGTTCAGTCAGAGGTGAAACTTGCCAAACTTTTCTGCAGAATCGGAAGATTTGATGGGAAAGAACGGTTTCTTTTTTTTTTTTTTTTTTGGTGTCTTCATTTCCCTTTTGCTGCTGGGGGCAGTGTTCTGCAAAGTCCCCTGCAGAACAATATTGTATAATAGGATTGATAGTACCTAGCACTTGAACCTCCCTGGGAGGAAGGGAAATTTCACGCTTGGGCCCGAGTGTGCAGTTTCGATTCCGACCTTGGAGATTGTAAATAGATGGAGAAAATGTATATGGTATATTTTGTGCATATGTTTTTGTTTCCTATGCAGGTTCTGGACCCACCTACTATCAATGCTGCAGACTAGATAGCTAGGGTTGTGTATGTCATGTATTATGTAATTTCAATATTTTGTGATTCTTTTCCTACTTTCCTATCTGGTTAGCAGTATCAGGCCAGCATTCAGGCTCGAATGCTTTAGGACACTGGGGACAGTGTCAATTTATCTGGGGGGATATGTAGTGCCCCCTTACTTTCAGTACAGGCGCTACGCTAAAGTTAGTGGGTGAATGGGAGGGTTTTTTGGCTCCCATTCATAATTTGTTAGTCTGCTGTCTTCCAGAACTATCCTGTGGGTCAGACTGCGCTCCAGGGATGTGATCCCATCCCTGGACGACAGGTGGCGCTAGAGGGGTTCTGGCAAAGCCACTTTCCCCAGCAGCCAATTAGAGGAGTTGGACCTTGCAAGGCATGCTGGGGAGGGGTATATTTGGGACGGATGCCATGATTCGGTAAAGATGGTGTGTGGGCTCTCTCTTCGTGGGGTCCAGGCTCGGTGTGCGGCATCCACCTTCAGGTTCCTGGTGACTTACTGGGTCCCCAACTTTATTGAGAAGATCCTAAAGCTGAACGGTGGGGACTCGGGGAGAACCCAAAAACAGGTTGTCCAGGAGACTTGGACAAACCATCATGGATCCAGTCACCAAGGCCTTGAGAGGTACATGGCAGCTGTCAACCAGTGACACTTTCATTGCATTTCCTGGGAGGATTGGCTCAATCCGTCTTGTTCCTTTTGAGTACTGAAGTACTAGGCCTGTGGCAGAGGCCCGTTCACCCAGCAAACTAAAGTGACATTTCGGCTGCCAGGCTTGTGGCAGAAGTCTGTCCGGAGGCACTTCACCCACTCTAGCTAGAGTGGCGACGTTTGGTACATTGCTGCTGAAAGCTCACTACGTCTACCCCTAGAGACACTACACGATAACAATACGCCGGTCTCAAAGACAAACAAGGGGCTCCTGAATGGGGTAGAGCTACAATTAGATGTCCAGCACATCCCATCCCCTTGCATTGGATGTCAAGCGCCACCCCACCATCAGAAGTTGATTCCCCATGTTCCCTTGCAACACGGTGTACACCCCCTTACCTTCTCCTTTCAAACAATGCACCCAGCTTCTTCCCAGCAGAAGGAAAGGGTCTGGAGGAGGACTGAAGCTCTCCTGCAGCTGCAGGAGAGGTGCAAGGGCCACATAAATTGAAACCCGTGCCCTAGAGAAATGCTGTTGGCACACCTAAAACTATCATGTGAATGAGTATGGGGCACATAGTACATCTACCCATTCACTCCAAAAAAGTATAAGAAAAACGTGAGACAATTTCTGACAACTCAGAAATTGAATCGGAGGTGAATATGGACTTTAATTTGGTAGCTACTAGTAGACCCACATGAAAAAGAGTGCACTCAATAGAATAAAAATGTAATTTATTATATAATCATGTTAACCATTGTGTAAGAACAGACATAGAAAGCAAGTATTCCAATGTATATACATGGCATTGTCCCAAATAAATATGTCCTAAGGCAGGGATATGCAATTAGCGGACCTCCAGCTGTTGCAAAACTACAAGTCCCATAATGCCTTTGCCTCTGGGTGTCATGCTTGTGGCTTTCAGAGTCTTGCTATGACTTAGACTTGGGAGACTTAGTTGTTTTTTGGGGGGGCTTGTGTCGGCGACAGTTATCGTGTTTAAAGTTGGAGCTACCATGGGGGCATTATTCATTTTTAAAGAAGGACTTGTTAAACTGCCGACTGTTTTTTTACACTAAACTGTTTTTTGGGTGAATGGGTAGGAGTACTATGTACCCCATACTCATTCATACAGGGGGTTTGGAATCTAAGGGCTCCCTAGTTAAAGGGGGCTTCCAGATTCTGATAAGCCTCCTGCCTGCAGACCCCCACAGTCAAGGTTTGTGGGGAAGAGGCCCTTGTCCCCATCAACATGGGAACAAAGTTCTTTGGGGTGGGGGGCAGAGCCCTCCGTGTTGAGGGCATGTGGCCTGGCATGTTTCAGGAGCGTGCCTGCCAGGCTGTATGCTCAGATAAGGGTTTGGTATGGATTTTGGGGGACTCCACTTTTAGTGTAGGGTTCAGCTCAAAATCAATGCCACTCCTAAGGGTGTGCTCATTATGAGGGGCTCCCGCCATCCACATGAAGTGTTTCTAGCACTGCAAACCTAGGTTGTCCATTATCAGGGACATCCACCATTATTTCCCTGAGTTCCCAGATTTGCCCAACATAAGGGGCTCTCACCATTCCTGTGCTGAGTTCCCAGGTATTCACAGCTACTGTGCCCCTTATGGGAGGCTCCCACAATTCTTGTGCTGAGTTCCAGACCTGAGCAGTCTGAACACTTGTGCCCATTATAAGGGGTTCATGCCTCCCCTGTGCTGAATTCCCAGGTCTGCACACATGTTGTGCCCATTATAAGGAGCTTCTGCCATCCACATGAAGTATTTCTGTCTCTACAGACCTATTTTGTCCATTTTCAGGGTTTCCATGATCCTTGCACTTCTTAGGTCTGCACACCTGTTGTGGACATTATAAGAGGTTCCCACCATCCTTGTGCTGAGTTCCCAGGTAGTAACAGCTGCTGTGCTCATTATGAGGGGCTCCCACCATTCCTCTGCCAAGTTGCAGGTCTGAGCAATGGTTGTGCGCAGGATGAGGGGCTCTGACAGTTCCCAGGTCTGCACACCTGTCGTGCCCGTTATGAGGGGCTTCCACCATTCCTGTGTCAAGTACCCAGGTATTCACAGCCACTGTGCCTATTATGAAGGGCTCCTACCATTCAGATCTAAGCAGTCTGGACACTTGTGCCATTACAAGGGGTTCCCACCACTCCTGTGCTGAGTTCCTGGGTCTGAACACCTGTTGTGCCCATTATAAGGGACTTCCACCATCCATGTGCAGAGTTTCTGGCTCTGCTGATCTATGTTGTCCACTATCAGAGGCTACCACCATCCCTGAACTGCCTTCCTAGGTCTACTGAGCTCTTGGGGGGCTTCCCACCATCCTTGCATTGACTTCCCAGGTCTGCACAGCTGCTGATTCCATTATGAGGGGCTCCCACCATCCCTGCTGAGATTTTGTATTCTGGACAAAGTAATTGGAGGAGCTAGGACACACAAAGGTTAACAGGGACAAGCAACATTTCCAAGTGAACAGGAACAAAGTTGGAAACTATTGAATCTGATCTTACTGTTGGAGCACCGAGAACATTAAAAAATCAGGACTAAGGGGAGCTGTGGTGGCTCAACGTGATTGGCACTGCGCTGACAAGCCATTCACCTCTGCAGCCAAGGGTTCGGATCCCGGTCTCGACTACATGTGAATTGAGTTTGGTGGTCTCAGCCTGACTCCTGATGGGTGTGCTGTGCAAGGTACGCCTGTGCTTAGTACGCCCACCCCCCCCCCCACAAAAACCACCACACTTGCACGCACACTAAATTGGTTTAACACGCACGCACTTTGGCCATGCGGTCTCCTAAAATAAAGAGAGGCGAAGGACCTACGGATCTGGCTGGGTGGGCTAGACCCCCTCACTCCCTCATAGGGGGAGTCCCTCTGCCCCGTTGGGGTCCTTTTGGGCCCCAGTTGGGCTCCCAAGTGGAGCAGGTAGGGTGGGGTGAGTGGGAGGCCCCCCCCTCAGGGACATGGAGAAGGATGGCTCCTCTCTCTCGAGTTCACGCACAAAATACACTTTAAAAAAAAAAAAATCAGGACTAACTCAGCCTACCAGTCTCCACTGTGACTAAAATATCAGTTTTTGGTGGACTGACTTTTTTAGGTGACAATAAATAGGACCTTGCAGGAGAACAAGATCTCCACAGATCCCAGAGATATAGGAGAGATTACAAACCCAATCCTGCCAACAACATCGCTGGCTGAAATTCACTAGGACTATCAAATGATCACCATTTGCATTAAACACGCCCCCAAATATAAAAATGTCCCTGAAATATATCGCCCCCTATGGTATAAGCTACACTGGTATATTCAATAGCATCTTGTAGCTTTCCATTGCACATGATTGAAACATTGATCAGTCATGTGAGATTATGCTAATACATGTTGGTTGTATAGAGTACTCCATGGAGAGACATTTGTATCATCAGTTTTTTGATCACTTGCTACTTCTAGTGATTAATCCATAACAAATATAGTAGCGGGACTAAGATACTGAAATTCTCCTGTGTAGCTCCACACAAATGAGGCGGCTGTCAGCAAGTGGTTAACTGTCTCAGCATCAAGAGATCAACCATGTTTTTCTGAGGCAGCCATTTGGGTGTGGTGATGATTTGCCCCAGCTGGGGGTATTAGTGGCTGGTGGGAGGGGTATAAAGGGAAGCTCTGTCTTCCTGCCTCATTGTGCTGTTGGTCTGGCAGGCAGGATGGGTCTAGGAGTGAGGAGCTGCTGTAGTTGGCTGTTGCTTTTGACCCTGGTTTATGGGCCAGGGTTTGGATGTAGTGGGGATGGAGCCTTGGTGAGACATAGGCGCCAATCAGACTGGTGGAGGAATAACCAGCGGGTTGTACCTGGACGGAGCCAGGGGTCTTCTAGAGGGGGCTCTGGAGGGACTTACTCAGGAGCTAATCCAGTATATGGGTTTGGGGCTTCTAGAGGTGGGGCTCAGAGGGGTTCAACAGGTGGACGTGCTGGTGGGATGCCCCGCCAGCAGCCCCCGACTGTAGGTTACTCTAGTTCCCCCATCAGTGTCCAGTGTGAAGAGGACCGCATGGTGGTCAGTGTCATGATGGACTTTTATGGGAATGGAAAGCTGGTGAAATCATCTGATCTGAGCCTGGGACCCCAAGGCTGCAAGCCGAACACCCAAAGTGCTGATGAAGTTATCTTCCAGATTGGTCTCCAGGACTGTGGCAACACTGTGCAGGTAATCCTATCACCCCCCCCCTTTTTTTTTTTTACTTCAACTTTATTGGTTTCAGTAAACTAAAACCTGGTTGCTATGGGTTATTGCACTTTGCAGTGCTGTCTTAAGGACTGTGTAGCTGATATTCCATTGTTAAAAACCCTTGTTGCTTTTCTGTGAATGGGGACCTGTGTGCATGCTGCTGACCCTGTTCTCATGTATGATTGGGGGGGGGGGGGGGTGAACAAAGCTGTGAAAAGCAGCCTAAGCTAGGGTGACCAGACAGTTCCAGGGACAGTCCCTGTATTAAGCACACTGTCCCCGGACCATGTCTGTCCCTGATTTTTGTCCCCGGATTAGATTTGAACAGGGGCTGGGGCAATTTCAAAGACAGTCAGTGCAGAATAAAAAAAAAAAATATGAATTGCACACCGCTGCTCCTACTAGCATAGGGTGTATTTTTTTTTTTTTTTTTTTTCTCATTACCTGTGCCCCTTTCTGATGATCATGTGCTGGTCGGAGCGGAGGGAATGTTTTTTTTTTTTTTTTTTTTTTCAGTTTCAGGCGCATGCTCGTTCAGCTCCCCTTGCATGTTGTTCTGCCTTGGCTCAAGACCTGGCCAGCCACTTGTCTGCTTATCTCCTTGCCTTCCCTGGTGGGGTGATATTCCTCTGCTCCCCACCCAGTAGTAGCCGGGGCCTGGAGAGTAAGACTTGACAGGCTGTGAGGTAGGGTTGGTGGCGGTGACGGGCAGAGTCGCTGATTGCTGCCATTACTAGTAAAAAAAAATGTTTTTTTAATTTTAAAAATCTAGTCACCTTAGCCTAAGCACCCAATGCTCTCTTGCTGCATTTTACTTTGTTGCAGCGTTCCTAAGTGTGGACTTTTGTATGCTTTCCATACAATAACCTACTTGTGTAGACCTCCTCAATTACTGCTGCCATCTTGGATGTGATGTCAGCAGACTCTGAGCCTTTACTTGGTAGTTTGGTATCAACCTTTTACCTAGTATCTGTATGGAAAGTGGAGGAGCTGGGCCAGAAAAGTAAATAGACCTCCCCTTTATTTTTTCCCTTTGTGACGGGATCTTTAGAACCTGAAACCATTTTATTGCGGACCTGTTGGAGTCCTCTAAAGATGGTATTGCATGGCTGTTTGAGTTGCTAGCCTCTCTTCCTCATAATCATGATGGTTGGGTGATTAGTCTTGGCTATGGGACACATCCATGGTCTCCATTTCCACACAATTGATGTGCCCCTTGTCTAACTCATGAGTAGCACTGCAGTGTCTATAATGTTCTGATCTTATCTACAGATGATGCAAGACTGGGTGATCTATGCTACCAACCTGACCTACAGCCCAACCTCCTCCATTCCAATCATCAGAACCAACCCAGCCGTGGTCCCCATAATGTGCTACTACTACCGGTGAGTCTAGACTAGGATACAATGCAGGTCCTAACAATGCATCTTTGCTTGTAAATATCTTAAGGCAAAGACATTTTAACAGGGAACAGCACACCTGTCCCAATTCAAGACCTTCCCCCTTCACATCCTATTTTGGCAAGTTAAACCTGAGAATTTCTTCAATGACTTGCCACTGCAACAAGTGTGTCCATTGTGGTGATTGCCTCCTAGGCCACTTTGACCACTCAAAATGTTTGGTTTCCCTTGGGTTCAGTCCTGTTGGTAACTAATCTGCTTATTCGGGGTACAGACAGCAAAAAAACCTTATGGACCTTAAGCCTTCTAAGCTATCAAATTTGTGGCCTATCCACTTATCAGTTACGGGGTAAATGCCCCCCTACTAAACTGCCGCATGCCCTCCACCACAACCGAGGCTTGGCTTAAGTCTTTTTATTTTATTTTTTGCTGGGTGTGTTGGCAACCCATTTGGTTATACCAGTCTTGACCACTGCTGGTGTCATTTTGGAAATGTTTAATATTCCAATAATCTCCTGCGCCCCCCCCCCCCCCCCGGCAGTGCCCTGATTACATATTTTGTTGTCCCCTGCAAGGAGATGCTGATTGGCTCTCCTCGCCACAGTCAGTATGAGGCAAGAAGCGCTGATTACCTGCATTCTGTGTACATGTGATCGGCTGCTTTTCGACAGTCGATCACATGGTCAAAGAGCCACATACGCTGCTCAAGGATCGGTGACGCTCAGGGGTGGGCTGACAACTCATGGGGGGCCCCAGGGCAATAGATTATGGGGCCACACAGTATACACGCATACAGTATACATACAAAGTATACATACACACTAAAAGGGTACTGGAGAGGCGGGGTAGCTATAATCTTGGGATTTAAAAAAAAGTAGCATGGGGCCCTCAGGCAGTGCCCGAATGGTCAGTCCTCCCCTGGTGTCGCTCCATCTCCTAGCAACACTGTGTGCCCATCCTGGGATGCCGTATCTCAGTTCCAGAATGAGAGCCACAGGGCCGCGCTGTCATTTGACAGTGTTTAATTGGTTAATGTGGATCTCCTGAACATGTGACTTTTGGTTCATTACTGACACTCCTGTTCTCTGTATAGGCATGCCAATGTGAGCAGCAAAGCCATTGAGCCAACATGGGTTCCATTCAGCACCACAGTGTCCATGGAAGAGAGGCTGTCCTTCTCCTTGAGGCTAATGACTGGTGAGTTAAGCAAAGAAAATATTTATGAGGGGGGGAGTGTTGTCTGAACTTTTCAATGTAATCTCCTGTTTTGTCTATAGAGGACTGGAGTGGCCCTAGAAGTTCCCCCATCTATCAGCTTGGAGATATTCTCTACATAGAGGCCTCTGTGGACACTCAGAACCATGTTGGACTGATCCTGTATATTGACCGATGTGTGACCACCATATCTCCTGATCCCACCTCTTCTCCTAGTTATGGCCTCATTGAAGAAAATGGGTATGTTTTTTTTTTTTTTTCTCTGGGGGGGGGGGGGGGGGTTGTCATTGCCGCCATAATGACCCCACTCTTAACGGACTACTTTCTACAGCTGTCTAGTTGATGGAATGCAAGATGACTCCTCTTCAGCCTTCATCACCCCGAGGGTTGAGCCAGACAAGCTCCAGTTCACAGTGGATGCTTTCCGATTTCTAGGAAATGATGCCTCTCTGGTGAGGACAGTTTGCATTGACTGGTACAGATGGGTGTCTTGTAAGAACTGATAACCTAACTTTAAATGCTTTCCAATCCAGATCTACATAACCTGTTACCTGAGAGCTGCTGCAACCACCCAGGTCCCTGATGCCATGAACAAGGCCTGTTCCTATAGCAAAGCCACACAAAGGTGAGATGGTGACTTAAAATGGTTGCTTGTTCCATGGATTATTGCACAAATTTCTGTGGTGATGTACCTAGAACAATGACTCTGTGAACCAATAACAAGGCAAATTCCTGAAATGAATGGGGGAAATTGGCCAGCAATTGTACATATGGAGAAAAAACATCCTTGGGCTAATGGCAATACTTGCTGCCAGCACATCCATATTGTACCATGCATCCTGCTTTTTGGGATAAACCCCTTGGTGTTTGCACTTCTCAACAAGAGAACTGGAGCTGCCCCTCCATGCACACTGGATGTTTTTTTTTTTTTGTTTGTTCTCCCAGGAGTTGGGCCTGTATCAGCCTCAGCAGGGTCACCCACCGTTGCCAACAGTCATCCTATCTGCAGGAGCTGCAGATCTGGATCGTATTGCTGCTCTTAAAGAACCAGGAGAAGACGGGCATTGCTGCATAGTGTTAGCGACTGCTGTCTGGCCATGGCCCTCATCAATAAGGGTCTGTGTTGGAGACCCCTGCATTGGCTATCTCTTATAACATGCAGCCATGTCTGAGCTTTGAAGTGACAAATGCCCATTTGGACATAAACTGCCTTAATCTGTTCAGGTTATAATTGCATATGTACTTTCTGAATTGGGGAAGAGGGATGAGAAAGGGCAAACCTCCTTTGTGGGATACTAAACCTATGTTTCTCTACTACTTTGTCTTGCCAATGCTTCAAGGCAACTGCAGAAGCTAATGGTTTGGGCAGACCTGTAATGTGGTCAATCAGAATTGGGCCTTGCATAAGGTATTCCGTGTAAAAAATCGGCATACTCTCAAATCTTAATCCACACTCACTGGGCATCATGAACTCGGATCCAGGGATTGTGGGATATATAAAGCTTCTCAGAAAATATCAGGTCTCTGCTACAGAGGTCATACATTAACCTGTATAATGCCATGATGCCATGATGTCTTGAGTGTAAGTTGCAAGGAATGGGGGGAGGGGACTGCATTGCCAACACATGAAACTACATGATCGCTGCACTTGTGAAGGTAAGGTTTATTATGCCTTCTAATAAAAGCATATCTTTAGTACTTGTTGCTGTAACTCAAGTGCACTATTGCATCTGGTAGGCATTGGCCCCAATACGTTAAATGCTACTCTACAGCATTGGTTCACCAGAACTTCAAGTCTTGCTTCTAAATGTAGCCTTTTTTAACAATTGTCTTTTCTCTAGTTGGTCTGCAGTTGAGGGCCCCAGCAGTATCTGCCAGTGTTGTGGTACCGGCACGTGCAGCAACCCTACTGCTCTGGTTTCTGGAGGAAGGGGCAGATTTGGAACACCGAGAGGCAAGAGGGATGTCGTTTTCTATGGTGAGTTAACTGGCAGCTGCTAGATACAATGTTATGAATGTAGGTGATCTCTAGATGTCTCCTAATGGTGATCTTCAGTGAGAACATCAAAAGGTATTGAGTAACTTTTGAAATGACTTTCAAATTGGCATTGTGCTGTAAAGAGCTGCACTATTTACCTAAAATGATAAAATCCATAATGGGCATAAAAACCAAAATTGAAATGGTAACTCGCTCTTCAAAATTAAGGTTAGTGGATCTCTTTTCAGAGTCCTTGCGTGATGCCAATGATTCACAAATCCCTCCACCACATTGCACACTTACCAGATAGCAAGTGGTGATGGCTCTTATCTGGGAAAGGCCTCTCCTGTGATGGAGCAGGACAGATGGTCTAGGACCTTAAGCCAGATCCAAAGAAGCCTATCTCATTCGATGAGGGGGACTCAAAGTTACCTCAGAAAGGAGACTCTCCATAATATTGAATTGCACACTTGATAAAAATAAGGTAATGCACTTGCTCGTAAGAGCATAAAAGGCCGGCTATAGTATAAACACCTATCTGTCATGGATTCTAGCAGCGCAGTGAGATGGGCATGTACCTCCTACCGACGTGTTTTGTCACAAATTGACGTCCTGGGGTACGGACGGTGTCCTGATTCACTGCATTAAATTGCATATGCAACTAAAGCCCCACCTCGGGTGGGTGGACCCCCAAAGTTGGCATAATGAGGGAGGGGAGAGAAATGAACCTACCATTTTGTAATGTGCTATGAATAGAAGTTAAGAGTCTTAATTGCCAATCATAAGGAGGCAACTTTGGCATAAAATAAGGACCTAATTCCCCCCCCCCCCCCCAATTTTCTGTTGAGCAAAAAAAGGTATAAACAATATAGGGACAAACTTAGACTAAAATAATTACAAAATTGGAGTAACCATTATAAAAGATCCTACTAAACAAATACTCGTAAAAGGACCCAACAGTCACTAGTACAGTAAGAACACTATTGGCAAACCACTACTGCCACTAGTGGTCAGCAAACAAACCACAGCCAAACCAATAATATTGGGTGCATAATGACCATATTAAGATGGTGTCAGTGTGTGTATACACACAATGGCATTCAAAATGGCAATACTGTCGTCCTGGCAAGTACTAAATTGGGGGGGCGCGCAGGACAACATTACCTGCTACCCGAGATTCACATTAAGTTTATTGGCACAATTGATTAAATTCTCTACTCAGTAATTGTCAGGCATTAACATTCAAACCATATGGTTTAACCCTATGGTTCATGACCTTTCTGATCTGGAGATTTCCCTAACCAGAGAACTCCCCAAAAAAGACTGTTAGGCTTATGTACCAATAAGTAGTGTTTGGATACAGAGTGGTTATTAAAACCTTTCAAAATGTTAGTAATGTGTCAGTTGAGTCGGCCATATAATGGATGTTTAGTTCGACCCACATATTGTAGCCCGCACAGGCACTGAATAAGATAAACCACTCCTGTTGAGCATGTAATGAAAGGTTTAACTTCAAACTCCACTGATGTACATGTGGAAATGAATTTGGGGTTTCTCCTAGTGTACAACCACTAAGGGCATCTCCTACATTGAAGGCCTGTAAGGCAGGGGTAGGCAACCTTGGCCCTCCAGCTGTGGTGAACTACAAATCCCATCATGCCTGTGTCAGGGTCTTGCAATATCTCATGGGACTAGTAGTTTTAACACAGCTGAAGGGCCAAGGTTGCCTACCCCTGCTGTGTAAGGCTTTGAAATAAGCTAGCTTTCCTGATATGGAGGGAAATTGAAACCATTGGGTGCCTTTTTTAAGGGAGGGAGCTCCCCTATAGATCACTAGAGGTTTTGTGGGCAAAACTGTTCACAGAAAAGGTGGTAATAAATGGAAGTAGGGAGCTGCATTATTCCTTTTCTAGTGGTGATTTTGCTTTAAGTAAATCCGATTTGGGTAATGTAATGAATCCCTGTGGACCACTCAGGCCGCGTACACACTATTGAATTTGTCTGCTCAAACTGGTCCGACGGACCAGTTCAGCGGACAAATACGATCGTGTGTATGGGCTAGCGGATATGTCTGACCGGCGGACAAGCTTTAAAATTTGTCCGCTGGTCAGTACACTCGCCAGCGGACATATCTTCCCGCACATGCGTCGAATAGATTCGACGCATGCGCGGAAGTTTTCTTCCTGTTGCGGTGACGGCGTCAACATCACTGCAACGTCACCGCGCTGTCTGCCGGCTGGGATTTTGATTCGATGGTGTGTACACGCCATCGGACCAAAATCCGATGAGACATGTCCACTCTAAACTGTCCATCGGACAAGTTTGAGTGGACATATCTCATCGTGTGTACGCGGCCTTAGAATAACTTTCCAAGGAACCTCTCTAGGAAGTGGATCAGCTTGGATCAAATGCTGAAGGCTGCTATTTTGCTGTAGTGTCCTGGATTAGGGGTCCCCCCCAACCAGGGGCCTGAAGCTTCTAGTTAAGCCTCTGTAGCTGATCATCTTTCACTAGGAGCAGTGGAAGGCCTAATCTGTCTGGAAAGGCTAGAATCCTGATGGCTTTATATTGCTTGTCACCAGTGGACACCTTCTCACTGTCACTTCTATCATCTCTAGAATAGAGGGGGGGGGAGGGGTCCTCCCAACAGCTCATTCCACAACCTAGGAAGTTAACCATTGAGTTTATCCCAATTCTGTCCAATATTGACTGAACAATTTTAGGGCCTAAAATGGGTGCTAACTTCTGGACATTAGTGTAATAGCTAGATTGTTGACTGCAAGCTCTTAAACTGCATGGAATTGTACAGAAATGTGTCTATTGACCTCTCACTTTTCTCCTGTTAACCCCACACAGAAGAGGGACAAACTGTGACCACTCTGGGACCTCTGCTTGTGATTGGACCTTCACAAAGGGATGTTGCGGCTGCAGTGACGAGGGAAGAGTCTGCCCCTGCGGAGCTCTGGGTGTTGGTGGCTGTCGGATGTCTTAGTCTTCTTGTTGTCATGGTGTGTGCCGTGTTCATTGGGAAATCTCTGAAAAAGCCACAATATGTGCTGTCTGTGCAAAAATAAAAAATATTTAATAATTGTCTAAGCTCATCTTAATGCTATGAGCTTGCGAGCCTGAAATAGACTTCTTACTATTGGTATTAAGGTATTTTTCCTAGCTTTGTCTAACATGCTCAAAAGGCATATACCTGGCTCTGTTAGTATCTTTGAACCGAAGATACAATTAATGGAGACAACCCATGGAAAATATCAATGGTTGGGGCATCTCCATGTATATTACATTGCATCTAGGGCATAGGGTTGTGTCTACGCTTCCATTTAAATAGCTTCTTAGGTATATATGTCCTATGTTGGATTTCACATAGGGGTTGAAGAGACCATGGGGACTGCTGATGGTACAGCTGCCCATTGGTCATCTGATAGACCCCAAGTCTCTTACCCAATGTGTCCTTGATGGCAGTTTTTTTTTTTTTTTTTTTTTTTTTTATTATAAAGTATACCGTATTGTGAAATGAGACCATGTTTGGTATTCCTTTTTATCCAGTAGTGATATATTTAGAGATGGTCCCAATGTTCATTGCATGTAAGTTTGACTCAAACATTGGGCGGTCGTTCCAGCGAACATGAGGCGCTTGCAAGTTTGCCAGCCAGCGTGCCCTTTAATGCACTGTGAAATCGCAGTGCATTGACAGCTGCTGACTGGCTAAAGCGTGCACCTGCATGCTTTGGCCCATCACAGCGTGATGTGCTTATGTGAGCCATGATTGGCCAAGGGCAGGGTGCCTTTGGCCAAATCTTGGCTCAGGTGCTAAGTCCACACCCCACACTAAGGCTCACTGCAATACATCAAAGCCGTGAGCAAGTTTAATTTTTTTTTCTTTAGAAATGTAACTTTGCTGCAGCACAGTAAAACGCAAGATAGTCTGACTGTAAAGTGGATAATCTAAGAAATCCCGGGTACGATATTCAAATACTTATTGTTTCACTTTAAGCATTATTAAATCACTGCTCTGGTGGGGGAAACTATAATTTTGAACTTCTTTTTTTTTTGCATGTCCCCTGGGGCAGTACCCATGTCGCCAGGGGAGGGCTGGGGGGGAGGAGGGTGGAAATTTCCCCCCAGGCTTGTGACACTATGCACAGCCACTGGCCGCCAATACCAAATGCAGGAGCTCTGTTAACACAGGTCACGGCCGCTGCTCACCTCCCACTGTGCAGCCGTGCCTGTGTCAGCTCCGAGGTAGATGGCTGCAGAGCTGAGCTATGTCTCATCTCACACATAGCTCAGCCTCAGCGCACACCAGCGCTGACAACCTCTTCACTCTCTGCACAGACACGAGGGCTCTGATGTAAGGGGTTTCTTGTGATCATGAAAAATCTTAGACGGTTTCCTCAATCCATCACTTTTCCACGCTCTATGGGCTACTTCACTGGACTTGCGTGCTCCTCCCCCCCGGCCTAAGGCTGCCAGCCCACCCCTGCATGTCGCCAAACACTTTAGCAGTAACTTGCATATAAGGCTTTAAAATTGTCACTTTTGATTTATCACGTTCGTGTCCCACAGGGTTTGCATGTTAGCTATTTTATTTTTTGCCAATTTGCGGTGTTCTGGTGGGACTGGAATTGGGGGGGGGGGAGGAAATGGTGTGTTTGTCCCATCCCTATTGATATCTAAGTTAATGGGCCTGTAAGGCATGTCTTTGGTATGGGGTCCCATATTTAATACTTAATTGTACAAAGGTCTTTCTGAAATGATTGAGCTATTTAGTCTTCAAGAAATCGGACCCTTTCAATTTCCCATAACTGTCATCCCATATTGGCAGGGCCAGCCCTACCATGGGTCCCGAGTGGCACTTTTGGGGGTGGCAAACTGATGCCAAAGAGCAGTGGCAGAACTGCCACAACCAGCCCGTTTTGCTACTTATCCCACTGAGAAGGGAGCCGGGCGCAGAGAACAAAAGCATGCAGGCAGAACACTTGCTGCCCAGGGGGAGCAGTCGGCAGGTGAGCGGGCTTGCGGGCCGATAAGCAGGGGAGCAGAGAGATGACATCTCTTACTCCTCACCCTGCATCACTGCTGTTCTGCCCTCACTGTGCAGCAGAGTGATTACGTCATCTCCCTGTTGCCTGACTTAACTCTGGGACACAGCAGGTGGAAAGTGACAATCCAACGTGTGGCAGGTAACATCAAGGCAAATGACAATCTGTTACACGTGGCAAGTAGAGGAGGCATCAGATTAGATGCTGGTGTCTTTGAGGCGATCTTGGGTCAGGCAGTTTATCAAGACCCTGGGTTTGGAGTACATTTTCCTTGTGGTAAAGTAGGGACAGTTCACCTGTTTTAGACAAGTAAGGACACACCATTCATACTGGAACCCCATTTCAGCCCCTAGAGCAAGGGTGTCAATCTCAATTTAATTTTGGGCCACATCAGCATTATGATTGCCCTCAAAAGGGTGGTTGTATCTGTAAGATTGGCTGTCCAGCGCATTCCCCTCCCCTTACATTGGATGTCAAGCGCCACCCTATCATCAGAAGTTGAGTTCCCTTGCAACACGGTGTACACCCCTTACCTTCTGCTTTCAAGCAATGCGTCCAGCTTCTTCCCAGCAGAAGGAAAGGGTCTGGAGGAAGACCAGAGGAGGGCAGAAGCTCTCCTGCAGCTGCAGGAGAGGTGCAAGGGCCACATAAAATGGCCTGGAGGGCCAGATTTGGCCCGCAGGCCTTGTTTGAAACCTGTGCCCTAGAGAAATGCTGTTGGCACACCTAAAACCTACATGTGAATGAGTATGGGGTTCAGAGTACATCTACCCATTCACTCCAAAAAAGTATCAGAAAAACTGGAGACAATTTCTGACAACTCAGAAATTCAACCAGAGGCGAATATGGACTTTAATTTGGTAGCCACCAGTAGACCCAAATGAAAAAGAGAGCACTCGATAGAATAAAAATTAAATTTAATATATAATCGTGTTAAAACCATTGTGTAAGAACAGACACGGAAAACAAGTATTTACATGGTATTGTCACAAATAATTATGTCCTAAGGGAACATTAGGAGAACCTGAGGGTATATCCATAGACATGATTGACTCTGTAGAAGGTCTATAGACAAGGTCCTACATATTGGGGCAAACATCGAGGAAATCAGATTAGAGGGATCTCTACGTGTTTCACTTTGCAGCTTCCTCAGGAGATCCTATTGTTATCAGATTGCAGTTGAGAAACATTGAACGCCAAGCCCAAAGGAACAGTGCACATGTAGCCCCCAATGTAAGAGTACATCAGGTATGTATCAGCCAGAAAAGGGAGCTTGCCATTCAGTGAGAGCATACACTCTGTGTGTAATGCACCCCACTAATATTTGTGCCGATCCTGGCTGTAATCGAGTTCCCCGAATCAGGTAAAGACAGGTTTCTGCCAACTCCTTTATTAAAAATTTGATGTTCCCCGTGGTAGCTCCAATGTCATTTACTATGTCCGCAGACCCAATTAAAAAAAAATACCCCTACCCTGACAAAGGTTACCACCCTTCTGACAGTTCTTATATCGCTATTGGGTGTGGCCAAGCAGTGATGTCAACCAGAGTGACATCACTGCCCGGGCATAATGGGTTAGTGATGTCCCAAGGGACAAGGTCGTTGGGTGACATCACCACCCCCCATACTATATAAGGGCTGTCAGAACAGTGGGAGACTTAGTTGTTTTTTGGGGGGGTTTGTGTCGGCGACAGTTATCGTGATTAACGTTGGAGCTACCATGAGGGGGGGTATTTATTTTTAATGAAGGACTTGTTAAACTGCCTCCTGTTTTTCTTACACTAAATTGTTTTCTGGGTGAATGGGTAGGAGTACTATGTACCCCATACCCATTCATACAGGGGGGTTGGAATCTAAGGGCTCCCTTGTTAAAGTGGGCTTCCAGATTCTGAAAAGCCTCCTGCCTGCAGACCCCCACAGTCAAGGTTTGTGGGGAAGAGGCCCTTGTCCCCATCAACATGGGGACAAAGTTCTTTGGGGTGGGGGGCAGAGCCCTCCATGTTGAGGGCATGTGGCCTGGCATGTTTCAGGGGCGTACCTGCCAGGCTGTATGCTCAGATAAGGGTTTTGTATGGATTTTGGGGGACTCCACTTTTTTAAATATTAGCGTAGGGTTCAGCTCAAAATCCATGCCAGACCTAAGGGTGTGCTCATTATGAGGGTCTCCCGCCATCCACATGAAATGTTTCTAGCACTGCAGACCTAGGTTGTCCATTATCAGGTGCTTCCATCATTATTTCTCTGAGTTCCCAGATTTGCCCAACATCACCATTCCTGTGCTGAGTTCCCAGGTATTCACAGCTGCTGTGCCCCTTATGAGAGGCTCCCACCATTCTTGTGCTGAGTTCTAGGCCTGAGCAGTCTGAACACTTGTGCCCATTATAAGGGGTTCATGCCTCCCCTGTGCTGAATTCCCAGGTATGAACACCTGTTGTGCCCATTATAAGGAGCTTCTCCACATGAAGAATTTCTGTCTCTGCAGAACTATTTGTCCATTTTCAGGAATTTCCATGATCTTTGCACTGAGTTCTTAGGTCTGCACACCTGTTGTGCACATTATAAGAGGTGCCCACCATCCTTGTGCTGAGTTCCCAGGTAGTAACAGCTGCTGTGCTCATTATGAGGGGCTCCCACCATTCCTGTGCCAAGTTCCAGGTCTGAGCAATGGTTGTGCCCAGGATGAGGGGCTCTGACAATTCCTGCACTGAGTTCCAAGGTCTGCACACCTGTCGTGCCCGTTATGAGGGGCTTTCACCATTCCTGTGCCAAGTTTCCAGGTATTCACAACCACTGTGCCCATTATGAAGGGCTCCCACCATTAAGGTCTGAGCGGTCTGGACACTTGTTGTGCCATTACAAGGGGTTCCCATCACTCCTGTGCTAAGTTCCTGGGTCTGGACACCTGTTGTGCCCATTATAAGGGACTTCCACCACACACACATCACACTGTTGGAGCGCCAAGAACGTAAAAAAAAAAAAAAAAAAACAGGACAAACAGCCTTTTTTTGCGGACTGACTTTTTGAGGCGACAATAAATAGGACCTTGCAGGAGAACAAGATCTAAGCAAATCCCAGAGATATAGGAGAGATTACAAACCCAATCCTGCCAACAACATCGCTGCCTGAAAGTCACTAGGACTATCAAATAATCACCATTTGCATTAAACACGCCCCCAAATATAAAAATGGGCCCTGAAATATATCGCCCCCTATGGTATAAGCTACACTGGTAGTATTCAGTAGCATCTTGTAGCTTTCCATTGCACATGATTGAAACATTGATCAGTCATGTGAGATTATGCTAATGCATGTTGGTTGTATAGAGTACTCCATGGAGAGACATTTGTATCATCAGTTTTTTTTTTATCACTTGCTACTCCTAGTGATTAATCCATAACAAATATAGTAGCGGGACTAAGATACTGAAATTCTCCTGTGTAGCTCCACACAAATGAGGCGGCTGTCAGCAAGTGGTTAACTGTCTCAGCATCAAGAGGTCAACTGTGTAGTTTAGCCAAATGCTGAATGAGGCAGCCCTTTGGGTGTGGTGATGATTTGCCCCAGCTGGGGGTATTAGTGACTGGTGGGAGGGGTATAAAGGGAAGCTCTGTCTTCCTTCCTCATTGTGTTGTTGGTTTTTGCAGGCAGGATGGGTTTAGGAGTAAGGAGCTGCTGTAGTTGGCTGTTGCTTTTGACCCTGGTTTATGGACCAGGGTTTGGATGTAGTGGGGATGGGAGACTTGGTGAGACATAGGCGCCAATCAGATTGGTGGAGGAATAACCAGCGGGTTGTACCTGGTCAGAGCCAGGGGTCTTCTAGAGGGGGTTCTGGAGGGATTTACTCTGGAGCTAATGCAGTATATGGGTTTGGGGCTTCCAGAGGTGGGGCTCAGAGGGGTTCAACAGGTGGACGTGCTGGTGGGATGCCCCGCCAGCAGCCCCCGACTGTAGGTTATGCTAGTTCCCCCATCAGTGTCCAGTGTGAAGAGGACCGCATGGTGGTCAGTGTCATGATGGATTTTTATGGGAATGGAAAGCTGGTGAAATCTTCTGATCTGAGCCTGGGACCCCAAGGCTGCAAGCCGAACACTCAAAGTGCTGATGAAATTATCTTCCAGATTAGTCTCCAGGATTGTGGCAACACTGTGCAGGTAAAATGTTATGTTTTTATGTTATCATTGTTGCACCCATTTTGTACAATGGGTGTAACAATGATGTGGAAAGCAGTCTAAGCAACCAATGTCCTCTTGCTCAATTTTACTTTGTTGCAGGGTTCCTAAGTGGGTTGTGTGTGTGGGTTTGTTTTTTTGCAAAAAAAAAATGTATGTATCTGTCAAGTTAAATCGTTCAGGGTAGGTTGTGTACATTAAGCCTAAAATGCTTTCCATTTGATCTACTTGTGGATCCTCAATTACTGCTGCCATCTTGGATGTGATGTCAGCAGGCTAGGAGCCATTACTTGGTAGTTTGGTATCAACCTTTTACCTAGTAGCTGTATGAAATGTTGAGGAGCTGGGCCAGCAGGTTAGCCTAAGTTTTTGAATCCTAAAAGTTTAATCCTCAAGCATGATGGTTGGGTGATTAGTCTTAGACAAGGGACACAACAATTGTGTGAAAATGGAGCCAATGGATGTGTCCCATATCCAACTCATGAGTAGCACTGCAGTGTCTATAATGTTCTGATCTTCTCTACAGATGATGCAAGACTGGGTGATCTATGCTACCAACCTGACCTACAGCCCAACCTCCTCCATTCCAATCATCAGAACCAACCCAGCTGTGGTTCCCATAATGTGCTACTACCACCGGTGAGTCTACACTAGGATACAATGCATGTCCTAACAATGCATCTTTCCTGGTAAATATCTTAAGGCAAAAAACATTTGAACAGTGAAGAGCAGACCTGTCAGGTTTTCTGCTTCTGTTCCAATTAAGACCTTCCCTCTTCACAACCTGTTTTGACAAATAAAATTGAGAATCTCTTCAATGACTTGCCACTGCAACAAGTGTTCATTGTGGTGATTGCCTCCTAGGCCACTTTGACCACTCCAAAGATGTTTGGGGTTTCCCTTGAGTTCATTCCTGTTGGTAACCTGCTTAGAAGGCTTGAGGCCCATCATGGTGTTTTTTTTTTTTCTATTAAACGTGGGGTCCCCCCCCCCACCAACTGTTTGTCTGGTTGTATTGGCAACCCATTTGGTTAAACTCATCTACCTTGACCACTGCTGGTGTCATTTTGGATATTTTTCATATTCCAATAAACTTTACTTGGAGCCCACATGAGGGGCAGCCGTTATTTTGTATTGGCAAACCATTTTGATACTAAAGTCTAAATGGGTCCATAAGTCTTTTGCTTTTGGGTACAATTGAATACCTTCTAGTCTGTACTGATGTAGGTATTTGTATACATGTAGCCTGTACCTACAACTTGGCATCTCTACTGCAGTGATCAACAATGGCCTCTGTTAGGCCAATGATGGGATACAATTAGGTGACCTCATGGCTTAAGCGAACATAGTAAAGATGGCAGTGCTTAGTTGTCCATCTGGATTCTTCACTTTCCTTGGTGTAGAGTCACCATAGTAATCTGAACTAGATGTTGAGCTAACATGAATTATAACTTCAGGATGGATGCTTTTGCTCACTTGAATTTAGAAGTACAAGCTTCAGGGATGTTGTACTGAATCTGGCATCAATATCTTGTAAGTTGTTTTCCAGCACAAAAAAAAGGAGCCATTTTGAACTGCCATCCTTCATACTGGTTATGTCAGTAACTTGCTAGATTGCAACCAACAAGTTGGCAATGGCAGCTACCATGATGCTGTTCTAATATATTTCTTTAAAAGTGACACCATTAACCACTTGCCCACAGGGCACTTGCACCTCCTCCCTGCCCAGGCCATTTTTCAGCTTTCAATTATGTGGTCATGCAACACTGTACCCAATTTGCCATTTGTATGAAGACAATGATAAAAATGTACTTTCTTTTGGTGATATTGTTTTTTCAACCTTCTGATGAGGTGGTGGTATAATCTGGGCACTGATCAGTGCCCCGATTGCATGTTTAGTTGTCTGTGAGGAAATGCCGTTAATTGGCTATCCTCGCCACACTCTGTGGGGCGAGTAGTGTAAATTACTGGCGTCTGTGTTTACATGTGACCAGCTGTGATTGGACACAGTCGATCACATGGTTAAAGTGCTGTGGCTATTTAGAGATTGGGGTCGTGCCATGTCCTAGCAACTCGGTGCAGTCATGCTGCATGTCTGTTTTGGGACGCTGTCATACGACAGCATCCCAGAACAAGAGCCACACAGTCCCGGTGTCATTTGATGGCAGGCGGCACGTGGTTAATATGGATATCTGAACTTAACATGATTTCATTACTGACACTCCTGTTCTCTGTATAGGCATGCCAATGTGAGCAGCAAAGCCATTGAGCCAACATGGGTTCCATTCAGCACCACAGTGTCCATAGAAGAGAGGCTGTCCTTCTCCTTGAGGCTAATGACTGGTGAGTTAATCAAAGAAAATAATTTGATGGGAGTGTTGTCTGAACTTTATAATCTCCTCCTGTCTTGTCTATAGAGGACTGGAGTGGCCCTAGAAGTTCTCCCATCTATCAGCTTGGAGATATTCTCTACATAGAGGCCTCTGTGGACACTCAGAACCACGTTGGACTGATCCTGTATGTTGACCGATGTGTGACCACCATATCTCCTGATCCAACCTCTTCTCCTAGTTATGGCCTCATTGAAGAAAATGGGTATGGTTTTTTTTTCTCTGGGGGGGCGGGTTGTCGCCATTTTGACCCCACTCAACTGACAATTTTCTACAGCTGTCTAGTTGATGGAATGCAAGATGACTCCTCTTCAGCCTTCATCACCCCGAGGGTTGAGCCAGACAAGCTCCAGTTCACAGTGGATGCTTTCCGATTTCTAGGAAATGATGCCTCTCTGGTGAGGACAGTTTGCATTGACTGGTACAGATGGATGCCTTGTAAGAACTGATAACCTAATTTCAATACTTCCCAATCCAGATCTACATAACCTGTTACCTGAGAGCTGCTGCCACCACCCAGGTCCCTGATGCCATGAACAAGGCCTGTTCCTATAGCAAAGCCACACAAAGGTGAGATGGTGACTTAAAATGGTTGATTGTGGTTCCATGGATTATTGCACAAATGTATGTGGTACTGTACCTAGAACAATGACTTTGTGAACCAATAACTGGTGGATTTCTGAAATTGATGGTAACGTCAGATTTTATGGGAAATTGGCAAGCAATCCTTGTACACGATATGGAGACAAACATCCATGGGCTAATGGTCATACCTTGGGGGGGGGGGGGGGGGGGTGGGGTGGTGATATTGGCCAGACCTGTAATGTGGTTAATCAGAATTTGTAAAGTATAGAGCATGGGTCCTCAAACTACAGCCCTCCAGCTGTTCAGGAACTACAATTCCCATCATGCCCTAGTCATGTCTGTGAATGTCAGAGTTTTACAATGCCTCATGGGACTTGTAGTTCCGCAACAGCTGGAGGGCCGTAGTTTGAGGATCCCTGGTATAGAGTATGGACCAAGCATAGGCTATCAATCTTCTGTGTCAAAGATCAGCATGCTTGCAAGTCGTAGTCCGCACTTGCTGGTCATCATGAGCTGTACTTATTGGGCATCTAGTGGCTCACTACTAAATCTATCATTTAAAGTGAGTTTTGGGTGAAAAGCTCATGCATGTCTTAACTGGTCCAGTAACACATTTGCCACAACCTAGGCAAAATTGGTTATGTAAATGTTTAACCCTCTACTGAAGCACCATTAGACTGTTTTCTTTCCATATACAACCATTTAACTGTGTATAAGGAGTGCTAGTCTTCAAACTTTGTCCAATAGTGGATTTATTTATTTTTTTGTAAGGTTTTGTCTAGTGAAGCTTGCTTGTTTCAGGTCTAATTTACTAGTTTCACTACAGAACTGAGATCCAGGGATTGTGGGATATAGAAAGCTTCTTGGAAAATATTGGGCTGCTGCGCTACAGAGGTCATGCATTAACCTGTATAGTACCATGCCTCAAGTGCAAATTACAAGGAATGGGGGGGGGGGGGGGGGGAATTAATGTATTGCCAACACATGACACCATGAAACTACAACCTCATGCAGGTAAGGTTTATAATGCCTTTTTTATTTTTTTTTAAAAAGTGCACTATTGCATCTGGTAGGCATTGGCCCCAAGATGTTAACAAATGCTACTCCATATTGGTTCACCAGAACCTCAAGTCTTCTAAATGTAGACTTTGTCTAACAATTGTCTTCTCTAGTTGGTCTGCAGTTGAGGGCCCCAGCAGTATCTGCCAGTGTTGTGGTACCGGCACCTGCAGCAACCCTACTGCTCTGGTTTCTGGAGGAAGGGGCAGATTTGGAAGACCGAGAGGCAAGAGGGATGTCTTGGATGGTGAGTTATTAACTGGCAGCTGCTAGATACAATGTTATGAATGTAGGCAGGACTTACCATTGGGCTTGACTGGGCTCAAGCCCATGGACCCCGCCCAATAGAGGGCCCCTCAAAAAATGTTTATTTTTTTAGGGGTCTGGAGGCCCCCAGTGCCCCGGACAGCAACCACCTACTCTTTTTTTTTTTTTTTTTTTTTATAATTTTTTTTATTTTTTATAAAAAAGTGTGTGTATATAATTAAAGGGCTCAGAGGTCCCCAGGGCCCCGGACAGCAACTCCCACTTATTTTTTTCATTAAAATTTTTTTTTTTTATATATAAATTTAACATTTTCTGCTCCAGGGGGCCCATGCCTTAAGCTGTGTAAGGGGCCCCAAAATTCCTGATGGCGGCCCTGCGCTTACCTCCCAACACGCACAGAATCTGCGGGACTTTCCGCTTCAGTCCCGTGAAAGGGTTAATTTTCCCACACTGCAATAGGAGGCAACACAGAAGCAGGAGGAACCGGAGCGGTGTGTGCTTTTTTCCCTTCAGCAGCTACAGTCCTCCACACAGCCGGGCGAATGACAGTTTGTGGCCCTGGCTGACGGCACAGGTGAGAGGCACTCCCCCCTCCGCTGAACAACTGCAAAACCTCCCCCCCCCCCAGGAGGAACCGGAGCGGTGTGGGAATGTCTGCTGAAGGTAAGAGCCGACACATTCTGTGCACAGATGAGTCGCCCCCCCCCCCCCCCTGCTCACCCTCCCGCTCAACTTTAATGCCCCCCCGCTCAACTATGATCCCCAACCTTGCTCCATGGGGCCCCTTTAACACTCAAGCCCAGGGGCCCCCACCACCTTAAGTCCTGCCCTGAATGTAGGTGATCCCTATGTCTCCTCTAAAAGCTGATCTTTACTGAGAACATTAACAAGTATTGGAGTAACTTTTTTGACATGACTTTCAAATTGGTATTGTGCTGAGAAGAGCTGCGCTGCAAGATTTGTAGAGAAACTATGACGGCCGCACTCCAAAAGCAATGTTCCTTTTTAATAAAACTGGTCCCAAAACAAACATGTCACAGCAAAAAATCAGATGAAAAACTGACGCTGATGTGTTTCGCACTATCATATAGCTATGAACACACACTGTATAATGGTGTGAAACGCGTCATTTTTTTTTTTGCAGTGACATGTTTTTTTGTGACCAGTTTTATTTAAAAAAAAAAAAAAAAAATTTTGGAGTGCGGCCGTCCTAGTTTTTCTCTACAAATCTTGCATATCATTGCAGCGCTGGCACCCAAGTGTTTGGATTCAGCCATCTAGTTCTCTGGGACTTTGGAGCGGTTATTTATTTAACTAAATGATAAAGTCCATAATGAGCATAAACACCAACACAATTTAAATGGTGAATCTCTCTTCAAATTGAAGGATCTCTTTAACCACTTAAGGCCGATATGCAGTTAAAGGACCTGGCCCCTTTTTGTGATTCGGCATTGTCGCTTTAACGGCGCGTGACATCACTGATCATCGTCCCCTAACACGAACAGACGATTCGTGACGGCCACACTAGGAAGAACGGGGAAAGGTTTGTTTACTCACCTCTCCCCATTCTTCAGCTCTGTGACCCAATCGTGGTACTTGATGATGTGTTAGAGATTGTGGTTGGATCCCTGCCAATGGGTTTCAAGTGTTGAATATGATTTAAAATTCAGTTTTTAGATTTGGAGAATCTCTCCCCCAAAATGCTGGATCATAAGGCTTGGTTCACACTAACCAAGTCATGTGATTTAAAGGCGTAAAGGGCATCGGACTGATGGAAGGGGCCTTGGCAGTAGCCGAGGGGACCCTCTGTTCTTTTTCACCAGGGGCCTGAAGGTTCTAGTTAAGCCGCTGTGGCTGACAATCTTTCACTAGGACCAGTGTAAGGTCTAAAACCTGGTTGGAAAGGCTAGAATCCTGATGGCTTTATATTGCTTTTCACCAGTGGAAACCTTCCCACTGTCACTTCTATCATACAGTAACTATAATAGGGGAAAAATCTCCAACGGCTCATACCACAATTTAGGAAGTTACAATTACCTTCAGTCAATTCTGTGCAATATTGACTGAAGGAACAATCTTAGTATTTGAGGATCTGAAATGGGTGCTAACTTCTGGACACGTGTGTAAAAGCTAAATTGTTGCCTGCAAGCTCTTAAACGGCATGGAATTGTACAGAAATGTGTCTATTGACCTCTCACTTTTCTCCTGTTAAGAACCCCACACAGAAGAGGGACAAACTGTGACCACTCTGGGACCTCTGCTTGTGATTGGACCTTCACAAAGGAATGTTGCGGCTGCAGTGACAAGGGAAGAGTCTGCCCCTGCGGAGCTCTGGGTGTTGGTGGCTGTCGGATGTCTTAGTCTTCTTGTTGTCATGGTGTGTGCAGTGTTCATTGGGAAATCTCTGAAAAAGCCACAATATGTGCTGTCTGTGGAAAAATAAAAAATACAAATCTATTCACGGTCTATTGATTTAATTTTAATGCTATGAGCTTGTGAGCCTGAAATGGACTTCTTACTAGGGTTGTCCCGGTACCACTTTTTTAGGACCGAGTACAAGTAACGTTTTTTTATTTTTTATTTAATGCAGCCATGTCCTCCCCGCCATCTAGTTGATCAGCGTGGGGAACAATACAGCTTTCATTTGAATAGCTGTGTGTTTCCCTGACGCGCCGTGTCATATACAGCCCCTCCCCATTGTCCGGCACTTTGATAGACAGATCACCCATCCAATCCTGGGAAGGGTAATCGGTCTATCAAAGTGCAGGACAAGAGGGAGGGGCTGTATATGACACGGCGGGGAACACACAGCTATTCAAATGAAAGCTGTATTGTTCCCCGAACTGATCAACTAGACAGTGGAGGGGGGAGGGCTTGGCTTTCTCTCTAAGGACTATTCTCCTCCCCCCTCGCCGCCCGCTCTCTTAAAAAAATAAAATTCGGGTCTGGCATCGGAGCATTTGCGCGAGTACAAGTACTCGCGCAAGTGCTCAAAATCGGTACTGATACTAGTATCGGTATTGGGACAACCCTACTCCTTACTATTGGTATTTTTCTGAGTCCCTAGCTTTGTCTGACATGCTCAAAAGGCATATACCTGGCTCCATCAGCATCTTTAAGCCCAAAGATACCATTAATAGTTCATGGGAACGGGCCTACGCCTAAATGGCATGTCTGAAACCTAAATGTAAAGACATCTTGATATTCTGCCACGTGTGACAATCTTCAACATGTGGCAATGACATTCTGCAACATCTGGCACGTGACAATCTGCGACATGTGGCAGGTAACATCGTGGCAATACGCAATGTGTGGTAGGTGACGTCTTGGCAGGTGAGTTGCTAGACTAGTGAGAGGATCCGCATCGCCAATCATAGGATACCTTAACTACTTGAGATCCACGCTATAGCTGAATGACGGCTTTAGCGCGGATCTAAATTACCAACAAGCCGTCAATTGACGGCTTGTCATTGGCAGCTTCCCTGCGCGCGCTCCAGAGCGCGCTGCGGGAAAACGCCGTGTCCCTTGGACACAGCCAATCACAGATCGTCGCGAACGGCCAATCAGAGTGGCCGTTTGCGATGCGATCTGTGTGGCCAATGAGGGATGATCTCATATGTAAACATATGAGATCATCTCTCATTGCCGTTTTACACAGAGACAGCGTCCGTGCTGTCTCTGGAGAGGAGAGCGATCTGTGTCTCTTGTACATAGGGACACATATCGGTCACCCCCACCCCCCACAGTTAGAACACTATACAGGGAATACATTTAACCCCTTCCTCACCCCCTAGTGTTAACCCCTTCAATGCCAATCACACTTATACAGTAATTAGTGCATTTTTATAGCACTGATCGCAGTATAAGTGTGAATGGCGTCAAAAGTGTCCGATGTGTCCGCCATAACGTCGCAGTCCCAATAAAAAAATCGCAGATCGCCGCCAGTCCTAGTAAAAAAAAAAGTGTCCCCTATTTTGTAGGCACTATACATTTTGCGCAAACCAGGCGCTTATTGCGATTTTTTTTTTTATTTTATTTTTTTTACCAAAAATATGTAGAATATGTATCGCCCTAAACTGAGAATTTTTTTTTTTTTAAATTGGGATATTTATTATAGCAACAAGTAAAACAATATTCAATTTTTTTTCAAAATTGTCGCTCTTTTTTGTTTATAGCGCAAAAAATAAAAATCGCAGAGGTGACCAAATACCACCAAAAGAAAGCTCTACTTGTGGGGAAAAAAGGATGTAAATTTTGGGAGCCATATCGCACGACCGCGCAATTGTCAGTTAAAGCGACGCAGTGCCGGAAGCTGAAATATCACCTGGGCAGGAGGGGGTATAAGTGCCCAGTAAGCAAGTGGTTAAAGTGGATGTAAACCCAAAAACTTTTTTTTTTTTTTTTTTTTTTAGTTTTTATGTCCCAAGGTAGAGTAAGATTTCCTATCATCTGTGCCCAGTCTTGCCACACAGAGTTAATCCAGCGCTGAGTAATCCTCTTTTAAAGTTCAGTGCAAATTAACAGAATTACAGATAACTTACCAAATTAGAAAGTCAGTTTCTCTGTTATTGCTTTCAGTAACGGGTTATTTACAAATCTAGCCTGGACATGTTTATCATAACAAGAGGTGATCCAAAGTTAATTGTATATTACTAGGATGTGTTATGATATATCACCTCATGATATTTCACCTCATGTTATGATAAACATAACATATATGATAAACATAACATATATGATAAACATAACATATATGATAAACATAACATATATGATAAACATAACATATATGATAAACATAACATATATGATAAACATAACATATATGATAAACATAACATATATGATAAACATAACATATATGATAAACATAACATATATGATAAACATAACATATATGATAAACATGTCCTAGCTAGATATGTAAATAACCTCTCGCTCAAAGCAAGAAGAGGGAAAACTGACTTTTTATTTAGGCAGGTTTTTATCTTTGAAGGCTGTTCATTTTCGCTGAACATAAAAGAGGATTTCTCAGATCTGGATTAACTATATGTGGCGAGACTGGGCACAGATGATAGGAAATCTTATACTCTACATTGTGACATCAAAAAAAATAATTTGGGTTTACATCCACTTTAAGTCTATAGGTGGATGCAGTCTATTCTCCACTACTAGTAGAAGCAATTCAGGTGAAGTCGAAGGGAACCTCATAGCTCGTCGGTCAGAGGCAGCATCAGATTAGATGCTGGTATCTTTGAGGCGATCTTGGGTCAGGCAGTTTATCAATACCCTGTTTGAGACAGTTCTTGGCATCAGGAAGAGGTTTCGGACACGTAGGGACATGCCATTCATACTGGAACCCAATTTCCACTTGGGTGTGGAGATTCTTGCATTGCGGCTTGGGCCGTGTCACAAACATATCAGATAAGAAAGATGAGCGTGTGCTGGAAATTACAGAAATATGTAAGTGGATTTTGGTTGTTTTTTTTAAAATAAATATTTGCTTTTAAGATATAAGCACTATTGGCTGCCTAGATAGAGTGCTTTGCAAAAGTATTCACCCCCCCTTGGCTTTTTACCTATTTTGTTACAGCCTTTAGTTAAATGTTTAATCTAAATTGTATGTGATGGATCAGAACACAGTAGTCTAAGTTGGTGAAATAAAATTAGAAAAATTAAATACATAAAACTAAGCCTATAAAAAGCTCTGGTGCAACAAATTTACCTTCAAAAGTCACATAATTAGTGAAATGATGTCCACCTGTGTGCAATAAATGTCACATGATCTGTCATTACATACACACCTTTCTGAAAGGCTGCAACACCTAAGAAAGAGGCACCACTAACCAAACACTGCCATAAAGACCAAGGAACTCTCCAAACAAGTAAGAGACAGTGGCCAGAAGAAAGCCATTACGTCCAGCAAAAACAAAATGGCACGATGAGTTTGCAAAAAGGCATGTGGGAGACTCCCAAAATGTATGGAGGGAGGTGCTCTGGTCTGATGAGACTAAAATTTAACTTTTTGACCATCAAAGAAAACGATATGTCTGGCGCAAACCCATCACATCATCCAAAGAACACCATCCCCACTGTGAAACCTGATGGTGGTAACAGCATAGCTCCCAAATGTCCCTGATTTCGAGCAATGTCCCTCATTCCCCCTCATTTGTCCCTCGTTTTGGTCTGATCTATATAGCTGTATATAAAATACATTCTTCTTTCAAAAAGTGTTTCCCAGTTCATAAACCTTTTTTCCAATTTCTAAAGTGCTGCATTTGTAAATGTTAAAAGCCAATATAAAGGATTAGTAGTGGTAGAAAAAAAAGCACTGATGGATTTAACCAATATTTTTTGGTATAATGCTCCTTTAAGGGGGCATGTCCTATGCCTAAATACATTTGCTAATAGGTATCCCTCATTCCCATCTCAAAAAGTTGGGAGGTGTGCAGCATCATGCTGTGGGGATGTTTTTCAGCAGTCGGGACTGGGAAACTGGTCAGGGTTGAGGGAAAGGGGGATGGTGCTAAATACAGGGATATTCTTGAGCAAAACCTGTACCACTCTGTGTGTGATTGAGGCTAGGACAGAGGGTCACCTCCCAGCAGGACAATGACCCCAAACACACTGCTAAAGCAACACTTGAGTGGTTTAAGGGGAAACATGTAAATGTGTTGGAATGGCCTAGTCAAAGCCCGGACCTCAATCCAATAGAAAATCTGTGGTCAGACTTAAAGATTGCTGTTCACAAGCGCAAACCATCCAACTTGAAGGAGCTGAAGTAGTTTTGCAAGGAGGAATGGGAAAAAATCCCAGTGGTAATATGTGGCAAGCTCCTAGAGGTACTATGTACCCTATACTCATTTATATAGGGGGTCCGGAATCGAAGGGCCCCCTTGTTAAAGGAGGCTTCCAGATTCTGATAAGCCCCCTGCCTGTAGACCCCCACAGTCCAGGGTTGTGGGGAAGAGGCCCTTGTCCCCATCAACATGGGGATAAAGTTCTATGGGGTGGGCAGAGCCACCTATGTTGAGGGCATGTGGCATGGCATGTTTCGGGGGGGGGGGGGCTACCAAGCTGCATGTTCAGATAAGGGTTTGGTATGGTTTTTGGGGGACTCCAATTTTTTAAATATTGGCGTAGCGTTCCCCTCAAAATCCATACCAGACCTAAAGGGTCTCTTGCCATCCACATGAAGTGTTTCTAGCACTGCAGATCTAGGTTGTCCATTATCAGGGGCTTCCATTATTATTTCCCTGAGTTTCCAGATCTGAGCATCGGTTGTCCCCAAATGAGGGGCTCTCACCATTCCTGTCCTGAGTTCCCAGGTATTCACAGCTGCTGTGTCTATTATAAGAGGCTCCCACCATTCTTGTGCTGAGTTCTAGGCCTGAGCAGTCTGAACACTTATGCCCATTATAAGGAGTTCATGCCTACCCTGTGCTGATTTCCCAGTTCTGCACACCTGTTGGGTCCATTATAAGGGGCTCCCGCCATCCACACAAAGAATTTCTGGAGACCTATTTTGTCTATTATCATGGGGCTTCCATCATCCTTCCACTGAGTTATCAGGTCTGCATACCTGCAGTGCTCATTATGAGGGGTTCCCACCATTCCTGTGCTGAGTTCCAGGTCTGAGCAATGGTTGTGCCCATTATGAGGGGCTCTGACAATTCTTGCACTGAGTTCCCAGGTCCGTACACCTGTTGTGCCCATTATGAGGGGCTCCCACCATTCCTGTGCCAAGTACCCAGGTATTTACAGTCAATGTGCCCATTATGAAGGGCTCCCGCCATTCTTGTGTTGAGTTTTAGGTCTGAGCAGTCTGGACACTTGTTGTGCCATTACAAGGGGTTCCCACCACTCCTGTGCTGAGTTCCTGGGTCTGAACACCTGTTGTGCCCATTATAAGGGACTTATAACACCTGTTGTGCCCATTATAAGGGACTCCAAAAAACACACAACAATGCACGTCACTATCTATGTTATAACTGCACAAGACTGCAAGCATATTCGCAATGCAGAATGTGAATCCAGTTGAAGGGCCTATTCACATATTGTATATGTTCATAATCATTATTTGATGTGTGCACATGGCAATGCAAGTGTTTTCTGTTGGGTGCACTCATAGACATGAATGGGTGGGCACCCCATAGCACATACAACACATGTTGCTGCAAACAGCTCAGCAATAGGTACAGAACCATGTGAATGATCCCTAAGACTAGGGCTACACAGGAGAGTTTACAAACCCAATCCTGCTGACAACATCGCTGGCTGTTATCGCTAGGACTAGCAAATGATCACCAAGACCAGATTTACATTCTTGTTTTGCCATTCTGAATGGCACCCCAATGCGCCTTGCTGACGCACCTTGTTTATTTAAAATTCGTCCAAATATAATGGGCAGCTTAACAGAAGGAACTTTGGCACATGTGCATTAAACACACCCCCAAATATAAAATTGGGCCCTGAAATATATCGCCCCCTATGGTATAAGCTACACTGGTAGTAATCAGTAGCATCTTGTAGCTTTCCATTGCACATGATTGAAACATTGATCAGTCATGTGAGATTATGCTAATACATGTTGGTTGTATAGAGTACTCCATGGAGAGACATTTGTATCATCAGTTTTTTGATCACTTGCTACTCCTAGTGATTAATCCATAACAAATATAGTAGCGGGACTAAGCTACTGAAATTCTCCTGTGTAGCTCCACTCAAATGAGGCGACTGTCACCAAGTGATTAACTGTCTCAGGATCAAGAGATCAACTGTGTAGTTTAGCCAAATGCTGAATGAGGAAGCCATTCGGGTGTGGTGATGATTTGCCCCAGCTGGGGGTATTAGTGACTGGTGGGAGGGGTATAAAGGGCAGCTCTGTCTTCCAGCCTCATTGTGTTGTTGATCTTGCAGGCAGGATGGGTCTAGGAGTGAGGACCTGCTGTAGTTGGCTCTTGCTTTTGGCCCTGGTTTATGGGCCAGGGCTTGGCTGTAGTGGGGATGGGGCCTTGGTGAGACATAGGCGCCAATCAGACTGGTGGAGGAATAACCAGCGGGTTGTACCTGGTCAGAGCCAGGGGTCTTCTAGAGGGGTTTCTGGAGGGATTTACTCAGGAGCTAATGCAGTATATGGGTTTGGGGCTTCTAGAGGTGGGGCTCAGAGGGGTTCAACAGGTGGACGTGCTGGTGGGATGCCCCGCCAACAGCCCCCGACTGTAATTTCATCTAGTTCCCCCATCAGTGTCCAGTGTGAAGAGGACCGCATGGTGGTCAGTGTCACGATGGACTTTTATGGGAATGGAAAGCTGGTGAAATCTTCTGATCTGAGCCTGGGACCCCAAGGCTGCAAGCCGAACACCCAAAGTGCTGATGAAGTTATCTTCCAGATTAGTCTCCAGGACTGTGGCAACACTGTGCAGGTAATCCTCCACATCTAACCCACCCCCCCTCTTATTTATTTATTTTTTTCCAACTGTATTTGCTTCAGTAAACTAAAACCCGGTTGCTATGGGTTATTGCACTTTGCAGTGTGTGTGTGTACTGATCTTTTTCACATGTACAATTGGGAGGGGGGATGGACAATGATGTGGGAAAACGGCCTAAGCACCCAATGCTTTTTGTTCAATTTTACTTTATTGCAGGGTTCTTAAGTGTGGACCAGTAACTTTTTTTTTTTTCCCCAGGGTTTTTAGAACCTGAAATTATTTTAAAGCAGACATGTCCTCTGAAAATGTATTACATGGCTGTTCTAAGTTGCTAGCCTAAGTTTTTGAATCCTAAAAGGTTTATCCTCATAAGCATGATGGTTGGGTGATTAGTCGTGGCTATGGGATACATCCATTGTTTCCATGTCCTCACAATTGATGTGCCCCTTGTCTAACTCATGAGTAGCACTGCAGTGGCTATAATGTTCTGATCTTATCTACAGATGATGCAAGACTGGGTGATCTATGCTACCAACCTGACCTACAGCCCAACCTCCTCCATTCCAATCATCAGAACCAACCCAGCCTTGGTTCCCATAATGTGCTACTACCACCGGTGAGTCTACACTAGGATACAATGCAGGTCCTAACAATGCATCTTTCCTTGCAAAAACATTTAAACAGTGAATCACACCCCTGTCAGGTTTTCTGCTTCTGTCCCAATTCAAGACCGTCCCTTTCACATCCTGTTTTGACAAATAAAACTGAGAATCTCTTCAAAGACTTGCCACTGCAACAAGTGCATCCATTGTGGTGATTGCCTCCTAGGCCTCTTTGACCACTCCAAAATGTTTGGGGGTTTCCCTTGGGTTCATTACTTTTGGTAACTAATCTGCTTATTGGGTAAGGATGGGCTCAGGCGTGTTCAGAAGACACATGTGCAAAGCCCGCCAGGAATTCGGCACTGCACAGCGCTAATAAGAAGCAGTGAGACATTGTCCCGATGTGTGGGAAATGTGTCGCTGCTTGTGATCGGGGGCGTTGGGAGGGGGTGGCTGGGGGAGGGTGGAGCCCTGAATGTGACCCCGAAAAGCCCAGGGTCTCATAATTTTATGTCGGCATCGAGCACCCAGACTGATTTGATCCCAGGTGTGTCTGGGTGCCATAGCAGGTCCCACCTTCTGGCGCATGTGCAATGCCTATGATGGACGTCCCACTGGTCTAATGCCGGGACTGCGGGAGGTAGGTCTGTGTAGGTAGGTCACTGCCTAGCCAAAAAAAGCCTGCATCACATACACACTCTACCCCCCCCCCCCCGTTTCTGGCCTTGTACTTCAGGCTGAAGCCTCTTGTTTTTACCAACACCCCTGCTTGTGATTAGCGCTGTGCCTGAGCCTGTCCTTATTGGGGGTACAGACAGTAAAAAAAAAACCTGATGGGCCTCAAGCCTTCTAAGCTATCAACTTGTGGCCTATTTCTTTATCAGTTGCGGGGTCAATGCCTCCCGTACCAAACAGCTGAGGGCTATGCACCACAACCTAGAGGTTTGGCTTAAATCCGATTATTGTCTGGTTGTATTGGCAACCCATTTGGTTATACTTGTCTACCTTCACCACTGCTGGTGTCCTCTGGTGATATTTTTCATATTCCAATAAACTTTACTTGGAGCCCACGTGAGGTGCAGCAGTTTATTATTTTGTATTGGCAAACCATTTTGATACTAAAATCTGAATGGGTCCATAGGTCTTTGCTTTAAGTACAACTGAACTCCACATCTGTACAGGCTACATGTATACAAATGCCTACAACTTGGCATCGCTACTGCAGTGATAGACAATGGCCTGTTAGGCAAAAGTGTGGTGGTGAAAGGATGAGCATTGACAATGATGGGATACCATTAGATGACCTTGTGGCTTAAGCAAACATCATGGTAAAGATGGCGGTGCTCAGTTCTCCACTTTCTTTGGTGTAAGAGTGACCATAGTAATCTGGAATAGATGTTGAGGTAATATGAATTATAATTTGAGGATGGATATGCTTTTGCTCAGTTGCATTTAGAAGTACAAGCTTTAGGGATGTTGTACTGAATCTGGCATTGCTATCTTGCTTTTCAGCAAAGGGAAGGAGCCATTTTAAACTACCATCCTTCATATTGATTATGTCAGTAACTTGCTATATGTTAGTTGCTGATTACAGGTTGTCATCCTGGTAACAAAGTTGGCAATGGCAGCTACCATGATGCTGCGTGCCTGTTTTGGGATGCTGTCATGACGTCCCAGAACAAGAGCCTTCTGACGGCGGGCAGCAAGTGGTTATTTCTGGAATTAACATGATTTTGTTACTGACACTCCTGTCCTTGGTATAGGCATGCCAATATAAGCAGCAAAGCCATTGAGCCAACATGGGTTCCATTCAGCACCACAGTGTCCATAGAAGAGAGGCTGTCCTTCTCCTTGAGGCTAATGACTGGTGAGTTAAGCAAAGAAAATAATTGGGAGGGGGAGTGTTGTCTGAACCTTACAATGTAATCTCCTGTCTTGTCTATAGAGGACTGGAGTGGCCCTAGAAGTTCTCCCATCTATCAGCTTGGAGATATTTTCTACATAGAGGCCTCTGTGGACACTCAGAACCACATTGGACTGATCCTGTATATTGACCGATGTGTGACCACCATATCTCCTGATCCCACCTCAACTCCTAGTTATGGCCTCATTGAAGAAAATGGGTATGGGGTGTTTTTTTTCTGGGAGGGGGGGGGGGGGTTTTGTTGTTGCCATAATGACCCCACTCAACTGAACATTTTCTACAGCTGTCTGGTTGATGGAATGCAAGATGACTCCTCTTCAGCCTTCATCACCCCACGGGTTGAGCCAGACAAGCTCCAGTTCACAGTGGATGCTTTCCGATTTCTAATAAATGATGCCTCTTTGGTGAGGACAGTTAGAATTGACTGATACAGATGGGTGCATTGTAAGAACTGATAACCTAACTTTAAATGCTTCCCAATCCAGATCTACATAACCTGTTACCTGAGAGCTGCTGCAACCACCCAGGTCCCTGATGCCATGAACAAGGCCTGTTCCTATAGCAAAGCCACACAAAGGTAAGATGGTGACTTAAAATGGTTGCTTGTGGTTCCATGGGTTATTGCGCACACATTTCTGTGGCACTGTAACTAGAACAATGACTCTGTGAACCAACATGGTGGTGGCTTTCTGAAATAATGGGTAATTGGCTAGCAATTGTACATTATATGGAGAAAATAACATCAATGGGCTAATGGTAATATCTGCTGCCTGCATGTCCATATTGTACCATGCATTTGCTTTTTAGGATAAACACCTTGGTGTTTACACTTCCCAACAAGAGGATTGGAGCCGCCCGTCCATGTACACTGGATGGTTTTAAAGCTGCAGTTTTATCTCCTGGGAGTGGGGGCAGTTGGTGATGGAATATTCAGAGTCCGTCGGTGCAGTTCCCTTCATATCGGTCCCCTATTTCAGTCATACCCCTCTTCTCAGTAATTTGTGCCCCTTTTACTCTCTGCCTCCCTTGCAGTCCTAGCTTTAGCAGGACAGAGGCAGGTTTCAGCCTGTCCATGGTGGCGAACAATGTCATCCTATCGGGGGCAGGAGGAGCTGCAGACCTGGATCATATTGACATCTCCTCCTGAAGACAGCCATTGCCGCATGGCATTGGGGGGAGTGGATACTGCAGTCAGGCCATGGTCGCCACTTGCTGCCCAGTCATCAACAGGCCACAGACCAATGTTCTGGGTGTTGGAGACCCCTGCATTGGCTACCTCTTAGGACATGCAGCCATGTCTGAGCTTGGGAAGGAGGGTCTAGAAACAACCATTTGGACATAAGCTTCCTTCAGCTGTTCAGGTTATAATTGCCTATGCACTTCTTTCTGGATTGGGGAAGAGGGATGGTAAAGTGACATAGTTGGGAAAGGGCAAACCTGGGTGGGATGATAAACCTATGTTTCCCCACTACCTTGTCTTGCCAATGCTTGAAGGCAACTGCAGAAGCTAATGTTTTTGGGCAGACCTGTAATGTGTTCAATCGGAAACATTTTGCTTGCTTCCTATTAGTGTAAAAACATACACTAAGCCCAGTTTCAAGATTTAAAAAAAATCATTCAGTTCCTTAACTGGTGATAAAGGGCATCTACAATGGTGTCAAATGGCTGCTGCCCACTGATGCCTTCCCCCTTCAACCCAGAAGTGTATACACCTGTCACCTCAGTGGAAGTGTAGCTATTGGCCAATCTGCCAGTGAACTGCTGTGATTATGCTGCTCCATCCACAGATGCAACTTGGAGATCACATGAACAATTCTTGGTGGCCAATCTTCAGGGAAGTAGCGCGTGCATGAGGCACATGCCTCCCAACTGTCCCTGATTCGGAGCAATGTCCCTTTGTCCCTCATTTTGGTCAGATCTATAGTTTTATACAAAATGCACTTTTTTATCTATCAAAATTAGGTTTAGCGCTGGAAAACATTCATCTGATTTCTAAATTGCTGCATCTGTAAATTCCAAGAGCCAATATAAAGGAATATTAGTATTAAAAAACACTTGTGGGTTTAATCTTGTTTTTGTACGGTTCTCTAAGGGAGCGTGGCAATGGGGGTGTCCTATGTCTGCATACTTTTGCTGATGGGTGTCCCTCATTCCCATCTTAAAAAGTTGGGAGGTATGCATGCCTAATCGGGCTTTAATTTGAACTTCATTGTTCTAGCTGTGCTGGTTTCATATCGAATTTACTAGTTCCACTGCAGAAATCGGGTCCAGTGATTGTGGGATTTATAAAGATTCTCCGAAAATATCAGGTCTCTGTGCTATAGAGGTTAATATTACATTAACCTGTATAGTGCCATGCCTCATGTCTTGAGTACAAGCTATAAGGAATGAAGAAAATACTGTGGTGTCAACAAATGACGACATGATCTATGCACTTGTGAAGGTAAGGTTTATAATGCCTTTAATAAAATCATATTTTTAGCACTTGTTGCTGTAACGCAAGTGCACTATTGCATCTGGTAGGCATTGACCCTAAGAAGCTAACCAATTCTACTCCACAGCATTGGTTCACCAGAACTTCAAGTCTTGCTTCTAAATGTAGACTTGTCTAACAATTGTCTTCTCTAGTTGGTCTGCAGTTGAGGGCCCCAGCAGTATCTGCCAGTGTTGTGCTACCGGCACCTGCAGCAACCCTACTGCTCTGGTTTCCGGAGGAAGGGGCAGATTTGGAAGACCGAGAGGCAGGAGAGAAGTCTTGGATGGTGAGTTATTAACTGGCACCTGCTAGATACAATGTTATGAATGTAGGTGATCTCTAGATGTGTCCTAAAGGTGGTCTTCAGTGAGAACATTAAGAGGTTTTGGAGTAAATTTTGACATGTCTTTCAAATTGTGCTGTAAAGAGAAGGGCTGCGCTATTTACCTAAATGAAGTCCATAATGAGCATAAACAATGGGGGGGGGGGGGGGCACTCGTATAAACCAGAGAAAAGACTCGCCATAGTGTGAAATTCAATTTGACATTTGTTTAAAAAAAAATGTAAAGCACAAGGCTGGCTATAGTGTAAACTCCCATCCTTCTGGGCTCCTACCAGAATGGTGAGGTCGGCACTTCCTTTCTACCGATATGTTTTGTCCTAAACTGAGGTCCTGGGGCACGGGCTGTGTGCTGACTTGCCACATTAAATACCATATGCAACTGAAACCCCACCTCGGAAAAGGGGGGGGGGGGGGGGTAGACCACAAATTTGCCATAATGGGGGGGCGGGAAACTATTCCCTACTAGAATGGGGGAACGGCTCAAACCACAATCTAAAACCATTAGTGTCATCCCAATCCTGTGCAATATTGACTGAACAACTTTAGGGCTTGAAGGTCTAAAATGGGTGCTAACTTCTGGAAATCTGTGTAAGCTAGATTGTTGTTGACTGCAAGTTCTTGTATTTCTGTACAATTCCATGCAGTTTGTCTATTGACCTCTCACTTTTCTCCTGTTGAACCCCACACAGAAGAGGGACACACTGTGACCACTCTGGGACCTCTGCTTGTGATTGGACCTTCACAAAGGGATGTTGCGGCTGCTGTGAAGAGGGAAGAGTCTGCCCCTGCGGAGCTCTGGGTGTTGGTGGCTGTCGGATGTCTTAGTCTTCTTGTTGTCATGGTGTGTGCCGTGTTCATTGGGAAATCTCTGAAAAAGCCACAGTATGTGCTGTCTGTGGAAAAATAAACTCATTTAATCATCCTATTGATTTTTCTTTTTAATGCAATGAGCTTGTGAGCCTGAAATATATTTCTTACTATTGGTATAAAGGTATTTTCCTGAGTCCTAGCTTTGTTTAGCATTCTCAAAAGGCATATACCTGGCCCCCCGACAATATCAATGGAGTCTGGGGTGTCTCTATAATGCTAATTAAATTAGCCGGGTGCCCATTACATCTAGGCAGGGCCGTCATCAAGAATTATGTGGTTCCTTACACAGCTTCAGGCATGGGCCGCCTGGAGCAGAGAACCGGGGGGCTTTCTAAAAAGAAAATATAAAAAAATGTTTAATAAAAAGGGGTTGTCTGGGGACCTCCAAACTCCTTACAAAAAGGGGTTGCCGTCCAGGCCCCTTACAGGTGTACTGCCTGTACCCCCCCCCCTGATGGTGGCCCTGTATCTAGGGCATGGGGATGTGTCTCTAAGCTTCCATTGAAATAGCTTCTTGGGTGTATATGTCCTATGTTAGATTTTTTTTGCATAGGTGATAAAGACCATGGGGATTGCTGATAGTATTGCTGTCCATTGGTCATCTGATATAGACCCCCCCCTGTCTAGTACTTGATTCCAAGTCCATCGATTTCTTGGGACATATTATAAAGTATACCATATTTTGAAATGAGACCATTTTTAGTTCTTCTCTTTCTTTATCCAGTAGTGATATTTAGTGATGGTCCCGATGTTCGCGTCCCATGTAAGTTTGACTCAAACAGCTGTCGTCCGTAGAACAAACTAACGTATGGGGCGCTTGCAGCAAGTTTGCCTGCCACAGAGCTCCCCATAATGCACTGTTAAATCGCAGTGCATTAGAAGGCTGCTGATTGGCCAACTAAGGCTGCTACTTACATGGTGGCCATATATAGTGAATGGAGGTGTGTATATGTAAATTTGTATGGTTAAAGGGAACTCTATGACAGAATTAAACATGGGGAGTCCCCCAATTCATACCAGGCCCTTTGGGTCCTGCATAGACTTTAAGGGGATTTCCACACAAATCAATACCAGACCCTTATCTGAGCAAGTGGCCTGGCAGGTCAGGAAAGGGGGGGAATGAGTGCCCCTCCTGAACCATACCAAGCTGCTTGCCCTCAACATAGTGAGGGTGCTTCTGGGCTTGTTCCCATGTTGATGGGGACAAGAGCATTTTTAAACTAACCCTGGCTGTTGGTTGTTGAGGGTCTGTGGGGGCTTCTTGAAATCTGGAAGCCCCTGTTTAACAAGGGGACCCCCCCCCCCCAGATCCCCATGTGAATGGGTATCGGTACAGTGACTTTTTTGTGTAGAGGTACAAAGGAAAAACCACAACACAGGTTTTGACAATTCCTTTATTAAAGTGTCCTGTGATGTTGTCGGTCTTCAATCACGCCACCTGCTGGACCTGAAAAATTAAAGCTCCGCCTCTGCAAGGCCTCCCAGTGACTGCTGTCACTTGGCTTTGACAGCTGTTATGTCATCAGGAGGCCCCGCCCTTTTCTATAACAGTGACACTGCCCCTACTGATGTCATGAAAGAGTGGGGGTATCCAGTCACGTTAGTGGGTGGCCCTGCCCTTGCCTATGTAAGGTCTGTCAAAACAAAAAGACAGCAGTGTGCCTCGCATGGAGGGTTTTTCTGGGGGTACAATGTACTCAATACCCATTCACATATTGAGGGGGCTGGGGCCCCCTTATCAAATAGGCTTGCAGATTTCCATAAGCCCCCAACAAGCAATGGCCAGGGTTTTCAGGAAGAACCTCTTGTCCCTATCAATGTGGGGACAGAGTGCTCTGGGGTGGGTGATGCAGGGGGACCCCCCCACGTTTCTCTCTTTGATTTTTACATCTATGATGGGATTCGGCAATACATTAGAGCCATGAGCAAGTTTAAATTTGTTTTATCCGTTTTGCTGCTGAGTAAAACGTGAGAAACATGCGCCACTTTACAGCCAGGCTAAGGAGACCCCCCCCCCCCCCAGCGGGCACAATATTTAAAGGAATATTTTTGTTTCACTTTAAGCATTATTATAATCACTGCTCCTGGGGAAAAAATATAAAAAAAACTTTTTTTTTGTGTCAAATGAAAAATCTGCACTGTGTCAGGTGATGTCATGGCAAGTGGCAATCTGCAACATGGGGCAGGTGAGTTGCTAGGCGAGTAATGAGAGGATCTGCATTGACAATCGTAGGATACCTTGTCTGTAGTCTATTCTCCACTACTGGTGGCATTCATATGTAGCAGCAATGCAGGTGAAATCGAAGGGAACCTCGGTCAGAGGCGGCATCAGATTAGATGCTGGTGTCTTTGAGGTGATCTTGGGTCAGGCAGTTTATCAAGACCTGTCTGACGGTGCTTGGCATTAGAGGTTTCAGACAAGGGGGGACACCGGAGTCATACTGGAACACCATTTCCACTGAATTCCAGCCAAGCTGAAATCGGCCCCTAGAGAAATGCTGTCGGCACACCTGAGACCTACAGCTACTACTGCTGTCAGCACTACTATGAAAACTAGGTTAACTGAATTGGGACAAATATATGAAGGAGGGGCAGCAGGCCTAGTGTACATTTCCTTAACTTGGCTGTGAATTGGTGCCAGGAAATGGACATGTAGCGCCCCCTTACTTTCAGTATAGGCACTACGCTAAAGTTAGTGGGGTATGGGAGTTATTTTGCTCCCATTCATAATTGTGTGTTAAAGTTTGGGCTGATGTAATTTCCGAACTGTCCTATAGGTCAGTCTGGGGGTGATGTCTCCACCACTGGGCGGCAGGTGGCGCTAGAGGAGTTCTGACAGCCACTTTTCCCCAGCAGCCATTCAGGAGTTTTCCCTTGCGGTGCATGCTGGGGGAGGGTATATCTGTGGCGGGCGCCATTTTCTTTGGTTCTTCACAGGTTCCAGGTGCGGCACCCGCCTTTAGAGTGTGTGCATCCAATGTGCCCCGGCCATATGGCCTTCCAGGCTGGGCCACATGCTATGCGGAGTTCCAAGCGGGTGCTGAAAGGGGCACCAGTGACCTACTGGGTCCCCAGCTATACTAAAGAGATCCTAAGCTGAGGGCTGTACGATGGGGCATCGGCTCGAGGAGAACCCAGAGGCAGGTTGTCAGAGATCTGAGTGAACCATCGAGGATCTGGTGACCGAGCAGTGACAGGTATATTTCAACTGTCAATCGGTGACCCTAGCTCAAGTTACTGCGAGGATCTGCTCACCTAATCAGAATACTACAAAGTACTAGGCCTGTGGCAGAGGCATCCTCAGAGCCAGGTCTGTGGCAGGGGCTTGTTACCTCCCAGCATTCTAAAGTGACACTTCGGCTGCCAGGCTTGTGGCAGAAGTCTGTCCGGTGGCACTTCACCCACTCTGGCTAGAGTGGCGACGAACAGTGACTATTTCTACTGAAAGCAGGCTTGCTTTCATGTTTATCCAAGCCTAATACTGCAAGGTTCCTTTACTTCATCAACCTGTACTGTCTACCTTCTGTTGATGTTGGTCGTGTTTGACCGAGGAATAAAGCATTAGAAAACGTCAACCTTTGGCTTGGACATTCTATTACTGCTCTCACAGTTGCTGCAAACAATTTCCCTAAACTCGTCAAAGGTAACTTAACTTATCCCACATCTAACCAGCGGCTCCTGAGGGAGTATCGCTACAGACACAAGGCCTTTTTAGTGGTAATTTAACTGAATAGAGGTTTACTAAAACTGGTGCACACAATCTGGTGCAGCTGTGTATAGTAATCGACCAGCTTACAGGTTGTCAAAGACTCAATTGAACATGCTTAGGTTAGAAGCTGGTTATGCACAGTTTCACCAGTTTTAGTAAATCTCCCCCAATGTATTGGTATGGATTTTGAGTAAGGCCCGGTTCACACTGGTGTGACAAGCGCTCCGACTTTAAAAGCACATGTCGCATGACATATAAAATCAATGTTTCCCTATGAGAGCCGTCTTAACTGGTCTAACTTTTGAAAATGTTCCTGCACTACTTTGGTTTGACTTGGGTCCGATTTCAGCCCATTGCATTTAATGGAAGTCTGATCACCATTTTAACTGATCCAACTTGCAACATGTGTTTAAAGGCAATGTAAAATGTATTGGAAAAAAGAGGCCCCCCTCAATTCATACCAGACCCTTTATCTGAGTATGCAGCCTGGCAGGCCAGGAAAGGGGGCCCCGTGTAAATGAGTAGGGGGTATACAGTACACCTACCCATTCACCCAAAAGTATAAGAAAAATTGGAGACAGACAGTTTGACAACTCAGAGAAAGAACGAGAGGTGAATATGGAATTTGTTTTGGTAGCCACCAGTAGACCCAAATGAAAAAGAGAGCACTCAATAGAATAAAAATCTAATTTATTATATGATCATGGTAAAACCATTATGTAAGAACAGAGATAGAAAACAAGTATTTCAATGTATATACATGGCATTGTCCAATATAAATGTGTCCTAAGGAAACACAAGAACCTGAAGGTATACCCATAGATATGATGGATTCTGTGGTGGGTCTATAGAGAAGGTCCTACATATTGGGACAAATATCGAGGAAATCAGATTACTGAGGGATCACTACGTATTTTGCTTTGCAGCTTTCTCAGAAGATCCTATTTTTACCAGATTGCAGTTGAGAAACATGGAACACGCAGACCAAAGCCACCGAGGGAGATGAAGGAACAGTGCACAGGTAGCCCCAATGTAAGAGTGCATCAGGTATGTATCAGCCAGAAAAGAGAGCTTGCCCTTCAGTAAGAGCATACACCCTGTGTGTAACGCACTCTACTAATATTTGTGCCGATCCTGGCTGTAATCGAGCCTTCTGAATCAGGTAAAGACAGGTTTCTGACAACTCCTTTATTAAAAATGTGATGCCCCCCGTGGTAGCTCAAACGTCGATCACTATGTCCGCTGACCCGATAAAAAAAAAAAACACTCCTACCCTGTCGAAGGTTCCCACCCTTCTGACAGTTCTTATATCGCTATTGGGCATGGCCAAGCAGTAATGTCAACCGGAGAGCCCACCCCATGTGACATCACTGCCCGGGCATGATGGGTTAGTGATGTCACAAGGGACGGGGGTCTCTGGATGACATCACAAAACCCCATACTATATAAGAACTGTCAGACACCGGCACTGCCAACGTTGGAGTTATCATGGGGGACATTTTTAATGAAGGAAGGACTTGTCAAAAACTGTCTCCTGTTTTTCTTATACTAAACTTTACTTTTGGGTGAATGGGTAGGGGCTCTATGTACCCCATATTCATTCATATAGAGGGGTGGGAATCTAAGGTCTCCCTTGTTAAAGGGGGCTTCCAGATTCTGATAAGCCTCCTGCCTGCAGACCCCCTAAGTCCAGGATCTTTGTGGTGGGGGGGGCAGGGTCCCCCATGTTGAGGGCATGTGACCTGGCATGTTTTAGGGGGGTGCTTGCCATGCTCGGATAAGGGTTTGGTATGGCTTTTGGGGGGGACTCCACTTTTTTTACATATTGGTGTAGGGTTTCCCTCAAAATCCATACCAGACCTACGGGGGTGCTCATTATGAGGGGCTCCAGCCATCCACATGAAGTGTTTCTAGCACTGCAGATCTAGGTTGTCCATGATCAGGGGCTTCCATCATTCTTTCCCTGAGTTTAAAGATCTGCGCATCGGTTGTGCCCAACATAAGGGGCTCTCACCATTTCTGTGCTGATTTCCCAGGTATTCACAGCTGCTGTGTCCATTATAAGAGGCTCCCACCATTCTTGTGCTGAGTTCCAGGTCTGAGCAGTCTGAACACTTATGCCCATTATAAGGGGTTCACACCTCCCCTGTGCTGAATTCCCAGGTCTACACACCTGTTGTGCCCATTATAAGGGGCTCCCGTAATCTTCTGTTGTGTCCATTATAAGGGGCTCCCGTAATCTTCTGTTGTGCCCATTATAAGGGGCTCCCGTAATCTCCTGTTGTGCCCATTATAAGGGGCTCCTGCAATCTCCCGTTGTACACATTATAAGGGGTTCCCATCACTCCTGTGCTGAATTCCCAGGTCTGCACACCTGTTGTACCCATTATGAGGGGCTCCCGCCATCCACATGAAGTGTTTCTGTCTCTGGAGACCTATTTTGTCTATTATCAGGGGGCTTCCATCATCCTTGCATTGAGTTATCAGGTCTGCATACCTGTTGTGGACATTATAAGAGGTTTCTACCATCCTTGTGCTGAGTTCCCAGGTAGTCACTGCTGCAGTTATGAGGGGTTATTATGAGTTCCCACTATTTCCGTGTTCCAGGTCTGAGCAATGATTGTGCCTATTGTGAGGAGCTCTGACAATTCCTGCACTGAGTTCCCGGGTCCGTACACTTGTTGTGCCCATTATGAGGGGTTCCCACCATTTCTGTGCCGAGTACCCAGGTATTCACAGCCACTGTGTCCATTATGAAGGGCTCCCACCATTCTTGTGCTGAGTTTCAGGTCTGAGCAGTCTAGACAGTTGTGCCATTACAAAGGGTTCCCACCACTCCTGTGCTGAGTTTCTGGATCTGAACACCTGTTGTGCCCATTATAAGGGACTCTGCTCTAATCAGGTGCTTCCAAAAAATACCACGCCACTGTAATTCAGGCTCATTGTGCCTGATAATGGGCTGGGTATCTGAATAGGGAGTGGTTAGATAGATAGAGAGGTGGCAGGAGAGAGGGGCAGTGCCCAATGCGCCCCTTATGGACGCACTGCCACTGACCAGCAGACAGATTTTCTTATCTAGACAATCAATGCAAATGGAGGCAAAACACAGCAATGCATGTCACTATTAGGGTGACCTCATGTCCCGGATTGCCTGGGACAGTCCTGCATTTTGGAGGTCTGTCCGGCATGGGCGTCCGCTGAAATTTTTTCAGGGAGGGGCGCTTCGGCAGCAGCGATACACAGCCGCATTTAACCTTTTCTGCATACCCTAGCAGGGGTTAAAAGGGACCCGCTAGCGCCCGAAAAGTGCAGCTAAAACGATGGTAAAGCACTGCTTTTTAGCGCCGCTTTAGCAATAATACGGCCAGCTGGCAGTGTGAAATAGCTCTTGAGATACTTGAGCTTCACTCCATGCCTTTATAAATATAGCCTAGAGAATGTACAGACCCCCCTTCAGCACAGATGGACCCCCCTTCAGCACAGACCCCCCATTCCGCACAGACCCCTCCATTCAGCACAGACCCCCCTTCAGCACAGATGGACCCGCTTTAAGCACATACCCCCCCCCCTTCAGCACAGATGAACCCCCCCTTCAGCACATACCCCCTTCAGCACAGATAGACCCCCCTTCAGCACAGATGGACCCCCCTTCCCCCATCCCATTCAGTATCTCAGATCAGCCGTCAGTGCTGCACAAGCACAGCAGGTTCCCTCCCCTGTGTACACATAAACACTGGAGGGGGAGGCGGGTTCACTCTGCTCGCTGTGCCTGTGTGATATCCGTCCGGGACCGCTCAGACAGCGCGCGCCTGCAAAACTCTTCAACACCTTCTCGATTTTCCAGGGGGGGTCAATTGCCCCCCCTTGCCCTATGGAGCTGAGACCCATGCTGTCCGGGGCACCTTCATTCCAGGACAATACAGTGTCCCGGAACGAAACTGACACAGCCAGCCGACGATGGAAACTGTCTGTTTCCCAGCCCAGGGTGTTTTCCCCACCAAATGGCCAATTACTTGCATATAAGCCTTTTAATGGCCAATTACTTAGATATAAGCCTTTAAAATTGCCAAAAAAAGTATGAAAAATCATATTTTTTGTGAAGGAGGGGGGTGTCCCTGAATAGCAGTTTGGAAATGTAGTCACCCTAGTCACTATCTATGTTATAACTGCACAAGACTGCAAGCATATTCGCAATGCAGAATGTGAATCCAGTTGAAGGGCCTATTCACTTATTATATATGTTCATAATCATTATTTGATGTGTGCACATGGCAATGCAAGAGTTTTCTGTTGGGCACCCCATAGCACATACAACACATGTTGCTGCAAATGGCTCAGCAATAGGTACAGAAACACGTGAATAAGTCCTAAGACTAGAGCTACACAGGAGAGTTTACAAACCCAATCCTGCCGACAACATCGCTGGCTGTTAATCGCTAGGACTAGCAAATGATCACCAAGACCAAATTTACATTGTTGTTTTGCCATTCTGAATGGCACCCCAATGCACCTTGCTGACACACCTTGCTTATTTAAAATTTGTACAAATATAATGGGCAGCTTAACAGAAGGAACTTTGGTACATGTGCATTAAACACGCCCCCAAATATAAAAATGTCCCTGAAATATATCGCCCCCCTATGGTATAAGCTACACAGGTAGTATTCAGTAGCATCTTGTAACTTTCCATTGCACATGAATGAAACATTGATCAGTCATGTGAGATTATGCTAATACATGTTGGTTGTATAGAGTACTCCATGGAGAGACATTTGTATCATCATTTTTTTTGATCACTTGCTACTCCTAGTGATTAATCCATAACAAATATAGTAGCGGGACTAAGATACTGAAATTCCCCTGTGTAGCTCCACACAAATGACCAGACTGTCAGCAAGTGGTTAACTGTCTCACGATCAAGAGATCAACTGTGTAGTTTAGCCAAATGCTGAATGAGGCAGCCATTCGGGTGTGGTGATGATTTGCCCCAGCTGGGGGTATTAGTGGCTGGTGGGAGGGGTATAAAGGGAAGCTCTGTCTTCCTGCCTCATTGTGTTGTTGGTCTGGCAGGCAGGATGGGTCTAGGAGTGAGGACCTGCTGTAGTTGGCTGTTGCTTTTGGCCCTGGTTTATGGACCAGGGTTTGGATGTAGTGGGGATGGAGCCTTGGTGAGACATAGGCGCCAATCAGACTGGTGGAGGAATAACCAGCGGGTTGTACCTGGACAGAGCCAGGGGTCTTCTAGAGGGGGATCTGGAGGGATTTACTCAGGAGCTAATGCAGTATATGGGTTTGGGGCTTCTAGAGGTGGGGCTCAGAGGGGTTCACCAGGTGGACGTGCTGGTGGGATGCCCCGCCAGCAGCCCCCGACTGTAGGTTACTCTAGTTCCCCCATCAGTGTCCAGTGTGAAGAGGACCGCATGGTGGTCAGTGTCATGATGGATTTTTATGGGAATGGAAAGCTGGTGAAATCTTCTGATCTGAGCCTGGGACCCCAAGGCTGCAAGCCGAACACCCAAAGTGCTGATGAAGTTATCTTCCAGATTAGTCTCCAGGACTGTGGCAACACTGTGCAGGTAATCCTCTGCACTTGATTTATTTTTTCTTCCAACTTCATTGGCTCCAGTAAACTAAAGCCTGGTTGCTATGGGTTGTTGCACTTTGCAGTGCTGTCTTAAAGACTGTGTACCTGATCTTCCATGGCTCTGCAAATTAAGATGATTTGCTTTGAGACTATTTCACTTTTCATTAACCACTTGCATACTGGGCACTTGCACCCCCCTCCTGCCCAGGTAAAATTTCAGCTTGCGGCACTGCGTCGCTTTAACTGACAATTGCGCGGTCGTGCGACGTGGCTCCCAAACAAAATTTACGTCCTTTTTTTCCCCACAAGTAGAGCTTTCTTTTGGTGGTATTTGATCGCCTGTGCGATTTTTTTTTTTTTTTTTTTTTTTTTTTTTTTTTTTTTTTTTTTTTTTTTTTTTTTTTTACTTGTTGCTATAATAAATATCCCAATTAAAAAAAAAACACTTTTTTTTCTCAGTTTAGGGCGATCTGTATTCTTCTACATATTTTTGGTAAAAATAAATAAAAAATCGCAATAAGCGACTGGTTTGCGCAAAAGTTATAGCGCTTACAAAATAGGGGAGAGAATTATTATTTTTTTTACTAGAAATGGCGGCGATCTGCGATTTTTATTGGTACTGCGACGTTATGGCGGACACATTTTTGGTGCCATTCACATTTATACTGCGATCAGTGCTATAAATATGCACTAATTACAGTATAAATGTGACTGGCATTGAAGGGGTTAACACTAGGGGGTGAGGAAGGGGTTAAATGTGTATGCTAGGTGTGTTCTAACTGTGGGGGAGGGGGGGTGACTGGGGGGGGTGACCGATCTGTGTCCCTATGTAGGAAGGAACACAGATCGGGCTCCTCCCCTCCAGAGACAGGACGCTGTCTCTGTGTAACACGGCAATGAGAGATGATCTATGAGAGATCATCTCTCATTGGCCCACAGATCGCATCGCAAACGGCCACTCTGGCCGTTCGCCGCGATCTGTGATTGGCCGTGTCCAAGGGACACGGACAACACAGGGCTTCCCCGCAGCGCGCTCTACAGCGCGCGCGTTGGGAACGCCTGAATGACATGCCGTCAAATGACGGCATGTTGGATATTCAGGCCCGCGCTGTTGCCGTCATCCGACGGTAGCGCGGGCCTGAAGTGGTTAACCCTTGTTGCTCTTCTGTGAAGGGTACCTGTGTGTATGCTGCTGACCTTGTTTACAATTGGGGGGGGGGGGGCGGGGCGGGGGCAATGATGTGGAAATCAGCCTAAGCCTCAATTTAAAAAAAAAAAAGGTCGGGGACATCTTTCCCCGCATTACTGCGGGTAGGGAAATTAATGGGCTGCCCTACACGCATCACGCATCCACACAGAACCAAGAGCTTGTTCACATGTCAGGCTGGAGGGGCAGTAAAATCACATGGTTGAGCTGTTTTTACCACCCCCAACTTTTGCCCCTTTAGCTGCAGAGGCAACAGCTGGGGGTGTATACATGCTGTGGCTGCAGCTGGAGGTATGCCCAGGGTGAATGGGGCTGCACTGCAACTACCCCGCAACTGTGTGCATTGCAATTACGAGCTTAAAACAGGTGGTGAGGAGGCAAGATATGCCTCTTTACTGGCTGACAAATGCCCCTGAAAAGCGATATGAACACAAATTGCTTTTCAGAGGAGCAGCAGTCCTTGCTGCTATCTCGAACGCTACAAAAGTAGTTCTGATGGTACAGGAATAGGGGGGTCAGGATTAAAAGTAACATACATACAGATGCGCACGCACACAGACACACGTACAAACACACGCAGTGTGTGTGTGTTTGTACATGTGTCTGTTTGTGTGCGTGCACGTCTGTCTGTATGTATGTTACTTTTAATCCTGACCTCCCTATTCCTGTACCATCAGAACTACTTTTGTCACACACACTAACAGACATGTGTACACATACACTGAAAGAACTGTCAGAGCTGCACAACAACCAATCATATCCAGAGTGCTGTAGCCATGAATGGAGGATGTGGGGTGTCAGTGACTGAGACAGCTGGTTATTCATAGCAGAGCCCCCCTCACCACCTTAGCCTCGCAGTCAGCGCAGTACTTGTTGTCCTCCTCCTTCAGCATACGAGACAGGATGGCCTGGTGCTGCTCATTCAGCTTCAGGACCTTCTCCCTCTCTGAGCGGGTGGCAATGTCTGTGGGCAGGGGAGCAGTGTCGGTCACGGTGACTCTACTCTTTCTTCTTCCCCCTCAGGGAAAAGCGCGCCAGGCAGAGTTCAGGACAGTTGCCCCGCGGCTCTCACGTCACAGAAGCTGTGCGTCCGACCCTCCCATACCAACCGATGACGTATTCGGTTGGCAAGACGCGGTCGGGAGGCCCGCACAGCCAGCACAGCTCCCTGAGTGCCAGGAAATGAGTTTTACACAGCGGACCAACACCGCTGTAAAGTCAAATGATAACAAAGTGCCCAGCAGTAGTGTTACCCCAAATATTGGCAGCTATGGCTGCTATCTAATGTAATTTTGCCGCGGCACACCTGGGGACTCTTCGCGGCACACTGGTTGAAAAACATTGGGCTAATCAGTTAGTGAAAATGCATCTGCTTTAAGTTGGTGACAGGGTCTTTAGAACCTTAACGCAGACCTGTTGGGATCCTCTAGAAATGTAGTTGCATGGCTTGATCCTCATAAGCATGATGGTTGGGTGATTAGTCTTGGCTATGGGACACATCCTTTGTCTACATTTCCACACAATTGATGTGCCCCTTGTCTAACTCATGAGTAGCACTGCAGTGTCTATAATGTTCTGATCTTCTCTACAGATGATGCAAGACTGGGTGATCTATGCTACCAACCTGACCTACAGCCCGACCTCCTCCATTCCAATCATCAGAACCAACCCAGCTGTGGTCCCCATAATGTGCTACTACCACCGGTGAGTGTACACTAGGATACAATGCAGGTCCTTACAATGCATCTTTCCTGGTAAATATCTTAAGACAAAAACCCATTTGAGCAGAGCACAGCACACCTGTCAGGCTTTCTGCTTTATTTTTATTTTTTTCCCAAGACCTTCCCCTTTACATCCTGTTTTGACAAATAAAACTGAGAATCTCTTTAATGACTTGCCATTGTAACAAGTGCGTCCATTGTGGTGATTGCCTCCTAGGCCTCTTTGACCACTCCAAAAATGTTTGGGGTTTCCCTTGGGTTGAGTCCTGTTGGTAACTAATCTGTTTATTGGGGTACAGGCAGCAAAAAAAGATGGCCCTTAAGCCTTCTAAGCTATCAAATGTGGTGGGGCAATGCCCCCCCTACCAAACTTTTGCAGGCCATACACCACAACCCAGAGGTTTGGCTTAAATCAGCTTTTTGGTCTGGTTGTATTGGCAACCCATTTGGTTAAACTCTTCTACCTTGACCACTGCTGGTGTCATTTGGGATATTCTTCATATTCCCATAAACTTTACTTGGAGCCCACGTGAGGGGCAGCCGTTTTCTATTTTGTATTGGCAAACCATTTTGATACTAAAGTCTAAATGGGTCCATAAGTCTTTGATTTTAGGTACAACTGAACTACACCTTAGTCTGTACTGAAGTAGGAAGGTTTTTTTTTTTTCTCAGCTGGAACTTGGTTTCACCACTATCACTTATAAACACAGAAGTTGAGCTTCTGTTTACTAGTGACGGCTTGTTTCCCAAAGGCTCCCACAGATCTGATCTCCTGAGCAGCTCCTACTAAGGCTGGCCATACATGATACAATTTTCTGTACAATTTTCTTTAGATTTACCTTCAACTATGTAGTACAAGGGCCTGCCTGATTGCATACTATTGAAAGTGTTGTTTAGTTTGACCTTATATGGTTTTTGGTAAATCTAAAAGAAAATTGCACAGAAAATTGTGTCATGTATGGCCAGCCTAAGTTCAGGATGGGGGGGGGGGAGATGCATGTGTTCAGGGTGCATTTGCTAACACCCCCACTAGATCTCCCTGCAAGTGAGAAAGATGGGGCCAACTACCTTCTGAGGGAAGGTAAAGCTGTTGGGTGCTTCAGCATAACACAGCAGCAAAAGTTGGACATGTGGAAGATGGTGGAGCTTTAAAGGGGGGGGGGGAGGGTTGCATGCAAAGGTCAGAGCTGAAGAGGGGTGAGATGTGAGCCGGGGATGCAGAGGTACTGTAAGCGGCTATGGAAGAAGGCTGCATTCTGGGTAGCTCACCCGTGAACTGTAGGTAGTGTACCACCGGACTACCATGAACTCTGCGCTCTTTGTGTAAACCCCCCCCCCCCCAAATCTGCACGTAATGCACTTCTGGTATTTAATGCCTCTTTAAGACCCTCCCATTGTGAAGTTTGACCACACCCATTATTTTGTGTGTGGTTCCTGCATCTATTTTCTGAGAAATGCCTGGATATGGGTATTTGTAGACATGTAGCCTGTACCTACGACTTGGCATCTCTACTGTAGTGATCAACAATGGCCTCTGTTAGGCAAGTGTGGTAGTGGAAGGATCGGCATCGACAATGATGGGATATTATGTGACCTCATGGCTTAAGCGAATGTCATTTTTAAAGCTGGCAGTGCTCAGTTGTCTGTCTGGATTCTCTCCACTTTCCTTGGTGTAAGAGTGACCATAGTAATCTGAACTAGATGTTGAGGTAAATTGAATTCAAAATTTCAAGTGAGCAAAAGCATCAACTCTTAAATTAGAAGTGTAAGCTTCAGGGGTGTTGTACTGAATCTGGCATAGCTATCTTGTGAGCCATTTTGAACTGCCATCCTTCATACTAGTTGGTTGCAGATTACAGGTTGTCATCCTGGTAAACCAGTTGTCAATGGCAGCTACCATGATGCTGCTCTTATTTTTTTTATTTTTTTTCAGCACTGTCACACTTTGGCAATTGCGTGGCCATGCAACACTGTACACAAATTCCTTTTTTACTTTTTATACTCTTCATACCAATGGCACTTTTGGTGATATTTAATCACTGCTGAGGTTTTTTTATTAACTATACCAAAAATGTTGTGAATCTTCCTTCTTCCATCACTAGTGGGCACTGAGGTGGCGCTATAATCGGGGCGCTGATCAGTGTTCTGATTCCATGTTTTCTTGTCCCTATGTGAGGAGATGCCGCTGATCAGCTATCCTTGCCACACACTGTGAGGTGAGGAGCGTCAGTTACTGGCATCTGTGTTTACATGTGACTGGCTGCGATTGGACAGTCAATCATATGGGTTAAAGAGTTACAGCTATTTACAGAGATCAAGGTTGTGCCATGTCCTAGCGAAGTGGTGCAGTCGCACTGCGTGCCTGTTTTGGGACGTTGCTGTATGACAAGAGCCACACGGCCATGCTGTCATTTGACAAGTGGTTAATATGGATGTCTGAAATTAACATGATTTCATTACTGACACTCCTATTCTCTATATAGGCATGCCAATGTGAGCAGCAAAGCCATTGAGCCAACATGGGTTCCATTCAGCACCACAGTGTCCATAGAAGAGAGGCTGTCCTTCTCCTTGAGGCTAATGACTGGTGAGTTAAGCAATGAAAATAATTGGGAGGGGGAGTGTTGTCTGAACTCTACAATGTAATCTCCTGTCTTGTCTATAGAGGACTGGAGTGGCCCTAGAAGTTCTCCCATCTATCAGCTTGGAGATATTCTCTACATAGAGGCCTCTGTGGACACTCAGAACCATGTTGGACTGATCCTGTATATTGACCGATGTGTGACCACCATATTTCCTGATCCCACCTCAACTCCTAGTTATGGCCTCATTGAAGAAAATGGGTATGGGGTGTGTTTTTTTTTTTTTTTTTTTTTTTCTGGGGGTTGTGTTGTCGCCATTATGACCCCAATTAACTGACCATTTTCTACAGCTGTCTAGTTGATGGAATGCAAGATGACTCCTCTTCAGCCTTCATCACCCCGAGGGTTGAGCCAGACAAGCTCCAGTTCACAGTGGATGCTTTCCGATTTCTAGGAAATGATGCCTCTCTGGTGAGGACAGTTTGCATTGACTGGTACAGATGGGTGCCTTGTAAGAACTGATAACCTAACTTTAAATGCTTTCCAATCCAGATCTACATAACCTGTTACCTGAGAGCTGCTGCAACCACCCAGGTCCCTGATGCCATGAACAAGGCCTGTTCCTATAGCAAAGCCACACAAAGGTGAGATGGTAACCTGAAATGATTGCTTGTTCCATGGTTTATTGCACAAATTTCTGTGGCACTGTACCTAGAACAATGACTTTGTGAACCGGGGCAGTGATGATGGGATATTCAGCGTCGGTAAGTGCAGTTCCTCCATATTGGTCTCCCTTTTCTCTGTAATTGGTGCCCTTTCAGGCCTACCTTTTTGGCAGGGCAGAGGCAGGTTCCAGCCTGTCCTCAGCAGTGTCACAATCCTGCCAACAATGTCATGCTTTCAGCAGAGCAGAAGGAGCTGAAGCTCTGGATCATCAATGGCTCCTCCCAAAGAACCAGGAGAAGATGGGAATTTCTGCATAGCGTTGGAGTGGCGACTGCAGTCTGGCCATAGTCGCCGCTTGCCTCCCACTGTGCATCCCAGTCATCAACAGGCCACAGACCAATAACAGTTGGTGTTGGGAACTCCTGCATTGGCTCTTAGGACATGCAGTCATGTCTAAGTGTAGCGCCCCCTTGCCTTTAGCACGGGAATTGCGCTAGTAAAAAAAAGTTAGTTGAATTGGGAGAGTTGCTTTGCTCCCAGTTACGATTTGTTAGGTTTGTGACCTGTATCGTTCCGGAAAGATCCACTGGCTCGGACTGCATTCCAGGGATGTGAATTCGTGCCTGGCCGGCAGTAGGAGCCAGGGATTTCTGGCAGATGGATTCTTCCTCAGCAGCCAATTGGGAGAGGGTTTTCTCTAGCTGGGAAGGGATATAACTGGGAGTCAGGTCATGTGTCGGGGTATTTTTCGCATCGCCTGCGGGGGGTCCTGGAGTCGGGGTGCGGCACCCACCTTTAGGGTGTGCGCGCCCATGGGCCCTGCCAGCGTGGTCCGCCTGGCCAAGTGTCCGGGACCTGCAGAGTCTGTCGGAGACTAGTCTGGAGGGATCCCAGTGAGTGGCTGGGCTTCCGATGCCGTCGAATTGGGCACCTGGGCCATACACAGGTGCGCGTCGATGTCGCTCGGTATGGGACACTGAGAAAACATTACGGGGAGGTTTTGCAAATTCAAGTTACACCAGCCTGTGGCAGAGGCCTAAAGCCAGGTCAATGAAGGAGACCTGTTTTCCTCCCTGTTTGTGTCTGAATGGCGACGCAAGCAAATCTGTACACTTGGCAGCTGAGTTATGCTGTGCTCTAATCCAGGCCCGACATTGAGAGTTTCTTTCTTCATCAACCTGTCTCACTCTTATTAAAGGGTCACTAAAGTCAGGGATTTAAAAAAAAAAAAAATAACAAACATGTGATACTTACCTCCACTGTGCAGTTTGTTTTGCACAGAGTGGCCCGGAAACCTGTCTTCTGGGGTCCCTCGGCGGCTGTCTGGGCTCCTCCTCGCAAAAGCTTTCCTTCATGCGAGGGCGCTCGCATGGAGGAAAGCTTTTGCGAGCCCGCTCCCGTGATACAGCGGCGGCCATAGCCGCCGACTGTATCACTTGGCTCCGCCCCCCAGCGCGCCGCGTCATCCGCCCTGATTGACAGCAGCGCTAGCCAATGGCTGCGCTGCTATCAATCCGCCCAGCCAATCAACGGCCAGGCTGGGAACCGAAGAGGACGACGTGGACGCGCCTGGGAGATTCGAACGGTCAGGTAAGTACAACGGGGGCTCGGGGGGGGCGGGGGGCTTTGCTGCTAGATGTTTTTTTTACCTTCATGCATAGGATGCATGAAGGTAAAAAAACTTGTACCTTTACAACCCCTTTAAGTTGATGTTTGGCTATGTTGGCCTGGAATTAAAAATACAGAGAAAAACCTTATTTGCCTGTCTGGACATTACATTTGTTACTGAATACTTCTGGTGCAGCCCTAGAGAAAGAAGTGCAACTTAATCTGCCGGTCCCATCATCAAACCAGCGGCTCCTTCGGGGGTGAGCACTACATAAGCTTGGGAGGAGCAAAAACCATTTAGATGTAACGCTACCCCCTCAGGAGCCGTTGCTTAGATTTGGGATCGGCATTTTTAAGTTGACTCTGATGTCTAGGGGTGAAAGTGGTGAGCAGAGCAGTAATTGAATGTCCAGACTGATAGCTGAGTTTTCCGATGCTTTATTCCTAGTCAAACACGACCAACATCAACTTTGAGGTAGACAGGATAGGTTGAAAGAAGATGAATCTTGCAGCATCAGACTTTGAATAAGTAAGGCAGTCCTGCTGTCAAAAGTACAGTAGTATCATGTCGGCACTCCAGCCAGAGTGGGTGAAGTGCCCCCGGACAGACCCCTCTCACAGGCCCGGCAGCCGAAGTGTCACTTAAAGCTTCTGGGAAGGAACAAGTCTCTGCCACTGACTTGGCTCTAATTAATTTAGGATTTTAAGATGGAAACCTCTCTCACAGGCCCAATGTTGGAAAAGTAGAGCAAAACCTCCAAGTAGGTCCTTTAGTAGAGGTCACCAGCTGACAGTCTATGTTCTGTCAGTTTCTGGTAACCAGATCCCCGGTGGTTCGTTCAAGTCCTGTTGGATCACCTGCCTCCGGGTTCTCCTCAGACCAATTCCCCCACCGAATATCACCCAGCTTTGGATCTTCTCAGTAGAAGTGGGAACCCAGTAAGTCACTAGGGTCCCTGATAGCATCAGTTGCCTTGAGCCATGAAGCCCAAAGTTCGTAGCTCTGCCTAGTGTAGGCCCCGGCCAGGTAGGCCATAGTGGCGGCCTCGTGGTGTGCGCGCACCCTGAAGACCCGGACAAAAAGGCGCCTGCATCGGATATACCTTCTCCCAGCATGCCCAGCGGGGGAAAACACTCCTCTGGCTTAAGAAAGGCGGCTCTGTTCTGGAACCCCTCTGGCACCATCTGCTGCCCAAGGATGGTAACATATCCTCAGCACAGAGAATGGGACCACACAGTGGCGTAATTATAGGTGTGCTGAGATCGCAATGGCGACCGGGCCCCTTGCTGCAGGGGGCCCAGTCAACCCAGGTGTGTTAGAAAGGCGAATTTAATATTCACTTTTCTAACACTGAACCACCTCTCCACCAATCAGATGTGCGGGTCTGTTACCCGTCACCTGATTTTTCTGAAACGATAGTAGCAGCATGTGGACACTTATCAGGAGGAGAGGATGGGAGATGAGGACAGCAGGAGATGCATGGAGGATCCTGGCAGTCACCCACAGCCCCACGAGACGGGGTAAGAGTCGGGTAGGCGGGGGGATTCACAGTTGCAGCGTTTGATGGCACACCAGTATTTGATGGGCACAGTGGCTGCAAATTATGTTTATTTTTTTAAGAGATTTTCAGTTTGCTTGCGCCCCCCTAAAAATTGAGTACCAGCTGCCACTAATTTGTGTGTGGGGTGTGGGTGTGTTAATTAATTTGTGTGTGTGTGTGTGTGTGTGTTAATTAATTTGTGTGTGTGTGTTAATTAATTTGTGTGTGTTAATTAATTTGTGTGTGTGTGTTAATTAATTTGTGTGTGTGTTAATTAATTTGTGTGTGTTAATTAATTTGTGTGTGTTAATTAATTTGTGTGTGTTAATTAATTTGTGTGTGTTAATTAATTTGTGTGTGTTAATTAATTTGTGTGTGTTAATTAATTTGTGAGTGTGTGTTAATTTGTGTGTGTTAATTTGTGTGTTAATTTGTGTGTGTTAATTAATTTGTGAGTGTGTGTTAATTGTGTGTGTGTTAATTTGTGTGTGTTAATTTGTGTGTGTTAATTTGTGTGTGTTAATTTGTGTGTGTTAATTAATTTGTGTTTGTGTGTGTTAATTAATTTGTGTGTGTGTGTTAATTAATTTGTGTGTGTGTGTTAATTAATTTGTGTGTGTGTGTTAATTTGTGTGTGTTAATTTGTGTGTGTGTGTTAATTTGTGTGTGTTAATTTGTGTGTGTGTTAATTAATTTGTGTGTTAATTAATTTGTGTTTGTGTGTGTTAATTAATTTGTGTGTGTTAATTAATTTGTGTTTGTGTGTTAATTAATGTGTTTGTGTGTGTGTGTGTTAATTAATTTGTGTGTGTGTGTGTTAATTAATTTGTGTGTGTGTGTTAATTAATTTGTGTGTGTGTGTTAATTAATTTTTTGTGTGTGTGTGTTAATTAATTGTGTGTGTGTGTGTTAATTAATTTGTGTGTGTGTGTGTGTGTGTGTGTGTTAATTAATTGTGTGTGTGTGTGTTAATTAATTTGTGTGTGTGTGTTAATTAATGTGTGTGTGTGTGTGTTTTAATTGTGTGTGTGTGTTTTTTGTGTGTGTGTGTGTTTAATGTGTGTGTGTGTGTTTAATGTGTGTGTGTGTGTGTGTTTAATGTGTGTGTGTTTAATGTGTGTGTGTTTAATGTGTGTGTGTTTAATGTGTGTGTGTGTGTGTTTAATGTGTGTGTGTGTGTTTAATGTGTGTGTGTGTGTTTAATATGTGTGTGTGTGTTTTAATATGTGTGTGTGTGTGTTAATTAATATGTGTGTGTGTGTTTAATATGTGTGTGTGTGTGTTAATTAATTGTGTGTGTGTGTGTTAATTAATTTGTGTGTGTGTGTGTTAATTAATTGTGTGTGTGTGTTAATTAATTTGTGTGTGTGTGTGTTAATTAATTTGTGTGTGTGTGTTAATTAATTTGTGTGTGTGTGTTAATTAATTGTGTGTGTGTGTGTTAATTAATTTGTGTGTGTGTGTTAATTAATTTGTGTGTGTGTGTGTTAATTAATTTGTGTGTGTGTGTTAATTAATTTGTGTTTGTGTGTGTGTTAATTAATTTTTGTGTGTGTGTGTTAATTAATGTGTGTGTGTGTTAATTAATTTGTGTGTGTGTGTGTGTGTGTGTGTGTTAATTAATGTGTGTGTGTGTGTGTGTGTGTTAATTAATTTGTGTGTGTGTGTGTTAATTAATTTGTGTGTGTGTGTTAATTAATTTGTGTTTGTGTGTGTTAATTAATGTGTGTTAATTAATTTGTGTTTGTGTTGTGTGTGTTAATTAATTTGTGTGTGTGTGTGTTAATTAATTTTGTGTGTGTGTGTGTTAATTAATTTGTGTGTGTGTGTGTTAATTAATTTGTGTGTGTGTGTGTGTTAATTAATTTGTGTGTGTGTGTGTTAATTAATTTGTGTGTGTGTGTGTTAATTAATTTGTGTGTGTGTGTGTGTGTGTGTTAATTAATTTGTGTGTGTGTGTGTTAATTAATTTGTGTGTGTTAATTAATTTGTGTGTGTGTGTTAATTAATTTGTGTGTGTGTGTGTTAATTAATTTGTGTGTGTGTGTGTTAATTAATTTGTGTGTGTTAATTAATTTGTGTGTGTGTTAATTAATTTGTGTGTGTGTGTTAATTAATTGTGTGTGTGTGTGTTAATTAATTTGTGTGTGTGTGTGTTAATTAATTTGTGTGTGTTAATTAATTTGTGTGTGTGTTAATTAATTTGTGTGTGTGTGTTAATTAATTTGTGTGTTTGTGTGTGTTAATTAATTTGTGTGTGTGTGTTAATTAATTTGTGTTTGTGTGTGTGTTAATTAATTTGTGTGTGTGTGTTAATTAATGTGTGTGTGTGTTAATTAATTAATGTGTGTGTGTGTGTTAATTAATTTGTGTGTGTGTTAATTAATTTGTGTGTGTGTGTTTGTGTGTGTGTGTTAATTAATTTGTGTGTGTGTGTTAATTAATTTGTGTGTGTGTGTTAATTAATTTGTGTGTGTGTGTTAATTAATTTGTGTGTGTGTGTGTGTTAATTAATTTGTGTGTGTGTTAATTAATTTGTGTGTTAATTAATTTGTGTGTGTGTGTGTGTTAATTAATTTGTGTGTTAATTAATTTGTGTTTGTGTGTGTGTGTTAATTAATTTGTGTGTGTTAATTAATTTGTGTTTGTGTGTGTGTTAATTAATGTGTTTGTGTGTGTTAATTAATTTGTGTGTGTGTTAATTAATGTGTGTGTGTTGTTGTGTGTGTGTGTTAATTAATTTGTGTGTGTGTGTTAATTAATTTGTGTGTGTGTGTGTTAATTAATTTGTGTGTGTGTGTGTTAATTAATTTGTGTGTGTGTTAATTAATGTGTGTGTGTGTTAATTAATTTGTGTGTGTGTGTGTTAATTAATTTGTGTGTGTGTGTGTTAATTAATTTGTGTGTGTGTGTTAATTAATTTGTGTGTGTGTGTTAATTAATTTGTGTGTGTGTGTTAATTAATTTTGTGTGTGTGTGTTAATTAATTTGTGTGTGTGTGTTAATTAATTTGTGTGTGTTAATTAATTTGTGTGTGTGTGTTAATTAATTTGTGTGTGTGTGTTAATTAATTTGTGTGTGTGTGTGTTAATTAATTTGTGTGTGTGTGTGTTAATTAATTTGTGTGTGTGTGTGTTAATTAATTTGTGTGTGTGTTAATTAATTTGTATGTGTGTGTGTGTTAATTAATTTGTGTGTGTGTGTTAATTAATTTGTGTGTGTGTGTGTGTTAATTAATTTGTGTGTGTGTGTGTTAATTAATTTTTGTGTGTGTGTGTTAATTAATTTGTGTGTGTGTGTGTTAATTAATTTGTGTGTGTGTGTGTTAATTAATTGTGTGTGTGTGTGTGTTAATTAATTTGTGTGTGTGTGTGTTAATTAATTTGTGTGTGTGTGTGTTAATTAATTTGTGTGTGTGTGTTAATTAATTTGTGTGTGTGTGTTAATTAATTTGTGTGTGTGTGTTAATTAATTTGTGTTTGTGTGTGTGTTAATTAATTTGTGTGTGTGTGTTAATTAATGTGTGTGTGTGTTAATTAATTTGTGTGTGTGTGTTAATTAATTTGTGTGTGTGTGTGTGTTAATTAATTTGTGTGTGTTAATTAATTTGTGTGTGTGTTAATTAATTTGTGTGTGTGTTAATTAATTTGTGTGTGTGTTAATTAATTATGTGTGTGTGTGTTAATTAATGTGTGTGTGTTAATTAATTTGTGTGTGTGTGTTAATTAATTTGTGTGTGTGTGTGTTAATTAATTTGTGTGTGTGTGTGTTAATTAATTTGTGTGTGTGTGTGTTAATTAATTTTGTGTGTGTGTGTTAATTAATTTGTGTGTGTGTGTTAATTAATTTGTGTGTGTGTGTTAATTAATTTGTGTGTGTGTGTTAATTAATTTGTGTGTGTGTGTTAATTAATTTGTGTGTGTGTGTTAATTAATTTGTGTGTGTGTGTGTTAATTAATTTGTGTGTGTGTGTGTTAATTAATTTGTGTGTGTGTGTGTTAATTAATTTGTGTGTGTGTGTGTGTTAATTAATTTGTGTGTGTGTGTTAATTAATTTGTGTGTGTGTGTTAATTAATTTGTGTGTGTGTGTTAATTAATTTGTTGTGTGTGTGTGTGTTAATTAATGTGTGTGTGTGTTAATTAATTTGTGTGTGTGTGTTAATTAATTTGTGTGTGTGTGTTAATTAATTTGTGTGTGTGTGTGTGTTAATTAATGTGTGTGTGTGTTAATTAATTTGTGTGTGTGTGTGTGTGTGTGTGTTAATTAATGTGTGTGTGTGTGTGTGTTAATTAATTTGTGTGTGTGTTAATTAATTTGTGTGTGTTAATTAATTTGTGTGTGTGTGTGTGTGTGTGTTAATTATTTTGTGTGTGTGTGTGTTAATTAATGTGTGTGTGTGTTAATTAATTGTGTGTGTGTGTGTGTTAATTAATGTGTGTGTGTGTGTGTGTTAATTAATTTGTGTGTGTGTTAATTAATTTGTGTGTGTTAATTAATTTGTGTGTGTGTGTGTGTGTGTGTTAATTAATTTGTGTGTGTGTTAATTAATTTGTGTGTGTGTGTTAATTAATTTGTGTGTGTTAATTAATTTGTGTGTGTGTGTGTGTTAATTAATTTGTGTGTGTGTGTTAATTAATTTGTTTGTGTGTGTGTGTGTTAATTAATGTGTGTGTGTGTGTGTGTGTTAATTAATGTGTGTGTGTGTTAATTAATGTGTGTGTGTGTGTTAATTAATTTGTGTGTGTGTGTTAATTAATGTTGTGTGTGTGTGTGTTAATTAATTTGTGTGTGTGTGTTAATTAATTTGTGTGTGTGTTAATTAATTTGTGTGTGTGTTAATTAATTTGTGTGTGTGTTAATTAATTTGTGTGTGTGTGTTAATTAATTTGTGTGTGTGTGTTAATTAATTTGTGTGTGTGTGTTAATTAATTTGTGTGTGTGTGTGTTAATTAATTTGTGTGTGTGTGTTAATTAATTTTGTGTGTGTGTTAATTAATTTGTGTGTGTGTGTTAATTAATTTGTGTGTGTGTTAATTAATTTGTGTGTGTGTGTTAATTAATTTGTGTGTGTGTGTTAATTAATTTGTGTGTGTGTGTTAATTAATTTGTGTGTGTGTGTTAATTAATTTGTATGTGTGTGTGTGTTAATTAATTTGTATGTGTGTGTGTGTTAATTAATTTGTGTGTGTGTGTTAATTAATTTGTGTGTGTGTGTTAATTAATGTGTGTGTGTTAATTAATGTGTGTGTGTTAATTAATTTGTGTTTGTGTGTGTGTGTTAATTAATTTGTGTGTGTGTGTTAATTAATTTGTGTGTGTGTGTGTTAATTAATTTGTGTGTGTGTGTGTTAATTAATTTGTGTGTGTGTTAATTAATTTGTGTGTGTGTTAATTAATTTGTGTGTGTGTGTGTTAATTAATGTGTGTGTGTGTTAATTAATTTGTGTGTGTGTGTTAATTAATTTGTGTGTGTGTGTTAATTAATTTGTGTGTGTGTGTGTGTGTGTTAATTAATTTGTGTGTGTGTGTTAATTAATTTGTGTGTGTGTGTGTGTGTTAATTAATTTTATGTGTGTGTGTGTTAATTAATGTGTGTGTGTGTGTGTGTGTTAATGTGTGTTAATTAATGTGTGTGTGTGTTAATTAATTTGTGTTTGTGTGTGTGTTAATTAATTTGTGTGTGTGTGTTAATTAATGTGTGTGTGTGTTAATTAATTTGTGTGTGTGTGTGTGTGTGTGTGTTAATTAATTTGTGTGTGTGTTAATTAATTTGTGTGTGTGTGTGTGTGTGTGTTAATTAATGTGTGTGTGTGTGTGTTAATTAATTTGTGTGTGTGTGTTAATTAATTTGTGTGTGTTAATTAATTTGTGTGTGTGTGTGTGTGTGTGTTAATTAATTTGTGTGTGTGTGTTAATTAATTTGTGTGTGTGTGTGTGTGTTAATTAATTTGTGTGTGTGTGTTAATTAATTTGTGTGTGTGTTAATTAATTTGTGTGTGTGTGTGTGTTAATTAATTTGTGTGTGTGTTAATTAATTTGTGTGTGTGTGTGTGTTAATTAATTTTGTGTGTGTGTGTGTGTTAATTAATTTGTGTGTGTGTGTTAATTAATTTGTGTGTGTGTGTGTGTTAATTAATTTGTGTGTGTGTGTGTGTTAATTAATTTGTGTGTGTGTGTGTGTGTTAATTAATTTGTGTGTGTGTGTGTGTGTGTTAATTAATTTGTGTGTGTGTGTTAATTAATTTGTGTGTGTGTGTGTTAATTAATTTGTGTGTGTGTGTTAATTAATTTGTGTGTGTGTGTGTTAATTAATTTGTGTGTGTGTGTGTTAATTAATTTGTGTGTGTGTGTTAATTAATTTGTGTGTGTGTGTTAATTAATTTGTGTGTGTGTTAATTAATTTGTGTTTGTGTGTGTGTGTGTTAATTAATTTGTGTTTGTGTGTGTGTGTTAATTAATTTGTGTGTGTGTGTTAATTTGTGTTTGTGTGTGTGTGTGTTAATTTGTGTTTGTGTGTGTGTGTGTGTGTGTTAATTTGTGTTTGTGTGTGTGTGTGTGTGTTAATTAATTTGTGTGTGTGTGTGTTAATTAATTTGTGTGTGTGTGTGTTAATTAATTTGTGTGTGTGTGTGTGTTAATTAATTTGTGTGTGTGTGTGTTAATTAATTTGTGTGTGTGTGTGTTAATTTTGTGTGTGTGTTAATTAATTTGTGTGTGTGTGTGTGTGTTAATTAATTTGTGTGTGTGTGTGTGTGTTAATTAATTTGTGTGTGTTAATTAATTTGTGTGTGTTAATTAATTTGTGTGTGTTAATTAATTTGTGTGTGTTAATTAATTTGTGTGTGTGTGTGAATTAATTTGTGTGTGTTAACATGTATGTATGCACATTTTATGTATGCACTTTTAATCCCGATGAACCTGTTTGTTGGTTTTTTTTTTTGTTTTTTTGCTTGTTCATAGTATTGTCAAAAAATGCTATTCCTCTGAAAAGCGATCCACGCTTGGATCACTTTTCAGACATTTGACAGCTGGTAAAGAGGCAACATGTTGCCTACTGACCGCCTGTTTTAACCCCTTAAATACATCATCACTATGCTGCAACTGCATGCAATGCACACAGTTGCAAGGGGGTTGCAGTGTAGCCCCATTCACCTAGGGCAGGGATCCTCAAACTACGGCCCTCCAGCTGTTGCGGAACTACACATCCCATGAGGCATTGTAAAACTCTGACATTCACAGACATGACTGGGCATGATGGGAATTGTAGTTCCTGAATAACTGGAGGGCCATAGTTTGAAGACCCCTGACCTAGGGGTATACTTCAAGGGTGCCCTGACTGGAAAAAGATTGCGAAACACCGACATAGAGGAACCAATCTCTCCATTTTCCTCCTGCAGCCGCTGAATGCCTGCGGGAGGGAGAGGAAAAAAAGCAAGGGGAACTGGAGAAATCGGTTCATTTTTATGCAGCCGCCTACTTGCGAGCGTGTCCTGTAACGCCACCGGGCTCGGAGAAAAGAGCCCTATCTGGGGGTCAGGGGGGGGGGGGGGCCTTTCATGGTTTCTTGCATCGGGGCCCTGAAGGTTCTAGTTATGCCATTGGGACTACAGGCAGCCCAAAATGCTAATTTAGGGAATTAACATGGATGAGAGCAAGGTAACTCTCTCAAACCCCCCCCCCCCCCCCACTAAATTTACAATGGCGCCCATAACTGACAGTAGGGGGTGCTACATAGACATAAGCTGCCTTTTGGCTCTTCGGGTTATAATTGCCTATGCACTTCTTTCTGGATTGGGGAAGGTATGGTGAAGGGCAAACCTGGGTGGGATACTAAACCTGTTATCTACTATATTTGTCTTGTTAATGTTTTGGGCAGACCTGTAATGTGGTCAATCAGAATTTTCAAGTAAAGGCTGAAGGAGTATGGACCTAGCATAAGGTATTGCTGTTCTGTGTCAAAAGATCAGCATACTTGCAAATCATGAGCCTCACTTATTGGCCATCTAGTGGCTCACTACTAAATCTATAATTTAAAGTCTTAGTTTTGGATGGAAAGCTCCTCCTGCATTGATCTTAACTGGTCCAGTAACACGTTTGCCACAACCTAGATTAAAGTATTGGTTCACCAGAACTTCAAGTCTTGTCTAACAATTTTCTTTTCTCTAGCTGGTCTGCAGTTGAGGGCCCTAGCAGTATCTGCCAGTGTTGTGGTACCGGCACCTGCAGCAACCCTACTGCTCTGGTTTCTGGTGGTAGGGGCAGATTTGGAAGACCGAGAGGCAAGAGAGAAGTCTTAGATGGTGAGTTATTAACTGGCAGCTGCTAGATACAATCTAATGAATGTAGGTGATGTTGGCGGGTATTGGCGTAACTTTTGACATGGCGTTCAAATTGGTATTGTGCTGTAAAGAAAGGGCTGCCCTAAATGATAAAGTCCATAATCAACATTAAACACCAAAAAATGAAATGGTGACTCACTCTTCAAAGTGAAGGTTAGTGGCTCTTTTCAGGGTACTCTTGTGATGTCAATGATTCACAAACGCAACATAACCAATCCCTCCACCACAGCATGCTTGCATGATGGCAAGCGGTATGATTGTGGCTTGATGCCTGGACCTTGATCACCAATCATAATTGGATTACTGCTCTCATCTGGAAAAGGCCTCTCCTATGATGGAGCAGGACAGGTGGTCTAGGTCAGGGGTGCCCAACCTTTTCAAGAGTGAGGTCCACTTGAGCAACTTGGTAACCAGTCAAAGGCCACAATGAGTGGGCGAATGACAGGTCACAGCTACTCTATAGGCCATCCGCCTAGATGAAAAGGGGACAAACTCCTTTCTGTTTGAGGGTCCCATTTGGCTGACGCCTTTCACACTGTACTGCAGTTTACCCACACCACGGGTGCAGCGTAGTGCACCTGTGTCTATCATGCGGGTTAGCAGAACTTTGCCATAGACTTCACCTGTGGCAAAACCTGGCGCTGTAGATGAAGCATCGGCTTATGGGGCTCTGCAGCCGCTTTCTTTCTCTAACACCAGCTTCATTCACAACACTGATTCTGTGGTATGGCGGGGTCAGTAACTCTGCGATCAGGGCTTTCCAACCCACCATTCCAGAGCAAGAGGTCACGGGCCACATGTGGCCACTGGTTGGCCACCCCTGGTCTAGGTCCTTTAGCCAGATTCAAAGAAGCTAATCGCATTCAATGTGGGGTCTCAAAGTTAACCCAGAAAGGAAAGAAGACTCACCAAGTGAAATTCAATTTGACTTTTATAAAAAAAAAAAGGTAATGCACATACTCGTAAGAGCGTGTAAAATCCCACCCTTCTCAAATTCTAAAATGGAGGTGAGGTTGGCATGTTCATGGGGCACGAGCGGCGTGCTGACTCGCTGCATTATAAACCATATGCAACTGAAACCCCACCTCTACCTCGGGTGGGTATACCCAAATTTGCCATAATGGGGGGGGGGGGGGGGGAGAGGAGGAAAGGGAGCTTAAATTGCTATGAATGAAATTAAGTCTTTAATTGCCAATCGTGAGGAGACCACTTTGGTAAAAACAAGGACCTCAATGTTCTAGTTGAGCCTAATATTTCACTAGGACCAGTGGAAGGTCTAAAACCTGGCTGGAAAGGCTAAAATCCTGATGAACCTAGGAAGTCAACAATTGATTTCATCCCAATACTGTGCAATATTGACTGAAGGAACAATTTTAGGATTTGAGGGTCTAAAATGGGTGATAACTTCTGGACATTTGTGTAAAAGCTAAATTGTTGACTGCAAGCTCTTAAACTGCATGGAATTGTACAGAAATGTGTCTATTGACCTCTCACTTTTCTCCTGTTAAGAACCCCACACAGAAGAGGGACAAACTGTGACCACTCTGGGACCTCTGCTTGTGATTGGACCTTCACAAAGGAATGTTGCGGCTGCAGTGACGAGGGAAGAGTCTGCCCCTGCGGAGCTCTGGGTGTTGGTGGCTGTCGGATGTATTAGTCTTCTTGTTGTCATGGTGTGTGCCGTGTTCATTGGGAAATCTCTGAAAAAGCCACAATATGTGCTGTCAGTGGAAAAATAAAACAAATAAGTTAATTATAGTCTTTTGATTTAATGCCATGAGCTTGCAAGCCTGAAATAGAAAAATAGACTTCTTACGCTTAGTATAAAGGTGAGTCCTAGCTTTCCCTAACATGCCCAAAAGGCATATACCGTGTTTCCCTGAAAATAAGACGCCATCTTATATATTTTTTTTTTCCTCAAGAAATCACACTATGGCTTATTTTTGGGGGGTGTCTTATTTTTATTACAGAAAATAAAGGTTGCCTACCTGAACCACACTTGCGCTTCTTGGCATTTCCTCTGTCCACCTGTAGACTGAGATTATTGTATTCTGCACGCCATTTTTGGACCATTCGGATATCCAACTTCTTCTCTTTGCACTCATCTTGTCTGGCTGTACAGAAAGATAGGCCAGCAAAGCTGATGTGGAGCTGGGGTGATCGCTTTGCGCTCAGTACGGTAGCAGCTTTTCCCCCTATCCCCTGGTGTTTGTGTGGGGTTTGCTGGTCAGTGCTGGGAGAAGCTTTACAGAGCGTTCTTCTCCTCACTTCAGCTACTGAGCTCTGCACCAGTACAGTACGCCTCACGTGGTGTTTACCGCTCTGTGCCACTACGCATTCGACACGCCCATCACTACGTCTTATTTTCGGAGATTCGACACGCCATCGCTACGTCTTATTTTCGGAGGGGTGTCCTATATTTTGATCTTGTGTCGAAATCCCGCTACGGCTTATTTTCGGAGTTTGTCTTATTTTCGGGGAAACACGGTACCTGCTCCTTTGGCCCAAATATATTGTTAATGGTAGAAACACCCCCCCCCCTGAAAATCTATAGAGATGCCCCAAACTACATTAAGTATTAGCCGGGTATCCATCGCATCTAGGTCATAGGTGTGTTTACTCAGTTTCTCAGGTGTGTGATATGTTCAATGTTAGATTTAGGGTCCTTTCACACGAGCGGCCCGATTTTCGGTCCGCTCTGTGTGCCCGTCAGCTCAGCGGGGGGTCTCCGCTCAGCTGTCGGCGCGGTACCCGCACACTGTGCAGGGACCGCCCCGTCTCTCCTCCGCTCTCCCCTATGGGGAGTCGTATGGAAACGGACCGTCTGTCTGTTTGCATCCGATCCGTTTGGCCGGACGGAAGAAAAATAGGACATTCTTCCGTCCGCAAAAACGGATGCGGACGTTAGCGGATGCATCATCCGCTAACGGATCCACTCCCATAGGGGTTCATTACAAGTCCGTTAACGGACTTGTAATGAACGGACAGGCGGAGCGGACGTGAGAAAGGGCCCTTAGGGGATAAAGAGACCATGCGGACTGACGGTACTGCTTCTCCATTGGTCATCTGATAAAGAACCCTCATATAAAGTGTCATATCATTGATTCTTGGAACTCATAAAGTATACCGTATTGTGAAATGAGACCATGTTTAGTATCCTTTTATTCAGTAGTGATATTTAGGGATGCTCCAGATGTTTGCGTCACATGTAAGTTTAACTCAAACATCGGGCGTTTATTTGTAGAACATATGGGGCGCTCAGACAGTTTGCCCACCAGAGTGCCCCATAACACACATCGTAGTGCATTGACAGCTGCTGATTGGCCAAAGGATGCAGGTCAGGTGCATGTTTTGGCCAATCTTGGCTCAGGTGCTAAGTCTACACCCCACACTAAGGCTGCTTGCACAGTGGCTGTATATAGTGAATGGAGATTGGGCTGGGAGACACCGCCATGGCCAGGGTTTTCAGGAAGAGTATCTTTCAGGGGGGGACCCCTATGCAGTTTTATGCCTTGGATTTACATCACTGTTGTGGGAGTATGCAAGACATTACAGCTGCATGCCAGTTTAAAGACTTTGGCCTGGATTCACAAAGCACTTACGCCGACGTAACTCACCTTTTCCCGGCGTAGAGTAGATATGCACCCGGTGTATGTGTGCACCAGTCACAAACCAAGATACGCCTAAAAATAGGCCATCCTACCCCGACGTATCTTACTTACGCCAGTGTGGCGTGGGCGCAAATATGGTCTGGACGTATGTTGCTTCTCCCATTGATTAGGCATTCACATATGCAAATAAGGGAAATACGGCGATTCACGAACGTACTTGAGTACGTTTTAAGTCCGGCATAAAGTTATTCCCCATAGATGAGGCGCAACCCATGCAAAGGTATGGACCAGGGAACACAAGCCTACGTATTGTACGTTGGATGTCTGGGAATATGGGCCGACGTGGGTCTGGCTGGGCGTAGGTCACTTTAACGGCGTACACAGTGATCTGGCGTATCTTAGGCAGTTCTGACGTGGTTGTGCTAATGCGCACGGGGATACAGCCATGTTTTGACGCATGCGCAGTTTGTAAGTACTTGTCCGGCCTATTTGCATGGGGTCACGCTTCATTAGCATGGATTAAGCATATGAAATATACGCCACGCTGGTGCGACGTTGGGAGCATTTGCTTTGAATTCCATGCTTTCCTCTCTGCGCTGCGTCGGCATAGCGTAAAAAAGATACGCTACGTCGGCATAAATATGCGCCGATGTCTGGCTGACTCCGGGCCTTTGTTTCTTTAGAAATTAAATTTTGCTGCGGCACAGTAAAACACATGAGAAAGATGCGCCACTTTACAGCCAGACTAAGGAGACCCCCTGGCACAACAATTAAAATAATTTTCGTTTCACTTTAAGCATTTATTAAAATCACTGCTCTGGGGGGGGGTGTATCCAGGTCCCCAAAAACTTTCTGGCAATAACTTGCATATAAGCCTTTAAAATTAGCACTTTAGATTTTTTCAGACTTTAATAATGTTTACTAAATCCTTTTGCGGTTTTCTGGTGCAACCGGAATCTGCTTTTTTGTCCCATCCCTAGTGATAGGTATTACATTTAAGTTTGTGGAAACGGGCCTGCACCTGTAAGGCATGTCTGAGAACTAAAAATGTAAAGAATCTTTGGTATGGGATCCCGTGTTCAATACTTAATTGTACAAAGGTCTTTCCTAAATGATTGTGCTATGTAACTCTGACCTTTTCCCACTGTGAGGAAGCTGACCTTTTCCCACTGTGAGGAAGCCTGGCACTGAGGTGACAGGAGCGTGTGGGCAGAACACTCGCTGCGCAAGGGGGAGCAGTCGGCAGGTGAATGGGCTTGCTGGCCAGTCAGCAAGCCAATGGGCAGGGGAGCAGAGAGATGACATCTCTCACCATCCGCCCTGCATCACTGCAGTTCTACCCTCACTGTGCAGCCACAGGAGCGTGCCCGCAACAGCTACACACCATGCGAGCTCCCTTTTCTTTGCGTGGATGAGCCGCAACAGCTGCCGAGGGACCCCCAGAAGACCAGGATCGGGGCCACTGTGTGCAAAACTAACTTCACAGTGGAGGTAAGTATAACGTGTGTGTGGTGTTTTTTTTTTTTTTTTCCCCTAATGTCCTTTACAGCTCCATTAAGTCTGTATGCAGATGCAGTCTATTCTCCATTACTGGTGGCGTTCATCTGTAGCCGCAATGCAGGTGAAGTTGAAGGAAACCTCATTCCTCTAATCTCCTCGGTCAGAGGCAGCATCAGATTAGATGCTGGTGTATTTGAGGTGATCTTGGGTCAGGCAGTTATCAAGACCCTGGGTTTGGAACACGTTTTCCTGTGCTTGGAAGAGGTTTCAGTCAAGTGGACACACTTTTCATACTGGAACCCCATTTCCACTTGGGTGTGGCCTAGCCAAGTTGAATTCAGCCCCTAGAGAAATGCTGTCGAAGCACCTGAGTACACCCCTAAATGGGCCCAAAGTGTCAATATTTTGTGTGGCCACCATTCTTTTCTAGCACTGCCTTAACCCTCTTGGGCATAGAGTTTCACAGGTTGCTCCTGAAGTCCTCTTCCACTCCTCCTGACAACATCACGGAGCTAGTGGATGTTAAAGACCTTGTGCTCCTCCACCTTCCATTTAAGGATGTCCCACAGATGCTCAATAGTATTTAGGTCTGGAGACATGCTTGGCCAGCCCATCACCTTTACCTTCAGCTTCTTTGGCAAAGCAGTGATGGTCTTGGAGGTGTGTTTGGGGTCGTTATCATGTTGGAATACTGCCCTGCGAACCAGTCTTTGAAGGGAGGGGATCATGCTCTACTTCAGTATGTCACAGTACATGTTGGTATTCATGGTTCCCTCAATGATCTGTAGCTCCCCAGTGCCGGCAGCACTCATGCAGCCCCAGACCATGACACTCCCCCCACCATGCTTGACTGTAGGCAAGACACATTTGCCTTTGTATGCCTCACCTGGTTGCCACCACACACACTTGACCACCATCTGAACTAAATATGTTTATCTTGAGGTCATCAGACCACAGGACATGGTCTGGGCCTGCTTGTCTTCAGCAAACGTTTTGCAGGCTTTCTTGTGTGTCATCTTAAGAGACTTTCTTCTGGGATGACAGCCATGCCGACCAATTTGATGTGGTGCGTGGTCTGAGCACTGACAGGCTACTGCACTACTTTGGTTCGACTTGGGTCTGATTTCAGCACATTGCATTTAATAGAAGTCAGATCACCATCTTAACTGATCCAACTTGTGCCATGGAACATGTGTTTAGAGGCAATGTAACATTTATTGAGGGGGGGGGCATGCTGTCAATATAACACAACAGTGATGGCTTCCCTTTGCTTCGTACTTTTCATATTCCAATGGTTCACTCTATTCTAAATCTGTCCAAAACGCATGCTGCTATTCAAATAATTGTGTATGCACAAATAAGTCTTTTTTTTCTAGACATGCCATCATTTTGTAGAGCGGCTTCTGAATGCTATTGTGACGGCCACTTAGCTCAGATGCAGAGGGCCATAGACAATAGCAGGTCACAGCTGGCCCTCCAATGTAAAATAACTAGTGTGTTGGGTTCAGTCTGAAGAAATTACACTTTGTTGCAGGGTAAAGTAGTGAGTGTACAGCTTGTATAACAGTGTAAATTTTTTGTCACCTCAAAATAACTCAACACACAGCCGTTAATGTCTAAACCTCTGGCAACAAACGTGAGTACACTCCTAGGTGAAAGTGTCCAAATTAGGCCCAATTAGCCATTTTCCCTCCCAAGTGAGTGGTTAGTGTTACAAGGTCTCAGGTGTGAAAGGGGAGCAGGTGTGTTCAATTTCTGGTCTCTGGAAATTCAACAAGGCACCTCATGGCAAACAACTCTCTGAAGCCCCGTACACACGGCCGAGGTTCTCGCTGAAAATCAGCGAGAACCTCGCTGGAATGCACATTCCAGCGAGGACCTCGGCCGCGTGTAAGGTCTCAGCGAGCTTCCCGTCGGGAAGCCCGTCGAGCCGAAATAGAGAGCACGCTCTCTATTTCCTCGACGGCCCGCCTGGAAGAATGGCTGGTTGCCATTCCCGACGGGCGGGTCGCCGAATTCGACGGCCGGGAGAGAACCTCGACGGGCGGAACGATGTGTTCTGCCCGTCGAGGTTCTCTGCCGTGTGTACACGGCCTGAGGTACTGAAAAAAAAAAAGAATTGTTGCTCTACACAAAGATGGCCTAGGCTATAAGAAGATTGCCAAGACCCTGAAACTGAGCTGCAGCATGGTGGTCAAGACGATACAGCGGTTGAACAGGACAGGTTTCACTCAGAACGGGCCTTGCCATGGTTGAACAAAGGAGTTGAGAGCACATGCTCAGCATCTTTGGGAAATGGACGCATGAGTGTTTCCAGCATTGCTGCAGAGGTTGAAGGGGGGGTCAGCCTGTCAGTGCTCAGACCATACGCTACACACTGCATAAAATTGGTCTGCATGGCTGTTGTCCCAGATGATGCACAAGAAAGCCCGCAGTTTGCTGAACACAAGCAGGCTAAGGACATAGATTATTGGAACCGTGTCCTGCGGTCTGATGAGACCAAAATAAATTGATTTAGTTCAGATGGTGCCAAGCGTGTGTGGCGGCAGACAAGTGAGGAGTACAAAGACAAGTGTGTCTTGCCTACAGTCAGGCATGGTGGTGGGAATGTCATGATCTGGGGCTTCATGAGTGCTGCCGGCACTGGGGAGCTACAGATCATTGAGGGAACCATGAATGCCAACATGTACTGTGACATACTGAAGCAGAGCATGATCCTCTCCCTTGAGAGGAAAACGTTCGTTTTTATGTTTGTTGGCAAAAAAGTCTGACCAAGTGTAACAATAGTTAATATGGATGAGCCGCGTGTTGAAAGTGACGCGATTCCGCGAATCCCACAATATATTTACGAAAGTACGAAATTATGAAAATTCACGAAAATTATTGTCTAACAAGAAACGACAATAAATTAAGCAGAATAACGAATCATCCCGCATGTACAAAAACAAAACGGTAACCAAAATACGAAACGATCGGAATACGAAAAAATCGCGTCGTACGAAATACGTACGGGAACAGTAAAATGGGCATCTTATGAAATTATGAATCAGTACGAACCTACGGAACGGAACAAAAGAATACGAATTTTTTTGCTGTGCACATGTCTAGTTTCCATCCGTCCCACTTTGGCGGGTCGAATGTCAGCGGACATGGCACCGCTAATATACGTGGCTCCATAGGAGGTGCACGGAGCGTCCGTTTAGGTCCGCCTAAAAAACTGACAGGCAGACTGTGTGAAAGAGGCCAAAATCTTAAAAGCAAATCTTTATTTAAAAACAACTGGAATCTACTTGACTGGTGTAATGCTGATATGTTAGCTGCCCTGACCATTACTCCATTACTTAAACTTACTAAACTAATGAAACACATGACACTGTCTGGATTAAATGGCCAACAAAGGCTCCTTTATTAAATCCAAACAACAAAAATTTTATAAAAATAACCTTTTCTATAAATAAATATATATATATACTGTATATATATATATATATATATATAATAGATATTTATAGAAAAGGTTATTTTTATACATATATATACAATACATACGCACAAAATATATATATATGTATTAAGGGTTGCTGCAGGTTAGCCTGTATTTGTGGGAGGAGTCTGGTGAGTACTTAAGGCTCCTCCCACCTCAGGTCCGGTGTTGGCGCCATTTCTGGTTTGCCGGGGGACCGCGTCGCTTCTGGTTTCTTTCTCTGTGTAAGCAGAGCGGCGGCAGCAGAAGCCTCATGGCGGCGCCTCTTCTAGTGCTCACGCCTGGCAGTATTGGAGTTGCTGCCGCCTGCTCATCAATCTTTCCCGCGGGCATGCTGTTTTCGGAGGAGGGAGGGGGCACCCGCTCATCCGGCTATCGCTATTCCGGTGGTAATCTGGTAAGGGGCGGCTGCGCCGCCAGCTTCTCCCCATGTGTACATCGGGCCGCCTTTTTTGCCTGTCTCCCTTCCTCACACGGAGCAGAGGAGCACTTCTCCGGGTGCACGCTGCTGCACGGGGGGGAGAGGGGGGCCGTTCGTCAACCCGTACACTATCCCTCTGCTCCAGGCAAGCCGGCAGCTTTCTGTTATAGCGTTTCTGTCTTAGCGTTCTGTTATAGCGTTCTGCCCAGGCGTTTCTGTCTTAGCGTTCTGCCCCGGCGTTTCTGTCTTAGCGTTCTGCCCTGGCGTTTCTGTCTTAGCGTTCTGCCCCGGCGTTTCTGTCTTAGCGCTCTGCCTCTGCGTTTCTGTCTTAGCGTTCTGCCCAGGTGTTTTTGTCAGCGTTCTGCGCCGGCGTTTCTGTCCAGGTGTTTCTGTCAGTTATTTTTTAAATAAGGAGTGGGCGGGGTGTTGTCCATCCATCTTCAATCACAATCCCCAGACCCAAGAAATGGCTGCCTCCATAGGCCTCCCGGCAACGGTTGTCTTTTCACTTTGGCGGCTCTTATATAGGCAAGGGCGGGGCCATCTACTGAGGTTTAATTTTTTTGGGGTCCAGCAGGTGGCATGATTGGAGACTTCTCTCCAATAAAGGAATTGTAAAAAACTGCTGTGGTTTTTACTTTGTACCCCTACCCATTCACAAAAAATAAAAAGGCCATGTACCCATTCACATTGGGGGGGGGGGGTGTAGCCGGGGTCCCCCTTGTTAAAAGGGGGCTTCCAGATTCTGATAAGTCAACTGCACTCAGACCCTGACAACCACCAGCCAGGGTTGTTGGAAGAGGCTTTTGTCCCCATCAACAAATGGGGACAAGGTGCCATGTTGAGGGCAACCGGCCTGGCACAGGAGGGAGCCCACTCATTTCCTTCTGGTATTGATTTGGGGGACCCTCCCCATGCCATTTCTTCTTTATTCTGTACATCACCACGCTTCTATTTAATTAGGGTCTCAGGTGTAGCGATGAGCCGAACACCCCCGGGTTTGGTTCGCACTAGAACGTTCGAACAGACCGCGGGTTCGCACAAACTTTTCAAACCCCATTGAAATCTATGGGACCCGAACGTTCATTTTAAAGACCAAAATTCAATTTAATGTTGGAAAACGTCGTTCAGAACCCGGGTCTTGCCCCAGGGAACATGTATCAATGGAAAAAAAGTTTTAAAAACGGCTGTTTTTTCCGGAGCAGCCATTTTAGGATGCTTAAAGTGAAAAAAAAAATCCTTTAAATATCACACCTGCTGGGTGTCTATAGTAGTGGCACGTGTTTAGAAATGTCCCTGCACAACATGAGAGGACTATAAAAAAAAAAAGTAAATAATACTGCATGCGCACGTGCTGTGTGGCAACAATATGTCGAATACTTTAGCGGTGGTGGGGGGCCATTATTGTTTTGTGAAAGAAATTTTTTTGAAAAAAGGACACCCCTCAAACATACTGTAATTGGAGCGCAACAAGGAGCCACGTGCAAAGTATTGCATCAAAAATTGTTATTAGGCGCCCCTGTTAAACAGGGGCAGAAAAATTGGGCCTTGGGCACAACACAACACTGCAACCCCTCCCAATAACTCCAATTGGAGCGCAACAAGGAGCCACGTGCAAAGTATGGCATTAAAAATTGTTATAGGTGCCCCCGTTAAACAAGGACAGAAAAATTGTGCCTTGGGCACAACACAACACTGCAAACCCTACCAATAACTCCAATTGGAGCGCAACAAGGAGCCACGTGCAAAGTATTGCATCAAAAATTGTTGTTATTAGGCGCCCCTGTTAAACAAGGGCAGAAACTGGTGGCGGAGCCCAGAAACACAACATTTCTTACTAGCTATCAGCAAGAAAAGTGAGGAGGAGAAGGATATTCCATCAGCAGCATAAGAGGACAGTCACTCAGCATCAGCATACGCAGTCTAAAAGGGATCCGACATTTCAACAAAAAAATATTATTCAGTAACATCAGCATCAGTTGCTTGGCAGCTGGTGTTGATCCAAGCCCGATTCATTTTGATGAAGGTCAGACGATCAACAGAGTCGGTGGAGAGGCGCACCCTGTGATTGGTAACAAAGCCTCCAGCAGCACTGAATGTGCGTTCTGAAAGAACACTGGATGCAGGGCAAGCCAGTAGCTCAATTGCGTACTGTGCAAGCTCTGGCCAGTGATCCATTCTCAAGTAAGCCAGAGGATTTTCGGTGGGGAAGGAGTCCAAGTCGGATCTTGCCCCTAAGTATTCCCAGACCATGTAAACCAAACGCTGGTGATGGTTGCTGGAACTGGTCAGACCTTGGGGCTGCGGACTAAAAAACTGTCTGAAGGCATCAGTCAGACGGCCACCTTCTCCACCGCTCCTTATGTGACTCATCGAAGCCTCAGCAAGACGTCGCCCAGAGCCAGGTTTTGGTAATCCCCCCTGTTCTGGGAACGCATTGCACAGACCCTTCTGCAAGGCCTCCCGCAGAAGTTTCATTTTCTGCTCCCTCTGCGATGGCAACATAAGGTCCGCAACCTTACTCTTGTAACGTGGATCAAGGAGAGTTGCCAGCCAGTAATGATCCGTCTCCTTGATAGCACATACACGAGGATCCTTACGCAGGCTTTGCAGGATCAGGGAGGCCATGCAGCGTAGGTTTGCAGAGGCATTCGGGGCACAGTCCTCTGGGTCACTGAGGATGACAGGATCCACAGGCACCTCATCCGAGCCACGTAAAAGTCCACGTGTTCCTTGGGACTGTAAATGATCGCTTGAAGACTGCTGATGCTGAGTGCTAGGCTCCACCTCCATGCTGCTGATACAATCATCCTCCTCCTCCTCCTCTTCCTGTGTGCTAGGTGGGCAAGCAGGCCCACTGTCTGGGTAAAGGGGGCCTTGAGAGGTAAGGAAGTCCTCCTCTTCCACCTCAAGGGCCCTGTCCATTATTCCACGTAGCGTGTGCTCCAACATGTGGTTAAGAGGGACAGTCTCACTGATGCATGCACTGTCACTGCTCACCATCCTCGTGGCCTCCTCAAATGGTGACAGGACAGTGCATGCATCCCTGATCAAGGCCCACTGGCGTGGGGAAAAAAACCTAGCTGCCCTGACCCAGTTCTGCTGCCATATTGGCACAGGTACTCATTGATGACCCGCTGCTGCGTGTGCAGCCGCTGCAGCATGGCCAACGTAGAGTTCCATCTGGTGGGCATGTCACAAAGTAGGCGGTTCATGGGCAGGTTGTATTCCCTTTGGAGGTCAGTCAGCCGAGCAGTGGCATTATATGACCTCCGGAAATGCACACAGACTTTCCTGGCCAGCTTCAGGACATCCTGAAAGCCCGGGTACCTGCCCAAGAACCGCTGCACCACCAAATTCAGGACATGCGCAAAACAGGGCACGTGGGTGAGTTTTCCCTGTCACAGGGCAGAGAGGAGGTTGGTGCCATTATCGCTGACCACCATTCCAGGCTTCAGCTGGCGTGGCGTCAACCACCTCTGAGCCTGCCCCTGCAGAGCTGAAAGAACCTCTTCCCCAGTGTGGCTCCTGTCTCCCAAGCACACCAGCTCTAGCACCGCATGGCATCTCTTGGCCTGCATTCCTGCGTAGCCCCTCGTACGCCTACGGAGCACGGCTGGTTCTGATGAAACATCACTACAGGAAGAGGCCACAGAGGAAGAGGAGGGGGGTGGAGGAGAGAGGTGTGTCACAAGCAGTAGTAGTGTTTTGAAGGCGTGGTGGTGGAACATTATCCAAAACTACTGTACCTTTCCCTGCTTCCTTCCCAGCTGCCAGCAGAGTCACCCAATGGGCCGTAAAAGACAGGTAACGTTCCTGTCCATGCCTGCTGTACCATGAGTCAGCGGTAAGATGCACCTTACCACTGACCGCCCTGCCCAGCGAGGCATGGACATTGCCTTCCACATGCCGGTAGAGAGCCGGAATCGCCTTCTGTGAGAAAAAGTGGCGTTCTGGTACTTGCCACTGAGGTACTGCACATTCCACAAACTCACAGAAGGGGGCAGAATCTACCAACTGAAAAGGTAGCAATTGAAGTGCTAGCAATTTCGCTAGGCTAGCATTCAACCGCTGGGCATGTGGATGGCTGGGAGTGTACTTCTTTCGGCGCTGCAGCAGCTGGGGCAAGGAAATTTGTCTGGTACTATCATTAGATTGCCCGCATGTACTACCACTACTAGGTTGTGACACACCTATTTCTACAACTTCAGTGCAGGCTTCAGAGAGGACTGGGGGGTCTAGTGGGGTTGGAGGTCACAGAAGGGCAAGGGGAGGTCTGCTTTGGTCTTTGGTGTGGGTCTTTCTGGTATGCTTGCCAATAAGCTGCATGGCAGGTCGACATATGTCTTGACAAGCATGCGGTGCCCAAGCGGGTGATGTTTAGGCTACTCGAGATACGCTTGAGACATATGTTGCAAACAGCAAAAGTATGATCTGATGGACGTTTCAAAAAAGGCCCACACCAAAGAACTTTTGCTGTACCGTTGAGACACAGCAGTGCCATGCGAAGATGTGCCATGTAATGCAGTTGGTGTGCTGTCCTTAAGCTGACCCCTGGAGGGCATTCTGCCTCTTTGGAGCTGTGTCTGTGCCTTGTTGTCCTCATCCTCCCAGGTAGAGTCAGTGACCTCATCATCCCCTCCCTCCTCATCACTGTCGAAAACCTGGCAGTATGCTCCAGCTGGGGGGAACATCACTCCCAGATTGCTGTCCCTCTCGGCCACCCCTTTCCCTGGGCTCACATCAATGCCTTCCTCTGTGTTCCGTCATCAGAGTCTTCAAAACGCTGCGCATCTTCCTGCAGCATGTACCCAACACTGTGTTGAAACAGTTAATGGGACTTCTCAGGAGGACATGGTGGGACTAGGGAAGGATTGTGTGAAGCCATTGTGCAGAGGGTAGAGGACACCTTGGCAGCTGCTTTGCCAGACAAACTTAGATCAGTCTGTGTGAGAGGATGAGGAGGATGAGGACGGCTTGGTCATCCACTCTAATTGCTCTGCATGTTAAGGCTCAACACGGCCAGCTCCCGAAAAGAAGAACGCCACGTGCTAAAGAGGATGCACCACATCCACCACCAGCGTTACCTCTAGATGCAGAGCCTGCTTGCCCTCGTGACTCTCTGCCTCTCTTTGTTGTCCTTCCAGACATATTTATGCGTTCAGGTGGTATGTAACAGCACACGTGCAGTGACACCAACTGCGCTCAGGTGGTATGTAACAGCACACGTGCAGTCAGAGCAACTGCGTTTCTGTGCAATTCAATAGCCCACTTGCATTAACAGCGACTGCGTTTCTGTGCAAATAATTAGCACACGTGCAGTAACAGGTAATGCGTCTATGTGCAATTAACTAGCACACGTTGACTAACACGGAGTACTATGTTTAAGGTAAACCCAAATGCAGGCAATACAACACGTTAGAGCACTGCATCAAGCACAATCGCCTGTCCGACAGATACTAATATCAGATCTAGCTGAGCTATACAGTTTATAAATATATTGACCACTCCTAGGGATGTGAATATATTCTCTACAAACTGTAAATTTAACTATACTAACTAGCCTTCCTGCTCTATCCATGTATCTAGTAAAAAAAAGACACTGTATCTATCTCTCTCACTGCTCCTCTCTGTAACAAAGTCGGAACACACTACACGAGGCCGTCTTGCAGGCTGCCTTTTATAGTGTGGGGCGTGTACTAAACCCCCCCCTGAGCCATAATTGGCCAAAGCCAGCCTGGCTTTGGCCAATTGTTCCTCGTTTTTTGGGCCTTGTGATTGGCCAAGCATGCAGGGTCATGGTGCATGCTTGACCAATAAGCGCGCATCGCCGCAGTGAATTATTGGTCGTTTTGCTTTACTCGAATTTGGCACGAACGACTCGTTTTGTTCGTATTTCGACGACCGATCGACCGATGTTCGAGTCGAACATACGTTCATTTCGAACACGAAGCTCATCCCTACCTGTGACTAACAATGGATCAATTAGGTCTCAGGTGTGTATAAAAAGAACCCCAGTACACTAGACCTTCTCAACTGCAACTAGACCTCTGCGAACATGCCTAAGATTCACCCGGAGTCTAAAGTGTTGATTATTAAGAGGCTGAAGACCAGATCGACGGCTGACATGGCAGACACCTTCAATGTGTCTCAATGTCAAGTTCAGAGGATAAAAAAATGAAGCGATTTGAAGAAAATTTGGACGAGGCCAGGCCTACCCCACAAGACAACTGCTCGAGAGGACCGTTTGTTGGCTCGAAAATCCAAGGCCAGCCCATTTTCCACTGCAGTAGAGCTCCTCGAGACCTGGTCACCTGAAGTCCCTGTGTCAACCAGAACAGTTTGTCTGATTCTGTCTTGAAATGGCCTCCATGGTCGAATCAGTGCCCATAAACCAGCACTAAACAAAAGACAATTGAAAAACCTGTGTGGCATTTGTCAAGGGCCACAGTCTGCTAAAAGAATTGACTCTGGAAAAGTGGATTTTTCAGATGAATCTTCTGTTGAAGAACACCACAGTCGCCGCAAATATTGCAGGAGACCTACTGGAACCCGCATGGAGCCAAGATTTACCCAGAAAACAGTGACGTTTGGTGAAGTTTTTGTGCAAGGGATCGGCAGGGTGGAAGGCAACATCAATAGTCTAAAATACCAAGAAATCTTAGCTACCTTATATTCCCAACCATAATAATAAAAAATAAAAATTTGCAGCAGGATGGTGCTCCATCGCATACTTCCATCTAGACATCAAAGTTCCTTAAGGCGAAGAAGATCAAGATGCTCAAGGATTGGCCAGCCCAGTCACCAGACATGACCATCATTGAGCATATGTGGTGTAGGATGAAAGAGGAAGCATTGGAAGACGAAACCAAAGAATATTGATGAACTCTGGGAGGCATGCAAAAAAACTGTTTCTTTGCTATTCCTGATGACTTCATCAATAAATTGTATGAATCCTTGCCAAACCACAAGGATGCAGTCCTTCAAGCTCATAGAAGTCATATAAGATTAAATTTGGATCTCAAAACACCACTACTTAATTTGGTGACATTTTTTGGATTTTCAGTAAAGTTGTTAAATTTCTGTATAGGCGACCAAATTTTGACAAGACAAAAGTTTTACCTGTCTTGATAAAATGATTTTTTTTTTCAGTGAAAGTAATTTCAGTGCATTAAACACCATTTGGGAGGGCTTTCGTTTGTCATATGAGCCATTTCTAACACCGATTAATTAAAAGTCAGGTTAATAGCAGGAGTTTACAAAATAGAAAAGCGGCAAGAACACACCCCCATTTCAGGCTTGCAAGCTCATAGAGTTAGAACAAAATCAATAGACTGATATATACTGTATTTTTTATTTTTCCACAGACAGCACATACTTTGGCTTTTTCAGAGACTTCCCAATGAACACTGCACACACCATGACAGCAAGAAGACTAAGACATCCAACAGCCACCAACACCCAGAGCTCCGCAGGGGCAGACTCTTCCCTCGTCACTGCAGACGCAACATCCCTTTGTGAAGGTCCAATCACAAGCAGAGGTCCCAGAGTGGTCACAGTTTGTCCCTTTTCTGTGTGGGGTTCTTAACAGGAGAAAAGTGAGAGGTCAATAAACACATTTCTGTACAATTCTATGTAGTTTGAGTCTTCAGTCAATCTAGCACCCATTTTAGACCCTCAAATCCTAAGAATATATATATATATATATATATATATATATATATATATATATATATATATATATATATATATATATATATATCAATATTGGATGAACCTAATTGGTTAACTTCCTAGGTGGTGGCATGAGCTTTTGGAGATTCTACACCCCCCCCCCCCCCAGTTATGTTAGAAGTGACAGTTGGAAAGTTTCCACTGGTGATAAGCAATATAAAGCCAATCAGGATTTTAGTCTTTCCAACCAGGTTTTAGACCTTCCACTGGTACTAGAACCTCCAGGTCCCAGATGAGGAAGGTTTAACACACACACACGGCCCCTTCCTACAGTCCTGGTGCCCTTTACATCTCACATGACTCGGTTGTTAGTGTGAACCAATCCTTATGATCCAGCATCTTGGAGAGAGATTCTCCAACTCTTAAAAAACTGAATTTTAAAGCATATACAAATACTTGAAACCTGTTGGCATGGATCCAGCCACAATCTGGACCACATTGGGTTTCTTCTGTTCCTGTAATCAAAAGTCACACATTTGTGTAGCGCCTGTGTACTTTTAGTCCAGGTGCCATCTTAAATTTAGAGGGGGGGGGGGGGTGAGAGTTATGTAGCTCTCATCAAAATGATTTGGGCAACTTTAGCTTCTGGGCTGTGGGTTCATTCTGTGTTCCCAAGGTGCCTTTCCACCTTGGGGGGGCGACAGTGAAGTTCAGGTAGGAGCGCCTTCTTACCAGCAGCCAGGGGGGGGGGGGGGTGTCCCTCACGGGGAATGCTGGGAAAGGGTACATCTGGTTAAGTCCCATTTTTGACAGGGGAGTTTGTGGTTGGATCCAACACCTGTATCAATGGACCATGGGACAAGAGTGTAGCTGCCGACTTTTAAAATGGATGGAACGCTGCTTTAACCTCCCTGGCGGTATGATTCTGTCTGGAATTACGTACCAAAAGCGGTACAATTATTTTGCATGGAAATTCTGCGTTTTATACTGTAGGCCTGCAATTTTTAGGAATAACTCACTTAAATTTGTCCAAACCAGAGTCTAGTAGACATCCCGGGTATGATAAAGTTTGAAACACAAAATCATAAAATTATAATATAATAAATAACTATAAATATTAAATAATAATGTAATTATAATAAAAATTATTCACTAATGTAATCAAATCAAAAATCACTGAAATTTGCTCAGTTGCAGAATTGTCGCTGTCATTACTTTTATTTTTTTATGACGAATTTCCCCACAAATCGCTATCGCTCAATTCTGCAAGTGATTATCATTTATTATCGCTGTTTTCTAGCTGCTCTAAAATCACTTTTGACATAAAGGGACACTTTTGGTTGCTATGGACAATCTACAGTTTGCAGGCACAAAATTTTTTTTTTTATTATGTAAAAGAACATGCAGGGCACTGGGCAGACCACTAGGGACAGGGGGGTGTGTACTTTTTACATACAGTACTGTAATCTATAAGATTACAGTATTCTGTATGTAATGTGTTTGTTTACTTTTTTGAATTTGCCGCCGGTCTCCGCCCCCGTGCGCCGTTACATCGCAGGGAACGGAGATCGGCGGCGTGTGGGCACTGTGTGAGTCGAATGGAGGACGCCACTCGCTCACACAGCGTGGATGCATCGCTGGATCCAGGGACAAGGTAAGTACAGTACCCCGCCTGGATATAAGGTAAGCCAGCGCGCGCTGCAGGCTCTGCATATTCACCCCGAGTGCGACTCGAGGATATCGATATTTACATGAAAAATCCAACCCGAGTTGCGCTCGGGGATACCGGCAGGGGGGTTAAGTATCAATTTTACATGTTGAATGTTGACCATTGGGGTGGTGTCACTGTGGCACAGCAAGGGGGCTTTTCACCCCATGTGAAACCACAGTGATACCCTGATGGGGGGGGGGGTGGCATAACCATTCTAATCCTATTTAGTACTTGCCAGGACTACAGTATTGCCGTTTGTGAATATATAATTTGTTCAACACAAGATGATTATGGTCATTATGCACCCAATCTCATCTGTTTGGGTGCAGTTTTGTTTACTGGTGGTTTGCTAGTCGTGTTCCTACTGTACTAGTGACTGTTGGGTCCTTTTATGATCTTCTATAATGGTTCCTCTGTTTTTTTTATTTTAATCCACGTTTTGTCCATATACACCGTATTTATCGGCGTATGACACGCACCCTAACTTTAAGAGGGAAGTTTCAGGAAAAAAAAAAAAAAAAAAAAAAAAAAAAAAAAAACACCTTGCACAGCCCCCTGCATATAACATGCAGGCACAGTTTACCCTCTATTTTCAGGGTAAAAAAGGTAAATAAAATACTGTAGTTTATTCTCCAAACAAAGGTCTACCCACCTGAGGATCAGATTGAGGTGGGGCTTCAGTTGCATATGTTATTTAATGCAGCGAGTCAGCAGGCCACCCATGCCCCAGGACTTGTTTGTGACAAGACACTTTGGTAGGAGGATGTGCCAACCTCACCCTGCTGCTAGAATCCCAGAAGGATGGCCTTCTGGGACACTATAGTTGGCCTTTAAAAGCTGCATTACCTTAAGTTTTTTTAATAGATGTCAAATTGAATGTCACACTATGGCAAGTCTTCCTTCCTTCCTTTCTGGGTCAACTTTGAGTCCCCCATTAAACAAGATTAGCTGGCTCAAGGACCTAGACCAATTGTCCTTGAGAGCCATCATCTGATTGGCGATAAAGGATCATGGCATCTGGAAAGCGTGCAATGTGGTGGAGGATTTTTTTGCATTTGTGAATCATTGGCATCACAATAGGTCCCTGAAAAAGATCCACAAACCTTAATTTTGTAAAGTGATTCACAATTTCAATTTTTTTGGCCGTTAATGCCCATTATGAAATTTCATTTAATGCAGCCCCTTTCTTCTTTACAGCACAAAACCCAATTTGAAAGTCATGTCAACAGTTACTCAAATACTTGGTAATGTCCTTAGTGGAGATCACCTACATTCATAACATTGTATCTACCAGCTGCCAGTTAATAACTCACCATCCAAGACTTCTCTCTTGCCTCTCGGTCTTCCAAATCTGCCCCTTCCTCCAGAAACCAGAGCAGTAGGGTTGCTGCAGGTGCCGGTACCACAACACTGGCAGATACTGCTGGGGCCCTCAACTGCAGACCAGCTAGAGAAGACAATTGTTAGACAAGTCTACATTTAGAAGACTTGAAGTTCTGGTGAACCAATGCTGTAGAGTAGAATTTAACTTTGTGAGGCCAATGCCTACCGGATGTAATAGTGCACTTGAGTAACAGCAACAAGTGCTAAAGATAAGCTTTTATTAAAAAAGGCATTATAAACCTTACCTTCACAAGTGCATAGATCATGTCGTTTCATGGCTTGATGTGTTGGCAATAAAGTATTTTCCCCCAATTCCTTGTAACTTGCACTCAAGACATGAGGCATGGCACTATACAGGCTAATGCTTTATATATCCTACAATCCCTGGATCTGAATTATGTAGTGAAACTAGCAAATGTGATCTGAAATCAGCACAGCTAGAACAATGAAGTTGATCAAATTGAAGCCCCATTAGGAATGCCTCGTGCACGCTCTACTTCCCTGAAGATTGACCAAGCAGTGTTCATGTGATCTCCAAGGTTTTGATCAAGTTGTATCTGAGGATGGACTAGGAGCAATATACACATCACAGCAGTTCACTGGCAGATCAGCCAATAGCCACACTTTCACTAAGGTGACAGGTGCATAAACTTTTGGGTTTAACCACTTCCCACGAAATAGACGTCTGGGAAGTGTGGTGTAATCCTGACTGAACGTCTGGTGACGTCCAGCAGAATGACATGCCGGCGATTGGTGATGCTGGGTGTCAGTCTGACACCCTGCATCTCCAATCTCAGTAAAGAACCTCCGGCAGAGGCTCTTTACCATGAGATCAGCCGTGTCCAAATTGCGATGTAAACAGAGCCGTTGATCGGCTCTTCTTCACTCGCCTACCGGGCCTATTCTGGCACTTCCCTCCTAAATGTACAAATCATCATTCTTTTGCTAGAAAATTATGCACAACCCACAAACATTATATATGTTTTTTTTTAGCAGACACCCTAGGGAATAAAACGGTTATTGCAACGTTTTATCTTGCATAGTATTTGCGCAATCATTTTTCAAACGCTTTTTATGGAAAAAAAATGGTTTCATGAATTAAAGGGGTTGTAAAGGTAAAGTTTTTTTTTTTACCTTAAAATGGTTGCTTGTGGTTCCATGCATTAAGTTACCATCTCACCTTTGTGCAGCTTTGCTATAGGAACAGGCCTTGTTCATGGCATCAGGGACCTGGGTGGTGGCAGCAGCTCTCAGGTAACAGGTTATGTAGATCTGGATTGGGAAGCATTTAAATTAGGTTAACAGTTCTTATAAGGCACCCATCTGTATCAGTCAATTCAAACTGTCCTCACCAGAGAAGCATCATTTCCTAGAAATTGGAAAGCATCCACTGTGAACTTGAGCTTGTCTGGCTCAACCCTCGGGGTGATGAAGGCTGAAGAGGAGTCATCTTGCATTCCATCAACTAGACAGCTGTAGAAAATGGTCAGTTGAGTGGGGTCATTATGGCAGAACACCAACCTCCCTGAAAAAAAAAAAAAAAACACCCATACCCATTTTCTTCAATGAGGCCATAACTAGGAGTTGAGGTGGGATCAGGAGATATGGTGGTCACACATCGGTCAATATACAGGATCAGTCCAACATGGTTCTGAGTGTCCACAGAGGCCTCTATGTAGAGAATATCTCCAAGCTGATAGATGGGAGAACTTCTAGGGCCACTCCAATTCTCTATAGACAAAACAGGGGATTATATTGTAAAGTTCAGACAACACTACCCCCTCCCAATTATTTTCTTTGCTTAACTCACCAGTCATTAGCCTCAAGGAGAAGGACAGCCTCTCTTCTATGGACACTGTGGTGCTGAATGGAACCCATGTTGGCTCAATGGCTTTGCTGCTCACATTGGCATGCCTATACAGAGAACAGGAGCGTCAGTAATGAACCAGAAGTGACATGTTCATTTCAGAGATCCATATTAACCAATTAATTCTCAGTGCCACCTAATCAGTTCAGCCCATCAGTAATTTTTTTTTACTAAACAGTAATTTTTTAATTTTGGAAAGGATAAAACACCTCAGCAGTGTAGTAGAATAAAAAAAATGTGTGCAATATATATATATATATATATATATATATATATATATATATATATATATATATATATATATATTAGGGCTGTGAATGATCAAAATTTTTGTGTTCGATTAATCGTTTTTTTTTTAATCGATTAATCGACTAATTTTGATTAATTATAACACATACAGATCCAACTACTTTTAGCTGATCTCCTTGCAGGCCGATTCCCAGTGCAGCTCCAACCACTGGAATAATAGATAGCAGGATACAAAAAACACACAAAGGCAGCGCTCGATGGGAATAGCATTAAAACTTTTATAGTCTTCAAGTAGGTAACAAAATAAATATTGCACTGGAGATAAAATCGATGTAGCTACATAAACTGTAAAAATGGTGCGAGTAATACCAAATGGTACCAAAAGCAGTAATAAAAACCTGTAGCTAAGTATGATACTGGTATAAAAATGTGTACAACGATACCACTGCTGAATCCAGATGAGGAGGGGTTAACATCAGTCCATCGGCATGTAGATGTCCCATGAAGGGAACTATCACAACTCCCAGTGGATGGTTGTAGAATCCCAGGTTGACAGAGGGAAGTAATAGAGGGAAGTGTAACAGCGCTTGCGTCAGGGCTGTCTTAATGAGAGGGCACACCTGGGCACTGCCCAGGGGCCCCAGCTGCATTGGGGGCCCCTGCAATTTGCCCAAAGCAGCTGGTCCTTGAGCCTACGCTGCCCCGAAATTGGGGGCCCCATGATGGCACTGAGAGTGATAGATACACAGGGGAGGCAGTCTGCCTTCTACCTACTTGATGTCTGTTTACCTGCACTGTCATTATTGTAGGGGCCCCAGAGCATTTCTTTGCCCAGGGGCCCAAGATGCTATTAAAACGGCCCTGGCTTGCGTGTGGCAGATAGTAAGGTCCCGCCGGCATGCAGATATGAAGGCACAGCAAAGGAGCCCTTCAGATGGACACGGCAAGCCCCGCCGGTGTCCATGATGTCACCGGATCTCTGACAGAACTCCCTGAAGGCCCAGAAGCCGGCAGAGAGGTGAGTACCAGTCATAAGAATTTTTTAATCGATCAAAAAAATTAAAGATTAATCGATCGATTAAAAGTTAATTTGCACAGCCCTAATATATAAATAAAATGATAATTTGGGTACATCGTTGACCAGGTAATTATCATTCAAAGTGCAACCAACAGCACTGAAATCTGAAACATGGCCTGGGCAGGAAAGGGGTGCAAGTGGTTAATGGTGTCACTTTAAAAGCAACACATTAGAACAGCATCATGGTAGCCGCCATTGCCAACTTGTTTGTTACCAGGATGATAATCTATAATCTGCATCTATCTAGCAAGTTGGTGACATAACTAGTATGAAGGACGGCAGTTCAAAATGGCTCCTTCCTTTTGCTGGAAAACAATTCACAAGATAGCGATGTCAAATTCAGTACAGCATGCCTTAAGCTTACACTTCTAAATCCAAGTGAGCAAAAGCATCCATCTTGAAATTATGATTCATATTACCTCAACATCTAGTTCAGATAAATATGGTCAGATAACTATGGTCACTCTACACCAAGGAAAGAGGAGAGAATCCAGATGGACAACTGAGCACTGCCAACTTTACCATGGTGTTTGCTAAAGCCATGAGGTCACCCAATTGTATCCCATCATTGGCAATGCTCATCTTTTCACTACCACACTCTTGCCTAACAGAGGCCATTGTTGATCATTGCAGTAGAGATGCCAAGTTGTAGGTACAGGCTACATGTCTACAAAACACCTACATAAGTACGGACTAAAGTGTAGTTCAGTTGTACCTAAAAGCAAAGACCTATGGACCCATTTAGACTTTAGTATCAAAATGGTTTCCAATACAAAATAAGAAAATGGCTGCACCTCACGTGGGCGCCAAGTAAAGTTTATTGGAATATGAAAGATATCCAAAATGACACCAGCGGTGGTCAAGGTACAAGAGTTTAACCAAATGGGTTGCCAAGATATTTAGCAGAAGAGATGCATTGCGATGACCTGCATTTCATCCTAGTGTAGACTCACCGGTAGTAGTAGCACATTATGGGAACCACGGCTGGGTTGGTTCTGATGATTGGAATGGAGGAGGTTGGGCTGTAGGTCAGGTTGGTAGCATAGATCACCCAGTCTTGCATCATCTGTAGAAAAGATCAGATTATAGACACTGCAGGGGGAGGTGAAGTAAAGAAGTAGCAGACTCAGGCGCAACAATAGGGAAACAGTTCTGCTCCCAACAATACTTTGTATTCTTCAACACTCCAGCCAGAGTGGGAATAGCGTACCTGGACAGGCCCTCTCACTGACCTGGCAGCCAGGGTATCGCTCAAACTTGAAGGAAAAGTCTCTGCCACAGGACCTCTGTGATTACAGAGATGATCCTCGATAGTTTCAGGTACCGACTGAGAGGTGACCAGTCTTAGTGTCCGGCTACCTTGATCCCCGGTGGTTTGTCGGGACCCTATTGGATCGCCAGGCTCTCATCAGATGGACTCCCCACCGAACAGCTCTCTCACTTGGGATCTTCAGGATTGGGAACCCAGAGGACTACTGGGTCCCCTGCCACAGCTCAAATGTTCTAGACCAACATGGCCCCAGAAATCAGGAATACCATGTGCACCTCGGCCTGGAAGACCATTACTCCGGGGCGCAGTGATGCACAGTCACCCTAAACGTAGGTGCCGCACTCCGAAGAACCCAGACCAATGGCGTCTGCCCCATAAAAACCCTCCCCCAGCATGCACAGTAAGGCTAATCATTCCTGATTGGCTGCTAGGGAAAAGTACCCAAGCCATGACTCCACTGCTGGCACCTACTGTCCTGGGGTAGGAACTACACCCCAGTAACAACAGACAACCCACAGCCCAGCCAAGCTGAGACAGAGACCAATTTTAAACATAATAAAACGGATAAGAGTCAGTTAACACTCCGATCCTTTTCTAAATTTAACAAGCACCGGTACTTTAAGTAACCAGGCGCTACATATAAAACACCCAACTGCTGCTAAACATCAGTCTACCAGCAGTGTACACGAAACCTTAAAAAAGCCCAGTTTCCAGGCCATTCCAACAATCTGCCAGAAAAGGTTACTGCCAGTATAAAAAGTTACCGGTCCACACTTAGGAACCCTGTGAAGTTAAATGCAGCAAGAGAGCATTGGGTGCTTAGGCTGCTTTCCACATCAGAATCCCCCCCCCCCCTCATTGTACATGTGAACAAGGTCAGCAGCACACACACAGGTCCCCGTCACAGAAGCGAAACAGTCTTGGGGCAAATCTGCTAATTTGCAGAGCCATGGAATATCAGATTACACAGTCCTTAAGACAGCACTGCAAAGTGCAATATCCCATAGCACCCAGGTTTTAGTTTACTGAAGTGCGGAGGATTACCTGCACAGTGTTGCCACAGTCCTGGAGACTAATCTGGAAGATAACTTCATCAGCACTTTGGGTGTTCGGCTTGCAGCCTTGGGGTCCCAGGCTCAGGTCAGAAGATTTCACCAGTTTTCCATTCCCATAAAAATCCATCATGACACTGACCACCATGCGGTCCTCTTCACACTGGACACTGATGGGGGAACTAGAGTAACCTACAGTCGGGGGCTGCTGGCGGGGCATCCCAACAGCACGTCCACCTGTTGAACCCCTCTGAGCCCCACCTCTAAAAGCCCCAAACCCATATACTGCATTAGCGCCTGAGTACATCCCTCTAGAACCCCCTCTAGAAGACCCCTGGCTCTGACCAGGTACAACCCGCTGGTTATTCCTCCACCAGTCTGATTGGCGCCTATGTCTCACCAAGGCTCCATCCCCACCACATCCAAACCCGGGCCCATAAACCAGGGCCAAAAGCAACAGCCAACTACAGCAGCTCCTCACTCCTAGACCCATCCTGCCTGCCAGACCAACAGCACAATGAGGCAGGAAGACAGAGCTTCCCTTTATACCCCTCCCACCAGTCACTAATACCCCCAGCTGGGGCAAATCATCACCACACCCAAATGGCTGCCTCATTCAGCATTTGGCTAAACTACACAGTTGATCTCTTGATGCTGAGACAGTTAACCACTTGCTGACAGTCGCCTCATTTGAGTGGAGCTACACAGGGGAATTTCAGTGTCTTAGTCTCGCTACTATATTTGTTATGGATTAATCACTAGGAGTAGCAAGAGATCAAAAAAAACTGATGATACAAATGTCTCTCCATGGAGTACTCTATACAACCAACATGTATTAGCATAATCTCACATGACTGATCAATGTTTCAATCATGTGCAATGGAAAGCTACAAGATGCTACTGAATACTACCAGTGTAGCTTATACCATAGGGGGGCGATATATTTCAGGGCCCATTTTTATATTTGGGGGCGTGTATAATGCAAATGGTGATCATTTGCTAGTCCTAGTGACTTTCAGCCAGCAATGTTGTTGGCAGGATTGGGTTTGTAATCTCTCCTATATCTCTGGGATCTGCTGAGATCTTGTTCTCCTGCAAGGTCCTATTTATTGTCACCTCAAAAAGTCAGTCCACCAAAAACTGATATTTTAGTCACAGTGGGGACTGGTAGTCTGAGTCAGTCCTGTTTTTTTTTTATGTTCTCGGCGCTCCAACAGTGAGATCAGATTCCATAGTTTCCAACTTTGTTCCTGTTCACTTGGAAATGTTAGTTGTCCCTGCTAACCTTTGTGTGTCCTAGCTCCTCCTGTTACTTTGTCCATAATACAAAATCTCAGCAGGGATTGTGTGGGAGCCCCTCATAATGGACCCAGCAGCTGTGCAGACCTAGGAAGGCAGTTCAGGGATGGTGGGAGCCTCTGATAATGAACAACATAGCTCCGCAGAGCCAGAAACTCTTCACATGGATGGTGGAAGTCCCTTATATTGGGCACAACAGGTGTTCAGACCCAGGAACTCAGCACAGGAGTGGTGGGAACCCCTTATAATGGCACAACAGGTGTCCAGACTTCTCAGTTCTGAATGGTGGGAGCCCTTCATAATGGGCACAGTGGCTGTAAATACCTGGGTACTTGGCACAGGAATGGTGGAAGCCCCTCATAACGGGCACAATAGGTGTGCAGACCTGGGACCTCAGTACAAGGATTGTCAGAGCCCCTCATCCTGGGCACAACCATTGTTCAGACCTGGAACTTGGCACAGAAATGGTGGGAGCCCCTCATAAAGCAGCTCCTTAAAATGGGCACAACAGGTGTGCAGACCTGGGAATTCAGCACGGGGAGGTGTAAACCCCTTATAATGGGCACAAGTGTTCAGACTGCTCAGGCCTGGAACTCAGCACAAGAATGGTAGGAGCCTCTCATAATGGATACAGCAGCTGTGAATACCTGGGAACTCAGCACAGGAATGGTGAGAGCCCCTTTTGTTGGGCAGATCCGGGAACTCAGGGAAAGAATAATGGAAGCCCCTGATAAAGGACAACATAGGTCTGCAGTGCTAGAAACTCTTCATGCGGATGGCAGGAGCCCCTCATAATGAACACACCCTTAGGTCTGGTATGGATTTTGAGGGGAATCCTTTTAAAGAAAAGTGGAGTCCCCCCAAAATCCATACCAAACCCTTATGAGCATGCAGCCTGGCAGGCACCTACCTGAAACATGCCAGGCCACATGCCCTCAACATGGGGGGTCTCTGCCCCCCCCCCCCCCCACCCCAAAGAACTTTGTCCCCATATTGATGGGGACCAGAGCCTCTTACCCACAACCCTGGACTGTGGGTGTCTGCAGGCAGGAGGCTTGTTAGAATCTGGACCCCCCTTTAACAAGAGGACCCCCAGATCCATGCACACCTATTTGAATGAGTATGGGGTACATAGTACCCCCACCATTCACCCCCAAAAAACGTTTAGTGTAAGAAAAAGAGGCAGTTTTTGTCAAGTCCGTCATTAAAAATTAATAACAACAAAGTCTCCCACCGTTTTGGCAGCTCTGGTGTCTGACAGTTCTTTTATGGTAAGGGGTGTGGCCATGGGGCGATGTCATCCAGAGACTCCACCCCTTGTTACATCACAAACCCATCATGCCCTGGCAGTGATGTCACATGGGGTGGGGTCTCCGGTTGACATCACTACTTGACCACGCCCAATAGCTATATAAGAACTGTCAGAAGGGCGGGAGCCTTCGTCAGGGTAGGAGTGTTTTTTTTAATCGGGTATGAGGACATATTTATTGACGTTGGCGCTACCACATAAGGGGGGGGGGACCTCAAATTTTTAATAAAGGCGTTGTCAGGATATCCTTCAAAGTGCAGGCCCCAGTCAAGACAACTGGGCCTACCTGGCGAAATTGCAGCCTCAAGCCAACATGATCCCGGGGCTGAAATTGGACCAACACATACCTCGAGCCAGGAGGGCCACGAGGCAAAGAGCCCTGAGAAAATAGCGTCTGCCCCATAAGTATCCTTCCCCAGCAGGGAGCCCACTCCCAATGGGCCGTTTCCCATGGAACAACACCCAGCACACTCCGGCCTGTCTGTTTTAACATTGGCCTGTGGTGGCAACGCCACCTATAGGTAAACAAATGGGAAAACCCTCCAAGCACAGCCATAGCAAGAACAGAGGCTGATTTAGCCTTAATTATCAGAGTCTGCGCTAACTACCAGCTCAGACACCCACTTAATGTAAACATAGCGCCTGGTCATCAGGAGCAGGGCGTTAGTTAGTTATGGGGAATTAATGACATTGGAAGGCTCTGATTTGTGAAAGACTAAAAAGGTCTGAGTTATATAGCACAATCAATTTAGAAATACCTTTGTACATTTACTTACTATGGCATCCCGTACCAAAGATTCTTAACATTTTTAGGTCTCAGACATGCCATACAGACGCAGGCTTGTTCCCATGAACCTAAATTTAATAAAACTATAAATATCACTAGGGATGGATCGAACACCCCCTGATTCCAGTCACACAGAACACCGCAAAAAGTTTTAGCGAACATGCAAACCCTAATTTGGGGACCAAGGTACTGCCCCAGGGGACATGTTTCAAAGCAAAAAAGTTAACATGTCCCCCCCCAGAGCAGCGATTTTAAATATTTATTTTAATATTGTTTTTTTTGGTGGGGGGGGGGGGGGGGGGGTTCTCCTTAGTCTGGCTGTAAAGTTGATGGGGACAAGGGTGTCAACCCCACAACCGTGGGTGGCTTATCAGAATCTGGAAGACCCCTACATTATACCCCTACCATTTCACCAAAAAAAAACAAAAAAAAAAAACACTCAGTCCAGTCCCAGCAACGGGTGAAAAATGCGCCATTTTACAGGCATACTTTACACCCACCCCGGTACGAACTTTAAAAGGAATGTTTCACTTTAAGCATTATTAAAATCACTGCTCCCGAAAACGTTAGTTAATAAAACTGTTTGCATTGATACATGTCCCCTGGGGCAGGACCCAGGTCCCCAAAACACTTATGACAATAACTTGCATATTAGCCTTTAACATTAGCACTTTAGATTTCAAACGTTCGAGTCCCATAGACTTTAACAGGGTTCTAAAGTTCACATGAATGTTTGGTGTGTTCGCAGGTTCTGGTGCGAACCGAACAGGGGGGTGTTCGGCTCATCTTTGACAATATGTGAATTGGTATTGTGTAGATAGTACAAAAAAGTAAAAAAAGAACACACACCCCCCAACCCTCCAACTGCTGTCTTTTAGCAGTGACAGCTTTTACACAGGCAGAGGAAGGGCCATCCACTAATGCAACTGGATGATCCCACCCTCCGTCACATGACATCAGTAGAGGCGGTGTCACTTGGTTATGTCACCAGGTGGCCCTACCCTTGCCTATATTAGCCATCAAAACCAAGCACCAGCAGTCACAGGGAGGCCTCCCATCAAAGTGGAGCTTTAATTTTACAAGTCCAGCGGGTGGCTTGATTGAAGACTGATGACATCGCAGGACATTAATGAAAAGGAAAGTCAAAAACCTGTGTGTGTTTTTCCTTTGTGCCCACACAAAAAAAAAAAAAAAACACTACTGATACCCATTCACGTGGGGGGGGGGGGGGGGTATGTGGGTCCCCTTGTTAAATGGGTGCTTCCAGATTTTGAGATGCCCCAGATGTGGAAATCACCAGCCAGGGTTGTTGGAAAAGGCTTTTGTTCTTATAAACATGGAACAACCCCAAAAACACCCTCCCTATGTTGAGGGCAAGCAGCCTGGTATGGTTCAAAACGGGCCACACTAATTCCTCTTTCCTGGCCTGCCAGGTCACTTGCTCATATAAGGGTCTGGTATTGATTTGTGGTGGAGATACCCTAAAGCAGGGATCTTCAAACTACGGTCCACTAGCTGTTGCCTCATGGGACTTTTAGTTCCGCATTGTGCATTTGACATGACAGGAATTGAAGTTCCTGAACAACTTGAGGGCCATAGTTTGAGGACCCCTGCCCTAAAGGATATGCAAGACCCAAAGGGGCCAGTATGGATTGAGGGACGCCATGCTGTTTAATTCTGTCATAGTGTTCTCCTTAACCACTTCAATACAAAGATATTATATTTTACACATCCTGCCCAATCTCCATTCATGCTCTGTGCCTGTTAAATTTGCAAGCGCCCCATATGTTTGGGAAACAAACGAACGCTAGATGTTTGAGTCAAACTTAAATGCGACTCAAATCGGGACCATCCCTAAATATCACTAATGGATAAAAAGGAATGGTCATGGTCTCATTTCACAGTATGGTATACTTAAAAAAAAAAGAAAGACTTGCCATCAAGGACACATTTGGTACAAGACTTGGGGGGGGGGGGGGGTCTTTATCAGATGACCAATGGGCAGCAGTAGCATCAGTGGTCCCCATGGTCTTTATCCCCTATGCAAGACCCAACATAATGCATATACACCCGAGAAGCTTTTTAAACAAAAGCATAGAGACATAACCTTATGCCCTAGATGTAATGGGCGCCTGGCTAATTTAATACATGTTATGGAGATGCCCCAAACTCATTCATATTGTCAGGGTTTTTTTCTCTACTATTAATGGCATCTTTGGGCCAAAGATGCCGATGGAGCCAGGCATATTCCTTGCGAGTAGGGATGAGCTTCGAGTAGAACTCATGTTCGACGTGAACATTGCCTGTTTGCCGAACAGCGAACTATTTGGGTGTTTGCGGCAAGTTCGTGTGAACTTAAGAACCCTGTTAAAGTCTATGAACTCGAACGTTTGAAGTATAAAGTGGTAAAATCCAGACCTGTAGGGTCTGAAATGGATATTTGGGGGGAACCCCACATGTTTTTTAAATGATGCAGGGTTCCCCTTAATATCCATACCAGACCCTAAGGGGAGTGATTTTAAATGATTTTTTTCCTTCAGAAATTACACTTTGTGCAGGGACAGTTCTAAGCACAGGAAACAAGTGCTACTTTACAGGCATACTATACACCCCTAGGTACGAAATTTAAAGGAATAATTCAATTTTATTGTTTCACTTTAAGCATTATTAAAATCACTGCTCCTAAAAAAACGTTAGTTTAAAACTTTTTTTGCATTGATACATGTCCCCTGGGGCAGGACCCGGGTCCCCAAACACTTTTTAGGACAATAAGATGCATTTTTAGCCTTTAAAATTAGTACTTTAGATTTCAAATGTTCGAGTCCCATAGACTTTAACAGGGTTCTAAAGTTCACACAAACTTTTGGTCTGTTCGCAGGTTCTGGTGTGCACTGAACCCAGGTGTGTTCAGCTCATCCCTACTTGTGAGCATGTTAGACAAAGCATGGACTAGTCAATTTCAGGCTTGCAAGCTTATAGCATTAAAATTAAATCAATAGACAGTGATTAATTGGAGTTTATTTTTTCAGGGATTTCCCAATGAACACTACACACACCATGACAACAAGAAGACTAAGACATCCGACAGCCACCAACACCCAGAGCTCCGCAGAGGCAGACTCTTCCCTTGTCACTGCAGCCGCAACATCCCTTTGTGAAGGTCCAATCACAAGCAGAGGTCCCAGAGTGGTCACAGTTTGTCCCTCTTCTGTGTTGGGTTCTTAACAGGAGAAAAGTGAGAGGTCAATAGACACATTTCTGTACAATTCCATGTACAATTCCATGCAGTTTAAGAGCTTGCAGTCAACAATCTAGCTTTTACACAAATGTCCAGAAGTTAGCACCCATTTTAGACCCTCAAATCCTAAAATTGTTCCTTTAGTCAATAGTGGACAGAATTGGGATGAAACTAATGGTCAACTTCATAGGTTGTGGGGAGGGGGTGACTTTCCCACCCTAGGCTAGTTGGTAGGTTAACATGTTGAAGGGAGATGCCAACCTCACTGCTAGAATCCAAGAATGATGGGCGTTTACACTATGGCCGGCCTATTTACACTCTGAGTAATTGCATTACTTTATTTTTAGTAAATGTCAATTTTCACACTATGGCAAATTTCCTTTCTGGGTTAACTTTCAGCCCCCCCCCCCCCCCCCATGTATGCTCATTATGAACCTTATCATTTAGGTAAATAGAGCAGCTCTTTTCTTTACAGCACAATTTGAAAGTCATGTCAAAAGTTACTCAATACCTGTTGATGTTCTCACTGAAGATCACCTTTCGGAGACACCTACATTCATGACATTGTATCTAGCAGCTGCCAGTTAATAACTCACCATCCAAGACATCCCTCTTGCCTTTTGGTCTTCCAAATCTGCCCCTTCCTCCAGAAAGGAGAGCAGTAGGGTTGCTGCAGGTGCCGGTACCACAACACTGGCAGATACTGCTGGGGCCCTCAACTGCAGACCAACTAGAGAAGACAATTGTTAGACAAGTCTACATTTAGAAGCAAGACTTGAAGTTCTGGTGAACCAAAGCTGTAGAGTACAATTTGTTAGCTTCTTGGGGCCAATGTAGCTGGCCAGCTAGAACCTGTCTTAGGTAGCTAATAAAACCTACATGTATACACAGCTAAGCCTGCTGGGAACCTAGTGTGGTGCACATGTTTATATGCGAGAGACAAAAGTAAAGTTATTCACAGTTGAATTCATGCCAGAAAGCATAGAGTTAAGCTTTTGTGACTCAGAAGCCTTGGCCCAATCACAGCTAATCTCTTGACCGATCACAACCTCCTTTGCATTCATTTCTGTCTGGGAGGTTCTAATACTCCATGTGCTGCTAGATTATTCCACCAGAGACAGAGAGCCACATGGAGACAGAGCAGACACAAGGCCAGAGTCGCATTTTATGGAAGCCAGGGGATAAAAATTGGTATGCGACACAGAAATATATATATTTTATAATTGTAAATAGTGTGGTTAGAACTGTATACTGATGTAGTTGTGTGTTCACTTGTAGTTCCACCATACCTCCTAACCGAACCATACCATACCTTCAAACCAAACTAAGCTAGCCCTGCAAACCAAGTTGGAAACCAGTTATACCTTTCAGAGAATGCTTTGATAATTTGCAGAGAGTGAGCGTAAATATTGAAGAAATATATCCACCATCTTATGTTAAATGACAAGACTGAAAATTTGAACCACCATTTTCTGTTATACTTTATTCATCACATGTTTTTGTACATGGACTGTCTGCTGCAAAGCAGCAGTATAATATATGAAGAAAAGTGAAGTTAATAAAGAAGTTATTTTAAGCATTTGGTGTGCTCTTTAAACCTACTGCTTCCATAGAATGGCACTAGAGGAATTTCAGAGTAATAGACAGTCTTGGACTGAAAATTCAGAGATATCACAATTCTCCTAATGCCACAGCGCATGAGGCACTTCATAGTGCTGCGCCTGCCACAGCCAACTACTATATCCACTTTAGCCCCGGACCATATTGCTGTCCAAAGACCAGAGCACTGTTTGTGATTCGGCACTGCGACGTGGCTCCCAAACAAAATTGGCGTCCTTTTTTTTCCACAAATAGAGCTTTCTTTTGGTGGTATTTGATCATCTCTGCGGTTTTTATTTTTTGCGCTATAAACAAAAATAGAGCGACTATTTTGAAAAAAAAATTCAATATTTTTTACATTTTGCTATAATAAATATCCCCAAAAAAGATATAAAAAAACAATTTTTTTCCTCAGTTTAGGCAAATATGTATTCTACTTTTTTTTTTCTTTCACGAAAAATAAGAAAAAAAAAAATCGCAATTAGCGTTTGGTTAGCGCAAAATTTATAGCGTTTACAAAAAAAGGGGGTAGTTTTATGGCATTTTTATTATTTTTTTTTAAAAGTAATGGTGGCGATCAGCGTTTTTTTTGGTACTGCGATATTATGGCGGACACATCGGACACTTTTGACACATTTTTGGGACCATTGGCATTTTTATAGCGATCAATGCTATAAAAATTCATTGTATTACTATAAAAATGCCATTGGCAGTGAAGGGGTCAACACTAGGGGGCAAGGAAGGTGTTAAGTGTGTTCCCGTTTGTGTTCTAACTGTATGGGGGGGGGTGGACTCACTAGGGGAAATCACTGATCTTCTGTTCATACATTGTATGAACAGAAAAATCAGCGTTTCCCCCGCTGACAGGAACGAGAGGAATGTGTTTACACACAAAGCTCCTGTTCCCCGCTCTGTAATGAACAATCGCATGTACCTGGCGGCGATCGTACCCACTGGGCACACGCGGGAATCGGGGGCGTCCAGCCCCTAGTGGCCGAAAAAGAGGACGTAGAGCTACGTGCTCTCGCGAAACAGTGCCACCGTCCCGCAGTAATATGACGGCGGGCGGCCGGCAAGTAGTTAAATAGTACACTTGCGTTACAGCAACAAGAGCTAAAGATATGATCTTATGTGTCGGTAAAAAGTATCCCCCCCCCCCCTTTATAGCTTGTAATCAACATGAGGCGTGGCACTATACAGATTAATGCATGACCTCTGTACCGCAGAGACCTGATATTTCCAAGCTTTATAACCCTTGATCTGAATTCTGTAGTGGAACTAGCAAATGCGATCTGAAATCAGCACAGCTAGAACAATGAAGTTGATCAAATTGAAGCCCCATTAGGCATGCCTCGTGCACGCTCTACTTCCCTGAAGATTGGCCACCAAGCAGTGTTCATGTGATCTCCAAGGTTTTGATTAAGTTGCATCTGAGGATGGACTAGGAGCAGCATACACATCCCAGCAGTTCACTGGTAGATTTTTGGTCAATAGCTACACTTCCAATAAACTAGGGATGAGCTTTGAGTCGAACTCGAACATTGAGTGTTCTGCAGCTTTTTGAATTTCCCGTGAACACCCTGGAAAAGTCTATAGTAGAAGTTTAAAGTGCTAATTTTAAAAGCTTATATGCAAGTTGTCATAAAGTGTTGGGAACATGCATCAATGCAAAAAAAAAAAAAAAGTAGTTTTGGGAGCAGCGATTTTAATAAATGCTTAAAGTGAAACAAAGGAAAATATTCCTTTACATTTCGTACCTAGGGGGGGTGTAAAGTATGCCTGTAAAGCAGCGCTCGTTTCTCATGCTTCGAACTGTCCCTGCACAGAGTGTCATTTCTGAAGGATGATCATTTAAATAAAAGAAGCATTTTTTTAAATTTTTGCATTGATACATGTCCCCAGGGGCAGGACTCGGGTCCCCAAATACTTTAGGACAATAACTTGCATAGTAATCTTTAAAATTTTAGATTTCAAACGTTCAAGTCCCATAGACTTTAATGGGGTTCTAAAGTTACAAGCTTTTGGTCTGTTCGCAGGCACTGGTGCAAACCAAACGGTGGGGGGGGGGGGGGGGGGGTGTTCGGCGTATACAACTTCTGGGTTGAAGGAAGAACAAAGCAACAGAACAGCCTTGTGGTGATAACATATAAACCAACAGCTGCCCCCTTTTAAGTGAACAAATCACTAAACTGTGTAGAATTATAGAGTAAAGAATGAGGAGCTATACATGTTCGTGTGAAAACACTGCAAACTTAAATGTGCACAGAAATTAAAAAATAAGCAAGCATAAAGTCCATAAGTGAATAAATCTCAACACCAAAAACGGAATGCTCCGAGATAAAACTTCTAGATCTTCCACCACGAGTGCAGAGTATGAAGATGGCCACTCACCAGAGCTGTTGACCCCATTGTAGATGCTTTTAATACCAGTTAAGGAACAGAAAGTTTTTTTTTTTAAATCTTGAAACTGGGCTTAGTGTATGTTTTTTACACCAATAGGAAGCAAGACAATTTCTCTTCTGATCGACCACATTAGAGGTCTGCCCAAAACATTAGCATCTGCAGTTGCTTTCAAGCATTGGCAAGACAAAGTAGAGAAGCACATAGGCTTAGCATCTCACCCAGAGGTTTGCCCTTTCCTAAATATATTGGGCCTTACCATCCCCTCTTCCATAGGCAATTATAACCTGAAGGAAGCTTGTGTCCAGGGGCGAACTGACCACTAGCCCCCCCCCCCCCCCCCATCAGGTTTGCCAGGCTCAGTAAAACCAGGCACAGTATGTAAAAATCTATGTTTTTTTACATCTGCCCCTTTATGTCCAAAACAGACATGCTTTTCATGTGAAAATTCCAATATTTTAGCTGCCCCGTCTCTGCACTGCCTCCTGGCCATCTGTAAGCCCAGGGGCCCCATAATCTTCTATTGCCCAGGGGCCCCACGAGTTGTCAATCCGCCCCTGCTTGAGTCCAAATGGTTTGTAGACCCACAGACATGGCTGCATGTCCTAAGAGGCAGCTAATGCAGGGGTCTCCAACACCCAGAACATTATTGGTCGGTGGCTTATTGATGACTGGGCTGTGGGAAGCAAGAGGCGACCATGGCCAGACTGCAGTCACCACTCCCCTAACACTATGCAGCAACATCTGTCTTCAGGGAATGTTATGATCCAGATCTGCAGCTCCTCCTGCCCTGTTGATAGGATCACGCTGTTGGCAGGGTGGGTAACCCTGTTGAGGACAGGCTGAAACCAGCCTCTGCAGTGCCATAGGTAGGGCTGCAAGGGAAGAAGATTGTAAAAGGGGCACCAATTACAGAGAAAAATGGTACAACTGAAATGGGGGCGGTATAAAGGGAACTGTACTGACCAACTCTGAATATCCAATCACCAACTGCCCCCAGGAGAAAAACATCCAGTGTGCATGAGGGGGCAGCTCCAAGCCTCTTGTTGGGAAGTGAAAACAAAGGTTTTCATTCCAAAAGCAGAAGCATGGCACCATATGGATAATGCTGGCAGCAGATATTAGCCCATTGATGGGCTTCTCCATATCATGTACAAAATGATTGCTGGCCAATTTCCCCCCATTAAAATTGTCTGTTTTTACCCATCAATTTTAGAAATCCACCATATTTTTGGTCCACAAAGTCATTGTTCTAGGTACAGTACTTCAGAGTGCAATAATCCATGGAACCACAAGCAACCATTTCAGGTTACCATCTCACCTTTGTGTGGCTTTGCTATAGGAACAGGCCTTGTTCATGGCATCAGGGACCTGGGTGGTTGCAGCAGCTCTCAGGTAACAGGTTATGTAGATCTGGATCGGAAAGTATTAACATTAGGTTATCAGTTCTTACAAGGCACCCATCTGTACCAGTCAATGCAAACTGTCCTCACCAGAGAGGCATCATTTCCTAGAAATCGGAAAGCATCCACTGAACTGGAGCTTGTCTGGCTCAACCCTTGGGGTGATGAAGGCTGAAGAGGAGTCATCTTGCATTCCATCAACTAGACAGCTGTAGAAGATGGTCAGTTAAAAGTGGGGTCATTATGGCGGCAACACCCCCCCTCCAAAAAAATAAAAACCCCATACCCATTTTCTTCAATGAGGCCATAACTAGGAGTTGAGGTGGGATCAGGAGATATGGTGGTCACACATCGGTCAATATACAGGATCAGTCCAACATGGTTCTGAGTGTCCACAGAGGCCTCTACGTAGAGAATATCTCCAAGCTGATAGATGGGAGAACTTCTAGGGCCACTCCAGTCCTCTATAGACAAGACAGGAGATTACATTGTAAAGTTCAGACAACGCTCCCCCCTCCCAAATATTTTCTTTGCTTAACTCACCAGTCATTAGCCTCAAGGAGAAGGACAGCCTCTCTTCTATGGACACTGTGGTGCTGAATGGAACCCATGTTGGCTTAATGGCTTTGCTGCTCACATTATCATGCCTATACAGAGAACAGGAGTGTCAGTAATGAACCAGAAGTGACATGTTAATTTTTAGAGACCCAGATTAGCCAATTAATCCTCAGTGCCACCTAATCAGTTCAGCCTATCAGTAGAGAAAATTTTACTAAACAGAAAATCTATTTTTAAATTTTGGAAAGGATAAAACATACCTCAGCAGTGTATTATATATATATGCGTTAAGAAAACATTAACAATTTGGGTACAGCGTTGACCAGGTAATTGTCCTTCAAAGTACAACCAACAGCACTGAAATCTGAAACATGGCCTGGGCAGGAAAGGGGTGCAAGTGGTTAATGGTGTCACTTTAAAAAGGAACACATTAGAACAGCATCATGGTACTGTAGCCGCCATTGCCAACGTGTTTGTTACCAGGATGACAACCTGTAATCTGCATCTATCTAGCAAGTTGGTGACATAACTAGTATGAAGGATGGCAGTTCAAAATGGCTCCTTGTGAAAACAATTCACAAGATAGTGATGCCAGATTCAGTACAACATTCCTGAAGCTTACACTTCTAAATTCGAGTGAGCAAAAGCATCCATCCTGAAATTATGATTCATATTACCTCAACATCTAGTTCAGATAACTATGGTCACTCTACACCAAGGAAAGAGGAGAGAATCCAGATGGACAACTGAGCACTGCCAACTTTACCATGGTGTTTGCTAAAGCCATGAGCTCACCTAATTGTATCCCATCATTGTCAATGCTGATCCTTTCACTACCACACTTTTGCCCAACACAGGCCATTGTTGATCATTGCAGTAGAGATGCCAAGTTGAAGGTACAGGCTACATGTCTACAAACACTTACATCAGTACAGACTAGAAGGTGTAGTTCATTTGTACCTAAAAGCAAAGACTTACGGACCCATTCAGACTTTAGTATCAAAATGGTTTGCCAATACAAAATAAGAAACGGCTGCACCTCACGTGGGCTCCAAGTAAAGTTTATTGGAATATGAAAGATATCCAAAATGACACCAGCGGTGGTCAAGGTACACAAGTTTAACCAAATGGGTTGCCAATATATTTAGCAGAAGAGATACATTGTGATGACCTGCATTGTATCTTAGTGTAGACTTACCGGTGGTAGTAGCATATTATGGGGACCACGGCTGGGTTGGTTCTGATGATTGGAATGGAGGAGGTCGGGCTGTAGGTCAGGTTGGTAGTATAGATCACCCAGTCTTGCATCATCTGTAGAGAAGATCAGAACATTATAGACACTGCGGTGCTACTCATGAGTTAGACAAGGGGCACATCAATTGTGTGGCAATGTAGACAACGGATTTGTCCTATAGCCAAGACTAATCACCCAACCATCATGCTTATGAGGATTAACATTATAGGATTAGAGAGCGAAAAAGGGGGGGTGCATTTTCAATAACTGATTAGGCCATTTGAGAACACGCCAACTCCCCAGCACAGTTCCTCTCCTTATACCTCTTATTTTTTAGAAGAGAGGGCAACAAGGTGTATTTACTCTGCTGGCCCAGCACCTCCACTCCTCCCTACATCTCCATTTTATACAGCTACTAGGTAAAAGGTTGATACCAAGTAATGGCTCCTAGCCTGCTGACATCACATTCAAGATGGCAGCAGTAGTTAGACGCACCAATCACTTTAAAAGAAATTCAGCAAGCGGTTTCAGATATGCCAAATCAGAAATCCCCGGGTCCGGACAGGCTGCCCATCGAGGTGTACAAGAAGTTTGGCGAAATTTTGCTTCCAGAGTTGTTGAAGTCATTGGAGTGGGCTGCAAGTGCGGGGACACTACCCTGCTCAATGACTGAAGCAACGATTATAGTAATACTCAAGGAGGGGAAGGACCAGCTGGAACCTTCATCCTATCGTCCGATCTCCCTCTTAACCTCTGATGTAAAGATCTTAGCCAAAATTCTTGCGACACGGTTAAATAAATTTATTAGTTACCTTATTCACCCAGATCAGTCCGGCTTTATTCCAGGCAGGGCAACAAGCAACAACATCAGAAGAGCCTTCTTAAACATATGTACACCAACAGATAGTGTAGGTTCCAGAGCAGTGTTGTCGCTTGATGCCGCCAAGGCTTTGTATAGCCTCGAGTGGGCATACCTGTGGAGGGTACTTGATGGTTTTGGCCCTTTCTATGTCAACTGGATCAAACTGTTATATGAAGAACCAAGAGCCAAGGTCAGAATTAACAATGAGACCTCCGAGATTTTCCAGCTGGAGAGAGGCACGAGACAGGGGTGTCCTCTATCCCCCCCTTCTGTTCGCCCTCGCCATGGAACCCCTGGCAATCATGGCCAGGGCGAGGTCGGACATAACAGGGTTTAGAAGACACCATGGAGAAGACAAGATAGCTCTTTTCGCAGACGATGTTCTGTTCTTCCTGGGGGATGTTGAAAGCACACTCGACAAAGCGATCCAATTGGTGGAGGATTTTGGCCGGTTCTCAGGCCTCACCATCAACTGGACAAAGTCAGCTTTGTTGCTGCTAGACCAGGTAGACCTACAACGGTCGGCAGGTGCTTCGCAAATAATTTTAAGTACTGAACTTAAGTATCTAGGGATCTGGATCTCAAAGGATCCTACCCAATACATTAATTTAAACCTGGCTCCACTATTAGCGAAGTGGAAATACAAAAGTGAAATTTGGAAAAGATTGCCTTTGTCTGTTGCAGGCCGCTGCAATTTAATTAAAATGATCTGGCAACCGCAGCTACTATACATACTACATAATTCCCCGGTATGGATAGGATACAAGTGGTATAAAAAGATAGACTCTCTATTTAGAGGACTCATATGGAGGGGTGGCCAAGCCAGAATAAGCCTACAAACCTTACAACTCCCTGTAAAAGAGGGGGGAATGGCGGTTCCACATCCAAGGCTATATTTTTTAGCAGCACAACTACAACAGCTGGCAGGATGTGGAACCGCCGAAGGAGACGGCTCTAACACCCGACTTTTGTTGACAGATAACCCCCATAAACTAGTGGAAGCCTTAGAGGCAAACTTTTTTTGCCATAACCACCCGATTATAAAACTAGTTATTAAAACATGGCACACAGCAAAAACAGTATTGGGATACGCTGGTCCGACAGAATTCTCCCCTCTTTGGAACAATAATAACCTACAAGAGACACTAAGCATTGAGGTATCGCCCGAATGGACGAGTAAAGGCATAAGTCGCCTTAAGCATCTGTTCAAAGGGAACACTATGAAATTATTTCAAGATCTAGTAAAAGAATTCAGAATCTCCAATAAAACTTTTTTTAAATTCCTACAGATTCGCCATGCTATACAGACACAATTTGGCCCCCAGACGGTCGAGTGGGCTAAGATTCCTGCTTTGCTTGCTGTAACTGGGGCAACAGCGGCTAAGGGCTTAATATCGGGGATGTATAGTAGCCTGGGTGCCAGGGCATTAAGTAAAGCAGGTCCGGGTAAGAGTAAAGCGGCATGGGAGAATGACCTGGGACCAATATCTCCACAACAGTGGGACAGGATTCTCCAACAGGGCACCTCGGTGTCCATTGCCCCGGGCCAAAGACTGTCCCACTTATTTCTTCTTTATAGGGTCTACCATACCCCCCATAAAATGTTCAAGCTAGGTTGGAGACAAGACAACCACTGTCCCCGATGCAATAACAAAGGGGATTTATTACATATGGTCTGGAAGTGTCCAAAATAATATGGCTACTGGGCAGGAGTTATAAAACGGATCAATGAGACATATGGTTCTCTACTTGATCCAACAGCCAGGGTATGCCTTTTGGGATGCATAGACAACAGCTGGGTATTGCAGGGAACACTCGAGGCTATACTAAGGAGTCTATTTCAGGCTCGCAAGGTAATCGCCCAAAAATGGCAGACACAGGCTCCCCCGACCTTAGAACATTGGACAGCGGCTATGAAACAAACAATATCAAATGAAAGAGTCCACTTCACTAAACAGGGGAAACTGACCAAATTTGTCAAACTATGGGGCCCTTGGCAGAATAGCATTGAGCATTCTATCTAGCATTACACAAAGCTATACTTGCCAGGCCCTTTAAGACTCCGATCACCAAGGACAACTCCAGCTGTGACCTTGGCGGGGGCTTTTTGCCGCTGGCTGATGCCCCTTGGCCGGCCCTGACTGCTTTCCCGACAAGAAATGGTATGACTTGCGACCTATGGCGCTAGCTAACATTGAGGTTGCATGCTCTCGAACGGCAGGGGGGAAGGGTGGGAGGCGAGAGGGGGGAGGGCAATATACATAGCCACTACATGTCCAACAAGACTCAGTGGCCTTTTAATCGGTTATATGAAACCCTAAATTGGCTCTGAATCACTTTGTTTCTCTTTTTTACATACTGTATGCAAAATGCTTGTACACTTGCTTGTTGGATTGTAATATGGTTTTAAAACAACAATAAAAAGAATGAATATAAAAAAAAGATGGCAGCAGTGGTTGAGGATGTCTAACCAAGTAGTCATCGTATGGAAAGCATTTTATGCTTAATGTACACGGGATGTTTTACAACCTCCACTGAATGATTTAACTTAATAGTAAAATGACATTTAAAAAACATCCATGTTGACCCTAGCACTATGTAGCACTACCCCCAAAGGAGCTGTTGGTTAGTTTTAGGTGGCATGTTATCACATGGCTTTTTCGCTGTCCTAGGGGTGTATGGTGCATTTAGCAGTAACAGGTGTCTTTTGCTGTGCCCTTTATTACCCAGCCGGGTAAAAACATTAAAACTTGTGATGAAGAGTAGAGGTGAAGTAAAGAAGTAGCAGACTCAGGCGCAATAGAAAAACAGTCCTGCTCCCAACAATACTTTGTATTCTTCTCCACTCCAGCCAGAGTGGGAATAGCATACCTGGACAGGCCTCTCTCACTGACCTGCCAGCCAAAGTATCACTCAAACTTGAAGGAAAAGTCTCTGCCACAGGACCTCCGATTAGAGATAATCCTCCTTGATAGTTTCAGGTACTGACTGAGAGGTGACCAGTCCCTCAGTGTCCGGCTACCTTGATCCCCGGTGGTTTGTCGAGACCCTATTGGATCGCCAGCCTCTCATTGGCTCTCCTCAGATGGACTCCCCACCAAAACAGCTATCTCGCTTGAGATCTTCAGGATTGGGAACCCAGATGACTACTGGGTCCCCTGCCACAGCGCAAATGTTCTAAACCAACATGGCCCCAGAAATACCATGTGGCACGTGCACCTCGGCCTGGAAGACCATTATGCCGGGCGCAGTGATGTGCAGTCACCCTAAAGGTGGGTGCCGCACTCCGAAGAAGAACCCAAACAAATGGCATCTGCCCCATAAATACCCTCCCCCAGCATGCACAGTGAGGCTAATCCCTCCTGATTGGAGGCTAGGGAAGAGCACCCAAGCCATGACTCCACTGCAGCCTACAACTGTCCTGGGGGTAGGAACTACACCCCAGTAACGACAGCCCACAGGACAGCCAAGCTGAGACAGAGACCAGTTTTGAACATAAAACAGATAAGAGTCAGTTAATACTCCGATCCTTTTCTAAATTTAACAAGCACCAGTACTTTAAGTAACCAGGAGCTACATGTAAAACACCCAACTGCTCCTAAACGTCAGTCTACCAGCAGTGTAAATTAAGCCTTAAAAAACCCTGTTTCCAGGCCATTCCAACAATCTACCAGAAAAGGTTACTGCCAGTATAGAAAGTTACTGGACCACACTTAGGAACCCTGCAAAGTTAAATTCAGCAAGAGAGCGCATTGGGTGCGTAGGCTGCTTTCCACATCAGTATTCCCCCCCCCCCCCCCCCCCCCCCCCATTGTACACATGATCAGATTAAACAGTCCTTAAGACAGCACTGAAGCACTTAAGACAGCAAAGTGCAATAACCCATAGCAACCAGGTTTTAGTTTACTGAAGCCAATGAAATTGGGAAAAAAATTAAGTGTGGAGGATTACCTGCACAGTGTTGCCACAGTCCTGGAGACTAATCTGGAAGATAACTTCATCAGCACTTTGGGTGTTCGGCTTGCAGCCTTGGGGTCCAAGGCTCAGATCAGAAGATTTTACCAGCTTTCCATTCCCATAAAAATCCATCATGACACTGACCACCATGCGGTCCTCTTCACACTGGACACTGATGGGGGAACTAGAGTAACCTACAGTCGGGGGCTGCTGGCGGGGCATCCCACCAGCACGTCCACCTGTTGAACCCCTCTGAGCCCCACCTCTAGAAGCCCCAAACCCATATACTGCTTTAGCTCCTGAGTAAATCCCTCCAGAACCCCCTTTAGAAGACCCCTGGCTCTGACCAGGTACAACCCGCTGGTTATTCCTCCACCAGTCTGATTGGCGTCTATGTCTCACCAGGGCTCCATCCCCACTACATCCAAACCCTGGCCCATAAACCAGGGCCAACAGCAAAAGCCAACTACAGCAGCTCCTCACTCCTAGACCCATCCTGCCTGCAAGACCAACAGCACAATGAGGCAGGAAGACAGAGCTTCCCTTTATATCCCTCCCACCAGTCACTAATACCCCCAGCTGGGGCAAATCATCACCACACCCAAATGGCTTCCTCAGAAAAACATGGTTGATCTCTTGATGCTGAGACAGTTAACCACTTGCTGACAGTCGCCTTATTTGAGTGGAGCTACACAGGAGAATTTCAGTAGCTTAGTCCCGCTACTATATTTGTTATGGATTAATCACTAGGAGTAGCAAGTGATCAAAAAAACTGATGATACAAATGTCTCTCCATGGAGTACTCTATACAACCAACATGTATTAGCATAATCTCACATGACTGATCAATGTTTCAATCATGTGCAATGGAAAGCTACAAGATGCTACTGAATACTACCAGTGTAGCTTATACTATAGGGGGGCGATATATTTCAGGGCCCATTTTTATATTTGGTGTTTAATGCAAATGGTGATCATTTGATAGTCCTAGTGACTTTCAGCCAGCAATGTTGTTGGCAGGATTGGGTTTGTAAACTGTCCTATATCTCTGGGATCTGCTGAGATCTTGTTCTCCTGCAAGGTCCTATTTATTGTCACCTCAAAAAGTCAGTTCACCAAATTTAGTTAGTCCTGTTTTTTTCTTATTTTATTTTTGTTCTCGGCGCTTCAACAGTGAAATCAGCTTCCATAGTTTCCAACTTTGTTCCTGTTCACTTGGAAATGTTGGTTGTCCCTGCTAACCTTTGTGTGTCCTAGCTGTGCTCATTATGAGGATCTCCCACCATTCCTGTGCCAAGTTCCAGGTCTGAGCAATGGTTGTGCCCAGGATAAGGGGGTTTTACAATACCTGTACTGAGGTCCCAGGTCTGCGCACCTGTTGTGTCCGTTATGAGGGGCTTCTACCATTCCTGTGCCAAGTACCCAGGTATTCACAGCCACTGTGCCCATTATGAAGGGCTCCCACCATTTATATCTGAGAAGTCTGGACACTTGTTGTGCCATTACAAGGGGTTCCCACCACTCCTGTGCTGAGTTCCTGGGTCTGAACACATGTTGTGCCCATTATAAGGGACTTTCAACATCCATGTGCAGAGTTTCTGGCTCTGCGGAGCTATGTTGTGCATTATCAGAGGCTCCCACCATCCCTGAACTGTCTTCCTAGGTCTGCACAGCTGCTGGGTCCATAATGAGGGGCTCCCACCATCCTTGCGTTGACTTCTCGGGTCTACACAGCTGCTGAGTCCATTATGAGGGGCTCCCACCATCCCAGAACTGATTTCCTAGGTCTACTGAGCTGCTGGGTCCATTATGCTGAGATTTTGTATTATGGAGAAAGTAACAGGAGGAGCTAGGACACAAGAATGGTAGGAGCCTCTCATAAGGGACACAGCAGCTGTGAATACCTGGGAACTCAGCACAGGAATGGTGAGAGACCCTTTTGTTGGGCAGATCCGGGAACTTAGGGAAAGAATAATGGAAGCCCCTGATAATGGACAACTTAGGTCTGCAGTGCTAGAATCTCTTTATGCGGATTGCAGGAGCCCCTCATAATGAGCACACCCTTAGGTCTGGTATGGATTTTGAGGGGAACCCTACACCAATATTTAAAAAAAAGTGGAGTCCCCCCAAAATCCATACCAAACCCTTATGAGCATACAGCCTGACAGGCACCCCCCTGAAACATGCCAGGCCACATGCCCTCAATATGGGGGGTCTCTGCCCCCTCCTCACCCCAAAGAAGTCTGTCCCCATGTTGATGGGTACCAGAGCCTCTTCCCCACAACCCTGGACTGTGGGGGTCTGCAGGCAGGAGGCTACACCCCCAAAAAACGTTTAGTGTAAGAAAAACAGGAGGCAGTTTTTGTCAAGTCCTTCATTAAAAATTAATAACAACAAAGTCTCCCACCATTTTGGCAGCTCCGAAGTCTGACAGTTCTTATATGGTATGGGGTGTGGCCATGTGGTGATGTCATTCAGAGACTCCATCCCTTGTGACGTCACAAACCCATCATGCCCAGGCAGTGATGTCACATGGGGTGGGGTCTTCGGTTGACATCACTGCTTGGCCACGCCCAATAGCTATATAAGAACTGTCAGAAGGGCGGGAGCCTGCGTCAGGGTAGGAGTGTTTTTTTTTTTTCAATCGGGTCTGAGGACATATTGATTGACGTTGGTGCTACCACATGGGGGGACCTCAAATGTTTAATAAAGTTGTCAGGATCACCTTCAAAGTGCAGGCCCCAGTCAAGACAACTGGGCCTACCTAGCGGCATTGTAGCCTCAGGCCGACGTGGTCCTGGGGCTGAAATTGGACCTTCACATACCTCGAGCCAGGAGGGCCATGAGGCAAAGAGCCCCAAGAAAATTTCATCTGCCCCATAAGTATCCTTCCCCAGCATGCCCAGCAGGGAGACCACTCCCACTGGGTTGTTTCTGGGGAAAAACACCCAATACACTCTTTCCTCCCTGTGGTGGGAACGCCACCTATAGGTAAACAATGGAAAAACCCTCTAAGCACTGCCATAGCCAGAACAGCGGCTGATTTAGCCTTAATTATCAGATTCTGAGCTAACTACCAGTTCAGACACCCACTAAATTTAAACATAGCGCCTGGTCATCAGGAGCAGGGCGTTACAGTTAGTTATGGGGAATTAATGAAATTGGAAGGCTCTGATTTGTGAAAGACTAAAGTTATATAGCACAATTAATTTAGAAAGACCTTTGTACAAGTATTTACTATGGCATTCTGTACCAAAGATTCTTAAAATTTTTAGGTCTCAGACATGCCATACAGGCGCAGGCCCGTTCGAATGAATCTATAAATATCACTAGGGATGGATCGAACACCCCGATTCCAGTTACACCAGAACACCGCAAACTGGCAAAAAGTTTTAGCGAACATGCAAACCCTATTTTGGGGACCAGGGTACTGCCCCAGGGGACATGTTTCAAAGTAAAAAAAAAAGTTTATTTTTTCCCCCCAGAGAAGCGATTTAAAAAAAAAGGCTTAACGTGAAACAAGAATGAAATATTCCTTTTAATATTGTTTCGGGGGGGGGGGGTCTCCTTAGTCTGGCTGTAAAGTGGATGGGGACAAGGGCCTCATCCCCACAACCCTGGGTGGCGGGGGGGGGGGGGCCTTATCAGAATCTGGAAGACCCCTACATTGTACCCCTACCTTTTTTTTGCAGAAAATAAAAATCCCAGAGGTGATCAAATACCACCAAAAAAAAAAAAAAGCTCTATTTTGTGGGTACAAAATGATAGTTTGGGTACAGTGACCGCGCAATTGTCATTCAAAGTGTAACAGCACTGAAAGCTAAAAATTGGTCTGGGCGGGAAGGTGTATAAGTGCCCAGTATGGAAGTGGTTAAATTCACTGCTCCTGAAAAAACATCAGTTTTTAAAACTTTCTTTGCTTTGATACATGTCCCCAAACACCTTTAAAGGCTAATATGCAAGTTATTGTCCTAAATGGCATTGTACAACTCTGACATTCAGACATGACTAGGCATGATGGGAATTGAAGTTCCTGAACAACTTGAGGGCCATAGTTTGAAGACCCCTGTCCTAAAGGATATGCCAGACCCAAAGGGCCCGGTATGGATTGGGGGACCCCATGCTGTTTATTTCTGTCATAGTGTTCTCCTTAATCACTTCAATAAAAAAAATATATATATATATATATATTATATACACACACTCTACCCCCGGAGGAGCTGCTGGTTGATTGTTGGCACATTACATGACAATATCGTTGTTTAAGGCTGTGATGCAGGAACTAAGTAGTGAGAGGAGGGCCAGACATTAAAGTTTTCCAAGGCTTTATTTCTAGGCCAACATCAACTTCAGTTAGGAGAGAAAAGGTTGATGAGAGTAAAAGGGATGAACTTGCAGTGTCAGGCCTGGATGTGGATGGGCAATCCAGCCCTTAGTAACAACCATCTGTAATGGATCAATATAGGGGGGGGGGGGGGCGCGCGCAAATCCTTCCAATGGACTCCAGCCTGGGTCACCGGGAGACAGTAATGCGTACCTGTAGCATTCTGGTCACCAGATCCCTGATTAGTGTGGCACTCAGCCTGAGATCCACTGGGTTCCATTGAAACGGATTACTGGGGTCCTCTTTCGCCTCCGGTTGAGACTCGAAGCCTGCAAGCTTGGCCAGGAGGTGGTTGCCGCAGCAGGACCCCGTGAAGATTTTAGAACACATGACACCTGTCAGAGATATACTTCTCCCCAGCATGCCCTGCGAGGGAGAACCACCTCTAATTGGCTGCTGGGGAAGACTTGCTCTGCCAGAAACCTTGCTGGCGCCAACTGCTGGCTGGAGATGAAACCACATCCCTAGAATGCAGATTGTTCCAGGAGACCTTTCTGGACTGACAGAGGTCATAATTTAAATAAATCACAATGGGAGCAACGTAGCTCTCCCATTCCAACTAACTTTAGTGTAGTGCCTATACTAGGGTGACCAGACATCCCCAGTTTCAGGGGACAGTCCCCTGATTGAGGACACTGTCCCCGGACCAAGTCTGTCCCCAGATTGGATTTAATAGGGGGCAGGGGCAATTTCAAGGATAGTCAGTGCAGAATTAAAATAAAAACATTGAATTACACCCCCCCCCCCTGCTCCGCCATGCCTACTAGCTTAGCGGGGTTGTATGTTTTCCATTATCTGTGCCCCTTTCTGATGATCATGTGCTGGTCGGAGCGGAGGGAATATTTCTTCAGTTTCGGGCGCATGCCCATTCATTCAGCTTCGCTCGCATGTTCTTTTGCCTTGGCTCAATCCTGGCCAGCCACCTGCCTGATTATCTCCTTGCCTTCCCTGGTGGAGTGATCTTCCTCCGCTCCCCACCCAGTAGTATCCGGGGCCTGGAGAGTTAGGCCTCGTACACACGATCAAATCTGTCTGCTAGACCGTCCCAGCAGACAGATTTGATCGTGTGTACGGGCGAGCCGACGGATTTGGCCACCCGACAGATTTCAAAGCATGCTTTGAAATCTATCGGGTGGGAATCCGTCCGCCCGACATGTCTGCTGGTTAGTACACTTACCAGCAGACATGTCGTCCCGCACCGCCGCCGAATGGATTCGGCGCATGCGCGGAAGTGTTTTACTTCCTGGTGCAGTGACGTGGCAGCGTCAACGACACGTCAGCGCGCCGTCTGCTGGCGGGGATTTTGGTTTGCTCGTGTGTACACGCGAGCAAACCAAAATCCTAACAAACAGATTTGTTCAAATCGGTCGGTCCGACCGATTTGAATAAATAGATTGCCTCGTGTGTACGAGGCCTAAGACTTGAGGGGCTGTGAGGCGGCGGCGACGGGCAGAGAGATGCCGATTGTTGCCCATACTAGTAAAAAAAAAAAAAATATGTCCCCGGATTTCATTTTAAAAATCTGGTCACCTTAGCCTATACTGAAAGTAAGGGCGACTCAATCCAGGACCGTCCCTAAATATCACTACTGGATAAAAAGGAATTGAAATGAGACCATGTCTCAGTATGGTATACTTTATAATCAGATGACCAATGGGCAGCAGTACCATCAGCGGTCCCCATGGTCTTTATCCCCTATGCAAGACCTAACATAATGCATATACACCCGAGAAGCTAAACAGAAGCATAGAGACACAACCTTATGCCCTAGATGTAATGGGAGCCCAGCCAATTTAATACATGTTATGGAGATGCCCCAAACAACATGCATATTTGTCAGGGTTTTTTTTCTTCTATTAATGGCATCTTTGGGCCAAAGATGCCGATGGAGCCAGGTATATGCCTTTTGAGCATGTTAGACAAAGCTAGGACTAGTCCATTTCAGGATTGCAAGCTCATAGCATTCAAATTAAATCAATAGACGGTGATTAAATGGAGTTTATTTTTCCACAGACAGCACATATTGTGGCTTTTTCAGAGATTTCCCAATGAACACTGCACACACCATGACAACAAGAAGACTAAGGCGGCGTACAGACGATCGGATATATCCGATGAAAACGGTCCGCGGACCATTTCCATCGGATATGTCCGATCGGGAGTTTGATCCGATGGCGTGTACACACCATCGGATCAAATTCCCCGCCGCCGGACGGCGCGGTGACGTAGTGGTGACGCGGCGGTGACGTTGACGCCGCCGCGACACCGCCACGTCACCGCACCAGGAAGTAAAACACTTCCGCGCATGCGCCGAATCCATTCGGCAGCGGCGCGGCGGTGGTGGGAGCCGACATGTCTGCTGGTAAGTGTACTAACCAGCAGACATGTCGGGCGGACAGATTCCCACCGGATAGATTTCAAAGCATGCTTTGAAATCTGTCGGGTGGAGAAATCTGTCCGCTAGCCCATACACACGAGCGGAGATGTCTGCTGAAACGGTCCATCGGACCGTTTTCAGCGGACATATCCCCTCGTGTGTACGCCGCCTCAGACATCCGACAGCCACCAACACCCAGAGCTCCGCAGGGGCAGACTCTTCCCTCGTCACTGCAGCCGCAACATCCCTTTGTGAAGGTCCAATCACAAGCAGAGGTCCCAGAGTGGTCACAGTTTGTCCCTTTTCTGTGTGGGGTTCTTAACAGGAGAAAAGTGAGAGGTCAAGAGACATTTCTGTACAATCCATGCAGTTTAAGAGCTTGCAGTCAACAATCTAGCTTTTACACAAATGTCCAGAAGTTAGCACCCCCATTTTAGACCCTCAAATCCTAAAATTGTTCCTTCAGTCAATAGTGGACAGAATTGGGATGAAACTAATGGTCAACTTGATAGGTTGCGGGGGGATAGAGTTGTAGTTGGGGGGTGAATTTTCCCCTAGTCTAGTTAGTAGGTTATAGTACCCCCCCACGGCAAATTTGTGGTCTTAACCCCCCCCAGATTGAGATGGGGCTTCCGTTGCATATGGTATTTGTGGTGAGTCAGCACACCGCCGTGCCCCAGGACCTCAGTTTGAGGGGGGGAAAAAAATACGTTGTAGAAGGGACATGCTGACCTCACCGCTGGAATCCAAGAAGGATGGGCGTTTACACTATAGCCGGCCTATTTACATAATAATTACATTACTTTATTTTTAACAAATTTCAAATTTAATTTAACACTATGGCAAATTTCCTTTCTGGGTTATCTTTCAGCCCCCCTATTTATGCCAATTATGGACTTTATCATTTAGTTAAATAGAGCAACTTTTTTCTTTACAGCACAATTTGAAAGTCATGTCAAATGTTACTCAATACCTGTTTGTTCATGTTCTCACTGAAGATCACCTTTAGGAGACACCTACATTCACAACATTGTATCTAGCAGCTGCTAGTTAACTCACCATCCAAGACTTCCCTCTTGCCTCTCGGTCTTCCAAATCTGCCCCTTCCTCCAGAAACCAGAGCAGTAGGGTTGCTGCAGGTGCCGGTACCACAACACTGGCAGATACTGCTGGGGCCCTCAACTGCAGACCAACTAGAGAAGACAATTGTTAGACAAGTCTACATTTAGAAGACTTTACAGCATTGGTTCACCAAAACTTAGAGTAGCATTTGTTTGCTTCTTGGGTCCAATGCCTACTATATAGAATAGTGCACTTGCATTACAGCAACAAGAGCTAAAGATATGCTTTTATGTGTCGGTAAAAAGTATCCCCCCCATTCTTTATAGTTTGTACTCAAGACATGAGGCATGGTACTATACAGGTTAATGCATGACCTCTGTACCGTAGGGTGACCAGACATCCCCGGTTTCAGGGGACAGTCCCTGGATTGAGGACACTGTCCCCGGATCAAGTCTGTCCCCGGATTGGATTTGAACAGGGGCTGGGGCAATTTCGAAGACAGTCCAGTGAGTGCAGAATAAAAAATAAATCTGAATTACACACCCTGACCCCTCTGCTCCTACTAGCTTAGGGGGTGTATATTTTTTCCATTATCTGTGCCCCTTTCTGATGATCAGTTTCGGGTGCCCATTTAGCTCCGCTCGTATGTTCTTCTGCCTTGGCTCAAGTCCTGGCCAATCACCTGCCTGCTTATCTCCTTGCCTTCACTGGTGGAGTGATCTTTCTCTCCGCTCCCCACCCAGTAGTAGTTGGGGCACAGAGAATGAGACTTGAGAGGATGTGGGGCGGGCGGTGGTGGCGACGGTTATTGAGTTGCTGATTCCCGCCACAAAAAAAAATGTCCCCGGTTTTCATTTAAAAAATCTGGTCACCTTACTGTACCGCAGAGACCCGATATTTTCTGAGAAGCTTTATATCCTTGGATCTGAAACCAGCACAGCTAGAACAATGACGTTTATCAAATTGAAGCCCTATTAGGCTAGCCTCATGCATGCTCTACTTCCCTAAAGATTGGCCACTAAGCAGTGTTCATGTGATCTCCAAGGTTTTGTTTAAGTTGCATCCGAGGATGGACTAGGAGCAGCATACACATCCCAGCAGTTCACTGGTAGATTGGCCAATAGCTGCACTTCCACTGAGGTGACTAGGGATGAGCTTTGAGTTTGAGTTAAATTCATGTTCGACGCAAACATTGAGTGTTCTGCGGCTTTTTGAATTTGCCGCGAACACCCTGGAAAAGTCTATGGGAGAAATTTAAAGAGCCAATATGCAAGTTATTGTCAAAAAAAGTGTTTGGGGACCCAGGGGACATGCATCAATGCAAAAAAGCAGTTTTTGGGAGCAGTGATTTTAATGCTTAAAGTGAAACATTCCTTTAAATTTCATACCTAGGGCATGTGTAAAGTATGCCTGTAAAGCAGCGCTTGTTTCCCATGCTTAGAACTGCCCCTGCACAAAGAGTCATTTCTGAAGGATAATCATTTAACCACTTAAGGACCGCCTACTGCACATTTACGTCGGCAGAATGGCACAGCTGAGCACATCGACGTACATATACGTTGATTTTAGTACGTGGACGTGGGATTCGCGGACCCGATCGCCGCTGCAGTGCGGCGATCCGTCCCTGGAGCGGAAGAACGGGGAGAGCCGTGTGTACACGGCTTCCCCGTGCTTCTCTGTGGCCGCAGCATCGACCGCGTCATCCCTGTAATAGGGGGGACGCAATCGATGATGTCAAACCTACAGCCACACCCCCCTACAGTTGTAAACACAACACATAGGTCACACATCCCCTACAGCGCCACCTGTGGTTAACTCCCAAACTGCAACTGTCATTTCCACAGTAAACAATGCAATTTAAATGCATTTTTTGCTGTGAAAATGACAATTGTCCCAAAAATGTGTCAAAATTGTCCGAAGTGTCCGCCATATTGTCGCAGTCACGGGGAAAAAAAAAAAAAAAAAAAGCTGATCACCGCTATTAGTAGTAAAAAATAAATAATTAATAAAAATGCAATAAAACTATCCCTTATTTTGTAAACGCTATAAATTTTGCGAAAACCAACCGATAAACGGTTATTGCGATTTTTTTTACCAAAAATACGTAGAAGAATACGTATCGGCCTAAACTGAGGAAAAAAAAATGTTTTATATATTTTTGGGGGATATTTATTATAGCAAAACATAAAAAATATTGCATTTTTTTAAATTGTCGCTCTATTTTTGTTTATAGCGCAAAAAATAAAAACTGCAGAAGTGATCAAATACCACCAAAAGAAAGCTCTATTTGTGGGGAAAAAAGGACGCCAATTTTGTTTGGGAGCCACGACGCACGACCGCGCAATTGTCAGTTAAAACGACACAGTGCCGAATCGCAAAAAGGGGCAAGGTCCTTTACCTGCATTTTGGTCAGGGTCTTAAGTGGTAAAAAAAAAAAAAAAAAAGGCAGTTTAATTTTTTTTTGCATTGATACATGTCCCCAGGGGCAGGACCCAGGTCCCCAAATAATTTTTATGACAATAACTTGCATATTAGCATTTTAGATTTCAAACGTTCGACTCCTATAGACTTTAATGGGGTTCTAAAGTTACAAACTTTTGGTCTGTTTGCAGGTTCCGGTGCGAACCGACTGGGAGGATTTGTTCGGCGTATAAAACTTCTGGGTTGATGGAACAAACCCAACAGAACAGCCTTGTGGGAATAAGAACATATAAACCAACAGCTGCCTCCTTTAACCACTTGCCGACCAGCCGCCGGCTGCGCGAGAGCCCGTAGCTCTACGTCGCGCCCACTAGGGGGCGCGTGCGCGCCGCCGGCGGCCCGCGCGCACGCCCCCGAGTCCCGTGCGTGTGCCCGGCGGGCGCGATCGCCGCCGGGCACACGCGATCGCTCGTTACAGAGCGGTGAACGGGAGCTGTGTGTGAAAATACACAGCGCTCGTTCCTGTCAGCGGGGGAAACAGAACATATGGGGATATTTATTATAGAAAAAAGTAAAAAATATTGCATTTTTTTCAAAATAGTCGCTCTGTTTTTGTTTATAGCGCAAAAAATAAAAACCGCAGAGATGATCAAATACCACCAAAAGAAAGCTCTATTTGTGGGAAAAAAAGGACGCCAATTTTGTTTGGGAGCCACGTCGCACGACCGCGCAATTGTCAGTTAAAGCGACGCAGCGCCGAATCTCAAAAAGTGCTCTGGTCTTTGGACAGCAATATGGTCCGGGGCTGAAGTGGTTAAATTGAACAAATCACTAAACTGTGTAGAATTATAAAGTAAAGAATGAGGCGCTATACATGTTCGTGTGAAAACACTGCATCAAACTTAATGTGCACATAAATAAAAATAAAAAAAGCAAGCATCAAGTCATAAGTGAATAAATCCCAAAAACTAAAAAACGGAATTCTCGGAGATAAAACTTCTAGATCTTCCAATACGAGTGCCGAGTATGAAGATGGCCACTCACCAGAGCTGTTTGACCCCATTGTAGAAGCCTTTTATTACCAGTTAAGTAACGATGATTTTTTTTTAAATCTTGAAACTGGGCTTAGTGTATGTTTTTTACACCAATAGGGAAGCAAGCTAATTTTTCTTCTGATTGACCACATTACAGGTCTGCCCAAAACAGCTTCTGCAGTTGTCTTCAAGCATTGGCAAGACAAAGTAGAGAAGCACATAGGCTTAGCATCCCACCCATGAGGTTTGCCCTTGCCTAAATTTATTGCGCCTTGCCATCCCCTCTTCCATAGGCAATTATAACCTGAAGGAAGCTTGTGTCCAAACGGTTTGTAGACCCCCCAGACATGGCTGCATTTCCTAAGAGGCAGCTAATGCAGGGGTCTCCAACACCCAGAACATTATTGGTCGGTGGCCCATTAATGACTGGGCTGTACAGTGGGAAGCAAGAGGAGACCATGGCCAGACTGCAGTCACCACTCCCTTAACACTATGCGGCAACGTCTGTCTTCAGGGGATGTTATGATCCAGATCTGCAGCTCCTCCTGATAGAATTACACTGTTGGCAGGGTGGGTGACCCTGTTGAGAACAGGCTGAAACCTGCCTCTGCAGTGCCAGAGGAAGGGCTGCAAGGGAGGCAGAATATAAAAAGGGGCACCAATTACAGAGAAAAGGGTACAATTGAAATGGGGGGGCCCGATATAAAGGGAACTATACTGGCCAACTCTGAATATCCAATCACCAACTGCCCCCAGGAAAAAAAAAAACATCCAGTGTGCATGAGGGGCGGCTCCAAGCCTCTTGTTGGGAAGTGCAAACACCAAGGTGTTCATCCCAAAAACAGATGCATGGCACCATATGGATAATGCTGGCAGCAGATATTAGCCCATGGACGTTCTCTCCGTATCATGTACAAGGATTGCTGGCCAATTTCCCATTAAAATCAGCTGTTTTTTACCATCAATTTCAGAAATCCACCATGTTATTGGTTCACAAAGTCATTGTTCTAGGTACAGTACCACAGAAATGTGTGCAATAATCCATGGAACCACAAGCAACCATTTTAAGTTACCATCTCACCTTTGTGTGGCTTTGCTATAGGAACAGGCCTTGTTCATGGCATCGGGGACCTGGGTGGTGGCAGCAGCTCTCAGGTAACAGGTTATGTAGATCTGGATTGGGAAGTATTGAAATTAGGTTATCAGTTCTTACAAGGCATCCATCTTTACCAGTCAATGCAAACTGTCCTCACCAGAGAGGCATCATTTCCTAGAAATCGGAAAGCATCCACTGTGAACTGGAGCTTGTCTGGCTCAACCCTCGGGGTGATGAAGGCGGAAGAGGAGTCATCTTGCATTCCATCAACTAGACAGCTGTAGAAAATGGTCAATTGAGTGGGGTCATTATGGCAACAAATACAACCCCCCCCCCCCCCCCCCCCCCCCAGGAAAAACTACACCCCATACCCATTTTCTTCAATGAGGCCATAACTAGGAGCAGAGGTGGGATCAGGAGATATGGTGGTCACACATCGGTCAATATACAGGATCAGTCCAACATGGTTCTGAGTGTCCACAGAGGCCTCTATGTAGAGAATATCTCCAAGCTGATAGATGGGAGAACTTCTAGGGCCACTCCAGTCCTCTATAGACAAGACAGGGGATTACATTGTAAAGTTCAGACAACACTCCCCCTCCCAATTATTTTCTTTGCTTAACTCACCAGTCATTAGCCTCAAGGAGAAGGACAGCCTCTCTTCTATGGACACTGTGGTGCTGAATGGAACCCATGTTGGCTCAATGGCTTTGCTGCTTACATTGGCATGCCTATACAGAGAACAGGAGTGTCAGTAATGAACCAGAATGGAAATCATGCCAATTTCAATGATCCATATTAACCAATTAATCCTTAGTGCAACCTAATCAGTTCAGCCTATCAGTGCCCGTCAGTGGAGAACATTTTACTAAACAGAATGTTTATTGTAAAAGAGAAAAAACCTACAGCAGATGCAGATATATATATATATATATATATATATATTAAACATTTGGCACCGAAATCTGAAAAAATGGCCTGGGCAGGAAAGGGTTGCAAGTGCCCTGAAGGCAAGTGGCTAATGGTGTCACTTTTAAAAAGGAACACATTAGGAAAGCATCTTGGTAGCTGCAATCGCCAACTAGTTTGTTACCAAGATGACAACCTGTAACCTGCAACTATCTAGCAAGTTGGTGACATAACTAGTATGAAGGATGGCAGTTCAAAATGTCTCCTTCCTTTTGCTGGAAAACCACTCACAAGATAGCGATGCCAGATTCATTACAACATCCCTGAAGCTTTTACTTCTAAATTCAAATGAGCAAAAGCATAGCCATCCTCAAATTAGAATTCATATTACCTCAACATCTAGTTCAGATTACTATGGTCACTCTTACACCAAGGAAAGTGGAGAGCATACAGATGGAGAACTGAGCACTGCAATCTTTACCATGGTGTTTGCTAATGCCATGAGGTCACCTAATTGTATCCCATCATTGTCAATGCTCATCCTTTCACTGCCACACTTTTGCCCAACAGAGGCCATTGTTGATCACTGCAGTAGAGATGCCAAGTTGTAGGTACAGGTTACATGTATACAAATACCTACATCAGTACAGACCAAGGTGTAGTTCAGTTGCACCTAAAAGCAAAGACCTATTGACCCATTTAGACTTTAGTATCACAATGGTTTGCCAATACAAAATAGGAAACGGCTGCACCTCACGTGGGCTCCAAGTAAAGTTTATTGGAATATGAAAAATATCCAACCTTGACCACTGCTGGTGTCATTTTGAAGAGTTTAATCAGATGGGTTGCCAATACAACCAGACAAAAATCTAAGCCAAATCTCTGGGTTGTGGTGCATGGCATGCAGCAGTTTGGTGGTGGGGGGGGGGGGGCATTGATCCCACCAATTAACATTTACCAGAAAAGATGCATTGTGATGACCTGCATTTCATCCTAGTGTAGACTCACCGGTGGTAGTAGCACATTATAGGAACCACAGCTGGGTTGGTTCTGATGATTGGAATGGAGGAGGTTGGGCTGTAGGTCAGGTTGGTAGCATAGATCACCCAGTCTTGCATCATCTGTAGAAGAGATCAGAACATTATAGACACTGCAGTGCTACTCATGAGTTAGACAAGGGGCACATCAATTGTGTGGAAATGGAGACAATGGATGTGTCCCATAGCCAAGACTAGTCACTCAACCATCATACTTACGAGGATTAACCTTATAGGATATATAAAAAAAACAAAGGGGGGGGGGGATGCATTTTCACTAACTGATTAGCCCATTTGAGAACACGCCAACTCCCTAGTACAGTTCCTCCTCCTTGCCCTCAAAAAAAAAAAAAAAAAGGGTGCATTTACTCTGCTGGCCCAGCTCCTCCACCCCTCCCTACATCTCCACTTTATACAGCTACCAGGTAAAAAGGTTGATACCAAGTAATGGCTCCTAGCCTGCTGACATCACATCCAAGATGGCAGCAGTAATTGAGGATGTCTAAAACAAGTAGGTTATCATATGGAAATCATTTTATGCTCAATGTACACGGGATGTTTTACAACCTCCACTGAATGATTTAACTTGATAGTAAAATGACATTTAAAAACATCCTGGATAGGCCTCTCAGTGACCTGGCAGCCAGGGTATAGCTCGAACTTGAAGGAAAAGTCTCTGCCACAGACCCTCCTGGAATGGATTCAGTAAGAAACCTCTGCCACAGACCCTCTCTGATAACAAAGATGATCCTCCTTGAGAGTTTCAGGTACCGACTAAGGTGACCAGTCTCAGTGTCGAGCTACCTTGATCTCCGGTGGTATGTCAAGACCCTATTAGATCGCCAGCCTCTCATTGGCTCTCCTCAGATGGACACCCCACCGAACAGCTATTTCGCTTGGGATCATCAGGATTGGGAACCTGGTTGACTACTGGGTCCCCTGCAACAGCTCAAATGTTCTGGACCAACATGGCCCCAGGAATACCGTGTGGCACATGCACCCCGGCCTGGAAGGTCATTACGCCGGGGCGCCACGATGCGCAGTCACCCTAAAGGTGGGTGCCGCACTCCAAAAAACCCAGACAAATGGCATCTGCCCGATAAATACCCTCCCCCAGCATGCACAGTGAGGCTAATCCCTCCTGATTGGCTGCTAGGGAAGAGCAGCCAAGCATCGACTCCACTGCTGCCACCTACTGTCCTGGGGTAGGAACTACACCCAAGTAACAACAGACAGCCTAAAGCACAGCCAAGCCGAGAGAGACCAGTTTTGAACATAATAAATCGCATCAGTCAGTTAACACGCTGATCCCTCTCTAAATTTAACTAGCACCGGTACTTTAAAGTGGGGGTTCACCCTCAAAAAACCGACGACAGCATGCCGTTTTTTTCCCCGTACATACCTTATGGCCTCTTTACCCCTGGCTATCCCGCGGGACTGGGCGTTTCCAATCACATTCCTTAGACCGGGCATACTGCACGTCACAAGTTGCCGAAAGAACCCGAATGTCGTGACGCGCAGTATGCGCCGGTCTAAGGAATGTCATTCACAGTCTGTGATTGGAAACGCCCCCCCCGCTTTAAGTAACCAGGCGCTACATGTAAAACACCCAACTACTCCTAAACATCAGTCTACCAGCAGTGTACATGAAACCTTAAAAAGCCCCGTTTCCAGGCCATTCCAACAATCTGCCAGTATAGAAAGTTAACGGACCACACATGATCAGATTAAACAGTCCTTAAGACGGCATTGCAAAGTGCAATAACCCATAGCAACCAGGTTTTAGTTTACTGAAGCCAATGAAATTGGGAAAAAAATTAAGTGTGGAGGATTACCTGCACAGTGTTGCCACAGTCCTGGAGACTAATCTGGAAGATAACTTCATCAGCACTTTGGGTGCTCGGCTTGCAGCCTTGGGGTCCCAGGCTCAGATCAGAAGATTTCACCATCTTTCCATTCCCATAAAAATCCATCATGACACTGACCACCATGCGGTCCTCTTCACACTGGACACTGATGGGGGAACTAGAGTAACCTACAGTCGGGGGCTGCTGGCGGGGCATCCCACCAGCACGTCCACCTGTTGAACCCCTCTGAACCCCACCTCTAGAAGGCCCAAACCCATATACTGCATTAGCGCCTGAGTACATCCCTCTAGAACCCCCTCTAGAAGACCCCTGGCTCTGACCAGGTAAAACCCGCTGGTTATTCCTCCACCAGTCTGATTGGCGCCTATGTCTCACCAAGTCTCCATCCCCACTACATCCAAACCCTGGCCCATAAACCAGGACCAAAAGCAAAAGCCAACTACAGCAGGTCCTCACTCCTAGACCCATCCTGCCTGCAAGACCAACAACACAATGAGGCAGGAAGACAGAGCTTCCCTTTATACCCCTCCCACCAGTCACTAATACCCCCAGCTGGGGCAAATCATCACCACACCCAAATGACTTCCTCATTCAGCATTTGGCTAAACTACACAGTTGATCCCTTGATGCTGAGACAGTTAACCACTTGCTGACAGTCGCCTTATTTGAGTGGAGCTACACAGGAGAATTTCAGTATCTTAGTCCCGCTACTATATTTGTTATGGATTAATCACTAGGAGTAGCAAGAGATCAAAAAAAACGATGATACAAATGTCTCTCCATGGAGTACTCCATGGGAAGTCATTGCAAGGATGGTGGGAGCCCCTCATAATAGACCCAGCAGCTGTGTAGACGTAGGAAGGCAGTTCAGGGATGGTGGGAGCCTCTGATAATGGACAACATAGCTTCGCAGAGCCAGAAACTCTGCACATGGATGGTGGAAGTCCCTTATAATGGGCACAACAGGTGTTCAGACCCAGGAACTCAGCACAGGAGTGGTGGGAACCCCTTGTAATGGCACAACAAGTGTCCAGACTGCTCAGATCTGAATGGTGGGAGCTCTTCATAATGGGCACAGTGGCTGTAAATACCTGGGTACTTGGCACAGAAATGGTAGAAGCCCCTCATAACGGGCACAACAGGTGTGCAGACCTGGGAACTCAGTACAGGAATTGTCAGAGCCCCTCATCCTGGGCACAACCATTGCTCAGACCTGGAACTCAGCACAAGAATGGTGGGAGCCCCTCATAATGAGCACAGCACCTGTTACTATCTGGGAACTCAGCACAAGCAGGGCCGCCATCAGGGGGGTACAGGCAGTACACCTGTAAGGGGCCCGGATGGGAACCCCCTAAAAATATAAAGAAAAAAACATTTTTTTTTAGGGGCCCCAGATGACAACCCCCTCTTGTTTTATTTATTTTTATAAAAAAAATGTAATATATTTTTCTTATATTTTTTATTAAAGGGCCAATTTTTTTCTTTCCTTTTTTTAGAGGTCCAGGGGTCCCCAGGGCCCCGGATGGCAACCCCCCTTTTTTTCATTTATTTTTTATAAAAAAATATATATTTTTCTTAATAAATTTTAATTAAATTTTTTTATTAAAGGGGCAATTTTTTTTTAGAGGTCCGGAGGTCCCCAGGGGGCGAGAGGCCCCCAGGGCCCCGGATGGCAACCCCTTTTTTTTTATAAAATATATATATATAATTATTATTAAAAGGCCCTTTTTTATACTTTTTTTTATATTATTATTATTATTATTATTATAGGACCCCGGATGACAACCCCCCATTTTTATATATTTATATATATATTAAAGGCTCAGAGGTCCCCAAGGCCCCATGTGTCAAACCCCCTTTTTTATAAATGTTTATTTTCTTATTTATATATTGTTAAAATGTATTTTTTATTAAAGGGCCCAGAGGTCCCCAGGGCCCTGGAAGGCAACCACCCCCTTTTTTTTTTATAATACTTTTTTTATATATATATTTTTTTTATTTGTTTATTAAAGGGCCTAGAGGTTTATTTTTATTAAAGGGCCCAGGGGTCCTGGATGGAAACCCCCCTTTTTTTGTAATTTCTTTTCATAAAAAAAAAATATTAATATGGGCCCAGAGGTCCCCCCCCCCCCCACGGCCCCAAATGGCAACCACCCTTTTTAAAAAAATATATATATATACATTTTATATATATATATTTTCTCTCTTTTTATTAAAGGACCCAGAGATCCCCAGGGCCCGGATGGCTACCCCCCATATATATATATATAATCTTTTTTTGTAAAGGGCCCCCCCCCGCTTCTCAGACGGCAGCCCCCCCCCCCCCCCCCCCCAGTTTTCTGCTCCAGGAGGCCCATGCCTAATTCCTGATGGCGGCCCTGAGCACAAGGATGGTGGGAGCCTCTTATAATGTCCAAAACAGGTGTGCAGACCTAAAAAGTGCAAATATAATGGAAATCTCTGAAAATGGTCAACATAGGTCCGTAGAGAAAGAAATTCTTTGTGTGGACGGGAGCTCCTTATAATGGGCACAACATGTGTGCAGACCTGGGAATTCAGCACATGGGAGGTGGGAACCCCTTATAATGGACACAAGTGTTCAGACTGCTCAGGCCTGGAACTCAGCACAAGAATGGTGGGAGCCTCTCATAATGGACACAGCAGCTGTAAATACCTGGGAAATCAGCACAGGAATGGTGAGAGCCCTTTTGTTGGACAGATTCAGGAACTCAGGGAAAGAATTATGGAAGCCCCTGATAATGGACAACTTAGGTCTGCAGTGCTAGAAACTCTTCATGCGGATGGCAGGAGACCCTCATAATGACCACACCCTTAGGTCTGAAACATGCCAGGCCACATGCCCTCAACATTGGGGGTCTCCGCCCCCCACCCCAAAGAACTTTTTCCCCATGTTGATGGGGACCAGAGCCTCTTTCCCACAACTCTGGTTGTCTGCAGGCAGGAGGCTTATCAAAATCTGGAAGCCCCCTTTAACAAGGGGGCCCCCAGATCCCTGCACCCCTATATGAAGGAGTATGCGGTACATAGCACCCCCACAAAACAGGAGGCAGTTTTTGTCAAGGCAGTGATGTCACATGGGGTGGGGTCTCCAGTTGACATCACTGCTTGGCCACGCCCAATAGCTATATAAGAACTGTCAGAAGGGCGAGAGCCTTCGTCAGGGTAGGAATGTTTTTTCCAATCGGGTCTGAGGACATATTGATCGACGTTGGCGCTACCACATGGGGGGGGGGGGGGGGACCTAAAATTTTTATTAAAGAGTTGTCAGGATCACCTTCAAAGTGCAGGCCCCAGTCAAGACAAATGCACCTACCTGGCAGAATTGCAGCCTCAGGCCAACATGGTCCCGGGGCTGAAATTGGACCATCACATACCTCGAGCCAGGAGGGCCACGAGGCAAAGAGCCCTGAGAAAATGGTGTCTGCCCCATAAGTATCCTTCCCCAGCATGGAGACCACTCCCACTGGGCTGTTTCCAGGGAAAACCACTCAATACACTCTTGCCTGCGTTCCAACATTGGCCTATGGTGGGAAGGCCCCCTATAGGTAAACAATGGGAAAACCATCCAAGCACAGCCATAGCCAGAACAGAGGCTGATTTAGCCTTAATTATCAGAGTCTGAGCTAACTACCAGCTCAGACACCCACTTAATTTAAACATAGCGCCTGGTCATCAGGAGCAGGGCGTTAGTTATGGGGAATTAAATTGGAAGGCTCCGATTTGTGAAAGACTAAAAAGGTCTGAGTTATATAGCACAATCAATTTAGAAAGACCTTTGTACAAGCATTTACTATGGCATCCCGTACCAAAGATTCTTAAATTTTTAGGTCTGACATGCCATACAGGCGCAGGCCCGTTCCCATGAACCTAAATTTAATGAATCTATAAAATATCACTAGGGATGGATCAAACACCCCCTGATTCCAGTCACACCAGAACACCGCAAACTGGCAAAAAGTTTTAGCAAACATGCAAACCCTATTTTGGACACCAGGGTACTGCCCCAGGGGACATGTTTCAAAGCAAAAAAGTTTTTTAATTTTTCCCCCCAGAGCAGCGATTTTATAAATGCTTAACGTGAAACAAGACTGAAATATACCTTTTAATATTGTTTCGGGGGGCTGTAAAGTTGATGGGGACAAGAGCCTTATCCCCACAACCCTGGGGGGGTGCTTATCAGAATCTGGAAGAAAAAAAATAACGACTCTCGGTCCTGGCTCCAACATTGTCTGTATTCAGCGACAGGGGGTGAAACACGCGCTATTTCACAGGCACACTTTACACCCCCCCCCCCCCGGAACGAACTTTAAAGGAATGTTTCACTGCTCCCGAAAAACATTAGTTTTTAAAAAACTTTTTTTTTTTGCATTGATACATGTTTCCTGGGACAGGACCCTGGTCCACAAACACTTTTTTAGACAATAAGTTGCATATTAGCCTTTAAAATTAGCACTTTAGATTTCAAACGTTCGTGTCCCATAGACTTTAACAGGGTTCTAAAGTACACACGGACGTTTGGCGTGTTCGCAGGTTCTGGTGCAAACCGAACAGGGGGGTGTTCGGCTCATCTTTGACAATACGTGAATTGGTATTGTACAAAAAAAAAAAGTAAACACACCAAACCTCCAACTGCTGTCTTAGCTGTCACAGCCAGAGGGGCCACCCACTAATGCAACTGGATGATCCCACCCTCCGTCACATGACATCAGTAGAGGCGGTGTCACTTGGTTATGTCACCAGGTGGCCCTACCCTTGCCTATATGAGCCATCAAAACCAAGCACCGGCAGTCACAGGGAGGCCTCCCATCAAGGTGGAGCTTTAATTTTACAGGTCCAGCGGGTGGCGTGATTGAAGACTGATGACATCGCAGGACACTTTAATAAAGGAAACGTCAAAAACCTGTGTGTTGTAGTTTCCTTTGTACCCACACAAAAAACCACACTGTACCGATACCCATTCACATGGGGGGGCTGGGGGGTCCCCTTGTTAAACGGGTGCTTCCAGAATTTGAGATGCCCCAGACCCAACAATCACCAGCCAAGTTTGTTGGAAAAGGCTATTGTTCCCATAAAGAAACAAGGCCCCCCCAAAAAAGCTCCCTTTGTTGAGGGCAAGCAGCCTGGGATGATTCAGGCGGGCCCCCCCACTCATTGCTCCCCCTTTCCTGGCCTGCCAGGTCACTTGCTCAGATAAGGGTCTGGTATTGATTTGTGTGGAGATCCCCTTAAAGCAGGGATCTTCAAACTACTGTCCTCTAGCTGTTACAGAACTAAAAGTCCCATGAGGCATTGTACAACTCTGACATTCACAGACATGACTAGACATGATGGGAATTGAAGTTCCTGAACAACTTAAGGGCCATAGTTTGAGGAAACCTGCCCTAAAGGATATGCCAGACCCAGAGGGCCCGGTATGAATTGGGGGACCCCATGCTGTTTAATTCTGTCATAGTGTTCTCCTTAACCCCTTCAATACAAAGATTTTATTTATATATATATATATATATATATATATATATATATATATATATATTTTAAGGTTTTACACATCCCACACAATCTCCATTCACTATATACAACCATGTAAGCAGCAGCCTTAGTTGGCCAATCAGCAGCCATCAAATGCACTGTGATTTAACAGTGCATTATGGGGAGCTCTGTGCCTGTTAAACTTGCGAGCGCCCCATATGTTTGGGGAACAAACGCTATATGTTTGAGTCAAACTTAAATGCGACTCAAATCGGGACCATCCCTAAATATCACTACTGGATAAAAAAAAAAAAAAAAAAAAAAGTCTCATTTCACCGTATGGTATACTTTACAAGTTCAAAAAAAAAAAAAACTTGCCATCAAGGACACATTGGGTACAAGACTTGGGGGGGGGGGGGGGGGTCGTCATCTTTATCAGATGACCAATAGGCAGCAGTACCATCAGCGGTCCCCATGGTCTTTATCCCCTATGCAAGGCCTAACATAATGCATATACACCCGAGAAGCATAGAGACACAACCTTATGCCCTAGATGTAATGGGCGCCTGGCTAATTTAATACACGTTATGGAGATGCCCCAAACTCCATTCATATTGTCAGGGTTTTTTTCTACTATTAATGTCATCTTTGGGCCAAAGATGCCGATGGAGCCAGGTATATGCCTTTTGAGCATGTTAGGCAAAGCTAGGACTAGTCCATTTCAGGCTCGCAAGCTTATAGCATTAAAATGAAAATCAATAGACAGGGTGATTAAATGGAGTTTATTTTTCCACTGACAACATATACTGTGGCTTTTTCAGAGATTTCCCAATGAACACGGCACACACCATGACAACAAGAAGACTAAGACATCCGACAGCCACCAACACCCAGAGCTCCGCAGGGGCAAACTCTTCCCTTGTCACTGCAGCTGCAACATTTTTTTGTGAAGGTCCAATCACAAGCAGAGGTCCCAGAGTGGTCACAGTTTGTCCCTCTTCTGTGTGGGGTTCTTAACAGGAGAAAAGTGAGAGGTCAATAGACACATTTCTGTACAAGTCCATGCAGTTTAAGAGCTTGCAGTCAACAATCTAGCTTTTACACAAATGTCCAGAAGTTATCACCCATTTTAGACCCTCAAATCCTAAAATTGTTCCTTCAGTCAATATTGCACAGAATTGGGATGAAAGTAATGGTCAACTTCATAGGTTGTGGGGGGAATTAATGAGTCTAGTTGGTAGGTTATAGTTCCCATGGCAAATTTGTGGTCTTAAACCCCCCCTCCCCCCAGATTGAGGTGGGGCTTCAGTTGCATACGGTATTTAATGTGGCGAGTTAGCACACCGCCCGTGCCCCAGGACCTCAGTTTGAGGAAAAACATGTTGTAGAAGGGACATGCCGACCTCACCGCTAGAATCCAAGAAGGATAGGCGTTTACACTATAGCCGGCCTATTTACACTGAGTAATAGCATTACTTTATTTTTAATAAATGTCAACATTTCACACCATGGCAAATTTTCTGGGTTAAAGCGGATGGTTCACTAGAAAAATATATTAAAAGCCAGCAGCAACAAATACTGCAGCTGCTGACTTAATATTAGGACACTTACCTGTCCTGGAGTCCAGCAGCGTCCGCAGCAGAGGATGAGCGATCGCTCGTCACCCTGCTGCACCCCCCTCCATCCATGGTGAGGGAACCAGGAAGTGAAGCGCTGCGGCTTCACTGCCCGGTTCCCTACGGCGCATGCGCGAGTCACGCTGCGCCCGGCGATTGGCTCCCGCTGTGTGCTGGGAGCTGAGAGTTCCCAGCACACAACGGGGGGGCAACGGGATGTCGCCAAAAAACCCGTCTTTTGCCCGAGACTGCGGGCAGGAAGTGGTTGCAGATACCTGTCTTTAGACTGGTATCTGCACCCCCCTCCCCCCTGAAAGGTGTCAATTGTGACACCGGAGGGGGGAGGGTTCCGATCAGCGGATCTTCACTTTAGGGTGGAGATCCGCTTTAACTTTCAGCCCCCCTATTTATGCTCATTATGGACCAACATTTAGGTAAATAGAGCAGCTCTTTTCTTTACAGCACAATTTGAAAGTTATGTCAAATATTACTCAATACCTGTTGATGTTCTCACTGAAGATCACCTTTAGGGCCCTTTCACACAGGGTGGATCAGTATGGGGGGGGGGTCCCATAAATCCCATAGGGATCGCTCCATAAATCCCCGTTGAGCCGTCGGATGACAGGGCGGTCTGCATACTGCAGAGACTCCCTGTTTTTTTCTCCACTCTACCTTATGGGGGAGCGGATGAACATGGACCGTGTGTCCGTGTTCATCCGATCTGCAGACGGAAGGGAAGAAAACCCTATTTTTTTTCTTCCGTCTGCAAAAGCGGATGTTTGTGGAGGCGGACAATTACCGGTGTCAGCGGATGTTCCCATAGGGATACATGCATGTTCGTATTTCATCTGAAAACAGATGGATGAAATACAGTCCACACGTCTGGAAGGACGCTTAGGAGACACCTACATTCATAACATTGTATCTACAGCTGCCATTTAACTCACCATCCAAGATTTCCCTCTTGCCTCTCGGTCTTCCGAATCTTCCCCTTCCTCCAGAAACCAGAGCAGTAGGGTTGCTGCAGGTGCCGGTACCACAACACTGGCAGATACTGCTGGGGCCCTCAACTGCAGACCAACTAGAGAAGAGAATTGTTAGACAAAGTCTACATTTAGAAGACTTGAAGTTTTGGTGAACCAATGCTGTAGAGTAGAATTTGTTAGCTTCTTGGGGCCAATGCCTACCAGATGCAATAGTGCACTTGCGTTACAGCAACAAGAGCTAAAGATATGCTTTTATTAAAAGGGCATTATAAAATGTTTACTTTCGTGAGTACATCAACTATGAAGTTTAATTGTGTTGGCAAAAAAGTATTCCCCCCCCCCCATTCTTTATAGTTTGTACTCAAGACATGAGGCATGGCACTATACAGGTTAATGCATGACCTCTGTACCGCAGAGACCTGATATTTTCTGAGAAGCTTTATATATCCCACAATCCCTGGATCTGAACTCTGTAGTGGAACTAGCAAATGCGATCTGAAACCAGCACAGCTAGAACAATGAAGTTTATCAAATTGAAGCCCTATTAGGCATGTGTAAGCCGTGTACTGAGGTGGGCTCTCTAGGATACAGCGAAGTCACGAACGAGGAAAACAACTTTGACACCAGCTTTTGTGTAACAGGTCTATTCTTTTACTGTAGAAAATGTTAAACCAACGACCTCACAATGAACACAAAATATAAGGTACATACACCCAGCCGTAGCTGGGAACCCCTGTGCTGTACAGCAAGATGCTCCCGGGTTGGATACCAAGGAATTTGCCTATTGGCGGACACAAAGGACTGTCCACCCGTACCTGTTATTACCCTATAAGAAACGATTGAGAAATACTTAGTTTAGGGGTCCTCTGCGGTACAGCACAGCAGCTCACAACCTTATCACCTCTATACAATATGTACCCCCTTTCTCAGTATTAGTAAATGACAGTAGTACTGCAAGGCCTTGCAACAAGAATAGTCTATCTTTGATCTTCTTTCTTCTGCTAGCAATTGATTAAGTAAAGATTATAATCCAGGGGTTCTTCTGGTTAAACAAATAGAGTGAGGCACCATAAACTGTTTCCTTTTATGACTGGTGTCTGTGCACTCTTTCCTATCATCACACCTTCCACTGGCAGTCACTACGCAACCGCTTCAGGCTTGAGGCCTAAGCACATGTAGCTCCATCAGCTGAACCGTTTCGTGGGACTACAGGTCCCAGTAACTCTAGAGGCAGTCTAGTAAGTAACAATCAGTACAAAGTTCCGGGCAAAAAGCCCTCACCACACCAGGCCTGGGAACTTGTGGATCTCTGCTCCGGCGATCTCGGTCCTGCTTCCAAGTAGTACAGCCGCACTGCTACGTTCCGCAAAACAAACCGTCACTCAGTTCCGTCACACTCCTTCCAGCACACTGTGGTAATTCGAACACCGATGGTTGTTCTGCTCTGCACGAGGTAGGCCTTGCTCTGTGCACACCTCCACGGATCTCTACAGTCAGATCATGCACCCAGCATCAGAGAGCCCTAGAAAATGGCTGCTCAGCCTTTTATACCCTCACCCAGCATGCAGTTCGGCCCTGAGAGTTCAAGGGTAACTTGTTAAGATAACACCTCCCATTAATCTTAAATTGACAGCAATAATCAAGTCCATTCCACATTTCAACCACTAGATGGTGTCAAACACCTATTTACAACAGCAGTGATAGAACAACATTAATCTGGCTTTACAATCTCACACATGCTCTACTTCCCTGAAGATTGGCCACCAAGCAGTGTTCATGTGATCTCCAAGGTTTTGATTAAGTTGCATCTGAGGATGGACTAGGAGCAGCATACACAACAGCAGTTCACTGGTAGATTGGCCAATAGCTACACTTCCACTGAGGTGACTAGGGATGAGCTTTTGCATTGTTACATGCCCGGAGTCCCAACATACATTAGGACAATAACTTGCATATTAGCCTTGAAAATTAGCACTTTAGATTTCAAACGTTCGTGTCCCATAGACTTAAATGGGGTTCTAAAGTTACAAACTTTTGGTCTGTTTGCAGGTTCTGGTGCGAACCGAACGGGGGGGGGGGGGCGCGCAACGAAGTTCGGCGTTCTGGGCTGAAGGAAAACAAAACAGCCTTGTGGGGGATAACATAAACCAACAGCAGTGAAAACACTGCATCAAACTTAATGTGCACAGAAATGAAAAAAATAAGCAAGCATAAAGTCCATAAGTGAATAAATCCCAACACCAAAAACGGAATGCTTGGAGCTAAAACTTCTGGATCTTCCACCACGAGTGCCGAGTATGAAGATGGCCACTCACCAGAGCCGTTTGACCCCATTGTAAAACCTTTTATTACCAGTTAAGGAACAGAATGTTTTTTTTTTTTTTTTAATCTTAAAACCAGGCTTAGTGTGTTTACACCAATAGGAAGCAAGCTAATTCTTCTGATTGACCACATTACAGGTCTGCCCAAAACATTAGCTTCTTCAGTGGCCTTCAAGCATTGGCAAGACAAAGTAGAGAAGCACATAGGCTTAGCATCTCACCCAGAGGTTTGCCCTTTCCTAAATATATTGCACCTTACCATCCCCTCTATCATAGGCAATTATAACCTGAAGTAAGCTTGTGTCCAAATGGTTTGTAGACCCCCACCCCCCAGACATGGCTGCATTTCCTAAGAGGCAGCTAATGCAGGGGTCTCCAACACCCAGAACATTGGTTGGTGGCCCATTGATGACTGGGCTGCAGAGTGGGAAGCAAGAGGCAACCCATGGCCAGACTGCAGTCACCACTCCCCTAACACTATGCAGCAACGTCTTCAGGAGATGTTAATATGATCCAGATCTGCAGCTCCTCCTGCCCTGCTGATAGGATCACACTGTTGGCAGGGTGGGTGACCCCGACGACGACAGGCTGAAACCTGACTCTACAGTACCAAAGGTAAGGCTGCAAGGGAGGCAGATGTAAAGGGCACCAATTACAGAGAAAAGGGTACAACTGAAATGGGGGGGGCGATCTAAAGGGAACTGTACTGGCCAACTCTGAATATCCAATTGCCAACTGCCCCCAGGAGAAAAACCATCCAGTGTGCATGAGGGGTGGCTCCAAGCCTCTTGTTGGGAAGTGCAAGGTGTTCATTCCAAAAGCAGATGCATGGCACCATATGGACAGGGCCGCCATCAGGAATTATGGGGCCTCTTACACAGGCCCCCTGGAGCAGAGAACCGGTGGGGGTGCTGCCGCGAATTGAGACGCAGGGGGGGACTTTTACCAAAAAAAAATTGAGGGATTGCCGTCTGGGCCTTGGGGGACCTCTGGGCCCTTTAAAAAAAATAATAATATAAATATATATATATATATATATATATATATATATATATATATATATATATATATATATATATATATATATATATAGGGGTCGTCATCTGGGGATCGCCAGGCCCCTAAAAAAAAAAAATTGGCCCTTTATTTTGTATATAAAAAATATTTTTATTAAAATAAGGGGTTGCCATTTGGGCCCCTAGGGACCTCCAGACTTCTAAAAAAAAATAAAAAAATTGGCTCTTTTAATAAAAAAAATTATACAAAATATATATTTTTTATAAAAACAAAAACAAAGGGGGTTGCCATCTGGGGGCCTTGAGGCCCCTGTGGACCTCCAGGCCTATAAAAAAAAAAATTGTCCCTTTAAAAAAATGTTTTTTTTAGGGGCCCCAGATGGCAACCCCCTCTTTTATTTATAAAAAAAGTTTTAATTTTTTATTAAAGGGGGTTCCCATCTGTGCCCCTGGGGACCCCCAGGCCTCTTACAGGTGTACTGCCTGTACCCCCCTGATGGCAGCCCTGCATATGGATAATGCTGGCAGCAGATATTAGCCCATGGATGTTCTCTATGTATAATGATTGCTGGCCAATTTCCCATTAAAATAGTCTGTTTTTACCTATCAATTTCAGAAATGCACCATGTTATTGGTTTACAAAGTCATTCTAGGTATAGTATTATGACAGAAATGTGTGCAATAATCCATGGAACCACAAGCAACCATTTTAGGTTACCATCTCACCTTTGTGTGGCTTTGCTATAGGAACAGGCCTTGTTCATGGCATCAGGGACCTGGGTGGTGGCAGCAGCTCTCAGGTAACAGGTTATGTAGATCTGGATTGGGAAGCATTTAAAGTTAGGTTATCAGTTCTTACAAGGCATCCATCTGTACCAGTCAATGCAAACTGTCCTCACCAGAGAGGCATCATTTCCTAGAAATCGGAAAGCATCCACTGTGAACTGGAGCTTGTCTGGCTCAACCCTCGGGGTGATGAAGGCTGAAGAGGAGTCATCTTGCATTCCATCAACTAGACAGCTGTAGAAAAGGGTCAGTTAAGAGTGGGGTCATTATGGCGACCAACAACCCTGCCGCCCCACAGGAAAAAAACTACAGCCCATACCCATTTTCTTCAATGAGGCCATAACTAGGAGCAGAGGTGGGATCAGGAGATATGGTGGTCACACATCGGTCAATATACAGGATCAGTCCAACATGGTTCTGAGTGTCCACAGAGGCCTCTATGTAGAGGATATCTCCAAGCTGATAGATGGGAGAACTTCTAGGGCCACTCCAGTCCTCTATAGACAAGACAGGAGATTACATTGTAAAGTTCAGACAACACTCCCCCTCCCAATTTTCTTTGCTTAACTCACCAGTCATTAGCCTCAAGGAGAAGGACAGCCTCTCTTCTATGGACACTGTGGTGCTGAATGGAACCCATGTTGGCTCAATGGCTTTGCTGCTCACATTGGCATGCCTATACAGAGAACAGGAGTGTCAGTAATGAAATCATGTTAATTTCAGAGATCCATATTAACCGTTTAACCCACTTGCTGCCCACCCACCGTCAAATGATACCAGGGCTGTGTGGCTCTTGTTCTGGGCTGCAGTCATATGATGGTGTCCCAAAAAGAGGCACGCAGCCCAACTGCACCGTGTTGCTAGGACATGGCACAACACCGATCTCTGTAAATAGCCGCAGCTCTTTAACCAAGTGATCGATTGTCCAATCACAGACAGTCACATGTAAACACAAACAGATGCCAGTAATCAATGCTCCCTGCCTCAGTGTGTGGCGAGGTCAGCCTATCAGTGGCATCTCTTCACATAGGGACAACAAAACATTTAATCAAGGCACTGATCATCAGTGCCTTGATTACATTATAGCGCCACCTCAGTGCCCACTAGTGATGGAAGTGTCGTAACATTTTTGGTTTAGTTAACCACTTGCTTACTGGGCACATATACCCCCTCCTGCCCAGGTGAAATTTCAGCTTCCGGCACTGCGTTGCTTTAACTGACAATTGCGCAGTTGTGCGATGTGGCTCCCAAACAAAATCGACGCCCCCCCCCCCCCCCCCCCCCCCCCTACAAGTAGAGCTTTCTTTTGGTGGTATTTGATCACCTGTGCGGTTTATTTTTTGCGCTATAAACAAAAAAAAAGCGCAACAATTTTGAAAAACACAATATTTTTTACTTGTTGCAATAATAGCCCAATTAAAAAAATAAAAAATTAAATAATTTTTTTTCCCTCAGTTTAGGCCGATACGTATTCTACATATTTTTGAAAATAAACCCACAGTAAGCGACTGGTTTGCACAAAAGTTATAGGGCCTACAAAATAGGGGACAGATTTTTTTTTTTTTTACTAGTAATGGTGGCGATCTGCGATTTTTATTGGGACTGCGACATTATGGTGGACACATTGTTACTGCGATCAGTGCTCTAAATATGCACCAATTAATGTATAAATGTGACTGGCATTAAAGAGGTTAACACTAGGGGGTGAGGAAGGGGTTAAATATGTTCCCTGCATAGTGTTCCAACTGTAGGTGGGGGGGGGGGGGTGAGACCGATCTGTGTCCCTATGTACAAGGGACACAGATCGGTCTCCTCTCCAGAAACAGGACGCTGTCTCTGTGTGAGCCGGCGATGAGAGATGATCTCATGTTTACATTTGAGATAATCTCTCATTGGCCGCACAGGTCCGTCATTCGGCTATAGCGCGGGCCTCATGTGGTTAAAAGATAAAACCCTCAGTAGTGATTAAATGTCGCCAAAAGAAAGTGCCATTTGAGTAAAAATATAATTTAAAAATGTAATTTGGGTACAGCTTTGCATGACCAGGCAATTGTCATTCAAATTGGGACAGTGCCGAAAAAATGGTGTAACAGAATGGCCCGTGACACCCAGAGACGTTGGAAGGATGAGAGATACTCTTGTGCCAGCAGCACCAAAAACTCTTGGGTCGAAATCCACCCTGTGACCTTTTGGGTATAGGGTGGCTAATAGTGAATCATAATTCACATATTACATGAGATGGGACATTAATAATACGTCATATTGCAGGACTGAGATATCACAAGGAGTCATGATGACATGACCAGGTCAGCCAGTGAGTCATACCTTTTGTATAATAGGCTATTGAAACGTTAAGTGAGGTTGGCTCTTCAATGTGTGGACACATGCTTTTGAAAGGTGTTAATTCAGGTCTACAAGACCAGAGTGAGTCATACCTTTGTATAATATGCTATTGAAATACTTGAAGGTGTGGATTACACCCACTCTCACTGCCATTGTGTGATAAAGATGCGGTGCCGACCGGCCTTAGCTTACCTGAATGTCTTTTAGAGTGTGATTGAAGCCCCCCATGGTGTGAAGGGGGTGGAGACTACATTGTCCTGTGAATAACTGTATTATGCTGCACTGTATATAAGAAGCTGAGAAATTACTAATAAATGGTCATATCTTTGGATTCAAGAACGGAGCTCTCGTTTTATTCTGGGAAAAGATATGGATCGTGTATGCAATATTGTCGCAGTGTGTCAGATAAGCTTGTCGTGGTTGGATGGAAGGTTGTAAGCGGTGGTAACCGTTACAAATGGCCTGGGCAGAAAAGGAGGTGCAAGTGCCCTGTAGACAAGTGGTTAATGGTGTCACTTTAAAAGAACAGCATCACGGCAGCTACCATTGCAAACTTGTTGGTTGCAGATTACAGGTTTTCATTCTGGTAACGCTCTAAAAAGTTACTGACATAACTAGTATGAAGGATGGCAGTTCAAAATGGCTCCTTCCATTTGCTGAAAAACAACTCGCAAGATAGCAATGCCATATTAAGTACAATATTTCCCGAAGCTTTTACTTCTAAATTCAAGTGAGCAAAAGCATAGCCATCCTCAAATTAGAATTCATATTACCTCAACATCTAGCTCAGATTACTAGGGTCACTCTTACACCAAGGAAAGAGGAGAGAATACAGATGGAGAACTGAGCACTGCCATCTTTACCATGACGTTACCTAATGGTATCCCATCATTGGCAATGCTCATCCTTTCACTACCACACTTTTGCCTAACAGAGGCCATTGTTGATCACTGCAGTAGAGATGCCAAGTTGTAGGAACAGGCAACATGTCTACAAATACCTACATCAATACAGACTAAGGTGGAGTTCAGTTGTACCTAAAAGCAAAGACTTATGGACCCATTTCGACTAGCATCAAAATGGTTTGCCAATACAAAATAAGAAACGACTGCACCTCATGTGGGCTCCAAGTAAAGTTTATTAGAATATGGAAAATATCCAAAATTACACCAGCAGTGGTCAGTTTAACCAAATGGGTTGCCAATACAACCAGACAAAAAAAAAAAATCAGATTTAAGCCAAGCCTCTGGGTTGAGGTGCAGGGCCTGCAGCAGTTTGCTAGGGGGGCATTAACCCCCACAACTGCCAAGTCAATAGGCCACAAGTTTGATAGCTTAGAAGGCTTGAGGCTCATCAGGTTTTTTTATGCCCGTACCCCCAATAATATGGATGAGCTCCACAAGCATTGAGACATTTCCCACTCTCTGCAGCCATGCAACAGGGCAATATCTCACTGCTTGTGATTAGCGATGTGCAGTGCCAACTTCCTGGCAGGCTCTGCACATGTGGCTTCCAAACACGCCTGAGTCCATCCTTACACAATAAGCAAATTAGTTACCAACAGGACTAAACCCAAGGGAAACCCCCCAAAAAAAATTTGGAGTGGTCAAAAAAAAAAAAAAAAAAGCAATCTGCACAATGGACACTTGTTGCAGTGGCAAGTCATTGGAGATTCTCATTTTTTTGTCAAAACAGGAAGTGAAGGGGACTTCAATTGGGACAGAAGCAGAAAACCTGACAGGGGTGTTGCCTGATCAAAATGTTTTTGCCTTAAGATATTTACCAAAAAAGATTAATTGTTAGGATCTGCATTGTATCCTAGTGTAGACTCACCGGTGGTAGTAGCACATTATGGGGACCACGGCTGGGTTGGTTCTGATGATTGGAATGGAGGAGGTCGGGCTGTAGGTCAGGTTGGTAGCATAGATCACCCAGTCTTGCATCATCTGTAGAAGAGATCAGAACATTATAGACACTGCAGTGCTACTCATTAGTTAGACAAGGGGCACATCAATTGTGTAGAAATGTAGACAATAGATGTGTCCCATAGCCAAGATTAGTCACCCAACCATCATGCTTTTGAGGAGTAACCTTATAGGATTCAAAAACTCAGGCTAGCAACTGCATTATTTTTTGAGGACTTCCAACAGGTCTGCTTTAAAACGGTTTCAGGTTGTAAAGACCCCCCCCCCCCCCCCCCCCCCATCACCAACTTAAGCAGACACATGTTTACTAACCGATTAGCCCATTCGGTAACATGCCAACTTCCCAGCACATTTCCCTCCTTACACTAATTTATATTTTATATATATATATATATATATATATATATATATATATATATATATATATATATATATATATAGGCAGGGTCTTTTTATTCTGCTGGTCCAGCTGCTCCACCCCCTCCCTACAAACCTTTTACCTAGTATCTGTATGAAAAGTGGAGGATACCAAACTACCAAGTGTACCCCCATAGGAGCTGCTGGTTTGTCATTACCATGTTCATCTTGGGGTCCTCCTTGAAGGGGAGTTATTCACAAATGTCTGCACCAACATTTAGTCTTTCCCCCTAAGGTTTTATTAAACAAAACGCCCGAGGAATAGAGGGGAGATTCAGGTACCTTGCAATTGTGGATCAACGGGTACGTTCTTGGATACAGAGAACCACACTGCATTCAGCAACCACCGGATAGGCCTCCCTCACTTAACAGCCGATGCAAAGCTCGTTCAAAAGTCTGCCACAGACTTGAGTGCCGCTGTGTTTTTACACAGTCCTCTGCCACAGGACTGTAACCACAAACACACTTTGCAAAAGTTCTAAAGACACAGCTACACCTTTCAGCCAGCAGCACTGAGGTAGATTGGCCAGGATGCATCCTCCATGCGTCCTCCAATTTAAATTTAAAGACAGCACAAGACCATCCCTGGACCAGTAGGCCCCAGAAACTCCTGGGCCTATCAGTGGCGGAGCATCGGGCCAGCAGGCCCCAAGGCGAAAAAAAAAAAAACTGCTAGCACATCCGAGGCCATCAGGTCAGGATTGGAAGACCCCACCAGAACAGTGTCTGTACATTAAGTACCCTCTCCTAGAATGCACAGTGGTGGGAACCACAACCACTGAGCTGCTTCTGGGGAGAAAAAAAAAAACACACCCCCACCTCAATGCACCCAACCCGTTGCATTTCCAACCTTGACCTATGGCGACAGCAACACCCACAGTCATGTGAAAAAAAATGTGTAATGTAGCTTAACTGGAACAGAAACCAATAATTTGGCATGGTCATTCTGAGCTAAAATTACAACTTAAATTTACAAATAGCGCCTACCCAACAGGAGCAGGGTGCTACACAAGATGGCTACTAGTCTGCTGACATTACATCCAAGATGGCAGCAGTAATTGGGGAATGTCTACACAAGTAGGTCATCATATGGGAAGCATTTTCTAGGCTTAATGTACACAACCTCCCCTGAACAATTTAACTCGACAGATAACACACATACATGGCCAGCAGGATACACACAGAAGAGCAACAAGGGTTAACAATGAAAAGTGAAATAGTCTCAAAGCAAATAATCTTCTGCTAATTTGCAGAGCCATGGGATATCAGCATCACATTGCTTAAGACCGCACTGCAAAAACCCATAACAAACCAGGTTTTAGTTTACTGAGGCCAATAAAGATGGGGAAAGAAAAAAAAAAAAAAAAAAAAAAAGGGGGGGGGGGGGAAGGAGTGTGGAGGATTACCTGCACAGTGTTGCCACAGTCCTGGAGATTAATCTGGAAGATAACTTCGTCAGCACTTTGGGTGTTCGGCTTGCAGCCTTGGGGTCCCAGGCTCAGATCAGAAGATTTCACCAGCTTTCCATTCCCATAAAAATCCATCATGACACTGACCACCATGCGGTCCTCTTCACACTGGACACTGATGGGGGAACTAGAGTAACCTACAGTCGGGGGCTGCTGGCGGGGCATCCCACCAGCACGTCCACCCGTTGAACCCCTCTGAGCCCCACCTCTAGAAGTCCCAAACCCATATACTGCATTAGCTCCTGAGTAAATCCCACCAGATCCCCCTCTAGAAGACCCCTGGCTCTGACCAGGTACAACCCGCTGGTTATTCTTCCACCAGTCTGATTGGCGCCTATGTCTCACAAAGGCTCCATCCCCACTACATCCAAACCCTGGTCCATAAATCAGGGCCAAAAGCAACAGCCAACTACAGCAGCTCCTCACTCCTAGACCCATCCTGCCTGCAAGACCAACAGCACAATGAGGCAGGAAGACAGAGCTTCCTTTTTATACCCCTCCCACCAGTCACTAATACCCCCAGCTGGGGCAAATCATCACCACACCCAAATGGCTTCCTCATTCAGCATTTGGCTAAACTACACAGGTTGATCTCTTGATGCTGAGATAGTTAACCACTTGCTGACAGTCGCCTCATTTGAGTGGAGCTACACAGGAGAATTTCAGTAGCTTAGTCCCGCTACTATATTTGTTATGGATTAATCACTAGGAGTAGCAAGAGAACAAAAAACTGATGATACAAATGTCTCTCCATGGAGTACTCTATACAACCAGCATGTATTAGCATAATCTCACATGACTGATCAATGTTTCAATCATGTGCAATGGAAAGTTACAAGATGCTACTGAATATACCATTGTAGCTTATACCATAGGGGGCGATATATTTCAGGGCCCATTTTTATTATTGGGGGCGTGTTGAATGCAAATGATGATCATTTGATAGTCCTAGTGACTTTCAGCCAGCGATGTTGTTGGCAGGATTGGGTTTGTAATCTTTCCTATATTGCTGGGATCTGCTGAGATCTTGTTCTCCTGCAAGGTCCTATTTATTGTCACCTCAAAAAGTCAGTCCACCAAAAACTGTTATTTTAGTCACAATGGGGACTGGTAGGCTGAGTCAGTCCTGATTTTTTTTTTTTATGTTCTCGGCGCTCCAACAGTGAGATCAGATTCCATAGTTTCCAACTTTGTTCCTGTTCACTTGGATATGTTGGTTGTCCCTGTTCCTGTTCACTTGGAAATGTTGGTTGTCCCTGCTAACCTTTGTGTGTCCTAGCTCCTCCTGTTACTTTGTCCATAATACAAAATAGCAGGGATGGTGGGAGCCCCTCATAATGGACTCAGCAGATGTGCAGACCTGGGAAGTCAATGTAGGGATGGTGGGAGCCCCTCATAATGGACCCAACAGCTGTGCAGACCTAGGAAGTTAGTTCAGGGATGGTGGGAGCCTCTGAAAATGGACAACATAGCTCCGCAGAGCCAGAAACTCTGCACATGGATGGTGAAAGTCCCTTATAATGGGCACAACAGGTGTTCAGACCCAGGAACTCAGCACAGGAGTGATGGGAACCCCTTATAATGGCACAAGTGTTCAGACTGCTCAGATCTGAATGGTGGGCACAGTGGCTGTGAATACCTGGGTACTTGGCACAGGAATGGTGGGAGCCCCTCATCAACGGGCACAACAGATTGAAAATCAGCACAGGAATGGTGAGAGCCACTTATGTTGGGTAGATCTGGGAACGCATGGAAATTATGAAGGAAGCCCCTAATAATGGACAACCTAGGTCTGCAGAGCTAGAAACATTTTGGGGCTGATTTACTAATGAATGTGCGCTGCGCCGGTACATGCCTTAATTAGTGCGCTGGATGAAGCCCTAATTAGGCGCATGAACCGGCGGCAGCAGCAGCGCGATGTGATTGATAACTAAAGCCGCCGCCGAACTCCCTGTATAAGTCTATGGGGGGAAATCTTAATAGTGAATTTTAATGGCTAATCTGCAAGTTTTGTCCTAAACAGTGTTTGGGGACCTCAGTCCTGCCCCAGGGGACATGTACCAATGCTTTTTTTTTTTTTTAAAACGGCCGTTTTTTCGGGAGCAGTGATTTTAATAATGCTAAAAGTGCAATAATAAAAGTGTAATTTTCCTTTAAATTTCGTACTATGGGGGTCTCTAATGTCAGCATGTGAAAAAGCGCATGTTTCCCGTGGTTAGAAATGTCTCTGCACAAAATGTCATTTTTCAAAGGAAAAAAGCCATTTAAAACTGACTCGCGGCAATAATGAATTGTCGGCTCCCGGCAATTGCAGGAGAATTCATTCATTAAAAAAAGGGAAAAAAAAGCGTGGGGGTCCCCCCAAATTCAATAACCAGACCCTTTAGGTCTGGTATGGATATTAAGGGGAACCCCGCCGTCAATTTCAAAAAAAAATGACGTGGGGTTCCCCCCAAATATCCATAACCAGACCCTTCGGGTCTGGTGTGGAATTTAAGGGGAACTCCACTCCAAATTAAAAAAAAAATGGCGTGGAGTCCCCCCTAAAATCCACACCAGACCCCTTATCCGAGCACGTTGACCTGGCCGGCCGCAGAAAAGAGGGGGGGACAGAGCGCGGCCCCCCCCCTCTCCTGAACCGCACCAGGCCACATGCCCTCAACATTGGGAGGGTGTTTTGGGGTGCCCCCCAAAACACCTTGTCCCCATGTTGATGAGGACAAGGGTCTCTTCCCCACAACCCTTGCCCGGTGGTTGTGGGGGTCTGCGGGCAGGAGGCTTATCGAAATCTGGAAGACCCCTTTAACAAAGGGGCCCCCCAGATCCCGGCCCCCCCCCTGTGTGAAATGGTAATGGGGTACCTTGTACCTCTACCATTTCACGAGAAAAAAAATGTAAAGGGTTAAAAAAGACAAGAGCCGGTTTTTGACAAGTCCTTTATTATCTTCTTTCTTCTTTCCTTCGGGTTTCTTCTTCCTCCTCCTTCTTCTTCCTCTGCTTCTGTCTTGGGTCTTCTATTCCCGCATCTTGCCCGGCGTGTTCTTCCATCTTCTGTTCCTCCCGCTGTCCTTCTCGTCCGCATCTTCTTCTCCTTCTTGTTCTTCTTCGCCGGAGGCGGCCGCTTCCAATTGAAATCCCCGCTGTCTGCCGGACCACGCCCCCCCCTCTGACGCCACGGGCAAGCTCTTAGGAGTGTGCTGCAAGTGCGTCAGAGGGGGGCGTGGTCACATGTCAGAGGGCGGCCAATTCAATTTGAAGCTCGTGCGCGGCTTTTTCTTTGCCAGAGTCGCCGCTTCCAATTGAATTGCCCGCTTTCTGGAACATGTGACCACGCCCCCCTCTGACGCACTGGCACCACACGGGGACTTTCCTAAGAGCTTGCCCGTGGCGTCAGAGGGGGGCGTGGTCCGGCAGACAGCGGGGATTTCAATTGGAAGCGGCCGCTCCGGCGAAGAAGAAGAAGGAGAAGATGCGGACGAGAAGGACAGCGGAAGAAGATGGAAGAACACGCCGGGCAAGATGCGGGAATAGAAGACCCAAGACAGAAGCAGAGGAAGAAGAAGGAGGAGGAAGAAGAAACCCGAAGGAAAGAAGAAAGAAGATAATAAAGGACTTGTCAAAAACCGGCTCTTGTCGTTTTTAACCCTTTACATTTTTTTTCTCGTGAAATGGTAGAGGTACAAGGTACCCCATTACCATTTCACACAGGGGGGGGGCCGGGATCTGGGGGGCCCCTTTGTTAAAGGGGTCTTCCAGATTTCGATAAGCCTCCTGCCCGCAGACCCCCACAACCACCGGGCAAGGGTTGTGGGGAAGAGACCCTTGTCCTCATCAACATGGGGACAAGGTGTTTTGGGGGGCACCCCAAAACACCCTCCCAATGTTGAGGGCATGTGGCCTGGTGCGGTTCAGGAGAGGGGGGGGGCCGCGCTCTGTCCCCCCCTCTTTTCTGCGGCCGGCCAGGTCAACGTGCTCGGATAAGGGGTCTGGTGTGGATTTTAGGGGGGACTCCACGCCATTTTTTTTTTAATTTGGGGTGGAGTTCCCCTTAAATTCCACACCAGACCCGAAGGGTCTGGTTATGGATATTTGGGGGGACCCCCACGTCATTTTTTTTCAAAAATTGATGGCGGGGTTCCCTTAATATCCATATCAGACCTGAAGGGTCTGGTTATTGAATTTGGGGGGACCCCCACGTCATTTGAATAATTATTTTAAAATTCGTACCATGGGGGGGGGGGGGGGGATGTCAGCAGGTGAATAAAGTGCACTTTTCCTGCGGTTAGAAATATGTCTTTGCACAAAATGACATTCTGAAAAAAAAAAAAAAAAAAAAAAAGCCATTTAAAACTGACTCGCGGCAATAATGAATTGTCGGCTCCCGGCAATTGCAGGAGAATTCATTCATAAAAAAAACGAAAAAATAAAGCGTGGGGGTCCCCCCAAATTCAATAACCAGACCCTTTAGGTCTGGTATGGATATTAAGGGGAACCCCGCCGTCAATTTAAAAAAAAAAATGACGTGGGGTTCCCCCCAAATATCCATAACCAGACCCTTCGGGTCTGGTGTGGAATTTAAGGGGAACTCCACCCCAAATAAAAAAAAAATGGCGTGGAGTCCCCCCTAAAATCCACACCAGACCCCTTATCCGAGCACGTTGACCTGGCCGGCCGCAGAAAAGAGGGGGGGACAGAGCGCGGCCCCCCCCTCTCCTGAACCGCACCAGGCCACATGCCCTCAACATTGGGAGGGTGTTTTGGGGTGCCCCCCAAAACACCTTGTCCCCATGTTGATGAGGACAAGGGTCTCTTCCCCACAACCCTTGCCCGGTGGTTGTGGGGGTCTGCGGGCAGGAGGCTTATCGAAATCTGGAAGACCCCTTTAACAAAGGGGCCCCCCAGATCCCGGCCCCCCCCCTGTGTGAAATGGTAATGGGGTACCTTGTACCTCTACCATTTCACGAGAAAAAAAAAGTGTCAGTGTAAAAAAAGACAAGAGCCGGTTTTTGACAAGTCCTTTATTATCTTCTTTCTTCTTTCCTTCGGGTTTCTTCTTCCTCCTCCTTCTTCCTCTGCTTCTGTCTTGGGTCTTCTATTCCCGCATCTTGCCCGGCGTGTTCTTCCATCTTCTTCCGCTGTCCTTCTCGTCCGCATCTTCTCCTTCTTCTTCTTCTTCGCCGGAGCGGCCGCTTCCAATCGAAATCCCCGCTGTCTGCCGGACCACGCCCCCCTCTGACGCCACGGGCAAGCTCTTAGGAAAGTCCCCGTGTGGTGCCTGTGCGTCAGAGGGGGGCGTGGTCACATGTTCCAGAAAGCGGGCAATTCAATTGGAAGCGGCGACTCTGGCAAAGAAAAAGCCGCGCACGAGCTTCAAATTGAATTGCCGCCCTCTGACATGTGACCACGCCCCCCTCTGACGCACTGGCAGCACACTCCTAAGAGCTTGCCCGTGGCGTCAGAGGGGGGGGGGCGTGGTCCGGCAGACAGCGGGGATTTCAATTGGAAGCGGCCGCCTCCGGCGAAGAAGAACAAGAAGGAGAAGAAGATGCGGACGAGAAGAACAGCGGAAGAAGATGGAAGAACACGCCGGGCAAGATGCGGGAATAGAAGACCCAAGACAGAAGCAGAGGAAGAAGAAGGAGGAGGAAGAAGAAACCCGAAGGAAAGAAGAAAGAAGATAATAAAGGACTTGTCAAAAACCGGCTCTTGTCTTTTTTAACCCTTTACATTTTTTTTCTCGTGAAATGGTAGAGGTACAAGGTACCCCATTACCATTTCACACAGGGGGGGGGCCGGGATCTGGGGGGCCCCTTTGTTAAAGGGGTCTTCCAGATTTCGATAAGCCTCCTGCCCGCAGACCCCCACAACCACCGGGCAAGGGTTGTGGGGAAGAGACCCTTGTCCTCATCAACATGGGGACAAGGTGTTTTGGGGGGCACCCCAAAACACCCTCCCAATGTTGAGGGCATGTGGCCTGGTGCGGTTCAGGAGAGGGGGGGGGCCGCGCTCTGTCCCCCCCTCTTTTCTGCGGCCGGCCAGGTCAACGTGCTCGGATAAGGGGTCTGGTGTGGATTTTAGGGGGGACTCCACGCCATTTTTTTTTTATTTGGAGTGGAGTTCCCCTTAAATTCCACACCAGACCTGAAGGGTCTGGTTATGGATATTTGGGGGGAACCCCACGTCATTTTTTTTAAAAATTGATGGCGGGGTTCCCCTTAATATCCATACCAGACCTAAAGGGTCTGGTTATTGAATTTGGGGGGACCCCCACGCTTTTTTTTTGGTGTTTTTAATGAATGAATTCTCCTGCAAATTCCAAGAGCTGACAATTCATTATAGCCGCGAGTCAGTTTTAAATGGCTTTTTTCCTTCAGAATGTCATTTTTCACATGCTGACATTACACCCAGGGCCGCCATCAGGGGGGTACAGGCAGTACACCTGCAGGGCCGCCATTAGGGGGGTACAGGCATTACACCGCCCGGGGGTCCCCAGGGGCCCCCAGGGGCCCGGATGGGAACCACCCTAAAACAAAAAAAAACAATTTTTTTTTTTTTTTTTTTTTAAGGGCTCCGAAGGTCCCCAGGGGCCCGGAGGCCACTAAGGGCCCCAGATGGCAAGCCCTTTTTTTAAATAAAATATATATATTTAAAAAAATATATATATATTTTTTTAATATATTTTTTTTTTTTTTTTTTAAGGAAAGGGCCCAGAGGTCCCCAGGGCCCTGGAAGGCTACCCCCTTGTTTTTTTACTTTTTTTCGATAAATGTTATATTTAAAAAATATATATATATGTATTTTCTCTCTTTTGTATTTTTATTTGATAAAGAGCACAGAGGTCCCCAGGGCCCGGATGGCTACCCCCCTTTTTTATATATATTTTTCTTTATTTCTTATTTCTGTCAAAATTTTTGTAAAGGGCCCCCCCGCTCCTCAATTTGTGGCACCACCCCCCCCCCGCTTCTCAATTTCATGCGGCAGCACCCCCCCCCGGTTCTCTGCTCCAGGGGGCCCATGCCTGAAGCTGTGTAAGGGGCCCCAAAATTCATGATGGCGGCCCTGTACACCTGTAAGGGGCCCGGGGGTCCGGAGGTGCCCAGATGCCTGGAGGCCCCCCAGCGCCCCAGATGGTAAACCCCCCTCTTTTTTTTTTTGTATATATATTTGTTAGTTGGTTTTTGTAGGATTTTTTATTAAAGGGCCAATTTTTGGAATTTAATATTTTTTAGCAGTCTGGAGGTCCCCAGGGCCCCGGGTGGCAACCCCCCAAATTTTTTGTTATTAAAGGGCCAATGTTTTGGTTTAGGGGTCTGGAGGTCCCCAGTGGCCTGGTCCCAGTGGCCCGGAGATCCCCAGGGCTCCAGATGACAACCCCCCACCTTTACAAAAAAATCAAAAAAAAAACATATGATATATTTTTTGGTTATTTTTTAAACATATATATATATAATATAATTTTGAAAGCTCCCAGAGGGCCCCTTTTTGCTTCTAAAAATGTTATAAACATTTTCCCCAGGTTTGTTACTTTTTACTTTAATTTCTTTTTTAAAGTGTATTTTGTGCGTGAAGTCGAGAGAGAGGAGCTGGACTTGCAATCGCCATCCTTCTCCATGCCCCCGGTGGCAATGGTGGGTGTGAGGGGGGCCTCACCCCACCTGCTACACTTGGGAGCCCATGGGACAGAGGGACTCCCCCTATGAAGGAGTGTAGCCCACCCAGCCAGCCCTGTAGGTCCTTCACCTCCCTTTATTTTAGGAGACCTCATGGCCAAAGTGTGTGCAAGTGTGGTGTTTTTTTTGTGGGGGGGGGGGGGGGTGGGCATACTAAGCACAGGCGTACCTTGCATAGCACACCCACCGGGAGCTGGGCTGACACCACCAAACTCAATTCATATGTAGCCGAGACCGGGATCCGAACCCTTGGCTGCAGAGGTGAACGGCTTGTCAGCGCAGTGCCATTCACGTTGAGCCACCACAGCTCCCACCCAATGTTTTTTTTTTTTTAGATTTTTGGTAGTTATTTTTTATTAAAGGGCCCAGAGCTCCCAAGGCAACCCCCTTTTTTATTATTTTATATATGTAGATATTGTAATTTATTTTTCATTAAAGAGCCCAGAAGTTTCTTTTTATTAAAGGGCCCAGTGGTCCCCAGGGCCCCCGGATGGCTACCACCCTTTTTAATATATATTTTTCTATATGTATTTTTTAGTAAAGGAACCCCCCGCTTATCAAATTGCGGCAGCCCCCCCCCCTTCTTAATATCAGGCGGCACCCCCCCCCTATTCTCTGCTCCAGGGGGCCCATGCCTGAAGCTGTGTAAGGGGCCCCATAATTCCTGATGGCGCCCCTAATTGCCTCCCCCCCCCCATGGTACGAAATTTCAAGGAATTTTTCACTTTTATTGGTGCACTTTAACCACTTCCATACCGCGCCTATTCTGGCACTTCTCTCCTTCATGTAACAATTATATTTTCTTCCTTGAAACTTACTCAGGACCCCCAAACATTATATATATTTTATTAACAAACACCCTAGGGAATAAAGTGGCGGCCATTTTTTCGGACACATTTCCAACAGTATTTGTGCCAAAAATTTTCTAACGTTTTTTTTTTTTTTTGGCTTTCCAAAAAAAAACCTGTTTCATGAATGACAAAATAAGAAAGCAGTAAAGCTAGGCCAATTTTTAGGGATAAGGTAAAAGATGATGTTACACCGAGTAAATAGATACCTAACTTGTCACGCTTTCATATTGCGCACACTCATGGAATGGCGCTAAACTTCGTTATTAAAAATCTCCATAGGCAACGCTTGACTTTTTTTCTCAGGTTACCACTTTTGAGTTACAGAGGAGGTCTAGTGCTAACATTATTGCTCTCGCTCTAACGCACGCTATGATACCTCACATGTGGGGTTTGAAGGATGTTTACATATGTGGGTGGGACTTGCATGCGTGTTCGCTTCTGAGTGCGAGCTACTAGGGACAGGAGCATTTAAATTCCTTTGTTATTTTATTTTTTTACTTAATATTTTATTTTTTGCACTTGTTTGTCCCTTTGTTTGTATTATTTTTCACTTTTCTTCCTATTACAAGGAATGTAAACATCCCTTGTAATAGGACTAGTGTGTGACAGGTCCTCTTTATAGAGAAAGGCGGGGTCAATTAGACCCCACATCTGTCCTCCAGGCTGGAAAGCATGGAATTGGTAAAAAAAAAAACATCTCATGCTTTCAGCTGCAATCATGTTCGTTCAGCACAGTAGCGTAGTGTGTAGCATGTTCACCTAGCAGCAAAAGGGTTGCTGGTTCGAATCCCGCCCGTGACACTATCTGCCTGGAGTTTGCATGTTCTCCCTGTGTGGGTTTCCTCCCACAATCTAAAAACATGCTGTAAATTGGATCCTGTCTAAATAAGCCCTAATATGCAGTAGGAGATTTAGGTTTTGTGCTTGCCCTAGGCCTGACCAAATTTGGCACCCCCCTAATAGAAAAATGACCCACCCTTCCTGTCAAGGCCACACCCTGTTTTTTTATGACCCACCCAGGAATTTTCAGGGGACACACACAAGTTCTGTGGGGGGGGACTTGGGGGGGCCCTTAATTTGCCTACTTTTTCGATCACTTCCTGTTTGGCTATGGGGGCAGGAAGTGAAGGCCAATCTCCCCAAACGGACAGGGATAATACAAAATAAACTGACAGAGCTTCTAACCCCCCCCCCCCCACCAACTCTATCCAAAATGAAAGAAATCCAAAAAATAAAAGTGATGATTATTGTTCCAGTTTAACCCCAAATTTCAGATCATTTTATTGAGAGGCTTAAGAAAATATAACCATGCCAATAGGCACGATCCAGCGTTGCTAATATGTATGAATGTGTGTTAGGGACCCCCACAAACACCACCCAATGTTAAATCAACTATTTTCATGTTTGTTTTGGGGATGCCTGCACCCCTGATAGGGTAAAGACACCTCACAAATGTTGTCACTTTCTACTTAATTCATTCACTTCCTGCCACACAGCCAAACAGGAAGTGAGGGAAACACCTGAGTAATGTTTTGTTGGGGACACACAGATCAATATAAATAGTTTCCCATTTTGGAAATGGCATTTTGCTGTGTACACCCCAAATTAGTAGGAATCTTGGACTTTGGGGTCCATTTACTAAAGGCAAATCCACTTTGCACTACAAGTGGACAAGCAAGGAAGAAAACTCAAAACTTGGCGGGATTGGAAGTAAAAACCATCAGTGCTTCCCTTCTGATTTTCATTGCCTACGCTTCTACTGCAGAGCGGCTTTGCCTTTACTAAACCCCAAAGTAACTAATCATTTGGGGTGTACACTGCAGTGCAATTTGCTTAATGGTGACACTAGTTAGATTGACCTGTGCCCCGAAGAAAAGACCATTGGTAGGGTTTTAACCTCACTTCCTGTTCAGCTGTGTGACAGGAAGTGAAGCCAATTTTAGGAAAAGGGACACAAAGCCCAACCTAAAAACACTAGCAGGGGTTCTAACACTCAATTGGCTTCCCTCAAACAACCCACAATTAGAATAGGATTGTCTTGTGCTAGTTTCAAGCACAGCGCTGTAAATCAGCACTTCAAGCCTGTCCAAAAAAACACCACCCCCCCCCCCCCCCCACCTCCAACAGGCCCTGTTTGCAGCTTTTCCTACATCTTGCACATGTGCTTTAAAAAGTCAGTCTGGACATCAGTTCTAGGAAACATTACTTACCGCTTTGTCCTTCCTTTTCTGGTGACTAAACATTTCATGCATACACACCAGGAAAGAGCTTAGAGACAAATCACACTTGATGGTTTAGGCCCAAACTAGTTCAGCTGCAGCGGTTGAAATCCATAGCAGGAAAAAAATATCACAAAACAAACTTCAAAATTTGAAAGTAATTTTATTGGTCCACAAAACAAGGAAAGCAAAACAAAAAATTACAAATAAACACACCAAAAATATATAAAAACACCTAAAAACAAAAAAGACCAACGTTTATTTCACAGTCATTGGAAAATAAATCATGCTTTTGAAATAACAGGATAGACCCACAGGATTAAAACATTAGTCATTAACATCTTGAGAAACATTTAGCAAAATTATGTAGCAGAGAAAACATCAAAAAATACAAAACTTGCTCCAAAACATCTCTGTTTCACTCCGCCATTCCTTCCAGCCAGCAAATCTGCCCCCTCTGAGGGGCAGCTGACACGTGCAGTATCCACGCTTTTTATAACATGTGTGCTAATGAACCAATTGGAAACACATGAAGAAATGTCAGCCTCTAGTTTGTGTGCACTTGGAACTGCTTACACCTGTTAAGGATGTCCTTAAATTACTAAGCCAAAAAAAGAGCTTTCTGAGCATGCTCAGAAAGATGCAAGTCATTTTCAGGATGAAACTTCCAACTTCTTTTTCTAACTGTTCGAGCATGCCCAGTTCACTCGAAATGCAGTACCAGAATCAAATCTGCAATGGCGGATGAAAGCATTAGAGGTGTTAAATTTTTTTTTGGTCCCCCTGAAGTGATGCTTTACAAGCTGAACGGGAGGTCTTATAGAATTTTTACGTAACAAACCTAAATAGTAATAATTTAAACGCCCCTGTCCCTAGTAGCTCGCAGTCAGAAGCGAACAAGCAGCATTTTTATTGTTTCCGGTTACCAGTTTAGATTTACAGATGAGGTCTAGTGCTATAAATATTCCTCTTGCTGTTACGCACGCTATGATACCTCACATGTGTGGTTTGAAGAATGTTTCCATATATGGGGGCGGGCCTTAAATGTGTAAGCCCCGCCCACATATTGAACCCCCGTTCAAACCCCACATGTGAGGTATCATAGCGTACGTTAGAGCGAGAGCAATACTTTTAGCACTAGACCTCCTCTGTAAATCTAAACTGGTAACCTGAAACACATAAAAAAGCGTTGCCTATGGGTATTTTCAAGTACTGAAGTTTGGCGCCATTCCATGAGTGTGTGCAATATTAAAGTGTAACATGTTGGGTATCTATTTACTCGGTGTAACATCATCTTTCACATTATGGCCATAAATTGGGCTAACTTTAGTGTATTCTTAATTTGTAACCACTTGAGCCCCAGAGCATATTACTGGTCACTGACGGGGCCATTTTTTGCATTTCAACACTGCGTCATTTTGACTGACAATTGCGTGGTTGTGCGACGTGGCCCCCAAAAAAATTTGGGCGTCCTCATCCTCCTCCCCCCCCCCCCCCCCCTAAAAATTCAATTTTTTTTTTTTGTTGGTGGTATTTGATCACCTCTGCGTTTTTTCTTATTTTTGCTTGACCCAAAATATAGCGACAATTTGGTAACTAAAAAAACATCTTTTTTACGGTTTGCTATAATAAATCTCCCCCAAAATATATTCAAAAAATGTTTGCCCTCAGTTTAGGCCGATAAGTATTCTTGGACATCTTTTTGGTTGCAAAAAATCACAATAAGCGTTTGATTGGTTTGGGCAAAAGTTCTAAGTAGGGGTTGGTCTTATGGGTTTTTTTTGAATAATTTTTTTGTTTTACTAGTAATGGTGGCTATCATTTGTTTTTTCTGTCTAATGCGACATTGTGGCGGACACATTTTTGTGAGATTTGGCATTTTTGTAGCGAGCAATGGTATATCAAATGCATTGCTTACTATAAAAATGACACTGGCAGGGAAGGGGTTAACACTAGGGGCGCGGAAGGGGTTGAATATGTTACCTGGGTGTGTTCTAACTGTAAAGGGGGTGGGACTGTGTAGGGGAAATGACAGATCGCTGTTCATACATTGTAGGGACAGACGAGCAGGCATTCCCCCCCCCCCTGACAGGACCGGGATAAAGGGGAACTCCACCCCAAATTACCAAAAAAAACGGCGTGGGGGTCCCCCTTCAGGTGCACAACAGGCTCTTAGATTTGATCTGGAACATAAGGGGTTAAACCCACGCCAAAAAACGGCGTGGGGTTCCCCCTCAGATCCAGACCAAACCCTTCTCCCAGGCACGCAGTCTGCGGGCGGGGGGCTTATCAGAATCTGAGAGCCCCCTATATTAAGGGGGCCCCCAGATTCTGGCCCCCCACCCTATGTGAATGAGTATGGGGTACATCGTACCCCTACCCATTCACCGGGTGGAAAAGTGTAAACACAAAAAAAAACACACAGAAAAAAATAATTTATTAGTCAGCTCCGGGGGTCTTCTGCCGGGACCCCCCACCACCAGCCCATTGGGCCCCGGGCTTCGCCGTCTTCTGCCGGGGGGGCCCACTTCCAATGCCAATATAAGTCCTTGCCCGCCGCTCAGAAGGCATTTCAGCGCCGGACCTCGCCGTGTCAACATCGAATGGAAGAAGAAGCCCGCGAGTGTCACCCCGCGGCGGAAGACTGCGACGGAAGCCCGCTGCCCTCATCAAACAAGCACGGAGCTTCGTGGTGAAGAGGGCAGCGGCAGAAGACGGCGACGAAATCCGGGTGGATGTACGACCCTCGCCCCGGAGAAGGGACGACGGAAAGCGGGGGGGGTGGGGCCGCTGCCCTCATCAATCAGCACGGTCTTCGTTGAAGGGGGCAGCGGCAGAACCCCCGAGCGACGAGAAGCCCGCCACGTCCAAGTTCCTGGATGGGATGTAGGACCCCCGTCCAGGCAAAGAATTTTGAAGGGGGCGGCGGAAGACCCTCAAAGTGAAACGTTACCAGGTGAATGGGTAGGGGTACGATGTACCCCATATCATTCACATAGGGTGGGGGGCCCGAAATCTGGGGGCCACCTTCTTAAACACGGGGGGCTCCAGATTCTGATGGCTCCCGCGCCGGTCATTACCCCGGACAAAACCAATGGGCTAGGGTTGTCGGGAAGGGCTCTTGTCCCGATCGCATGGGGACAAGAGTGCTTTGGGGGTGGGGGGGCAGCGCCCCCCCCCCCAAAGCACACACATCCCCCAGACGAGGTCATGTGGGTCTGTACGGCGCAGGAGGGGGGGGCCGCTCGCCGTCAGTCCCCACCCCCCAATTCCCCTGTCGGCCAGACTGAATGCCTGGGATGAGGGCTTGGTACGGATCTGTGGGGGGGAACCCCACGCCGATTTTGGCGTGGGTTAACCCCGCCTTTCACGTTTCCGACCATGCCGGAAGAGCCTATTGTACCACCCTGGTGAAGGCCGCGCCCGGTTTCACATTTGAATTTGGCGCGGAGTTTCCTTCAGTGTCCGCGCAGCCCGAGAACAGATCGGAGCTTGCACGTGCGCCGCTCAATTGGAGGCAGTGCCAAACACTGCTACGCCGCTGGTTATTTGACCAAGGATTTCCGGCGTTCTGAAGAGGTGCGCGCGTTGAGCTCCGTGATTTCTTCCCTCTGCATGCCCAGTATGCAAGTGAACCTTTCCGTAGGTTCTAGCTGTACATTGCAAATGGGGCACGGGGGGGGATCGGTCCAAGTCACTTTCCCCTTTCAAATCGGCCCGCCACACCATGTTGAAAAACACATGCCCTACACTCCCTTTCATCAACCCCCTCCCTCCCCTCATAAACGCCCGCCAGAAGCCCATGTTTACATTACTAAATGCCGCACCCAGCTCTGTTACTGGCGTGCTGTGCGCCCTCTTCTGGGCGCATTAAGGCAATTTAGTAAATGAAGGGGGGGAAACACGCTCTGCACTGGGCAGCGTGTTCCGCTGCCCTTGGCAAAACAGGTTTTACTCGCTTGGTGCACGCATGAAGTCCTTGGATGGCGCAACCAAGGCTTGGTAAAATAGCCCTTTTGTATGATGGCAGGAGCCCCTCATAACGAGCACACCCTTAGGTCTGACATGGATTTTGAGGGGAACCCTGCACTAATATTTAAAAAGTGGAGTCCCCCAAAAATCCATACCAAACCTTTATCTGAGGATACAGCCTGGCAGGCCACATGCCCTAAACATGGGGGGCTCTGCCCTCCACCCCAAAGAACTTTGTTCCCATGTTGATGGGGACAAAAGCCTCTTTACAACAATCCTGGACTATGGGGGTCTGCAGGCAGGAGGCTTATCAGAATCTGGAAGCCCAAACAAAGGGATCCTTAGATTTCGATCCACCCAATATGGATGAGTATGAAGTACATAGTACTCCTACCCATTCATCCAAAAAAAAAAACTGTTTAGTGTAAAGAAAAAAACAGGAGGCAGTTTGACAAGTCCTTCATTAAAAATTAATAATGTTCACCATGGTAGCTCCAACGTTAATCACGATAACTGTCGCCGACAGCTCCAGTGTCTGACAGTTCTTATATAGTATGGGGTGTGGTGATGTCATCTCATCCAAAGACACCGTGCCTTGTGACATCACTAACCCATCATGCCCGGGCAGTGATGTCACATGGGGTGGGGTCTCTGGTTTAAATCATTGCTTGGCCACGCCCAATAGCTATATAAGAACTGTCAGAAGGGCGTGAACCTTTGTCAGGGTAGGAGTGTTTTTTTTTTTTTATCGGTTCAGCAGAAATAGTGATCGACATTGGAGCTAGCATGGGGGGGGGGGGGCATCACATTTTTTAAAAAGGAGTTATTATGAGTTATTATTACTATGTACCCCATACTTATTCACATGGGACCCCTCCAGGCTGCATACTCGGATAAAGGGTCTGGTATGAATTGAGGGGGGCCTCTTTTTTCCCCAATACATTTTACATTGCCTCTAAACATATGTTGCAAGTTGGATCAGTTAAAATGGTGATCAGACTTCCATTAAATGCAATGGGCTGAAATTGGACCCAAGTCAAACCAAAGCAGTGCAGGAACATTTTCAAAAGTCAGACCAGTTAAGACGGTTCTCATAGGGAAACACTGATTTTATATATGTGCTCTCAAAGTCGGAGCGCATGTTGCACCAGTCTGAACCGGGCCTTACGCAAATCCATACCAATACATTGGTGGAGATTTACCAAAACTGGTGCAAAGGTGCATAACCAGCTTCTAACCTAAGCATGCTCAATTGAGTCTTTGACAACCTGTAAGCTGGTCGGTTACTATAGAGAGCTGCACCAGATTGTGTGCACTAGTTTTAGTAAACCTCCATTAAGTTATTTTACCACTAAAAAGGCCTTGTCTCCATTTCCTGGCACCAATTCACAACCAAGTTAAGGAAATCACCGTCCTGCTGCCCCTCCATCATATTTGTGCCGATTCTCCTAATACTTAGTGTTCAGAGTAGTACTGACAGCAGTATTAGCTGTAAGTCTCAGGTGTGCCAACAGCATTACTCTAGGGCACCGGTGTCAAACACAAGGCCCGCGGGCCGAATATGACCCTCCAGGCCATTTCACGTGGCCCTCGCACCTCTCCTGCAGCCGAGGTCCAATTCTCCTCCAGACCCTTACCTTCTGCTTTTAAGCAATGCATCCAGCTTCTTCCCAGCAGTAGGAAAGGGGGTGCACTGTGTTGTAAGGGAGAGTGGGGGACTCAACTTCTGATGGTGGTTTGGCTCTTGACATCCAATGTAAGGGGAAGGGATGCACTGAACATTTAATCTTACAGATAGGATTACCCTCAAAAGGGCAGTTATAATGCGGCCCACAATGAAATAGAGTTTAGCACCCCTGCTCTAGGGGCTGAATTCAGCCCGACTAGGCCACTCCCAAGTGGAAATGGGGTTCCAGTATGAATGGTGTGTCCCTACTTGTCTGAATACTCTTCCTGATGCCAAGCAGTGGCGTAACCAGAGTTATGGGCGCCCGGGGCAGAATTTTTTTTTCGCCCCCCCCCACCTTGTATAATCATCCACTCTGGTTATAAGGATCTGTAATGTATCCCTCTCAGGGCTTTCAGCATGTAAGGGGTAAATTATTGCAGGATTAATCATTTAACCCCTTACTGTAAGGGATTAACAGACTGACCCCCCCCCACAATCACAGATCCCCCATCACAGACTGACCCCCCCACAATCACAGATCCCCCATCACAGACTGACCCCCTAAATAACAGACCCTCATCACAGATGGATCCCCCCAATCACAGACCCCCTATTTAACAGACCTCAGACAGTAACCCCCACCATAGTGCAGACCTCAGACAGTAACCCCCACCATAGTGCAGACCTCAGACAGTAACCCCCACCATAGTGCAGACCTCAGACAGTAACCCCCACCATAGTGCAGACCTCAGACAGTAACCCCACAATAGTGCAGACCTCAGACAGTAACACCCACAATAGTGCAGACCTCAGACAGTAACCCCCACAATAGTGCAGACCTCAGACAGTAACCCCCACAATAGTGCAGACCTCAGACAGTATACCCCAGCATAGTGCAGACCTCAGACAGTAACCCCCATAATAGTGCAGACCTCAGACAGTAACCCCCATAATAGTGCAGACCTCAGACAGTAACCCCCATAATAGTGCAGACCTCAGACAGTAACCCCCATAATAGTGCAGACCTCAGACAGTAACCCCCTAATAGTGCAGACCTCAGACAGTAACCCCCATAATAGTGCAGACCTCAGACAGTAACCCCCATAATAGTGCAGACCTCAGACAGTAACCCCCATAATAGTGCAGACCTCAGACAGTAACCCCCAGTAGTGCAGACCTCAGACAGTAACCCCCACAATAGTGCAGACCTCAGACAGTAACCCCCATAATAGTGCAGACCTCAGACAGTAACCCCCATAATAGTGCAGACCTCAGACAGTAACCCCCAGTAGTGCAGACCTCAGACAGTAACCCCCAATAGTGCAGACCTCAGACAGTAACCCCCAATAGTGCAGACCTCAGACAGTAACCCCCAATAGTGCAGACCTCAGACAGTAACCCCAATAGTGCAGACCTCAGACAGTAACCCCCAATAGTGCAGACCTCAGACAGTAACCCCAATAGTGCAGACCTCAGACAGTAACCCCCAATAGTGCAGACCTCAGACAGTAACCCCCAATAGTGCAGACCTCAGACAGTAACCCCCAATAGTGCAGACCTCAGACAGTAACCCCCAATAGTGCAGACCTCAGACAGTAACCCCAATAGTGCAGACCTCAAACAGTAACCCCCAATAGTGCAGACCTCAGACATTAACCCCCAGTAGTGCAGACCTCAGACATTAAACCCCAGTAGTGCAGACCTCAGACATTAACCCCCAGTAGTGCAGACCTCAGACAATAACCCCCAGTAGTGCAGACCTCAGACATTAACCCCCAGTAGTGCAGACCCCAGACAGTAACCCCCAATAGTGCAGACCTCAGACAGTAACCCCCAATAGTGCAGACCTCAGACATTAACCCCCAGTAGTGCAGACCTCAGACATTAACCCCCAGTAGTGCAGACCTCAGACAATAACCCCCAGTAGTGCAGACCTCAGACATTAACCCCCAGTAGTGCAGATCTCAGACATTAACCCCCAGTAGTGCAGACCTCAGACAATAACCCCCAGTAGTGCAGACCTCAGACATTAACCCCCAGTAGTGCAGACCTCAGACAGTAACCCCCAGTAGTGCAGACCTCAGACAGTAACCCCCAATAGTGCAGACCTCAGACAGTAACCCCCAAAGTGCAGACCTCAGACATTAACCCCAGTAGTGCAGACCTCAGACAATAACCCCAGTAGTGCAGACCTCAGACAGTAACCCCCAGTAGTGCAGACCTCAGACAGTAACCCCCAGTAGTGCAGACCTCAGACAGTAACCCCCAATAGTGCAGACCTCAGACAGTAACCCCCAATAGTGCAGACCTCAGACAGTAACCCCCAGTAGTGCAGACCTCAGACAGTAACCCCCAGTAGTGCAGACCTCAGACAGCGGCGTGTGTGGTTTCCCTCAAGCGCGGGCTCCTCCTCCTCTGTGGGTGTGAACAGAGAGGAGGGCCGCCGCCGGGTGTACCAAGATGGCCGCCGCTCCGGAGCTAGGCCGAAGCCGGGGACTTTCCTAGGCCGAGGCTCCGGAGCGCTCCGCGGAGCAGGGGGATGGATTCGCCCCCCCCCCCCCCCATTTTTCGCCCGGTGCGACAGCCCCCCCTGCCGCTACGCCAGTGATGCCAAGCACTGTCTGAGACAGGTGACCTGTCCCTACTTTATCCACAAAGATAATGTGCACCAAACCCAGGGTCTTGATAAACTGCCTGACCTAAGATCGCCTTAAAAACACCAGCATCTAATCTGATGCCGCCTCTGCTTGCCACATGTTGGATTGTCACCTGCCACACCTTTGCAGATTGTCACCTGCTGTGTCCCAGAGTGAAGGCAGACAGCAGAGAGATGATGTAATCACTCTGCTGCCCGCACTGCACAGTGTGGGCAGAACTGCAGGGGGGGGGGGGGCAGCGAGAGATGTCATCTCTCTGCTCCCCCGCCCGTCAGCCTGCTCCCCCCTGGGCAGCGAGTGTTCTGCCCGCACACTACTGTCACCTCAGCACAAAGCTCCCTTCTCACAGTGTGATAAGCAGTAGTGTTGCTCACGAATATTCGTATTGCGAATATTCGGCTCGAATATGGCATATTCGAGTATTCGCGATATATTCCGAATTTTGCGGTGAATATTCGCTATTTCGAATATTCATATTTTTTCAATTTGTTTTTAGAACAGATCACATCTTAGAGATCCCCATCGACGTCTAAAAGCATTACTGGTATGATTAGAGACCTTGGGCCGAGTAGCTGCAGTGATCATTTTATATTGCCGAAAAAAACGAAAAATCACAATGCGATTATTCGGCAATAGCGATATCGCGCGATTATTTGAGAAATTCGCAATATTGTTTTTAGCTAAAATAACACATATATTCGATTTCAGAGTGTTATTGTCGAAATTCCGCAATCAATTTCTCATTCGCATTCTTGCGAAATTACGATAAAATATCAAGAATATTCTGAGCCAATCAGAGTGCTCCTTCCGCATTTGCCGAATATTCGCAATTATTTTGTATTGTAATATATCACGAATATTCTGAGCCAATCAGAGTGCTCCATTCCGCATTTCTCGAAATTTCGCATTCGCAATAGCGAAAATTCGCAATCATTTCATTTCCAAAAAATATCACGAATATTCGTATTTAGCAAATATATCTCGAATATTCGACTATATATTCGAGATATATCGCGAAATCGAATATGGCATATTCTGCTCAACACTAATAAGCAGCGGAGCGGCAGAACGGGCTGGCTGGTGGACGTCAGTTTCCACCCCCCTGTGCCGCTTTGGACCATGGTAGAGCCGGCCCTGCCAATATGGGATGACATTAGTTATAGGGAATTAATGAAATGGGAATATTCTGACTTACAGAAGACTAGAAAGGTCTGTGCCTGAGGTATATAGCGCAATCATTTCAGAATGACCTTTGTACAATTAAGTATTGAATATGGGACACCCATACCAAAGATTCTTTAAATTTTTAGGTCTCAGGACATGCCGCTCAGGACAATTTCCATGAATTTTATATATAAAAAATATACACACGGGATGAGGCGAACACCACCCCCCACCAGAACACTGCAAACTGGCAAAAAGTTATAGCTAACCTTAAAGTCTATGGGATACAAACATGAGAAGTCAAGAGTGACAATGTTAAAGGCTTATATGCAAGTTGCCATAAAAAATTAAGTGTATGGGACCCGAGTACTGCCCCAGGAGACATCAATGCAAAGAAAGTTTATCATTTTTTCCCCGGAGCACTGATTTTAATAGTGAAACTAAAATGTAATATTCCTTTAAATACTGTGCGGGGGGGGGGGGGGGGTGTCACCTTAGTCTGGCTATAAAGTGGCACATCTTTCTCATGTATTTTACTGTACTGCTGCAAAGTTACAAAAAAAGTAATTAAGACTTGCTCACGGCTGTAATGTATTAACTCCCCCCAGCAATATATATATAAAAAAAAAAGCGCAAACCTGCATAAGGTCCACGCTGCATCTCCCGCCCCAAAGCACCTTGCACCCACCTTGATCGGGACAAGATCCTCTTCCCAGACCATTGGCTGTTGTGGTGGGTGCTTATGAGAATCTTGAAGCCCCTTTGACAAGGGGGGCTCCCCAATATGTGAATGGGCATCAGGTACATTGACTTTGTACCCCCCTACACAGTCAATGTACCCGATGCTCATATCAGGTAGGGGGGGGGGAATATCAGATAAGCCCCCACTCACAGAACCCACCAACTGGGCTTGCTGGAAGAGGCTCTTACCCTCAAAGAACCCTCCCTATGTTAAGGGCAAGCAGCCTGGTATGGTTCAGGAGGGGGGGCTGCTCATTCCTTCATCTTTCCTGGCCTGCCCGGCCACTTGCTTAGATAAGGGTCTGGTATGATTTGTGTGGAGATCCCCTTAAAGTCTATGCCATACCCAAGGAACCTAGTATGGATTAGGGACCTCATGCTGTCATAGGGTTTCTTTTAACCACTTCAATACACGAATATACATTTTTTTATAGGAACACACACCTCAATTCATTATATACAGCCGCTGTGTAAGCAGCAGCTGTAGTGGCCAATCATGGTTAACAGCACATCATGCAGGTCAGATGCACACATTGGCCAGTCAGCAGCCGTCAATGCACTGATTGCAGTGTATTATGGGGTGCTCTGTGGCAGGCAAACTTGCTACAAGCACCCCATGTTTGATTTACGAACGCCCGAGTTGAACTTACATGCGAGGAGATCAGGACCATTCCTAAATATCCATACTGGATAAAAAAGGAATACTAAACATGGTCTCATTTCACAATATGGTATACTTTAATAAGTTTCAAGTGGACTTGCCATCAAGGACACATTGGATATGAGGTTTGGGGGGGGGGGGTCTATATCAGATGACCAATGGGCAGCTGTACTGTCAGCAGTCCCCCATGGTCTCTTTATCCCTGTAACGGAATGTCCCGTGACAGACTGAGATTCCTATGTCTAGGGTCACCTTATGTCCACTAGGGCCATAGGGTGACAAAGAATCATAATTCATATATTACATAAGATGGGACATTATTAATACTTCATATTTCAGGACTGAGATATCACAAGGAGTTCATGATGACATGACCAGGTCAGCCAGACAGTGAGTCATACCTTTTGTATAATAGGCTATTGAAATATCTTAAGGTGTTGGCTATTCACTGTAAAGACATTCCGTTGAAGGTGTTGATTGCCATTGTGTGATAAAGCTGTGTAGAGAACTTCAACTAGATGTCTGTGTTATTATTCAAGGTTAATTGAACCCTATTGAGGATACGGTGCCGTGATGTCTAGCTACCAATTAAAGAATTATCCTCAGTGAGTGAATAGGGGGGTGGAGATTGCATGGTCCTGTGATGAACTGTATTATGCTTGAAGCTGAGAAAATACCAATAAATTGTCATATCTTTGAAAGTGCAGAGCTTGAGTCTCGTCTTGTTATGGGAATGGATATGGATCGTGTATGCAAGATTGTCAGAGTGTGTCAGATAAGCTTGTCGTGGATGGATGGAAGGTCGTAAGCGGTGGTGACCGTTACAATCCCCTATGAAAAAAATCGAACAAAGAACATATATACCTGAGAAGCTATTTAACAGGAAGCTTAAACACAACCCTATGTCGTAGATGTAATGGGCGCCCAGCTATATGAATACCCATGTTGTTATGGAGATGCCCCCAAACTCCATTGATATTGGGAGAGGGGGGGGGGGTTGTCTCTACTATTAATATCTTTGGGCTAAAGATGCCAATGGAGCATGTTAGACAAAACTAGCACTCATAAAAATACCTTAATACCAATAGTAAAATACACTTGAGGCTCGTACACTCATGGCATTAAAGTCAATAGATGGTGATTAAATGGAGTTTTATTTTTCCACAGACAGCACATATTGTGGCTTTTTCAGAGATTTCCCAATGAACACTGCACACACCATGACAACAAGAAGACTAAGACATCCGACAGCCACCAACACCCAGAGCTCCGCAGGGGCAGACACTTCCCTCGTCACTGCAGCCGCAACATTCCTTTGTGAAGGTCCAATCACAAGCAGAGGTCCCAGAGTGGTCACAGTGTGTCCCTCTTCTGTGTGGGGTTCTTAACAGGAGAAAAGTGAGAGGTCAATAGACACGTTTCCATGCAGTTTAAGAGCTTGCAGTCAACAATTTAGCTTTTACTCCAATGTCCATAAGTTAGCACCCATTTTAGACCCTCAAACCCTAAAATTGTTCCTTCAGTCACTATTGGACAGAATAAGGATGAAACTAATGATTGACTAGCTAGGTTGTGGTATGAGATGTTGAGATTCTCCCCCCACATTCTATTTATTATAGAAGTGATAGTGGGAAGGTTCCCACTGGTGACAAGCAATATAAAGCCATCAGTATCCTAGTCAGGTTTTAGATCTTCCACTAGTCCTAGTGAACCTTCCAGGTCCCTGGTGAGGAAAAAACCAAGAGGATCCCCCCCCCCCCCCCCCCCCCCCCGACTATCGCCAGGGCCCCTTCCATCAGTCCCAATGCTCTTTAAATCTCACGGAAAGTCACATGACTTGGTTGTTAGTGTGATCCAAGCCTTATGATCCAGCATCTTGGGAGAATCTCCCCCAACTCTTAAAACTGAATTTGAAAGCATATGCAATACTTGAAACCCATTGGCAGGGATCCAACCACAATCTGTACCACATCGAGTAATCAAAAAGGAACACTACATCCTCATTAGTGTTCCCTCTAGCCCTGTTCTGACAGATTTCTCCCCCTCACAGGCAGCCAGGTACACCCCGATTGGATGGTGGCAGTAGTGGTTTGCCAACAGTGTTCTTGCTGTACTAGCAACTGTTGCGTCCTTTTACAAGTATTTGTTTAGTATGTGCCGTCCAATTATGTTCTTTTAGTCCAAGTTTGTCTGTATAGTTTATTTTGCTCAAAAGAATTTCAGTTGGGGGATGAGGTCCTCATTTATATCAAAGTTATCTCTTTATGCTCGGTAATTAAGAGACGTTATTTCATTCATAGCACTTTTACAATTTTAGTAAGGCTATAATTCTCTTTCCTTCCCTCCCATATGGCAAATTGGGGTATACCCACCCAAGGCTCGGGTTGAGCTGGGGCTTCAGTTGCATATGGTATATAATGCGGCGAGTCATTGTGCCACAGCTAAAATCTCTGGATTTTCACATCAAAAGCATGTCGGTAGGGACATATCAGGGACATATGTTAAAAAATAAAAAAATACTGTCCCTGGTTTTACTGAGCCTGGCAACCCTGATAGGGGTCCCCTAGTAGCATGGGGCCCTCAGGCTGTGCCCGAGTGACTCAATGGTCAGTCCGCCCCTGGAATTTACACTATAGCTGGCTTTTTTACATGCTCTTACGTGTATGTGCATTACCTTATTTTTTTAATAAAATAAAAACCGAATTTCACACTATGGAGAGTCTTTCCTTTCTGGGAAAACTAAGAGTTTCCCCACCCCCCCAATTGAATGAGATTAGCTTCTCTGACTCTGTCTCAAGTACCTAGACCAGTGATGGCGAACCTTGGCACCCCAGATGTTTTGGAACTACATTTTCCATAATGCTCCACTACACTGCAGAGTGCAAGAGCATCATGGGAAATGTAGTTCCAACACATCTGGAGTGCCAAGGTTCGCCATCACTGACCTAGACCATCTGTCCTGCTCCATCATAGGAGAGGCTTTTCCCAGTTAAGAGCAGTCATCCAATTCTAATTAGTGATCAAGCCATAATCATACTGCTTGCCATCTGGTATGTGGGCTGTGGTGGAGGGATTGGTCATGTTGCGTTTGTGAATCATTGGCATCATGACTGTACCCTGAAAAGAGCAACAAACCTTCACTTTGAAGAGTGATTCACCATTTGAATTTTTGGCGTTTATGCCCATTATGGGACTTTATACATTTACGGCAGCCAATACCAATTTGAAAGTCATGTTAAAAGTTACTCCAATACCTGTTAACATCACCTACATTCATAACATTGCATCTAGCAGCTTTTAGTTAATAACTCACCATCCAAGATGTCCCTCTTGCCTCTCGGTCTTCCAAATCTGCCTCTTCCTCCGGAAACCAGAGCAGTAGGGTTGCTGCAGGTGCCGGTACCACAACACTGGCAGATACTGCTGGGGCCCTCAACTGCAGACCAACTAGAGAAGACAATTGTTAGACAAGTCTACATTTAGAAGCAAGACTTGAAGTTCCGGTGAACCAATGCTGTAGAGTAGCATTTATCTTATTGGGGCCAATGCCTACCAGATGCAATAGTGCACTTGAGTAACAGCAACAAGTGCTAAAGATATTCTTTTAATAAAAAGGAATTATACACCTTACCTGCACAAGTGCGTTGATCATTGGTTTTATGTGTTGCAATACAGTTGCCCGCCCCCCCCCCCCTTTCTGACTTGCACTCAAGACATGAGGCATGGCACTATACAGGTTAATGCATGACCTCTATAGCAGAGATATGGCCCCACTCCTAGGAGAACAAAAAACATCCCATGTGCATGGAGGAACGGCTCCAATCCTCTTGTTGGGAAGGAGTTTGTAGCGCCCCCTTACTTTCAGTATGGGCACTACGCTAAAGTTAGTTGGACTGGGAGCGTTACATTGCTCCCATTCAAGATTTACCTAAATTGTGACCTAAGATTTACCTACCGACTCTGGTCAGTAGTTGGAGCCAGAGGGGTTTCTGGCAGAGAAAGTCTTCTCCAGCAGCCAATTGGAGGAGTTCTTCCCTCGCAGGGCATGCTGGGGAGGGGGTATATCTGTGACAGGTGTCATGTGTTCTAAAATCTTTGAGGGGTTCCAGGTGCGGCATCCACCTGGCCAAGCTTACAGGCTTCACGAGCCTCCACCGGAGGAGAGAGGGGACCCCAGTGACTTGCTGGGTTCCCAGTTCCATTGAGAGGATCCTAGGCTGTGCAATTGGGGGGGAATGGGCCTGAGGTAGGTTGTCCGGCAGGGCTTGAACAAGCCAATTGGGGGGGTGGGGATCTGGTGACCGGGATGCTGACAGGTATGCTTTACTGTCTCCCGGTGACCTGTGCTAGAGTCTACTGGGAGGATTCACTGTTCACCCACTCAACAGAAATGGCGACGAGTTTCAAAATTGCTACTACTGAGGGCAAGTCTGCCCTATTCATATCCAGGCCTGACACCACAGTTCTTTCATCAACCTTTTCTTCATAACTGAAGTTGATGTTGGCCTGGAAATACCTTAGACTGTCTGGACCTCTGCTCATTCTCACTACTTCCTGCATCACACCCCTAGACAACGCTGGGGTAACTTAAAGTGCCGATCCCAACAAATCGACCAGCGGCTCCTTCGGGGGGGTAGCGCTATACGTTTATCCCAAAAAGCAGGATGCATGGTACAATATGGATGGGCGGGCAGCAAGTATTACCAATTAGCCCATGGATGTTTTGTTCTCCATGTGTACAATTGCTGGCCAATATCCCCCATTAATTTCAGAAATCCACAATGTTATGGGTTCACAAAGTCATTGTTCTAGGTACAGTACCACAGAAATATGTGCAATAATCCATGGAACCACAAGCAACCATTTTAAGTCACCATCTCACCTTTGTGTGGCTTTGCTATAGGAACAGGCCTTGTTCATGGCATCAGGGACCTGGGTGGTGGCAGCAGCTCTCAGGTAACAGGTTATGTAGATCTGGATTGGGAAGCATTTAAAGTTAGGTTATCAGTTCTTACAAGGCACCATCTGTATCAACCAATGCAAACTGTCCTCACCAGAGAGGCATCATTTCCTAGAAATCGGAAAGCATCCACTGTGAACTGGAGCTTGTCTGGCTCAACCCTCGGGGTGATGAAGGCTGAAGAGGAGTCATCTTGCATTCCATCAACTAGACAGCTGTAGAAAATGGTCAGTTAAGAGTGGGGTCATTACGGCAGAACACCCCCTAGAAAAGAACAAAAACCTACCCATTTTCTTCAATGAGGCCATAACTGGGAGTTGAGGTGGGATCAGGAGATATGGTGGTCACACATCGGTCAATATACAGGATCAGTCCAACATGGTTCTGAGTGTCCACAGAGGCCTCCATGTAGAGAATATCTCCAAGCTGATAGATGGGAGAACTTCTAGGGCCACTCCAATCCTCTATAGACAAGACAGGAGATTACATTGTAAAGTCCAAACAACACTCCCCCTCCCAAATATTTTCTTGCTTAACTCACCAGTCATTAGCCTCAAGGAGAAGGACAGCCTCTCTTCCATGGACACTGTGGTGCTGAATGGAACCCATGTTGGCTCAATGGCTTTGCTGCTCACATTGGCATGCCTATACAGAGAACAGGAGTGTCAGTAATGAACCAGAATGGAAATCATGTTATTTTCAGGAGATCCATATTAAACCATTTAACCACTTGCCAACCACCATCAAATGACAGCGTCTGTGTGGCTCTCATTCTGGGAATGATGTCACACAACTGCATCCCAAAACGGGCACGCCATGTTGCTAAGACAGAGCGACCCTGATTTCTGTGAATAGCCGCATATGTGGCTCTTTAACCAAGTTATCGGTTGTGTCAAAGTGCAGCCGATCACATGAAGACACAGAATGCAGGTAATCAGCGCGTCGCCTCACACCAACTGTTTCAAAGAGCCGATCAGCAGCTTCACCTTGCAGGGGACAACAAAACATGTGATCAGTGCCCTGATTACATTATAGCACCACCAATTAGTGTCCACCATTGCCAGCAATTAGTGCCCACTAGTGATGCCAGTCAGTGCCAGCTAATCAGTGGAGAGAAAAATTACATAGTTACAAAATTTACTTGAGAAAAAAAAAAATCCCCAGCAGTGATTAAATACCAACAAAAGAAAGCACCATTTGTTTTGTGCCCCAATTTTTTTTTTAAACTTTCTTCAGTGTTGCATGACGCACAATTGTCATTCTAAAGCCTCGAAATAAACACAATTGGATTTTCCGTCAACAAATGTGTTATGGCAGGGTTTTGTCAGATAATCTGACTGTTTGTACGCTCCATGGGACTATTGTTTTTTCGGAATTTCCGACAAAAAAATGTTTTCTGTCTTGTCAGATTTTCCAATCATGTGTACAGAAGTCTTCGAAAAAAAAAAATCCAAAGTAAACACGCATGCTCCAAACCAATGCCAACTGTCGAAAATTATTATAAATTGCCCAAAAGGTGTCGCTGAAGAACACCATGTCGTTTCGTGTGTATGAAGGCTGAAAAGGTTCTGGCATCAGTATGCATACCAAGTTCACGGCCAACGCCCTTAGCAGAAAATTCTGATTTGCGCAATGGAAGTCCGATCGCGTGTACTAGGCCAAAGTGCGATAGCATTGAAAGCTGAAAAATGGCCTGTGCAGGAAATGGGGGTGCAAGTGCCTTGTAGGCAAGGGGTTAATGGTGTCACTTTAAAGGAACACATTAGAACAGCATCATGGCCTGGGCCCTCATCAGGAATTATGGGACCCCTTACACAGCTTCAGGCATGGACCCCCTGGAGCAGAGAACCGGGGTGGTGTTACCACCTCAAATTGAGAACCGGTTGCCGCAATTTGAGGAGAGGGGGCCAGGAATTGGGGGTTGCCTGGGAACCTCCAGGGCCCTTACAGGTGTACTGCCTGTACCCATACCTCCCAACCATCCTGGATTTCACAGGAATGCCCCGCGATTTGCGGTAAATCCTCTGATACCCACCCCGTGATTAGTGGCAAATCCAGCGGTCCCCCCCCCACAACTCAAACCCGCGTAAACTCCCCCCCACTCTCAACAACACAAGACAATTCCGAGAGCCAGGGTTTGCCTGCATACTTTTGCCGATAGGTGTCCCTCATTTCCATCTCAAAAAGTCGGGAGATATGCTGTACCCCCCTGATCATGGTAGCTGCCATGCTAACTTGTTTGGAGGTTTTCATATTCCAAAAAAAAAAAGTGATTGTTGCAGCAGGATGACAAATATCCAAAATGACACCAGCAGTGGTCAAGATAGAATGTAATAACCAAACTGTATGCCAACACATCCAGCCAAAATCAGACTTAAGCCAAGCCTCTGGGTTGTGGAGCAGGGCCTGCAGCAGTTTTAGTAGGGGGGCATTGACCCACAACTGATAAGTGAATAGGCCACACATTTAATAGCTTACAAGGCTTAAGGGGTGGTTCCCCTAAAAAGAAACTTTTAACATTGCCTGTCTCTTCTTAACATTTAGAATCGCTGGTAGTTTAAAAACACCCGTACATACCATTTTCGGCATGTAGTCTCACACCGCCGCTTCCGGGTCTGGCAGCCGGGGACAGGCATCCGATCGACGCATACAGCGCGTCACGAGATGCCGAAAGAAGCCGAACGTTGGTGCGGCTCTATATGGCGCATGAGCACCAACG